>OZ037940.1:26847517-29247517 GCA_964035585.1 Polytrichum formosum | reverse complement strand
TTCCCATCAATGAATATCGCCTCTGGTTTCACCACCTCTGGTTCGGCACATGACTCTTTGGCGTAAATGGTGTCAAACGGCTCGGAGAACTGGTGCATGAACATGTGGACGTTCTGCACCGCTGAGTTCTCTAGGATGACGTCCACGTGCTCCCCAAGAGCCTGGACTGACGCCACCTCCCACCCCGTCAGAGTCGCCCAAGTATTCTGCTCAAATGTCCCAACTTTTACCACGAACAGGATTTTGTATTGCGACGCCTTGACCACCTGAAGTGACCATGCAAGCACAATCCCGTCCTTGGGCACATAGGAGTCGTCTGGAGGTGTTTCGTACTCCTCGCATAACACATCTGGTGCTTGCATGAACCACCTCTCTCCAGGTCTTTTTTTGGGGGCCATCTGCAAAGAAAGGATGGGAACTGTTAGTTTCGGTCGGACGACCCAAACTCTTTCATGTAGAGATAGGCATGTTATCGAATTTGCAAGAGGCTGAATATGTCAGTGTCAGCTATGGACAGGTTTGGGTCGATCGACCCAAACACAAGCCAGCTGAATTCTGAAAATTTGGTAATTAATTTTCTCTTCTGCTTAAGATATGACCGGGTCATTAGAGTTTAATGAAGGTGGATATAATGATCAAAGGGGAAAATTTCGGATGATTGGCCGTATCGTTATTCCTTGTTCTTATGAGTGTACATTATCCATATCCTTGTATTATAAGGAATATCCAAATTATGTTTTATTTTGGGCACCAGTATGGATGGATTATTGGGGAGGGGTTTTTTAACGCCATGTTTGGGTCGATCGACCCAAAACTTTGCGGCATTTTTGTTTCTTTGGTTTGGGTCGGTCGACCCAAACCTTGGGTTTTTTGTTTGGATGGTTTGGGTCGATCGACCCAAACCTTGGGGTATTTTTGTGTATATGGTTTAGGTCGATCGACCCAAACCCCACTGGATTATTTGTGGATTTCAATATCAGTCAATTGTTGACTACAGCTTTGAAGAGCAAGTCTTGAAATGTAGTATCTGTTATTAAGGAATGTGTATGGTTTGGGTCGACCGACCCAAACAAGGTGTTATGTTTGGGTAGATCGACCCAAACAAGTGAGAGAACAAAAAGATTGTTTTTTTAAGAAAGTGAAGCAAATTTAGGCTAAAAATGCTTCCATGGTTTTGGATAAGACTTACTGTTTCGGTCGCCTCTCGAAACTATTTTGTTTCAGGAGAGCTTCCTTTTTGTGTGCACGCAACATACACAATGCTTATGCATTGTGTATGCTTCAAGACCCTAATGCAATTGAAACACATTGAGTCATTGAAAAATTACCTTTTCTTGCAAACGTCTCAACAATCTGTTGTTGCAGGTGGGTATTGCAAGCTAAATGTCACAAACACTCTAAATGAACACTACACTTGAATAACAGAAAAGTATGAACCTCGCAAAACCCACTCAATGCCGTTTCTCACTGAGTTCTAACACTCTGAATGTTACTAACAGAAACCTCTATCGCAAACACTCACCACAATGGAGTGTGAGAAAGTCTCAACAACATAGATCAAGACGAAATGAGCAAACACTCTAAAACCACTCAAAGTTGTCACACAATCCAACCCTAAACCCTCTGAATCTCAAGTTGGAAAAAGAGAGCAAGCTTTTTCAAAACCAGAAACAACTCACACCACTCATAAACCTAGAGAGCAAGAGAAATGAAAAGAGGCTCGGAGAAAGCAAGAGAAAGGGTAGGGAGGAGACAAATCAGAAGATGCGAGAAGGAAGAGAAAGCAAGAGAAATGGCGGGAGCAGCGCTTCACGGAGGCGGCGGTTCGTGGAGGCGGCGCTTGGCGGAGGCGGCGCTTCCAGCAAAGCTTGGCGCGGAGAACGAGAAAAGGGGCGAAAGAGGGCGACGTTTCGAGATTTGTAGCCCGCGGGAAAAGGCCCTACAATACGGGATTAGGGCACCCACGTGATTAGAGCACACACGGAAATGGGATTACGGGCCAGCCCTAATCCCCAAACCCTAAACCTCTATTCCTTAGCACCAATTAATTTTTTCAATCAGCTACATAGCCTAAAGTATTGCTTAATATTATCAATTTACCCTAAACCATACCCTAATTTTGCGAACAAATTAAACTCGTTGGGTCTTAAGCTCTTGACCACATTAGAGAAATAAAATAATTCATTTGACTTTCAACTAGTATGAAATATTTGTTGAGTACCATCCCCAACTCCAATTTTAATGGTTTTGAATTGCATGGTCGTCATATGGAATTGCCAACATGCTTAAGCTTTTAGTCATCCCTTACATATTCACTTTGATGAATCATGTAGTGCACAATAAACCATGGTTCATAATATATCACAAGACTAAACTAAAGTAAAATGATTTTAATAGACAAGTATTATGTGTATAGTTTCACAAATCCAGACATATGGAATCAAACAACAATGATACATGATAATCTAAGAGGGGTATTTAAAAATTATGTTGCAATCCTCAAAGGCAATTACACGGTTTTTTAAAATTGATATGGTATCCCTTTACATGGTGCAATAATATGAATATGAATAATATGTATTGTGATTTATATGATGTATGTTGCTAGAGGGCATGGCTCTAGCTTACCGTGGATCCCCTAACAAGTACCATTACACTAATTCACTACAAGTTAATGTATTGTCATTTATTATAATCCGAAATTACACAATATATAGTGACAACCTTTCAATTTTTGTTTGCCAAAAGCACCGAATCGGTTGATTGATTTATATCATGAAACATTTATATATTCACTTAAAGTTGACCCCTAAAGTAAACAGGAGAAGCAAGATGAATACAAATGTATCCACCTTAACCCAAGGTGAACATCATAATATGCAACCAATCAAGCAAAAACTTTGATGTTTCCTGTTTCCTCCACATGTTTGAAACGACATATATTAGATAATGGCACATAATATAGTAGTTGTTGTTTGTATATGTAGGCATCAATGAACATGTACAAAATTCACGGTTTAGGGTTTAGGGTTTAAGCCATAAATGAGCAGCACGTAGGTCAAACGATGGGGCGTTGTTGATCATAGTTTTAGACACAAATGTATATAGGCATCACAACATTTTCATTGCCAAACATGGAAGGTGGTTGTATGGTGGTGTAGAAATGAAGTCACTAACATGTGACGTAGTGCTCAACATTAGGTTATCCAAAAATCAATTGTAACCTTATCTTAATAGCAAGAAGAGTCCAGTGGCAGATACGATCTTGAGCAAGTTCATATATTATTTGAGACAATTCAAGAATCTATACTAATTCAAGGAACCTTTCAGGTGGTGGATGTTATGAGGACGTACATTTCCAACTTTGCAAGTTTTGCTTGCAAACATTGTTAGAGTTGAAGTGTAATTGAGGATATTAGATTGAAACATTATTTGAAAGAGTGAACAAAAAAATGCCACTCTTGGTTAGGATCCCATTCATAACTTGTCCTAACATAGATTAAACATTGCCACACTTGCATGCTTGGAATGGAGCAACTTTGTGTGCACACCTTACAAATGACATATGTCCTTTTAAAGCTTTTCTCATTTGTATTAGCGCAAATTGAAAGTCGGCCAAATAGTTTAACTTTGACATCACATCTGGGTGCAAGCATAGTAAAGTGGACCAAAAAAGTGCTCCGGTATATGAAAGCCATGATTTTCTTGGTCAAACGCCTATAAGTAGTAGCAAAATGTTGTTTAAAATAGATTATTTTCCATGATGACCTCTATTGTTAAGTTAGGTACTCAAATATAGAATATCAATATGAGATCTTCAAAACCGATCATCAAAAGTGACGCGTAAAAGCAACTGACTAAATATAGTTTTGAACGTAAATTTCATGACCTTAAATATTTTGAACTTGGAATTTCTTTTCATATTCCTTGAAACGGGTTATAAACTTGAGGTCATCGTAATTTTTTTTTCAAAAATTCATCAATTTAATGTAATATAATTGTATTTTAAACAAGTTTTTGACAATTATCTTTTCAATGACACCCACTTTTCCACCACTTGCACCGTCTTCTAAAATACATATACGTTGTTTGAGATTGTTTTTTGTGAACATAAATTGCTTGGCTTTGTAGATTCATATGTTTCCTAAATGTTTATGAATTTCTATTTCATAAAATTCAAAGTTAGTATATAGTTTTGGATCACTTTCACTTAAACATGAGCAAGGATCAAGAGCTGTCCACTTTACCGTGCTTGCACAATTGCACCCATCTCTTCATTGTTTTCAATATACAATTCCACATGTGAGAGTTTTAATAACTACATAAAGTATTGTATTTATTGAGTTTTACTATATGAAGTTTCATAATGTTGGTATATCGTTTGTCAATATATTGTTTGAAATATACTATATTGTTTGAGTTTATGTAGGGTAATATTTTGGATACATGAAAATGAACGCGTAGGGGATGGTTTTTGTAAATCACTTATCAGATGCCCCTTCCCTTATTATATTTATAAAAATTCATGTGGCGGCCACCCTTCCTCCCAATGGTGCATGTCATATTCACATAATATAATCACAACGATACTCAACATTTCAAATATTGTCAATGGACATTTATTCACGACACATATAATATGTCAATATAAGTAAATTGTCATATCCACATCAAACAATAAAAAACGGATTAAATATCCACATTACTTTCAATAGACATTCTCAACACACACTAAGTCAGATGACGTTTGGCGTATCCAAGAGCCAGGTTAAATTCGCAATTTTTATAATCAACAAAAAGCGGGGAATTATGTCAGGAAGTTTGAAAATAATCTCTGCAGGAGAACTAGGCGGGAAAGGCATCCAATGAGGAAGTTGGGGAAGCGGAGGTGGATAGTATAAAGGGGCGCACCCCCCAAAAGTCGGTTCTTTTTGCTCTTTTCCCACTCCTGAAATCGTAGGGAGAACTCTCAGCCGGAGCTGTACTTCAAGGTTTGCCGTTCATGAGCACCTATCCACAGCATGCAACCCCACTGTGAACTTCGCAATGAGCTCAAACCAAACCCACTTCGCAATTTCCGCCGCACTATACGCCGGATTTTGCGGTGAGTTTGGGTCGGTCGACCCAAACCCATACCCCATTGTGGGCGGATTTAGTATGACCTTGAGGAGGTTTGGGTCGGTCGACCCAAACCCCTACACTAGTGTTGGCGGTTTTTAGTATGACCCTTATAAAGTTTGGGTCGGTCGACCCAAACCCCTGCCCTAGTGTGGGTGGTTTTTAGTTTGACCCTGATAGAACCAAACCCATCCCAACATTGTGAATGGGCTCTGGGTGACAATGAACCCATCCCGCCACAAGGTTTGGGTCGCTCGACCCAAACCCATCCCCACATTGTGAATGGGCTCTGGGTGACCACGACCCCATCCCGCCAAAAGATTTGGGTCGCTCGACCCAAGCCCATCCCCACATTGTGGATGGGCTATGGATGACCATGATCCCATCCTGCCACAAGGTTTGGGTCGCTCGACCCAAACCCATCCCCACAGTGTGGATGGGCTCTGGATGACAGTGTGTCCGCTGGACAACCCAAACCTTTACAAACCCAATGGCATAGCAGTCATTTTGATTATATAAGATGGTATTGAATTCTTTGATTGGAACCTACAATTTTTGTGCTTTTTTTGACAAGGTTCAATGTTCATGTGTGTAGGCACAATGGATGGGTTTAGTGAAAGAGGGGATTGGTCATCTGAAGACATGGCCACTTGGCCATCTGCATCTGAGGATGAGCTAGACATCGTCGGGGAGGCTACTATGGATGACAGTGCAGACGAAGATCATTTGGATTTACCTTCGCCTTCCGTAGCGCACCAAACCATTGTTGAATGTACGGGACTTTCAAGGGCTTCGTGGGTGAATTTGGAGGTGGTGCTCGTTAATGATAGTGGAGTTGTTGTGGCGGATGGTATTTGTCGTAACACCCATCCACAAGATTGCATTGATGAGAACCCACTTGGCACAGAGGACGTTGGGGTTGTCATATTGGAGTCACTCATTCATTCCGAGGTGGATCCCACTCATAGGTTCTCCCTCCGCAGGTGGCCATTGAGGAATGTCACGATTGATGGAGTTAGCTTGCGTGACCATGAGCGACAATACATGCAAAACCAAATGGAGCTCCAAGTAAACATTCGGCCCCGCAAAGGCTTACGAAAGTACGAGACATTGGCACGTCCTACTCCCTCTGCAACTGATTGTAAACGCCAAAGGTTGCTCGACGAGGAGTCCATTAGAGAAGTTGCCACAAAGGATTGTTGTGTGCATCGTTGTTGCCAATTGTTTCCAAGGGATAAATTGAAGGCCATCCGCAAAGAAATGTGGCTTGGAGATTTCCGTCTAAGATCCACCAAAAAACTTGATGTCCATAGGGCGATACATGTGAATGGGACGGGTCGCAAGGTCATCACCATTGAAAGCATAGACGTGTGTTGTAAGGCATGGTACACCATTCACGGTGTGTCAAAAGCGGACTTTTATAGACAAGCTGCTTATGCCAAGGAAGGCCGACGGTCTCGTCACCATGGGAACGTGGGCTCAAAGAAACCCAGGGAAGCAACAAGGCAAGCAACGGCCACTCTGGCGACCATCATCGTCCCGCTTGCCGATGCAATGCCACACAAAACACGCACACTCACAACCGGGGAAAAGGTTGTGGAGAAAGTTCTTCCCACAGGCACAAAATGGAAAGACATATTGTTGGATGTGAATGCTGTTGGCGAGAAGGTCGGTTTGGAGCCAATTTCATTGTCAAAATTGAGTGCAATCAAGAAAGCAAACTTTAGCGAATACATTACAAAAAGACGAGGGGACAAATTTGCACAGTGCTCTACTTGCGAGAAGTTGAAGCGCCTTCGGGATGCACACACGATGGGTACCGAGTCTTATGCGGCACATCAATTGAACTATTTCAAGCATGTAAACATGCAAGAAGCACACCGTAATGATTACTACACAAATAGAGCTTTGTCCATCTCCAGGCCCTTGGAGGTTCTTACGGTCATCCATGACAAAATGGACCATGCCAAAACAGCCTCCCCATGTTTTGCAAATCGAATCAAGGCCACGGATGGATTCTTTAAGCTGCCTGTATCGGTTACAGGTGAATTTGGAAACAATGTCATCGCATACCCTAAATGTTGTGGCGTTTTATTACGTGATGTGCTTGAGAACATGGATTCACGCAAATTGGTTTATTTATGCATAGATACTAATCACACTGGGTTGGCATTGCAGGAATGATTGCACATGGACATGGTGATGTCAAGTTTGCTCATTATGCTCTTGATTTGTATCCAGCGGATTCAAACCACACGATAGGGTCATTCGCAAGGCTTTTACGTGATTTGGAGAAACCGCCGGCCTATTCTTCAGGATTGTTATTTGACAATACGTCGGGTTCAACACCTTTATATGAAGCGGTGTTGGATGGAAAAGATGTATGCTTGTATTCGTTGCCAGAGCCACCCAGTGAACCCGTGATTGCCAAGAAGTTGCCCCCCACTTTGCGTGTCCAATTGGACAATTGTGCCAAGGACAATAAAAGTAGATATGTATTTGCATATTGGTCGTTGTTGGTTGCGAAAGGCATTTTCAAGGAGGTTTTTGTGTCCTTCCTATTGGTAGGCCACACGCACGATGATATTGATGCATCTTTTGGGTGGTGGAGCATGAAGTTGAGGGAGGAGGATTTTCCAACAATCCCGTTATTGATGAAGTCATACATGGATTTGGAGAACGTTCCCGTCATCCCCCATATGATTGAGGAGGTGCCAGACTTCAAGGCATTTATAGAACCTTATATTCAAAGTGGAGCTCACCGATTGATCGGGCATACGAAGGCACAACAATTCCGCTTCTACATGCGTAACGATGGTGTACCCGCCATGCAATACAAGTTGTTGTGCACGACACAAGATTGGAGCCCGCCGGAGGGTCTCCTTGTGTGGCGCGTGGATGCGGATGGAAAGACGATGTTACCGGATGGAGAGCCTAGGCCTTGCAAGCCAATACCCATGAAGAATTTGGAGGATATTTTGAAAGGTATATCAGGTTTCATACAATATTGGGAGAGTTTGAAGATAACGGACGTTGGTGGATCATGTTGGCATCGTTATGGGAGTTGGATACAGTATTGGACACGTGTTCGTGCCGCTTTGGCAGACCTTCACCAAGATAGCCCCCTTACTTTGAGGCACGGATTTTGGCCTCAAACTCGTGTCGATGTACAAGCTTCCGAGGTTAGACTTTTGGAAAATGGAGAGGTTCGTGAGGAGTTTGATGTGGACGACCATTACGTTGGGCCTGCTAGTCAACGTCCCCCACCTTCTTTCCGCATTGCGGTGGATTGTCATGAAGGTTATATGCTCATTCTACGTCCTGGTGATGAGACATATGCGAAGCCTGTATGGGTGGCAAGAGCTTTGTCCAAACCAAATTTCGCAACTTCAAGCCCGCATTTTCGACAAATTCAGGTGGAGTACTACCGACCGACGGCACGGAATGAAGATGTGATTCGGCATTATACAGGCTGGGATACAAACCATAATTTTCGGTGGAAGGTGGATTCAGAGCATGGTCCATCTTGGGTAGATACAGATTCCATATTCATAGCATGGAAACCACGGAAAAATCATAGTGGATCAGTGTCCATCCCTCAAAAGTACATAACTTTTGCAAAAGACAACCTTGCTCGGATCGCACAAGAAACAACCCCCGTTGAATGAGAAGTTGGTAGGATTGTTTTAGCATTGATTATAGTTTCATATGTAATTCTAGCAATATATATTAGTCATATGTGTACTTCTAAAAGTAGGGGTAGAATTTGGGTAGAACTTACGAATGCTATATTATTTGGGGTTGGATGAATATCCATATACTATATTTCATAACAAATGTGAATTTCTTTTTATGATTAAGTTTGGGACTAGATTGTCGGGTCGATTAAATATGCACCCTAAACCCTATGCTATGTACGTCGCAATGTCTATATATTATTAAACATGCTAATAATAGCCATGGTTCTATGTGATTTGTTGGGTGAATTTGGTTTGGAGTGCTCTACCCAATTTGATTTGAGTATGTTTTTGTTGATGAAGTTGGTATCAAGTGCTCTACCCAATGTGCTCATGTCGGGACATCATACATTTTGGAAAATTAGAACATATAATATATTTGAGATTGTTGACAATATAGTTTCGGGCATCTTCATGTTGTCTGATCCATATATTAATTTGAGACTAGAGAAAGTCTCAATTTAACGAATATAGTGTTATTTGTAGAAACGCAATTAGAGCATGAAATCAAGGCGTTTCGGTGGATGAGGATTCCATTTCGAAATGTTTGGAATTATTATTATTATTATGGAACACGGCATTGAGAGCACGCCTCAAGATATTAGACTAGTGAAGTGTGCAAATCAAACCGCATGGCATAGGCCATGCCAAATGTAGAGGATTACAACCCCCCTTTTTGTTTTAAGGGTTAACCCTTTCTTACCCAACCAAGTGAA
Organism: Polytrichum formosum; assembly: GCA_964035585.1. Lineage (NCBI taxonomy): Eukaryota > Viridiplantae > Streptophyta > Polytrichopsida > Polytrichales > Polytrichaceae > Polytrichum > Polytrichum formosum. The sequence goes on along the minus strand of OZ037940.1, from coordinate 29,237,946 downwards.
TGAAGGATGGCAATGGTGAAGGAGGTCAATATGAAGAGCCCCAAATCCTAACTTTGTTCAATGATGATCTCCGACATGTCATTCCCTTGTGAACCAAGGCCAATGAAGTTCCTCAAATCATAAAGTGACATGTGATACACATGTGACACGGATGTGGCCCCTCCACCATGTAGACCCCTATCATGAACTTGAAATAATAAGAAATAGAACTATTATCATGACCATATTCAAGAAAAACCACTACATTTTTCATAAAACTGGTATGCTATATTCATTTTTTGTAAATTGCATAACTGGATTGTATTTTACCCTATATCTTGCTTGCACGTGGTTTTTAACATCTTACAAAGAGTGATCTTTCTAGGACTAGGACAAAATATACCATACAAAATACCCAGACATTTTGATTATGGTTTCACCAAAAAGTGATCTTAAATTGTCATATATGTAGGTACCCAATCTCTCTTCGCATGAGATGGGCATGAGATTCACCATGCATGATGTCCGACTTTTGCCACATCCAAATACACTTAGTGACGGTTTTGACAGTTGGGTTTTTTCCAACCTTTTGCTAGCCATGTTGTAGAGTCGTGAATCGACCATCCCCGACGACACTAAAGTTTGTAAGTTTCATGTCGATAGATCATTTAAAGTGACATGTAAAAGCTGCACGGTTTGAGGCAACACATTAGGACAAGGTTTGTATTAGGTGAGTCTTCACCGACATGGGTGTCTAAATCGGAGGCCCCATGTATATTAATGGGTCTCCTGATGCAGCATAGCTTGTTCCTTTCAATGATCCTAATTAAGTCTCATACTTTAGCATTATAGACGTTTGACTTTTTGATACGTTAATAGCTGGATTGGTATTTATGAAAGAAGACGTTCTATGAAGTGCTTTGTTTGGGCAACCCTTTATTTTTTATTTTACTTTTTTTATTTGGACTGGAAGTCAAATCTACTATTTGCTAGGAGAGAGTGATTCTTTATCGCATACAAGCATACCACAATGTTCCAGATGGAAGTCTTCAAACGCGATTTGGCCTTTCAAAATATACCTCTCTCAAAACATCCCTTCAAAACGCAACCACGAATTGAAAATCAAGACGTTACTTGAAGTCCTCAATATAATTTGCCCGTCGAGCACTGTTATACGAAAATGGATCAGTCAAATTTCATTCGTCCTTGGAGAGCAAAGACTCGAGAGTCGAGAGTCCCTCCCTTTGCTTCCTAGCTACCACCTCCATCCCTGACCTTGTGATTCCTTAGACTCCCCTCAGATGCCCTTCTCCTCCGGATCCGCCATTTGCTTCATTTCCATCACCACACACCTCAACTGTCGCAACCCTTGCTAGCTCCTCTTAAGTATCTTGGTTATTTTTTTCATTCTAGCAAGGATTACGAACACTAACCCTTCGCATTCCACCATGCGAATGGTTAGCTCCCCATACCGCGGATCTTTTTAGTTTATAGGAGGGGAACCAACCCTCCTACTTTGCTTTCAGGACTCACCCCTTAATCGGTAACCAATTCTTAGATGTGGACTTCCATCCATGGAAGTCCAATCTTATGTTGATCATCGTGTTGCCGGAGCAACACTACAACAATCCGAGCCATATTAGGCAACTATGCCCTCACATTGAGCCAATGCCCATGGAGGCCTTGCCGTTCGGCCTCGGGTGGGTTCAGCCACACCGCCTCATCCATATAAGCTTCTAGGACTCTAGGCAGGGCCCCTACCCCATCGTCAAGTAACCTTTTGTCTCTTTCCCAACACTTGGGGCCAATTAGACATTTTCCTTTAGCCGTTGGGGTTGGAAGCCCCCAACAGCTTCAGAACCCCATAACTTCTTCATATGGTCTTAGATGCTAACAATCGACCACTCGGACAAGTATTGAGGAAATTATGCTTGTTTAAACCTTTGCAGTCTTAGGAGGCACTCTCAGGCCATTGCTGTACCAGGGCGTTGTCCCGGGACAATGCCCCACTCAAATTGCCATATCTCCTAGCTCACACCTCTGATTGAGGTTATCTTGAGCATTCTAGAATTGAAACGCCATAAGCTACGCATAGCTTATGGCCTTACCCTCGTGCCTCCTAGTCTCCATGGGTGGGAGGCGTTCCCAACGCCCGGGGCCCTCACCCACACGAGGATCACTTGGGCCCTCTCACCAATGGCGCCACAAATCACGGGTGTCACTCTGGGGTCCCCTTTGTGCCCATGGTGTTTCGGACACTCCTCATGGAGAAGTACGTGACATCAACACTGAGAGGTACATTAGATTGATTTGTTTTGGTTGCCATTCGGACACGCCGAATAGGTGGCTTCCGATATGATTTATTTCACACTAGTAAGGGACGGACGGGCAGGCGGGGGGGGGGGATGGATTACCACAAGCCTAAATGCTCAGTTGCTAATGCAAGGATTGAAATCGAGAACTAGATCCAGGAGTTTCCGAATTCAAGGCGCTCCTGTTTGGGGTGGAATCTAGAACTAGGTTCAGATGGGTAGTTATATGAATAGTTGTTGAGTCTACTCTATTAGTTTTGGGATGGAAGTTCGGAAATCAGCTTGGAATTATTTGGGGTGAGGAAGAATGTGGTGGAGTAACAGCAGCAGGGGAGGATCAACGGTTGCAAGGATGCTTGTAAGGATGATTTCTTCATCGTGTAACTTGATCAAGTGCTATTGCTATGTTGTGGATCATCCTTTGTGGGCACTTGTGATGATGATGATGATGATGATGATGGGAACTTGTAAACATGCATCAATGATGGTTATAGGGGTTAGAGGGTCTCGGTTCATTTAAGTAACCATGTTAAAGGATTTTGTAGTTTCAAACCTCAAGAGAATGTTGAACATGCATAGATAAAACTAACTACGAGACGTTATTCAATGTGACTAGGTTTTTTAGCCCAAAGTACTATCCCATAGATGAATTGGACAGAGGGATATTAACCGAGGAATGGTTGAACCAGTTGGTAACACATTTCTGTTGGAATGATGACCTTGTCAAGCAATGCAATGCAAAATTACTAGAATTCGTGGAGATGTTGTCTTCTGTTTGTGAACACCGAGGTATGCATGAAGCTTGGGTTTTTTGTGGCAATGACCAGGAATTTATGATTAATTGGCCAACTCTAATGTCGCTATGGCAAGCCATACTTGTGATCCCAACTAGCATTGTTGTTTGTGAGTGTGGTTTTTTGAAGCAAAATTGGGTTAAGAGCAAAAGGCAAACTAGACTCAACCTTGACACACTAGATGCTTTAATGAGGGTTAGTCTAATGGGGTTGGAATTGAATTCATGCATTGGAATGGCATTTTTGAATCTTGGAAAACGCCACAAGAACCAACAAGCGTAAGGCATTGTCACTACAAGAAGTGGATTTAGATGGTTGATTCTTGATTGTTCACATTGTATTGGAAGCATGTACCATATAATTCATGCACAAGTTTAATATGAGTTTTGTATTTTATTTCTATATTCTTGGATTGACGTTTTGGATTTGAACCAACCCTTCAACCGAAGAGCTGAAATTTGATAGCCTTTCAAAATGAAACTCATATGAGGGCTTTAATCTTGAACATTGAGCGTACCTCTCACTCATCCCATAGAAAAGCCGTGAAATAGAATGAAGTATAGAGATTGCTATTTTTTATTTATCTTACATTGAAATCAGCTTTAAAGAGCATGATTCAGTCTAGTCCAAGTCATATGTGATATAGCGGCCACAAACTTATAGGGGTCATGTTTTTAAATTGGATGGATGAGAGATATGCTCGTATATGATAATTCCCACTCTCCCATTTGCTATCCTTGTTGAATGATACTCTTCTAGAATTGTGATTTCATGCCCAATTCGTTCTAAAAAGGATTCAAAAGAAGACAATCAAAAAGTACGATCAACACTTTAAATCTTTTAATGCCAAAGATATAACCAAGACAAACAAACTACCTCATCTCATCAACCATAGATGGTATTGATGTGATCTTTAAGTAATTTGTAACAAAGACATTCTCCTAGTGTAAACCACACTTGAGAATGAATAACAAGCTTTCATCATAAGTCATCTAATCGCTTATAAAACACCCTTTGACTTTTAAAGGCCAAACTTGTAAAGTCAAATAAGATGAAACTTTCATGAACCTATTGTTGGTACTCAGAAGATTGTAAATTCAAGAGGTTTTCCCACCCCAACCACATGACAAGGAAACGAGTTGGGGTTTTCTTGGGAAAAGATGGGTTGGATTCATGTGTCATATAAACCTAATTCAACCATTCACGCCTATTGACCACATATGGTCACTTTGTCATAAGATAGTAGCCCCCAAATTATCCTTTGATTGGCTTCTCAATATTTTTATGTGTGCACATGGTTTATTGTAAGATTTCCATCCATTCGTGTGAAATATATGTTCTCAAATATAGTGTTTTTAGATGAAACATATGGGGGTAAATGGTAACTGGTGGACTTTCATGGCATAAACAATACACAATTCTTTTTTAAGTTTTGGAAGGTTTGACAAGAAAAACAATGATATGCGAAGGGGTGGCCTTTCCTTGTTTATGTAGGGGAGGGGGGGGGGTTTGGTTGGTCAAACTATGTATTTATCCAACAACCATCCAAATACTCATGACGACATGGGGTGCTTGTGCATTCAAAAGAAAATAGGTTGTTGGGTGTCTAGAATCCAACACCAATGAGGCAAGGAAAACATTGAGCAAAATTTGGTTCCAAGAGCTTGGTGAAGCATGAGATTGGCAATTTAAAATGGGACACCCACACACTCAAAAGAGTGCACTTACGAGAAAAAAGTTTAATCATGCAATCATGCATTCTAATATATAATCATGGAATAGCAATATTATCATTTCATATTTCCTTCTTAGTTATCTTGTTCCAAAATCTATTGCATTTGGATCAATCTTATCGAACTGGTCATCCCAATGTTGTGTGAGATTGTTGAACAAATTTCTTCAATTACCAGATCCTCATGCACAACATACGATGACTACCACTTGCGTTGCACTCTGACACCAAATCTACCTTACCAATGGGTGTTACTCCATAATGAACACCGGATTGCTCAAAAGAATGAAACCATGGCACTCCTCTAAAAGAGCACCTAATAGTTGCAAAATTTGGAGCGATGTTTCCTCCTTGATATCACCATCGAAACCCAAAGACATATCCTCAAAAGTGTCCTTAATGACACGAAACCTAAAACCATCCACAAAAAGATATTCCACCCAACAACCTACAACTCCCTTGATTGCTTACAAAACCCACAAGAAAACATTGTCACATTCCTCTCCATGAGGAGTGCCCAAAACACCATGGGCACAAGGGGGACCTTAGAGTGAGACATGGGACGCCCTCACCAAAATGCACCATAGAGACCTCTAGGCACAATCTTCCTGACATCTTCATGCTCAAACAACAAACTACCTCAACCAAGATCCAAGATTACAACAAACAAAATTCTTACTGCCACCATTCTCTCATTAAAATCCTTGCATCACACTATTTGAATTACCAAAGTGAACGACAATAGCAGGATGACTCTCACCGTACTCAAGTGAGCCACTTGTGGATTGATCCTACCGGGCATCACTCCTTGCTCTTCCTCCCCCTTGACATTGTTGTTGTTACAAATGTAAGATGTTGTCTTGGAAAACACACTTGCTTCCTCTTCTCATGTGTTTCTCCTACCTAGACACCACCTCACGGGATTGTTGAGAACTTGGTGACAACTTGATGATGGGTCCCATGTTGGTGAAAGTGGTCTTCACAATTTCCTCAAGGATTAAAATTAGGTTTAGGTTTCTTAGTCTACGGATTAATTTGTTGATAGCAATTACTCACAACTCAATGTTCACAATTTGCAATTATGAACTCCGCTCCTCATTGTCTGAGTGTAATCTATAAACCATTGCTTAATCATATTATATGAACATTGCACAATATTGAGAGTGTTTTTTCTTTTCTTTTCTTTTCTTTTTAAGGGGGGGGATTGATGATGGATTGATTTGTATCTCTAGATGTTGGAATTGTACATGACGACTCAAACGTTGCCATATCCTAGATTCAAGTGTCGTTGATAGTATCCCACCAATGTCAAATTGAACCCCTAGATTGCAACAATGGTATTGCAAAGGACAAGTATTGCAACAATAAGTTGGGAATTTGTTGGCGTTGCAATCCAACATGTCTCCATAAGAGGAGCACTCCAAACCTCAAAAGCTAGATGCGCCCGGCTTGTCAATGCGATATACTCGTTAATTCTCTACATTCAAGGGCAACGCTCATTTTGGTCCCCCCCCCAAACCCTAAATCCCAAATAAACTCAATGCAAAGGTTTTTTTTAATGTTTTTTTATTTTATTTTTTATTTACTTAAAAAAAATTTACATTGGCTTCCCAACTTTTGTTGTATTAGTATACCTTCCCAAATTGCTAGACTTGGCTTCTGGGGGCTTGGCGTTGGCAGTGATAGACCTGGGGTCGCCCCAGGCTAGATCACATCTTCATTCGGCTGGGCCCCGCCCTTTCCACGCCTTCTTCATTGCCCAGTCTTCCTGCCCACACCTACGTGGGAACTTTTCCTCGTTGGGAACCAATGTGACAATACCCGCGTCACTTAAGACATTAAGGGCCGCTTCACACTATGGCCGAAGGTCAATAGGACATCAATTTCCACCACTCAAGTTGCAAGAAACCAAGAGTTTGGCCTCTCAACCCTTCACACTAGAGGCCAAGTCCAAAGGTCATCGCAATTTAAAATGCTTACTTTTGACCAAGGCAACTGTGGCGCTTTTGGGCCACCCCCCTCCGTCTCACAAGCCCTTCGGTGCGGGTGGCATACACTTGCAGGTGCCCAAGCCGAACCCGGATGGTGGGTGCATAAGTTGAGTACTTGGAATTTTGGAGGGGAGTTAAATTTGCATTGTAGTACCTCCAGAGGTTGGGCCTTAGTTTTTAATATTGTGGCTTTAAACTCCACTAATCCATTTCATACCTAATTCTAACCTAGACCTACAACCTAGTCTAAGCGCAGACGCACCAGCCTTGGAACCAAGACAATCCTAACTTATGAAATGAAATGGCTCGGTATACACCAACCGGGTGTGACTTATACCAACCCTGGTAAGATGAACAACAATTTAGTTTAATATTTCAAGAAAAACATAGCTTAATTTACGGACGCACGTTCGTAAGTTTTGGGTGAACATTAAAGTAAAGAATTTTTTGCACCTACCCGACTGGGTATATATACCAAATGTAATTTAGAATAATATTTCAAGGAATCTATGTTATGTTGATGGATTTACCTACAACATTTGGTGTATACTATATATAATCCAGTTCAATTGATCAATTTTGATCAAAACACAAATCACGTTCATTGAATATTTACGGACGCACGTCCGTAAATTCTACACATATATTATGCAGGAGAATTCTTTCGGTCCTACGCAAATACCCCTACACGTTTACGGACGCATGTCCGTAAATACTACACATGTATTGTGCAGGAGAATTCTTTCTGTCCTACGCAAATACCCCTACACGTTTACGGACGCACGTCCGTAAATATTACACATGTATTGTGCAGGAGAATTTTTTATGTCCTACGTAAATACCCCTACAAGTTTACGGACGCACATCCGTAAACTTGAATCCATTTAGTGGACTCTGCAATAGATCCAACAGCCTTCCTGTAATGCAATAGTGAACTAGAAGGGCTCAAACTATGCATTGCATATTTGAAAATTCATATCTAATTCATTACTTATTCAAATCACACATTGTAAAGGGCCCTGGGGAATGAGACAAAAACTCTACGTGGAAAGATTATATCTTTTTAGATTGACGTTTTGATAAGGTCAGCAGGTCTGATCCAACATTTGCTGTCTAAATGAACATCCTAGTTTTTACTCTGACTTTATCCTCTAGTATAATCCTCTTAGTTAGTTGCTTTTACAAGCTAGTATTTCTTCCCGCTAAGCTAGGTTTTTTTCCTAGCTAGCCATTTTTTTAACTTACCTAATTTCTACCACTACTTAGCTTTTTTTTTACTAATCCTATCTAAACTAGATTTTTTTACTTTTACGGATGAAGGCCCGAAATCCTCAGTAATTCATCTTTCCATTTTCGGGTTAAATGTTAAATAAACTATTTTTTTCTTCAATTCCCTATCAATTCTAAATTTTAATGCTAAAATCCGAACTAAAAGTAACCCCGCAGAGTGATGGACCACTCTAAGGGTTCACAACAACGGACTCTCGAAGGAAGTTTGGATCGGATGGGAATGGAAACCCAAACTATGGTCAAGAGGTCGTTGATTTTTTTTCCATGAAAAAATTGAACATTGACAAGATCTTGGCCGTTATATTAGAGGGGATGTTTTGGGCAAGGAATAAAGTGGGATGTTTTTTTGTGGGTTTGGACTTTGGGCTTGGCCTTTGGAGGCTTGACACTATGGCCGTCCAAGTCGAGAGGCGATGGGAATTCATGGCCAAAGGTTTGGACTTTAGGAAGCTTCACACTATGCCCGGCCGAAGGCTCCAATTCCTATATTTTATTGGCTATTAGTAGCCCATTTCTTTGGACTCTCAACAAAGTTTGGCCATTCAATCCCACGGCCTCTCGAATTGGACAACCAGTGTAAAGCAACCCTAAGCTCCTTTGGCATGTGAAGGAACTCCATCAATTAACTTGGGAATAATGAAAGTGTTGTCAACTTGGATATTTGTAATTTTGACCAGGTATTGTCACATTGGTTCCCAATGAGGAGTTCCCACGCAGGTGCGAGCAAGAAGACCGGGCCATGAAGGAAGCGTGGTAGGGGTGGAGCCCAGATGAATGAAAATGTGATCTAGCCCACGGCCACCCCAGGTGTATCAGATGGCACTACATCATGATTTGGGCGAACCAACCCATACACTCGTTCCTTGTTGGATGCCTAAACCCTTGCCTCATAGGGTTGTCACACTGGCTAGACGGCTGGCCCCGTCCGGTGGGCCCCGGGGTTTGCGGCGGCCAACCAGGCCACCAGGCGCCAGGCCGGGCCTAGGCTTGGGCTGGCTCGCTGCAGGCCCCTCCCTTGCAGCCGTCCTGTAAGGAGAGTTGCCCCGGCTGGGCCATCCAGGCAGGGATAAGGCCCACCCGATAGCTAGCGACGACGCTGGCCGAGCGGGTTTTTTTTGTTTTTGGTTCTATTGTCACATTTTTCTAACTTTGTTTTCGTGCCGGACAAAGACATCAAACCCTGCCATCAACCTTCTAATTTTGCAAGGATGGTTGGGAGCCACACCGGGGCAACTAGACCAGCTGCTCCCCAAGCCCCAGCCACCGGCTGGTTGGGCCTGACCACCCCGGTGTGGCTAGGGCATCAAAGGAACCAGTGTACTGGTTGGTTCGCGCGCCCCAGCCCCCCATCATAAGGCCTTAATATTTTTCCCTTTCCTTTTGTTGAATTCTGGTGGAATGGATTGCACGTAGTTTTGTGTAGATTGGGGTAATGCAAGGCTGTCCAAATAAACACGACCAAGCTGTCCTTGGGTGTACACGATGCTTTTTTGCAAATCTATGCCACTGGTTGATTTTATTAATCTATTGGGCAAATCTAGTCACTTGACACACGTCGCCTGGGAACATAAAGTCAACCGGGCAAAGCCCACTCTGAAACCAAATCTACAAAGGTCTCCTTTCTTTGTTTATCAATCGAAAGTTGACCCGCGAGGTCAACTAGACGAGCTAACATGCACTGATTTGGCTGATTTTTTGCGTTTTCTTTTCTCTACATAATACTGTTCTCCCTCTTTAGTATGATACGTTTTGGGAAACACACAAAAAAGTCGTATTATCGAGGTGTCGTATTATTGAGGGAATACGAAAACATAAGTAATATGAGCTTTAAAATATATGCAACGAGTTTAAGCAATATAGATGGTATGAAATAATAACTTATAACTCCAAACAAATGCAAATATTTTCAAGAACTCTTTAAATAGGAGTCCAAAGATCTCTGGTGTTACCTACCCAAGTTAGCAATTGTCATCTTATCTAAATTCCCTACTACTAACTTTTGAAAACTAATAATTTCATTAACACCAAAATATAAAGAGTTCTTTAATAAGAAACTAGACAACAATGATGCATGACATTTAGCATCACTAAGACACATCACCATGAGTAAAAGACAACATACTAGGCAGGAGGCCACTCTAACCCTAACCATGTCCATTCTACACTAGTAACCCTAATAATCATTAAGTTCCCAATGATAAGTGAAGTTTCCAAGTAGTTCCCAAGTGAAAATAGATGTATTTTAGATGTACATAACATGTATGAAAGGAATTTTAGCATTAACTACCTCTTTAATATGACAAAACGGGGATTCTAAATGTTGCATTATCGAGTGTCGTAGTCATATAAAAGAGGACGTTTTGAACTAAAAACTTTGGTCGCACAAAAATGTGTCATAATATCGAGGGTGTCATATAAACGAGTGTCGTATTAACAAGGTTAGACCAGTGATCGGAGAGATTTTTGGGCATAATCGGTTGAGATCCTACTGTTTGCAAGTCCAACATGTTACATGTTGACATCCTCTGGTTTTCCTTTATTAAATTGGGGTATATTCTATAAATTCCTCCAAAATGATCGGTAATTTTCCTGCAATCTTGAACTTCAACTGGTTATTTCTCTATTTCAACCGGTTCATTTGTAACTAACTGCCGGTTCTCCCCGATCATTGGGTTAGACTGTAAGTTTGTAAAATTGCATGAATTTAAACATGATTTTTGAATAGGAAGAAGGCCCTCCTTGGCAGGGTAAATAAAGCAGAAAAAGCACCGAGGGCTCAATGGCTCATAAAAGAAAAAGTGCAGCTCCGCAGGGCTCACTATTCTCAAGATATTTTGAAATCAAGCGTACAATGACATTTGTATAGATGCGGCTTCAAATAAACATAGTGGGAACTATGCTTTGATGGCAATCACAATGTGACTCATCATAAGAAAGGCCCTTCCAGAATCATCAACTTGGTTTTCTGTAGGAGTTGAGTCACGAGTTGGAACACATGCGCACACGTTCATCCCATAAAAGCCAATTTAGAAATGAAAAATGTCAACCGCATCCTTGGATATGAACTTTTAGGCACAACTGACTTTTAGTGCTATTGCTTTTTCTTTTTTAAAGCATAGTTTCAATATGTTGATTCAAAATGGGCTGAAAATATAATCCTCGATGTCATTTGTTAACCTAGTGACCTCAAATATCATTGTCAAAGTGAATTCTTGAATTTAGATTTGCAAGCCATAGATCATTTGAAAATGGGTATTTTAAAAATGTTGAGCAGTTTTTTTTATACCTGACATTGAGCTTGTTGCTTTTAGTAGTGATCAAAATATGCTCTAAAATTGTCCAACTCATGCCACGATTTGTATACAATCTACCCTCTATAAGTGTCATTTCTATACGTGTTAACATTTTTTCTACTCCATATTTTGGGGAGACTACAAAGATGTTAAGTGCTAAGGGCCGCTTCACACTATGGCCGTCCAAGTCGAGAGGCCGTGGGATTGAGTGGCCAAACTTTGTTGAGAGTCCGAAGAAATGGGCTGAAAATAGCCAATAAAATATAGTAAATGGAGCCTTTGGCCGGGCATAGTGTGAAGCCTCCAAAGGCCAAGCCCAAAGTCCAAACCTTTGGCCATGAACTCCCCCGGCCTCTCGACTTGGACGGCCATAGTGTGAAGCCTCCAAAGGCCAAGCCCACAGTCCAAACCCAAAGGAGCACCCCACTTTATTCCTTGCTCAAAATAACCCCTCCAATCTAACGGCCAAGATCTTGTCAATGATTGATTTTTTAATGAAAACAAACCGACGGCCTCTCGACCATAGTTTGGGTTTCTATTCCCGTCCGACCCAAACTTCCTTCGAGAGTCCGTCGCCTCCTTCACAAAGTAATCATTTTAAATTGCGACGGCCTTTGGACTTTGGCCACAGTGTGAAGGGTCGAGAGGCCGAACTCTTGGTTTCTTGCAATTTGATTGGTGGAGATTGACGGCCTCTCGACCTTCGGCCATAGTGTGAAGGGTCGAGAGGCCGAACTCTTGGTTTCTTGCAATTTGATTGGTGGAGATTGACGGCCTCTCGACCTTCGGCCATAGTGTGAAGGGTCAAGAGGCCGAACTCTTGGTTTCTTGCAATTTGATTGGTGGAGATTGACGGCCTCTCGACCTTCGGCCATAGTGTGAAGCGCCCCTAAGTGTTACCTATATGTCTACTTCCCTCATTGTATATTTGCCCTCTATATAGGTTAACTTACTATTATACTATATAATACCATACTATATAATATACCATATGTATAGAACTTCAAATAAACCCCCAATTAGAGATGATGAAGTCTAGGATATTGATTGCATGTCCCTCTCAAGTTTCGTCAACTCAATTTGTCCTAGTTGCTTAAACCACATTGTATCAATGCTCGAATTATTGAGAATGTTGCTACTGACTTCTAGTTTTGTAGGTCAAATCGCATACCATTAGAAAGCTATTGGAATGACAATTCCAACGGTAGTATTTTTATTTTTTATTTTATTTTTTGCATCTAACATCCATCGAGTGAGTTATGCTTGTCCAAAATCTACCTTCCAAGTTTCATGCGGGAGCCGAGAGTTTTGTTGAGAGTGTTCCTTCTTACTTTCAGACTTGTAGGTCAATGTACATACCATTGGAAAGCTATTGAAAAGAAATTTCCAATGGTAATAGTTTGGGTTGAATTTGAAATCTAACAAGTGAGTTATGCTTGTCCGAAATCTTCCTTCCAAGTTTCATGCGGCGGCTGAGCGTTTTGTTGGGAGTGCACGATTTCTTGAGAATGTTTTTTTTTTTGAGACAGAAGGCCGACAGGCCAACGCCAAAGCACAGGAGGCAATTGACCACCTGGCAAGTTTTTCCGTCAAGTAGAGAGGAGAGAGAATGTTGTTTTTAACTTTCAAATTTATAGGTCAAATTGTACACCATTAGAAAGCTATTGAATAGAAAATTCCAACAACAATAGTTTTGGTTGAATCTGACATCTAACGACTTAGTTATGCTTGTCCAAAATATGCCTTCCAAGTCTCCTATGGCAGCTAATAATTCTATCTTTGGAATTTTGAGGGTGTTGTTGTAGTTTGTGTGGGTATACTTTGTGTCCATGTGGTTTAGGGCCAACTTAGCAACTATCTTTCAATTGAATCTAGGGGTGGTAGGGATGGGGAAGACTTCATAGTTTAGTTTGGCTTAGAATAAAAAGCTTTTGTTGAGAAAGAGATTGATCTCTCCCATGTGAATCAATTCTAGCAATTCCAGCAATTCCAGCAATTCTAGAGATTGATCTATAGATGCTTTCTTCCATCCTATAGATGCCTTCTTTCATTTATAATTACAATAGTATTTTACTTGTGTTACATTTATAAATGTTATCTTCTTGTTCATTGAACCTTGGATCTATTAAAGTGTTATCTTTCTATATGTGTTAAAAAAATTTGCACTCCCCATTGTTTAACAAATATAAAGGGTAGACTATATCTGCTACTATCTTCACCAACATGTCAAATGAACTAATAAAGAATCACATTTTCTTAGATTTCACTACATTAACATCTATACAACTATATAATATGAAGAGGTCTCAATTTCCACCTTAAATCACTAAGGATAGTGCATTGTTTTGACCATTCTCCACATTGCACCCCATAAGACATTTAATTTAACATTGCAGCTTTAAAAATGGAATTATATAGCTCAATTACATGTTTTTGGTACGGAGTGGCCTAGTTCTGTCACGTTCCTCTTTTTTCATAAAAAAATACACTTAAGTTCCATCTGCTAGAGTTGTTTAACTCCGATTCATATCTTCTAGTTGGAGTTGTCTAACTCCAACACAAAGATCTTTCATCGGGAGTTGTTTAATTCCCATGCACAATTCCTTCATGGGTTGTCTAGCCCTTGTGCAACATTTTTTCTTGGGTTGTTTGACCCACTTCTTTCTTTGGAGTTGTCTGGCTCCAAATGCCATCTGCTCACATGCTAAGTACAACAAAAATATGATTAATATTTATTTCTTGCTTATTCAAACCTTAAATCTGTTAATCCAAGCATATCGCAAGTCTGGGCCTCTTGGATGCTTAAGGGTTAAGTTGCTCTCAACACATCAAGGAATGCGCACTTTGAAGCACACTTAAAGTTTTATGGAAGCACTTTTTTGGGAGGATGGGGATTGAATAAATGAATATAAGGTTGATATTTTGACATGTCACACGAGCAAGCTTGATATTCCAAAATGTTCCAAAAATATTTAGGGATTAAATTGAGCGATTAAAATACTAGCTTCTTGGACCTTGAATATTATGTGTTTACCCAATTTATAGTGGCAAATCTACCTCCATGTTCACTATAAACACTATTCATAGCAAAAATATTCATTTAAAGTACAAACACTATTTATCTTGGCACTATTCACCAACAACCATATGTTTGCATATAATTTTTCTCATCCCTCTACAAGCACCTTAGAGCATGCACTAATTTTCTTGAAATGTATGGTAAATGAGCGTGTATTTATGAATTTAGTATCACCCAGTAAAAAAAATTCAACCCTCACTAATTTTGATACTTGGCAAAATAATGTGTGTTTTGGGAATTAGTACTAGACGCACTAATTGGGATAATCGGTGAAGTTGTTTTTTTATGTAGGTTGAGGTAAGCAAAATCCAAGGATAAATGGATGCTCTAGTTTTCTAAGTTTTGGAAGCCCATCCAAGTTTGCTTCAATAAATTGATGAACTTTAACTATTCCTTGATCCTTAAGAAGTTGGTGACTGGTACATACGTAAGGTATACATGTCTTAATTGGGTTTAAAGTTTATGATTGTTTGCCATGTTCCTAAATTCGGAATTCAAAGTTTAGAATTTTCTTGGATCCATGAATGTGATATGAAATCTTAATAATAATATATGGGATTATCCGATCCCTCTTGTTGTTCTTATAAATTTTCAAAGTCAAAAGTGTTCGGGCTATAAAATGATCGAGTAAGACTCTCCCCCTCACACCCATAATTTTTTACTATTGAACTTAGAACGGTTAAGAAACTGTGAATGCATAGTCCGATCTCTTCCAAACACGTGTCTCTTTGGTGTCCGTTCTTAGATCTACACCTAACCACATGCCGCTCAAATGTAGATGTCCGATTAAGATACGTAACCAAATTATACACGTTTTACTTCGCTGAAGCTAGAACTTGTAACTGGAAAGTGGTCGCTCCATAGGAAGAATGTTTGAAAACCCTCTTGAGGGGCTGATCACACCAGCCACTTATGGCACCATCCATCAACATCTACAATTGTAATAGTGTGAAAGTGATGGGCCAACATCTGGACAAAATCCCTCGCAATTTCACGACCGGAACTGGATGGAAAGTTTGGTGTGATTGGGGCATGAGAAGGCCTCATGTTGGGGCCCGCCCAATATGTGTGAACAGTAAAGCGAGCCAAATTGGATCACCATTACCGCATAAAAATTGTACTTGCACTTCCTCTTTGATACACCTAAATATAGTTTCACTTAGTCGGAAAGATATAAACGTATTAAACAAATGATGTTGAAATATGGTGAAGACTTATCGAAAGGGTGTGTATAGGTTGTACAATGGACCCTTAGTGTGGGCCCGTATTCACCCATAATAGCGGGGTGTTGAGAGGGCCCACCAAACCAATCTTCTCCTTCAATTATTTTAGGAATGTGACCGGATTACTTAGTACATTGATGTCTATTATCAAACATTGAAATGAACCTTACGGAATAAACAATCATGGTATAAACAATAATAGAAGTTCTATTTGGTCATTTGGAGATCTCGTTGCACATGACTTTCTATGTACTTCAAGCCATGAATTCTACATATTGATATGTGTAGAGGTTTTACAATGTAGGTGGACCGCATGAGGAGTATGAGAAGATACATGACACACGTGATAGTGTTTATTGATTTATGTGTTCTATAGACAATTAGGGGTGAAGCATATAAGCCAATAAGTTAGTGTCTTTTAGGTGTGTGTGCATCGGGTGTGCTTGTGGAACACAAGAGTTTTTGAACTTCAAACCAAATTAAATTTGAGGATTCTTGAGGATTGGATTTGCTATAAACCCTAAGAGTTATTACGTTGATAGGGAAACATCAAAGTTATCCCACGGGGCTAACACTTAGTGCGACTTACGGGAACCACGTGTGGCAAGGTATAATTGTTTGGGGAGTATTATCTTGCTCAAAAGGTCGGGGTTAATCATTTCCCTGTACCAAACTCTCATAATGTAGATGCCAACAAAGCACCAAACTCTCAAAATGCAATGCCATGACCAAAAACAATCTTTTCCACGTTGCTTACCTAAACCCATCATCCAATGTTCATCAACCATTTTTTTCATCCATCGACAAACTTTCATCTACTATGGGCAAGACGGGGGAATGTATACATTATAACCCTTTTGCAAATTTTTTATACCATGACATCTCATAAATAATATAAAGCTAATCTCATGGATTTCAGAACACCTTACATTATTTTGAACTCAAACTCACATATTGAGTGGGGCCTGTTCTATTTTGAAAGCACTTCAATTTTTTGATATCATCATTTAAAAAGACTCTATCCTTGACCGCATGTAGTTTCTAATTTTCGGGGAGTGTCGGCCCTGTGACATTATCCACAAATGCTCCTATGCAAAATGCAAGTGACAGTTCAATGGGTCTGAGTTTGTGCATGTGCGGTTTTGCAGGTGTGTTAGAGACCCCTATGTTAGGATCCAAAAATGAACTCATAAACTCCATTCTAGGCATCCTATGAGTGTTAGGTGGAGTTGCACAAGTTGCCGCGTCGGGTAATAGGAACGTGCACCGAACTTGCCGAGAACGCGGTCGGGAACTCATGGGAACCACGAATGTCGTTAGGTAGAGGGAGACATTGTTGGCTTATCTCCCTTGAGGAAAAGTCATTAATGAAAGAGACAAAGTTGTAGTCTTGTCTCCTAGACCGTAGAAAAATTTAGAGGTGGTTTTCCTCTCATCCCATGTTGTTTTGTCACATGTGCTCAATAATACAAAGGTAGACTACAAACCTCTTCACACTTGCCTACCACTCTTTGATATCACCAACTGTTTACCATTTCCCTACGATTCTCTAAAAAGAAGTGGACTTTCTACAATAAGCTTATCTTCATGTGTACAATGTCTTCCGTTTCCAACTCTGAAGTCGGGGTGTCATTTGGTCACAAATACCAAGAAGGTGACCGTGGAGTATAAATAATCGGAGGGTAGTACTTTGTTGCTCTTCTATAAGCTCACCAATTTTTAAAGGTATCCGAGGCACCTATATCCGATTATATGCTAGCTTGGCAGACTTATATATCATATATTGATGTGTTAAGATATTAGACACGTGATACACATGTCATTATTACTGTCGGTCACTCTAGATTCGACCTTTTACAGTATTTTAGTCGGCATATTGCCAACAAAATGACTTTGGCTATCATGTTGTATGTTAGTGTGGTGTTGGTGACTTGCTGCTTTCTTTTCATAAACTCATCTGTTTACGACATTCTATGGAGAATGAAACGTATGTGTGCATTGTGTTACAATGCATGTGTCGGCCCTCTCAATGTGTCACACCAAATCAAATGTGTTTTAATGGGTTTGACCATTAATACAATAAACGGGCAATGATCATCAATGCATTTAAACTACAAGTGCTAAGATGCTGACACTAGAAGGAATGGGGGTCCCTCATGACATCACTACAAGGAATGGGGGTCCTTTCCCACATCAAAATGACACATAAATGACAGTGTTTTGCAAACACTGTCATTTATGTGTCATTTTGATGTGGGAAAGGACCCCCATTCCTTGTAGTGCATACCGCTCTAACACGGAGGGCCCCCCGTGTGGGATATTTCCACATGCTTGTCATAAAAAACTTTTGTGTGGGAATTTTAAGCTTTCGCTCGATTTTTGAGCTCCGCAACACAAATCGAGCGAAAGCTTAAAACTCTTACACATATGTGTAAGAGTTGTGTCACTTTAATGTCATGCACGAAGTCCGTGAAAGAATGTTCTATCTTTAATTAGGTAGGTGACTTCTTTCTAGGTCTAGATCTAGCTAGAAGGGAGTCACCTACCTAATTAACTACTAATTAAGGTCGAAGAGAGACATTACATGCATTCATCTAACATGAAAACACTAAAATAGCAAATACTTAATGGCAAGGAAGTCCGTGAAGAATGTTCTATCTTTAATTACGTAGGTAACTTCCTTCTAGATCTAGATCTTCTAGCTAGATCTAGACCGAGAAGGAAGTCACCTACCTAAATTAACTACTAAGGTAGAAGATAGTAAATAAAAACAGTAAGTAAAAACAGTAAGTAAAAATAGTAAATAAAACCAGTAAATAAAACCAGTAAATAAAAAGAGTAAATAAAAAAGAGTAAATAAAAACAGTAAATAAAAACAGTAAATAAAAAACAGTAAATAAAAACAGTAACTAAAAACAGTAATTAAAAATAGTAACTAAAACAGTAACTAAAAATAGTAACTAACAACAGTAACTAACAACAGTAACTTTAAAAAACTAAAAATAGTAAATAAAATAGTAAATAAAATAGTAAATAAAATAGTAAATAAAATAGTAAATAAAAACAGTAAATGAAGAGTAACTTGGGGCCTCTATATACAAATCTTTTAAATACTCCTCATATATCATGTGATGAGTGGTGGCTTAGTGGCTAAGGCCTCTACGCGGGAGCCAAGAGGTTCAAGGATCAAACCCCTTGGCCCCCGCCCTTGGCTTAGCCTACCTTGGTAGGTAGGTGGCTAGGCACTTGGAAGTAGGTGCTTTATATAGATGGCTAGCCTCGGGAGGTGAGGAGTGCACTTATTAATGGATATCTCTTTTATAGAGACATATTATATGAGATTGAATTAATGTACCTTTGGAATTCCCCCATAATCATAAATTACCGCGGCGATCGAGGTCATTAATTACCACGGCCGTCAAAATTATTAATTACTGTCGCGGTCAAAGGCCTTAAATAGGACTCTTTTGTGCAAAAATAGGACTGGTCCAGGATGACACTACTTTCACAGGGCTGCAAACCTTCATGACACATGTGGAGGCCCCAAAACATTGTCATTTATGTGTCCTTTTTGTGTTAGAAAGGACCCCCATTCCTTATAGTGTGAGGTATGTTGTCCCTTATATGATCGCTTGTCTTATAGGCTAGCTGCACCGATATGGCATTTAGGTTGTCCCATCACTAGTAGGAAAGGTGGGTCTACATGACATTGGAATGACACCGAAATGACACCGTTCTAGTTAATTTAACACGTGCTAACTTCCACGTGGGGGTAGCCTTGGGCATGTCGAAGTGGTGTCATCCTGGACACGATATACTCCTAGACCCCTACAAACCAGAAGGTGTCGGGTGTCATATCAAACCTCTCAAAATGACAATGATTCAAATTACTCAAAAGCCTGGTGAGTGGTTTGCCTTGCTTTGCACTAGGTAAAGTTTTCCAGTCTCAGTTAATTGTCCACAATGGAGACACAAAGAATTACTATAACATGCTCGATCATGAGCCCCAAGATTTGAACTTGGTACCTCTTGGTGCTCAAACGGGAGCCTTAGATGGTCCGAGATGACCTTCAACTACCAGATGATAGTGGAAAGGTACCCAAACTGAACAGAGTTATTGGTGGTTCAATTCCTGACAGTGAAAACATCTCTCTACTTGACGGAAAACTCTACTTGACGGTCAAGAGCCTCCTATGTCCCCCCCAAAAAAACAGGAGCCTTGGCCTAGACCCCACACCATGCCAATTTTATTATAATTACTATATTATCACATATAGCACACAATTAAGTACTCAGACCTCCTTAACCTTTGTACACTGGTACAAGTGTCTAGGGTTATTTTTGGGTATAATCGGTCAAAATCCTAGTGTTTCCAAGTCCAACTGGTTTCAGCATGTTGTGATCTTTCAATTTTTCTTTATTAATTTGATGTATATTCTCTAGGTTCCTCTAAAATGATCGGTAATTTTCCTGAAGACATGAACTTCAATCGGTTATTTCTTAAACTCAACCGGTTCATCTATAACTTGCGGTCTGTTCTCCACATTCATTGCACTAGTATGTTCAATTAGGTTGCCATTGCGAATAGGTTGCCTCTTTACCCATGCACTTATCTTGGGTCAAAATCATAATACAAAAATGTATTACTTTGTATAGAAACTATAGTATAAATTTTAGTAGTTACTAGATTTTCTTACCATTGAAGTAATTATTTAAATAATGTGAAATGTTGATATATGAGCATGGGGCAACCTAATTGCACATATCAATGTAGTTGACCTTTGTAATGAAGGCTTGTAATTAACTTCTCAACATCTAAGTGATCTACGCACAATTTCTTTTACCTATTGTACATGACACCCAAAGAGGCACACAAAAATCTCTCACATTACTTGTAGCATATGTCTTCAATTCATTGCCACCATGTGCACTTTCTAGGGCTCTTCAGTTGTCAAGCCTGCCATTATTGGGCAACCCCTTTTGCCTTTCCATGCATATCATTTTTCTTTCCCATCGCAACCAGATTGAACTGGTTCTATGCCACCCACGTTTCTCGAACATGTGCCCGTCTACAACTATGTGTTTGGTGAACCACTCGCCCACTCACCCCTCGTTGTTGGTGGACCGTCAATTGCTCCATATTCAGGGTTGCAACCTGTGTGGTACATGTCATCATCCCCTTGCGGGTGACCTCTATCCGCAGACATTTCCACACCCATGTCGTCGTAAATAATTGCCCAGTGCACCTAGTGCAATGGTGGATTGCACCACATAGTGGGCATGGGATGACATGCCACGGGCCATTGTGTAAGCAATCTACCTAACAACCTTGTTACGTGACCCTAGGTGCAACAAGTTTTTTGAAACCAAAGGCGCATTGCCGCTCACATCTCCAACTCCCTTGCACTATTGCCGTTTGCAAAGCTTTTGTTGTCCATGTCACCTCACCTAGCCTTTGCATTCTACATGCATCAAATTTGAAGGCGGACTGCATGTATACCACACATGCAAACATTTGTAGACACCTACGATGTGTTCTTCATACCATGTCAATCATTGTTGAAGCTACAACTACGGTGTGTGGTGGTTTAACAAAATCATGCTCAACTCACACATGGTTCATGCAATGTCGCTAGCATGTGTTTGCACATGGGATGTTTATCCCCCACATAGTCAATGCTTTGCTTATTCATGAATGCAAATATGTACCAGCCGAACACAGTGGCATCACTCTGGCTATCACATCAAGGACAACATCCCATTCATGTTGGGCATTGAATGACAGTGGTAGAGAAAATCCATCGTGATTCATGTGCATGAAAATGTAGTTGCAATTGATGCAATGTTTGGTGCAATTGACAAGAAGTTAAGGATGTGTGTTGTCCCTTTGTTGTGACCTGGGCTACCATGTGCTCGTGCTCGTGCTCGAAAAGGTGTGCTCCCTCTCCAATGAAAATGTATCCCTAGAAGCTGATGAGATGGAGAAATCAATAAAAAAAACTTGTAGAACTTGAGGATTGTCATTCATCCATCGTGGTAAAGGTATTTCTTGCATCATCTTACTGTCAATTTTTTGCCTTTGAGAGCATACAATCCTCTATGCTTTCAAACATGTAGCTTGAGGCGGGTATGATAATTTGTAGTGAATTAAGTTAATTTGAATTTCTTGTCTGAATTCCATTGACAATGTACTCCTTTGCCAACAATTTACATGTTATTAAAACCTGTCAATAACTCCCCAAGTTTGGTATGGTAATGACACGTACAAATGTTCCATTCCTTAATATGGTACACAAACCAAAGTTTCAACATGTGAAAAAGAAGATTTCATGACTGAGGCTTGAGGGTTTGTTGTTTTGAACATTGTAAAGAACTCCAACTACAATCAATGTAAGAACACTTTATTAGACACTGCCACACTTCAATAAGCATTGCACCATTGTACAACCCCTTTGCCCTTAAATTTAAGTAGAAAGCCCTTTAGAAAAAGCACTCCCCATAGCAATGGAACTTGAGATAAGCATTGCCCTTTTCATTAGTAGTACGTCCTTAGATATAAGTAGCCCTTACTTGAGGAAAGTGGGGGACCATGTTCTCAAACACATGCTAATTAATTTAGTGAATTGTAATGAAATGGTCATGACCTAATGTGAGGCCAAACCCACCACCCTTAAGCGTCCTAGTCCGGGTGATGGTTTTGAGAATCACATGTGTGATACCAAAGCTCGTGGTAACATGAAATGTGCTTCCATCTCAACAAGCTCCCAACTCATTTGAAATCATGATGCTTTATTAATGCTAGTATCTTGAATAGGTAGAGCATTGGCCTTCAAGTCTCTACAAGTATCTTCAAGTCTCTACAAGTATCTTCAAGTCCCTACAAGTCTCTATGAATTCTACTAATTCCACTAACCTTCTACTAATTCCCACACAACTCTAACTCTAACACTCAATTCTATGAGAGGAACAACAAGAGGGAGAGAGAGAGAATGAGAGGGGAAGGGAGAGGGTGAACACCCCTCAAAGGGGTGCCAAAGGAGCACGAAGGAAAGAGAGAGTGAATAGGAACACAAGTGAGTGAAGAAGGTGAGAGAGAGGAATATATAGGGGGAGGGAAGGGGTGAGCACCCCTCAAAGCTCAAGATAAGCCCCTCGATCCTCTCCTACTTTGTAGGCTCTCATCCTATCCTTTAAGCCTTCAACTCTTAAACCAACAACATAGATCCTAATTCAAACGGGGGAGGGAAGGGGTGAGCACCCCTCAAAGCTCAAGATAAGCCCCTCGATCCTCTCTTACTTCGTAGGCTCTTATCCGATCCGCCAAGTAAGCCCCTCGATCCTCACCTACCTCGTATGCTCTTATCCTATCCGCTAAACCTTCAACTCCTAAACCAACAAGATGGATCCCAATTCAAATATTTAAACTCAAGGAGCTCCCCTTGGTCCACCACATGCTACACTCACCTAACCAAAGAACTTCCTTCATGCCTCTAAGCTTCTAATCAACCTAAGGTCTAAACATAACTTCACTCAAGCCTCACTCTTTTTATATTTTTGTGAATAATCATAAAACATCAAAACATAACTTCTAATAGTTTCAAAGGGTTAAGAACACATGTGGACACCATTTTGGGCTCACATTATTGGCGACCATCGGGGGATGGATCCCGAATCTCTTGCTTCGAAGGCAAGTTGTCCTTCAAATTCGATACTCCTTGCACCTACTTCCTGCGGTTCGGGTTGGGAAGCTCTCCCCGTTCAATGTTTTCAATTGCATGGAATTGTTGGGAAATATTTTGCGGACAAGGTAAGAGCCCAACCAAACCGCATCGAACTTACCCGGGAATTCAAGTTTCCTAGCATCTTGAATCATCACCATCATCTCCGGTCGTAGTGCCCTCTTCTTGTGTCTTTTGTCGAAGGTGATTTTCCTTCGACGTTGAATCGCCTCAATGTGTTGAGCCGCCATTCGTCTTCTCTCATCAAGCTCTTCCAAGTCAACGATTGACTCTCGGTAAGGCGTGAGCCTATGGCCACCCGAAGAGACTCCACTTCATACTCAATTGGAAGTGTGGCTTCCAAACCATACACTAAGGAGAAAGGAGTGGCTTGGATAGTTACTTTGTAAGTTGTCCGATAAGCCCACAATGCTGCCGTCAACTTCGTGTCCCAATCTCTCTTAGAGTCTATCACCGTCTTGCGTAGGATACTTACCAAAATACCATTTACCCTCTCCGTTTGACCATTTGTTTGGGGGTGATAAGGTGTAGTCTTCCTATGATCAATTTGGAACTTGTCCGTCATTTCTTGAATCAAGGAATTTAGGAAATGGGTCCCTCTATCACTCACCAAAATTTTGGGCACTCCAAACCTTGAGATGATGTTCTCATACATAAACGTCGCCGCATGCACTGCCGTATCGGTCTTGACGGCCTTAGCCTCCGCCCACTTGGTGAGGTATTCGGTGGCAACTATAATGTAAGCCATTCTTTTGGAGGAATGAGGATGGACCTCGCCTACATAGCCAATGCCCCACTTCTCAAAAGGCACAAGAGGCAATGATATATGGAGTGACATCTCCATCCGTAAATCATTCCGGGCATACCTTTGACAAGCATCACAACGCTTCACATAATCATGTGAGTCCTTAAACAAGGTAGGCCAAAAGTATCCCGCTCTAAGAATCTTTTGACCGGTAAGTTGGCCGAAAAATGACCCCCACATGCACTATCATGACAAGCCTCTAGGATGGTCGGGACCTCTACCTCCGACACACACCTCCTAAGCAACCCATCGGTTCCCCTCCTAAACAATCTATGGCCTACCACCGCAAAATGCCTACTATTAATCCTAACTTTTTTTCTATCTTCCTTGGTCCAATCTTCGGGGAACTTTTGTGTGGTTAAAAACTCCACGACACCCACATACCAATCCGGCTTGGCCGTGACCACAAAAAAATTGTCATCCACTAATCTATCATCTATTGGACTCTCTCCCATCCCCTCGGACAACCTAGACAAGTGGTCGGCTTGTAGGTGCATGCGGCCCGGCTTGTACTCCACCGTGTAGTCGAACTCCTCTAATAACAAGACCCATCTAGCTAATCTTCCGCTTAGCTCCGCTTTAACCAACAATTGTAGCCGTGGGTTCGTCCTTCTCTCCTTTTGCCTAATGGGCCTATCACCCGGAATCAAAGGAATGCGATGCTCCACCATCTCTCTAGGGATCCCCTTAAGCTCATCGTATGACCAAGCAAAAGTGTCACTAAATTCATCCACCAAATCGCTATATTCCTTGATTTCTTCCTCCCCCAATTGAGACCCCATATTCATTTGTCTCACTTTGCCATTCTTTGTAGTAACATCTACATACTTCCAATCTCCTTCGGTAACATGAACTTGCTCATCCTTGTTCCTATACCAATCCGTCGGTACATGAGGATAATCCTTGACATCTTGTCCAACCACAATTCTCGTTGACGCCGTCTTGAAGTGCAAAAACTCCTCCAATTTCTCCGCTTCCATAATAGCCTCCTCGTCTTGAGTCCCATCCACATGTACTAAACTTATGTCACAATCTTCCATATTATCTACCCAAGGTGTCAATCCTCCTGAAATCCATTATTCCTCGGTGAGCACCTCACATGGTTCTAACAAGGAATATTCTTCACTCCTTGAACTAAGAATCGCATCACTCAAATATGGATGGTGGGACGTCGTCATGATATCGAATTCCGACTCCGGATAATCCCTCAACCATTGTGCATACTCCCTATCATCCCCATGATGATAGAAACTAGGACCTAAGGAACCCGACCCCGAGTCTATGATCCTTCCATGACCATCCGAATGAACTACTCCTACCAATGCCCCGTCATTCTCATCCTCATTCTTGTCATCCCCCTCATCCTCCGAAAATGAGGCAATCTCCTTTCTAACCCATTCACCTAATGACCCTATGGGGACTTTGACCCTATTATCCTCCGGACCATAAGTAATGGATGGCTTGACTCCTCCCCAATCTACTATGACATCCGCCATTCTCAACCAAGGCCTTCCTAACAAGATGGAAAATGTATCCTTGTGTGAGCCCAAATTGATGCCCACATGTGTTGTTAACACTTGTAAAACATTACAAGTAGTGTTTTGTTGATTTATGATTATTCACAAAAATATAAAAAGAGTGAAGCTTGAAGAAAGCTAAGTTTGAAGCATTAGGCTTGTGTGGAGTGGATTTAAGTAGTATGAGGACATACCTTGGTAAAGTGTGGTAGGTAGAAAGCCAAGGTTAGTTAAATGTTTGAATTAGGATCTTTGTTGATCATTTGAGGGAGGAAGGCTTAGGAGATTAGATGAGAGCCTACAAAGTAGGAGGAGATTTCGAAGGCTTATCGAGAGCCTTGTGGATGGGATGAGTCCCTACTTAGAAGGAGAAGGTTAAGGGGTTGTGATTGGAGGCTCTAATCCTCTCACCCTATCCTTATCTCATGCCCTCTCTCCCTCTCAACTCACTATATAATCCCTCATTCTTCCCTCATTCATCCTCTCTTTCCTTCGTGCTCCTTGGCACCGCACGTGTTATAAGTGTGGGTGTATGGAAGCAAGATAGGAGCACATGTGTGTGCATGGTTTTGAAGTTAGGAGCCAAGGCTAGTTGGCCTTGAAGAGGGCTTGACCTCTTGTTAGCATTAGTTTGGATGTGAAGGATTTTAATATAATTTATGGCTTCAAGTTGTAGTACTTGAGTTCATATTTCTTGGGTATATGAATTTGCTAAGTGTCATCAATACTATTCCACTCGGGCTAGGACGAAATCGAAGGGTGGAGTACTTTTGGTGACATAAATGGTGCGTCCGCCGGGAGACTAGAAGTGCTTTTGGTTTAGTATAATAGTTTAGTTTATAGATGTCTATAGACGACGGAGATGTATCTATTATAGAGGAAGTAATAGAAGTAGAAGTTCATTGTAGTTACATAAAGAAAGAAATAGTCGATTGGGTGAACTATGTAGAACGAGTGTACGGCCAATCTTTTGTATGTCCAATCCCGAATGCGAGGCGATTTAAACCTCAAGACCTTCGAAGGGCGAAACACTATCGGTACGACATATGGGGGTACCGCTATCTAGTAGCGGCCGCATTTCGAGCTCATCCCGCCGTTCAACGACTTTTGGCCTACGGGAACTCGAACGATACAACATATTGGACTAGAGAGGACGGAGAAGCTTATGCGGCGTTGATGCGGCACGTCGTCGTTCACGGAGGTAAGGTTTGTGAAACTCCCATTTGTTCTTTGAATCGTGGTAGTTGATTGAATTTCATTTTTTATTTAGGGGAAGAATTATGGTGAAAATGAAATGCGTAATTCATATTCGCCGGGAGACAAGCGGCGGAGGAGAAAGACTTGGAAGGCGGTAGGAGAACTAGGAGTGGGAGACAAGTATGGAAGGAGCGCTCGTGAAAGGTTAGTTTTTCATTTTAAGTTATTTCAAAGTTATGCAATTTCAATTAAGGAGGGAGCGCGGCGAAGGTGACTACTCAACCTTCCTTGGGATGGCATAATTTAAGATCACATTAATAGGGCACGCATTAGTTCACTAAGAGGAAGAGGCGTAATTAAAAATTGGGAATCTCAACTTTAAACACTCACTCCGGTGTGAGCGTTTAAAGTTCTCAACTAGGGGGTTATTGCTTTTCAATTGCAATTGTTGAAGTGTCGTTGTGTTTAAGCAATCACGGTCGAGAGAAGAGACTAACAAGCAGGAGGTAGCAAATTGCTTCAGATACGCAACCTTCTTCCAATTGAAAATTTAAATAATTAAAAAAGAATTTTTGTATACGTCTTTGTCGTTGACTAACGGAGAGGGTAATTCCGGACTTATAGTATAATGTGAGGAATCGAAGGGTGAAGCCTCGATTCCAAACATGGTACATAAGAATGGTCAGCCCCTCACGTGAGGTCTTGTTGCAAATGTTACGCGGAAAGGGGGTATGACGAGGTGATTCTCTCATTAAACTTGATGCTAACACGAGCTTGTCATCCCCTGTTTGGGATCGTTCATTGAAATTGCATGTCTCTCTTCCTCACTTCCAAAACCCTTTATCACACAAGCTAAGTGGTAACATTAAAGAGTGAGAGTTGTGAGAATTTTGATTGGTCAAAGTAAGGGTTGATCGCTACATTATGGATGCAAGGAAATACTAGATCTCAAAAGCCTAAGTTAGCATTAGGGTTAAAAAAGAATGTTATTAAGCGTAGGTTGTCTAATATTGAGGAAGTAGTAGAGGGAGTAGATGATAGTATAGAAGTTAGTTCAAATGTTGAACCATTAATTAGTCCATTAGTTGAAGTATTACCAATATCTACTCAAAGTGAGGAAGGTAATCTTCCTTCCGAATTGAGTAAGAAAATAATTAACAAGTCTAATAGAATTAGACAAGAAAACTTTGTGAGTACTAGTGGATCTAGCGAGAGAGGGTCACCTAGCACCATGGATCCTCTAGGGGGAGGTGGAATTCCACCTCCCATACCTCCCTTGCCTCCATTTCCTCCCATCGATCCATTGGTAAGGCCGAGAGGCCTACCAATAATCGTACCCCAAGGATTGGTTTCGGTAGATATACCGTCTAACCTCCCAAAATTCTATGGGACCAAGGATGAGGATCCCTCTAGGCACATGGAGACATTCGTTGAGAGGGTAATTAGTTCATTAATTACCAACCAACAATATTGGTTAGTGTGGTTTCCTACGACCTTAGACGGGGAAGCTTACGAGTGGTATAGAGATCACGACGAGGGACACTTTCAAACTTGGGATCAATTACAACGAGAGTTTCTAAATGAATTTCGACCCGAAGTCGGTCAAAGTATGGCTTTTAGAGCCTTAATGACTATGAGGCAAGGGAGGGATGAAGAGATTTCCGCCTATATTAGGAGATTTGACTTAGTGTGCGCAAGATACGTAGGTACTTTGCTCAACGATGATACCCTAATGCAATTCTTTATGAGAGGGTTTGTCAAAACAAATACTATTAGGGGTGTGTTAGAAAGAAACCCTCGCACCCTAGCCGAGGCTAAGGTAGCCGCTAGAGACATGGAACATATCGAGAGAGATTATGAGCGGTTATGGAGGAAAGAGGATGAGTTAATCCCTCAATTCATCCCTCTCCTACCTAAATCGGGAGTGGATCCAACTAGGCCATTTAACCGTCCTCCATATGTCTCCATTGAAGCGGTCTCGCTTCCCTTAGCGGTGAAGGCTCCCCCACCCATGTTAGCATTGCCAGCCCCTAGAACAGACCCTCAAATTGAAGAAGTAGAGCAACGGTTAGGTGCTACTCAACTAGGGTTTCAAGAGGCGATGTTGAAACAATTCCAAAATCTCACGGACCAAATGGCCTTGTTAATTAAAAATCAACAACCCGGTCCTCCACCTCAAATCGAGTCGGGTAATCACTCATCGAGATTTTGGTGTACTCAATGTCAACAACACGGTCATACGCCTCAGTTTTGTAGAAATGGGCCAAATCGCAATCAAAGAATGAACAATAACGGTCCGCAACAAAACCAAAGAGGTTCAAATCAAAATCAAAACCAAGGAAACAACCGGGGTCCGCCTCCTCGAGGTCAAAATAACCAAAATACCGAGAAGAAAGAATTTCACCATCTTTGTGGGAGGTATCATGTTGTAGGACAATGTTGGTCGGAAAACCAAGGTCAAGGGTGTAGTAATTGTGGAGGTCCACATCCGTCTAACCAATGTCATCATCCGGATAAGGTAGGTGGAGCACCAAACCCTCCAACCAACACACAACAATCGGGTCAAGATGTCATGAGAGGTTTCCATCCACAAAGTGAAGGTACTAATAACCTTAAACCTTCCAACCTCTACTATGATGGAAATACAAACCTTCCGGGGCAAGGAGGTCAAGTCACACAATCACCTAGACAAATGGGACCATCTACGTCTCAAGATGTCCGATTTATGAATGCCTCCACCATTCCGGTAAATTTAGAGGTGCCTACTAATGGCCAGGGTCCATGTGCTCCACATGCTAACTCTATATCATATGAGTTGAGGGGTCTTAAAGAGGAAGTTGTGCATAAGGCCCCGGCATTAGCCGTTACCACTAGAGCAATGAGAGGTAATGCACCATTAGAAGTAGAGGAGGAGGAAGAAGAGGAAAATCCCTTAGGAGAAATTTCTTATTTTTCGGATTTGGAGAATGTAACTAGAGAAGCTAGGAAGGCCACTAAGGCATTAGAGAGAGAAAATGAAATTGTCCATGAGAGGGAAAGATCTAATGTCATCCATGATTTAGATGGTAGTGATGTAGGAGAGTGGGAAGGTCCGGGCATTCCCGTAGAGGAGTTTGATAGTGTTAGAAGGCCTAAGGCCGATAGAGTAGATGGATATGACCTTTGGGCCGACTTAAGCTCACTAAAGGCCGATATCACATTTGGTCAATTATTAGAAATTTCACCGGTAGCTAGGAAGACTTTGAAGGACGGAATGCCTGTGAATAGGAGGGCTAAGAGGCCAAAGACTAGAGTGTCGGCGAGGGTCCAAATGCAAGGGAGAACTCGGGAAGTCAAGGCGGTGGAGATTGAAGTAACGATAGTGGACAAGGTGGTTCCTCATGTATTGGTGGATGGTGGAAGTAGTCTCAATATTCTACCCGAGCACACTATGAGGAAATTGGGCTTAAGTTTGACGGGTCCGTCGCCATTCGTCATCAATATGGCTAACCAAAGTCCGGTGGTTCCGGTGGGGATTATTAAGGATTGTCGACTTAGCACGGGAGGTGAATAATACATTGTGACCTTTCAAGTGATTAAGATGCACGACAATAAGGATGCATTTCCCATCTTGTTAGGACGACCTTGGTTAAGGATGTCTAACGCCGTAGTAGATTGGGGAGGACAAAAACCTTCTATCACTTATGGTCCCGTAGATAATAGGGTCGAGGTCTCAATAGCACCTTTAAGTGGTTGGGTTAGGGAGGAGATTGATCCAATGTCGGATGAAGAGGAGAATGGCGGAAGTAATGAGAAATTTGAGGATACATTGGTGGGGGTTGTTCAAAACAAGGAGAAGGCTAAAATGTATTCCTCTAACGGGTTCTTAGGTCCTAGCTTTTACAATCAAGATGTTGATGGAGATTTTACACATTGGCTAAGACAATACCCAGAGTCCATTAGCGATGTCATGATGATGACTCATAGTTGTATCCTCCAAGATGATGTGTCTAGAGAAGATTATTTGTCCTTAGAGCCATGTGAGGTTCTCACGGAGGAGGAATGGGTGAAGGGAGGATTCACTCCATGGTTAGATGATATTGAGTTGAGTGATGTGAGTTTGGTACATGTAGATGGGACTCAAGATGAGGAGGCCATGTTAGAACTCTCAAAATTAGAGCCCGCTTTGCATTTTAAAACTACTTCTACGGGCATTATAGCGGGTCATGATATCAAGGATTATCCTAATGTCCCCAACGATTGGTATAGAGATACCGAGGAGCAAACACGAGTGGTCGAAGAAGATTGGAAGTTTGTGGATGTCAAAATGAAGAATGGCAAGGTTAGACCAATGAAGATGGGTTCTAAACTCGATGACGAGGAGATCAAAGAGTATAGCGATTTGATAGATGAGTTTAGTGATACCTTTGCATGGTCATACGATGAACTCAAGGGGATTCCTAGAGAGATGGTTGAGCATCGTATTCCGTTAGTTCCGGGCTCTAAACCGGTGAGACAAAAAGAGAAAAGGATGAATCCTAGATTGCAATTATTAGTCAAAGCAGAATTAGAGAGGTTGTTGCAGGCTGGGTTTATAAAGCCGGTAGAGATTACGGATTGGGTTTCTCCCATGGTGTTAGTGAAAAAGAAAAATGGGAAGCTTAGAGTTTGTGTAGACTATAGGAAGCTCAATGATTGTACGCAAAAGGATCACTTTCCTTTGCCATTCATTACCTTGTTGTTAGAGGAGGTAGGGGGTCATGAGCGGTATACATTCATGGATGGATACGCCGGCTACAACCAAGTAGCCATAGCATTAGCGGATTTACACAAGACGGCATTTACAACACCTTGGGGGACTTTCGTATGGGTGGTGATGCCATTTGGTTTATGCAACGCACCGGCTACATTTCAACGACTAGTCATGTATATCTTCAGCGACTTGCTCTTCAAATCCATGACAGTTTATATTGATGATTTTAGTACCCAATCTAGCACTAAAGAGCATGTGCATTGTGTGAGAGAGGCCTTAGTTAGGTGTAGGCAAATGCGGTTGGCATTAAATCCGGACAAGACATTCCTAGGGGTACAAAGGGGAGTTTTGTTGGGTTATGTTGTGAGCCAAAAGGGAAGAGAACCGGATCTCGACAAGATAGCGGTCATTGACGGGTTAGAAACTCCGAAAAATGCCAAGGGAATCTCTAAGTTGTTAGGACATGTGGGGTGGTATAGAGAGTTGATTCCGGATTTTGCAAAGATAGCGGTCCCTATCACTCAATTGCTCAAGAAGGATGTCAGATTTGTTTGGACGGATGAGTGCCAAAAAGCCTTTGTAGAATTGAGATCAAAATTGAGCACTTATCCCGTCTTAAGGCCACCGGATTGGGAAAAGCCTTTTCATGTGTATTGTGATGCTAGCAACGTAGCGGTGGGTAGTGCCTTGTGTCAATCCACGGGAGAGAAGGGGAAGGATCTACCCGTAGCTTATGCTAGTAAGCAATTGACTTCAGCGGAGAGGAATTACTCCACTACGGAGAGAGAGTGTCTAGCCATGGTATTTTCGGTCAAGAAGTTTAGGCATTATCTTATTTGTAATCCGGTAGTGTTTTTTGTGGATCACATGGCCATTAAATATTTGGTCAACAAGCCGGAGTTGAGTGGAAGGTTGGCTAGGTGGGTCTTGTTACTCGAAGAGTTTGATTACACGGTGGAATATAAACCGGGCCGCATGCATTTACAAGCCGACCACTTGTCTAGATTGTCGGAGGAGATGGGCACTACGCCAATAGATGATAGCCTCATGGATGATAGATTGTTTGTAGTCACGTCCACACCGGATTGGTATGCCGGAATTGTAGAGTTCTTGACCACTCAACAATTACCAACCGAATGGACGAAAGAGGAGAAAAGAAAGGTTAGAGTCAATAGTAGGCACTTTGCAGTGATAGGCAATAGATTGTTCAGGAGAGGAGCGGACACCATCTTGAGAAGATGTGTATCGCAAGTAGAGGTTCCGGATATTCTAGAGGCTTGTCATGATAGTGCTTGTGGAGGTCATTTTTCTGGTCAACTTACCGGCCAGAAAATCCTTAGAGCAGGTTACTTTTGGCCTACATTGTTTCAGGATTCACACGACTATGTTAGAAGGTGTGATGCTTGCCAAAGGTACGCTCAAAATGACCTTAGGATGGAGATGCCATTGCACATTTCATTACCACTAGTTCCCTTTGAGAAATGGGGAATAGATTATATAGGGGAGGTCCATCCCCACTCTTCGAGAGGGATGGCATACATTGTTGTAGCTACCGAGTACTTGACTAAATGGGCGGAAGCCAAGGCGGTAAAAACCGACACGGCCGCACATGCCGCCACATTCATATATGAAAATATCATTACTAGGTTTGGAGTCCCAAAGATTCTAGTTAGTGATAGAGGTACACATTTTCTTAATGACCTCATTTCAGAGATAACTCAGAGGTTTAAGATCGACCATAGGAAGACTACTCCCTATCACCCTCAAACTAATGGTCAAACGGAGCGGATGAACGGGATTCTAGTGGGCATTTTACGCAAGACGGTCATCAACTCAAAGAGAGATTGGGACGTCAAGTTAAACGCGGCTTTGTGGGCTTATCGGACGACTTACAAAGTGACAACACAAGCTACTCCGTTTTCTTTGGTTTACGGTATTGAGGCTACACTCCCTATTGAATTTGAGGTGGAGTCATTGAGGGTTGCAATAGGGACACGCCTCAACGACAATAAGTCTTTGAGAAATAGGCTCGGGGATCTAGAGGAGTTGGATGAGAAGAGGCGGAGGGCCGCTCAACACATGGAAGCAATTCAAAGGCGAAGGAAGGTTATCTTTGACAAGCGTCACAAAAAGAGGGCATTAGAACGAGGAATGTTGGTTATGCTCCAAGATGGGAAGAAAAAGGATTTTCCGGGCAAATTTGATGCGGTTTGGTTAGGTCCTTACATTGTGGCGAATACCTTTCCTAACAACTCGGTACAATTGGAGACACTCAATGGACAAAGCTTTCCGACACGAACGGCCGGAAGTAGGTGCAAGCAATTCCACACATGAAGACACTTGACTTCAAGCAAGACATTCTAGGAGCCGGTCCCAGATGGTCGCCAATAATGTGAGCCCAAATTGATGCCCACATGTGTTGTTAACACTTGTAAAACATTACAAGTAGTGTTTTGTTGATTTATGATTATTCACAAAAATATAAAAAGAGTGAAGCTTGAAGAAAGCTAAGTTTGAAGCATTAGGCTTGTGTGGAGTGGATTTAAGTAGTATGAGGACATACCTTGGTAAAGTGTGGTAGGTAGAAAGCCAAGGTTAGTTAAATGTTTGAATTAGGATCTTTGTTGATCATTTGAGGGAGGAAGGCTTAGGAGATTAGATGAGAGCCTACAAAGTAGGAGGAGATTTCGAAGGCTTATCGAGAGCCTTGTGGATGGGATGAGTCCCTACTTAGAAGGAGAAGGTTAAGGGGTTGTGATTGGAGGCTCTAATCCTCTCACCCTATCCTTATCTCATGCCCTCTCTCCCTCTCAACTCACTATATAATCCCTCATTCTTCCCTCATTCATCCTCTCTTTCCTTCGTGCTCCTTGGCACCGCACGTGTTATAAGTGTGGGTGTATGGAAGCAAGATAGGAGCACATGTGTGTGCATGGTTTTGAAGTTAGGAGCCAAGGCTAGTTGGCCTTGAAGAGGGCTTGACCTCTTGTTAGCATTAGTTTGGATGTGAAGGATTTTAATATAATTTATGGCTTCAAGTTGTAGTACTTGAGTTCATATTTCTTGGGTATATGAATTTGCTAAGTGTCATCAATACTATTCCACTCGGGCTAGGACGAAATCGAAGGGTGGAGTACTTTTGGTGACACCTTGTTAGAATGCATTTTTATGACATGAAAGGTGACCACATACTCTTCCCCTCCGGTGCTAATCCTACAATCCTTAATCATTCCCAAAGGCACGGCCGGACTTTGATTAGCCATATTGATGATGAAAGGCGACGGACCCGTAAGACTAAGACCTAACCTCTTCATAGTGTGCTTCGGCAAGATGTTTAGTGTACTACCTCCATCCACCAACACATTCGGAATCACTTTGTCCACCACCATAACCTCAATCTCAATTGGTTTGACATCCCGTCTTGGTCCTTTCGTTTGAACAATAGCCGACATCCTAGGCTTAACCTTCCTAGTCCTCCTAGTCACCGGCATTCCTTCCTTGAGAGTCTTCCTAGCCACAGGTAAAATCTCCAACAATTGTCCAAAGGTAATATCGGCCTTAAGTGAGCTAAGATCGGCCCACAAATCGTAGCCACTCGACTTCTCCACTTTCAACACCATCACACTCATCCAAGGGAATTCCCGGTCCTTCCCATTCTCCCATCTCACTACCCTCCAAATCATGAATGACATTAGGCCCCTCTCTATCATGAAGAATCACATTATCCTTCTCTAACTCCCTAGTGGCCCTCCTAGCTATTCTAGCTACCCTATCCAATTCGGAAAGATTAGGAGCCTCATCCGAAGAATACTCCTCTTGACCTTCTACTTCTACCTCTAATGGGGCCTTGCCTCTCCTAGCTCTAGTGGTAACTGCTAATGTCGGTGTTTCATGAATAACCTCATCTCCTAGACTCTTCAACTCATAGGTGATGGCATTGGTGTGTGGAGGCCATTGACCTTGTCCCTCTCCACTATCCATTTGGAGAGGAAGAGGGTCATCATGATGTGACTCCACTACACCATCCATAAACCTCACATCTTGAGAATTAGACGGACCCGGATCCGTAGGAGGAGCTTGTCGCCTATTGTCGAAGTTTTGTGGACCCCCTTGCCTACCTTGTATCGGAATGTAACCATTCGCCGTTTGCAATCCCGCCGGTGGATGAAAAGTTTGTCTCGCATTACCATGGTCGTAATACAAATTCGGTGGCCTAAGCTCATTCGGTGGTCCACCTTGTGGTCTAGCTCCCCTCATGTTGTCCCTCGCTTGTTGTTGTGGATTGGCCACTGGGTAAGTCGCACTAATAACCTTATCCGGTTGACGACATTCGTCCGAAGGATGGTTTCCCCTACAATTACTACAACCATGACCTTGTCCCTCGGACCAACATTGACCTTGTGCATGCCACCTCCCACAAAATGGATGGAACTCCCTCTTCTCCACGTTTTGACCACCTTGACCTCTATGAGGAGGTCCCCTATTGTTGCCTTGTCCATATTGTTGTTGTCCTTGACCTCGTTGGTTTTGTGAAGGTGGACCACCGTTTCCTCTTTGATCACGGTTTTGTCCACTTCTACAAAATTGACGAGTGTGGCCCGGCTGGCCACATTGAACACACCACAACCCCGATGCATGTCTACCCGACTCAACCGGAGGAGGAGGACCCGGTTGTTGGCTTTTGATCATCAAAGACATTTGATCCGTAAGACTTTGCATTTGTTTAATCATGGCCTCTTGAAATCCCAATTGACTAGCACCTAACCTTCTCTCCACTTCCTCAAGGTGAGGATCCGCTCTAGGGGCCGGTAATGCTAAAAGTGGTGTCGGTTCTCTAACCGCTAAAGGACGTGGACCAGTGTCAACAAGAGCATATGGGACTTGACTCTCATATTTGACCGGCTCTCCCGCCACCATTCTAGGCCTAATGGGAATGAATTGTGGTATCAATTCATCCTCCCTTCTCCACAATCTCTCATGATCTCTATCCAAGCTCTCCATCTCTCTAGCCGCCCTCTTGGCATCCGCCAATGTTTGAGGATTCCTCTCAAGAATACCCCTAATTGTTCCCGACTTAAAGAATCCTTGAATGAAAAATTGCTTTAGTGTGTCATCATTGAGCATAGTGCCTACAAATCGTGTACACACTAAATCAAACCTTTTAATGTAGGCCGAAATCTCCTCTTCCCTACCTTGCTTCAACGAAGCCAATGCCCTCAACGCTGTGCTTTGACCAACCTCCGGACGAAACTCATTCAAAAACTCCCTTTGCAATTGCTCCCATCCTCTAAAATGTCCTTCGGCATGGTCTCTATACCACTCATAAGCCTCACCCTCTAAAGTAGTAGGAAACCATACCAACCAATATCCCGGATTGGTAACAAGAGAACTAGCCAACCTCTCGATGTATGTCTCCATATGCCTAGAAGGATCCTCATCCTTGGTTCCATAAAACTTAGGGAGGTGGGATGGCATATCCACCGCGTGTAAGTTTTGTGGAACCACAATTGGTAAACCTCTCGGTCTAACCAATGGATCAATGGGATCCTCCTCCGGTATAGGACCCTCGTCATCACCTCGTCGTGCCATGTCCACCGGTGGATCCTCTCCTAATTCTCTATCAATGTATATCGGAATTTCTTCCCTAGACGTATAAGCATCCGATGCTATCTCACCAATCAAATTAGAAGGAGTTACCTCTTCCTCCACTCTAATATCGTCTTCTAATGTCTCTAACAATGGACTAAAACTAGGTTCAACATTCAAACAACTTTCTAGTCTAACGTCAATATCGTCCACAACATTGTCTACCCTAATCCTAAATGATCTCCTTCTACGTCTAGATCTTTCTAATCCTAATGTCAAGCATGGTTTTTGAGATCGAGTCTTACCTTGCATTCCCCAAAGAATCGATCAACCCTCACTTGACCAATCATACTCCTCACTACCTTCACTCATTAATATTATCACTTTTCTTGGTGTGAATTAAAAATTAAGGAGGTGAGGAAGAGAACCTGCAAGCCCACTTAGATGAACAATCCCAAACAGGGGATATGCATGCTTATGTCAATTTTTGGTCGGGCTAGAGCATCACCTCTAAAACCTTCCTTCCAACTGACACTCGCCACAATACCGAGAATGAGGGCTGACCGTCGTCATGCACCACATCAAAGACCGAGGCATCACCCTCTTGTCTCCAATGCTATGCTATGACTAAGGAATTACCCTCTACAACGGATAACGACAACCACGAATACAAAAATCATTCATTAATTAGTTACCAATTCACTTTGAAGAAATTTCGTACCTTGAGCAATCGCATCCCCCTGCAAATTAGCACTCCCCTCGACCGTGACTCAAGCGATAATAAGAACTAACAATCTAATATAAGCATGAAATGTAAAAACTCCCAAGACTTGAAGACTCACCCCGAGGTGAGTGTCAAAGTCTAATGTTCCTAAAATTAATTATCCTTCTAAAGTCTTAGTGAACTAATCGATCGTAAGTTCCTTTTATGTCCTTAGCAAATCCCCAAAAAGGATGCGGACATACCTTTGCCGCGCTCCTTCCTCAAAATGAAATTGCATAAGTCACAATGCAATCCATCCCAAGGAAATAATCGAAATGCAACTAATCTAAATAATTCAAAAAATAAAAGCTTAAGAGGAAACACTTACCACATCTCAAGTGCTCCTTCCCCTCTCTCAAGTTTGTGCCTCCAAGTCTTCTCAATTGCCTCCAAGTCTTGTGTCTACTTCCCGCTTCACTCCCGGCGGACGCACCATTTATGTGAAGCCAAACCCACCACCCTTAAGCGTCCTAGTCCGGGTGATGGTTTTGAGAATCACATGTGTGATACCAAAGCTCGTGGTAACATGAAATGTGCTTCCATCTCAACAAGCTCCCAACTCATTTGAAATCATGATGCTTTATTAATGCTAGTATCTTGAATAGGTAGAGCATTGGCCTTCAAGTCTCTACAAGTATCTTCAAGTCTCTACAAGTATCTTCAAGTCCCTACAAGTCTCTATGAATTCTACTAATTCCACTAACCTTCTACTAATTCCCACACAACTCTAACTCTAACACTCAATTCTATGAGAGGAACAACAAGAGGGAGAGAGAGAGAATGAGAGGGGAAGGGAGAGGGTGAACACCCCTCAAAGGGGTGCCAAAGGAGCACGAAGGAAAGAGAGAGTGAATAGGAACACAAGTGAGTGAAGAAGGTGAGAGAGAGGAATATATAGGGGGAGGGAAGGGGTGAGCACCCCTCAAAGCTCAAGATAAGCCCCTCGATCCTCTCCTACTTTGTAGGCTCTCATCCTATCCTTTAAGCCTTCAACTCTTAAACCAACAACATAGATCCTAATTCAAACGGGGGAGGGAAGGGGTGAGCACCCCTCAAAGCTCAAGATAAGCCCCTCGATCCTCTCTTACTTCGTAGGCTCTTATCCGATCCGCCAAGTAAGCCCCTCGATCCTCACCTACCTCGTATGCTCTTATCCTATCCGCTAAACCTTCAACTCCTAAACCAACAAGATGGATCCCAATTCAAATATTTAAACTCAAGGAGCTCCCCTTGGTCCACCACATGCTACACTCACCTAACCAAAGAACTTCCTTCATGCCTCTAAGCTTCTAATCAACCTAAGGTCTAAACATAACTTCACTCAAGCCTCACTCTTTTTATATTTTTGTGAATAATCATAAAACATCAAAACATAACTTCTAATAGTTTCAAAGGGTTAAGAACACATGTGGGCACCATTTTGGGCTCACACCACGTGCGTACAAAGGGTATTTTTATGGGGGGTATTTTTATGGGGGCTATTTACCTCCTCATTTAGATTTTAGGGAACCCTTTAAGTAGAAAAAAAACAACTTCACCAAATATTCAACACCCTATAGGGGACAAACATATTAAAGTGGACCAAAAAAGTGCTCCGGTATATGAAAGCCATGATTTTCTTGGTCAAACGCCTATAAGTAGCAAAATGTTGTTTAAAATATATTATTTTTCATGATGACCTCTATTGTTAAGTTAGGTACTCAAATATAGAATATCAATATGAGATCTTCAAAACCTATCATCAAAAATGACGCGTAAAAGAAACTGACTAAATATAGTTTTGAACCTAAATTTCATGACCTTAAATATTTTGAACTTGGAATTTTTTTTTCATATTCCTTGAATTCATTATAAACTTGAGGTCATCGTAAAATTTTTTTTCAAAAATTCATCAATTTAATGTAATGTAATTGTATTTTAAACAAGTTTTTGACAATTATCTTTTCAATGACACCCACTTGCACCACCACTTGCACCGTCTTCTAAAATATATATACGTTGTTTGAAAAAAAAATTTGTGAACATAAATTGCTTGGCTTTGTAGATTCATATGTTTTCTAAATGTTTATGAATTTTTATTTCATAAAATTCAAAGTTAGTATATTGTTTTGGATCACTTTCACTTAAACCTGAGCAAGGATCAAGAGTTGTCCACTTTACCGTGCTTGCACCCTATAGGTAATTATAAAAGGAAACCTAGTCTATTTTTAATGATGCTAAATTACTTATAAAATTTTGATTTACTCATTTTGTACGAAGGCAAACTTAAGATTCTGATATGGCATGGCGTATATCCACATTGTTGTATATTGGTGAAAGAAGAGTGTACACACCATAACCTAGTTGTTCAAATTTCATCCATTTTGCGTGTATTATATGTGAATATACTCATTCTATTTTTAAAAAAAATCCCTCTATTATTTTTGTCATACTAATTTCTTTCTACCTCGAACCTAAAGTGGGGGTTTATTCCCTTATGCTAAATTATATATAATCACATGTTTCATAATTTAAGTAGGCTATGGTAGATCCAAAGTTTCTATAAATTTTCTTGCCAATGAATAAAAAACACCTTATAGTTGTTCTCACGTGTTTCTATTTTTCAGCTGGTCACCCCCCCCCCCCGAGCCTCGGCGACGTCTTCACAACACGTTTATGTGTTTCAAAATGTTAATTCTTTGTTATTGTGCATGTGCATTCATGGAGGGACGTGGACACGGGGGAGGGTGCCAAAGAGCTTCAACGTGCAATTCAGGTGCAACTACTATGGACATATCAATGGGATTGATGTGCTCACCATTTCCCCAAGCCCCAAATGGCGGAGGCGCCATGGCAAACTACAACACCTACCAGTATGTTGTTGGCATGCGAAGCCCGACAGTCCGACATGTAGGTGGCATGCATTCACCCGTGATAGTCGAGGCAGGCTACATCTTCAACCCTCATGTCATCTACCAGAGCTCATTCACTCATGATGGCGCATCCGACGTGCACACACCTTTGGCATCAGGTGGATTCAGGGTGCCTGTGACTCCCACAGGTTCAAGGAGCCAAAAAAAAGACCATGCTCCAGAGGCCATGGACTTAGAGGTGAACCAATGTCTCTCCCATAATGCCAAAAAGGCTCACAGTAGACACCTACACGCTGAATTTGACGAACAAGTGCGCACCATACAAGAGATTGGAGGTGCGCATGTGATCAAGTTGAGGACAAATTCTAGGGGCCAAGTCTGTGAGCTAAAAAGCAAGTGGCATGCAGCCATCAAAGCATTGTGCCAAAGGCACCTGCATTATAGCATTCGAAAGTTTGAAGCGCAGGACAAGAGGTTGGTGAATTACATCATTGATGCAATTACCAACAAAATGTTCCGCTATGAGCTGTATCCCCTTGCGGAGGGCGCAATAGTACAATTCATGCAATCCCACATGAATATTGCCAGGTCCAGGAATGCTACGATGTGAGCGGTGAGCGGTGAGCGGTGAGCAGATCTCGTGAGCAGAAAATCAAAATTTAAAACTCCATTTAACGAAAGTTAGGACCCCTATGACCGTGGATTTTGCACATATTTCAAGTTTAATTTTGGAATTATGAGGCCGATATTTATGGAGTGCCTAATTTTTAGGACCAAAAGTTTCTTAAAATTACCAACGAGTCCCTATGGCCGTGGGAAAATTCAGTGTGGTTGAGAAGATGGTGGACCTATAGGAAGAGGCCTCGGATCCGAGGCCTCTTAGTTGTGGGTAGCTTATGCTTGAAAATCAAAATGTTATGTATATTTGAGTTGGCTACTTGTCTTTGCATTTGGCCATTTCTTGTATGTTCTAGCATGAGGAGGAGGTTTGGAAAGAGGCCTCGGATCCGAGGCCTCTTTTTTGTGGGTAGGATATGCTTGAGAAATCAAAATGTTATGTATATTTGAGTTGGCTACTTGTTTTTGCATTTGGCCATTTCTTGTATGTTCTAGCATGAGGAGGAGGTTTGGAAAGAGGCCTGGGATCCGAGGCCTCTTTCTTGTGGGTAGGATATGCTTGAGAAATCAAAATGTTAGGTGTATTTGGTTTGGCTACTTGTCTTTAGATTGTCTACTAGTTGACGACCACAAAAGTGTAGTGTTATTTGAGAACAACGACAAGATGCATTCAACAAGACAATTGGAATATTAAAAACCACACCACACTTTATAAATCCAAATACCAATCAATCAAACCAAAAATCAATCAACAATGAGGTTGTCACTACTAGATTCCCTACTTCCAAAGATACTCCCCTCATGGGCGCCCTCATCTGAAGTGGAATCTAAGGTATGGCATTCATTATCCACCTCTGCAAGAAGCTCGAAGAAGTCTAAGGCACGGGGGTCATAACGTGGAGACGGGGTACTAGCTTTGCTAGGAGAAGGTTGTGCCGCTAGTACCATCGCCATATCATGGGCATAGATTGGCAAAGTGAATCCCTTGGTAGGCGTACCAAACACATCTGCTCCAAGGCCAAGTCTGAAAACAAGCATGAAAATTGTAAGAAAGAGGATGGAAAGTGTAAAAGCTGAGTGGACAAGGAAAAGAAGCAACTTAGAAGGTCATCATACTCACTTATTGCGAGGACTCTAGCCTCGATCGCTTCAAGGCCGGCGGCCTCTTCTGTGTGCCTTGTGAAGCCTGCGTGGAAGCAACAACAATGGATGGAGCCTTCACCGGATGCTTAACACTCTGAAGTGGCTTAAGGACACGGTTGAAGATGTCCTCGTCCTCCTCGAGAGCAACGATATGGCGCCCAAGTTGCCTGCATGCATGGACAGAAGTCCCTGTTGCAGAGGA
This sequence comes from Polytrichum formosum, assembly GCA_964035585.1. Lineage (NCBI taxonomy): Eukaryota > Viridiplantae > Streptophyta > Polytrichopsida > Polytrichales > Polytrichaceae > Polytrichum > Polytrichum formosum. The sequence continues at coordinate 29,195,099 of OZ037940.1, read as the reverse complement.
ATGGTTAGCAAACATAAATAAAAGCAAAGGTAGAAAATGAAAACCAAGATATGATGGCAAGTGAAGTAGGACATACCAACGCCTGCATTAACGTCAACCACGACCTGCCCAATGTCAGTAGTTGCCATGATCAAGGAGGACATGAAAAAAATATCTTTTTCACGGGGACCACGCCAAGCTTTGGAGCCATCCATGAGAGGGGTTGTGGTATAATTCATAATGGCATCATCCATGTCCAGCTCAATGCCAAGAGCCTTGAGCTCATTGGCATCGCGAAGGCGAAATGACGAGTGCCGGGGCCGCTTATCAAGGTCGGATCCAATTGTTTTCGTGGCACGAACAAGTAGCACAACTTGGAAGAGGTTAGTGGTCTTGTCCACATGTTTAGTTGAATGAAGGCGAAGACGGTTGACTCCCAACCACTCCTTAAAGATGGTGAAGCCAAAAGCAGCGAAGTGGTCTTGAATGCTCTCCTTGAAGTCACCATTGTCATCTAGATGAAAGAGGAGGAGAGCTCCATCGTCATGCAGGATCTCATCCGTAAAATCGAAGAGCTCACCTAGAAAATCGGTATCCAATGCATTCCAGGAAGGTACACTATAGGAAGGATCGGAGACATTGGGTACAGGCAGGTTCTCAGGGATGTCGGCAATGACAAGATCAGCCATGCCCACATCTGACCTCGCAACGCCTAGAGCTCTCCGCGGATAGGAGGGTGGAAGAGAAAGAATGAAGTTGGAAACCTCATGAAAATGACGACGTTGATGAAGGATAGAGGCATTCAAGATGCATTCTAAAACAACGGGAGGACGCCTAGCAGATGAAAGAATGGGCGGAGGAGGCGGCCTGGATAGAGTAGGAACTTGACTAAGAGATGGAGTAGATGCCACAGCCGCCTCAGGTGAAGCAGGGGGAGGGGGATCATCCTCCACAGTCTTCAGCTTCCTCGCGCGTTTCTTCAGTGATGACTCGTCTTGGGTTGCACGCTTCCTCCTCTTGGACTTCTGTGTGTTGGCCTCATCGATAGTCGCAACTACCTCATCCGCCTCCGGAAGTTGAATGTCAAGGACAACAACCTCATCGCTTTGAGAAGGAGGCAGTGGAGGCTCTCCACCGGAGAGTCGAATCTTCAACTCCACCTCCTCATCCGGTTGCCACATCCTCTTACATTCCAAGTACCAGCAACACTCGCGGAGATGCGGGAGGGAGAAGTTGCGCTTTTGAGCCGGGGAAAAAATGAAAGTGGGCGAAGAGGAATCAAACCATGCGTCTAGAAATGGAGGGAGCTTCTTCAAAGCCTTCTTCTTGAAAAGCTCGTGCTTGATGTACCTTGACAACGAAGGAGTGAGGCCATTCAGCAACTTAGAAATAAAATGGTTTGAAATAAATGAAGACAAAAGATGTCCCAAGTAACTTACCGAAAAATTAAGCGCTTGACAATGTTGTCAGCGCCTTTGACATCCTTCCACCACGTCCCCTTTCCGTAGATATCTGACCTAGAGAAGTGACCAATGAACGCCTTATCCCAAAGGCAGATTCGCCACTTCTCCAAGTAATCCGGCAACGAATCAACTTCCACGTCTCCATCAAGCCCACCCAATGCAGTAAGTATATCGGGTAACTCCTTGACCGCAGCATCCTCTAGCTGTGAACAAATTCGAGGCCAAATCATATTTCACAAAATTTGAAGCTATATGGCCTCTTTTCAAACCCCTTACAGGCACGCTCAAACATATGTGAGGACCCGAGTACTGAAACTAAGGTCCTGTCGGATCCGACATACCCCCCCCCCTTGCCTCAAATCACAAATCACGCCCCTTACAAGCCTCACCCTTCAAAGAATTCTCAAATAATTAAGCTATATGGCCTTAAATCAGACCAATTATAAGCCTGCCCCAATCTTAGAAATCAAAAAATAAAGCTATATGGCCTCTTTTCAGACCCCTTACAAACATGCCAGAATCCAACAAATTACAAAATGTAAACATATGTGAGGTCCCGAGTTGAGAACCTAAGGGCCTGTCGGATCCGACATACCCCCCCCCTTGCCCCAAATCACAAATCACACCCCTTACAAGCCTGCCCCAATCTTAGAAATCAGAGATTAAAGCTATATGGCCTCTTTTCAGACCCCTTACAAGCATGCCCCTTCAGAGAATTCTCAAATAATTAAGCTATATGGTCTCAAATCAGGACCCCTTATAAGCCTGCCCCAATCTTAGAAAATCAAAAATAAAGCTATATGGCTTATTTTCAGACCCCTTAAAGGCACTCCCAAAACCCGAAAATCAGAAATCTAAACCTACATGGCCTCAAATCATACCCCCAAAAAGCATACCCCTTACGAGAATGTTTAAAAAGCTAAAGCTACACAACCTCAAATCAGACCCCTTACAAGCCTGCCCCAATCTTAGAATTCTAAAATTAAAGCTATGTGGCCTCTTTTCAGACCCCTTACAAGCATGCCCCTTCAGAGAATTCTCAAATAATTTAGCTATATGGCCTGAAATCAGAACCCCTTATAAGCCTGCACCAATCTTAAAAATCAAAAACTAAAGATATATGGCCTCAAATCAGACCCCTTAAGAGCATGCCCGAATCCAACAAATTACAAAATGTAAACATATGTGAGGACCCGAGTACTGAAACTAAGGTTCTGTCGGATCCGACAAACCCCCCCCCCCCCTTGCCTCAAATCTCAAATCACACCCCTTAACAGACTCACCCTTCAAAGAATTCCTAAATATTAAAGATATATGGCCTCAAATCAGACCACTTATAACCCTGCCCCAATCTTAGAAAACAAAAAATAAAGCTATGTGGCCTCTTTTCAGACCCCTTACAATCATGCTGAAAACAGATATATCTGCTGAAACAGAGGAGAAGCAGTCAAAAGACTTGCAAACATGAAAGCAGTCAAATCAGACCCCTAACAAGCATACTCCACTCCGAGAATTCTCAAAAATTAAAGCTAGATGGCCTCATATCATGCCCCTCACAAGCATGCCCGAATCTAAAAAATCAAAAATCTAAACCTTCATGGCCTCCAATCAGACCCCTAAGAAGCCTGGCCCTTCAGAGAATTCTCAAAAATTGAAGCTATATGGCCTTAAATCAGACCCCTTACAAGAGTGCCCGAATCCCAGATTCAAAAATCAAAGCTATATGACCTCAAATTGGACCCCTCACAAGCATGCCTCAATCCCACAAATCACAATCCTAAGCCTACATGGCCCCATATTAGGCCACATAGAGGCTCGGCCAAATCTCAAAAATCACAAAATTATAACAATTGTGAGGTCCCGACATGTGAGCCCAAGGGCCTGTCGGATCCGACATCCCCCCCCCCCCCCTTGCCTCAAATCAGACCCCTAACTACCCCTTACAAGCATGCCCCTCTACCAGAATTCACAAATCTAAACCTACATGGCCGCCAATTAGACCCCTAACAAGCATACCCCACTCCGAGAATTCTCAAAAATTGAAGCTATATGGCCTTAAATCAGACCCCTTACAAGAGTGCCCGAATCCCAGAAATCAAAAATCAAAGCTATATGGCCTCAAATTGGACCCCTCACAAGCATGCCTCAATCCCACAAATCACAATCCTAAGCCTACATGGCCCCATATTAGGCCACATAGAGGCTTGGCCAAATCTCAAAAATCACAAAATTATAACAAATGTGAGGTCCCGAGATGTGAGCCCAAGGGCTTGTCGGATCCGACATCCCCCCCCCCCTTGCCTCAAATCAGATCCCTAACTACCCCTTACAAGCATGCCCCTCTACCAGAATTCAGAAATCTAAACCTACATGGCCGCCAATTAGACCCCTAACAAGCATACCCCACTCCGAGAATTCTCAAAAATTGAAGCTATATGGCCTTAAATCAGACCCCTTACAAGAGTGCCCGAATCTCAGAAATCAAAAATCAAAGCTATATGGCCTCAAATTGGACCCCTCACAAGCATGCCTCAATCCCACAAATCACAATCCTAAGCCTACATGGCCCCATATTAGGCCACATAGAGGCTCGGCCAAATCTCAAAAATCACAAAATTATAACAAATGTGAGGTCCCGAGATGTGAGCCCAAGGGCTTGTCGGATCCGACATCCCCCCCTTGCCTCAAATCAGACCCCTTACAAAGCCTGCCTCTATCTTAGAAATCAAAAAATATAGCTATAAGACCTCTTTTCGGACCCCTAAAAGGTACGCCAAATAGCCAATAATCAGAGAATTAATATATATGTGAGGTCCCGATCTATCAACAAAGGGGCCTGTCGGATCCGACAGTTCCCCTTTGCTTCAAATCAGACCCCTTACTACCATACAATAATCCCAGAATTCGCAGAAATAAACCTCAATGGCCTCACATCAGACCCATTACTGACACGCCCATATATTAAAAATGCAAAAATTAAAACATTTGTGAGGTCCCGAGCTTTCAACCCAAGGGCATGTTGGATCCGACAGACCCCCCTTCCCCCAACTGAAACCTCTAACAAGCCTGCCTTAAACTTAGAAATCAAAAAAATAAAGCTTTATGGCATCTTCTCGGACCCCTTAGAAGCATACCCCACGTTCAGAAATCAAAAGTCTACACCTACATGGCCTCACATCGGGACCCTTACAAGGATGCCCCAATCCCAGAAATCAAAAATCAAACCTATATGGAGACAAATCGGACCCCTCTCAGGCACTCCCCAATCTCAAAAATCTGAAATTTATACCAAATGTGAGGTCCCCAGTTCTGGATCAAAGGGCCTGTCGGATCCGACACCCCCCCTGGCCTCAAATTAGACCTCTAACTACAAGACCCCAATCCTAAAATTCCCAAAATTTCAACCTAAATGGCCTCAAATCAAAGCCTTCATAAGCATACCCCACTACTTGAATTCAGAAATCTAAACCTACATGGCATCTTACTAGGCCCCTCTCAGGCACTCCCCAATCTCAAAAATCTGAAATTTATGCCAAATGTGAGGTCCCCAGTTCTGAACCAAAGGGCCTGTCGGATCCGACCCCCCCCCCCCGCGTCACTGAGGCGCTGTGAACGGGCCTTGTGTGGTCGCGGGCATGGTGGATCCGGGCTGTTGATCCACCAAGGCCCATCCAAGGGCCTTAGTGGTCCTAGGTGGCGGGGGGCGGGGGGTGGTGCTTGCCACCAAGGTGGGTGGGGGCGGGGGTGGTGTTTGCCACCAAGGCGGGGTGGGGCCGTGGGCCTCATGTCTCTTTTCGGGGAGGCCAACTTTAGGGTCTTGTCGGGGCTAGGTGGCTAAGCGGGCTCGGTGGCTAGGCGGATTAGGCAGCTAGGTAGGCTTATTTTCTAAGTGACTTGGCCTACTTACTAAATAACTAGTTGGTTAGGCTTACTTAATAGGTGGCTAGGCCCACTTACTAAATAACTAGTTGGTTAGGCTTACTTACTAGGTGGCTAGGCCCACTTACTAAATAACTAGTTGCTTAGGCTTACTTACTAGGTGGCTAGGCCCACTTACTAAATAACTAGTTGCTTAGGCTTACTTACTAGGTGGCTAGGTAAGCCTAAGCAACTAGTTATTTAGTAAGTGGGCCTAGCCACCTAGTAAGTAAGCCTAAGCAACTAGTTATTTAGTAAGTGGGCCTAGCCACCTAGTAAGTAAGCCTAACCAACTAGTTATTTAGTAAGTGGGCCTAGCCACCTATTAAGTAAGCCTAACCAACTAGTTATTTAGTAAGTAGGCCAAGTCACTTAGAAAATAAGCCTACCTAGCTGCCTAATCCGCCTAGCCACCGAGCCCGCTTAGCCACCTAGCCCCGACAAGACCCTAAAGCTGGCCTCCCCGAAAAAAGACATGAGGCCCACGGCCCCACCCCGCCTTGATGGCAAACACCACCCCCGCCCCCACCCACCTTGGTGGCAAGCACCAACCCCCGCCCCCCGCCACCTAGGACCACTAAGACCCTTGGATGGGCCTTGGTGGATCAACGGCCCGTATCCACCATGCCCGCGACCACACAAGGCCCATTCACAGCGCCTCAGTGACGCGGCCCCCCCCCCTTGCCTCAAATCAGACCTCTACCTACAAGACCCCAAACCTAAAATTCCCAAAATTTGAACCTAAATGGCCTCAAATCAGAGCCTTCATAAGCATACCCCACTACTTGAATTTAGAAATCTAAACCTACATGGCATCTTACTAGGCCCCTCTCAGGCACTCCCCAATCTCAAAAATATGATATTTATACCAAATGTGAGGAGCCCAGTTTTGAACCAAAGGGCCTGTTGGATCCGACACCCCCCCCTTGCCTCAAATCAAACCTCTACCTATAAGACCCCATTCCTAAAATTCCCAAAATTTCAACCTAAATGGCCTCAAATCAGAGCCCTCATAAGCATACCCCACTACTTGAATTCAGAAATCTAAACCGACATGGCCTCTTACTAGGCCCCTCTCAAGCACTCCCCAATCTCAAAAATATGATATTTATACCAAATGTGAGGTCCCCAGTTATGAACCAAAGGGCCTGTCGGATCCGACACCCCCCCCCTTGCCTCAAATCAGATCTCTACCTACAAGACCACAATCCTAAAATTCCCAAAATTTCAACCTAAATGGCCTCAAATCAGACCCTTCACAAGCATATCCCACTACCTGAAATCAACAAACTAAGCCTACATGGACTCTTATTAGCCCCTTCCAAGCATCACCAAATCAAAATATTCTCAAAAATCAAACATAAATGGCCTCAAATCAGACCTCTTACAACCATACCCCACTACCTGAAATCAACAAACTAATCCTACATGGCCTCTTATTAGCCCCTGTCAAGCATGTCCAAATCCAAATATTCTCAAAAATCAAAGCTAAATGGCCTCAAATCAGACCCCTCACATGCATTCCCCACTACCTGAAATCAACAAACTAAGCCTACATGGCCTCTTATTAGCCCCTTTCAAGCATGACCAAATCCAAATATTCTCAAAAATCAAAGCTAAATGGCCTCAAATCAGACCCCTCACATGCATTCCCCACTACCTGAAATCAACAAACTAAGCCTACATGGCCTCTCATTAACCCCTTTCAAGCATCACCAAATCAAAATATTCTTAAAAATCAAACATAAATGGCCTCAAATCAGACCTCTTACAACCATACCCCACTACCTGAAATCAAAAACCTAAGCCTAAATGGCCTCTTTTTAGCCCCTTTCAAGCATGACCAAATCCAAATATTCTCAAAAATCAAAACCAAATGGCCTCAAATCAGACCCCTCACATGCATGCCTCAATCGCACAAGTCACATACTAAACCTACATTGCCGCTTATTGGACCCCTCTCAGGTACTCCCCACTCCCAAAAACCTGAAATTCATACCAAATGTGAGGTCCCCAGTTAGGAACCCAAGGGCCTGTCGGATCCGACACCCCCCCCCTCGCCTCAAATCAGACCTCTACCTACAAGACCCCAATCCTAAAATTCCCAAAATTTCAACCTTTATGGCCTCTAATCAGACCCCTCACAAGCATACCCCACTATCTGAAATCAAACATGTAAACCTACATGGCCTCTTTTCGGACCCCTTTCAACTATACCCTAATCCAACATTTCACAAAAATCTTATATATATTGCGTTAAATCAGACCCCTTTCAAGCATGCCTCAATCCCACAAGTCACAAACTAAACCTACATTGCCTCTTATTAGGCCCCTGTCACCAAAAATCCTCCACCCTTCGATTTCGTTCTAGCCCGAGTGGAAAAGTTTATAATGACATGTAGAGACTTCTCTCTTTGTAACCCAATATATAATTCCAATCTACCCTTGGAATATACACAACTTGATTAACACCACACTATGTAGTTTTACATTCCTTAATGTCGGGCAAGGTTATATCCTTAGCCTTTTCTAATGTCCACCCGGCCGCTTTGGCCACGCATGCCTTCAAAGATATCCCTCTTGTGAATCGAGTCCTTGCCGTCGACTCCATACTACTACATGAGTTCTCGCTTATTGATTCCGTATTGGTACATGACACTTCGCTTGTGGATTCCATGAGCACATAGGCTTTAAATACAAGTATTAAAAAATACTTATATACTTATCCTTGCTCTTCCTTCTCTAAGTTCTTCTTGATGTAAATCTCTATCAATGTCTTCCTACTAAACTTCAGAATAGTATAACTCCCACCCAACTTATGTTCTTCAAGTGAAATTTGGTACACTTGTTAAGTACCTTATCAAAAATCTCCACACCAAATTTTGGCACAAACAGAGTTCATATGCAAAAGTTATGCATGAAATTCTAATTCTAACTACTTAGTATGAATGTTGTGATAAAGCATCCGGTTATTAAAACTCTAATAACTTCCAACTCCTACGTCCAATCAATCTAAAATTTTGACACAAGATAGATATATAAGTTCAGAAGGTAGTGTCAAATTTTGGTATCCATATCTATAACCCTCTAAGAGATACATATTTTCAAACCTTGCTGCTTTGTTCCTAGACACCCTCCCCTTCAACTTTTAATAACTCTTTCATCCCAATGACTGAAGCTCTCAAATTTTTACCACAACTCCCATACTTTATAATAAACAATCCCTCAAATTTTCATACCCATTGATTACTTTGATCATCCATAATTGACAAATCTCTCACTATAAAGTTCTGCTCAAGTTCATAACTAATAAAACACTACAAGTAATGCACCTAGTACAATCTAGTCACTCTAAATGCCACAAGTTTAAACAAGTTTGAACTCTCTCACTTCAATATGAATCTCAATGCAACAAGTTGAAGTTTACAATCAAACTCCAAATTCCTTAAACCCAATCTACTTCTAACAAGAGGTCAATCCCTCTTCAAGGCTAAATAGCCTTGGCTCTTCTCCTAAGAACTAAGCACACACATGTGCTCCTATCTTGCTTCCCACACACCCACACTTATAACCCGTGGGGTGCTTAAGGAGCACGAAGGAAAGAGAGGATGACTGAGGGAAGAATGAAGGATTATATAGTGAGTTGAGAGGGAGAGAGGGCATAAGATAAGGATAGGGTGAGAGGATTAGAGCCTCCAATCACAACCCCTTAACCTTCTCCTTCTAAGTAGGGACGCATCCCATCCACAAGGCTCTCGATAAGCCTTCGAAATCTCCTCCTACTTTGTAGGCTCTCATCTAATCTCCTAAGCCTTCCTCCCTCAAATGATCAACAAAGATCCTAATTCAAACATTTAACTAACCTTGGCTTTCTACCTACCACACTTTACCAAGGTATGTCCTCATACTACTTAAATCCACTCTACACAAGCCTAATGCTTCAAACTTAGCTTTCTTCAAGCTTCATTCTTTTTATATTTTTGTGAATAATCATAAATCAACAAAACACTACTTGTAATGTTTTACAAGTGTTAACAACACATGTGGACATCAATTTGGGCTCACAGCCCCTCTCAGGCACAGCCCAATTCCATAAATCTAAAAATTATAACAAATGTGAGGTCCCGAGTTATGGACCCAAGGGCATGTCGGATCCGACATACCCCCCTTTGCCTCAAATCAGACCCCTAACTACCATGCCCCTCTCCCAAAAGTTGAGAATCTAGCAATTAGCAAACAAAAACATCATATTAAACCTCTATCAGGATAACCTCAAGACCAGAAAGCAAAAAAATAGGCCTTTGCGAGGTTCTGAAGCTGGCTTACAATTGTCTCTCACCTCAGAACTCTCCACTGGGCGACCACTGCCCTTCCCTCCAGTCACTCCCCCTCTCCAAATCGTGGCTGCAACCCTGTGCGCTGAGTGAATTCCTCGTATGCGGTGCAAGACCCTAGTTCTGATTTCCGTTGTAATTCGGTGGACGACGGTATGTTACTGCTGCGGCAGTCTTGTTCCCTTCCGACTAGCTCATTGTGACCACCCGTTGGATGGTAAGTTCTTTGACAGGCCCACTCTTGCTGCCTTCTCTATCTCACAAAGACAACCGGATGTGATTATCTCAACCGCCCCAATCGAGCCACTGACGTCAACGAGACCGAATGGGAAGGCTGTACCGCCTCACCCTTCACCGCAGATGCTGATCCCCCAGCTGGGCCATCTCTCGTTTGTAAGGTCTGTAAAACACCACCCTATTGTCTTGATACTTGCCAGGCTAAGATGTATTATGTTCTTGGCAGAGGTGACATGACCCGTGCATGCATCCATATGGGTCATCACCATCACCCCGTTTCGCAAGGTGTCTGTAGAGAGTCTAAGGTCGAAATTCATGATCTCATTGGTAGAGAGGTTGAGAGGACTCCCACCGCCACCAACTCTGCCATTGCATTGGCTGCAAGTAAAGAGTTCCTGGCCAAGTATCTTCTACGCACGGGATCTGATCCCAATAAAGTTATGGACCTGGAGTCCATGAAGTTTGTCATGGACAGGTACCAACACCTCAGCACCCCGAGTATTCGAAACACTGTCACTTCCTTCAAGCGCATTGGGCGAGGGGGGATCATTGACAGCATCACCGGACTCAGAGGTCATAGCAGTTGGCCCTATGTGCAAGAAAACAAATTCCCAGGCCAAGGAAAGCTGTTGGAGAAAGTCTATGTGTTCAAGATGTCCGAGGTGGGCCCTGGCTCTGGAGTTGACCTTGTCAGGAGAATGCAACCACACGGTGATTTGCAGGATGCTTGGGTCATGTTTGACCATGTCAAACGTGTCAAGGGGTGGACAACCATGGCTTGCCATGTCTATGACTCGGCCTACTGCCGGGTTATGACTATTGCAGTATGTGATATGCAGTCTGAGGATGTCACGGCGCAGAGCCTTCTTTGGCATGGGCTCAATGAAGTTATGCTCAAACATGGCATTGCTAAAGTTAACTTCAAAGGGTTCATGGCGGACAGTGCACATGCCAATTGGAATGCAGTTAGGATTATCTACGGTGATCCCAAGGTTCCTATGGAGTCTCGCGAGAGGACATGTCTATTGCATTGGACAGTGTCTATGGAGCGCCACACCGCCACCCACATCAAGCCCGACCTCCAACAGCAACACAAGTTGTTATGCAAGCAGTACAAGGATGCCAAGACTCCCGAGCAGTCCGAGTCCCGTTATCTTGCCATCCGGGCATGGTGGCTTTCCTCTGGAGCTGCATCCGAGGAAGGAATCAAGGACCTTGATACATGGCTTGCATTCTGGCATTTTCGCTACCGTCAATGGGGTGGTTTCATGCAACTAGTGAGTACCCACCCGCTTTCTATTTCACTTTTTGGTGTCAACTTTTTTTTTGGATTTTTTTTGGTTTTTTGGTGTTAGTTTTGGCTTTTAGCATGTTTTTGTGCAAAGCGTACTCACTACATTTTATTGACTTCTCTCATAAATTCACAGATTCTGAATTGGCAGAGATGCCATCTTGCAACCTCTCTGAGACAGTTCATAACAAATGGCTTCAGCAGTCTGGAAACCGTGGCTCTGATCTATATGTTGCGACCGTGGATGATTTTGTGAGGGCGTTCATGCAATGTACGAACTACTACGCCTACTTGAAGGGTGAACGGTCTGGCACTGGCCCAGGAAAAGAAGAACTCCACCTTCGTGCTGCACAACGATCCGGTGACGCCAAGAGAATTGTTGCAGCCCTCGAGCACATGCCTGGAGCAGAGCATTGGTGCACCTGCAAACCCCAACTCGAAGGAGAGGAGGTCTTTGGCACCACCAAGCGCAAACTTGATATGCCCCCTGGTTCTGATCAAGATTCACATAGACCCGACAAGGTCAGCTTCTCTCATCCACGAGTGAGTACTAGGTCAACCAAGGCACGCACTGATTCCGCCACACCATCAGACCTGCCCCTCACACAATCCCCTGAGAAATCGATTCCACAACGGGTCACCCACGTCAATAACATTCAGGAGACCCACTGCGATGTCTCCAAGTGGCACATTTCTAGACTGCCCAAGACTTCCGCCAAGGCCTGCTTCGCCATGCAAGCTCGCACAAAGACCAAGTGCACCCAGAAGATCGTTCGGCATGGTAAAAGTACTCCAGCTCCTACGTACACCGGCTACATGCGCGACTACAAGAAGAACAAGGAATTCTTGACACAGTTCTCCTTCTGCAACGACGACATTGAGAGATGTGTCAAAGGCACTAGGAGGAAGTGGGTGTAGCACCGTCCGGATGTCCCGGACGTCTGGCCTGTCCTCACTGGGACAAACCTCACTCTCCAGGAGGTTCTGGCCCTTGAAGAAGGGGGATTCCAACTTCAACAGCGTCAAGATGTGTCACCCAGAAGACTCTTCGGCGACTCCTCCAATGTTGCTTCATCCATGGCCGAACTCCCTACCCCGGCCCAAGCCGATCAATACCCTACGCTGAGGTTTGGAAAAAAGATCCGGCGCAGTAACAACGGACCATGCATCCAACAACGCAACAAGTGGGAGTCAGCCCTCAACGTCGACGGTCAAATCACCTCCGTCACAATGATACCTCACCTAGGGATCGAGTGCATCATTATGTTCCAATCCCGAAAGAAGGCTAAGGTTGAAGAGTACCGTATCACTATCAACATTCTCGTCGTACACGTGCCCGGATTTCATGGAGATGTCAGCAAGAGCACTTGGGAAGCGGCGCCCTTGGGTGAACTGCAAGCACTTGTACTTCATCTTCCGTGTGACCTGCAACTTGGATCAATACCAAGACACTTTCATCCATGCTCCGAGCCTTAGTTTCAATGAAGTGAAGCACCTCCTCGAAAGTGGCATCATGAAGCATGTGGGACCTTAGCGTGGATACCTATAGGAGCTAGGCTGCCCCCCCTTATTTATAAGTTGTCGCTAAGTATTATTGCGTTGAGTATACTATAGTATGAGTGCACGTTTTCCAAAAATATCGCTGATATATCAGACCTATCATTATCTATATGATGTGAATTGTATTCGTTTTTAAATATGTATAAAGGTTTCTAAATATTTATGGGTCTCTCCTTCCAACAGTAGTTTTAGATGTTATTGAATGGTACGAGTTTTGCTACTTTGCTTGAATGCTTGAATGCTTGAATTTTTTGACTTAGAATTTTCTCTTACGTTGTGACCATAGCCTATGATTAACCGGCTCTCACCATAATATGGACAGTCAAAAGTTCCCTGGTTTAAGTAAATCATGTCAATTAGTCTCTCTGAAAGGTACCCTAAAACCAAGTCTCTGTCCTGAAAGCCCTCAAAATTTGCACGGAAATAGGTCCATCATTTTTACTAAAAAAAGAGGTCCCACGATTTTTTCTATTTATATTTTCTAAATTTGGAAATCTTATTACTATAATTGGAAAGCGTTGACTTTTTTCTGCTCACCGCTCACCGCTCGCGTCCCACCGCTCACACGGTAGCGTCGTTGTTGCCAGGTCTAGGTACAGATCCTATTGGGTTTTGGGAGGTTGCAACGATAACAAGCCACACCCCAACATGTCACTGGGGGATTGAGCTGATTGTGCGAAATTTTGGAAATCTGAGGAGGGGCATCAATTATCCGAGCGCATGTCAGTCGTGCACAGTTGTGTGGGCTGCCTTAAGGAATTTGGGCAGGAGACACAATTTCTTGAGGAACAAAACATGGTGTATTGCCCCCATTGTTTTATGAAGAGTGGGCATTTGAATTTGGGCTCATCATTTTTCCACTGCATTCTGATTTCAGGGGTGTTGCCCTACAGGATGCTAGGATTGGAGATCCGGCATGCGAAGGAATGAAGGCTTTGGGAGTGGCCGGCCTTGGCTATGGCCGTGGGCAATCCGCGCTCGAAACTCCAGACAAGGTTCAAATATTATGCACGCCCTCATATTGAAGGGGCTGTGGATGTGGAGATGTCAATTCGGTAGAAATTCAAGCAATCGAACTAGCAACGTTCAATTTTTGGCACTGAATCGATTGGGGTGGTAGATTTGTGAGAGGATTCATGTGAATTGCGCTATCCCTTGAAACGTCGTTGTGCATTGTCGAATTGTTTAGCATTGGGTTGGAATTCAATGATTCGTGCATACTGATCACATTTAAGAGCTGTGCCATGCAAGGGCTGATGAGGTGGCTTGCAGGGCAGTATGCCTCCTATGACAAATTTAGTTTTTGGCGCATAGAAGCAAGACACGATTACTCAAAGTTGGTGGACTAGGTGGAGTACTTGCAACACTAGGTGAATTCGTTGACTGCCAGAATCGGCCCCACGTCGCCTTGTTGCACACCCACTCGAATCATTGATGAACTTCAATCACTTGATGTAGTGAGCCGCCCCACACAACATTCAGAGTCGCCCGCGATGGTGGCTGCCTCACGCGGCCAAAGACTGCGGAAGGCACTTTGGAAGGATCTTGAGGAGTGTTTCAATGATTGTGACGATCCAGTCCCGAACACACAAATCTTGCCTAGCCGGTTGGCACGAGGCTCCAAGTCTACTGGGACATTGTCTCGTGTGCCTAAGGAGGATCTGTTGGCACCAGGCTTGAGGTCTCCTCGGACATTGACTCGTGGACGAAAGGACACTAGTAGAAAACATGGTAAAAAAGAACCGCAGTCGTTTTCCCATTGCGGTTCTTTTGACCACCCTGATCTGCAGTCACTAAATGACTGCAAATTTGTTTTTTTGGTTTAGCGACTAAAATTTTAAAATTTTGGGGGGCGTGTAATACACCGTTGGAAAGGTATTTTGATGACCTTTCCAACGGTATATTACAAGCCCCCAAATTCTTAAAATTTTAATCGCTAAACCAAAAAAACAAATATGCAGTCATTTGGTGACTGCAGATCAGGGTGGTCAAAAGAACCGCAATGGGAAAACGACTGCGGTTCTTTTTTACCATGTTTTCTACTAGTGGGATGTCCAGTTGGCACCATGCTTGAAATCTCCTGGGACATTGTCCCGTGGACCTAAGGACGTTCGGTAGGGGCATACGCACCAGCAGGACCCTGCCATGACACCAACGAGTTTGCAGGGGAACGTGAAGAGGGCAAAGGGCAAGAACGGGGGAGAAGGTAAGTTGGCATGGAGAAGTGGTTCTCAATTTTTTATTACATGCATTGAAAAGGTATTTGTGAAAACCATTGCAGTGAATGTGTGCATCTAGAATTCCAACTGTGGCCACAAGAAATTGTGTGAGTTAAGTGTAGAGGTGTGTGCTGGATGTATGTTGGACTATACCCACCTCATAAGGTGAACTTTGAAGAGGGTCCTCCAGTTGTCCACGGAAGAACAAGGAGTGGTCGTGTTGCCTCTGAAGACATATTAGAACAGTCGCCAGAAAAAATACAATATTTTGTCACTATGAGTTTGAGTTGACTTGCCTTGCATGTGCGAGTATTGGGTGTCATGAATGCGATGAATATTACACATGCCTCTGGAACTTCGCAGGTTGTTGGTGTTGGGTTGAAGTATGGAATGTTTTTTCTTCGTCACGCATGCATGAATGTGCTTGTAGGTGCCAATTTGGGACAATTTTTTGAAAGCATCTGGACGTGGATTGCGGCCTACGAAGATTGGGGCTGCCACAGTAGTAACAGATTGCGTGGAAATACCCAGCCATGATTGTGTGGAGGTTCGGCATGTTTCACGTTGTTGTGCTTGGATGCAAAGTTTGTGGTTGTGTGCTTGACAATAGGCAATGCCCATGTCATTGATGAAGAGTTGTGTGGAGTGGTAGGTGGCACCTACAGGGGAACATGTGAAAGGGGGAACGAGGGACTCCCCTCGGTTAGGATATCCAGCTGGCTCTATGGTGGAGCTCCTCCATCTTGACCATGACATAGAGATCATCGAGAAGGGAAGGTGCGGCAAGGATTGCACTGCAGATGGCATTCCGGAGGAGTACTAAAGTTTGGGGGCACAATGTGTGATTGTCACCGAGTGTCTGAAGGAAGGGGTTCTGATTATTTTTGACGTGCAGAACGAACCACGGGTGGAGATCCTGGAAGATGCAGTGGGCTACCAGATTTTGTGGCCAATTTTGTACTTGCAAGAAGTTGTTCAAGTCACATAGTGGAATGTATTTGTGTTTTGGGCCGTGGCTTTAAGACATGTACAAGTGGTACCTAGTAAGGGATCCCGCAAAGGGTACGCAGGGTGGTAGGCAAAGTGTGACTCTTTTGCATGTGCAGTAAGAGGATTGTGTACGGAATGGTATGCAATGGAATATGCACCATTGTACCAAAATTGTGTATGGAATGTATTGATGGCACCATTGGGCATAAACCAAAGCAAAGGGCAATCTTCAAAGCAAATTGCCAATTCTGGTACTGGCTGCCAAAGGATGCTTAAATGTATGATGCATACTTATATTGACAGTTTTGAGTTTGCGACGGGTTGATCCTCATTCCTAAACCTTCTCTGTCCAAATTATGCTCAAAACTCTCCATTGCCACAGTGAACGTAGTAACATACATCCAAGGCGATGGCAGAACGTGATCTTCTGTACTTATTCGAGGTGTTTGAAATTCATTCCCATGACCTGCACATTCACTAAACCACGAACAGAAGTTATATACCCCACACAAGTTATGCACACCAGTGTCACTCACATTTAAAGATACGTGTGAACTACCATGGATCTTCTGATATGTGGCGTCTTAAAATTTCTCATCTTCATGTCACATGAAGGCAGTTATGGATGCCAACATGTACTAACTGCCATTACACATATTCTGACACCATAAATTTTTGTATTTACATTAAAAACACTCGTCCCTCGTCGGTCCCCCCAGTTAAACTCGTCCTATGCAACTATGTGTTGCCTATGTCTCCTGCAACACATTATCTAGTTAATGTCCGTGTTACAAAATCCACATACGCTAGTAGTGCGTGAATTGCCAACGATATGAAATCCACATTAGGCGTTGTAGCAAGATCCTTAAATTCAGAAATGGCCAATACATGGGAAATTATAGAAAACATGTTTGTTGGCTCAAAGCCTTCCCATCCATCTTTTGTCCACTGTGCAACCAACACTCAACCAACATTGACACATGGCCACACCTACTATCATCATGCCACCATCTTGTCATAAAAGGCTTACACATGGACAGACACAACAAAGCCTTAAACCACATATAGGAAATGCTCCTCACCCACCACCTCACGAGATGGAAATGCCTCACCAATGGTAGCTCAACACCAACCAATCCATGTGAACACATAGTCCCTAGTTAGATACTCCCTCACCATTGCACATGTCCCCCTCTCCCATGCACTTCCCCCACTCAACCTACTCAAGCAATCACCCTACACCACATCAATTCACAAACTGCCATGATAGATTCCCAAACATATCCATCTAAAGAAATACACTACCTTAATAAGAGCCATTGAAACAATAGGTTGGGAAGTCCAACCATTACTTGTCATCACATCTAGCCAAAGAGGAGGCATCCATGTCAACACCTCACACAATGTCTCCCAAGATTTTAAACTTCCCTCAACCAAAATTAATAGACTACAACACCAACTACATACCACGGCTCTACACTCCCTCTCTGCTATCATCTTGAACAAAAGAAAACTCAAATACAAGTTGCCACACCACCATACATGCATGAACGCATGATCTCAAAGCCCTAAACCTTAGGACAACAAATTTTGTGCAAAACCACAACAAACAAAACCCTCAAAACCTCAATAGACAACCCTAAAGAACTACAATCTCTAGCATCCACCCTATCAACAACGCCACATCATCTTCATCAATCCTCCACCCCGCATGCATTGAAGCCCTTGCTCCAGTGGGAATTTACCTCGGGGGGGGCAGTGTGTTAAAAAATTAAGGATATAGGTGCGAACAACCACTATTTTATAGGGGGGTATTACTTCCAATTCTTTTTTTTTTCACATGCTATCATTATGTCAATTTCTACTTTGGGTTAATAGAAAAATGGCTTGCATTACTTATAATTCCAAATTACCTATTATTCCATACCCTATAGTACTTTAAAGATGTCCAATGCCATTTTTGATACCCTATATTACTCTTAAGTCCATTTATAATTTTTAGCCCCCATGTTTTTAAAATACCCTATCATTTGTTCGCACGTATATTGCTACTCCAACCAATGACTACCCCCCCCCCCGAGGAATTTACTTAGAATTGCATTTGAATTCGTATTGAAACAATTAAAAGTATTAAAAAGAGTGAGGCTTGGTGAGGAGTTATGTTTTAGGCCTTAGGCTTATTTTGTGTGGTTAATTAGAAGCTTAGTGGTATTAAGGTGTGTTTTGGTTAAGTGAGTGGTGTATTGGTGAAGCAAGGGGAAGGGCCTTGGGGTTAAGTGTTTGAATTGGGACCTATCTTGTTGGTTTAGGGGGTGAGGGTTTAGTGGATAAGATGAAGTCCTACTAAGTAGGAGAGAAGTGAGGGGTTAAGCTCTCTCGGTTGTGGGTGTGTCTCTCTCTCTCCTTGTGGTGTGTGTGGAGCGGGAGGAAGAGCTCAAGGAGCTCGGAGGGAGCTGGTTGAAGATTGGGCTGCACTCGCAACTGTTAGACTAGCTCGGAGGCTAGTTGAAGATTGAGCTGCACTCGCAACTGTTAGACTAGCTCAGAGAGCTGGTTGAAGGGGAGCCTGCACTCGCTAACTATAAAGGATCTCGGAGGAAGCTGGTTGAAGATTGAGCTGCACTAGCTAACTGTAAAAGCTAAGCTCGGAGAGCTGGTTGAAGGGGAGCCTGCACTCGCTAACTGTAAAGGAGCTCGGAGGAAGCTGGTTGAAGATTTTGAAGCCGGCACTCGCTAACTGTAAAGGAGCTCGGAGGAAGCTGGTTGAAGATTTTGAAGCCGGCACTAGCTAACTGTAAAAGCTAAGCTCGGAGAGCTGGTTGAAGGGAAGCTGCACTCGCTAACTGTGAGGCTAAGTTGGAAGCTAGTTGAAGGACCGGTTATGGACCGGTCATGGACCGGTTAGGAGCTTGGACCGGTTGTGGACCGGTTAGGAGCTCGGCCCGGGTATGGAGGGGGCCATGGGTACTAAGGTCATTTATTATGGTGGGCTAGTTAATTAGGAAGGGGGGAAGAGATTAGACTAGGAATGTATCTCATTAGTAAATTAGGGCGGTTTGGCCTCATATAAATTAGAGGGGGGCATAAGGGGATGAGCTTTTGGAGGGACTTGAGGGTTGGTTTGTAAATTAGTGTAGGAAGAAGGGAACCAACAGAGAATAGCATTCTTAAATGCTTGTACTCGTATTATGGAATAAATCGGTGTGCCAAAGTTGATGGAAGATGTGATGGATTTTTACGACGTTGGGAATAAGGAGTTATTCATACATGAATGTGATCCCCATTCCCCCACCCGGACTAGGACGCATAAGGGTGGGTGGTTTGGCCTCACAGTCATCCTCCAGCAATGCTCGCGCCTCCTCATGCCTTCCTACCACACATCCATCAATTGCAATTGCCAAGGGATTGTCATCATTGCATCCAAACACACTTGGGAGCACATCCCGCAAATTGCCAATCAACATGGTCATAATTTGGTATTCATGAAAATCCCTAAACTATGATAGTGTTGCTATCTTCTAACCAATCATGCACCTACCAACCCGATCGTGAGGATGTTGTCATAATTGCAACTTAATTTCCATAGCCTCCACTTGCTATTTTCGGTGGAACCATCGTTTCAAAAGGTCTATGTTGCAAACCCTAACCAACCACTTGAGCTTGATGTCAACATTAAGTTCACATGGATGGTGGAAACCAATCCTATCACATGATGGTATGTCATGTACTCATGCCATGCACCAACATAATTGCGCCTTCATGCAGGAGACTTCTACCATTGCCTAGGACATGTGTACACATGGTTCAGTTACACGTATCACATAGCAGGCAATCCATCAGGTTATGAGGGGCGAGTGGGTCACTGGATGCACGGCTGCAAACAAGCATCGGGTTAGGACACATATTGGGTTGCACGGAACCAGTCCGGTCTAGTCGCGATGGGAAAGAAAAACGAGACGTGCGGAAGGAAAAGGAGGGCGCCCAGCGATAGCAGGCTCAACAACCAAGGAGCCTTGGAAAGTGCACCTGCCATGGTAGTGAATTGAAAACATACGCCACAAGTAATGTGAGGGCATAAAAACGCCATGTCAAGCACATGTGAACCTCAAACTAGGCCCTCCTACATGACCACTTTGTGGAGAATGAAATATGACCTTTGATTGGGGATCCCATGAGCCGCAAGCATATTCAACCCAATTGTAAATTTCTCACCTACATTGTTCATCATTTAGAAATGCTAGCTGAATGGGTTTTCCAGCTAGTTGATGCAATCACCAAATTGGTTTGTGGAGCCCTTGTGGAGTTGGAAGTGCTTACAATAAGCACACATGCCTTCTCTAGTATTGATGGGATTTGCATGTTTGAGGTATGTGAGCTTAAGGTGGTTTTTTCTAAAAATGCTTTATTTTTTTATGTACAATGCTCCTAGATTTACATTCTAAAACGAAGAGATCCATGACATTTTTGAATTTTCTAGCCACTTTATAAAAGCGTGTGTTTTGAGCTCACATGACTTAAACATGAAAGCTTTATTCTGCCCTTTAGTAGTTTATAGACTACCTAGACGCAAACCCCTTAAGGATGCATGATTGGCATTTTCAATTATAAACGAGGCTTCCTACCCCCTTAATGTGACCCACATGTCATCTTCAACGGTTGGTAGACTAGTCAATCATGTCTATCACTACGTGTTTATGGCTGGTTTTCCAACCCTCTTCAATATGTGTGCATTCTCTAGATTTCTAAACAATCACTCATGGAGTAGTTGGGCCTTGCATTTGCTCTACAATAAGTCTTCTATCTCAAACACAAAACCTCTAAGCACTTGAGAGGGTCACCCATCTGCAATAGTTGTTGTTATTTCTTAAACTTCGACTCAACCACTAAACAAAGACACCTTCCCATATGCGGGAAAGAGGTTTAGCTCTTCCTAAAAGTCAAAACCCTAACAATATTTTGCTACTCGGTGGACAAGCAACCTTGGCCTCTAATGTCTCTAGGGTGTTGCTATGTCTCTTGGAGCCTACCCAATTCTCACCATACTACTTATTAAAAGGGTTCTTTAGTTGTATGCCAATTGTCTTGCATGAAGGGCCATGCATGGGGCAAGATCTTAATGGTTCCATTAGTTGGCCGTAAAACTAGCTGGGGGGCCGCTTCAGGTAGTTGTGTTTGGTAGATGAGTCCACGTACCAATCAATTTTATTGTTGTTAACTTCATTATTAGTCATTTCTTTAAAAAAACTTTATTCACACAACTTTATTCTTATAGTGAGCTTCTCCGATTGAAGAAATTGATCAAAAATATGGTGAAAACACAATGTACAATGCACAATTTTATGCATTATATAGTATTTTCAGCCACCAATTCTAAACATGATTGTTATTTCTCCAATTCTTCAAGCTATGTTTCACAATAGTTAATTTGAACCTTCAGACATACTTTCCTTATATAACATCTTGATATGACATGTCTATGAACGTATATAATCAAAAATCTTATATATGAAATCAAGTTATGTCAAGATGTTGAATCTAAATCTTAACATATGGGTTTCTTGTGCTTTATAGCAATTTTCTTTTTTGTGTGAACAACATTCGAGCATGAAAAGTCATTCATCTTAAGTTGTCTCACCTTGAAGGAACACCCGGTGACCTTTAACTTGGATTGAGGTATTGGCTAGTTCAATTGTTGCCAAGATTTTTGAGCATAATTGGTCAAGATCCTAATGTTTCCAAGTCCAACAGGCTACATGTTAACATCTTTCAGTTATTCTTCATTAATTTGAGGCATATTCTCTGAATTCTTCTAAAACGATCTGTAATTTTCATGAAGCCTTGAACTTCAACCGGTTATTCCTCACACTCAATCAATTCTGGTCTGAGATGACCCTAAACAACCAGATGATAGTGGAGAGGTGCCCAAACTGAACGGAGTGGTTGGCAGTTCGATTCCGGCTATGAAATCGTCTCTCTACTTGATGGAAAACTAGCCAGGTGGTCAAGCGCCTCCTGCTTTCCTCCCAAAAAAACAAACTCAATCGGCTCATTTGTAACTAGAGGTCGGTTCTCCCTGTTCACGGCAAAAAGCCTCCAGTGAGTTAGCAAAGGTGGTTCCTAAGTTGACTCACGTAGATGTTTTTACTAGATTCTTTGCATCCCAAGTTACAACATGTGTGTGGGTCTCGTGCAACTTGGTATAAAAGCTGCCACGCCCAGTTTTGGTCTTCAGGAAAGGCAAGATATGTACCGATTTTGGACTTAGTGGGTGAATATACGGTATCAATATCACAATGTCAAAGTGATGTCACCAACAACCAAAGGTGTTGTAGCATTGGAGCTGTCCATAAAGTCTCTGGATCAAACTTTGGGTGAGTTGGCCAAAACGTGGATTTGAAGATTATTTGTAAATTCATCCAAGTTTTTAAAGGCTTAATTTAACATGCTAAAGGAGTGGTGTCGAGCTATAAAAATTTGGTTTTCTAGCTTACCATACTAGGATGGGTGGGCAAAGCTAGCCTTGCACAAGCTGATCTGGGATTCATGATGGCATGTGTTAATGAATTTTTTTCGATTTTCTCAAAAAATTTGAGATTGAAAGAGGAAGTTGAAAGAGTTTCACTCAACTTTCACAATTAGGCTCCAACAAAATACGAGCTTAATACAAAAAGTCTCTCAAAAAGGGGCCACACTCTTATTCTCGTCTCTCTTTGAAGGACTTCACGTATAACTTTATTGGCAGTGATAGTGAATCAGATCCTTGGTGGGTATCTCAAGTTGAGAGCGGGCAAGATGGGGAATTGTATCATGTGAGCAGTGACAGAATAAATGTTATTGGTAGAACGTGTACTAGTATCCTATAATGGTGGTAATTTAGCATATACAATGTGGTTCTTTTCATCTGAAGTTGCTTTTGTGTGCAACCTGAATCTAACTTCGATGTAACTCAGAAATTACTTTCAAGATGATAAGTTTATCCTCAGATTGCACTCAAAGATTACCTGAGCAGAAGAGATCACTCAAAGTTAACACACGAATCTAACTTCGAAGTAACAAGTCCATGTTTAAATTCATGAAAATCTAAGTTCTTCCATCATTAAGGTTGAGGCATCTATAACCGATAAAATAAGAGAGTTTGCATCTGTTTAGGAGGAGTAATAACAGGGAATTAATTTTCTGGCGAAGAGAAACAAATTGTAAGGAGATTGCAATTTATTTATTTATTTAATTTTTTTTTCATGAATATGGAAATTGCTACAAATTTCAAGGTTGTAAAGTTAGGGTAACACATAGTTGATCTATAGGTTAATCCATAACCGCTCATCTAAATTCTAATGCTTGGCTACAACAATTGTCAAAACTCTTTTGAGAGTACTCAATCACAAATCACTATATTCGTTAATTTGGGACTTTTTCGGCATTTTGAGACAATTACAAATATAAGAACATGGATAAAATCACACAGATATTGGAGAATGTTGTAAGATGCAAATACTTTGAAGCGGGTGTTCATATCAAGAACCCAATTAAGAACTCATATCAAGATGGTTTAGGTAGGACGACCCAAACATTAGACCATGTTGTTGTGGTCCATATATTAATTTGAGACAAGAGAAAGTCTCAAATTAACGAATATAGTGATACAAGCCACCACCACATAAACCTTAACTTTCTTTGCCTAAAAAAATATAGATCTCATCCATGTCGGCATTACATAACCCTAATAAGCGGTGAATTGGACCTGGTCGACTATGGATGCCTCGACCTTGTAATATGAACTATGTGTTTCCATTCCATAGTAAATGATCTTGCAGCAAATCTGATATGCAGTTTGAACTGAACACACCCCAAAAGTCCAGATAGAAAATGTAGTTTACCTAGTAGAAAAACATCAAAGAACAGAGGTGTATTTTGAGCTCCTGGAGTCATGTGCTCTTTGTAAATATGCAACTTGTTTGAGAATGCCAGTAAACTTATGCTTTTATTTCATTTCATCACTTCCGCTTGTACATGCAACTCACTCCAGTTACTGTGGTGAGAATCGTGAGATTTCGTC
This sequence comes from Polytrichum formosum, assembly GCA_964035585.1. Classification (NCBI taxonomy): domain Eukaryota; kingdom Viridiplantae; phylum Streptophyta; class Polytrichopsida; order Polytrichales; family Polytrichaceae; genus Polytrichum; species Polytrichum formosum. The sequence goes on along the minus strand of OZ037940.1, from coordinate 29,171,052 downwards.
TTCAATTTTACAGCATGAAATGAATTTCAGGTTGAGATAAACTTAATATGCACTCTTTTAGTGCAATCTGGGGATAAACTCTCATCTTGAAAGTGGATTTCTGAGTTACATTGAAGTTAGATTTAGGTTTTACACAAAAGCAACTTCAGATGAAAAGTGAACTTGTTCTTCAAATCCTACAATTCAAGCTGCTGCATTGCCAGGGTGAGTGTGCAAATGCTTCATTATATAGGGACAGAGGCGCCCAACACATGATGCATCCCTTATGGGATCGGTGTTGAAGAATGAGAATAGGAAAGAGGGGCAGCATCAGAAAGAGTCTGAGTAGCTTGAACGCGGGGTCCTCCAGCACTCCTGCGGCTTTGACATTCCCTGGCCAAAGCTTGTTGGGGGGTGTTTAGTGTCCTGCCAAGACAATTTCCATTCGGAAAGCATCATGGGGTCTACCACACGAGGGAATCCATGACATCGCAACATCAACAAAATTATATTTGATGCTCTCAAGCATGCCTGTCTTGCTTAAGAATGGAATTCAATCCAACTCAAGGGAAAGAAACTTGACTACCTTCATGGCAAAAAAAAATTCAACTATGAATGTGCAGCGTACTTGAAGCAACTCCCAAGCAAAACCGTGATTAGTACCACCCCCAATGCAAAATCCTTGTTGCTTACAGCAACTCAAATCAAAGACTCACCATTGAAATTGGCATGTGGCTATCTTTCCCAATCCCTAGAAATAACATATTGTGCCAATGTTGCTCTTATATAGTTGAAAATGAGGTACACTTTGTCATGGAGTGTCCCCTCTACAACTCCATGAGAAATAGGGTTTTTTCTTCTTCTTTGTTTCAAAATGTAGTGTTAGGCAATCTCGAGTCTTTTGTCCTATTGGACCATCAAGGTGATATTAGCCACATACCATCTCACAAAAAGTTACTACACTATGTTACTCTAGGGAATTTAGCCTTTTTGACACCCTTTGAAGACAATCTTGGTGTAGTTCTAGTTCCATAAGCCTTTTGCAAATGATAAACAATAATAATACCTAAGAAATTTCTAGATGTGACTCGACATCCCAACATAAACCATAAAATCCCAATCGAGTTGCATGCATTTGTTTGTCCCTTTTGCTGCACCTGTAAGATTTGACCCGGTTTGCATGGCATGTAAATACAATGGAATCGAAAGGACTATCATCCATCAACATGATGTTTGAGTTGTAATGTTGGTGCAGTAATGGTTGAGAATCTACTACAAAAAAATCTGAATATTAAACATTTGATCTAATATCCATTGTCTTCTATAAAGTACACCAAATAGTGCACTTGAAGGAAATACGTAAACAGACTAGCTACCACCATATGCTCTTATCATAAATAATAGATTTTATTCTACTGGCAAAAAGATAGAACGATGATCGTTGCAAGAAGGCAAAAGAATATTAGATCCTCTTTCATAGTTAAATTAAAAAATGTGTTGGATGAATGCACAACCTTACTCAGCTAATAAGTTGTGTTCATGGTCCTCCCAGTAGATTCGAGAATAAAGCCTCCAAATGCGGAAATCCCAGTGCTTCAAAGTGAATCTAAAGTTAGGACAGCTGAACACAACTCATCAATTGAGTAATGTTATGTGATGAAGCTACATACATACTATCATCCCGAACTTTTAGTTCAATCCATTACTAACATTAATATCATATGTGACAATAATAATGACATACTTAGAAAGCGATGAAATCCATGATGGGATACCAATATCACTTATGGACCCCATAAGCATATCATCCATTGATTTGTGGGTGATAAGGCCTTCAAGAGTTACAAAACACTCGTGATTCCTTGGAGCACTATCATGCACTCATGTTTTGGCACAAATGATGATGATCTTTCCCCAACTAAGGTATGTCTTATATGGTCACTTATCTTTGTGGTTAGCCTCCATGTTCATGGTCAATAGTGCATGTGGGCTGTAGTATTTAGCTTGTTTTCACACTAAATGCATTGAAAGAATGAGAATGAGATTATAGCCCGTGATAAAAGATTCAGGTGTAACTTGGGAGATACACATACACACATATTTGTTGCTTTATGATCATGTCTGTCTCAGAAGTGATAAGGCCATTCTAGGCATAGTTGCGTGAACCTTAGAGAAAACGACCAATTGCATCCATTCATGTGTTTTTGGATGTCAACAATTGAAGAAGAACTAAAACCACTTTGAGCCTATCTTTATTTTGGAAGGAGCAAAGTCTAAATTTGTAACTATGTTCGAACCTTGAGGGGGGGGGACAATTTGTTATACATGGAAGAATTTGACCAATCACATCTTTTCACATTACCAGACCAACCTAGGGAGGCCAGTGGGGATATTTTTCTCAATTAGAGCAATTCTTGGCACTGGTTTATTCTTTCATCTGCTAAACCAACCAATCATAACCAAAGTATAATTCATAATAATGTTTTTAGCATCTCCACTTGTATAAAAATCTTACTTGAAAATGGGGGGGCAAGCATTGTCAAGTATACTGAAAAAGTGTTTCGGTATACTAAAACCCTAATATTTTTGGTCAAACACTTAAAGTAATAGCAAAGTGTTATTTAAATTGGATTTTTTTTCTTGATGTCCTCTATTATTGTGTTAGGTACTCAAATATAAAATATGAAGATGAGATCTTCAAAACTTATCATTAAAAGTACTGCTCAAAAGGTAATGGCTAAATCTGGTTTTGGATGTAGAATTCATGACCTTAAATATTTTGACGTTGGATTTTTTTTCTTCATATTCTTTGAATTTATTATAAACTTGAGGGCACCACTACTCCAACGGATCGACCCAAAGAAAGAAAAGAAATCCAACCAACTGGTGTCGCGGCCCACTTTTACTTAAAGTTCTTAAGTAACCTTACTTTACGTTTAAAAGATAGGTTTGACAAAGTAAAAGATCATAAATTAAGCACTTTATAGATAGATTGTTAGGTGTGCTATTTAGAATCGAGTAGAAAGAGTTGAATCCTTAAAGTAGCTAAAACCATTAAATTAGTTTAGTGTTAAGGTTTCCATTTTCGGCTTGGGAACCTTAGAGCGGGCCGCAACCGCCATGGCGACCCAAACTCGGAAGCGGACCGCGGAGAAGCAGGTAGCCCTCCGCAAGGTGCACGTGGTCACCCCCTCCGACCGTGAGGAGAACAACGAGTTGGAGGCGGATTTGAGACGCATGGGCTGCCTCGGATTGTGGGAGAAATCGTGGAGAGTGCGGAGTGAGGATATGGTGAGGGAACTGGTCACCGGGGAGGTGGACCGCGTTTACGCTTCCACCATCCGGGGCCGATCGGATAGGTGGAATGCGGAACTTTGGAGTGGCGTTTACGGGTTCAAACCGGGAGGGGAAGGCATGGCCACTAAACGAGAGGATTGTACGAGGGATAAATTCTCCTCTAGGTTGGACCCTAAGTATGGCTACTTTGTGAAGGATTGTAAAAACGAGAGGGAAAGGAGGATGTTAGCTTTTCTTGTGCCTATCTTTAGCCCGGAGAAGCCCTATAACATCACTCTTACTTTCGCCACCACCTTGCTTCTTGCGTACTCTGAGAAGAAGGTGGTGGATTGGGGAAGCATCATCGGAGAGTTGGTGCACAAGTTGGCAACCAACACCAAACGCGGCCACCCTTCTTACATTGGGCCTTTCCTCTTCCACCTTTACGCACACGGAAACCTACTCACTGACGAAGAGGAAACCCAATGGACGTCGCACCAATTCATGCGGGAACTCCAGACTACCGATTCGGAGCCGGAGATGGGCCACGAGGGTCCGAAGGAGGAAGACATAGTGGAGTTGAGCAGTGGAGAGCGGCCTGCGACCAAGAAGCGGAAACTCATGTTGGGGAATCGTGCGACGCGGACCAAGTCCGCCACCAAACCCGGAGGAGGTGGAACCTCCACCTTTCCCTTGGAGGACAATCCGGTGGACTCCATTATCCGCGACTTGGAGGGAGTACGGTCCCGGATTGTGGACTATGAGCTGCAAATGCACCAAGTAGGGGAATTGGTGGGCAACCCGCCGCGGGAGAGTTTGTTTGCCGCAATAAAGGAGGCCATCCAAGATCCGCGCCGGTTGCGGAAGCTGGAGAGTAAGGTGGACCACCTTACTGCGGAAAAGCGGAAGACCGAGGAGCGAGTGCGGAAGTTGGAGGCGGAGCAAGAGAAGCTCCTTAAGCGGGTAAAGGATACCACTCTCACGGTACAAAAATTGAGTGATATGGTAGAAATCCCGGGGAACGTGTGGTGGAAAGCCAAGATGTTCGACGCGGAATTGAAGAACGCGGGCCACGTTTCCGGGTCGAAGATGGTTACTTTCATCATGGATCAAGGGAGTAAGATGGACGCATCTTTGAGAGCAATGAAGGCCCTCATTGCTAGCTGCACGGAGTTGTTTCCCGACGTGGTTGAGTCATCGGAGGAAGGGGAGTCCTCATCGGGCTACTCGGACTTCACCGAGGTGGTGGTTCTCAATGCCACCCCAGTTTCCGCCACGGTTGGAGAGGAAACCCGGGATGATTGCCACATGGCCGAGGTGACAACACCGAGCCTTGCCACGGACTTCCAAGTGGTTGCCCGGGATCCGCCGCCACTTGCAATTCTTGCTCCGGGATTTCCGCCGGGCAACCAACTGTCCGCACCACTGGCACCGGATGTTGCGGGGACGGCGGACCACGTGGGAGTGATTCTCGGACCCGATGGACACGAGGTGTCAGTGCCACCACCACGTGCTCCATCTTTGGCAATTGACAGTGCGGACCGCCGCGAGGAGCGGAAGCAAAATAAGAAGGAAGCCAAGTTGAAGAAGCGGAAGGATAAGGAGTAGATTTTAGTTAGGATTCCATTTTGGTTTGTTTTGGGCAAGTAGTTAGGTGGCCCCGAGTTGTGTGCTTTGTCATTTTCTTTGTTTAGGGCCTGACCTCTCAATGAGGTGGATTGTCAGGATTGCCACGTGGCCCGCGATTTCCAGCATGGAAACCATGGCATGTGGGTGTTAGTTTGGTTTTAAAGGGAGAACACTTCGGTGTTTCTCTCATCATTTTGCAATGCAAGTGTTCTTTTGTTCAATTCAGACCTTATGCTTCACTTCACCTTCGGTATGAGTTGAGTCTTAAGTCCATGTGTAATGCAAGTGGTCCCTCATTTCCGTACTTGAGGTTTCCGAGTTTTCCGCCATTCCCTATCACTGTGTAGGTTAGTTAGGTTAGTATTCCGTGATAGGACAGGGGGTCAGTAACACCCCAAGGTGCGTGTGGTTAAAACGCCCCTGTGTGAGCAGGTGATGGGCGGAGGAATCTTAAGCACGGAAAGGCGGAAATGATTGGACGAGCAAGGGGAAAGAACCCCACCGTGGGGTTGTTGGGCAAGGGGAGTTCCGCACACACGGTAGGTTCTTCCCCACTTACTCCGTCCAACTAGGGACCGACAATGAGTAGCAGTGGATAGACATGTCCAATAGTAGGGGGAGGGTTCTGGTTTACGCCTTCCGCTTGCCGTGACCTGGAGGTGGATCACACCGATCAGCAGTAACGGAATGGTCTAGAACACTCATGCACCTGCCGCGACTGGCGCTTGGTTCCCACCGCGGATGGTAGGCGTGGTAGCCCCATCCCTATGTTAGCCCCGCCGTCACGGAAATCAACAGACCTTAGGTCCTATCTTGTGTGACCGGTGGAGCAGCACAAGCTACCCATTGTGAAGATAGGACGCGGATGTTGCGTTTCCACCTCTCTCGAGGGAGGATTCGGTTTCCGCGTGTGGTATAGTGGAAACTGTGCCATCACGGAAAGCGGATCATGCTGGTTTTGTAGACCCAAAACTTCCTCCACCTTTTCCCCCGTCAAAGGGGGTGGCACGCGTCGGATACTTGAGTGGGACTCCTTCCCAAGGGAGGGCTGCCCCCATCATAACACCAATCTAAGGGAGTAGTAGTTAGGCGGAGGAAGTGGAGATAGGGAGATGTGAGCCCAAAAGGGTGCCCACATTTAGTCTTAGACCCTTGAAACGTTAGTTGATGCACTTTGAAGTAGCATGTTACTTCACAAAAATATAAAAAGAGTGAAATGTTAGTCTTAGAAGTACCATGTTGTAAGAGGCTAGGATGTGAGTTGTTATTGTGTTTTTACCTTCGGAAGGATTTGAGTGAATGAGTATAGGTAAGGAGAACTTGGATTGAGTAGTTAGTGAGTAGGCTAGTACAAATGGATGGAGACAACCAAAGTGACTCAAGAGGCAAGTGCATTCGAATTGGGATGAATGGAGGATCACATGGAGCGCACAAGTGGACCACCTCATCATGGCCACTTAATGGGGAAGGTCCAAGGAAGAATGCAAGGTGGAGGATAAGCAAATTCTCAAAGCACCAATCAAATCACGAGTTAAGCATCGTGGTTTGAATTAAGTGGTGAGCAACGATTTGGGAAAGTAAGGGGAGAAAGTTATGGCGGCGGAAAGCGAAGGAGGCTAAGTTTGGGTTGAAGCATCCCAAGTTTGGTAAAGTGTGGTAGGTAGAAAGCCAAGGCTAGTTAAATGTTCGAATTAGGATCCTTGTTGATCATTTGAGGGAGGAAGGCTTAGAAGATAGGATTGGCGCCTACTAAGTAGGAGGAAATCTCAAGGGCTTATCGTGAGCCTTGAGGGTGCTCACCCCCTCAAGCTTACTATATAATCCCTCATTCTTCCCTCACTCATCCTCTCTTTCCTTTGTGCTCCAAGGCACCCCACGAGTTATAAGTGTGGGTGTGGGAAGCCATATTGGAGCACATGTGTGTGCTTAGTTTTTAGTTTGAGAGCCAAGGCTTGTTAGCCTTGAAGAGGGCTTGACCTCTTGGTAGAATTAGTGTTGACGTGAAGGATTTTAAAGTTAATTCATGATTCCAATTTGTGGTACTTAAAGTTCATGTTTTGAATACACGTGGTTGCAAGTTCCATGTTTAAGAGTTGAGCACTTGAGGTTGTGATGAGTGCAAAAATATACTTGTGTGGATTAGTTAGTCTTAGTGAAGTTAGGAAATTCTCTCTCCCCCTCTCCTCTCTAGGATTTTAGGATTTTAGGATTAGAGAAGAATTGTGTGATTAGAAAGGGGTTGTTAGTAGAATTAGGAAAATTAGGTAGGAAGATTAGTTAAGGGCTTGAATAATTAGTGAGGTAGTTGGGGATTACAACTACAAAGTTGTGGGTTCATGAAGGAGCTGGGTTTATGAAGGAGCTGGGTTTGTTTAGTTAGAAAGTAAAGAGCTGGGTTTATGAAGGACCTGGGTTTATTTAGTTAGAAGCTAAGGAGTTGGGTTCATGAAGGAGTTGGGTTTATGAAGGAGCTAGGTTTATGTAATTAGAAAGTAAAGAGATGGGTTCATGAAGGAGCTTAGTAGATAGCCTACTTAATTAGCTCATAGACAAGTAGTTAGTTACATTATGCTAGTTAGTGTTATGTGTGGCTTTCACAAGTAAATGTATTTGAGATTGACTATAGAGAATAGTGTTTTTTAACACTTGCATCCTCTCTTTAAAAATAAACCACGTGCACAAATTAATGGAGAATGTGGAGCACTCTCGCGATGGCAAGACAAAGGAAGCAAAGACCAAAGGTGCGAGGGAGAGATTGACATAAGTCACATAAGTATTTCTTAATACTTAAAGGCTTATGTACGGTATGGAGACACCAGTTAAATCCCAGACCACTTGAAGGGTGAACCTTGCACTATGGACTCATCCAAGTCCAAATCCAATACCGCGGAGGAATGTGAGCCCAAACCCACTACTCGGACTACGGACGCTTAAGGGTGGGGGGTTTGGCCTCACATAATTGGTGCGTCCGCCGGGAGCGAAGCGGAAGGTAGTTACAAGACTTGGAGGCGACTAGGAGACTTGGAGGCAACTAGGAAAAATTGGAGACACAAACTTGAGAGAAGGGAAGGAGCACCCGAAACTCGGTAAGTATTCTCTCTTTGGGTTACATTTGAATTCATTGTATTTCAACTATTCCTTGGAATGAATTGCATTGTCAATTACGCAAATTCATTTTTGAGGAAGGAGCGCGGCGAAGGTACGTCCTCAACCTTTTTGGGGATTTGCTAAGAACTTAAAAGGAACCTATAACCGAGTAGCTCATTAAAACATTAGAGGGTAAATTCACCTTAGGACATTGAACTTTGACACTCACCTCGGGGTGAGTCTCAAAGTTTTGGGAGTTGTCATTTCATGCTCTAGATTAAATTAATATTTCACAAAGTTTATGGTGTTGTTACATTGAGTCACGATTGAGGGGAGTGCTAACTCACAGGGGGATGCGATTGCTCAAGGTATGTTTATTTCTTCAAAGTGAACTCATTAACTAATTAAGGAATGCCTTTTGTACTCGTGATTGTTGTTATCCGTTGTAGAGGGTAATTCCCGAATTGTGGATGGTGTGAGAAGTTGAAGGGTGAAGCCTCGACTTTTAACATAATCTACTCGGAAGGTCACCCCCTCACAATCGGTATTGTGGTGAGTGTTAATTTGCGGGAAGGTGCGGAGGTGATGCTCCGACTTAACCAAAAAATTAACATGAACATGCCTATCCCCTATTGGGATTCTTTCACCTAAGTGGGCTTGCAGGTTCTTTTCCTCACCTCCTAAAAAAATTATAACCACACCAAGACAAGTGAAAATATTAAGAGGGGAATTGCTAGGATTATGTGTGGTCAAGTGAGGGTCGATCGATTCTTATGGAATGCAAGGTAGGACTCGCTCACAAAAACCAAGTTTGATAGTAGGACTAGAGAAATCTACTCGAAAGAGGCGGTCCTCTAAAATCAGTGATAGATTAGAACAAGATAATGTTAGAATAGAGAGTTGTTTGAACGTCGAACCTAGGACTAGGTCAATTCTAGACACCTTAGAACTTGGAGCTCAACTTGAAGAGGAGATCACTCCCTCCAAATTGAGTGGTGAAACTTCTTCGGAAAATTACACACTTAGAGAAGAATTCCCGGTAGAAGTTGATAGGGGATTGTTGAATAGTTCACCGGTCACCATGGCCGAGGAACGGGGGATGGATCCACCACCCATACCCCCAATTCCGCCCATACCTCCTATACCTCCAATAGACCCATTGGTTAGGCCAAGAGGCCTACCAATTGTGGTTCCACAAAATTTAGCGGCGATGGATAGGCCATCTCATCTCCCTAAATTTTATGGGACCAAGGATGAGGACCCCTCTCGGCACATGGAACGGTATATCGAACGGTTGGCTAGCTTCCTCATAACCGACCCGGGTTATTGGTTAGTGTGGTTTCCTACCACTCTAGAGGGGGAAGCCTATGAATGGTATCGGGATCATGCCGAGGGACATTTTAGGGGATGGGAACAATTACAAAGGGAGTTTCTTAACGAATTTAGGCCGGAAGTGGGTCAAAGTACCGCATTAAGGGCATTGTCGGCATTGAAGCAAGGAAGGGAGGAAGAAATTTCGGCTTACATTAGGAGGTTTGATTTAGTGTGCACTAGATTTGTGGGTACCATGCTCAACGACGACACGCTAAAGCAATTTTTCATTCAAGGGTTTTTTAAGTCCGGAACTATTAGGGGTGTTCTAGAAAGGAATCCCTTGACCTTGGCGGATGCCAAGCGTGCGGCTAGAGATATTGAAAACTTGGATAAAGATCACGAAAGGCTATGGAGAAGGGAGGATGAATTGATCCCACAATTCATCCCCATACGCCCTAGGGTGGTAGCGGTAGAACCCGCTAAGTATGAGAACCAAATTCCATATGCCATTGTGGACACCGGTCCCCGACCTTTAGCGGTTAGGGAACCGGCACCTCTTTTGGCACTACCGGCCCCTAGAACGGATCCACGCTTGGAGGAGGTTGAGAGAAGACTAGGTGCTAGCCAACTAGGATTCCAAGAGGCTATGATAAAACAAATGCAAAGCCTCACGGATCAAATGTCATTAATGATCCGGAGTCAACAACCGGGGCCTCCACCCCCGGTTGAGTCGGGTAGGCATTCTTCCGGATTATGGTGTGTCCAATGTGGCCAACCGGGCCACACGCGTCAATTTTGTAGAAGTGGACAAAACCGTGACCAAAGAGGAAACGGTAACCCACCTCAACAAAATCAACGAGGTCAAGCGCCACCTCACTATGGAAATGGAAGCAATAGAGGACCACAACCTAGAGGGCAAGGTGGCCAAAATTTAGAGAAGAAGGAATTTCATCCCTTTTGTGGAAGGTGGCACGCTCAAGGACAATGTTGGTCCGAAGGTCAAGAGTTTAATTGTAGCAATTGTGGAGGAAGTCATCCCTCGGATACGTGTCGCCAACCGGACAAAATAATTAATGTCCCTTACCCGGTGGCTAATCCACAACAACAAGCAAGGGATAATATGCGAGGTGCTAGGCCACAAGGAGTACCGGCCAATGAACTTAGGCCACCTAACTTATACTATGACCATAGTAATGCTAGGCAAACTTTTCATCCACCGGCGGGCTTGCAAACTACAACCGGTTACATTCCAATACAAAATAGACAAGGAGTTCCACCTAATGGTAGTAACGGGAGATAAGCGCCTCCAACGGATCCGGGACCATCTAACTCCCAAGATGTTAGGTTCATGGATGGAGTGTTGGAGGCCACATGTGATGACATGCTTCCTCTCCCAACGAGAATTGGAGAGGAGCAAAGTCAATGGCCTCCTCACACCAATGCTATTACATATGAGTTAGTGAAGGGTAAGGGTGTGGTTGAAGAAGCACCTGCACTAGCGGTAACTACTAGGGCTAGGAGAGGGGATGCCCCGTTGGAGGTAGGAATAGGAGAGCAAGGAAATTACTCTTCGGATGAAGAGATTAATCTCTCCGAGTTGGATAGGGTAGCTAGAAGAGCTACTAAGGATGTGGAGAGGGAAAATATAATTTTACAAGATAGGGAGAGGACTAATGCGGTACATGACTTGGATAATAGCGATGTGGGTGAATGGGAAGGACCGGGGGTTCCCGTAGACGAATTCGACGTAGTGGGTAATTCTAAGGTGAAAAGATCTACCGGGTACGACTTGTGGGCGGACCTTAGTACACTCAAGGCGGATATTACTTTCGGCCAACTATTGGAAATTTCACCCACGGCAAGGAAAACATTAAAGGAGGGAATGCCGGTACACAAGAGGATGAGGAAGGTGAAAGCTAAAATAGCCGCTAGGATCCAATCACAAGGTGGAAGAGACGTGAAAGCTATAGAAATAGAAGTTGTTATAGTAGATAAGGTGGTTCCTAAGGTGCTAGTCGACGGAGGGAGTAGTCTAAATATACTACCGGAGGATACTATGAAAAAATTGGGACTTGGACTCACGGGGCCTTCACCTTTGGTCATAAATATGGCAAATCAAAGTTCGACTACGCCTTTGGGGATGATCAAAGATTGTAGAATGACTACGGGAGGCGAGGAGTACTTGGTCACCTTCCATGTCATTAAAATGCACTCCAACAAGGACACCTTCCCCATTTTGCTAGGTAGGCCTTGGTTGCGGATGGCGAATGCTATGGTCAATTGGGGTGGACCTAAACCATCCATCACTTATGGTCCGGAGGGTAATAGGGTCATAGTGTCCATTGGTTCATTAGAAGGATGGATGAAGAAGGAGATGTATTTGCCATTGGAGAAGGAAATTGATGACTTAAACGAGAATGAGATTGGCAAGGCATTGGTGGGAGTCGTCCATCCCGAAGGTCAAAGGGTTGTTATAGATTCGGGCTCGGGAAGTCTAGGTCCTAATTTTTACAATTATGGGGATAATGGGGATTATGCCCAATGGCTAAGGGAGTACCCCGAGTCCGAGGTTGATGTAATGGTTACATTTCACCAAGTAGGCTTAGGGAGTGAATTTCCTAGTGTTAGTTTAGGAGAGGGCTCATTGTTGGAGCCATGTGAGGTGCTCACCGAGGAAGAGTGGGTTAGTGGTGGGTTAACACCTTGGGTAGATGACGTGGAAGAGGGTGAGGTTAGTTTAATTCATGTAGATGGGACTCAAGAGGAGGATGTGATTATTGAGTCATCGAAATTGGAGGAGCCTTTACATTTCAAGACCACGTCTACGGGGATAGTTGTAGGTCAAGATGTGAAAGATTACCCCAATGTGCCTTCCGATTGGTATCGGAACAAAGAGGAACAAACACATGTGTCGGAAGCGGATTGGCGGTACGTGGATGTGAAATTAAAGAATGGAAAAACCCGACAAATGAAGATGGGTTCCAAATTGGGGGAGAAAGAGGTTAGGGAGTATAGCAATTTGGTGGATGAGTTTAGTGATACTTTTGCATGGTCCTACGATGAGCTTAAGGGAATTCCTAGGGAAATGGTAGAGCACCGGATTCCTTTAATTCCGGGGGCGAGGCCAATTAGACAAAAGGAGAGGAGGATGAATCCTCAATTGTAATTGTTGGTGAAAGCGGAATTGGAAAGGTTATTGAAGGCCGGGTTTATCAAGCCGGTGGAAATCACGGATTGGGTTTCTCCTATGGTCTTAGTAAAGAAAAAAAATGGGAAATTAAGGGTTTGTGTCGACTATAGGAAATTGAATTCGTGCACACAAAAGGATCACTTCCCCTTACCTTTTATCACCTTGTTGCTTGAGGAGGTTGGAGGTCATTCGCGATATACCTTTATGGATGGGTATGCGGGTTATAATCAAATTTCCATAGCCCTCCAAGATATCCATAAAACGGCTTTTACTACACCTTGGGGTACTTTTGTGTGGGTAGTGATGCCATTTGGGTTATGTAATGCCCCGGCTACTTTCCAACGATTAGTAATGTATATCTTCACCGACTTGTTGTTCAAATCCATGACCGTCTTTGTGGACGATTTTAGCACACAAAGTAATGTGGACGATCACCTACATTGTGTTAGGGAGGCATTGGTTAGGTGTAGGAAGATGAGGTTAGCATTGAACCCGGATAAGACATTTTTGGGAGTGAATAAGGGAGTGTTGTTGGGTTATGTTGTTAGTGAGAAAGGTAGAGAACCCGATCCGGATAAGATTGCGGCCATAAGCGACTTGGCAACTCCAACCAATTCCAAGGGGATCTCTAAGTTGTTAGGACATGTGGGATGGTACCGGGAACTTATTCCTAATTTTTCAAAGATAGCGGTGCCCATTACCCATTTGCTCAAAAAGGATGTCAAATTCGAGTGGACGGATGCTTGTCAAAAAGCCTTTGAGGAATTGCGGGATAGGTTGAGCACCTATCCGGTGTTGATACCACCCAATTGGGGTAAACCTTTTCACGTCTATTGTGATGCTAGTAATGTGGCAATAGGGAGTGCGCTTTGTCAAGCAACGGGAGAAAAAGAGAAGGATCAACCTATAGCTTATGCGAGTAAGCAATTGACCCCCGCCGAAAGAAACTACTCTACAACGGAGAGGGAGTGCCTAGCCATGGTGTTTTCCGTTAAAAAGTTTAGGCATTACCTCATGTGCAACCCGGTTGTATTTTTTGTTGACCACATGGCTATCAAGTATCTAGTTAACAAGGCGGAGTTAAGTGGTAGGTTAGCTAGGTGGGTTTTGTTATTAGAAGAATTCGACTACACGGTGGAATATAAACCGGGTCGTATGCATTTACAAGCGGACCACTTGTCTAGGTTGTCGGAGGAGATAGGAAAAAATCCGGTAAATGATATGTTAGTAGATGATAGCCTCTTTGTGGTCACTTCTACACCGGAGTGGTATGCGGGCATAGTGGAATTTCTAACAACCCACAAGTTGCCCAAAGAGTGGACAAAAGAAGAGAGAAGGAAGGTGAGGGTAAATAGTAGGCAATTTGTTGTAGTGGGCCATAGGTTGTTTAGAAGGGGGTCCGATGGTATTTTACGACGATGTGTGTCAAAAACGGAGGTTGAAGCGATTTTAATCGCTTGCCACGATAGCGCTTGCGGCGGTCACTTCTCGGGTCAACTCACCGGGCAAAAAATACTTAGAGCGGGCTACTTTTGGCCTACACTATTTAAGGACGCCCATGACTATGTAAGGAAATGCGACGCTTGCCAACGGTATGCCCGAAACGACCTTAGAATGGAGATGCCTTTACATGTATCATTACCCTTAATTCCTTTCGAAAAATGGGGCATCGACTATGTGGGTGAGGTCCATCCCCAATCTTCAAAAGGAATGAAATATATTGTGGTGGCAACCGAGTACCTCACCAAGTGGGCGGAAGCCAAAGCGGTGAAGACCGACACGGCGGAACACGCGGCAACATTTATGTACGAAAACATAATTTCGCGGTTCGGGGTGCCGAAGATCCTAGTAAGCGATAGGGGTACTCACTTTTTGAATGACTTGATTCGAGAGATGACAGAGAAATTTAAAATTGATCACCGGAAGACTACTCCCTACCACCCACAAACCAATGGACAAACGGAAAGGGTTAACGGAATTTTGGTGAGTATACTACGCAAGACGGTTATAGACTCGAAGCGGGATTGGGATACGAAACTAACGGCGGCACTTTGGGCATACCGTACAACCTATAAGGTAACTACGCGTGCTACACCATTTTCCTTAGTCTATGGTCTTGAAGCGACACTACCAATCGAATATGAAGTCGAGTCACTTAGGGTGGCCGTGAGTACGAGACTTACCGAAAGTCAATCCTTACGAAATCGACTAACCGATTTGGAAGCACTTGACGAAGGAAGGAGAATGGCGGCTCAACATATTGAGGCAATCCAAAGAAGAAGAAAGATTACTTTCGACAAACGACATAAGAGAAGGGCCCTAACACCGGGAATGATGGTCATGATTCAAGACGCACGAAAGCTTGAATTTCCGGCGAAATTCGATGCAATATGGTTAGGACCTTACCTTGTCTATGAGGTCTTTCCTAATAATTCAATTCAATTGGAAACGTTGAATGGTGAGCTCTTTCCTACCCGTACATCGGGAAGTAGATGTAAGGAGTACCGAGCTTGACTAGGCAACTTACCCTTGGAGCAAGAGATGTTTGGATTCATCCCCCGATGGTCGCCAATTATGTGAGCCCAAAAGGGTGCCCACATTTAGTCTTAGACCCTTGAAACGTTAGTTGATGCACTTTGAAGTAGCATGTTACTTCACAAAAATATAAAAAGAGTGAAATGTTAGTCTTAGAAGTACCATGTTGTAAGAGGCTAGGATGTGAGTTGTTATTGTGTTTTTACCTTCGGAAGGATTTGAGTGAATGAGTATAGGTAAGGAGAACTTGGATTGAGTAGTTAGTGAGTAGGCTAGTACAAATGGATGGAGACAACCAAAGTGACTCAAGAGGCAAGTGCATTCGAATTGGGATGAATGGAGGATCACATGGAGCGCACAAGTGGACCACCTCATCATGGCCACTTAATGGGGAAGGTCCAAGGAAGAATGCAAGGTGGAGGATAAGCAAATTCTCAAAGCACCAATCAAATCACGAGTTAAGCATCGTGGTTTGAATTAAGTGGTGAGCAACGATTTGGGAAAGTAAGGGGAGAAAGTTATGGCGGCGGAAAGCGAAGGAGGCTAAGTTTGGGTTGAAGCATCCCAAGTTTGGTAAAGTGTGGTAGGTAGAAAGCCAAGGCTAGTTAAATGTTCGAATTAGGATCCTTGTTGATCATTTGAGGGAGGAAGGCTTAGAAGATAGGATTGGCGCCTACTAAGTAGGAGGAAATCTCAAGGGCTTATCGTGAGCCTTGAGGGTGCTCACCCCCTCAAGCTTACTATATAATCCCTCATTCTTCCCTCACTCATCCTCTCTTTCCTTTGTGCTCCAAGGCACCCCACGAGTTATAAGTGTGGGTGTGGGAAGCCATATTGGAGCACATGTGTGTGCTTAGTTTTTAGTTTGAGAGCCAAGGCTTGTTAGCCTTGAAGAGGGCTTGACCTCTTGGTAGAATTAGTGTTGACGTGAAGGATTTTAAAGTTAATTCATGATTCCAATTTGTGGTACTTAAAGTTCATGTTTTGAATACACGTGGTTGCAAGTTCCATGTTTAAGAGTTGAGCACTTGAGGTTGTGATGAGTGCAAAAATATACTTGTGTGGATTAGTTAGTCTTAGTGAAGTTAGGAAATTCTCTCTCCCCCTCTCCTCTCTAGGATTTTAGGATTTTAGGATTAGAGAAGAATTGTGTGATTAGAAAGGGGTTGTTAGTAGAATTAGGAAAATTAGGTAGGAAGATTAGTTAAGGGCTTGAATAATTAGTGAGGTAGTTGGGGATTACAACTACAAAGTTGTGGGTTCATGAAGGAGCTGGGTTTATGAAGGAGCTGGGTTTGTTTAGTTAGAAAGTAAAGAGCTGGGTTTATGAAGGACCTGGGTTTATTTAGTTAGAAGCTAAGGAGTTGGGTTCATGAAGGAGTTGGGTTTATGAAGGAGCTAGGTTTATGTAATTAGAAAGTAAAGAGATGGGTTCATGAAGGAGCTTAGTAGATAGCCTACTTAATTAGCTCATAGACAAGTAGTTAGTTACATTATGCTAGTTAGTGTTATGTGTGGCTTTCACAAGTAAATGTATTTGAGATTGACTATAGAGAATAGTGTTTTTTAACACTTGCATCCTCTCTTTAAAAATAAACCACGTGCACAAATTAATGGAGAATGTGGAGCACTCTCGCGATGGCAAGACAAAGGAAGCAAAGACCAAAGGTGCGAGGGAGAGATTGACATAAGTCACATAAGTATTTCTTAATACTTAAAGGCTTATGTACGGTATGGAGACACCAGTTAAATCCCAGACCACTTGAAGGGTGAACCTTGCACTATGGACTCATCCAAGTCCAAATCCAATACCGCGGAGGAATGTGAGCCCAAACCCACTACTCGGACTACGGACGCTTAAGGGTGGGGGGTTTGGCCTCACATGAGACAACCCTAAGAAATCAACCCAAAGGGCGAGATCCTGATGAACAACTACCAAGTCTCTCTGAGCATTCTAGCCTAAAACACTAGAATTATTGTCCTTGTGACACGGTCAAAAATCTAGCGGATAGTGGAAATACAAGTCAAATCCGCTACCTCTATCGCGGAAACCTTATCCCGGAAGTCATGACCCGTAATAAGGAATCTTAGAATGGAGTGTATATAGTTGTTATACTATGGATTCGGGACGCTGAGTCTATTGTTGTTACTACTCTATGGTGGGAGCTTGTCCATACTTTGTTTTGTGTTCCCTACTTCGGTCCACTACCGGGAAGGCGGAAATTTTCGTGCTATGATTTCCGTAATATCCCGGATTTCTTAATCCGATTTGTGTTATCTTAGTTTATGGTGTTTCTTGTGTGTGTGTGTGTTCATCAACGATTTCCTCTCTCTTGTCTTGTAAACGACCGTAGGTTCTTCGTGGGAACGAACTCGGCGCGGTTTTGACGTTTTCCGCGTTAATTAGGTTAATTAACTGAATACGTTACCACCGTGCTACGACAACTGGTTTTCGCAGTCATCCTTAATGCTTAACTGCATGAGAGTCTTGTTTTGGGCTTATGAATGACTCTTGAAGGAAAATTCATCCAAAAGAAAGGTGCTAGGAAGGTCACAATAGGTATCCTTGTGTTCCTCATGGGATTTTCTTGTCAATGGCGATGATCCCATTCCAATTGAAAAGATGGTTGTTCTCAAGTAACTTTAAAAGTCAAGAATGAACTAACTTTTCCTTTTATTGGTACATTATTATATACAGTGTCTTCATATTATATTCATTGAAATTTGTCAATTTTCTATGGACTCTTTTTCGTGCCTCAAAGTGTATATCTCATCTTAATGTAATCTTGAAAGTTCAGACAATAAATTTTTTTGCATATATTTATCACAATTTCTTGAATTTTAATGATTCTAAATTCATTATAACCAATTCAAGAGAACTACTAAATATTGCTACAATATTGATGTGATCTTAAAATCATTAGCAATAACTTTTCTTTCAGGTAATACAAATTGAGCTCTAGAAAACTTACTTTTTAGATGTTCTAATGAAATCACAATGCACTCCATGAAGTTAAGGTTTAATGATCCACCGGTTCTAAAAAATCACATATGTTCATTCCCATCTTGTCACATGGGACGGCTCCTTGACGACTGCCTCGTCCCCTTCCATCACATTTGCCAATTTTGTTTGGAGTCACTTTCATATATCTCACCCTCCACGGAAAAACTAAACTGGTTAAAAATAGCCATGCGTCCAAAAGGGCGTCAAGAATGCAGTAAAACAATAAAACTCGATTTCTAGCAAAGGAAATAGTAAACTAGCTAAATATAGTCACGCATCCATAAGGGTGTGAAGAATGTAGCAAACAATAAAACTTGATTTTTAGCAAAGGCAACCCAACTTCTATTTTTAACCAGTTTAGTTTTTCCGTGGAGGGTGAGATATCCAACATGTTGCCTGAGCATTGACGAAGTTTCAAACACAAGGCATGTTTGTTTGGATGTGGCAAACTATTCTTCTGCACACAATTTGACACCCAAGTCAGCGAATAAAATTGAAGGGCTATACCCTTTTATTTTGGGGTGCAACCCTTCACTTTCCCTTCAACAACTGGGCCAGCCCTTCAAAAGGGACCGGCAAAAATTCCAGGAAACCTTCAAAGGGAAGGGCATTTTTAAAACAACCGGTCCCTTGGGCCTTCATACCCTCGGGAGATCCGGCTAGCTCATTTCCCTGGAGGCTCCGGCTTGTGGTTGATGCAGTCTTGCAGATACGCTCATACCCTCGGGAGAACCGTAGATACCCTCCCACACCCGGTGAGAACTACAGGCCGCTCTTATCCTTGGGGCCTGGGCGACGGGAGAATGTTTTTCGACACAAAATTGCTTTTGTTATGTGAGCTCTATACATGAAATAAATATATGTTCTAATCATATTTCTTTTCGGATTTTGTTCCATGTAAATTACATTTCACTTCAGTTTACAATATAACCTAAGATTCAAACATTACATTGTGCATTTTTGAAAAAAAATTGTAAATATGTGAAGGGCAATTTTTGAAGTAACCCTTCATTTTGAAAGGCAAAATTGAAAATTTTAAGTAACCCTTCCCCATGAAATACGAGTAACCCTTCAAATTTTCTCGCTGACCCAAGTAACTCGCACATAAATATGCCATGGAGTTAGAAATTAGTGTGACTACACTAATTATCAGAATCATTGAACTTGGATGAACCCTTCACCAGGTTGTCAGATGAGTTAGTGGATACATATCATTCACAACTTTGATTTGCCTCAAGTGATGTGAAAAGCAAAATTAACGTGTGTGGGCCTTATGAGGCCACTATTCTTAATCGGATGCCTATATATGAGTGGAATATGGCAAGACCTGAATCTAAGAACATACACCACGAGGAGATCTCCTCGTGTTCACAGTGTTACGATGAGATCTCCTCGCAACACAGTGTTACGATGAGATCTCCTCGCAACACAGTGTTACGATGAGATCCACGAACAACCAATTAAAGATTTAGAAAAACTCAAAATATCCAAAAACGAGATCAAAACACTCATGAAACAATTACACCAACTTGCCATTAAATACCTCACATACCTAATACTAAATAAAAGGAAGCTAGACAACAAACAACCCCCTTCCCTAGATGTTTGGTTTTGTGCTTTCTTACTAAAGGAGCCCACCTTCCGAAAGGAAGGAATTACCCTTACGGTGACGCTTGATTAAACATGAACACGGTACAGAGGAACGGGCTCCCATTCATGTCAGTGTATAAATTAAACCCCGACGTTACTTTTATTTATTTTATTTATGTTACAATGAGATTGTCCAACATGTAAGCCAAAAGAGAATCAATTGAACTAGGTTTAGGAGCTAACAAACCTGAGAGGGCTTGCATTGTGATTGTTTAAAGAAGAGAATCAACTTTGTTTTGACCTCCTCTAACTTTGCTTCTCAACCCCGATTCTAAAACATCAAAATGACAATATGCACAATTTACAATTGCTAACCAAATGAGGCAATTCTTGATTTGATATGATAGTCCAAATTGTATGTGGAGTCCTTACATAGCATTATTAGCAGTGTGCGTTTGTTCATGTGGGCCTTGAGAATATGACCATGGGATTCTCCAACCTAGTGCAGGGTTTAATTTGAGTCTCCTTGCACTAGGTTGGGACATCCCATGGTTAGATTTTCAGGGCCCACATGAACAAACAAATGCACACTGCTTAATAATGTTATGCGTAGGGCTACGTACATCATTAGTACTTGTGCACCCACTATATATATCCACCTATCTAGTATGCATCCGAGGTCCGAACGATCCGATTTTGACTAGTTTTTTTGTTTGCACCATCGAGCGTGCGAGCGGCCTGTGACAGCTTCAAAGAAAAGCAGATTCCTGGCGCAAAAAACCAATAAAATATGGCAGCACACTGCAAGCTCCCCCCGGCCTTCGGGCCTCCCCCCTTCACTTTAGGTAATCCGAAGCAAATCACGTGTTTCTTTGCCCACATTTTCATGTGTCAGGAGGAGACTTTATTTGCAACTCCGCGGTGGTGGTGAGGTGTAGCAGCAGCAGTCAACATGAGCATGTGGGGTCCAAGGATGGATTAGAAACCGGAATGCGAAGGCTTGGGATACTTCGTGTTGTATATGGTGAATGGAGTGGCTCTAGTCAAGACCCTTCCAGGTTAATGCCCGTTCAATCCAACAGACTAATCTGGGTCTCGGAGATTACTTCTGCAGTCAAATCATTTCGTAGTATAGTGTAATTTATACGCTTTAGAACAGTTCTCTACGTTTTCACCATCCTGTGTGGGGTCCAGGGTGGACTTAGAAATTGGTATGCAGTACCTATAAGCTAGCTATCTATTCTAGTTTCATAGGTTTCATGGGAATGGCTCAGCTAGCTATTGTAGCTGCTAGGTTGGGTACGAAATAGTCAAATCGGACGCTTGGCGGTGGGGTTGAGTAGAGCCACGAGAGCAGAGAAACACAAAGTTGAGACTCAAAGACAACAAGAAAACCGCCATTTGGATTTGTGGACATCAGAGAGCCTGCAAGAGTGGGGAATGCCGTTCTTGAAGTAGTAGTAATAGAAGCAATAGTAGTACCCAGTATTAGTCCAAACATTTTGTGATGCCAGTGATCGGCCTTGTAATTCAGTGAGGTTCCGATGTTGATGTGAAGATTAATGTCATAAATGCATGGTGAGTGTGCAGAGGCAGTTACAACCTCGGGAAGATTGTCTGACAGGTTGGTATGTACAAGTTGATCTTAGTGTGCTGGATAGCTGATCGACCGATCAATCCTCAAATCTGGTTTTACTGCCCTTTACTGCAATAACCAATCGAGTCAGTAGTACTTCGATTGAACCTGCCTCCACTCCAGGAATCATCACTTGGTCTAGACATTTATATAAAACAGGTGCGAATCGAGTGAAATTTGTTACGATTCGGGACCAATTGCGTACTGTGATAATTAGGCACGTTAACGTCCCAACCATGAGCCGTGACAGGAGAGGAAGCAAGCACTCATCCTGTGAGAGAGAGAGAGACCCATTGCTCAGCTCTAGTATCTCACGTGTAGCTCTAGCCTCTTTGTAGCCTCTTTGCTTCCCCCGTGTCTTATCTTAGCAGCCAAGAGTGGAGCTCAGGACAAGAGGACACCCTTCCTTTCTGCAGCACAGCGTGAAGTGAAAAGCAGACGTATCTACGAGATATTCATGTTACGTGGTATTGCAACAATTCACCACACCTTTGGAGTGTGTATTCGTTTGAGAATTAGGCAAGTTAACCTCCTAACCTTGAGCCACCTTGGCAGGAGAGGAAGCACGCACTCAGAGAGAGAGAAAGAGATTGCTCAGCTGTATTACCTCTGATCCGCCTCTTTGTAGCTCCCTCCGTGCCTTATCTTAAGAGTAGAGTTCAGGACAACTAAGGGAGAGAGGACACCTTCCTTTCGGCATCACTACCGAAAATGTACAACTTATGTACGTACGAGGACGTGGTGTCCCCTCTCCCTTAGTCTAGCCATGGAGTTACAGAAACCCACCGAATTCATGCGAAACTACCTATTTTCGTTTCATGACCTCTGAGATGGCTTATTATGTGCTTCGTAATTCTTACAATTTGGGTTGACAACGAATTGATCATTGTGTATGTTTCAGACTAATTCAGAGGCCGCGTGGGCGCAAGCTTAAGTCGATAGCGGAGGCATGATGGAGGGGGGTAATACCTTGGGTCAAGGCATGGGAAGAATTCAGAGGGGGGGTCAATGGGCTAATTCCACCCAGAGTGTGCAGAAGGTAGAGGAGATGTTGAGCAGAGCTATTCTGAAGCAAGAGGATCTGTGGGCTTTGCTGATGATTCATTCACCAGAAAGTGAGGCTAACTTAATGCAAGGTGGAGGAGACAATATGATGGCTTTGGACACAATCTCCCTCCCTTTGGTGAGAGCCCTGAAAGCCAAGCTGGAGGATTCCATGGACTGGTGCCACTTAGCCCTTTGCCGCCTCAAGGAGATAATTTTGCACTCTAATAATAATTCCTCAAACGATTCTTCTTCTAAATTGATGTCAAGGGGGAAGCTGATCAACTTGAAAGCTCCTGCAAATGCTTCTCCAAGGTTGAAGTTGCCGACTCCTTTGAGCCCTCTGCATGTTAATCCACAGCAATGGAACCCACCCACACCAGCAGGATCTAATAATTCGATGCAGGGCAGTGGTGTCGCCACCTTGTGGAGCCCCAGAAGTTTCTTATTTGGTGACAATATGACTAATCAACAGTTCCCTGCTCCAGTGCAAATTACAGGTACTAATTTGCAACAGATTCCATATTGATCATCTTTTCTTTCAAGTAGCCGGAGATCTTAATTAGGGCCTTAGGCCCCTTTATACAGATAGTGAGATTTAAGAGTTCGAGAGCTCAAAGATTGAAGAAAGGAGCCTTCTAGTTGGCGGCAGGGAGCCTCTTATGACATGGCGCCTCGTTCATCCAACTCCACTTTACACTTGAGCGTTAACTTGAGAGCTTGAATATATTTACCAGGTTTACAACGTTTAGAGGGATCATATTGTTTTGATGGATTCCATGGTCTCTTGGTCGTTTTAGACAAGCTCTTGGGGCAAAATCTGGAGCTCTAGTGCAATGAGGGCCTTAGAGTGGACGCCCAAATGCCCTGCAATGCACTAATTTTCTTTTAATTCCCAGGGTTCTGAAGTAGGAGTTTTTCCAAGACTAGTAGCTTGCAATAGGCAAAGTACTGTACTGGTGGATTGTCTAATTGTGGCAGCCGGGATAATTAATATGCAGGTGAAAGTGATGCATTAACTCGACCAGCGCAGCCCATGAACAATAATATCCTGAGCTCTTCAGGCGATGTAACAGTCGAGAGTCTGCAGGAAGGCCAAAATTTCACGAGTTCGATGAATTCCGCATTAGGTTTGGATTCTGACTGGAACATGGTGGCCGAACTTTCAGCTGGCATTCCTTCTGAACCCACCCTGCCCAGTTCAACTTCCATGACAGCAATTAGCGATATTGCCCACCAAAACTCCTCGACTTGTCCAATGAAGTTGGGCGACCTGCGCAAATCACTTGTTGATGACTCATCTAAAAGCGGCACGAATGAGGCTTGTAATAACCTTGCCATGAATTCGGTGGCTGCTCGCTCACTTCGGTCAAAATGTGGCCAAAAACGTGACAGGTGTGTAGCTCACCGTTTTCACCCCATGTCACCAATAAATATTTATGGTTAATATACAGGTCACTTTTATTCAGAAGAAGCTTGTCCAGATGAACTGCCTACCTACCCGTGAAGTTGACCAATTTTGACTTTCTGCAGAATGTGTACAAGCTAATGTGCTCCTTAGATGTGCTCCAGAGGTTGCTTAAAATTTAAGGTCTTGAAAGTAGACAGGTCAAAATTGGCTACTTATCTTGATGGAACACTATGAACGGGGAGATCTGGTGGTTAGTTACAAGTGAGCTGGTTGAGTTCGAGAAATAACCGATTTGTATTCAAGAAATTAGGCAAATCGCCAGCTAATTTAGAGGAATCCAAAAGAACTTAGAAGCCATCGTGTAGCAGGCTAGTCTTGGAGAATTTGGATCTCGATGGGATCTAGTCTGCTATCATCTATTGGACACCTATATTTGAGGCCAGTGTGTGGTTAGGCGTGCATCTAAGAGCAGACATCAAAATGATCACGTCATGTGTTTAAAAGAAGTGGAACTATATGATGGTGAAAAGTGTGTTGACTTTTGTAAGTTAACATTTGGTATTGGACTGGTTTTGGATCCTCGGATTCAGGGACTTGAATGGTGAAGATGCAAAGCTTGTGGTGGTTTTTCAGCCTCTGAGGCCTGGCAGTGATTCCAAGAGGGGCATTCCGGAGGATGGCCATCGAGGGTGGAAGAAGTATGGTAACAAGGCAATCCACAACTCCAACTACTGCAGGTGTGTTTTTGATCTGTCCATATCCTACTAGAATATTAAGGTACACATGCCTATCCCATCCCTAATGGACAATTTGAGCACTTGAGACCCTCAACATGCTCAAATATTTTCAGGAAAAGTTTCAATAGTTTAGCTGATTCATGACTCTCATGCACTTGAGTTCATGGAATTTCTAATTTAAATATGATCTATTGCAGTTTTTAAGGTTTTTTTGCGATCTAAAGTGGTTAGATAGGTCCTTCCAAAGTGGATGGTGTCGAGCGTTGACTTCTAGTCTATCAAGAAAATGAGAGGCACTCTTGATCCTTAGTATAATATTATCCAAAGTGCTCTTTGAAGTACGTCAGGGGTGCATGGTTGGCTAGAAAGTACATGTCCGAATCGATTCATTGATGGAATTGAGGCTTCTAACTCATTTTTTGCTTGTATCGAACAATCTTTACCGAACATGTTCTAACAGGAGATTCATCTAGAGTGATGATTATGAGTACGTAACATGTTATATAGAAGCACCCAATTTTCCTCATTGACCCAATTGAGTCGGACTCCTATTATTGGTTTTCAAAGTGGATAGTTACGAACTTTGAAATGAATTTACTTATAATATTACTCTAAATTTTTTATTAACAAAACCAAGTCATTGGCTAAGGTAGAGACAAAAAAGTCAACTCTCAACGCTATTTCCTTTTGGAGGGCCCCATGTAACCACTATAGACTGCAAAGAATCCTTGACTTTCATGTTCAATCGTATCTAAATCACACGATGTTGAAAATCTGTAACCTGAGCTGCATGTCCCTCCTTGATTTGCCTCCTTTAAATTTTCCATGTGAATTGTTGTGAGCATGTTAAAACTTGTTTGAAGTGCTCGAATGTGTCAGTTACTATACTAGGGGCTTACAGATCTGCTTTAGTTATCACTTGCATTTAGGACTTAACTCGACTTAAATTTGTGTAATAATGGAAATAATTGCAGAGGTTATTACAAGTGCAGTATGAAGGATTGCAACGCAAAGAAGATGGTGCAACCCACGGACCAGGATCCGAACATGTTCGAGGTCACCTATGTTGGACAACACACGTGCTCCAGCACTTCACAACCCCGGAGCCGGTCCCGGAAGCTGAAAACCCCCGAAACATTAAAAAAAAAATTCGAGACCGGACCGGTGGAAGAGGCGGCTGTATTGTCCCCAGATCATTTCCCTTCGCCATCACCTGAGAATGTAAAGTTGGACAGTATCGGAAACGATGAAATAGAATCTCATGGAGAACATCATCAGCTTCAAGCCACAGTGATCTCTTGTGACAAGTCGTGGACGGATCAGCTTCGAGATACATTGGGAGAGAGTGCCACAAGATCCACGAGCGACGAACTAAGCCAAGAAGAAGAGGGAGAGGAAGACGAAGAAGAAGAAGAAGAAGATCAAGACGAAGATGAAGGCCGACGGCCCTCGGTAACCTCGAACTTGACGTGTCACGAAACGGATGCGGTCGAGCATAGCTTTAACTTGAGCAACTCCATGGCCAACATGGCCATTCCACCACGACCTTCAAACTCGGAGGAACTACATTACCAAGGCCATGATATAATGCAAGGTGGTCGCGACGATGCCGAAATACTAGTACGTGAAAGCTCGCAACATTATGGTTTTCATCAAGATCACATTTTGTGGAGTTCCCTCATGGAATCGCCCTTGCCGATTGCAGATCCCAAGCCATAATCTAGTTGTCATCCCCAAAGAAGGTGATCTTCAATCTCGATTGAAATTTTTCCAATATCTCTGCGCCTCGAGAAGCGCAGCTGGAAAAGACATTCGCCTTCGCCTAATCAACCCTTGCACACATCAATCACTCAAATGGATGAGTAGATTGATGTGCAACTTTGGTGATTCCTTCTAGCAATACCGAATCGAACTGGCCACTAACAAGTTTTTCTGGCGTTGTTCAGCCCCAAGAATCCAAGATGGATCACCGCTCACAGGTGGAAAATACACATTGTTACTATTTTCAGATTTTTCATCTCTTGGTGACAGTGACAATCGAAAATTCCTTGAAATGCGACTTTGTTGACTTAACTGCTGCCTCTTCAGTAGAGCTTTCATATATAGGGTCCAGTAATAAGATTTATGTTCAGAATTTACAGTCACTTCCGCAGACATTTCTTGGCAAGATCAATGATTTCATCCTCCAAATCGTCTAAATCTGTCGATTAAATGACTTTGAGTCGACAGACATGGGGATAGAGATGAAAAGTCTAAAGACAAATATTTTGGTCTTATTGAGGATTAATCTCACAAAAGATTTTAATATTGCAGTACTTGCACATCTCATGAATTCAGGTTCAGTTTCCCTTCTTGATAGAATATTATACAGATTATGAGTGGGTCATGATGTTGCTCCACAACTCTGGCATGCCTATGCATGAATATCTCATTCTAATATCTTACATGAATAAAATTCAAGGGACCAAGGATTCCTGGTTCTACATAAACTCATCCATTACTTTGGAAGGTGAAGACAAAGCAGACTATTATTTATCCTGGGGATGTCTATTTTTGAACAACATGACTCCGAATTTGGCCTGAGTGTCATTGAATTACTCTAGTGTAGTTTCGTTGGAATTAATCGGTCTTTAACTTGTTGAGGACATGTTTTTACTAGAGCCCCTTTACTCATGATGGATGGGTTTACATAGACTTTACAAACCCCAAGTCAATTCAAGGTACATTACACCATTATGCTTATTGTACGTCTACTCCTGGTGTTTGACTTTCTTGGATTACTTTGATGTGGGACATGGACATTAGGTATGTGGTCATAGTGTGGCATTGGGCATTGGGCGCTTCCAACTTCACATGACACAAGCTTGGCCATTGGATTAGATCAAAAATTGTTTCATTTGGTTAACAATTGCGAACCACATAGACTTTCATTTCAAGTTTCAGATTGGAGTTTCATGGTAATGAAGATTCTCTTTCTCTTTCTCCTTCTCTTTCAAATCACATAGACCCATCCAATTGTGTTAACTACTGAACCTAGAATAGTTGATATATTTGAGTAATGTCCAATGATCAAACTTAAATGTTGTATGTATCTTTTTGATGTCTAGTTTCTAACAACAAGCCTTGTCATACATGTGCATAGTTAAGACTCACAAACCTTAGAACCATCATATTCATTACATTTGTATTTGTCTGAGAGTTACAATGCAGTGGTGACCAAATATGGACCCTAGGAACCATAAAATCTCGCCAACACCTACTACACAACACACAATGTGGTGGTGGTAAGGCCATTTGTCCCAACGTATTCAACCATTCGAAGACCAGTGGACAGATTTGGCAAGGTGGAGGCTCAAACCACCCGGGGGCACGTTAAAGTGATTCAAAAATCATATGCACATGTGCAATGGACCTAAACTGCACGGGCCCAAACTAGCTAGTAGCAAGCCTACATGCATCTCAGCCACATATATTCAATTTTTGGCAGACTCTAGTTCATCTAAGCATACAAAACATGCTTTACCCCTAAAAGTCAAAGAGATCCATTTTGGGTCTTAAGGTGTCATAGATAAGGCTTTAAATTACTTTTCAATGTTTCAAGCTTAAAATGTTTAAAGCGATTCTATCTAAAAATAAATCATTTATCAAATGCATTAGTATAACAATAGCATATATATGTATATATATGTGTGTATGTCAAATAAATCACAGGGAGATTGGAGCTTGTATAAATGACCTGTCTAGTTAGATACACATCACGTATATCTAATCATTGTTGGCAAATATAAGTTTTTTTTTGCTTCCTCTTTTCACTTAGTTGTGCTAAATTTGGATTTCAATCATTTATGGATGTTTATACAAATCATCGTATATCCCATATAAAACATCTTATGCCTTTAAGAGTTAACTTTTAATGCTTATCTCAAATAAATTTGAGACTCACATGTTCAAGTGAAGTTTAAATCTTGTTATGTCATGCGTTATGAGGTAGAACACGTTAAAACCAACACCCCACCCAAAGACCTAGAATCTTGCAATATGAGTACATATCGATTATAAGAATGTCTACCATCTAAATATCAAGCTCATGTGTTGGTTTTGGGTCATCTACCAACTATAGTACTTTGAACCATAAATACTTTTGCATACAAAATTCAAATAACATAAACTATTGAAATCTCCTATCAATTGTCATTGTCAAACATCTAGAACTTTATCCCTGCAAGCATACAAGTCCTAAGGAATTGACCCACACCACTAAGAAATTGTCCTACTATATCATTAGAGAAATTGTAAATCTATCACAATGATGGATTCATCACAGGCACAAAACAATTGGTTAGGACTTCATATATTGGTAGTGTATCAGTTAAAGATTCACTCAGCTTCTTCAGTGTCGGTTTTCAGCACCTTCTACCTTATGGCACAAGCATTGGACTATTCCACCTTTACCAAGAGACATTATGTCTGTGTTTGAATTTCTGTCCGGAGCCATCAGAATCTATCTCCCTTTCAACCGACTTCTCGGTAGGCTTTATCATAGCACATTGCTTGGGGAGGGCATCATGTGTAGCATATATATATATATATATATATATGAATTTTTTTGTACAGCCGCAACTAATTACAACAATTTGCTCTAAACCCAAATCTATAACTGTACAGCCACAATGTGCACATTGACCATGCAAAAGACTAACAATTTGTGGGGCCTTTTGTTCTTTGACCTGTCTTTAACCACCTCTTTGTACAAAGTCATAGCCGACATTTGACGATACTTAGGAATATATAGCAGAGTGCAGATGCCAGAGTGCTCCACCTGCAATTGCCAAGCTTGGAAGTTGGAAGTTGGGAAGTTGGAGACCTTTTTGGTAGTTTGCCAAGTACCTACCTCAGTAATGAATCATATAACTAAGATTGCAGTGACATACACAACAACTATACTGTTTTGTCTAATTAGTGTGGGTTACCATTTGGAGTTACACATTGCTATGACAATTCATTGAGTATCAGTTTTCACCCAGATAACATAAGTAGTTAGTATGCACACTGAAGAATATGATATAACTTAGTTGGTAAAAAATGGTAATGTTGGCAAAAAGTTATAGCAACACGTAACTTTGAATGGTAACCCACACTAATTAGACAAAACAATGCAACTAGCAAAGCAACTGAGGTTGTTAGAAGTGGCCACCAAGGTACTACTTTACAAGAAATCATCATCGTATATTTATGAGAGTGTTAGGTAACGAGAGATCCTTGAGTGTCTTTAGATCTACGTTTTGAAAAGAAGCCTTCATTTGGGTGGTCATACATTTGCTGTTGGTGTTGGGTTGAGTGACCTTAGTACACCGTTTATGGTATTTAGTGTCATGTACACTATTTGCAAAGGGCTTGGACTAGATGTTTAGAGGTCTCAAAATGTCACACCTGCTAATTGCCAATATGATTCCATTCGTCAACAGAAGTAACTTGTTTATGTGAAAAAATATCTACATTATGACATTTATAGTAGTACATTGGGATACATTAGATGATAGTCTTGTGTTTTAGTATGCAAGGGAGAAATTATTTTTAGCGTACTAATGGCAAGTGTCATGTGTTCACATTTTAGTATACAAGAGGAAGATATTCTTGAGCATACTAATGACTACTAATGCCAAGTGTCATTTGTGTACACTTTAGTCAACTTGTAGACCATTGTGTAACATAGGCATGCACCTCATAACATTATTGAATATACTCATGCCAAGATATGAATAAGCGCACTTGAACGCCAAGTATCATGAGGTGACACTTATGGTGAAGTTGTTAATCATCAACATAACCTAGCAGACAACTCAAAATAGGGTAAGTGACACTATTACACATGTGACACTAAATACCATAGACGGTGTACTTGACAACATAAGTTTGCTAATGAGGTTCAATACTTTGAACATTGGGCACGGACGAACAAGCAAGTGTCCTTGTTGGAAACCAACTACATGCCACGTCTTCGAGAATATGGTTTTCTAAAATATGGAAGGCACATATGTGGGTTGTATGTGGTCGCTCTTCTCACGGTTATCTCTAGTAGGTTAGGCATTTTCTGATGTGCAATAAATCTTGGAACAAATACCAATTTGATTAGCGAATCGTGTACGAATCCAATGTCATGAGAACAAGATTAAGGTGATTGAACCTCAAAATGTGACGAATTTTCAAAGAACATAAAAACAATATTTTTCGGTACCATATCGGTGAGCCTAAAGTGGTTAATGTTGAGCAAGTGTTAAGAATTAATTTTGGCTATCTCAACCAATGAGTTGTTGTATTAGTCCTTGTAATAATATCATAAGTGTTCATATTAAAAGTATGTTGTATCATTTTGCACCCCAAAGTAGGACATGTTTGAAAACAACATGTATGCTTTAACTCTTGACATTGTTAAGACCTAGGTATGCTAACCCTTTTGCTTAAGCAAGAAGCCTAGGCAAGATTGCATATTTTGGATGAGCATTATTTCCACATTGGTTAGATTCAGCCTTAATGCATCTAGAATCGGCCCATTATTCATATTGCAATGACTTCTAGCTCCTCATCTAGGGTTGGCCCAATAAGGAGCTCGACAATGTTACCATTTTGGACACCTTGCTTGCCCTTTCAGGGGCCAGCGTTTATATCTATCTATCTGAATTGGACTCATATATTTATCTTAGTGGCCGTATATGGCAAGATTTGTACTTTAAAATGGACGTCATAAAGACATGTCTTATAATGAGATAATTTGAGTATGTGTGCAAAATATATTAGCTATTATGGGTTCAATGGAGTGACGTTGTTGGGAGAGCCTAACTATGTGACCCATGGAAGAGACATGGGTCTTCAATTTAACCTCCTATGACTAAAATTGCATTTGAATTATGTTATTTTAAAGTTGAGATAACAATCTATGTGATTCGCAATCGCTACCTGAATAACCAAGACCCAATTTGACCCAATGGTCAAAAATGTATGTGGAGCTAGATTCAGGGTCTTCAATATGCTCAAGCCACTGAGGATCGTCAAGAAACGCCTTTATACGATCACTTACAGTGTTGGGCTCCATACCAACCTCCATGTACACCGCCAACACAAATAACACACTAGTGACACTACAACATGACAACAAAATTCCATGAACAGTTGCACTCAACTTTAGTTAACTAGATATAACTATAATTAACTACAATTTTTGGCAGGTCAAATCACGAACAACTATAGTTACGAAAGGCAACTAGTTAACTAATAGTTGAAGTAGTTGGTTAGTTGTCCCACCGGCACATGGCACTATTCATTGACAAGCATGTGGCATGCACTAATTTTCTTGAAATCTATGGTAAATGAGCATGTATTCATGAGTTTAGTGTCACTCAATCAAAATTCCAGCCCTCAATAACTTTAAGATTTGGCCACATTATGCATGTGACTTGATTTAGTACCACCCTCACTAATTGGTATATTTAGTGTAGTTCATGCATGACCACATTTTTGGAAAGTTGAGTTCAAAGTGTTCCAATATTGGACATGGACAAAATCCAGCATGATGTAGTGCTAGAGACTGACAACACACCCATGCTGCAAACATTCCAGACCTTGGACAACTACCAAAATAACTATAGTTAACTAGATTTTTTCAATACATTTTAGGGAACAACTATAGTTAATTAGAAAAATTTCAAACCAATTTGAAGAACGACTAAAGTTAACTAGAAAAATTCAAGACCAGATTCAAGAACAACTATAGTTAACTAGAAAAATTCCAAGCATTATTATATATTCAAAGAAGTTCTCCTCTTGATTTGCTTCAGTTGAGGGTCTTGGATATGCTTGGGCCATTGAGGATCATCAAGAAATGCCTTTATATGATCACTCACAGTGTTGGGCTCTGGAACGACCTCGATGTACACCATCAACACAAATAACACACTACACTAAATAGGATATTTAGTATTTGATTCTATTTAATGTTGTTACCACCCTACCATGCTCAACACTAATTTTCAATTTTTTGACAATTAGTGTTAGAAGATATTTGAAGATATGTTGGAATTCTTTTTTTATAATTGGTATTTTTTTCATATCCCTACTAACACTAAATTCAAACATGTAACTTCCACATATTACCATAGTTGATATTTAGTGTTTGAGTTTACATTTAATGTTACTTACTCCCATAGGATTATTGGTATTTAGTGCATGCGTTCGTATTTAGTGTATCAAACACTAAATATCCTATTTAGTGTAGTGGCCTTATCAACTTTGAATTTGTAAAGGTAGAACAACGCGACCTACGAAATATCATGACATTTATTGACTAAAAGAGAACATAAACATGCGATGAGTACTAACATGTCCATTTCTTCTCCACAGTGCCTGGAGGATTGTCTAGGGCGGTGAATTGGGATATCGACGTCTTGGGAGAGGATGTTAAATGGTTCATGCAATACAGTGGTTTCGGAGAGACAACGGTGTTGTCATTATACACCAAGACTGCAAATAACTCCACATGGAGGAAGTATATGAGAGCAAAACACGTATTGGATGTTCAAGCAGATGGGAACCGACTTTTGATAATGTGCAAGTCTGTAGAGCGGAAGAGGGATTTTAAGGTTACAGGATATGGGACTCTTTTGCATATGAAGAATATAGCGAAGAGCTAAACACTAAGGGAGAGAATATCCGGTTATTGAATGGAGAATTTTTGACTTATTGTATCGTCTACTGTGAAACGAAGGTGCACAGAAAGACCTTGCAAGAGAGAGCAGTAATGATCAAACATGACTATAAATCTACTCTGCGCCGGATGAAGGTTATAGTGGATGAGGCAAAGGCAGCAAGGCTGGAAGCATCATTAAAGAAGAAACAAATCCGTGATGGGAAGAGAAAGGCTGGAGACGGTGCCCGTGAGGAGACATCTAGGAACAAATCGAGACGGGATAATGAGTTGGACGTGACTATAGCTGATAATCCCGACAAGGATGTGATTCCCAAGAAGGGGAAGAAGAAGACAACTGATTCAAGTCCATTTCTGGAGGTAGAAAAGGTTCCTAAGAAATCAAAGAGTGGGCCCCCAAAAAAATCCGTGGGAGACAAGTTAATGGATATGAAGCTTTTCAAGAACAAATACAATAGGGTGTGAATTTTTGGTGAAGGGGTGTTTGGATTGGTAAGCATTTATAATATAGAGCGTGGAGATGCATGGTATAATTGTCGATCCATATCGGAGGCGCATTTGACAGAGATGAAGACTTGGTTATTCAACTATGTCTTCATGCCGAAGAATTATCCCAACTTCCTCACAATTGTTCCTTCAGATAGAAGTAGAAAACCTGCCAATTTTGATGAAGTTAAAGACAAATTGTTTCATGTTGTCAATGGACAACACACATTAACAGCTTGCATGGAGTACGTGAATGATCCTAGCAGCACCGAAGAGGTAAAGGAGTTTTTTCTAATTGGCCATGTAATGTGGTCTGGGCTCTCGAAGGCGATGATGACCCTCTATTTTACCTTTCTAACGTTCTTAACTTGGATAGTGAATATAGAAAACATTTTCCATCATGGGTGGAGTGCATTTAGCACGCTAGGAAGACATGGATTAGACGAGGAAGGCCACCTCGAACTATGCGAGAGAAGACAAACAACTCAGAAGCTTTCAAGAAGTGAAAGATATTTTTCATTCCTTCATTTTGAATCAATTAATATATTTGCATCAACTATTATGTTGAAGCAACGATTATGTTTGCAGCAACGATTATATTTGAATCAACTGATTTGTTTGAAGCCACAAGTATGTTTGAAACAAATATTTGTTTGAGCAAACCAATATTTTTTATCCTTCATGTATTGAAAATCTAGTTGCAATGACGCCCACAGGCGTTCACTCGTAAGAGAATGACCTCTCTAATTTGGAAGGGGGAATATCGGTGTATTCGCGATTCATTTTTTTATTTCTATTTTGCAGGACTTCTTGACTTGCCTCCTGTGGACCTTTCGTATGGAGAAGGAGTCCAATTTTATCATGGAGCATGCCTTCCCTGCGTTGAATGATGAACTATGAAGTAAGTGGGATCGAATATTCATGAAGTTTGAGAAGGGTGAATATATTGACGCGAAGATCATCTGTCTTATGAAGGACAAAAATATAAGCCTATGAATGTTGTGAAAAACGACTTGAAGCACACTCGCGGCTTGACAAAGGTAGAGCTTGATATGGTAACAAATCAATGTTTGGTTACCAAAGAAGGTGAGAAGCATCCTCGGCATACATTGAAAATTATTAGCGAGTGGACGTTCAATAAAAAGAAGAAGAAGAACGAGACATATATTATAATGGCAAAGTGTCTGAACCCCATCCCTCCTTATCTTGTTCAACATGACCAGAAGAAGACCATTGACTAGGATAAATGGAAAACGTGGAAGCAGAAGAACAATTTTGGTCGATTACAGAGAGAAAGACTTCTGGACTTGCTGGGAGTGGATTATCTTGCTGCCGCTTTGAATCCCGCCAAGAAAAAAAATGCCTATTTTTAGACGATTTAAAGAAGAAGTCGGGAATATACTTGTCACTATGGTTAGTGAAGTCTCGGAGGACCATATAGTGTTGTTCATTTACAACACTTATCATTGCAGTGGTGCAGGCCAATCTTTCGAACCAATAATCCATGTTCTCATGGACACAAGGTTTCTTCCGGGACTCCAGACGGGAGTCGACAGTGGCTTCAGAATTAAAGAGGTTATTGATGGCACTCTGTAAGGTCTTCATCGGGATTTTCCGGAATTTTAAAAGCCCCCAATTGTGGACAGTTGTTTCGGAGTATCCAGATTGACACTTTATTCACAATGTTCTGAAAACGTGCCTCCCAAGCAATGGCATATTTTGTGAAGCCTTCTACCATGGTTGCAATGAGGAGAAAATTACATCCCGTGATTGCTTCTTCGAAGAAAGTGCTCTGAGAGTTACGACCTGGATTTTTCCAAATAAAGGCGAGTCTAGCTCAGAGGTTGTTGTACGGCTTTGCGGAGGTCGCAAGATGATGGATGTGCATGACCTGAGGCAATATAGGAGATATTCAGTGAAGAGGGCATATCTTAATGAGTCGTCAAGATACATATTCAAGGGGGAGTTGAAGATGTAGACATACATTGACATCATCAAGCCTTCATGTCTGGAGGGGACAATTTTCTTGAATATTTGTAGAGGAAAGAAGGTTCATATTGTGGCACATGCTAGTATTTACAACCTTTTTTCCTTAATATTTATTGAGTTTTTGGTTTCCACTACTGCCTTGGCAATATGTATATTATCACCATTCATATAGTGCTCTTATTTTATTTTTGCAGGCATTGGGTATGAAGGTTGTCAACGTTGTGCCTGTGGATGTTATTGAAAATGCCAAAGCGAAAATGTTTGCGGCTGTTGACTAGAACCTATAGAGGTGGTATGAAGAATGGAAGGTATCAGACGATAATATCGGAGATGAAGATGGTGATAACGAAGTGAACTCGGATATTGATCGCGAGAGGAAAAACAAACGTGCGAACGACACATATGAAGAAGAGGAGGAAGAGGAGGAGGAGGAGTACGTGGGGGATCGTGGACACGAGCACGAGGAGCCCCGTGGACAAGAGTATGAGGAGGAGCATGATCGGGAGGAGGATGAGGAGCAACATAAGCCACCCATGACCCATTGCATGAACTAGGGGAGTATGATCAGGAAGGGAAGGAAGATGAAGATGTCCCCCACGGACGATTGCCCATGGGAGATATTGAGAATGTGGGGGATGGTAGACTCTCCCACGGGTGATCGCCCGTGGGATTTGGAGAGGGACATGGGGAAATAAGGTTGTTGGTCCAGAATCAAATCAAAGCCTCCTTCTCCCTGTAGCATCTTTTACGTCTGGATTTCCATCTACACCGGGGCGCGGGTTTCGATATCATGATACGTCTAGAACAAGCGAAGAGTAAGAAGAATATGAAGAGGAGCAACGGCCAACTGGTACACCAGAGTCAGTACAAGAGGACCGGCAAGAGGGTATGCCTGCTACAAGGTTTACATCAAAACCAAGTGCTCGGAAGAAAGTAAAGGCTACCCAAAAGGGAAGGAAATCCCTACGACCTCCTAGGGGTGGAGAGGCTTCTCATTCTTTGGAGGATATCGCACCTACTAGTCTAAATATCGAGGGTGAGTCTGGCGAGGTTCTTGAAGTTGAGGATGACAATGTAGGCAATGTCCCTCTTATCGATACTCAATCTCAAAATTTAGAAGCTCTTCAAGCAGGGGTGAAGAGGTCCGATTTTGTACATGCTGAGGTGGGACGAGTTGAATTGAATGTGTCCTCACTTGTGGAGGAGGTTGCTGCTGCCGTTCTCGAGGTTTCAGGACATGGGCGACCAAATGTGGAGGAGGTCCCTGCAGTCGCGTCACCGTCCAAGGAGGCAGAGGTGGTCATTTGAACCGAAGTCATTTGCTTGGACAGTGATGACGATGTGCCTGAGAGACACATGGAATTAGATGTGAAGGTGAAGGTGAAAGACCGGGTTCCATATCAGGTTCACGGAACATTTGCCGACTACATGACAAACAATTCGAAGGATGAAGACTACGGTAAACCTGGGTACAACAAGGTGAAACTCAACTTCGTTGATGATCCACACCTGGTTTTTGCTGGAAGACCTCCTCCGAATGCATCAGACAAGGATAAGGGCAAAGAATCAGATGAGAAGGACAAGGTGCATTTTGCCCCATTCGTGGACAAATATTTATCGGAGGTTCCTGAGAATGTGCGATTGAACCTGGCGCACATGTACAAGTCATATGATTATCACAAGATGTTTGCTTATCTATCTACTCTAGCATTTTGTGAAGCAGTTAAGGTGAAGCATATTCTTCATGCCGCTTCATTACAGAAAATGTGAAAGAGATGGAAATCCTTTGAAGCTCCAAGATAACGAGATCAATTTCAGCGATCAACGGCCGCGCAAGTTGAGAGTGTTGTGGACTCTACCTTGGAGATAATTGACATTAGTGGTGTACAAGAATCTCCGAGCCGTGAAGTCCATGTTGGAGCTGCTGAGTCCTCAAGCCCTCATGGTTTTCCAGCGAGTTCTCATGTCCGCCTCGAGCATGTGGCAAATCCTCCCGGCCCCCAAGCTCAAGGTATATTATATTGTGTATTGTGAAAGAGGTTGGTCCCACGGGTGAACGCCTGTGGGGCCACTGGTTCATGCTTTGCAATTGTCACTCCAATTATTTTGTCTGTATTTCTATTTCTACCTAGGCTATTTGATATTATGCCCACGGGTGAACGCTTGTGGGAGAGCTTGCGTTTGACCATGTGGTACTCAAGACACTATGTGTGGATGTGGTCACATGTCATTTAACAGAGGATCAAGTGCCTCCCACGGTACGATATTCTGTTAGAATTCGTAGAATTAATTGAATGTCTCACTACTTTTCCATCTTTCATATGCATTACTCATGTCTACCCATACTATTGTTTCCTTAGATTAATTAACATTAGAATGACTTTCAATTTTGTCATCGCCAGATCCTCACCTCTCCAAGTACAGTTGTTCATCGGAGAGAGAAGATATGGTTAGTGTTGGATGTCAACGGGATTCTTGTGAGGTCAACAAAGTGCGACAATGTCAACACCAGGAAGGCTCTTGAATCACAACTGTGAGCCCAAATTGATGTCCACATGTGTTGTTAACACTTGTAAAACATTACAAGTAGTGTTTTGTTGATTTATGATTATTCACAAAAATATAAAAAGAATGAAGCTTGAAGAAAGCTAAGTTTGAAGCATTAGGCTTGTGTGGAGTGGATTTAAGTAGTATGAGGACATACCTTGGTAAAGTATGGTAGGTAGAAAGCCAATGTTAGTTAAATGTTTGAATTAGGATCTTTGTTGATCATTTGAGGGAGGAAGACTTAGGAGATTAGATGAGAGCCTACAAAGTAGGAGGAGATTTCGAAAGCTTATCGAGAGCCTTGTGGATGGGATGAGTCCCTACTTAGAAGGAGAAGGTTAAGGGGTTGTGATTGGAGGCTCTAATCCTCTCACCCTATCCTTATCTCATGCCCTCTCTCCCTCTCAACTCACTATATAATCCCTCATTCTTCCCTTACTCATCTTTTCTTTTCTTCGTGCTCCTTAAGCACCCCACGGGTTATAAGTGTGGGTGTGTGGGAAGCAAGATAGGAGTACATGTGTGTGCTTAGTTCTTAGGAGAAGAGCCAAGGCTATTTAGCCTTGAAGAGGGATTGACCTCTTGTTAGAAGTAGATTGGGTTTAAGGAATTTGGAGTTTGATTGTAAACTTCAACTTGTTGCATTGAGATTCATATTGAAATGAGAGAGTTCAAACTTGTTTAAACTTGTGGCATTTAGAGTGACTAGATTGTACTAGGTGCATTACTTGTAGTGTTTTATTAGTTATGAACTTGAGCAGAACTTTATAGTGAGAGATTTGTCAATTATGGATGATCAAAGTAATCAATGGGTATGAAAATTTGAGGGATTGTTTATTATAAAGTATGGGAGTTGTGGTAAAAATTTGAGAGCTTCAGTCATTGGGATGAAAGAGTTATTAAAAGTTGAAGGGGAGGGTGTCTAGGAACAAAGCAGCAAGGTTTGAAAATATGTATCTCTTAGAGGATTATAGATATGGATACCAAAATTTGACACTACCTTTTGAACTTATATATCTATCTTGTGTCAAAATTTTAGATTGATTGGACGTAGGAGTTGGAAGTTATTAGAGTTTTAATGACCGGATGCTTTATCACAGCATTCATACTAAGTAGTTAGAGTTAGAATTTCATGCATAACTTTTGCATATGAACTCTGTTTGTGCCAAAATTTGGTGTGGAGATTTTTGATAAGGTACTTAACAAGTGTACCAAATTTCACTTGAAGAACATAAGTTGGGTGGGAGTTATACTATTCTGAAGTTTAGTAGGAAGACATTGATAGAGATTTACATCAAGAAGAACTTAGAGAAGGAAGGGCAAGGATAAGTATATAAGTATTTTTTAATACTTGTATTTAAAGCCTATGTGCTCATGGAATCCACAAGCGAAGTGTCATGTACCAATACGGAATCAATAAGCGAGAACTCATGTAGTAGTATGGAGTCGACGGCAAGGACTCGATTCACAAGAGGGATATCTTTGAAGGCATGCGTGGCCAAAGCGGCCGGGTGGACATTAGAAAAGGCTAAGGATATAACCTTGCCCGACATTAAGGAATGTAAAACTACATAGTGTGGTGTTAATCAATTTGTGTATATTCCAAGGGTAGATTGGAATTATATATTGGGTTACAAAGAGAGAAGTCTCTACATGTCATTATAAACTTTTCCACTCGGGCTAGGACGAAATCGAAGGGTGGAGGATTTTTGGTGACAACAATATAGCCCCATGATAAGTGGGGAGGTGGCTCCACTATTTCTCCCATATAGTGCCATCATACCTAGGAAAGGATTGGGACGCTTTGTGCGCTTTGTGCTTTCAAACTTCCATGTTGTTGTCTGGTCGTCGAGGCTTCTGATGAATCTCAAGCCACTTGTCCATCACTTCTTCAAAGATTGTAGGCAACCTGAGTTTGTTTTTGGGCAAGAGATGTGTCACATTCTGGGCGATGAGAACGGACAAAATCTTCCTAGTCCTATGAATGTTGATTCAAGCTTCTTCAAAAAGGACATGTGCACATTTTTTGAGTGGAGCCGGATGCATCCAGTGCCGCATTCGAAGCAACCCACTCATAGAACTACATTACTTGTTGATGACTCCCCTTACAAATGCATCCCGAACCCTCCAGGGAGCTACATTAGTCCCCCCTCTTTTTTGTCAAACCAGAGCTTGGATACTCTCCATAATTACCTGCAGAACCTCTTGAATTCTCAACATTATGTCCCAAATTTTGTGGGGAGCAACCCTTATCCATCAGGCCAGGGACCTCTCAATCTAGAGTTACCAAATTCACAAATATATAAGCATGCGTTGGCTAGACATAGAATGTTGACTTCTGACCGTAGGATTCCAGCGGCGCACATGTCTATGTAGACACCCAAAGGGCGTCTTGCCATAGTGTACATTTCTTCAAACTGTATTTTTTATTGGATTTATGTGGAACTCAAACTGTATTGGTTGAGCACTTCATTTGAAATGTATTTTGGCTTTGTTGTTGTTGCTCATATAAGGTTGTTGTATCGACACAGTCATCTAAACCTGAATATATGTCATGCGAATCTAATACTTTGCAACATTGGGTATTCGTCTGTCATTGTCCTACGGGCGTTCCCCCGTGGCAAGCATATTGTGGATGTGACGATATATTTCGATCACTTGGACTTAGTTAGTTGCGTTTACGGTCCTTCTATTTGTTATTAGGGTTTAATATTTTGGACTCCTTCGGCTATATTCCATTTTTGTTGCACTTGTTCAACTTCCCCACGGGCCATCGCTCGTGGGCTCCTGCTTTACATAATGTCCTTCTTACATGCAATAACCTCCATGTATCCTGACAGCATTCCCCATTGCATACACGTGCCAAGAATCATGTTCCCACTCCACCTCGTCGAGAACATGTTCCAGATGCTAATGCGGACTTCGCCGAAGTGTCGTCACCATGTCCCAAGGTAATTCATTTTCCATTTGAATGCCCTTTTGCAGTTGTTTCTTCATCCTAGGGATTTTAATATCATTTTGTCCTGTTGTTGTCATAGACACAGATGCTCCAATCATGTGATGTTGTGGTTGCGGTTGCGGTTGAAGCTCCAGTCACAAATCCACACCCTTGGGCGAAGAGACAACTTGCTCTCCAAACCCCTCACCCCAATGAGCCCATGGGTTCTGGAAATAGTTTTGGATGTTGGAAGTGCGGTTCGCCCAAGACTACATCATCAATGTCTGATTACATGGCTGCAAGGGTGAAACAACTTCAAGAAGCTACAATTTTGATGAATGACAATCTTCATGTAGACGAGCTAAAGCGCAAGCAATGGACTGCAGCTCAAAGAGAACCTCATGACATGGATACACCCGTGGATACATGTATCCCTCTACTTTGAGTAATATTATGTGCCCATTATGGCTTATATGATTAGACCAATGATTTCTGTAGCACACATACGTTGTCATGCGCATCGTTGCTTCTCAATTGTGTTGACCTTCTTTTGGTTAGTGAGGCTTGTGTTATGGATTTTCATGCATGTGTTGCGTGGTGTTGGTTGGTCACAGGCATTCACCCGTGGTTAGATGTATCCTTATGCTTTGAGTACTATTAAGTGGCCATAGGCTTCTATGATTTTAGAACATATTTGTTGTCATGCGCATCGTTGCTTTTCAGTTATCTTGACCTTCTTTTATTTAGTCAAGCTTGTGTTATGGATTTTCCCGCATGTGTTGCACAGTGTTGGTTGGTCACGGGCTTTCACCCGTGGTTAGGGTTAAACCTAAGTTCTAGTTTGTAAAGTAGTATGTGCCCTTGTAGCATATATGAATCAACCAATATGTTTGTAACAATGTGTTTTTCTCTCTTGATGACCTTCTTGTTGTTCTAAACATTGTCAATGAAGTTATTTTCACGGGATTTTGCTCGTGAACTACGTTCCCAATGCACGTTCCCAAGGTACGGATTGTCTCATAATGGCCTAATTGGCTCATTTTAGTTGATAAGGCCATGACCCTTATAATTTGACCAATAAGTGACCCTATAGCCCACATACCCATTACCAAGATGCACACGATCATTACATGATAACCTACAAGAGCCCAAGGCATGCCTGGGGTCAATTTTAGGTTATATCAACTAAAGTAGACAACAGATGCAAGCATGGTAAAGTGGACCAAAAAGTGCTCTTGTATCCCTTAAACCATAGTTTTTTGGTCAAACATCTAAAAGTAGTAGAAAAATGTTCTTTGAATCGAATATTTTCCATGGTGACTTCCTAGGTTGGGTTGAGCACTCAAATGTAGGATACCAAGATGAGATCTTCAAAACTTATCATTAAAGTAATGCTCAAAAGCAAATGGTTGGATCTAGTTTAGGATGTAAAATTTCATGACCTTAACTATTTTGAGATTGATTTTATTTTCTATGCACTTGAGGTCATCATCAAAAACTAAATTAAAAAATAAAATGGTAGAGAATCATCAATTCAATGTAATTTTATCATGTATTGAATGACTTTTTTTTATAGTTACTTGTTCAATATCACCACTTGCACCGTCTTCTACAATACGTAGACTTCTTTTGAAATTTTTTGGTCAACATAAATTACTTGGATTTGTAGATCATTATGTTTTTAAAAATCGTTATGATCTTCTTTTCACAAATTCAAAGTTAATATATAGTTTTGAATCACTTCCACTTAAACATGTGCAAGGATCAAGAGCAGTCCATTTTACCATATTTGCACCCCAACACAACTTTAAAATTCATAACCTATTCATATGATATCCAGATGATGCATCTTGAGATCTATGGCTAACGGGACCCAACGAAAACGAAGCCTCTCTAATCATATGACCTAGTACTCTAGTTTGTGTACTAAAAGGACCGATTGTAGATTTTTCCTCGTTAACCTAGTCATCCCTTAAATCGCCTTTTTGTCGCCCACGTGAACCACCCAAATTCACCACCGGCCACCAATGTCAAACACGAATATTGTCAACACACCATGCCATTTGGGGAAATGAGCTTATTGACACCAATGAGAAATATTCTCTCAAAAGTAAACGAATAAGCACGTTCCTAACTTACTTCCCGGACATCTTCACATCTCGAGTTGACTTGCGACTTCAACATTTTAATTCGTTATGTTTCCATGGATTTCCAAAGTCTCTTCTTCCACTTCCCAACTTCAAAGTCCCTTTTCCAAGTTTTTGAAATCGATGCGCTTGTGAAATATGGTGACATTGTGGAGCATTGTGATCATGGCAGCCAATTGGCTTGTAAGCAATTTTGAACAGGTCCTTTGGATGCATCATCCAACAAGCTGACTTTGGAGCCTTTTGGTACCACAAAACTCCAATACATACATACATACATACATATATCCATTTTAGATTTTGAGTTGCAAAAACATAGTTTTCAACAAACAAATTTATGGGTAAAGATTGGTGACATCTACTGTACGCGGGGAGGGTGAAAATAATAAAAATTACAACATCGGGCAATCTGACGTGAATTTGAGCATGTTGGTCCTACCCTATTTAAGAATCCTCTTGGTGCAAGGTGGGGGTTTATTGCCTACCTTGCAGTGGGTCAACCTAAAGGGAAGAGTAACTACCTTGGTTTGCTCCCTAGGGGGTGCACTCCATTGTCAAGTTCAACACCACGTGCGAACACAAAAAAAAAACTTTTTCGCTAAAGCATCACCAAAATGGGTCAAAATTTTATCAATTCTTTTTCATGAGTAGATATACACGGTATCTATTACATAGTAAAAAATGGTAACTGAATTTGATGATCTTTTGTTTTTATAAAACATACCATTTCTAACTAGAATGATGCAAAATTGAACTAAAATAATTACTAAAAAAATGAAGATGACTAAAAATTTCAAAAAATATACAAAAGATATTATCAATGGTTATGTATATGTAGAAAAAAAATCGTAATATTTAAAATTATCTA
Source organism: Polytrichum formosum (assembly GCA_964035585.1). NCBI lineage: Eukaryota > Viridiplantae > Streptophyta > Polytrichopsida > Polytrichales > Polytrichaceae > Polytrichum > Polytrichum formosum. The sequence continues at coordinate 29,126,947 of OZ037940.1, read as the reverse complement.
TGGCATATAAAATAGAGGCAGCAAACTTTGTTCGCACGTGGTTACAAAACGTAAAGGGGTTTGCTCTCATTAGGAGAAACCATGGTAGTAGCCACCCCCCATTATGATTGGTTTGGTCCTACGTGTTAGTTGTTTTTTGTTGTTGCAAACTTCAATCGAGGGAAAAAGCGTTGACAATATGATATTGGGAACTATGTCAACAATCTAGTGTGGAAGAGAAAAGATCGTCACATCCCACACGATGCGACCATTAACAAATGGCAAAAGGTTGCAGCTAGATAGATGATGTATGGCACATAAACGGGCACATGGAATATACTTAGGTGGTTGAAAGGAGAGAGCCGTGCAACCAAGTTGCATGTAAATAGTATCTTACCATATGTTGACCCACATCCAATGCTACACCACATAACACCTTTCGTGTGGCCCACCGTAATGATAGGTGCACGGATCTTTAAATGATCCATGAAGAACTCAAGTAACATCTAATACAAAATCCACACCAAATCTCAATTATATTGGTGAGTGCAAACTATTATATCATTACATTATTAAAAAATAATACTATATCTACAAAATTACAAATGCATCTACACATTCAGATCCATAACAGTGTTATGTGGGACTGACAATATTCTGCAAAATATTCCTAGATATTCCCCCACATTCAGTCTGAATGTGGGGGAATATCTAGGAATATTTTGCAGAATATTGTTAGTCCCACATAACACTGTTATGGATCTGAATGATGTTGTGTATATGACGTTGTATGACATTATATGAATTTATTGAAAACCTAAATTAAAACTCAACAAGTTTGGGATTAGCGTGGAATTTTCCGCATAGTTCAAGTAGCTCTAAGTTTCTACCCACAAGATAAAATCAAATAATTGTGTGGTGGAAACAAGGTGTGAGGTGTTATACTTGTGGACTTTGCATTCATGTCTTCCTAGAAATCTTGGGCCATGACGATCAACAATCATGGCACCTCACTTTTGGCATATGTCGTGTCATAGGCACCACATGTTAAATAAGAGGAAATAACTATAGGTTTATGTGCCACATAGTGTTGCAAAGAGAAAATAAAAGTAACAGCCCAACAAAAAGTTGTCCTTACAAAGTACATGTAATGTATCTTTAGGGCCTTGCATTCTATCCTATATCTTTTGCTTCAAAATCGCACCTAAGGTAAAAGCACACCTAAAATCGACAAAATACTAAGCATTGAGCATAATCTCTATTATGATAATGCTCAAATTTATATATTTTCCTTTTTGCAAGACCATGAGGAATTCAACACACTAAACAAACGGATATGTTGGATATTGTATGCATAATTTATAAGGGTTTAAAGTTTCATTTATCATAACATTATTCGGCTATTATTAGCCGTTCCATTCTAATATATATTGTCGGTGCTTCACCCAAGTTTATCCGGCTAAATCTCATATAACAGTGTCGGCAAAAGAATGACCATGGTAGTATCTGACTTATTCACTACAAGGATCACCTCACGCGGCCACTGGCCTCAGCCATTGGGACTACGATTTCACTAAAGTTCTCACTCTTTGGTGTTTGAAAGTGAATACATTAGAGGAAAACATGTTGAAAAAGTGTCAACTCACCAAGAGTTCCAATGATTCATTGTACACACAATATTGTTCAGGCGATGCTGTCAATTTTCCCCCAAAAAATTCAAAATAGTCACACACATGTAATGACCACTGGGGAGAACTTGTGGGTTTGTAGCGACCACTAAGGATTGCCCACAATAAGCACACAATCCTTCAACTTTCGCATGGACAATCTTAGCTTAGAACCTTGGGCTAGAAGATTAATGGCGGTGTACACGTTCAACGACCATGAAGAGGTTCGGATACACCAAGACAACAACTTGGTTTCGTGCATTAAGTGGTGCATACTCTTACCATGAGAGATGACGACAACAACATCACATCATGTAAAAATGCTCGTGTCAATATTTGCATTGCACAACCACATGTACACACGAAATCTCAACTCAATTTTTGTTTTATTGCACACGCCCAATTGGGACAAAGCTTACCGTGACACCAACATTTTTACATGTACTACATCCTCACAAGATCTAAAAAAAATTCAAATCCCTACTCAAGACTTCTCCATTGTATAAATGGTCAGAGGCACAATCTGATTCATCAACTAACTCCTCCGCCCATCCACTTGCACCTGTGGCAATTGAAGGTCTAGGATCTCCACCTCCCACGTCAAATGTGGGAACAAGTTCTCTTGGTACCACAATGCCATTTGCCATTGCTTGTGTGGACTTATATTGTATGTTGATGTGGGATTCATATTGGACTCTTGCCGTGAACGCATTTGGACCCAAGTGTGCATGGCCCCTTGTAAAACCATTTTTTGGCCATAGTCTAGTCGAATTGGGCTATTTTCAAGTTTTAACGTCTTTCATTCGGCGATTGGCGGTTGGAGGCCATCCAGAGCAAGAAGCAGAGGCTATTACTGTTACAAGGTAGTTACAGGCGCTAACTGACTCGTCCCCTCCCTCAATTCGATAAGGAGGAGGTTGTCAAGGTTGGACGTAGGCTATTCTTTATGTTGCAGATATCTTACATAGTCTTAAGCAGTTTTAGCGATAGACTTAGGAGGTTCGAGACTCAGTGATTGAGTTAGGCCATAGTCATATCCCAGAGCGTGAGGCTTGCATGGATTAGCAATAGGCTGAGAGTCAAGTGATTCGAACTCTTGTATGTCTTGGTAACTTTGATAAGTAAAGACATGAAATTGTATGAGCAATTGTCTTGGTTGTTTTTTGAGCAAGTTGTGTTGTTATTTGTTTGTGTGTGAAGTTGTGATATGAAACTTGTTAATGTTGATATGAATCAGGGCAAGTAGTCTCATGTTGCATCAGCGATTGAGTTTAGTAAAGTTTGAGCGAGTCAGTATTAACGAGTCAGTATTAAAGAGATAGAGAGACTTACTTGGGCTATTGGCCGAGAGTCGTAATGTCTTAGAAGTAACTTGCAAAGGGAAATGTCTGAAGTGTGGAAGAACTATGAAGGTCATGCAATAGCAAGGAAATGTGTGAGGCATTATTCTGAGAGAAGCCAGAGAGTGACAAGAGGAATTACCCTAAGAGGGAAGTGGACGGATACTAAGAGCTTGTCGTAAAGAAGGCAAGTTATGAACGAACTCAGTTAGAAGTAAGAGAGGCAATGAGCTTAGGTTCAGGCCATAGCAGAGAGCAGTGAGTGCAGGCAATTAGCCAAGTAAGGAGAGATGAGGGCTATAGTCTCGAGAGAGGGTTGAGAGAACTTTGAGCGATGATCAGTAGCCATCCGAGAGGGTGATAGCCTTATAGAGAGAGGAAGACAAAGAGATACTGAGAGGCCATAGCCAAAGCAAGTGCCGACACCCCACTGGCTATTAGCTAAGAGCATAGAGAGACTCAGAGAGAGAGTTAGGCTAATCGCATGTGTGCAGGAGATGGAAGGAATAGGGGCAGGCTATAGGCTGCCAAGGCGTTACCTTCCCAAGGAGGAGAAATTACCCTACTGGAGTAAGACTTTACCATTCACATATTCTTATTAGTTTAAAGTAGACTAAAGCCTTAAATAAAGGATATAGCCTAGTTGTTGATGTATTGATTTCATATTAACAAGTGGATGATTGCTTGAGATGAGTCACCAGATGATTGAAGATGAAGGTGGTGACTTCGGCGATGCGAAGACATGCATGATGATTGTAAGTTGTTAAATGAGAAGTTAATTAAAGAATGTTGCAAGTTATGTTCATGGCATTTTCAAGACTATGCGGTTACAAAAAGACATTACCCCGGACTTTGTCCTAACAAATTGCCATTGACAACTCGCCAAGCTATTGAGCTCATGACTAAAATAGGTCAAGACATAGAGTGGTAGCAAATTCCCTGAAGATAGGACGGAATCACTCACAACCGAGAAAACACAAATGAACCATAAGAGTGGAGAATAAGTATAATAAAGAAGTAATGAGAAAGGAAAGGTTCTAGATTGTTATTGTAATCCTTAAACCAATGTGACATTAACCCTTATAGACACTATCTCAGTCTTCCTGGAGACCTAGTTCCCTGGGTTGTTGTTTTTAAGTGATAGCAAAAAACTAACTACACCCCTCTTCATATGCCATACACCTCACTCCCTGCGCTTCTTTGGTAAGAATAACTTTCCAGCCTCTATGAATTGGATCATCATTGAAGAAAACATGTTTCACCATGGTGGGAAAAACATAAGGCTTGCGATTTATTGGCTACGAGTATTCAAAATTGGCCGTCAAATACCCATATTTGTCTTGCCTCAATGACTCGCGGCCAACACTATTGGGTTGCACCCACCGTGCCTTCAACAACAAGATGTGTATGTCCTTGTAACTTAGTTGCATAATTTTGTGACTATTCCCATGTAACTCAATTTCCCATTCACTATGTTCTTGTTGCGAACAGTGCACCTACACTCTTGCCAGAACAAATTTGCAATTATGTAATCAAATGTACTGTGACTAAGGTAGAGATACCATAAACCGTGAACTACCCTCTACCCGTGTAGTAGACTTCCATCCGAATAGTGAAGTGCCAATTCTGAAACCGATCATTGCAAGGCTAACAACTTGCATGCATGTACAATCAGTTTAGCCAAATTTAATCATGTTTGACTACCATCAATCACAGTTTAATCACGGGGGGTGCAGTGGCGAAAATGTAGAAAACCACGTGCGAGAAAATGTAGGGTGGATTTTATTCAAGACACATAATTTTTACATTTTTTTAGATATACAATAGCTTCCTCTAAATTTGAATTTGGGAATTATATATAATGTACAGTGTGTTTTAAGTTGTGGTATTTATTATTATTTAGATGTAAAATAGCATAAATAAAATAAAGTTTAGTTTTTTTTAATTTATAGGTTCAACATAAATCATATGCCATTAGTGGCATTGGATGAGAAATAGGCAAAATGTATGTGAACATGTGGATGGATTTGTTGAAACGGTCACCTTTGGATGGAAGTACCATCCTTAGGTTTTTCATTTCCATCCTTAGGTTTTTGTTTTCTCCTCTAGTTGGTTGCTCTGCTTCGGTTTAGGGTTTCTTGCTCATTGTGTTCGCTCATGTGCTCGCTCTTGTGATCATTGTGCTCTCTCTTGTGCTTGCTCCTGTGCTCATGTGTTTGCTCTTGTCGTTGTCGTTGGAAAAAGGTGACCGAAGGACTAATTATGGCCTTTTTTGGTGGTGCCAGTGACTCGGCCTGTCTCTGGAATTGCTAACACTTGCTCAACACTAATATTTTGTGGCCTCTATATGAACACTTAAGACAATTGCATCTATGTTCCTTGAAATCCATCCCAAATTGGCATTTGTCATTGCATAGTGCACTATATGGGTAATGTATGTGCAGATTGTTCACACAAAATTTCTACTACTTATAAATAAGATAGGGTGATTATTATTATGCGACTCTATAATTTATATATAATGATAGGGTGTTAGAAAATACCATGCAGTAGAAATTTAGCTACTTATAGGGTGGAAAATATTCAACGAAGGAAGGTAAATACCCCCCCATTAAATAGGGGGTTCTCGCACGTGTATACATAAAGCAAGTGTAGGTGCACCCCCCGTGAGTTTAATGTACTCATGAGTTAACCGGTTTAGGTGATGTTCAATGTGGAAATAAGGATTATTGTGTTCAATGTAAGGAGAAGCTAGTGAACGAATAGGGGGTTTGACAAACTTTCCATTTTGAAAAATTGTAGAATTTTTTTTACAAGGAATAAAAATATGAAACAATTTCATTCCTTATGAATCCTTCTCTTCTACCTTGGAAAATTATCTCATGATTGTAAGACCATATCTTCAATGCGATTCACCGTATTTTCATGGTTTATGGTATCTCTACCTTACAATCCATCCACATCACAAACATGAAAGTGGTAACCATACACTTTAAGGGCTCTTTAAGCATAAGCCTCACTGCTTGGTGAGAAGCCTATGGCCATGATATCGTTAGCTACATCCACTCCACTGCTCGGGGAGAACCGGTGGTTAGTTACAGATGAACCGGTTGAGTTTGAGAAATAACCGGTTGAAGTTTGAGACCTCAGGAGAATTATCGATCATTTTAGAAGAATCTATAGAATATACCTCAAATGAATAAAGAAAAACTGGAAGATGGCAACATGTAACCGGTTGGATTTAGAATCACTAGGATGTTGACTGACTATGCCCAAAAACTTCTTGGGCACTGATCCACTCCCTTTGCCATGTCTTCCCTCACATCGTCGGACTACCACTCAACGAAGTCTGGTAAGGTAGAGGGTGCTTAAACCAACACTTTAAGCTATTGCACATACATATGGGTATGCAGGGTTGTCTATCCCGCCGTTGTGACGGTGTCGTGCCGTCACGACGTGTCGTGTCGTGACGGACCCCTCCGTCACGACACAATAGGGTCCACGTAGGGTCAACATAGGGGGAGCCGACTAGGGTGGGTAAAATACTTACCTTCTTGCCAAGGTGGCGTCCTATGTGGCAGAAAACGTCGACGTGGATGTGCACATTTCCCCTGCCACGTAGACCATTTTGCCATTGTGTTTATCATTGTGTTAAAATCAAAGTAATAAAATATTACTAAGGAGGGTGTGGGGCGGACGGGGGCGGACGGGTGGGGCGGACGGGGAAGGGGGGTGGAGCGGACGGACGGGGGGGGTGGTGCGGACGGGGAAGGGGGGTGGAGCGGACGGACGGGGGGGTGGTGCGGACGGTGGATGGGGGTGGAGCGGACGGGAGAGGGTTACGATTAGCGGACGGGAGAGGGTTACGATTAGCGGACGGGTGGGGAACGGATAGCTAATCGTTCGGTCTTTCATCCGTTCCCCCCCGTCCGGTCCACGTTCCCCACCCGTCCGCCCCGTTCCCCTCCCGTCTGCGCCACGTTCCCTCCGTCCGCTCCTCGTTCCCCACCGTCCGCTTCTCGTTCCCACCCGTCCGCTCAGCGTTCCCACCCGTCCGCTCAGCGTTCCCACCCGTCCGCTCAGCGTTCCCACCCGTCCGCTCAGCGTTCCCACCCGTCCGCTCAGCGTTCCCACCCGTCCGCCCCGCGTTCCCCACCCGTCCGCCCCGCGTTCCCTCCCATCCGCTACCCTCCGTCCGCCACACGTTCCCCACCGTCCGCTCCTCGTTCCCTCCCGTCCGCCCCACGTTCCCCTCCCGTCCGCACGCGTTCCCTCACGTCCGCTCCACGTTCCCTCCGTCCGCCACACGTTCCCCATCGTATGTACCCCGTTCCCATCCTGTCCGCATCCGTTCCCTCCCGTCCGCCCCGCGTTCCCCCCGTCCGCCCCGCGTTCCCTCCGTCCGCTCGGAGTTCCCCTACGTCCGCTCCGCGTTCCCTCCCGTCCGCTTTCCGATCCCTTCCGTCCGCCCGCGTTCCCTATCGAGTTCCCTTCACGTCCGCTCCACGTTCCCTCCGTCCGCCACATTCCCTCCGTCCGCCCGTTCCCCTCCCGTCCGCGCCTCGTTCCCTCCCGTCCGCCCGAGCGGACGGGGGGGGGGGGCGGACGGGGGGGGGGCGGACGGTGGAGCGGACGGGTGAGCGGACGGAGGTGGGGGGAGCGGACGGGGGGGCGGACGGAGGTGGGGGGAGCGGACGGGGGGGCGGACGGGGGGGCGGATGGGGGAGCGGACGGGGGAGCGGACGGAGGGGGGGGGGAGCGGACGGGGGGGGGGCGGACGGGGGAGCGGACGGGTTGGGAACAGGGCGGGGGACGTGGGCAAACGGAGGTTGGGAACGGGAGCGGACGGGGGGGAACGGGAGCGGACGGGGTGGAACGGGGATTGGGAACGAGGGCGGACGGGTGGGAACGGGGATTGGGAATGGGGGCGGACGGGGGGGCGGACGGGCGCTAGTAAAATTTTCCCCACTTTCCCTTTACTTTGCTGACATGTCGTCACACGTGGACAATGTAAATCCTACGTGTCCGAAATTGGGTAATGTAATTACACACAAAAATCGGTAAAATTCAAGTCCGGCAGGATAAAGACAGCATCCGGCATAATCCGGCATAATGTCGTGACGGATACGTGTCGTGACGGCACGACATTATGCCGGGATAAGCCTCCGTCACGACACAATAGACAACCCTGTGGGTATGTGGTTGATATAAAAAAAAAAATTCATATTAGCCTTTGGGCTAAACATAGGTATCAAGAAAGAAAAAATATTTTTAGTCTCAATTGAATATTTGATGAATATTCAAAGTCAAAACTACTAGCTTCCTTAAACCAATCCATAGGCCCCGTGTATGGCAACCTTGCATATGATGAGGACCCCCACCTTCATTGCCTAGAACCATCACAACATAGTTGGGTACTAGACCCAAACTACATCAAAGCCCAAGTAGTAATGGTATGCAAAGCCACACGGCTCCATGATCCCACCTAGTTCGCTTGCAAAACCATCACCTTGCATCCTGGGAACCGACCCCCTTGCATCCCGGGGAATGACCCTTTTGTGCTTTGTGGGCCTACCTCCTTGGCGTTGTGAATTGAATGGCTAGAATAGGCATTGACAAGCCACCCTAATCCCACCTTGAACCAACCCAAGATAGAGTGGAGCCCGTTACCTACCCTACGTGGAAGTAGTGGAGGCCGCTATGAGGTGGCACCACTAATGGCACCTAAAACCGTCACTCCATGGGCCCAGACACTCCTACTCCACCGGGTAACGGTTCAAGGTTGTAGAGTGTTGGCAATTGGGAGGCGTTTATAGGTGTTGGTTTTGGATGGGGTGTTGGATTTAGCACCCTCTAACTTAGTGCTCGCCTTGCAACCACATGTGCATTCCGACCAAGGCCATGTCTCCTTCCTCTCCACCTCAATGCTCTATGCTCTTTGGCATGCATATCTTGCAGAGCAGTGTACCTCTTAAACACAACCTAGCCCAACTTACATGAAATTGATTCCAAGGCTGCAAAGTATGGGACTACAAGTGGGACTACAAGTGGGAGGCGTATGGGACTACAAGTGCATGAACATGCTGATCAAAAGGCTATGATAAAGTTCATTAGGAGAAATAACCATCCATACTTGTGGTAATTCGGCCGTGGCAACACTATTTGTGATCACAAATGTATGTGTGTACAAGCTCCTGCTTCGTAGGTATGAGTATCTTGTGAGTTCCAATCCCTTTGGGCTCCTCCGATGTCATGAATGACTCTTCCTCATTGTCCCATACCCGTGTAATGTGATGACAAAAATCCCTCATGTGATTAATGACAAACCCCAAAGCTTCTTAGCACAAGTACCCTGCAGCCATGTTGCCCTTAGGTCGCAACATGTTCTGCACAAAGTTTTTCAACCTAGGGGCAAGCACTAGTGAAAATGTAGAAAACCACATGCGAGAAATGTAGGGTGGATTTTATTCAAGACACATAATTTTTATAAATATTTTTAGATATACAATAACGTCCTCTAATTGTAAATTTGGAAATTATATATAATGTATAGTGTGGTTTAAGTTGTGGTATTTTTTTATTTAGATGTAAAGTAGCATAAATAAAATTAAGTTTAGAATTTCTAATTTATATGTTCAACATAAATTATCTATCATTAATGGCATTAGATGAAAAATATGCAAAATATATGTGGACATGTGGATGGATTTGTTGAAACAATCACCTTTGGATGAAAAGTATTGTTATCCGGCGATGGAAGGATTGGTTGGCTTATTTAGGGTTTCCTGGGGGTTCAAGAACCATACGCATGGTATTAGGATAGTAGGAACTATTTGTAGGGTACTAGGGTAGTATCGGGCATCAGACAAGCACGACAAAGGCGCTCTTAGGGTTTTGAAAGGGGTTGTTGAGCTCATTTTTTCATTTCCATCATTAGGTTTTTGTTTTTCCTCTAGTTGGCTGCCATAGTTTCTCTTGATTAAGCGTTTGCTCATTGTAGCTATAGCGTTGATTGTAGCAATGTGGGGCAATACTTGCATGATACTGTGAAACTTTCTTGCAAATGACTTCTTTTGTGAGGGCGGTGCTAGTAGTGATGTAAGTGACAAAGACGAAGGTGACAACAAGGTAGCAACAAAAGCAGGTAATTTACTATCATCATAGAAAATAGCTCTAAAAATCAAGCTTACACACAATTTACAAATCAAATTTGATATTTTGGTTAAATGGAAATTCCTTTCTCTTAAAAGACCAGCTTACCCGTGTTCGTAATTTAATTTATTATATCAATGTTGATGATTATATAACAACATTTTCTTCTACTTCTTTTATGATGCTTAGACTTGGTTCGGATTGTAAGGGTTTTTTTGGCAGCGCAACACACCGTCATCCACGGTTAGTACTGCAGTTCGATGGATACAAGAGAAGCCAACTAATAATCTACAAGTACCAGAGTTTAGGATATGGTGGATTGGACAAGTTCAAAAAATTAGGAAGAAGTTTGGGACCAATGGGGACCATGTAGGCAAGTCATTGACTTGCAAAGCAGATTAGCTCAAGTGGACAAAAAGGGAGCAACCTTACCCACTTACATGATCATGTTGTCATGGTTTATTAAGACACCCGGTCAATTGAAATTTAAATATGACCATAGTGATTGGAAATGGATTGATTTGGATTGATTTGGACTCTATAATTTTCACGGTGACTATGTCTTTTAATTCAAACACCAATTTGTATTCCTTAAACCATGTAGATGTTGCACCATTTAATGAACTCATAGCAAAAAACTAGCCAAGTCATAATTTAATATTTTATTTTATTTTTAATCTCGTGGACCTAGTGATCTTTCCAAATTTTGTGATCCATTTGGTGATCATTGTTGCCCCACGAGTAGGGTTGTATGCTATTGAGTAAAGGTGAGACTCAACCCTCCAAGTGACATTTTTGGTAGTTTTGGTGGTGATTTAAATTGTGTGGAAAACTTGTATATAAATCATACTATATGAACTTATTGCAATTATGTTTTTTTTTCCTAAATGTCTAAAGTATGTATTTCTTCAAGTATTTGAAGAAATGTCCGCTTAGAGATTTAATCAATTTTGTGTGTTGTCATTTCTTGTATCTACTCCCATTACTTGTATTTATTCCTATTGGTTATACTTCTCCCTTTGGTGCCCCACTCTAGGTTTGTGTCGTGATCTTATTTGCTGCTCACATTCTTTGGTAGGTTCCCTACTCTCTCTAGGTCATATCATTTTCAAAAGTCGCTGCTATTGGACCCTAAAGACTTGATGTTGAATTTAAATGTTGAATTTTAGTTCTACTGTTGAATGTATGGCTAGTACAAATATATGGTTAAAGTGAGGGTGTATGCGGGGGTGTATGTTTGTGCAAGAAAGTTTTTGGTTGGGTTCAAGGTGTTGGAATTTTGAAGTCCCTTGTATGTTTTAATATTTGAAGGTTCGTTGAATGTTTTAATATTTTGTAGTGTAATGTTTGTTGTTGGTAATGATGAAGTTCAATCCCTAAGTGTATATTTGAAGGTATATATTAAAGTTGAAGGTGTAATGTTCTTTGTCGTTGTTGAAGGTTTATGTATTTTGGTGTTGATTTGTTATATATGCTAGAGTTGAAGCTTATGTATGTTGAAGTTACTCTATTGCTATGCATGTTGTTTCTATGTTGGTTGGATGCTAAAGTTCATAGTATAATGGTTGTATGTGTAATGTGCAGAGTAATACTTGCGCAATGTAATGTATGTATAGTGTATTGTATATGTAATGTATGTGCAGATTGTTCACACAAATTTTCTACTACTTATAAATAAGATAGGGTGATTACAATCATGCGACTCTAAAATTTATATATAATGATAGAGTGTTAGAAAATACCATCCAGTAGAAATTTAGCTACTTATAGAGTGGAAAATATTCAACGAAGGAAGGTAAATACCCCCCCCTTCTTAAATAGGGGGTTCTTGCACATGTGTACATAAATCAAATGTAGGTGCACCCCCTAGGTTTTCAACAGAGCCATGTACCTCTCAAGTGGGTACATCCTCCTACAAGCCATTGGTCCACACCACTGCAATTAGTCCACAAGATGTACTAAAACATGGGACATTACATCTTAGGAAGTGGGAGGCCACCATGCCTCCATTATGCATAGGGTTTCTATAGTGAACTCCCCCATCCATTGTATGTCTCTTGGATTCACTACCTTTGTAGTCAAATACTTGAAGATTGTTGCAACTTGTGTAATGTACATCCACATGTGCTACATTTTTCCACTCGCATATTAACCCATGCAATGTAATTTGTTTTTTTAATCAACTATATTAAATTGTTATTTGATTAAAACTTTGCGGGTGTGTCCATCCATGCGTGTAGATGGAGCGTTCGTCACCTCATAGCCTATGAGGAAGATTCTGCAATTTATGACGTTGTTCTTGCTCCATTGTGTGATGCACCTCTTTCTCCTCTCCACTCTGTTAGTGGGGCCCATTCACACTCCCTTGCTGATGACGATGCACCAATTCGGAAGGTGGCTAAGCGCTCTCGCATTAGTAAGTAAGTTTGTCATGTGATGTAAGGCTACCAAATATTATTTATTGCATATGCAACACTTTTTTGTTTGTTCTGGCACCTAACTGTTAGATTTTATGTTTGTAGAATGTTGATGTCCATCGAATCTCTTCCTAGGATGGTGGGTATTCCTATATATGTTGAAACTATAGCCAAGGTTATGGCAGCGACATCTACACCTAAACCTCGACACAAATTTGGACATTTGAGTAGCCATCTTTTGTAGATGATATAGTAAATAAGTGTAATGATGTGGAGAGAGGCTCTCAGGAGGGTGAGGGAATGGAAGAGGATATGGATAGTCACGGTGCTTCAACACAAGATTCTACTTAGAGTGACTTTAGAACAACCATTATTTTAATATATGTGTGGTGTTTGGGTTTTTGATTCCATAATAACCATGAATTGGTGGACATCATATGAAATGTGGTGTTTCACCATTTGTCTCATTCCTTGCATATTACACAATTTGTTCCCTATTGCACGGTGTGCAATCCATTTGTTAGTTTTAGATTCCTATTCGTTCACCGCTCACATGATAGCATTCCCCCTTTGTGCACTGACTTGACATGGAAGTGCTCGGCCATAAGATGCTTGGAGATATTGGTGAAAGCTTTGCTATGTGCAAGCTCTATTTTGCTTCGATGGAATGGTCAACACATGGAAGTGTGCCCTAAATGTAGCCTTATGTAGCTATTGTTCTCAATTAAAAGCATGCTTTTAAGTCATATGTTGCAAGGGTAGTAATTTAGGAATGGACACCAAAATGTTTTTGGTAGATTGTGGCAAGTGGTGCAATGAGATTGAACTATGTGTTGGAAATATAGACACCATCCTAGGTAATTGTTGACACACTTAAAGAAGATAAGAATCCTCACATATTGCGCACATCTACACTTTGAAAACTCGTCACAAATTGACATTTTGGCACCTTGATTTCATCCTTATGAACTTCACATTATTCAGTTGATGAGTTGTGTTCTCTTGAGAATAATGGGTTTGATTGAAGCCCGCCACCCATCCCGGTGGGTATGGCGGGTTTCCCAACAAGTCACCCTTTTCTCTTACCCGGTTTCCTACCTACCTACCTACCTAGCCGTGTCACTCATGTTTGCCACCAAGGCGGGGTGGGGCCGTTGGCCTCATGTCTTTTTTCGGGGAGGCCAACTTTAGGGTCTTGTCGGGGCTAGGTGGCTAAGCGGACTAGGCAGCTAGGTAGGCTTATTTTCTAAGTACTTACTAAATAACTAGTTAGTTAGGCTCACTTATTTGGTGGCTAGGCCTACTTACTAATTAATTAGTTGGTTAGGCTTACTTACTAGGTGGCTAGGCCCACTTACTAAAAAGTAGTTGGTTAGGCCTTTATTAGACCAACTAGTTATTTAGTAAGTGGGCCTAGCCACCTAGTAAGTAAGCCTAACCAACTAGTTAATTAGTAAGTAGGCCTAGCCACCTAATAAGTGAGCCTAACTAACTAGTTATTTAGTAAGTACTTAGAAAATAAGCCTACCTAGCTGCCTAGTCCGCCTAGCCACCGAGCCCGCTTAGCCACCTAGCCCCGACAAGACCCTAAAGCTGGCCTCCCCGAAAAAAGACATAAGGCCCACGGCCCCACCCCGCCTTGGTGGCAAACATCACCCCCGCCCCCCCCACCTTGGTGGCAAGCACGGCCCCCTCCACCTAGGACCACTAAGGCCCTTGAATGGGCTTGTGTGGATCAACGGTGCAGATCCACCATTCCCGCGATAGGCTTGGCAGGTCAACTTTCCCCTGGCTTCAACTGACAAGGGTTTCACATTCAGTCTGAATGATGGGGAATATCCGGATCTTGGACAAGATACGGGAATACTACGTGGAATAATGTCGGTCCCACAGAACAAGCGTGTGCAACTAAATAATGTTATGAAAGTAGATTGACATAAAAATTTCTAATTTATTACATTATATTTTTTAAATGCCAAATTTAATGGAAACAACCGTACTAGGCTCATCTACCATGTAACAAGTTTTAGTTCTTCTTCTATGCGTGTACCTATTATAAGTACATTAAAAAAGCTTAGATAAACCTATATGGTTCAACAACTTGAACTAGAGTCCAACCCGTCTACTGCACATGTAAATTGGACACCTCAAATGTACGCTCTATAGTCAAATAAATAAATAAATAACCAACATCAGACAATCTGACGTGAATTTGAGCATGTTGGCCCTACCCTGCTCAAAAATCCTCTTGGCTCTATAGTAAAGAGAAGTAAGTCAAGTGGACACATTACTCGAAGGCCCATTCAACTCCATACGGGGACCATGATGAATAAGCACAAGGTGAAGAATGGTCAATATTTTTCCTCATGCATTGAATGCTCTCTCACAAGTTACCGATAGTTGGGCAATACACATCACCTTGGGTGCTTTAGAGACGTTATTTTCTATCCCTATTCGGAAACCCCATCTTGTATACATAGTTTAATGGGATCTAAGTTGGTTGAGATGGCACATGAGTCATACTATTCTTGGGTGCACGGATGGTAAAGGAGACCATAAGAAATCATAAAGTAGCCATGATGACCAAAGTTCTAAATGGTTTGGTTACAAATAGTTATTCAAAATAATGATCGATCCAATAAATTTCTTCATGATAATTATCAGATTATGATCAAATGTATACATTTTGGAAAGATCGAAATGAATATTTCAAAGAACGGAAAAATGTTCATTATTTACTACATGTTGGTTGTCACAATACACGAGAATAACTTCTTAATGCGTTGAAGTGCTCTTTCTTTCTATATTTCAATAAATAGAGTTCTTGAATGTACCATAATGACATGCGTGCAGGGTCATTGTGAAATTAAATCCCCTATATACAAGAAGTGTATGGAGAAAAACAAATGCATGTGTACTAAGGGCAGGCTACAAAATGAACTCATTTATTTATACTAAGCTCTACAATGTAATGTAATAAATGCCTCCACAACATATACAATAAACAAATCTTGAATTAAATAAACATGTATTACATATAAAATTTAGTTTCACTTTCCAATGAGAAAGTCATTGAGTATTTTGTCATTCATAGCATGTTAATCAATGATTGCGTCAAGCAAACAATAACTTAACCACAATCCAAAGAGCAAAACTCAAGGGAGTCCACGAGCACTCCAAAGGCCTCCCGTTTGTAAGAACCTAAAACCCAAAAATGCAAACCCCAACAAGAATGGGCAAGGTAGTCATTGAGCACTATTACCAAATGACAAAAATGAATGAAAATGTGAATTGGATGAAATTAACAAATGTATTGTCAATTTTTTCTCTAAATCCTAGGGCCCCCTTGTGTACATCTACCTTTACTTCAACATTCTTAATAGCCTTTTTAAATGTACACAATAGAGAAAAATGATACCTCTCTCTTATGTATATTATTTACGCCAATGCCTCAGATGATACCCACTTCTTACACTCACGCTAGTTTGTCCATGGTATGAAGAGTCCACCCCTAGGTTTATCCCTTGGGGCGGGCACTTAGAATGTTAGGAAACGCAATGGATTGAAATGTAGGGTCCAATCAATTCCTGAGAGGAAAGTGTTAAAGAACATTTAGAGTTAACATAGAATCCTTTATTGATGAAAAATAGTTGTATCAGAAACATAGTTGGTACTTAACACCTACCATTATTTGGGCATTAGGAAAGACACAACATACCAAGAAAGGGATCATCAAGTATGTACCCTAGATTTTGAAGACATTGTGCAACTAAATGATTTTTTTGAAACTCCAAATGAAATGCATCTAGGAGTAGTTTTGTTGATAAGCGATTCAAAATTTGTGAATACGGCAATATGATGAAAGTGCACTTACTTACATGCAATTCATGAGTTATTGGAGAGGCATGCACCTTGTGAATATTAGTAGTAGTTGTTTTTGGTGGCCACTTGAACATTAGGAAAAACCTGAAACCATAAATAGCATGATTTGAGGTTATGATGTAAAAAATGCGTTCATATGGGCTTGTTTGAATTGATCAAATGGGAAGTTGTAGTGCACGGGGAGGTCACTCCATTGTCAAGTTGAACACCACGTGTGTTAAGACAAAATCTACTTTTTCTAAAGGGCATCACCAAAATGGGTCAAAATTTTATCAATTTTTTTCATGAGTAGATATACATGGTGTCTATCACATAGTAAAAAATGGTAACCAAATTTGATGATCTTTTTTTCTTATAAAACATACCGTTTCTAACTAGAATGACGCAGAATTGAACTAAAACAATTACTACAAAAATGAAGATGACTAAAAATTTCAAAAAAATATACAAAAGATACTATCAATGGTTAAGTATATGTAGAAAAAATATCATAATTTTTGAAATTATCTATGGCATGTAATATAGGGGTAGCAAACTTTTAACGCACGTGGTGTTCAACTTGACAATGGAGTGACCTCCCCGGGTTGTAGTGTTTATGAACTCTAGGTAAGTACATGCAACATCTTATTGGAATTTGTCTTACCAAGTTTCAACCCCTACCATTTGCAACGCATAATTTTAAACCATTATTTATCTATGTTCTAGTGGGATAGGGTTGCAAGAATTTCATTTAGGGTGGATATGGGTGTAGGTTGCTTGCGGTGGCGTAGGAAGGTTCTCATATGATTATGATATATGTATGAGAATTTGGGTGGCGTCAACTACTAGATTGAAGTGAATTATGTTATCTATATTTGATGTGTATGTTATGTGGATAGTTTTTGGTTTTTGGCATGTATGTTCAGGTATAACCAAAAATTTATGTCAATATATACAAATTTTTAACAAATGTAGTAGAGATAGAAGAAGAGTGAGACGACGCCAACCTTGTTAGCATGGAAGAGGGATGCTTCACCTTGATCAAAGCCGTGATCTCATATGTAAACCTGAAGCGGGTGTATTGAGTAGGGCTACGAGACAAGTGCTATTGCCTCGTGTTGGAGGTGGTCCCTATTTGGTATCCAGGTACATGGAGGGGGTGGTATATTAGTAGGTTGTGTCTTTGTGTGATCACCATGGGTTGGATCTAATGTTGGCAAGGTGGTTAAACTGATTTCAACATGTATTGGGTTCGATTTCAATTGTCTATCCTATAACTAAGCTAGTTGAGAGTTAGTGTGGGTACCTTGTGGTAGGGTTCAAACTTGGTGTTTTGTTTCGGTGAGTTGTATAGGGAATTGGTAGTTTTCAGTTTTCTTTTGTTAAGCATATGTAAGGTGAGATATTTGGTGGATATTAAGTGAATTTGTTGCATGTATACGTGTGTGGGCGTCAGGGGATGTAGCATTGTTCAAATATTTTGGTGATGGTGTCTTTGTGGATTCCACCTTTGACGTCAACCATAGAGGATGGTGTTCATTAGGATGGTGTTCATTAGGATGGTGTTCATTAGGATGGTGATTATAGTTTTTGAATGTGATGGAAGGAGTTTGTGAATTTATCAGACCACTTTATTGTGCCGTGATGTGCGGAGGTTATTGATGATGGGGTTGGTGGACATGGAGAGCCAACAACAAACCCGACAACACAACGCTGAAGGAAGGACCGAAGTGAAGCAGTGCAACCCCCCGACAACACAAGAAGCTCGACATAACAAGACACCAGCTAAAAAACCAGCAACACGCCCGAACCCGATTACAGCTTCGACCAAGGTACAAGCAGCCCACCCCCAACGACAATATATCCTCGCAAGCACTGGACGGGCTCCTCGGACCCGACCCCCAGCCATCATGGCCCAAGCCAACTACCAGCCGCCACACACACTAACCAACCAATACAAGGAATTCCGACAACAAGTCCAAGCTCTGCCGCCAACCTCCCACAACTCGCAGCCATTACATCAACCCACTCGCTCTCATGATATAACCGCTGAAGAGGACCTCGATATGGACGCCCAACTAGAGAACGTCTCACCGGAGCGAGGAGGAAGCTCATTACAAATGTCATCCGAACGCAACTCCATCCAAGCCGCACAAGCAACACCTCGCATATCCATACACACCGCCGAGTGCACACCACCCACGTCACAATACCGTAATCCGCGCCTCGAAGACGCCTCGGAAAGTCAAACCACCAAGAGACGAAAAGCCGATGACTACACCGCAACATCCACGCCCCCCATACCAAGTAAGATTACCCCCCCCCCCCCCCGCCAATCCACACAAGGTCAAAACGGGTAGCTACCCTAAGTATTGACACGATTGGTCAAATGTGGTTAGGATTCCAAATGCAAGAAGCACTCTCCATACAAAGAGGTAAGAGGGAATTGAAGGAGAACCGCACCGACGAGGAGTTCACCGCCATAGGTACTCCCGCCAACGAAATCCACGACTTTCGTATGCTCCGGCGAGCATTCCCAAGGACCAAACAAATCCTCTACCCCTCCGAACGCCCGGATGCGGTACCCGGCCAACATCTACATTTCACACAAATCCCCATGTATGAGAAGATCTCTCAAGACACGGGCCTCACCGAAGGATTCCACGTCACCATTAGATTCGATGGGGAGTACAAGAAACTTAGCCGGAGAGAGGTGAAAGCCGAGTGCATGGAGAAATTACGACACATGAACATCCCACTAGGATCCACATACACCAACCCAATAGACATAGGCATCAATACGGTTACAAGGAATTGGGCCGGCTTCATCAAAATCCACCTACAACACCCAAAGAAGGATGGCTTGGCCTTACTCCGAGGAGAACGTGCCTTTGTCATGACAATGGGGGACGGAGAACGCGTCATCGGCAAAGTGGAGAAAGGCTTCGAACTCATCACAAAGGCTAAAAACATGCGACTTCACCTCAAAGGCGACACCCTCCGCAACAACTCGGCCGTCGACATACTTAGGACCCTCATGCGGGAATCTTACTACGACGGTCGGGAGGTGGAAATACTATCGCTCACCAAATCGGAGGTGGAGAAGGACTTCGCGTTCATCACCCTCACCACCAAAGAATCTCGGGACAACATCCTTAGCAACGACCTCATCTACCACTCCGAACGCCTCAAAGTGAGCATCACCAAAGACAAAAATACGGGCAACCTTTCGGAGCTTCGAATTAGTACCACCCTCGTCGCCAACAACTTACCACAAAGGGAATCCCAATCAACCATCACGCATGCCCTCAAACGGTTATTTGGAGAGGACAACATTACCGGCATCACCTTCGGGCACAAATCCAACCACGAGGACGATCGGCAAGCGGGATGGTGCCACATCCAATGCCTCAATGCGGCGGTTTACACGGAATGGCTACGGAAATCTACATACATTCTAGGGAGACGCGTCGACTTCATTCCACACAAAGGAAGCATCGATGGTACCGAACCTAACCAAACGGCCATACGACTAGCACACGCCCCCGTACGGGAAGCCATAGCCCGAAAAGCCCAAGCTATGAGCAACACCGCCGCATCTTCACCCCTCGTATCGGAAAAATTCTTCACCAAAACCATCAAAGAGCTTGTTGAGACGGTGGATGGAAAACTTACCACGCTCGCCCACAACATCAACCTCAACACAGACAAGCAAATTGAAGCCTCCACGGACACGCTCAAAACCCACGCAACAAACATCCACAACATCATGAGCGCCATGGCGATGGAGTTCCAACAATCCAACAACCGCATCCACAATATCATGCGAACATTGGCCGCCACATCACTGGAGCCCCCCCCACGCCACCATCGCACGTCTCCCACACGCGCCTAGCGCATCCATGATTAACGCATATGCGGGAGATACAAACACACACCTAGCACCACCGGGATTCAACGGCGCACACCCACGAAGCCCCTCACCAAGCCTCCACAAAGACCACCGACACTCATATGAATAGCAACCCATTAGCATGTCCAATAGAGACCATCATACATATAAGTTGTATTAGCTACCTATTTATAAATAAAGAGTTCCACATTGCTTACATAATACTCCTAGAATGGTCCACTCATGCAATGCACACTCACATCAATACAAATACAAACCACGCACATGCACCAAAAACCCACACACACCCTCCAAGAACAAAGGGGTACCCAATCCACAAAACCCATGACCCCCACACAACTCCACCAACAAAACCTACACACAATAAAGACTCCCGACAACACATACCCCCACCCCCACAAAAACATAACTCCCTCAACACAACATACTATGTAACCACCATAGGAATCATAATTCTTCTCATACTAACGCAAGTACACAATACCTCACCACCTTCAAACAACTCCCTAATACCAAACCTTCACAACTACCTAACACAAAATTTCAACCATAAATCCCCAATCACTTCCCCCTACCACACATACCCAAATAATACACAACATATCACACATTACCCAATACAAACAAACAACTCTCCCCTAACCCCATTCGCACTCACACCTGTTTATGCCACAAGCTACATAGGTAACTTCTACTACATAACCCACACATACCTCAACAAACCAAAAATTAAAACTATACAATACTACATATGGAATAATACTACACTCATAGCCTTAAGCGGAGATATAGAAACAAATCCGGGCCCCCCTATGAGCCCAAAATGGTTGCTCATAATTGTTTTATGTTTAGAATTTACTTAGAATTGCAATTGTCGTCGTTATTGAAACAACAAAAAGTATTAAAAAGAGTGAGGCTTGGCGTGGAGTTATGTTTTAGGCCTTAGGCTTATTTAGTGTGGTTAATTAGAGGGTTAGTGGCATTAGGGGTTGGTTTTGGTTAAGTGAGTTGGCGTTTGATGAAGCAAGCGGAAGGACCCTTGGGTTAGTGTGTTTTTGTGTTAGCAATTGATTTACGTCATTGGTATGTTGAGAGGGGGTTAGTGTTAATTAGATTTAGTTAAAGTAATGGTAGTTAGTGCTTTGTTTATGAGGAAAGGGAATGTGAACTAGGGGGCTTAAGGCTGGGTTAGGTGCCCGAATTGGGTTTAGGGGCTGCCCACATTGGGATCAGGGGCTGGTGGAATTAGGTTGTGGTTTTGTTAGAATTAGGGGGGGTGGCCTTGCAATTCGGAGCAAGCTAGATTCTCGGATGGATCAGTTGCGGTGCGGCCAGGAGCGGCAGCTCGCCTCAGAGCTCACTCTCTCTCAAGTTTCTGTTCGAAGGGGGAGGGTCCGAAGGCTGAAGCCTGAGGGCCGATGCGAAGGCAAATCCGAGCTGGGTTGAGGCCAGGGGCGCCGAACTAGGAGCTGAATGCTCAATTCTGGAGCTGGGCGAAGGCGAAGCCGAACTAGCTGGTTGAGGCCAGGGGCGCCGAACTAGGAGCTGAATGCTCAATTCTGGAGCTGGGTGAAGGCGAAGCCGAACTAGCTGGTTGAGGCCAGGGGCGCCGAACTAGGAGTTGAATGCTCAATTCTGGAGCTGGGTGAAGGCGAAGCCGAACTAGCTAGTTGAGGCCAGGGGCGTCGAACTAGGAGCTGAATGCTCAATTCTGGGAGCTGGTGTGAAGGCGGAGCCGAGCTAGCTGGTTTGAGGCCAAGGCCGAAATGGGTGCACCGAGATTAAGCTATGGGTAGAGGCTAGTAGTTTTGAGACTAAATTATGTTATAGTCTAATTAGGTAGGCTTAATAGGAAGTATTTAGCTAGGGAATTAGGTTATTAGAGAGTGAAGGCCACAAGGTGTTAGAAGGTGGCATTAGGGGGTTGAACTTGTGGTTGAGTTGTGTGGGATTGTAATAGAGTACGCTAATAGGGCCATTATAGAGAAGAGTGTTTTTTAACACTTGTAATCTTATCGTGGAATGAATTGGGGTGCCAAAATTGATGTGAGATGCAATGGATGTTAATGACATTGGGAAGATTTAGCTAGGATAGCATGAATGTGATCCCCATGCCCTCACCCGGACTACGACGCATAAGGGTGGGTGGTTTGGCCTCACACCCCCCCTCATGCACGTTCTCAAGAACCTCCCCAAAGAATATACCCAAAGACAAAAACAATACTTCATACCAAACACACTAACACTCAAAATCCAATATGCCCATCTCGAAGAACTATTCACACCATATCTAACCCAACATGCCCCCAACATTAACAACCATGACCTAACCCACATCCGCACACACAACTTATTACTCTCAGAATATCCAATACACCACAAGATATATGCACTCATAATATCCTACAGTCCAATACCACAAATATGCAACCAAAAAATGTCAGACAACTTCGACCCAAGATGCCTCACCATCATGAGAAGACTTCGTAACCTACCAAAACACACACACCCAAGCAGGCAATACATAAAACCCCATCCCAATCACACCACACCAACAACCACAATAACACAAGCATATACCCACATCAACACGCAAATTGCTCAAGGTATACCAACAACCACAACCACACTAAGACAAAACCTACCCCACCTCCCAACAAAAGTAATACAAGAACTCATCAAATGCACACACAAAGTAAGAGGCTATCACCCCCCTACAAACACTAATACCACACACCACAATCCGCCATATAGAGCCATCATAGACAACCACCAACACACAACCCTAAAGATAATCACATGGAATACTGGCTGCATCAGCTCTAGCCTACCAGGTATACAGGAACTCACACAAACACTACACACAGACCCACACATCATCCTCATCCAAGAAACTAAACTCCACAAACACAAATCCACATCATATATAGATCGTAAACTCCAAGATTATAAGATCATATATAACAACTCCAACAACACGCCACACCCCCACAACCGATACTCTGGTCCCAACCCGACTAGAGGGGGCGTACTAGCAATGATATCTAAGAATATACACACGAATGAAAACATCACCAAGATCCCAACTCCCGGATCAATATCACCATATCTCCAAGCTATAACAATCAACAACAAACCCATAACACCAATACTCATCCTACACATGTATATGCCAACACACCCCCAAGACACACACCTCATAACAGAAATACAAAGTCAAATTCTCACCTTGATTACTCAACATCCGACACACCAAACTATTCTAGCGGGAGATTTTAACCGTGACATACTACTCCGAGGCAGGACCACCGATGGCATAACATTCCCTCCCACCCAAGCCGACCACGCATGGGCCCAATTTACACAAAATGTTGGCCTACACACAATCAACAACCAAAACACCCTCACAAGACAAGGTGGACATAATTATACCTCAACGAGTCTCATAGATGGTTTCTACTCCAACATCCCCAATCACAACAACCTACTATGCCATACACTCACCTATCTCAACCAAAACTCCGACCACTACCCGGTCCTCTTACAGTTAGCCCCCAATAGTATAATCACCAAAAGAACAACACACCCCACGAGAGTCCCCAGGATCACATACCCCATACCCCCCACCAACATCCAAAAACTCCACACCACATTCCTAGACAAGCAAAGCCTAGCAATAGCCAACCTCACAAAAACCCTCCAAAACGAACAACTCAACCCCACACAATGGGAAGAGGCCCAAAGCCAATTCCAAAACATCATAAACTCTCTCAGCCAATGCATTGAGCAAACATGCATGACAATACCTCCCACCCCATTACCCAACAGAGCCAAAAACCAAGGAGGGTTCCTACCCAGGAAACAACAAAAACTATGGAAACACCAACTAAAAATATACCACAGCATCCGGAAATCAATCCGAGCTACTTGCCAGAATCCCCACACGCAAATCCAAAATAACCCAGACATACAAACCCTACAAAAAAACTCGACATCTTACCATCCCACCCCTCCCCACTAACCCCACAGAACGAAAAAAAATGGATAGAAGACCTGGCCAGTATAGGCAAATACGCCAAAGCAGAAGCCCATAAAATCATCACCAAACAAACCGCCATAAATTGCAAAACCGCCATCACCAAATACAGAGCCATGCTAAACACTAAACCCAAAATCATTCACAAAAAGATCTTCCACCCAACCATCTATAGCTCCCTGGACTGCTTACAAAACCCACAAGGAAACATCCTAACCAACCCCACAGACATAGCCAACAAAATATTCAACACCCAACAAACATCTTTCCAAAGACAAGCACCCCTTTGCGAGGACAACATCGACCATTCCAACACATGCACATGCGCCGTACGCAAATACCCCTGGCACACACCAAACGGCTTCATACTAGCCAAAAGAGGACACCCAAACACCCCAATACATACCCAATTCACCAGAGAAATCTACGACAAATGCCTCAGAAGTCTAACCCGGGGGAAAGCCCCCGGGCCCGACAACATCCCCAACGACATAATAAAAACCCTCTCACCACACTGCCATGACCTGATATTCTTATTTTTCCAACATTGCTACAAACAAAAAGAAATCCCAAACCATTGGAAACATAGCAAGACCATTCTCCTACACAAAAAAGATGACCCCACCCACCTAAACAATTACAGACCAATTGCACTGGCTAATACAATATACAAACTTTACACTAGCACCATAACAACCCTCCTCACTAGCTACGGCGAACAACACAAGATACTACACTTTAGTCAAGAAGGATTTCGCCCGCAATGTAACACCTCTAGACAAATTCAAATGGTCATAGCAACACTTGAAGATGTGAGACTCACCAACAAAGACATCTACCTAACATACATCGACTTCCGAAACGCCTTCGGCTCCATCGATCATGCAAGACTGTTAGCCATCATGGAAGACCTAGGTTACCCCCTGGACGTTGTCAAAATTGTAGGTAACATATACAAAAACTCCACCACATCCTTCACTGGAACCCACTTTGGAACAACACCCCCAGTAGCCATCAGCCGAGGAACCATACAAGGAGATATCCTCAGCCCATATCTATTCATAATATTCTTAGAACCACTACTGAGGTGGCTGGAACAAGATAACCTGGGATACCACTTTAACACCTCCCCCGCCACGTGTACCACTACAGCATACGCAGATGACCTCGCAATATTTACCGACAACATACACCACATCCAACCACAAATACTCAAACTACAAAAATTCGCAGAATGGTCACACATGGATCTCAACCTATCAAAGTGTGCCATCACAGGATGCCCCAATAAATCTAAACTTAAGCCAAACACCTTCAAAGCATACATTCGATCCCAAAGCATTACATACAAGTCCAAAAACTTCCCCATCCTCACACAAAATGAACCATACACATACCTAGGCATCCACCTAATACCATCACTCAAGTGGAAACTACAAAAAAAATCCACGCTCCTGAAAGCCAAACAACAAAGTAAATTACTAGCCACCTCTCCAGCCAGTCTCAAACAGAAATTAAAAATCCTAAACACAGTCATTAAACCCCGTATCGCATACACCTACTACACAGTCCCATTCTCCAAACCAGACATTAAGAAACTCGACAAAATAATTAGCAAACTAACCAAAGAAATTTGTAACATACCTAAATCCACGGCCAACATCCTTACCCACCTCCCACATGGAGAGTTTGGTACAAACATGACCTCACTCCTCCCAGACTACATAAATTGCATTGGTCAACAGCTATTACAAGCCCTCAATGACCTAGGGCAACTAGGCACCATCTACCAAGGCCTCACTAAATATATATCCGCCAAATACGGCGGATCGCTGCACCTCCCCAAACTCAAACAACAAGCATGCACATGATCACCCATTGCTAGAACACTCTTCTTACTAGAACGCGAATATGAAATCCACACCACCACTACCAACCGCGCATTTCCCATCAAAAAAACCCCACTTGAACAAGCATGGAGATCTAACCCAACATACGATACCCTCACGGACACAGTGAAAACCAAATCCCAACAATACCTCAATAAACTATACACATATGGCATTACAACGTTACCACAAATCCAAAACCAAACAACTGGAGCCATATTTACACCAGCAGAATTTCGCAACGTACACAAACACGCGCCCAAAATCATCAAAGAGGCACTACAACAAGCCCACACACTCTTCCCCCCGCCATCCCCCGTCCCCCACATACAAATAACCCAGCAAACACCCACATATGCTGAACACAACCCAAATACATCCCCACAGACTACTCTAGGGCAAGCAATCCAAACCATAATTAAGGACACAACCACCACCAGAAAAGATAAGTGGGGCGCGCATGCCATCAAAAAAACATACCTTTGCCAATGGCAAACCACACAAGGCCTCATCCAACAATGGCGCACAGAAGAAGACCTCATACACCCAGACAACATATTACTCGACCACAACCTGCTCCTCATCACGCAATACCAAAAGAGAACCCTAACACAACAAACCACCCAAGCCTTTGATAAATACCTTTAGACATACACACAATTGCCACAATCCCACCCCACGCTATACACTACGACCCCACCCCCGAATGGCCTCGATACTACAGACACGTAGAACCATCCCTAACATCAATAATATGCACACACAACCAAAACCAACCTACAAGCAATTTACAGACCCCGAACAAATTACAAAATATCCTACAAACCACAATCAATATACACGTCGACACACACCCCATTCAACCTACCCTCACAAATTACCAAGTTAAATTTTCCAGAACATGGAAAGAGGCCTCCAAAACAACACCCACTTCCCCAACACAACCACACCCAAACTAAAGACACTAAATTCATACACCCCCCACTAAAAATCACCAACCTCAGGCTATCCACACAAGAGTGGAACCCGGACAAAGACATTTGTACTAACAAACCCACCATACAAACACATGACCACGAATCCCACATCTACGACCAAAGTGGAAATTACATGGCCACCATCACGACGGAAAGATTACATTGGCTATGGAACCAATACTCCCACAACAAACCCCAACACCTAATAACCTTCCTACAACCCCCCCCCCCACAAGACTTTGAAACAAAGATACTATGGTTTATACACAGATACCCCCACACACCCCTTCCAGCTAAATACAAATACACCCACCCACTTAAATATCAGCCACAACAATGAATTTACACAGACGGATCATTTATCCCACCCACCAAAAACTCCGAAGGTCGGATAGAGGGCAACATAGCAAGCTCAGGAGTCTATAGCCCCAATAACAATACCAGAATAGCAGAGCGACTCTCAGGCTACCAAAATATACTAAGAGCCGAACTTAATGCAATTCTCATTGCCCTCAAAAACATAAAATCCACCCAACAAGATATACACATTTTCACAGATAGCCTAAACAACATATTCCTAATCAATAACCACATCCAACATCCAACATCACAACATCACCACCCAGACAAACTACTAATAGGAGCAATAGTACGACATATACACTGGACCCCACACACCATTCATATACACAAAGTACGTGCACACGTAGGCATCACAGGAAATGAAATAGCCGACACACTAGCCAACGAGGGAACACTTAAAGAAAAACCAACCACTACCCCTCGCATACACACGGCACACCCCACCCCCTATTGGCTAGCGAGTTGCCCAACAACCACTCATGATGGAGCCATCCGTAATCTTCACACATTCATATTAAACGAACACCGAAAACGCGAAACAGAATTGGCCAAAACCAAATTCCCATATGTGGACAAATGGTTATCGAACACCCAAATACATCAAAAACTATCCAATCACTTCTGGAAAAATGACTCCATAACAGATGCCTAAATCACCCAAACATTAAAATTCCGATATGCACAATACATGGGTAATCACAAAAAGACCATATTATGGCCTCTCACACACCAAAATCCCAATTGCACATTGTGCCACCTCAATGACAGAGACACATGGCCCCACCTCCTATCAACATGCGAACACCCATACTTAAAAGGCCTACGAATCGCAAGACATAATAAAGCAGTACATCTCATCACCCAGACCCTACAAGCTAACAAAAACACAAGGTTTTACACATTAACCAACGCAGGCAACCTTAACAACAAACCACCTGACCAAACAATCCCGGAATGGCTCCTTACATGTATATGCTCAACACCAACATGCCATTGTCTAGCCAAACTTCGACCAGACATACTCTGCCTAATCGGAGCCCCAAACCATACACAAATACCAATAACACCTTCTCCCGACGTCACAATCCAATTCATAGAATTCACATACTGTCATGATAGATTCCCTGACCAAGCCCTCACACATAAACACACTAAATATGACCCACTAATCACCACCATACAAAACGACAACTGGATCACCAACCCCCTTTTCACCATTACAGCTGGGGTAAGAGGGGCTATACATGAACACTCCATCAACAAACTTACCAACCTTAAAATCCCAAAACAAGCCATTAAATCCTCATGAAAAATATCCACCAAAATGCCATCAAATACCTCACATACCTCATCCTAAATAAAAGAAAACTCGAAAACAAACAGGCACCCGTCCCTCCCCCCCCATGATCTGGAAGTATAATCGACCCAACAAATGAGCCCACCTCGCAAGAGGCATCACACCTATAACTGAATCACGGACACCCGTGATCAGCCATAGGCCAACAGGCTCACAGTCACGCCGGTACCTAGCTACGGGCGTTATTTTTTATTTTTATTTTATTTTATTTCATTAGGATGGTGATTCTAGTTTTTGAATGTGATGGAAGGAGTTTGTGAATTTATCAGACCACTTTATTGTGCCGTGATGTGCGGAGGTTATTGATGATGGGGTTGGTGGACATGGAGAGCAAGTGGATGTAGGTGTTAGTAAAGCGTAGGGGCCATATGTCACATAGGGGGGGTGGAAATTAAGTGGATGAAATGATGTTCTTCCTTTGTTCACCCATGTATTAACCGTATTGTAGTTCGAGTGTTTGGGTAATTTGAGTGTTGGTGCATTTTGGGGAAGACCAAAAGTAGGAAATGGTTGAGTATACTAGGGGATTGTTGAGCCATTTTGCCACATGGATACTGGGGGAGGATTGTAGTTGGAAGTTGGCATGTGAATTCTTTCTATATACGATTTGAGATGTCAAATGGGTGTATTGTGGGGGTGTTTAGTGAGTATTTTGGAGTGTCAGAAGGGGATGGTGTGGGTGGTATGTATCGGGGAAGTGGTATGTTGTGATGGTTTGTTGGCTCCCATTTTGGCAAGTTTATTAGCGGTGTTGTTGCCTAGATGCCCGAGTGTGCTCGTATTTTTTGGAGGGTGATTGGGTGGGTTTGATGGGAGAGACGTTGGATAATGGCTTGTGTGAGTAGTTTATTAGGATGATCGTGTTGTGGCAATGGGTGGTGGATGTGGTTGTTGGTGAGGTAGAGAGGTTAAGGTTGTTTATGAAGATGTAGGAGTGTGTTTTGTTGTCTTTGGTGATGTGGAAGGCTGCGAATATAGCGTTGAGTTCAACTATGAGGACGTTTTGGTATTCAATCGTTTGCAACGGGCATGTTGGGCGTTGCCCCATGGTGGTATATTCTTAGTCTGGTTGTGCCCTCTTTGCCTTGTCGGGTTGGGGATGTGAATGATCCGTATGTCTAGTATGTGGGTGAGGTGAATTATTATTGTTATTATCATTTATATTTATATTAATTTTTTGGGGGGGGGGCAAGAGTGTATGTGTATGTAGTAGGGTAGTGGTTGTGGGTGTGTTGCGCCATTTCTTGGATATGTTGACTTTGGTAGGCATAGATATAGGGTTGCGGTTATTTGTGAAATGAAGCTAATTGAGGCGGAGGGCAACTCTAGGCAATAATGGAATCTTTTTGCAAATATGGGTATAATGGTTGGATGGACATTTGATGTACACATAGGATAGTGGTGGTTTTGTTTTAGTAATGTATGTTGGGAATCCACCATGTTGGGAGTATTTGACGATGTGGGGGCCAAAGTAAGCAAACACCTAGTTGTTGAGATGGGGCCCAAGGAGGGGATGTCATTTTGGTACCAATCTCCATGCGTGAGAATGAAGATAGTAAAAGCGTTGGGATCGGTGTGTGTGGCCATGCAGACCTTGTGTAGGGCTTCCACAACGGTATTTGGTGGGTGGGCTAGGCCTCTGCATGTCCATTGAGTTGTGTCCATTGAGGGGTGAGAGGCCCAGCAAGTAACATTGAATGAACCATGTGAGTCTAGTCTGGAAGTCTTGGGGAGTGGAGAATTTGTATAGAGTGATGCCGTCGGAGGCATGGAGGCGTGTAATGGGGGAGGTGGTATGGGTGGTAGGGATGGTGGTGTAGATATTGAAGTCGGGGTTACATGTTGTTGATGTTGAGGAGTTGTAGTGTTTTTTTTGACATAGCGTAGGTCTTGTGTGTGGAGTTGATGGAAGTGTTTGTGATGTTTTTCATGGAGGTAAGTGCGGGTGGTTTGTGTAAAGTATTGTGTGGAGAGGAGTTTGTCATAGGTGGGGTCACAATCTTCGTGGTTGCCAACTAGGTTATCCTTGGGATGCCATGAGCTATCCTTGTCAGGGTATTCTTGCTAGTGGGTGGATCTGGTGGTGCCATTGGAGTTTAGTTTATATTCTACTTGGATGCCATGGGTGGTTTTTATGACAAAGACTTGTGATGTTCGGTCTAGGGCTAGGGGTTGTCTGGTATTTATGGTTGTTGAGGGTTGGGGGGGGGGGGTTAAATGGGGGGTTGTTGTGGTTGGAAGAAGGCATGTTTGTGTTTGGAGAGGAGGGTGAGGTTATTATGTTTGTGTGGGCAAGGTAGGGTGCCACTAGGTGTTCCATTTTTGTTGTGTGTAGAAAAATAGTTTCTTTTGTGGGCCAAGGCTTCTTGGCTAAGTTTTGTGCATTTTCCAGATTATATTTTGTATGTTTAAGGGGTGAGAATTTGGGTCCTTGTAAAGTCTATATTGTTGCTAATGGTGGTGAGTTGTTGTTTGAGGAGGGTGTTTAGTAGGTGTGGGTGTGATAGTTGTTTAGACTCATTTAGGTGAGTTGTGGAAGTGAGATTGTGCCATAGTTGTGCAAGGGATGAGGGACAATATGGGAAGTTTGTTAGTGTGGTTTTAAGGCAAATGTCAAGAGTTTGCATCATTTGGAGGGTATGTGTGGTGGTCCGGTGGAGGAGTAGAGGCATACTTGTGTTGTGAAGTTAGGGATTCTGCAAAGTCCATCAAGTTTAATGGCAATGATGTGGCGGGTGAGGCTGTCTAATATGTTTCTTAGGTAACCGTTGTTATTAAGGGCATCCCATACTTGGGATGCAAGGGTGTGATTGTGGAAGGAAGGAGTGAACCAAAAAGGTCTTGTGGGATCGTCGACAATGGCATTGGCAGTTGTTGTGGGGAGTTTACATATTCCATTACCAAACATTATATGTACATTGATTTTAGATTATCTAAAGTTTCAATTCAAATTACCACCTTGATTACACCCCAATATTGGGAAATATTATTCAAGACTAAATATAGAAACATGCATCAACCATGCCGTGTAATCACAAATTATCATTCAATCCAAAAGGTTAATACATTTTATCTCATATATTTATTTTTTTAAACATGTATCATCCAAGTGCAAATATGACAAAGGTTAGATTTGTGACCTCTTTTACAATATTTTGTTGTCTAAAACACAATGCCTCGCGTTATATTTATGATTAAAAACTCTAACACACACTAAATTTAAATAAGATCAATATGAACAATTGTTCATTCATTGCATTTTTCGAATATATTGCCAATTTCAAAGACATTGATACAAAACATATTGGAATCAATAGGAGATAAGATTGCACAAGCATAGACACCTATACAAAGGCATATGAACAATGCTTGGAGTGAGATAGTCTCATGCTCTCCTTGCTTTGCTTTTTATTGCTTTTCTTCTCTTCATTGGTTCATACAAACAATATGGGATAAATCTTATCCCTCTTCGGACTAGCATGGTAGTCTTATTCTAACCTTATTCTTTCTCATGCCTCTTCCATTATATTTCTATTGACTATGAGCAATCTAATGCTCTTCTTCCATTATATTTCTATTGACTACGAGCAATCTAATGCTCTACTCTCTACAAAACAAATCGTCCTTTGCAAACTTTATATGCTTTGTTGAGTTCCAAATTGGGCCGTTTTCCTTCGCTTGCGGTTTTCATGCAATGGTCATTGGCATTTGCGTCTATCAAACCGGGGAGAAACTTGAATCAATGGTCCACTTAGAGGATTTTTTGGTGTCCCATTCAATGCTATGACGGAGGATGTCTACATTCTTTCTACAAGGATGGAAATATTCCACTTGGATTTGACAAAAGTGGACTAGTTGTCACAAAATTTGGTGTAGTCAAAGCTTTTGCCAACCAAGTGGGCATGAAAAAATTCTTCATCCCATGGGCATGGCAACATCATGTAGTCTTCATGATAATCCATTGCCACTTGAAAATATGGTTGTGTAAGGGATTATGCAATAGACAAATGTATAAGTAGTCCACATCGAATTCCTCATGAACATTTTTATTGCAAAAATACATGGCTTTAGACTACAAACTTGTGGGCCAACTCTTTGGCCAAAATACATGTTTTCAATACACTTAGAGTTTCATGTGATTAGATTTCTCAATTTTAAAAGCACATGGTCCTAATATGGTATAGGCCAATCATATTGTCCATGTACAAAGTTGGTGTTGTTTCCTGCACATAAACCTTGTCAATAATATTTACATCCAAAATTTCCCTGAATAATCTCTTCCTCATTATTCATTGGATTTGGTTGGCAAGGTTTTGGCTCACCATTTGGCAACATTGCTTTGTTGTTTTCATTTGTTTCCCTAATCAAGATACCTTTAGGTGGGGTCCAATTGGGTGCGTTGCAAGAATGTTTATATTGCATTACTGGAAAACCATCATTGCACATATAAAATTGAGATTGTTGAGGTTTAGTCTCCTACAAGACAGTCCTTACCATCAAGAATATAAGGTTTTATAAAAGCCTTGAGTAAGGAATGTCTTTGCTCAGATAGGGAATCACCGGGATAGTGTCCAAATTCATGTATAATTTCATGAGTAATGGAATGGTTGGGAAATCTTCTTCATGCAACTTCGTGCTCCATTGTCCAAAATAAGCATCAATGTTGTCGTGTGTGTGCCCAACCATGAAAAGGACACATACACCTCCTTGAAATGCCTTGTGCCATCAACAAAGACAAAAAAACAAGACACTTGTTGTCCTTCGCACAATTGTCCATTTGAATCAATTTCCATAATTGCTTTACAAAGATGCATACTTTTGGAATTTTCAAATAACGTTCTCCATGAAACACATGAGCCTTCTCTAGATCTAAAGCAATTTCACAATGGACCTAACAGTGTGATTGGAATTTGTGGAATAAAATCAAAGGCCAATGGACTTACTTGACATCCACATGACCATATGCAATCATGCATGCATATGGAGAACAAGGTTATTGATGTTATCATCCACATAGACAATAAGCCCGTGGACCAAAACGTGGTCATCATGACTCCAAATAACAACATGCAAGATTCTTAGATCAAAATCCTTAGATGTTTAGACCTTGAAGACTAAACATCACCGGCTTGCGAGGTACTTAATATAAACAACTACTTTTAAGACCAAACCCAATAAAGTTTCACCCGGCCAGCTTGAACTTCCACATGAAAACAAAATTTCAAATTTTTGTTTGGGAGCTGATGCCACAAGAAGTTCTGATGGTTGAAGGATTTTTGGGGCTAGTGGGCCAGATGATTATTGGCCTGATCCCAACTGCCCAACAATGGCAAGGCAGACAAAAGTGTTTATGAATGTTGTGGATACATCTATAGACAGCAACTATCAGGGTTGAGTGATCATTCAAATTTGATTGGACACATCTTGGGAGTTGATGATGTCACGGAACTACATTGATTGCAATTCTAATCATTTGTTTCTGTATGTTATAGTTGCAAGACCTAAAAAGATGAATCATTAGCTAGATGTTGAGTCAGCACTGAGAAGTTATCAAAGCCCGAAGGATATATATCCACACTGACTCAACATTAAATGCTTGGTCACTACATTTTGAGCCCATTTTGAGATGTATCTCTTTTTGAAAAATAGACAGAACAAATGCCACCAGTGTCCGGATTGTCTGGAAGCACTGTATGTACACGAAGGGCAGCCCAAAATGTGTATTCAATTAATGAAGTATATATATTTTGAATCCAAAATTTTCATAATCTTAGGCTCTGATTTTAAACTTGCACCGGTGAGATTATGTTGGATGACATCTGAACTCTCGGAAGTTATCAAGTGCAGGTGTTGTAGAATCCCGTTCATCAACCTCACACTTCGCACCACTTACACAAAATGAGAGTTTTGGAAAAAAATTGCAATCCAATATGTATGTATATCTTTCATATTCCTACTAGATTCGGAGGAGTCATTGCAGTGGGAGGACTCTTTCACAAATATCTTCAGTGAGTTTCTCTTTGCTTGGCTGGATTCCTCCGTGCAAATCAAAGTGTTCAATGCCAGGTTCTTGGTGAAGCCAGAGCAGAGCATCTCTCTCTGTCTTACTCTTTGCATTATTCGCAGTCTGCTGCAGACACTATTCTCTGCTAATTTGGTAACAAACAGGAAGCATCGTTCCTTGAAGCGCCCTTGCAGGTGGACATCTCCTTCACAGTCCACTCCTTACCTTGGAAGTGATGACTCAAGACGACCATCAGAACCTTGCTGCTTTTGAGCGCAACATGAATCTCCTCAGAGAATTCCAAACTTCCAGGACCTGCAACGGATGTTGCCCTGATCTAAGAAACACGACACATCACGTTGCTCCAACTTCTTCTTAAGCTCCTTGCAGAATCCCTTGACCTCGCTGGTATGGCTGATGAACGCATCATAAAGTTTCCCGCTCTGAGGGCCTTTGCGGACAACTTCGGCTAATTTCTTCGCATATTGTGTAAGACTCTCGTGTCGATCAAACACTGCTCCGTTATGAATCTTTAGCGTCTTCCAGAACGGCTTCGCCTCTGGGAGGTTGGCCATGTTAAGGACATCGTGGAGCCAGAGATGATAGAGGAATGCGCCATACACCGTTACGCCCTATGGCTATGGGCATCGGGCTTCTTCCCCCGCGGGCTCAGTTGACGATGTGTGAGGACAGAGAAGGCAACGTCAATGTTGGGGGAATTTAAATTCGTTGTGAGTCGGTATGAATCATCTAGTCCGCTCGTAGCTCTGCAGCAAGAGCGCTGTCCTCTGGCATGTGGCCGATGTACAAAAGATGAGCCATGGATATGACGCTGATCGATCTGGCGATTTATGCAATCTCGGCCTCAATACATTGTCAGAATAAAGAGAAAAGACATCCATGCATTTTAATTCTTTCAATGCGAATTCCACACTACTCTTGCTTCGGAAGACACTACATATCTCCCGACTTCCTGAAAATAGGTAAAACCCCAGGATACTGCAGTAACTCTTCCATCGGGCATGACGGTGGCAATTTGCCATCTCGCACTTCCGACATAGAGTCTGCCACAAATTTTGCCGCTGTCCTGTATGCTCCTCGAAGTAACAGGTACATGAATAAGTACTGACCAGGAAGTCACACAAAACCAAGAGCACAGCATTTAATTTCGCCAGCAGCTCTGGACATTTGTTCTTTGAAGGACAAAAATGCGTTGCTATCGGCGATTTGTGCATTTCGGCCTCGTTTCATGTCGGAATAACAAAAACATCCTTTCACATTTTCCATGAGATTTCAGACTGCTCTAGTTCGGAAGACACTAGGTCCCAAGTTCCTGAGTTCAGATTGAACCCTAGGGTACTGCATTGTCTCTTCCATCAGGCATGGATATGGCAATTTGTTATCCCTCTTCCGCTGCGGACATGGAAATTTCCCTAAATTTTTCCACTGTCGTGTATCCTCCTCGAAGTAACAGGCAACTGAATAAGTACTAACCAGCAAGTCACACAAAACCAAGAACATATCATTTTAAGTTCGCCAGCAGCTCTGGACAATTGTTCTTTGAAGGACAAAACATGCGTTACTCTCGGCGAATTGTGCATTTCGGCCTCAATTCATGTCGGAGTAAGGGAAAAACCCCTTTCACATTTTCAATGAGAAGTCCCAGGGTACTGCACTGTCTCTTCCATCAGGCATGGCAATGGCAATTTGCTATCCCTCTTCCACTGCCGATATAGAATTTGCCGCAAATTTTGCTACTGTCCTGAATGCTCTTCGAAGTAACAGGTACATGAATAACTACTGAGCGGCAAGTTACGGAAAACCGAGATCACAGCAGTTATGTTCGCCAGTTGCTCTCGAAATGTGTTCTTGGAAGGAGAAAATTGTGCGTTACTTTCGGCGATTTGTGCATTACGGCGTCAATTCATGTCAGAACAGGAAAATTCCTTGAAATTTTACTACTTTGATGAGAGACTCAGACTGCTACAATTCGCCATAAATTTTGCCATTGTCCAGTACGCCCTTCGAAGTAACAGGTATAAGAATAAAGTACTAACCAGCAAGTCACACAAAACCAAAGATCGCCACAGCAGAGCAGCTCTGGCAATTTTTTCTTTGAAGGACAAAAGATGCATTACTTTCGGAATATGCGACGATCTTACGAAAAATTTGACGTCTTCGAAAAATTGTGCGACGATCAATACTCTTGCAGGATACGTACGGGAACGACAGACAACGGAAACTTCAAGTACGATTTGATCAAGTACCAAGAGAATAATTAGGTCCTTTTTTTTTGTTCCTTTTTGCAAGAAAATGAACTTTCCTGGCACAATCAGGTCATTCTTCAAAGAGAGTGCGATAGGATTAACAAGATTGAAAGAAACAAGATAAGTCAATGCAAAGGTAATTGAGATGTGAAGCGTACCGGATTCCTACGCAGTTTCTTAAATCGGCTGGTACTGATTGTTCAAGGATCAGTCTTCCGCCAGAATCCGATCGGCGAATGCGCTTGCTCAATGACCAAATCGAATCACCGCCAAGTGCACAAGAATCGACGAACTCACCGCACGGGGCGTACCGTGTGGGTAAGAAAGACAATACCGGTCCTGATTCTGTCGGTGATGCACGGTATCACAAACTTTTAATCGTCAAATCACTATAATAGCACAAGATCGTCAGAAGATCAGTGAAGGACAACTGTGCTCGATTATTGAGCAAGGAAGTAGAATTGCACAAGATTGTAAAGTCAGTTCGAGTAGAACAATAACAAGGTGAGTGGACATAAGCTACTTACAAAGAGCTTCCGAAGCCGCAGAGAAGTTACACTCCTATGCTCCAAATAAAGAAATCACTCGAATATCCATCTTCTACAGTAGTCTCTGGTGAGGCGATCGGCGAGTGAAGGACATTACAAATTGTGGAATTAAGTGACTGCATCACCATGTACAAATGTAGGTGACCACAACGTGCCCTCGAGAATTGAAGCATAGAAGTAAAACTGGTCATCTTCTTGCTTGAGGAACCTTGCCAATCAAGCGGAGTCAATGCATAAAACCTACAAATACAGTTCAACAATGTCAATATTGCCAGTATCATCATCTGAATGCACAGAAGCACAAAAACTTTGAATTCTTAACAATCCTATTATTACAACTGGAATGTGACTTCCACATAATTTTATAAGCACTGCAAAGAAACACATTGCAAGTTATCATACAGAGCTAAGTGGAAACATTGGAGTTTCCACATTATAAGCACTGCAATCAAACACATTTCAAGTTACGTACAGAACTAAGTCGAAACTCCGCTACATTTCACCAACACGGATATGTGTTCCTTTGCAGTGCTTATAATGTGGAAATTATGACATGATTCAGCCCTTCCTGACCTCCAAAAGAAAGCAATCTATGCCTGCATATTTTGCGATGGAACCCAGGTGATTCTTAGGATGGGTTTCCATGTCTGCAGCTGACCCACTAGATTCTAGATAATAGTGGGTTGGATGTGTTCTCATGAAGATAACAAAAGCAACCAACCAATCACATTTTGGTTTCTTGTTGAAAGTGGAGGGGCCGTGACCATGCATCCACGAAACGCTCTAAATAACAAAAACTGATTGGCACATATGAACCCTACTCCACCATATTTCATCTACATTTGTTCCTATTCCTAGAGTATGGTAGGCGAGCAACACACATGGAAACTCACCCTCACACTCCCACACTACCTTGAAAACCCTTTTCATAATCCCGCATCCACCACAATTACAAGGATCAAAAGAAAGCAATCTATGCCTACATATTTTGCGACGGAACCAAGGTGATTCTTGGGATGTGTTTCCATGTCTACAGCTGACCCACTAGATTCTAGATAATAGTGGGTTGGATGTGTTCTCATGAGGATAACAGAAGCAACTAACCGATCACATTTTGGTTTCCTGTTGAAAGTGGAGGGGCCGTGACCATGCGTCCACGAAACACTCAAAATAAAAATAGCTGATTGGCACATATAAACCCTACTCCACCATATTTCATCTACATTTGTTCCTATTCCTAGATTATGATGGGCAAGCAACACACATGGAAACTCACCCTCACACTCCCACAGTACCTTGAAAACCCTTTCCAGAATCCCGCATCCACCACGATTACAAGGATCACCGGTCCTTGCCACTTGCTCTATGTCACTACAAGGTAAATTTAGGTATTCAAATCTATCAACTTCTAAGATCTGGATATCTAATATCTACCTTGTAGTGACAAAAACCTGTGATCCCTCCCCATCGCTATCTCCATCTCTAAGTCTCGTCAGCATAGATTGTTCAGTCACTTACTTCCAAGTCTCCACCGAAAGATGACAGTAACATGTCGATGAAGAGGCTCTATAATTATACTTGCTCCCTCAGGAGGAAGACATTCTATCTATCCTCCTGCACATTTCAGGATGATGCAAAAATTGCAGTAATTTAATGCACACTCTAGAATCATCAATAGCCCAAGCTCAGTCAACGTGCAAAAGATGATTCAACTAGTATGTCAAACTTCAATACTACTGTAATTTGCACAACACTGCCAAAACCAAACAGTGTGCAAAAGTATGAAATCAAAAACATGGCTTGAAATGGAACTCTGCTTCAGCAATTTGCAAATGTGTCACAGTATCCTTACACCTTTTTCCGCAGCCCTCCAGAGGAAAGCAAAACTGCTATCTCCCCCCAAAAGTTCCAAAAGTGCCAAAAGTGCAAACCAGCATTGCCGCTGTTGTTAAAGACTTGGCATGAAACATATGTATAACTTATAGGTAAAGCATGATTGTCGAGTCCTGCCAGGCTCCAATATCAATACTCTGCAAGTGTGAGTCTGACTAGGTAACTGATTCTCGGCCTTTTTGAGTGGAAGATAAAATATCACATTTGGCATGTTGCTACGTGTACTTTAGGATAAGGTCCAACTTGAGATTTCGTCTAACTTCAGATAAAATGTTGACATGCATGTCAAAGGATGCTATCAGTTAGCTTTTTGGAGTACGTGAATTTGAGCTCATTGAGTCATTTCACCTCTTTATAAGGTAGACGTGCCTGAACTGAACACAACTAAAATCTAGACAACTGTATTTGATTGGTATGTGGTTAGGTGTGGATCTAAGAATGGACACCAATAAGATGTGTGTCTAGAAGAGATTGGATTACATGCGCAAAACATGCTAACCACTCTAGGTTCATTAGTCAACGTGAATGGGAGGGAGCTATATGACCAGGTGATGAACATGAAATTTTTCAGCTTGATTATGAATAAGGTACTCATATGAGTTCTGAAAAGTGAGAGGCTCATGACTATGGGCCCATTTAGATTTGCTAATCATCTCGTATTAATTGCATGTTTCATATCCTACAAGAAGTGGGTGCAGAGAGAACTTGTATCCAAATAACACATGTCTACTTTATCCTGCAGAGCTAGCTTCCAACAGTGGACCCATACCTTCACAATATCCCATCAATATTTAAAGAACTCAGAACATTCTGCAGTCAGTTCTATTATCGTTTCTACCAGTGCCTGGGAAGTTTTTGGGCATAGTCGGTCAAGATCCTAGTGATTCTAAATCCAGCCGGTTACATGTTGACATCTTCCGGTTTTGCATTATTCATTTGAGGCATATTCTATAGATTCCTCTAAAATGATCGGTAATTCTCCTGAACTCTCGAACTTCAACCGGTTATTTCTCAAACTCAACCGGTTCATCTGTAACTAACTGACAGTTCTCCCCGGACATAGGTTTCTGCTCATCCTCGTTATATTCTTTGCCACTCAAAAAAATCTAAATTTGAATGTGTGATCATAGGAAGGTCATGGACACTTAGGGCCACTTCACACATGAGCCAAGAGCTGTGACCTTGTAATGGTGAGGACCCTTGACTCTCATCCAAAGGCCATACCATGGGTGTTGGGAAAGCCGTTTTATCTAGTCACGGGCACTCAAGCATAGTGTGAAGTGAGATTGGACCATGTTGCGGGACCATTGCATATTTTGTTGGCGGAAAAAGAGGGGAGGATTTGGTTTAATATAATATGTCTCAAACTCTATCAATTTGAGAGAATTACTTGGTGGTGTTTGTTTGTCTTGGAATCTGTCTTGGAATCTGTTCTGGAATCTACCTTGCAATTTGTCTTGAAATTTGTCCTGCTGGAAAAAAATATTAAAAAAATCATGGTCTCCCATAGACCATGAAACCATAGTCCGCCATGTAGGACTCCATGTAGACTTTTCATCCATGAAGTCTTCTTTGGGCATTTAGGCCTTCACCTTTGTGTGTGAAGTGAACTTGGATGGTCTTCGCCATTTCGACCAATGAGAGCTCTTAGATTGCAATGGTCACGGGCCTTCAGTCTTGTGTGTGAAGTGGCCCTTAGAGGGAACACCTCAAAAGAGGCGAAATCAAAAGGCCAAGAGAATTTGTTGCATTGAATCAGTACAGTGACACATGAAAGGTTTTAAAGTTTAAACAAGAGTTTCACTATGTTGTGCACTACCAGTGTCAAGTTGACAACGCCACTTTTTACTAAGAGTGTCCCCACCAGCCCGGGCATGGGGCATGCCAACGCCATAAATGGGGCATCCCGGGTTCTTAGGTGGCGGTACCGGCATAAAGTAAGTCCCACCAATGGCCGGCACCCCATAATTTAGAACCGGCCCGGGTATAGTAAAGAGCTTCCCCCTCCATAAATGGCTCATATAACGGACCTCCTCCGGCCCGCCAAGAGATTATTTAAATAACAGATACTCCAATATCCTACTTTATCCCGTGTCAGATAATAGGTGTCGTTGTCTTATTGATTGCTTCCTAATTATGGCGGAGATATGCCTAGGCTTTGGTGGGCTTGACTCAAGATGAGCTGCCCCGCCAAAGGCATAAAATACTATATAATCTATTTTTCTTATACCCGGTCTGGTGGGGATGCCCTAAGAGAGATTGGATGTACATATTGTTTATGTAAAAGGTGGTGGACATTGAAGGTCCTAGAATTGATTTCATGTAAACTGTGAGGTTAAGCTGTCTTAGGTTAATATAATATCAGGAACACCATTTTAATTAAAATGAGACAATTTGGTCATTTTGAGACAAAAAATTAAGGTGACGTTTCGAGGCACCTTAAAGGAAATTTAAGGCGAAATCCAAGGGGAACTTTGTTCCCATAAGCCAAGTTCCAATGGGGTACATAGTGGGTACATGATAAAGCACCAAAAGTTCCCTACAAGTGTTCCCCCACCACGTTCACATCCTCCGCAATTATTCACCTTAATGTACGCTATTAAGGTGATTGGCAAAATGAGACTTTGAAAAGTCTCATTTTAATTAAAATAGTGTTCAGGATGATCTTTGTAACTCAATAAAATGTGTAATCTGAAATCAATTTGATTGCAATTACTTATGTCAAATCCATTGATACTCCATTTGATTTAGTTACATGATTTATTTATCTCCAATGTTTTGTGTGATATATTTTATTCTTAATTATTTTATTATCATTT
This sequence comes from Polytrichum formosum, assembly GCA_964035585.1. Lineage (NCBI taxonomy): Eukaryota > Viridiplantae > Streptophyta > Polytrichopsida > Polytrichales > Polytrichaceae > Polytrichum > Polytrichum formosum. The sequence continues at coordinate 29,084,465 of OZ037940.1, read as the reverse complement.
TTTATTTTAAGTATTTGATATTTTCATCAAAACTCTCTATCATACTAATATTGACACGATGGTTGGTTTTAACAAAGTAATTACTCAATAAAAAAAATACAACATTGTCAAATTCTTTTGTAAGGCTTCTCTTATTATTAAAATTTCTTGATCATTTGATTTCATTTTAAGTAAGATGACAACAATGATAAGAACCAACCCATTGCAACTAATATACCAAGCATATTCAAGATCACCAACTACTAGAGCTCTAGACATCCTCAAACAACAATTCCGCATACACTTGGGCTCACTAGACACCACCTTCCCCCTAAACGAATTGCTACTTTATGTTGAATGGTATAAAAGCCCGTTTACCCATCCCTCACAACCCTTCAAAAATCATATATAGAAAAAATCCTCAAAAAAATTGTTTCCTTCAATATAACAACCCTCCCTCAAATCCAAGACCATACCACCACCCGTATCCTTACTTTCAAAGAATTCCAAAACAAATACAAAACCAAATCCAAAATAAATTAAAAACACGTGCTCTTACAAGCCGTTGCAATATTCACACCCATCCCCTCCACACACCCTGCCCATCCCCATCCAACAATGCCATCTATACCACCCACCTCCACTACCACCCCTACTGCAATAAGAAGACAAACACAACCATTAGGCATCCCCATCTCATATATCTCATCCTTTAAATCAAAACAACGAAAAGATAAAGTGGGTTGCCCACAAACTCATATATAACTTCCATTACCATTGGCAATCCTCACCACAAAATTATTCAAAGGATTCCACAAACATCCCTCCTAAACCAAGACAACATCCTCTACAAGCATAACTTACTACTCATAACAAATCTTTCTACACATATCAAACAACACACACACACACACACACACACACACAGAGTCTCACCCACTACCAACCACATACTAAGCAACCTATCCAGGCCTTCCACCATTGAATGAACCAATCTTGGAGTGCCAACTGGTCCAACAACCATACCAACCCACTCCAACATGTCAATGTTACTCCCCACATTACCATCCCTCTCCTCAGTGTGCAATGTCCTACATCCCCATTCCTACATGCATATATAGTAGCAATGAATCATTCCTCACTTCCATACAACTAATCCCATAGCCTTAACACCCCACAAATAACCACATCCAACAACAATTTCCGAGTACACCTTTTATACCCACCTCCAACCTCAATTATTGAATTCACCTATTGTAACGATAGATTCCCAACCAAGGCCACCACCCGCAAATTGAATAATACACGGTCCTCCTCCCACGCCTATCTCAACAAGGATGGGAGGTGTACCACCCATCATCATCACGGCCAGTATTAGAGGCACTATTCACATACCAACCATTAAACACTTACAAGACCTACACATTCCCATGTCCAAAATCCATAACTTGATGGAATTTTTTCCACAAATAGCCATTAAATATCTAACACATATTCTACCAAATAAAAGGAAATCGGAAAAACAATAGGCCCCGGTTCCACTTGACTATTAACCCCTTATAATAACCCCCTATGATTGCTAAGATTACAGTTAGACCCACACTAGCCCAGTCCACCTATGAAAGTAGGCACTAAGCCACCCCCGTGCCCCCTATGGCCACAAGGCAATGATTAGGAGATGGTGAACAAACATTACATGTCAGTATACATCAAAAACACCGGTGTTTCTTTTTTTCCTTCTGATGCAAACAATGACCAAAAACTACACTAAATAATCCATTATTGTGGGTCACAATATTTTTCTAGAGCCCATGCTAATTTATAATGATAAATAATGTGGATTACATTAGTTTTCAACCCATGCAAAATTACTAGTAGATAACTAGCGTGGGCCACATTATTGTTTGTTCTAGAAAACCAATGTGGGTGATTGTTTTATTTTGTAATGCTTTTGTACTATAACCAATATTCAATGTGTTGGACAGAAGTCTTCATGAAGACTTCTAAGGTAAAGACATGAGGCCTTGGACCCGCGTTAATTCCACCTTGACTAGAAAATTAGTTTGGCCCATGCTAACTATTTCCATGTTAATTTTCCACCCACACTACTAGGACTACAAGTACATTGCTACCAAGTTTTGTGACCAAATATGAGGCTTTGTCCTTTCTTCATAATGTACTAACTTGTACACTAAATATTGTATTTAGTGTCACCAATTCCATTTGTCTTGCTCAATACTATTTGCACGGGGCTAACACTTAGTGTGACTTACAAGAACCATCTGCGGTGAGGGTATAATTGTTTGGGGGGTATTATCTTGCTCATAATCAATTAAATGACCCATTCAATTAGGTAACTTTCTAATTGTGCATATTTTGTAGTACCTTATAATTACTTTGAAAGGTGGGGTTAGTCACTTTCATGTATCATACGTTTATTATAAATCAACAAGTGGTTGGTCGGAAGAGTGCTATGCCCTATGATTATCCTCCACACGTGGCCAATTCTAGTCGGTTGTTTGACCAAGACCAAACTTTGGCTCATTTAAAAAACCATCTCAAAAAGAAAGCCAAATAATTCATTGCAAATGCGGTTTAGCCTCAGAGCTATTTCATACAACCACATTACAAAACATATATACACAAAATTGAATTGCACTCAAGAGCAACAAGAAATGTATTTATTGTGGAAGCATAAACTAAGGACATCCTCAAGCATAGTGATGGAAATCCTAATACACTTTTATTCATGTGAAAAAGACAAAAAACCAAATGTGCCCACACCGAATTGCTAGAAGGTATATAGTTTGTAGATACCAACAAAACTCCAAACTCTCATAATGCAATGCCATGACCTAAACCAATCTCTTCTACATTGCTTACCTAAACCCACCATCCAATGTTCTTCAAACATTTTTCATCCATTGACAAAATTTCATCCACTATGGATGAGATTGAGGAATGTATAACCCTTTTACATAATTAATTATACCAAGATATCTTAGAAATAATATAGACCTAATTTCTTGGAATTTATAACACCCTACATTATTTTGAACTCAAATTCACATATTCTGTGGGGCCAATTTTATTTCGAAACCACTTCAATTTTTTTTTGATACCATCATTTCAAAAGACCCTATCTTTGGCCACACGAAGTTTGTAATTTTCAGGGAATGTCAACCCCGACTATTTGTAAACCGCCCTGCATGCAGTGTTACTAACACTTAGTTTAAACCTAAAATTATTTGTCATTCCTTGTAAAAAAAATTGGGCATTATAGATTTACAATGTGGAAATTATTGTCAAGTCTTGCTAGGTGGTCTTTCTTCCCAATTTCAAATCATCCATGACAACATTTCAGTACAGAAATGTTTGGATGTAGAATATATCAAAGTAAGTTGTTTCAATAACTGGCATACAGATGAACTACAAGGAAGTAGAGATGAAAATAAAGTATAAACCTATTTATAAGAATTGTCATTAGAAAAGTTACTACAGTGGCATAAAATGCCATATGACACTACATCCAATATTTAGTGTAGTTTCTTCATGAATAGAAACATGACATAGAATATGTTCACCAATAAAACCACAAATTATTGTGTGGTACATAAGCAAGCAAGCTTGTCTTGGATAGTCAAGACAAGAATGGAAAAGAAAAGAAAAAGAACAAGAAATATTGGTGTTCATGCACCGACTTGAATGTGAGAACATTCACCTTACGCAGATCATAGTTATCCATGATGCAATAATATCTAGTGTAAAGTCTCCCTTTTGGAAGACAAGCTCCGTGAGTGAGGTCTGTGGGAGTCAACCATAGACCAAATGGTCATATTAGGCCAAGTCTGGATACTCATCTTAAACAAACATCAATATTTGTGTGGTGTGGAGATAGGTGTGGATCTGAATGGCATGTCTTTGAAAAAGATTTGACTAAGTGCTCACAATTTGTTAGCCATCTGAAGCTCAAATAGTCAACATAACAAGGGGAACCTATATGATCATTTAACAAGAAAAAGAATATTCACTTTGATAATGAATAACATGTTTACATGAATTTTAAATTTCATAATGAAAATGGATAAATGCACGATTTGCTACTTATCTTGCACTAATTTCATGTTTTGTATCCTAGAGAAGTGGGTCCAAAGCTAAATGTGTCCATTTAAGACCCGCTCACGTCTATGTATGTAGACATGGGACTCGATATGCATAAAGCGTCATTTATGAATTGGTACAATAGACAATCATATCGATCTCATAGAGGTCTCAAAACTTAGTGCAAGCCCCCCCCCCTCATTGCCGTATCCACGCTACAAACATTTATTTTGGATGAAAAGTGGATTCTTTGTTTGGAAAATTTGTTGAGAGGCTCCCACCCGTCACTATATCCGCATTTTATATGCAAGAAAGTGAATGCGGCCATCCACTTTCTTCCAACAAAATGAACATGTTTGTTGCCACCGCAAATTCTCAAACAAGCATAAATGAGATGAGCAATCAATGACCATATTTCCTCTCAAATTTTCACCTAAAGGTGGCACATGGGTGACTCGTTACCTAAAATAGTGTGGAGTGCTTTGATTGACGAGATCTTTACCATGTCATTTTGCAAGACAACATGAAATCAAAAATCCCCAACTTTGGATATGGGTCGGCAACAAGTGGGAGAATGCATTACATATGCATCGGCAAATCAAAAAGTGGAAGGATGCTAGAGAGTTTGTGGATGCGGATACGGCAATGGGTGCATAACATTACTGAGTTGATGAGATGTGTTCAACTACCCTAACTTTTGATTCTGTCTAATGCGATGGGATTCCAACATCCGGAGCCTTTATTCTCGAATCTACTACTTGGTCCATGAACACAACTCATCAGCTCAGTAATGTCAAGCCCCACCTTATTTGAAGATAAAAAATTGTTGTGACAGTGTAAGGTCTCCATAAATGTTCATCAACTATTGTGGCCATTTCCAACTCCATATAGAAATGTTGGATGTTGGATCAATTGAAGAATTGTCTCTCAAGTTGGTTAGCGATTGCAACTTACAAGATTGTCATTGTAGGTTACATGTTCAAAATTGAGATGCAAAAGTAATAGGTTGTCAAAGTGAAGATTATTTTCCTTTGAATCATTTTTCTTGTGAAGAGAAACAAATTCTAAGGAGAATGAAGAAATAAAATAAAATAAAAAATCTTTCATGAATATGGAAATTGCTACAAATTTTGAAATGGTAAAGTTAGGGTAGAACATAGTTGATCTATACTAGGTTAACTCATCACCGCTCATCTAAATTCTAATGCTTGGCTACGATAGTTGTCAAAACTCTTATGAGGGTAATCAATCACAAGCCGCCACCACATAAACCTTAACTCCGTTTGCCTAAAAAGTATAGATCTCATCCATGTCAGCATTAGATGACCCTAGTGAGTGGTAAAATGGACCAAGTCAACTATGGACTCCTCGACCTTAGTCCAATCTCATTGTAACACTGTCAATTTAATGCCCGTTCTTAACTACAAGTCTTGCCATGTACACAATACTGCTCAAACATAGGTGTCTACTTAACCCCTAACCTCCCAAGCCTATGAAAGGGTTATTTTGAGCACATTTCACTCAATGTTAGTTGTGGAAATTTTATGGACAAGTTTTTAGATTAAAATGGGAACTATCCATAGGATCTTGAAACATGGAAGATGAGCTATTTTAAGGGAAAACATGAGCATGAATAACCTTTAGAAATTTAATTTATGAAAATCGAAGGAACAAGAAAATGTCATGTTTTATCCCTCAAAAAGGACCTTTGGCCAATCAAATTCACTTGGAACATGAGCATAATGCTGGTGGGATCCACTCTATAGGAACAACTAGATAGTTGAACACCTTTGCAAATTCTCATGCCAAAATGTCAAAACCACAATAGGCTAGCGACCTTGCTTTGCAAATGTGCAAATTGTCACATATTTCTAACCACACATAGCAAATAATTCCCTGAAATTAGAGTATGGTGTCCAGATGTTAAATTAAATGGTGGATGTGAGCAAAAAGGCCATTTTTACATGAATATCCAAATACATTTCACTTTGACCCAAAAAAAACATCATTGATGTTTATGCAAAGTTTGCATTGGAGTGGCAACCATTAATTGGAGTCAGCACCCTCGCATGATCTCCTAACATAGAAAACTATGACCACTTCCCACTTTGACATTTTTGTCACACATTCTAATAATATCCAAGTTGCACGGCTCATGTGTCTAATATGGATAAATAACCATGCTAACTCGATGTTTATGAATAATTTGATTACAGACGAAGAAGTTGGGTGGGAAATGTAGGGGAGAAATCATCCATCAACCAAAAATGGGTTGGTCGGGAAGTTTGGGGTTAAGAAGAGTGACTCGAGAGAAGCCCACATAAGCTTAGGGCCACTTCACACACGAGCCAAGAGCCGTGACCATGAAATTGTGAGAGCCCAAAAGAAAGTGTCCAAAGGCCGTCCGCAGACACTTCCAAAATCATGCAGTGTGGCCACGGGCCCTCAAGTACAGTGTGAAGTCATATGTGACCGGGCCCTCAACCAAATGCCATTTCAATGAATTTTTATTCATGCGGGCTCCTCACACATGATAAAATATAATAAATCAACGGTTGTGAGCGTTCGGAGTGGCATGGTCTTCCAGGTTTGTGTTAGGCCTACCTCCAAGAGGTGCTTTTTGAAAATAATCCAAGTGACCATGAAACATGATCCATTCGATGCCATGTAGGAATCCATGTAGACTAATTACATCCATCTTGCATTCACATACTCCGTCGGTCCCTCAAGCGTAGTGCGAAGCGAACTTGGACCGGCTCCGCCTTTTCCACCAATGAGAGTGCTTGAAGTGCAATGGTCACGGGCTCTTAGTCTCGTGTGTGAAGTGGCCCTTACCTTCAGCTCGACAAACGACAAACATGGGGCACATAAGGTAGAAATACCATAAGCGGTTAACCACCCTCTACCCGTGCACTAGACCGCCGTCAAAATGGTGTAGTGCCATTTCTGAAACGGATCATGGCTCGGCACCAACTTCAATGTGTGTACACTTAGTGTAGCCAATGGGAGGCGAGTGTTAATGTACTCATATAGTAACCGATTTAGGCGATGTTATGTATGGAAATGCATATTACCGTGTTCGGTGTAGGGAGAATCTAGTGAACGAGTAGGGGGTTTGACAACTTTCCACTTTGAAAAATTGTAGCATTTTTTGTACAGGACAGAAAAATATGAAACAACTTGCATTCTTCATGAATCCTTCTCGTCCATCTTGGAAAATTATCTCATGATTGTCAGACCAGATCTTCAATGCAAATCACCTTATTTTCACGGGTTATGGTATTTCTGCCTTATTTCCAAAGTACTTCGCCTCGACTCTCTTGCTATGTAACTTACCTTCCAAGAATATGGGGTAGACCTCTATGCTGTTGCACTAACATCACTTAGATTGACCAATGACGGCTTCTAGAAGCACTCCTTGACAAACACCTGCAGTCCGGAGTCCACACACCTAAAACTTGTTTTCAAATCAAAAATCAAAGGCCGTGGTGGTGTGCAAGTCCGAGTCTAGGTGGCCTTGGAGTGTCCGGCGACTATGTAAACTCGTTCAACATGGATGAAGGGGCTTTATTGAAAATAAGCCCCGACAAGGTGAGTGCCATTCATTCCAATTGAATTCTACAAGACTAAAGTCTAATTTGGAGTCTTTGAGGCTATTGCAAGGGTCAAATGCCATTAGAATATGCATTTTCAAAATTTTCAAATTGTTTTATGTGTTTTCGCCTTCCTTACGGATGAGTATAGTATGCAATCATCAAGAATCTTTGGCAACTCTAGATCACCATACTGTAGTTCTCTAGCAGCTTGGGCACCTTTATGCCTACAGTCTAACCTCGTTAATATGACATCCTCGATATTACGACACATTTTTGCGAGACCAAACTTTCTAGTTCAAAACTCCTCCTTTTATACGACTATGACACTCGATAATGCGACATTTAGAATCTCCGATTTGTCATATTAAAGAGGTAATTAATGCTAAAATTCTTTTCATCTATGTTATGTACATCTAAAATGCATCCATTTTCACTTGGGAACTACTTGGGAATCTCACTTATCATTGGGAACTTAATAATAATTAGGGTTACTAGTGTAGAATGGACATGGTTAGGTTTAGAGTGGCCTCCTGCCTAGTATGTTATTGTGAGTTCACTGAGTTGAGTATTGATGAGTTGATGGATGTTGCTTTGGGAACCAATTATGCACAAGACTTTGATCTTAATATTGATCTACATTCAGTAGATGTGGATGATGTTACTCCACCAACAGTAAAGCTTAGTGATGCTAAACGTCATGCATCATTGTTGTCTAGTTTCTTATTAGAGAACTCTTTATCACGGGGGGGTCACTCCATTGTCGAGTGAATACCACGTGCGAGACAATTTTGCTACCCTATATTATATGCCATAGACAATTTTAAAAATTATGATTTTTTTTTCTACATATACACAACCATTCATAACATCTTTTTTATATTTTTTGGAAATTTTTAGTCATCGTCATTTTTTTTAGTAATTATTTTCGTTCAATTCTGCGTCATTCTAGTTAGAAACGGTATGTTTTATTAAAAAAACTGATCATCAAATTTGGTTACCATTTTTTACTATGTAGTAGATACCATGTATATCTACACATGAAAAAAAATTGATAAAATTTTGACCCATTTTGGTGATGTTTTTAGGAAAAAGTAGATTTTTTTGTCTCGCACGTGGTATTCTACTTGACAATGGAGTGACCCCCCCGTGCTCTTTATATTTTGGTGTTAATGAAATTATTAGTTTTCAAAAGTTAATAACATAACAGTTGGTAACTTGGGTAGACAACACCATAGATCTTTGGACTCCTATTTCAAGAGTTCTTGAGAATAGTTGTATTTGTTTGGAGTTATAAGTTATTATTTCATACCATCTATATGGCTTGAACTCATTGCATATATTTTTAAGTTCATATTACTTATGTTTTCATATTCCCTCAATAATACGACAACTTTACGTCATTTGTCGTAATAATGAGAAGACGACACCTCGATAATACAACTTTTTTTGTGGTTCCCAAACGTGTCATACTAAAGAGGGAGAAAATAATAATTAATTAAAATGTGAAAGTAAGTTAGGCAGCCCAAAAAATAATATTCTAAAATTGGGCAGATTCAAGAAGTAATTTAAATAAGTTATTCATTCATCCAAGTCATTTCTATAATTCATGGATGGTTTTCCTAATTTCATTTATGGTGGCTATGATTAACCTAAACACTTGTGGAGCAAATTCATGCTTGTATTGTTTTTAGACCTTGAGTGAGATTGATGCCGCGTGAAGACACTGTTGAAGTTATTTGATGCTACTTTGTGGAATTCCAGTGAATGTCACTTGCATTATTATGATTTTAGGCACTCTTTGAATGTTTTTTTTGACACTCAACGAAATTAATTTCCCATAAATTTAGGCACCTTTAAAATTAATTATTTTCTACCCAAGCTGCTAAAGAGCTACGGTATGCATTTGTTTAGGTAAATACAAAAAACATGTATTTGGGTATACATCATGTAAAAGCACATCATGACCTCAAAGTAGTCAAGTGTGAACTAATATCATTTTTATAGTAGAGGAGTCAAATACATATATTCTATTCTTGTTATATACACAAAATAAATATAATTTTAGTCTGATATAAAATTTATTCAATGTATCGTAGACATGCTACTGACCGTGTAGCACCACTTACCGTGCATGTCACGATACTCCACCATGCCACTTACCGTGTACTTTTAATCTCGGCCGTCAAATTATATCACATGCAATCTCAACCGTCCGATGTTTCTCAAACTCAATCATGACCGCGCCAATGACCTAAAACGTCACTGTCAACTCACACTCATCATGGAGTCTCCTTCACTCAAATCACATAGCAAGGTGTAGATGTAGCAATTTGATGAAGATGTAGCTCCTTTAGTGAAACCTAACATGCACGGTTAGTGAATGGCACATTGATCACACATTGATGCATATAGGTGTGAACTTGATTGTAGAAAGGTCACAACTTTTCAAATACATTCTCATTTCATTTTACCACAATACTCTCATCTCATTTACTAATTACAATTTCAAAAAAACAAAAAAAAAGGTTTAACCCACCTTGTGGAAAACCATTTGAAACCCAAATATGCACGGTTAGTAGCATGTCTACGATAGTTAAATTTTTTTCTCAATGTAGGCGTATAGATTTATTTATGTACTCAATTATGTATGTATATGTATTCCTTAAACATTGAGTACAAATAAATCTACATATTCACAATAAATGTGGAATACATTTGTCATGTATTAGATGACATGAGTGAGCTTAGGAATTGTGGCGGCCATGTTAGGAGGTTTAATTAAAACCAACCCCATGTAAGATTATTGTTGACTTGCCCCAACCTAGTCTCACTACTAATCCATAGTATCTAATATGAAGAATCCGATGTTAATTCGAGATCCAACATGCTTGAAATTCCAAGCTATAAGAGGTTATCTTGACATTTTTACCTTCAACTTGCATGGTTGCTATGAAATTTGCGATTTGGGCGAACCAACCCATACACTCGTTCCTTGTTGGATGCCTAAACCGTTGCCTCCAAGGAACCAGTGTACGGGTTGTTTCGCCCCAGCCAAAATTTGCTTGGCCACCTACGTGCAAATTTACTACACTAAACATCTGTAATAATGTGGCCCGCATTATTCATCATCAATCCACAACAATCGTCTTGCAATCACTGGGTGACAATGAGAGAGGGTGTCATGTGGAACTTGTTGTTACATGACAAATCATGAAAGTCATACTAATTAACATGGCACATCAATTTCAATGCCTCATTCAATAAGACGTTTAGTGTAACCACAACAATTGCAGTACACCGTTTATGGTATTTAGTGTCACATACAAAACAATATCACTTACCCTATTATGCGACCTATGCTAGGTTACACTAATAGCCAACAACTTGACCATAAGTGTAACTTCATGACACTTGACGTTAATTTGCTTACTATATCTTGGCATTAGTATATTCAATAATATTATGTGGTCTATACCTAGGGAACACAACATTCAACAATGAAGACACGTTGAGACGGGTGATTCTTAATTCTTCACATTGTACTGGAAACATGTACCATATAATTCATGCACAAGTTTAATATGAGTTTTGTATTTCATTTCTATATTCTTGGATTGACGTCTTGGATTTGAACCAACCCTTCAACTGAAGGGCTGAAATTTGAGAGCCCTTCAAAATGAAATTCATATGAGGGCTTCAATCTTGAACACTAGGAAGCCTGGGCAGTGAAAGAGGCGTGGGAAGGGCAGGGCCCAGCCGAATGAAGATGTGATCTAGCCCGGGGCCCATTAGTGTATGTGACACTAAATACCAAAATTGAGTAGTGGGACCCACTACCAACGGAAGTAAAGGCCACAGCTATCAAACCGTCTCTCATTGCCGATGGTTCATGGTACAACAACTTTGAATTAGACCCTCCCATACAAAAAACAAATTGGACACCCTGGCTACCTATTTATGACCACCACCATACATTATAACTCAAAAAGTGAAGTCCCTTCTTACATGCGCACGTTCATTGGTGTCTGCCGTTTTAATGTGACAGTTACACTGTCAATCATGTATAAAAACTAGTGATGACCTGTGCCGGACATCGGCTCAGTGAATATATCATTTAATAATAATAATAATAATAATACAATGGATTTTCATTTAAAATCATTGATTAGGTTGTACATTTGATAATTTGATAATTTTATATTGTATAATTAGGTTGTCTTTGCGAATAGATTGCCTCTTTACTCATGCAAATTACGTTGGGTGAAACTCATGCCACAAAAACTTATAGCTTTGTTCAATTATCCGTATAACAACCACAATGTGAATACTTTTTTGTATTTTGTTGTTGTGGTGATAGATATTCAAAATAGTGTGGATTGTCGATAAATTAGCATGGGGTAGCCTGATTGCACATATCAGTGTAGGAGTGTTTAGTGTATTCAAGTTACTCAAGTTATACCACGTCATTGTCACCTATCTTCTCATTATTTCTAAGTTCACTTATCATAACCACCCTAGCTTTGGGGAGTTGCAACTTCTACTCACCTACTTTTTTGGCTGGGGGGAAACAACCTGTACACTGGTTCCTTGGAGGCAAGGGTTTAGGAATCCAACAAGGAACGAGTGTATGGGTTGGTTCGCCAAAATCCCTACTCGTTGCACTTCTTAATTTTGTGAAGATAAAACAACGTAACTTAACTTACTCCTTAAAGTTACTACATGGGAGGGGCGGGTTTTTTTTCTGCGACCAAAATTGTCTACTAGTTGCAGACAAAAAGTACCACGCCTCCATGTATAATAGATGGTGACACACACAGAAACATTCCCAATTGAAATACATGAGGAAAATTTTAATTTCCTTTATGTAATATCAGAGTTGTGTTAATTTTGCAATACCACGAGGCCCCATAGGTGGCCCCGAGTGACAAGTTTAAGCATTTGTCATTGACAAACACATGAGTGACATGTGTCAACACAACTTGCACAGGGTTGGTTATTTTTCTTCACAAAATTGTACTCACAATAGGAGGATGGGTTTTGAAAATCATTGAAGACATTTTATACATGTCACATAGCCCAATGTGTAGCCAACAGCTAGGAGTGACACGTCATCCACCCTAACCTCTATAATGTCACCCTCTATAATGCCACTCCCTTCTCTTATATCCTAAAACCCTACAGAACGGATGTGCTCAACTTAAATATCCCTCATGTTGTCATATTTCCCTCTCATATATCATGTTAAAATAATCCACCAAGGAATTCAAACCACACGCTCACACGCATCTTATTGTCATCATTGTCATCATTGTCATTATTGCAATGTGTACTTTGTGTTATTCCATAATGTCACATGCTACACTAATTCTCTATTATCATGCATCCATGCTAAGATTATAGACCTCCTTAATATCATGTGCACTTTGGTTGCCACAGAGCATGATGATTAAGGAGTAGAGTGTAGATAGATTCAAGTATGTATTATGGATAAAGAGTGTGACGTATGTTCACACACAACCCCAATGAAAATTGAAAATTTCATATTATTTTTATATAAATTTGCTACTACCGTAGCTCTCTAGCAACTTGGGCAAAGAATACTTAATTCTAAAGGTGCCTAAATTTCTAGGAAATTAATTTCGTTGAGTGTCCAAAAAAATAAAATAAAATAAAAATTCAAAGAGTGCCTAAAATCACAGCAATGCAAGTGACATTCACTAGAATCCAACAAAGTAACATCAAATCAAAGCAAAATTTGTTGCCAAGCAAAACCTTGACATACAAGTAAAAGATGAACTTTAGGGTAAGGAATGTTGGTTAAGGGAAGTGTTTAGGTTAATCATAGCCGCCATAAATGAAATTAGGAAAACCATCCATGAATTATAGAAATGACTTGGATGAATGTCTAACGTATTTTAATATACTTTTTGAACCTGCCCAATTTCAAAATATTATTTTATGGGTTGCCTAACTTACTTTCGTAGTTTAATTAATTATTGAGCATAAAGGTGCCCAAGCTGCTAGATAGCTACAGTAATAGAGTGATGCAAAACGTGATCCCTCCCTTTGCATATTTAATTAACTTTAATTAGTAGTGGACTTTGTTAAGGTAGAATTTAGCACTGTGTTTTAAGAACACAAATGTCCATAGTAAACCAAACCGTCAAAAATTGACTAGTTGGTCACAAATTGTCGTAAGGGCAAAAAATGCCAGTTTACTAGTTGACGTCAAATCTGTCCCTAATACAATTAGTTGTTAGAACGTCCACTAGTTGGTTTATACTATTTTATTACGGAACAATCTATTCAATAGTAGTAATTATTTGGTGTTAGTAATTTAGTTGGTCAGAAAATGACTTGTAGGTCCAAAGTTATTAAAATGGCATGGCGAGTATTTTACTAGTTGACCGTTTTTTATGACCTCAATGTGCCAGCTGGTCATGAACTAGATAGAGGGCAAAAACGCGTTAGGACAACTAGTTGCAGTGTTTTGACAGGGTGGCAACCTACCAAGTTGACCCACCTAGTAGGTAGTTGTTTAGAAAGTATATAAGGATTGTCCTAGAGCCTTTTGGCTCTCTTAGTACACATATGCAAATATAGCTTAGACTCTTAGAGAAGGTGTGCATGCTTGTAAGTTTCAGATCTGAACATGTAGCGTCCTAGAAATGTGTGGCAGTCCAGACGGACAACAATCCTGGAAAACAAGCAGTAAAGTGTTGAAAGAGGGATTTCAAAAGTAGATTCATTGTTGGTATTCTCCTATTAATGCTCTTCTTGTAAGCTAACATAATTCTTAGTGTTGACAAGACGAAGGTGTTGAATGTGTTACTGAAAATGTGCATCGGACAGCTTTGTGATGTAGTACCAAGGAATGCATTTAGAAAGTAGAAAGGGTGGGTATGCGCGGACGTGATGCTCATGGAAGGACGTCCGGAGCAAATAGTTAGAATACTTGAAAAATGTACCATAGGTTGGTAGAAAGTTAGAGGTCAAATATGGACTCGGTTTGCGAAATCCACCTCCAGAAGTTGGCGAGTTTGACCAAAACGTGAGTTGGTTGGAAATATGTAAGTGGTTAGAATGACTCAAAAACTCTACCATAGGTCGGTAGAATGTTAGAGAGGTCAGATCCGGATTCGGTTTGTGAAAACCACCTCCGGAAGTTGGCGGATCTGACCAAAAACGTGAGTTGGTCGGAAATATGAAAGTGGTCTGAATGACCCAAAAACTCTACCATAGGTTGGTAGAAGGTTACAGATGCCAAATCCAAGCTTCTATTGTGGAAACGACCTCCGGAAGTTGGCTGATCGGGCCAAAAACATGAGCTGGTAGGTAGTGTCCAGGGTATATTTTCAAGCCTTAAACGGAAGTTTTAGGGGATTGTACGTTAAAGGAGCTTTCTACGGATGGACTAGCTTGGGAGGTGTTTTTGCAAGGCTTGGACGTGACTAGCACCGAACTAGTTAATGGAGCAAGGAAGGAGTGTGAAAACCCATTAACAAACTTACACCATGGTTATTTGAGCCGTCATCCCACATTGGCTCTTTGTGAATAATGGTTTTTAGCCTAGGTCCCAGATTGGTGAAGAGGATAGAAGGAGCCCCCCTGATTGGTGAAGAGGATAGAAGGAGCCCCCCTGATTGGTGAAGAGCTGGACCTAATTAACCAAGCTTGCCAAAATGGCATTGAAGTAGTATTTGTTTATGGCCATATCCGTAACATTGTTTTACCAAGCAAAGTCATTTATGTTCTATAATGTCCAAACAACCTATTGAACTTTTGTTAATAAAAATTGAACTCATGAGTAAGATGTTATTGCATTGTGTAGCTCTGATTAGTAACATGCACTAATTGGGATAATCGGTGTAGCTTACTTCCCTTAGGATAAGAAACACGCAACTAGTACAAGATGGTTAGCAAATCCAAATCGAGGCCATTGTCACTTTCCTCACTGGCATGATATTTAGAGCTCATATGAATATCTCATTCATAATCAAAATGAAGATTTTTGTGCTCATTAAATGGTCATGTAGACCTCCACAATTCTACATAGTTAGAACTACATAGTCAGCCTCATCGAAGACATGGCGCTCGACCATGTCTATCAACAACGTGGTGCCTTGTTTGAGCACTACTAGTAGAGCCCATATCGACAACAATAAGACCCTCAATTTTTCACTCTAAGATTCATTTTAGATAACATTCTCCACGGGGGGTTCACTCCATGTCAAGTTGAACACCACGTGCGGCCAAAGTTTGCTACCCCTATATTACATGGAATAGATAAATTTAAAAATTATGAGATTTTTTCTACATATACATAACCATTGATAATATCTTTTGTATATTTTTTTGAAATTTTTAGTCATCTTCATTTTTTGTAGTAATTATTTTAGTTCAATTCTGCGGCATTCTAGTTAGAAACGGTATGTTTTATTTAAAAAACATATCATCAAACTTTGTTACCATTTTTTACTATGTAATAGATACCGTCTATATCTACCCATGAAAAAAAATTGATAAAATTTTGAACCATTTTGGTGATGCAACTTACCAAAAGTAGATTTTTTTTGGCCGCACGTGGTGTTCAACTTGACCATGGAGTGAACCCCCCGTGACATTCTCCTTGCGCATGAGTCAATCTAATATGCTAAGGAGTTGCATCAAGAGTCAATTTTTCTTAAACTTGACTTTAGCAAAGCCTATGACAGAGTAAGGATTGGACCTTCATGTTTCAAGTTATGAAGAAGTTAGGGATGCTTAACTCTTTTACCAAGACGATTAGATTGTTGTTATGTGATGCATTGGTCTCTGTCAGTATTAATAACCAAGCAACAAAGCCTTTTAGATTACATAGAGGAGTCCATCAGGGTTGTCCATTAGGGTTGACAGAGTAAGGATTGGACCTTCATGTTTCAAGTTATGGAGAAGTTAGGGATGCTTAACTCTATCAAGATGATTAGATTGTTTTTATGTGATGCATCGGTCTCTGTCAATATTAATAACCAAGCAACAAAGCCTTTTAGATTACATAGAGGAGTCCATTAGGGTTGTCCATTAGCTCCTTACATTTTTATTATAGATGTGGAAGCATTGGCTACTACGGTTAAAATGTGGTAAGGATTGGTCTTATTAAAGGCATCTCCCTCCCTAAATGCCTTACCCAACAAGTCATTAGGCCAATATGTTGACGATACCTCATTTAGTGTGAGAGCGGAAGAGGCTAGTGTTGATAATCTTGTGGGGATTCTTTGGAATTTTGGACTTGCCTTTGGCTTGGAGATTTACATGCACAAAAGTGTGGCAAATTGGTGTGGCCATGGTACTCAATTGGTTGGGTGGAGAAATATCAGTGGAAATGGGCGACCACCGGAGATTTGCTCAAGTTGCTTGGCATACCTTTCGGCCTAAAGCTTGGGTTATAGGATGTTGACCAATTTCTTGTGGATAGGATCAAGGCCAAATCCAAATATTGGAGTTCCACGCACCTGTCGATTGCTGACATAACAGTCATTGTGAATCAGGTATTTCATTGCGGTTTGGGTTGGCTCGAAGAAAATTTTGAGGAAGATTAAGGCTATATTATGCAACTACCTCTGGCCGGGGTCTGAGAACACTGCAAGAACACAAGTGAGTTGGGACTACTGTGCGATGCCAAAGAAAGTTGGAGGGCTTAGCCTTACTTCCCTAGAGGATGTGATGGACACACTCATGAGTAATTGGATCATTCAAGCACTTCTACATGGCCAGTCAAATTTGCAAATCTTGTTGAGGTACTCCATCAAGCAATTGCAACCTTCTTATCATGGTTCATGGGGTCCTTCTTCCCTCTAGTTGTTTTCTCCAAATTTTTCTATCAAAGGTGGGTCAAAAGTTTGGTGTCATATTACTCAGTTGTGGAAGGTGATGACATGCATGGTGAGTTTTCTTTCTTTGTCTTGCTCAGAGGACATTTTACAACTTAAACTATGGTGGCAAAGTGAATACCAAGGGTTGTACTTTGGCATTACTATGGATAGGGGTTTGTACTTTATGGTAAGAGATTGAGACAATTCCGTGATAATTGGGATCCCGGGAGGATTGAATTTTAAAAATGGAAGGAAGTATCTGTCAAAATTTCCCTTGCATATGTTTATCATGACTTTTAGGTCAAATTACTAGAACACTATGGTTCATTCCATGATAGGATGCTCAACTAGCAAGGAGCGCATCCCACTTCATAGGAATGGGTTGGTTTGCATAGACATCAAGAGGGCGAGCTGCCAAAATGGGTGGTGAGTGCAAGCTACATAAAGGAAGTTAGCTTTGGGCAGGTCCATTTTAGTGCGGAGCTTATGGGTGTTTCCCTTAAATCCACTATTGGGTTGCAATACTTTACCATTAGTGAAGTTAAACCGTATGCTAGGGATACGGATCCTCCCACGGCTTTCTCAAGTTGGATGACACAAGTTAGGGTGGACAGACTTTCATGCAGCAATGCTCAAACCCAATTCAATCTACTCTTTGGTAATTTGGAACAGTTTTATTTGACCCAACAAGGTGGTGGTGGCCTGAGATTACTCCCTTCATGGCATATTCAACCAATCTTGGGAGAAATGAATCACTGCCCAAGAGACTCTTAAGAAACCAATTTCCAACAAACGGCTAAATGAAATTCCCCCCTCTACCTCTCCAAATTGGATAATTATTTGGCATAAACACAAGGCTAAGAAGGGGGCGGTTTTCCTTTGGTCAGTCATTCATAAGGCAGTGGCAGTGAATGAATTCAATGATGCAGTGCCTCTTTGATCAACCTCTTAGCAGATCACTGAAACCTTTCAGGTGTACTTGCTTCTTCTTGAGGAGCAACCTTTTGTGGATTATTTGGCGACAATGGAATGATTGAGTCTTTAATGCTCTTCAATGGCTGGTGGAGAAACACACCAAGTTGTGTGGGATTCCTAAGTACTCAACTATGGTAGACTTGAATGGCAACGGACCCTCACGGATTTGGAAAAAAAACACCAAATGTTTCTTATGAGGACATTCTTAAAGAATTTAACAATGTTTGGTGTGTCAAAGGTCTTATTGTTACACCCATCAATTTAATGGAAATTTGGAAATTTAGGCTCTAGATGGGCATTATTTCTTAGGTCCCCTCATTTTCTTTTTCTTTTTGCTTAAGATGGTTGTACTTTTCTTTCTGCAATTGAATTCATTTTCAATTTAATCCAAAAAACAAAAAACATAATCAGTGTAGTAAAATATCATGTAGAGTAGAGGCGCACACAACCGATCACTTAAGAGATTATGCGCTAGATCTCAAGAAGTATAAGGTGGTGCAAATTTTTCCTGCGTAGAAAGATAAAAATTAGGATGACTGCAAATTTTTCGGTACTTTTATTCCTTGAATTGAGAACACTGTGAAATTTTGAAGCCAATAGTTGGCCTGAACATATTACCAATGTCTAGAGTCTTAGCATACCCACTCATGATGACTGCTCATTCCTCTTCACTTAGCATTGAAACCATAGAAATGTGTCATGATCCTATTAGTCCTAGCTTGATCAAAATTTAGTCCCAGCCTTATCAAAATTATGGCACCTTATAAGTTCCTAATAGGGTCCTAATTGGGAATAGGTGCTTTGACTATAGATAATTTAAGAAATTTGACCAAGAATTGAAATCTTCTAGCACCACAACCAATCCATGCATGATGTTTGTCGAAGCTTTTATAATCCAATCTCATGTAATTTAAAAGTAATACCCCATAAACCAATATTTTGACTAGAAGTACATCATAACATTATTTAGCCATGTGGGTCAGTTCCATGACCTTGAAATATGTCAACTATATTCCATGCCCCCCCCTTGAACAATGTGAGAATGTTCCTATACTATTCATACATTCAAGTTGAATTTGGAAATTTGGGTGGAGTTATACTCCCAACACTATGCGTAGGAAGTTACTATTCATCCTAGGAATATTAATAAGAAACATTGTTCATCCAGATATTATTCCTTGAAACACTATTCATAGCAACACTTTCATTGAAAATACCGACAATACTCACAATATTCTTGCTTTTCAACCCAACACTATTCATTATACGCACCGGCATCAATTTCTTCCTACTTTCTAAGTTTCTTCCCATGAAGGTAAGATAGTGGAGGCCCATGTCATATGCTAAATATAGAATGGAACACAACCATGCAATTGAATAATGTTATGACTCTTGTTGATGAATTGTGGTCGCTAGTGCACCCCAGTTCTTAATTCTCGAAGCGTGGATACATTCTTTTGGTAGCCTTGCACTTGCATAGGATGCAGGAAGATTTTTGGGCATAATCGGTCAAAATCCTAGTGTTTCCAAGTCCCAATTGGTTACATGTTGTGATCTTTCAACGTTTCTTTACTAATTTGAGGTATATTCCATAGATTCCTCTAAATTGATCGGTACTTTTCTTGAAGTCTTGAACTTCAACCAATTCTTTCTCAAACTCGACCGGTTCATCTGTAACTACATTATTTTGTCTAATTAGTGTGGGCCACACTAATTCCCAATAAAACACGCTAATTTCATATTCTAATTTAGAGTGGCCCACACTAATTTCAAAGGTGAAAAATTTGTGTGGGCTTTGTCGTTTCCGCAATTGGATGAAACTTCATAATTCCATCCAGCCTCCCCTCGCAGCTCTCGCCACTCCGCCCTCCCCTCGCAGCTCCGCCACTCACTCAGGGCTCAACTCTACGCGTACAGACCTAACGGAGGTTGTTTGCGGAGAACCCTAACACACACGGATGGATGACAGTATGAATTACATCCAAAGTGATGCAAACACTAGAAATTTAGTGTGGGCCACACTAATTTCCAACCCACGTGAATTTCCCACCCACACTAATTTCCAACCCACGTGAATTTCCCACCCACACTAATTAGACAAAATAGTGTAGCAGTCGGTTCTCCCTATTCATTGATAAGATTCTAAGAATTATCGAAGTGTCCAAATTTGTTGGCATTCCAATTCTTACACCTACTTCTTACTCCAAACTAGGTAGCTCCATATTTCAAAATAGATGCTATTATATACTGATTTGCAACTTGTTAGTTGAGAGAAGGGAAAAAGTCAACAGTGGACACTATTGACATTTGGGTAGGGTATGTAAACACTTTAGCTTGAAAAGTAACCTTGACTTTCATCAAGCACAAATACCTAGAGCACATGTTGTTGAAATTTCTTGGAGAAAGGGAATTATTGTATATGAGCATATATGTAATTCATCCAACATACAACTTGACCCCTATATGTTTGTGGTTGTTTCATCTCAACTTACTTGAACTGCATTCATTATCCCAACTAGTGCGTGTTACTATTCGGAGTTATGCAATGCTATAACTATTTGAGAATGTAATATTTTAACCAAGCAAAGTCGTTTGTGTTCTATAATGTCTTACCAACATGTTGAACTTTCATTAGTAAAAATCGAATTCCTCAATAAGATGTTATTGCGCTATGAAACTCTGAATAGTAATATGCACTAATTAGTAGTCGGGATAATTAGTGTAGACTAGGTTGGAGTCTTCAAAATTAACTCTGGTACCAAATCAACTAGAAATAGTAGTTCTCGGGTTGCATACAATCTCAAGGCTTTCACATTGGATGAATGAGAAGTACGCTCATATGCTCTCTCTCTCTCTCTCTCTCTCTCTCTCTCTCTCTCTCCAATTTTGAGAACTCAAATTTGGATCTAGATTCTACCTCCAATAAATCTGGTAAGTGGTTGAGGTCAAAAGCTTTGTATTTGTCCTTGATTGTATAGAGTAGACAAACCCATTTCCAATCCCCCCCCAAAATTGTAATGCATACAGTCCCCTAAAGTCGTGAAGTTCCACACATGTAGTTGTCACATTCAGCATAATGGAAAAGTAAGTTAAAAGGGCACAAATTTGAGTTCCTTGAAAAAGGCACTAATTGTACTCAAGTTTTTTTCTATTAGTTATTGGAAATAGGTCAACCTATGCTCTAAATATGGGTTGGGAGAGAATATTGTCTTGGAAAATTTATCGTAATTTCAAAACTTGAAAATAAATTGTGATTTTTTGTTGAACATTTTGATATCAATTTCCAGACGTGTGAATTACCACCCTAGTATCACACATATACTACACTTGTGCAGAATTGCTTAAGTTAACGGAAATAGGTCTATGTACTTTACATGAATGCCAAGCATAATCAAATGGCAAGCTTTCACTAATAAACACCTCATTCTTGCCTATTTTCAAATTGATCAACATGTGCACTTCAATCTCTTCCCTTGATATTTACCAAACAACATGACCATTAGAAAGTTCCCAGAAAAATCCTTATTGTTTTTCTCAACTATGAATGTGAATTGTTCTTGAAGCAACCATTGACACCACTCCATTGCAAAATCATTGTTGCTTACTGCACCTCAAATCAGACTTGCCATTGAAACTAGGGAGTGGTTGACTATCCGACTCCTAGAGATAAAAGTTTATGTGAATTATCTCATAAGAAAAGGTAGTGGAAAATGAGGCACACTTTGTATTTGAGTGTCCCCTTTACAACTCCAATAGAATAGGTTCCTTTTCCTATTCTAAAATGTTATTCTAGGTAATCTCAAGTCTTTGTTCCGACTGGACCTTCAAGTTAATATTAGTTTATATCATACTAAGGCTATTGCACTCCATTACTATAGGGAATCGGCATTTTGGACAATATCTTGATGTGCTTCTAGTCCTAGGAACCTTCTAGCTTCTTGGACTTCAAAATCAACTTCATTTTATTTTCTTTCATTGATCCCGCATAGTGCTTACGTTCTCATAGGCTATCCTCAAGAATACATCATACTACAATACATGGGAGAGAGGGAATCATTGCATATGAGCATATTTTCCATCCATCCATCCATCCATCCAACATAAAAATTTGATCCCCTACAAGTTTGTGGCCGATTCATGTTAAATGACTAAAACTAACTAATTCGGGGTGTTTTAAACTAATTATGGCATTAACTAACCATAAAATAATAAACTATGGGTAGCATACTATTTCAAGGCTTTTATGTTGGATGAATGAAAGGTATGTTTGTATGCGATAATTCCCTTTTTCCCAATACATGAGTTGGACACAATGCACATATTATCATAGAGTGCTAGAACTGCTTTGACTTTTAATTAAGATGTTATTATCTTTCACTTCTTTATTTTGCCACATGGCAGTCGTATATTTTGGTTGAGAGTGACTCAACTTATATAATCATGGTTCACAATTGAAAAAAGATGATGAACCAGGAAGCACATAACATTATTTAGTTGCATGGTTGTGTTCCATTCTATATTTAGCATATGACATGGGTCTCCATCATTTTACCTTCATGGGAAGGAACTAACAAAATAAGAAAATTTGACACAATATAAATAGTGAATAGTGCTAGTATGAATAGTATGATTATTGTGAAGAGTGACGGTATTTCAGTGATAGTTAAGGCTTCCTTTTGCACCCGTCACAAACCAAAAGAAAGGCATATAAAGTTTGAAATTAATCTTGCCCATCGAAAGAAAAGTGAAAATGAAAAAATGCCCATCACATGGAAAGGCAAAAAAAAGTTAGCCCATCAAAAGAAAGGTCCCCTCAACCATTACCCATCAACCATATCCCATAACCATGGGCAATAATGTTGTATCCCGTAATATATAAGCCACGCTTCAATTTCATAATGACTTAGGAGATACGAGTCAGCTTCTACACTTGTACGTAACACCTAACTAAACCCAAATTGAGTTGGTGTTGAGTTTTCAATGTGAATGTGATCACCAATAGGAGTTGAACAAAAAAACACGCAGAATGTGATGATGTGTGCAAGGGAGCTTGAATATTGTCTAGGAAGGAAGTAGTTGGTAATAATATCTAGGGCTGGAGGTCGAGGGTTTCATTGAAGAGTCTAGAGAGTAGACTTGAGCTAATTGAAATTTGCAACAATTCCCATAAACTAAGATTACTCATGTTTCCAGAAGCAATAGCAAGTCTCAATGACAATATAGCCTACATCATATAAGCAAGTGCTAAATAATGTTATAAATCATCAACTTGTGATGTCAATTATAGTTTGGTGTAAGTTTGAGTGTTTGGAAGCAACTGGCAAGGGGACACATGAAGAGGTTGGCTAAAAAGGTTAATGTCTTTTGCACTTGCACCCTACAAGCAAATTAGATGCAAACTATCACTAACAACCACCAACAAAAACCATAATGATGAGAGATAATATGTATGTAGAAAAATAATTTACGTTATCCTTCAAGGAGCAACTATGAATCACGTCCAAGTGATCACAATTATAGTTTGGTGTGAAATGGGTGTTTAGAAGCAACCAACACGGGTGGAACCTAGTGGGGTCTGCTAAAAGGTCAGTAATCATTACATCATGCACCCTATAAATAAACCCTAAGCCCTCAACCCTCAACCCTCAACCCTCAATTTTGGATTTGACTGGAAGAGAGAAAATATTAAGTGGGGACCATGTCACCCATGGAGAGAGGAGATTATTGTATACAAGCGTACCTCTCATTCATTCAACATTAAAGCCCTAAATAGTAGGTAGCCCAGAGGTTACATTTTACAGTTGATTTGACACCGGATTTCACTTTAAAGATCCCAAATGAGAGTACTTTCATGTGGAGGATGAAGGTCAATAAATGAGAGTAGATATGTCTTGTTGTCAAAACAAGCAAATTGAAATGCAGTCACCATCCCAATTTCCTATTTTTATTGTTGACATCAGTAAATATATTGAACTTTATATATTGCCATCTTAGAAAATTCCCAAAAAAATCCAAAATTTAAAAGTGCCTATGAGGACTATGCCATGTACAACAATCTCATATCCACCAACAAGATGTTTCTTATGCAAATCTTTTAGTGTTCTTATTGTTTAAGATGTTATTAGTTTTATTCTTTTGGCTTGATGGAAAGTCAATTTCTAGTTATGGAGTAGTTTTGAGATGGTAAAACTGTCTTTCTCAAAGTTCAACTTCCCCTTACAAGTTACAAAAGATCACCAATTCTCGTTGTGCAAGCCAGGGATCACAATTTTGTCATTGTGTGTGTTTTATTTTATTTTTTATTTTTGGTTTCCTGTGTGACTTGACTAGAACCTAAGTTTGAGTGAAAACTATTTTACTTCACACGGCAGTGAAAATGCTTGATACATGTCAAGGTATGTGCTTTTTTGGTTTGTAGAAGTTATCTTCAAATATCATGGCAAAAAACACCATCTTGTATAATCTCAAAATTAATGATGTATGGATTCAATAATATGAAAAAATAATACAATAATCTACAACCACTTCATCATAATAACCAACTTTTTAAAGGCACAAGGGGTCCTGCTCATAAATAAATAAATAAATAAATAACCAACATCGGGCAATATGACGTGAATTTGAGCCTATTGGACCTACCCTACTCAAGAATCCTATTGGTGCAGGGTGGGTTTTAATGACTACCTTGCAGTGGATGGGTTCTTGGCTTCTTAGCCACCTAGCTAGTTTTTTTTCCATCAAGTAGAGAGAAAAAAAATCATAGTGGGAATCGAACCGCCAACCACTCCATTCAGAATTGGGTACCTCTCCACTATCACCCGGTAGTTTAGGGTCATCTTGGACTTGGATCCTGCTCAATTTAAAGGATGATTCAAACACTAGTAGTTTATAGTTTGACTTTGAAAAGAAAACCGTGAACGAGAAATTCTAGAGTATATTCATATGGTGGGAACAAATGCCAATTTCACTAAGGCCAACAAATGTTAATTTTATAATTGTTAAAATTTTAAAAAGGAAAAATACAACCATGTTATAAAGTGAAAATACTTGACCTTTGCTTTACAAAATAGAAATTGCTTATTATGAAATCTTGAGAAAAACAAATGATCATGCCAACAACCTTATTATTGTCCCACATAGGAAATGTGTTTATGTGAGGTGATGAGAAACATGAAACACTACATAATGGTATAAAACTATTATATAAATAAATAAAAGAATAGAAACAGTGATTTGTCTATTTAAAAAGCATCATTCATATAACTTTAGAACCATTTATCTAGTCTCCCAAGTCATTGTATACACACATATACCTAAAACCGTGCACGTCTACTAAAGTTAGCTTCATCCCTCACATGTTCTCGCTTACCGTACATGCCGTTGTGCAATTTGGAAACATCCCTGGCACGGCCTAGATGGCTTCATCCTTGAGATAAGAGGCCCCAAATGGCCACCATATCCAAGAATTTCATAATAGAAGTCTTTGATAAAAGCCTCAAAAAACTAGCGAGAGAAAGCACTGGGCCCCCCAACAATATCCCCAATGGAATCCTCAGAACATTACTCACGGCCTTCCATGACATGCTTTTCCTATTCTTCCGCCCAGGTAGGTCACCTAGTGCATTTAAAAAAAACGACGTGCGGCCTAATATAGGGAGGATTATATTCATTTGACAAAGAGTCATAAAATTCTTCCACATAATTAAGGATCAGTTAAAAGTAGATAATCCTTATTACAAATAAGGTAGATAGAGTTCAAATGTGGATCATTCAATTATTTTGTTGATAATATAAGGGTTGAAGATAAGGACATTAGGATTGTTGTGTTTCCACCCTAAGCCTTCTTTTTGTGATGCATGACGATAATGTGATATTGAATCCTAAATCTGTAGACTTGTAAGCAGTTTCTAAATTGTTTGCCTAATTTTATTGTTACATTTTCCATTCAAGCTATACTTTTGGAACGATTTGCTTCAGATTGTTGTAGTTGTATAATTTGTCTCTCTAAAGCATTGCATTTTTGTGGTTGTGCAATGGTATGTATGGATCATGTTTTTTTGTTGCCATGGTTTTTTGCATCACTTTTGCAATGGGTATACTATTGAATTCAAAAAAATAGTTAAAAAGAATGTAAACGACCAAAAAATGCAACAACATTGGCAATATAACTAATGGTAGGGTGGAATAAAATAGGTCGTTTTAGTGAATTGGATAATTTTAGGGGTTTTCCAATTTGTGCCTTGGAGGTAAATAGCCCTTACACAAATACCCCTCAACCACACGTGGTGCATCAAAATCCTATAAAGTGACCTCCCTGATTTCTTCCAACAATGCTATCTCCATTGAATCCATACACATTAAGGTTAAAGCCAATCTATCCTTACCCTAAATGTGTTGGCTTGCCTATGTTGCATGTTTAGGCAAGGTTGTCATTCCCAAGCCTTAACAATGTTATGCTCCCTTAGTGTTCATAAGATTACTCAACACCCTTCCCAAGCTCCATGGGCGCATATACCTATGGAGAGTTATGCTTTCAAGATTTCCCGTCCCACCCATATTCCGCCTGAATTTGGGTATATTGGTTGAGAATAGGAAAAGAACACACACTACGGATATTGTGGTTCCTTACCACAAGGTCTCTTTCACTAGAAGGGCTTGAAATCTATGTATATGGACATGTAATCTATTATTATAGTAGATCAAATTGGATAAAACCATCCATTGTGAGAGAACTACACTAAATAATCCTATTAGTGTGGGCCAAACTAAAATTTCTAGTCAAGGTGGAATTAACATGGGTCCAAGGCCCTGGGTCTTCCCCCAAGTCTTCATGAAGACTTCCGACCAACACAATGAATATTAGTTATAGGACAAAAGTAACACAAAATAAAATAATCACCCACACTAATTTCCTAAATAATTACATGTTGTCCACATTAATTTTCTAAATAACTACATGCAACCCACAGTAATTTTCTACTATAAATTTAGTGTGGGTTGGAAAATAAATGTGGCCCACAATAATAGGATTATTTAGTGTAGTGGTAAGTAACCACAATTTTTGTAGTGACTAACCCCCACAGAACATTATTAAGTAGTGTGCATTCATTCATGTGGCCTCTGAGAATATAACCATGGGATGCATCTCATGGTTATATTCTTAGCAGTGCCTAGGAAGTTTTTGGGCATAGTCGGTCAAGATCCTAGTGATTCTAAATCCAACCAGTTACATGTTGACATCTTCTGGTTTGGCTTTATTCATTTGAGGTATATTCTATAGATTCCTCTAAAATGATGGGTAATTCTCCTGAAGTCTCAAACTCAACCGGTTCATCTGTAACTAACCACCGGTTCTTCCCGAGCAGTGATTCTCAGCACCCACATGAAGGAACGCACACCGCTTAATAATGTTATGGAGCTTAATAATGTTATCAGGTTGATTTCACTCATTGTTAAAGGCTAAAGCCTTCATAGAAGTTTGAATCATTAGAATCTTTTTGTCCTAAATGTACTACTGCACCATCATTGGTCGACGATAGTTTGTATTATGTTTATTTTAAGATATTGGAGGGTTCCGCAGCAACTTACCTTGTGATATGTATGCGCGTGCGGTAGACTCTGGATTCCATCACCTACCGGCAATTTCCAACGTAATAGGCTCATGCTCGTTGACTCAGGCGACAGCTTTCAACGCAAATTGGGTCGTGTGATGCAATTGTCCTTCTGGAAGCCCAGAGCATGACCAAGCTGTGGGCCCTGTGGGGATTGAAAATGTGCAAATCCAAACATGCGGCATGATTGCCTCGCAGTGGATTTTTACAGAGGTACATACCAGGGTGAGGGCTATGGTAAGTGGCCCGTTCGCAAACGGCAGCGAGAGCTCCTTCCACCGAGCTCCCTTAGCCTGCAAAACAAGCGGCAAAACATTCCTGTATCATTAGCATCAAGTGCTGCCGAGTCGACAGATTAGCGGCACAAACACAGGCAGTTTGATTGATTGAGCCCCTCCTTAATATCTGGATTGGTACATTCATCAGCTACATGTTGCTCAGATGGCGTTGTAGCTCTAATAATCGAAAGCAGGCAACAACAGGCGGGAGGGGGTATAATCATCTTGATGTGACATAGTATGTGCCATGCTGCACGAATTAGCTTGTGAGGAGGCAGACGACGTGACATGTAATAACTATGTACGTGCTGAGATTGCAGTGCTAGATGCTACCATTCTTAATCCTGCTCATGATGCACTGACAAGATGCACGGTAGCAGTGGCGGGTTGATCATTTTTTTGAGAGAGTGTCGAATTATACCGTGCAGGATCTACGTTTGAGTGTATCGTCTCTGCTCACCGCGCTGAGAAGTTGGAAGACGTGCTTTCATGTCGTCTTTGTAAAGCACCAGGGTTTGTGAAGCAGCTAGACTCCGCTTACTATCCATTATCCTGAGCCTGATGATGCTCTGACAAGATGCACAGCACTGGCGGAGTGATCAATTTCTGAAAGATAGTGGAATTATGCCGTGCAGGATCTGCGTTTGAGTACGCTCTCTGCTCACGTCGTTGAGAAGTGGACGTGCTTCACAACGTCTTTGTAAAGCACCGGGGTTTTGTAAACCACTAAGATGCTACTATCCATTATCCTGAGCTTGATGATGCTCTGACCAGATGTACACTGGCGAGGTGATCATTGCCTGAAGGATAGTCGAATTATACCGTGCAGGATTTTGCGCTTGAGTACAGTGTCTCTGCTCACAGCGTTGAGACGGAAGACGACGTGCTTCACGATTTCTTTGCAAAGCTCCAGGGTTGGGTACAGCACCAGGTCACAGAGAGTGGGAGGCGAGTGTGAGCGATACTTTTCTCCAGCTTAGTTGAGGAGTTTAGAGCTGAACGAGTGCTGAAGGACGGCCACACGCAACGGAAACCGTGGTAAACGAAGAGGAATGATGGACGGGGAAACTTGGAGGCAAGCGGGCATGGACAGGGTGAGAGGTAGCGGGGGGCAATACTGGACCTCGCGGCAGTGTTTTCAGATTGTTGAGGAGATGCTGACCAAGGCGTTAGTGCACCAGGAGGATCTTTGGAGTCTGCTCACAGTCCATTCCCCCGAAGGTGCGTCCTCGCCAGATGAGCATACTGTGAAGACAACGAGCACCATGCACTCTACTTCAACTCCGGTGTTTAGAGCCATGAAGATCAAACTTGAAAATTCTATGGACTGGTGTCACCTTGCCCTTTGCCGCCTCAAGGAAATCGTCTTGCACTCTAACCCTCCGCAGCCGCAACCAAAGCCTGGTGATGATCATAAGTTTCTTAATTCTCCTCACAGGCTGAACGCATCGCATCCTTTAAGCCCACTCCGTGTGCTCCATCAGCGGAAGGGAGATCCTGCCCTGTATTCCTACACCGGTAACTCAAACTCTAGCGCCGGCAGGTCAAATGGACCATGGAGCACTAGAAATGGCTGCTTCGGTGAAACGTCGCAGCTGACTGATGCACCCGAAACAGGTGAGTTCGACCAGCTTATAGACCTGGTCCGATTGTCCTCTATTTTCTTCAAGGAATGGCCACTGTTGCTTCACAAAATACTCTAGGTCCGTGTCTAGTTCGAAAGATCTACATATTAGACGCCAACGTCAACCCTCAGCTAGTCCGAAACATGGTATGCTAGGTCCTGCACTATTTGGCATATCCTGTTTGCAACCTAATAACATGCTCCACAAAATTGTGTAGTTCGGGGAAATTTTGTGTGCGCATGCTGTCTGTCGAAGTTCAAGTGGTTATTGAACAAGTTCGTTCGTATGTAGGCGAAGAAGATGAAGAAGAAGATTCACCAATGAAGCACATGGCCATCCGTGGTTCTGGTAGGGAAAACCCGCAGGGATACAATTTTGTCCGGGTGCAGACACTGGGGATGGATTCAGAGATGCTAGCAGAATCACCACCCCCTCCTCCTCTACTAACTGAACCTCACCAACATTCCTCCTCTTCACAAATACATTTAGACTCGTACAACGATGGCAATGTCGCCGAAATCAAAGACTACGGAGATACTGAAGCTGGAAATTACATCACCAAGGCTTCCAGCCGCGGGCTTCGATCGAAAGCTGGCCCCAAATGCGATGCCAAAAATTCTACTGGAGAAGAAGCAACACCAGCAGTGGTCTTCCAGAAACTGAAGCCTGGCACGGACAACAAGAAGGGAATCCCCGACGACGGACATCGAGGGTGGAAGAAATATGGCAACAAAGCAATTCAGAACTCCAACTTTTGCAGGTACTATTTGCGTATTTATGTATGCTCATTTCGTTCATATGCATAAGCAGAGGGTTCTTGAATAGTTCTGGTGCCTCGAATAGTGAATGCTCTGTCCAACTATCTTCGAATTGTGGCGAGATCCTGCTCAATTTTCTCACATTAGGCACGGGTAACAGAGGTTATTACAAGTGTAGCGTCAAGGACTGCCGTGCGAAGAAGATGGTGCAACCTACAGACGAGGATCCTTCCATATTTGAGGTGACATATGTAGGGAGACACACATGCTCCGGCACCGTTAGCCGAAGAGACCGGTCACGGGCAAGGGCTCCTCCACCCGTGGAAGTCGAAATCCAAGAAGCCGAGAGGCCATTCGGAAGGGGGACTTCCGATGAGGACAATGTGCAAACAAAGTCGACGGTGACCAAGGATAGCGGAACATCTGGAGGGGAATGGAAAAAGCGTCCTGGAGCTCCAGTGGAGGAGGAAGACGAGGAAGAGGAAGGGGGGGAAGAGGAAGAAGACAGCAGATTGACAGGATCGAATGTGGAACCAGTTCGACCCACGCCTTCCAAAAGAGGACGCGTAGACAGGGGCAACGACATCAGTACTGTCTTGAACACTAGGACCACTTCGACGACAACGAATGCATCGGAAGAGGAGAACGGAGGAGGAGGCGAAGCGGCAGCCATGGACAGAGACTCTAATCATCATCAATCCGAGTACTCGTTAATTCAGGAACCTTTGTGGCAAGAGTACATAGATAACAACTTATCCCCTGGTGGACACAAGTCTGTCAGTGATTCGGTGTCACCGTAACGCAAGCGAGGCTACATCTACCGACTTCTTGCAACATTTCGGTTCCCTCAATCCAACCAGAAGCCTAGACTCTTCTCTACCGGAAATTGCATGCTTACAAGTTACCCTCGAGGAAAATTCAAACGAGCAGGCACTCTTCGGATGGCCAGAGATCAAATGCCACTAGTGTGTGAGATCTAGACCTGAGGGCCACACTAGAGCTAAGTGTGCTTTGGAGCTCAGCAAATACAATGCGCCACCCTTGCAACGGGTTTAGGTCGTTCCATCTTTAGACAGAGAAGTCTCCTCTTCCTGGTATACACAATTTTGTACATCTCAACCATGCATATGAAATGGTTACATCCTCGATTGCACTGCAGAAAATGGACTTGTTGTCACCTCAACGAGATAGATATGATCGATGTATGTAATCCATAGTACAGTGGTATCTGCAGACCTTGAAGTCAGTTCTTGCTGTTTCTTTTGTGCACAGCTCTGTACATAGGCCGACAATATGAGTGGTTTCGACAGCTGATTTGTATCCGTGACGATTCGTAAAAATCCAGGTATCTTGTAAAACGAGAGCAAATGCAAATTCAAACTCACTTTTCAGGTGCTTGAGACGCTCGACAGCAAAGAAGTAAATGGGATGAGATCTATCCAGAATCACAAAAGAGCATTAGAATACAAATGCGTATACAGTCATACTGTCATTTCCTAACAGAAATTAACTCATAAACAGAAATTCACTCATTGAAGTAATGCCCTGTGCAGGAAAACAGTGTTCTGCCACAGAAAGTTAAGAATCTAGAATTGCTGGTGCAGCTAGTTATCAACAGCGTCTGTAGAAATTTCCACAGCTTTAAGCAGGTACCAAGTCAGGCGAATGTAAGCTACAGATTTCACGTACGGATGTTAGTGTCAAAAGATCTGGTATACATGATAAGTTAGTGCAAGCCGTAGCCTGCTTCTTCCATTAGAGTGTACAGTATATAGATATTGTTAGATGATGTCATACACAGATACTTGGACGGTTTGGATTCAGTAAAAGCGAGAGCCAGCACGTATGTAACTTTTTGGAACCGAGACATGTACCCAACTAACATGAACAGGATAGGTTTGCATGAGGAATCCTTTCCATTTCCAAAAATCACTACCTCCGTTTCAATTGAGTAGAGTTCCAATGTTTACATCTACAAAGATTTCAAGTGCTTGTGGGGTGGATGTCTAGTGGGATCGATCCACAGGTTTACATCTGGAAATCTTATCTGGGTACAAATACAGGTGGAAAACTAAGAAAATGACTATCTTGAACTGGCCTAATTCCATCTCGTACACCGACTAAGATCTATGTTGGTCAAAACTGCATGACAGCATCTACCACTATGTACAAACGATTTCCATCAGAAAGCCTATCATAATCCAGTATTGAGGATGAGGTGTTGGAAATCCAATGAACAGCCACTTGGGAATTGCAGATCTCGAGCAGCCCTATCCCCATGCTTCCTGGACACAGAAGACAACCATCAACACAACCATTACAATTCATGGATTAACAAGCTTCATGTCCAGCCAGGTCAACTAATCACTGAAGAGATAGTCAGTTTAGTGGAGCCAGGAAAGAGCTCACACTCCCCAATCCTTCCTGTCTTATATAATCACACCTAATAGTGCAGGTCAATACTACTCAAACAACATGCACAACATTTATCTTGATACCAGAGTTGATTCTTGAAATACCTTGTTAACATGTGCCTCACTCATCATCATCAGCCGCTTCCTGGCAATTACAAGACATATAATTAGGCCAGTTCCATCACTGAAGAAATGAGCCAAAATGACGCAAAGCACAGATGACTCACAGCCAACATTTTACTAGTGTAGTAGCATCATTACCTCGTCATCTTCTGCTTCATCCTGGACCTCAGACTTGGAAGCTTCCTCAGACACCTCAGGCTCATCATCATCATCCTGATTTCATACAAAGCAGTGTCAGTCAATTGTGAGGTGACATACAAATGAAAACAAGACCATTTCCACGCTTTAGCCTAATCTAATGGAGCTCCTACAGTAGGCACGGAATTTGACCTTGGAGTCCTTTTGATCGTATTTCTTCTTTGCTGTCTCATACGTAGCCTTTCTTGCTGCAGCTTCTTTGTTGTACGGAGCTTTTTCCTGCATGAACCCAAGTGATGAACACGGTTTAGAAAAAATATACAACAGCTCAATCCACTGAAAACAAGAGCAATCACACAAAACCTCCCAAAGAGGAATGAATATAATGACCATAACATCCTCTGGTACTCCAGGCACATAAGGCACACGAACACTGATGCTTCAAGTAGCGATGCAACTCTAGAAGTATTCCATGGTGAAAATTGGAAAATCGTAAATATTTTAAACTGACCTCTTCTGTCATTTGCTTCCACTTCTCGCCACCTGCCTTGCCAACCTGACATGGGAAGAAGACGTGTTAGAATGAAGTGAAGGTGCAAGATACATTCCAAACATCGTCTTCAGGACAGAGATAGTGCTGCACAAAGCACTTACAAGCTCCAAATAAGCCAGGTATGCAGGTGGGCAAAAGATAAAGGTACAGGCATTGGAAGGCATTTTACCGCTGCGATGCCTTTGGCGTCAGGGTTTTCTTCCTTGAACGTCTTCCGGTAAGTCTCCCTGAGAAGAGTAAGAACATTCAGGTGAGAATGCTTTCTTTTTAAAATTGTCACAAGCACCTATTCGTAGAAAAGGTCCAGACGAGAACGCAACGATGCATACCAATGATCAAGCGGCGCTTACATGAAGATGAAAAATCCAGAAGAAGGTCGCTTTGGAGCATTCGGATCCTTTGCGGCCTTCTTTGATTTTTTGGTCACCTTCTTGGCAGCCTTAATGGCCTTCTCTTTTGGTTCCTTTGGCTCTGCCTTGCGCTTCGTCCCCACTCTGCTCCAGATCAAGCAGCATTAACTCATTAACACCATCAATTTTGTGATTAACATCACGGCCGTCTGAAAGCTAAACCGCATTGTATTCACCAATCTGTTGAGCTGTTGGATATTCAAAACAGGATTCGAAGAGACAATGACTTTTGCAAGTGACAGAAATATTACCTGTCATCGTTCGCCTTAGTTTCGGCAGCATCATCTTTCTTCATTTTGGCTACTTGCACAGAGAGAAGATAGAGGTCAATACATGACCACAACATTTCAAGAAAAAAATAATATCACACTCGTACGAGAAAATTGCGGATGCGTTTTATCAATTAAAGAAATGTACTAGAGTCAGTAGCAAGGGGGGGATGAAAACTCACAAGTCATTGCTTTGGTTTTTGCGTCCGTTTTGCAATCGTGCATGTCAAAAGTGGCAACAGCGATATCCTTGTTGCAGTCCTCGCTGTTCAGAAGAAAGCAACCGATGAGCAACGGTAACACGAAGCCAAGTAGAGAACCAAGTCGATGACAATAAGTGTGCAATAAATATCGTCCATAGCTGAATAGAGGAGCGGTAAAAATCACTTGGCTACAAGATTGTGTTCATACCACCGTGTAAAAGCGCTACCGTCAGTGCTGCGCTTCAATAGACTGGGATCAACGTCAACCCGCTTCCTGGCCTTAGGTGCTTGTGTCTTTGCCGAACCTGCCGTCATGTTCACACCTCGCATGGAGTGGAAGCGCGTCAAACTCACGCAATGACAATCTGAACAGCAGATTGACAAAAGCATCAACAAGCCGCAGCCACTACGCACAATAACTACCGCATTGCGACTTGCAAGCATGATCGAATTTAGACAATCGAATTTCAACAACCAGGGAGCGCACAACGCACAACGCTCCCGTTTGATCTACGAGAAAGCAGCCTCAAAACCGACAACCTCTGTCTCGCGGGATACAAAAGGCGAAAAAGACGTTGACAATGACATACGAAATGAAGAGAAAAACAGAGGACACATACACTAGCCTCCGCTTGATCCTGATGAAAACAGTTTCAAGACTGAGAAGCTCTGTCTCGCAGAATATATAAGAAAACAGGGGAAGCGCAACCTTCTACCAAACATCTCTTGACCGCATCGACAAAACATCAGCAATTCTTACATAATTTCCGCGGGAAAAAAAAATACCAGGAAGTAAAGGGGTATGTCGCCGGCGCAGCCGAGTGGGAGAAGCGGCCAATAGAGTGCAGAACTCCAAGTGTGAGTGGACAAAGCTATAGAGTGCGAGTGAGGTGAAGAGGGAGGGAAGCAAGGCTAAAGAGGGAGGAGGGAGAGGAGAGAGGAGGGCGCCAACTTGAGTCTGCCCTTCAAAACTTCATCCAATGGCGGGCGCGGGAGAGGACCTTCGTCCAAGCGCCTGGATGATTCTCATTGCTTGACGCCCACAAAAATACGGGACGCATGGATGAGCATCTGCGGATGATCTCGTTTCTCATCCGGTGGGTTGCTATTTTGCACTCTGAACTGGATTTGAGTCATCCCTTTGGTTCAATGTTTAATTCGCCTCTTCCTTTTTCCCAAAACCAACTTCAGTTACTGAGTCATCTCCACACTACAGTAGTTTCATATGTAGCCGTGAAAGGGCATCAATCTAATTTTATGCTGTCTTTTACCTGGTGACTTTCAACTCAAATAGGAACTTGTGTAAGCTTGCCTTTACGAGATTTTAGAAGAAAAAGATTAAGCTGTGGTGTAAGGATACCAGAGCCCAACATTTTCCTTTGAATTTGTACGCATACCCAGACCATAACCATCAGCAGCAACCTATGCCCACCCATGCCCACCCATAGCATGACATGTGCCCACCCATGCCCACCCATGCTATTAAAATTGCGCCCATGTATTCAAAAATTGTGTAATGTGTATTACCCGCCTACACCAAGTCTTGGTTGGATCGGACAAATAAAAGGTCGTTCACTGTCGCTGGCTTCAGCCCGGAGCGCTTCTTGGTTAGCATATTCCCTGCATCCGAGAAGTTTGACTCTGATTTGGAGCTGGATGCAGGGATGCAAGGAAACAATACCCACCCATGCCCACCCAAAATCCATGGGCATGGGTGGGTTTGGGCATGGGCATGGGTATGGGCACCCAATGTAGGGCTTTGAAGGATACTAACCATTTAATAGATCACTCAAAGAATTTTAAACCTTTATGAGAAACTTCAACCATCGCTTCTAAGTAAAGCTTCTAAGTAAACATGTATACACCAATGTTAAATTGGCACATAGGCGAATGTATGGTCTCCATAGTCAACATCAATAATAGTATCAAAAAACCTACATGTGGGTATCAAAAGTGTAATACCAATCAAATGTTGATACGTGGTGGTAGGTGTTTCAAGGTGGGAGAAATTTTGTATCAGTGACTTATTATTTGGATCTACTGATGAACCACTGTAAATCATATTAATACTAGGACAATTTTGCCCATATACAAAGGTTTTTGCATGGTATATATACCCAACTGGTATAGAAAATAAACATGCTCTTAAACATCCATTCTCTGTTGGTATCCAAAATGTGAAATCTTCATTATAGATACCCGAATAGTATATTGAAAATAATTTGAACCAACGATGTAAAAACACGACTATGTAAATGGAAACTTTTTGGAGAAATGGAAACTTTATTCCACTCGTGTATTTGGTTGTCTAAATTAGCCACCGATGTACTTATAATTTTGATTTTGAAATTAATACATAATTATACTCATTGGGAGCTTATTGAATACTTTATAATATTGAATGCATTCAAAGCATACAATATACATCTTTAATTCAATCACTTCTCTTAATTGCACACCTATATTTGAGTGGTATGTGGTTTGGTGTAGCTCCAAGAACATATGCCAAAAATAAGTATGTTTAAAAGAGAGTGGACTACATGCTCAATCAATGATAAGCATTCTATTGTAAGTTCAATAGTCAACGATTTCTTTTTTCTTTTTTCTTTTTCTTTTTTTTGGGGGGGTCCTCTATAAGCGGCTATGGCTTTGCTTTGAATTTGCTAACCATGATTCTCGTACTAATCGCATGTTTCATATCCCATGAGAACTGGACTGGTTGGGAAAGTAACCATTTAAGACTACTCATCTACCTTAGTCCATGGATGGCGTCATCCACAGGAGATCTTTTACATTAGGGATTGATGAACAGTACTTAACTCCTTAATTTTAATAAGACTGTGTTAACCCAGCACATAAACGTTTAATTAGATACCCAGCCGCCATCTTCCATTCCGTTTATATTTGTTTTTTGTGTTGTTTACATCAGCTCTTATGAGATTAGCCAAGATGGAGTAATTATTGTGTATACACTTACCCTAACAGCAATAAAGGCCTCTGCTGCTCGTCTTACATCTCAGTCTTTCACCTCAAATACATGATACCTGTAAATAACTAAGCAGCAATAAAGGTAAGTCCTCATATGCCTCATTTACACCGATATATAGTATGTATACATTTAGCCAAATCATAACAAGTTTCTCATCAAACAATGATAAAATTTGCTATTGTGATGAAATTTCTTGATTATGTTTTGTAATGTTTATAGGGGATTGTTAAATCAACCACACATTAGTTAAGATGACCACAAAGATGTGTTGTGCAGTCACATGACCTACCAAAATTTGAACAACCCTAGTTGTAGGTTGAAATGTAAAGAAAGAGGAAACAAAGACTAGTACCTTGCTCCTCTTCATGTGTGCGGTGAAATATCAAATTTTGAGAGGTCATGTGATCATGTAGCGTGTCCATGTGGTCGTTTTAACGTGGTCAATTTAACAATTCCCTATTTATATCCATTATGACTAATGATCAATATAAATTTGTATATTTATGACTATATGGGTGTGATCCTTTGATGGTCCCTTGCAACATCTTTTTTTTTCTAATAAGTTGTCGCAAAACTTTGAAAATATCATTTTAGATCACATCTTATAAAACATGTTTATCCCTCGTTTTTCTAAATCAAATGATACAATTGTCCATCACATCTAGGTGCCCACCAACGGGGAGGGTGACAACATTGAATGTATGATGTAAAGCTTGGCAATTATTACTTTTAGTCAAATAAACACCTAACTCAAGATCAAAGACATGTACTTCGTCTACATTATTTATGGCATATATTGCGGGCATATTATTAGTGCAACCTACCCTTCGCAACAATAAATCGTGGCCCATAATATACACCGTTGCCCATTAAATTTATTATCCTCAATGTTTTTACTATTGATTTCCTCGTATATATTGTGGCCCACAATATTTACCATAAACAATGTAGTTAGCTTAAAATGGGATGAATAAGGAAACAAACCTATAGGTATGGATTTTTACCACACCCATAATGGTAGGTGCTGGGAAATGACTCGGAAATCCATCTGAGCAAGGCCGCACTAAAATTCACCCCCCTGAAGTTATTAGCCCTACCAAGGAATGTGAATGAAGGTAAATTTAACAGATGACTCTCATCCACACTTACTCGATGAAACCCATCTACAACAAGAAGCGAGCCAGAAACGGATGACCGAGAGGAGGCGATCATTATCCACGCCCACACCCTGGAATGATGCGGATGGATGAAACTCGGTCCCGCGGGTAATAGTAGCAACGAGGGATTTTGAAATCCTCGATGAGGTGTAGCGCGGGAGTTTTAAATATGAATGTTTCCTCATCCAAAGGCCTCCACCGCAACTTGTGCTCTGTAGATCCCTCCCCACCATCGCATGATGTTCCCCTGAATTTGCATCAATCCATTTTGAACATATTCAGATCCGACATGCTTCTGTTAATCTTGTGCAACGTTGCGAATCAGCTTGTGATTTTGTGTGGCAGCAAGCAGACATCAAATGACTCCGCGACCAGGACTAAACGAAGAGTGAGATGCATACTTGACCCGGAAGAGAAGATGCAATAGGTTTCACTGGAAAATTATAAGCTGAATGCAGTTGGATCCCTTCTCCCCATCGCACTGATTGTTCCCTGAATTTGCATCAATCCATTTTGAGCATATGCGAGATGCTCTTGGTCATCTTGTGCAGCCTGGTGAATAAAATCATGGTCACACAAATATTGCGTGGCAGCCTAGGCAGCATCAATTTGATTCTGCAATAAGGTCCAGCTGAGAACTGAGTATTGACCCGGAAGGAAGTGAAAGATGGGATGGAGGCCTTCATTAGAAAACAAAAAGGCTGAATGGCAGTTGGATCCCTTCTCACCATCGCACTGATCTTCCCGTGACTTTACATTAATCCATGTTTAACATATTTTGATGTGAGATGTTTTAGACTGATTGCAGCCTGGTGAATGAGGTTGTGATCACATAATTTTGTGTGCCAGCAGGCAACATCAATTGATTCTGCAATCAGGTCCAACGGAGAAGTGAAATATTGACCGGAAGAGATTCATTAGAAAAAACTACACTAAATATTGTATTTAGTGTCACCAATCCTATTTGTCTTGCTCAATACTAATTGTAAACCGCCTGTGTAGTGTCACCCACACTAAATGTAAACCTAACATTATTTGTGATTCCTTGTAAAAAATTTGGTCATTATAGATTTACAATGCTGCAATTGCTGTCACTTACTAATCAATTGCAGCAAATTTTATCCTTTGGATTTAAATTTGCTCACCATCGCATTTATCTTCCCTGATTTTGCATCAATCCATTTTGAACAGATTCAGATGCGAGATGTTCTTGTTCATTGTGTGCAGCCTGGTGAATGAGGTTGTGATGACATAAATTTCTGTGGCAGCAGACGACATCATTTGATTCTGCAATCAGTCTAAAACATGAGATGTGAGATAATTGTTGACCCGGAAGAGATTCAAGATGCGAAGGAGGGCTTCACTAGAAAAAAGTAAGATTAATGGCTGTTGAATCCCTTCTCACCATTGCACTGATCTCTCCCGGCCTGATGTTGCATCAATCCATTTTGAACATATTCAGATATTGAGAGGCTCTTGTTCATCTTGTGCACCACTGGTGAAGTGAGATATTGACCCGGAAGAGATTCAGGATGCAAAAAGGGGTGCATTAGAAAAAAATTAACTGAAGGGCAGGTGGATCCCTTCTCACCATCGCAATTATCTTTTCCAGAATTTGCATCAATCCATTTTAGATATATTCAGATGCGAGATGGTCTTGTTCATCTTGTGCAGCCTGGTGTGGCAGCAGGCAACATCAAATGATTCTCCAATCCGGACTAAATGAGAAGTGAGATAATTGTTGACCGAAGATGCGACGAGGTTTCACTGGAAAAATGAAGCTGAATGGCAGTTGGATCCCTCCTCACCATCGGAGCAGCAGCAGGCCACACCAAATGATTCGCAATCAGGACTAAATGAGAAGTGAGATAATTATGAGAAGATATGAAGAGGTTTCACTGGGAAAAATAAGCTAAATTGGATCCCTTCTCACCATCGCACTGATCTTTCCCTGAATTTGCATCGATCCATTTCGAAACAGATTCAGATGATACATACTCCTGTACACCTTGTGCAACCTGACAAATCAAGTTGTGATACCGCACATTTTGTATGGCAGCAGACATGAATTCATTATGCAATCAGGACTAATTGAGAAAGGAGTAAGATGCGAAGGCCAAGGGCTTTATTAAAAAAAAGTTGAGTGATACGTTTCTTCACAAGCCTATAGTATAAAGCGCGACTTGTTGCTACATATGTAACCAGATTGACACATTTTGAAATTGAAAACAAATGCCTCGGAGTCTTCTATATCTGCCGCAAAACCATCACAAACTAGGTAATAGATTCGAGGAGCCCTGCTACGTAATGTGTATATACCTTCATGAGCCTCCATGCAAAAATATTACATTACTCTCTGCTATGAGCTTCGACATTTGCTGGTCGGATGCATGCTTGGAAGAGAGTCCAGCTCGAGCCTCGAGCTGCTTACCTACTCGGAAGAGAGATGAAGCGGCGGATCACGAACCTAACATGCACCTTCCTGATTGTAAGAGGAAGAATGATGTGGTGGCTTTCGTTAACTTTCATCTGGCAACGGCCCTGCGAGCGCTGGTGAGCTGGCCATAACGGGTCTGTTGTATCGGTCATATTTAGGTCATAACTAAAAACTTCCTCTGGATCCTGCAAATTTGTGCCGAACCGAGTAATGCAGTACAAGTATCCCCACTGCGACTTTCTGGTATGCAAGATGAACAGCCTTCCGAGCCCATGCAGAACGTGATTAATAGGTTGGCCATTGAAATTCTCCAATTCAAAGTCATTAGGTACGTTGTAGGTGAAATCCATCGGCTTCATTCCGTGCCCTACTTCAAAGTGATGAAGGAAATCGAGTTCAGTGCCAGTAAACTGGCACTTGCCAACCTTGCATTTAAGGGGAGCGAACTTGCATTGATTCTCATGGCTGTGCTTTTCTGTAAACTTCAAGACAAGGTCACACCCGTGTCCACCATACTTGCAGTTCACTTGAAGTGATTCAAGCAACCTCTCAAGCGCTGAGTTCCGGATCTTTCCAAGTTCTTCGAAGCAGTAAGGGCAAATGTTGTTCAATTTCCCTCGGCACGATGTGCATGCTACATGGCCGTTCATGCACTATCGATACAACCAACAACACAACCGCTTGCAATGAGTTGCTTCCCATTATCAGGAAGGGTGTCGCGGAAGTGGCTTCTTGTCTGCTTCTCTTGGTTGCTTTAGGTAGCTCTAAGATTTCTGGATTAGCTATTTCTCTTTGCTCTTATTTTTTTGTGTATGGAATACCTATATCTGTAAGTGTTGTCTGAAGCAATGTGCTTACAAGGATTTACCTTCTGACTGTAGGTATGGGGAGATCGTGGATGTGAACCTGGTGAGGGACCAGGCTACTGGAAAACCGAAGGGTTTTGCATTCTTAGCGTACGAGGATCAACGCAGTACTGTGCTTGCTGTTGGTAAGCTTTGTTTTTGTCTAATTCTTATCAGGAATGAAATATTTTTAGGGTTTAAGCCTCATCCGTTAGTACCATATATTTTATTATTTCTGACTGAATTTATACTTATTTGACATTCCCTATGATGGCAGAGAAATGCCAATACTGGTTGGGGAGGAGAAGGTAAAGGAGAAGGTAAAGCTACCTGGGGCCATGACAAATTTGATGGTTCTATGAAAGATGCTGGCAGGAGGATAAGCATGGTTTCCACGAAGGGGGGGGACAATGGCATTCCTGAACGGAAGGATTTTGGTAGAGAACCAACAAGGAGTAGGGACACTGGCAATTCTAGACGGAAGGATTTTGGTAGAGAAGATAGACATGCACGGTATGATGAGAGATTTTGCTGTTGCAAGTTTTCCTTTCACTTGCCAGTTTAGATCAATGACAGGATTATGTTTCAAAAAAGAAGGAATCCTGCAGCTCTCTTACAAATGTAGTTTGTACAGCATTAGAGGCACTTTTATAGAGGGCGTGGCAGTGTATAGGTTGTAGTGACAACAATTTACAAAAATGTTGATGTATTTTAGAACCTTGAAGAAATTTGGCTATGATGGTTCTATGGTTTAATGCAGCGGCATGAGGACATTTGAAACTTGAAAGAATCACAAAAGCCCGGTGTATGTAAGGACTGACTTCTATGTGGCATTGAATTTAGTGTAATAACTGCACATCTTCTTTACATCTTGAGACACAGTTTCATTATCACAACAAAATCACTAACAAGCTTGCAAGATTGGAACACCTCAACCTAGAATGCAACGTGGTGTGGACTCCCCTGTTTTTGCTGCATACGCACCATGGCTTTGCAACCTGGGGTGAAGTTTACACTCTGTTTCTCTGTAAAGAAAAACGGGTTGTTAACTTGCAAATGCAGTTTAGTTGTCACCTGTCTTTCACTGTGTGATGCTTGTTTGTAGATGAATCTGAAATGAAATAGCTTCTGTCACGGGCTCTGAATGGGAGGACTTTGAGCAGAATGTGAATTGGGCACAATGAGTTTGCAAATTCTGTACAAGTGGAAACATGAATGTTGTCTAGGTCGTGTTTGAACATTACCCCATGTGGAGGTCAGCTTGTTGGACACAAATTATTTGAAATGAGAAATATCTATAATTTTGAGGAATTTGAATATATCTGTTCAAAACAAACTGAAAACTACCAAGTCTACAGTGTTGTAAGTTGTGGAAATTGTAGGTGACCTTGTTGATATAACAAAGAGTGATATTTGGAGAAGAAATATGTGAAATTGGATATTGAAGATATTGATGCACACTAATATGATCAAACTGTTCTCAAACTGTTCTTGTAGTGGAGGCAATCACGTGCCTGACCAAACCTCAAATTTCTAGCAACTTTGAGTTGAACAGTTTTGTTGTATATGGTTTTCACGGACGCAATGAATAGGTGCTATCAGCAATGAATAGGTGCTATCAGCAATCCCATGACAAGGTAATCCATACTTATCAGTATGATTTACTTGATAGTAGGTAATCTGAGCAACTAAAGGCCACAAATAAAATTGCTTGATTGAAAATTTAGCTAGACATCCCCTCTTTCTACTTGGTCCACCTTCATGTCGTGCCAACCTACTCCCTTGTCCAGTCTTAGGTTTGTTGGATTTATCAAATACTAAATCTTTTGCAGACCTATAATCTTTGTCTCCATATGAGCATTGCCACCTGTAATAATAAAATCAATAGTCACTATACTGCAACATCAATATTAATTGGAACTAAAAGCATAAAAACTATACAAAAATTCATATAACATATGATTGGTTTATCACATACCATATGTGCTTGATGAAGCTGTTCTTGTTGAACCTTGAACGTTCCATATCAGTGTCATTTTCAACTTTGGATTGATAAAAAGATGTAGGGGCAAGTACATTATTACTCTCAGCTTGTATAAACTCATCCACGCGGTCATAAAAAATACATGCAGTTTGAATGTTGATAAATGTGTTTCTATTTTTTCTTATTCCATTTTCCCAATGAAGTACATCATAGGAAAGGGGGCAATCTAGATTTTGAACTACATAAGGAATATCTTGGAGCGCCTCCATTTCTTCAGAATGCTGTCAATTCAAACATTTACATTGTGATTCAACATTGGTTTCATATTAGTTAATTTGGATTAAAACTGTATATCTAATTTGATCAAACTTGTAAGAACAAGATTGAAAATTGACTATTAAAATCAAGATTGGTATTCTGACCTTTCAGTACCATCTCAATGCAGTTTTTAGACCTCTTCACCCACTTAGCATGCACTTCTGTTTACTAGCTTCTGAACATTCTCACAGCAATACTACACAAAAGGTTTCCACCAAGACTAATTTGCTCAAACTCTCCCATTTGCTCAAAAAACTGACAAAAATAAAGAAACTCCCTTGAATTTAAACACAAACTTTGTCATTGCAGAAGCCACATGGGTAAAA
Source organism: Polytrichum formosum (assembly GCA_964035585.1). Lineage (NCBI taxonomy): Eukaryota > Viridiplantae > Streptophyta > Polytrichopsida > Polytrichales > Polytrichaceae > Polytrichum > Polytrichum formosum. Next base: position 29,039,525 of record OZ037940.1, on the reverse strand, counting down.
ACTCAAGCAAAACATACTGCAATAAGTAAACATAGAGTCAAGGAATTTTACATACCAGAGCTACATAAAATACATTTTCTATGTCTCCCTAGAAGGCCGTCTCCAAATCTTCTCGTAGTACAGCAGAACTTCATGATATGCATGAACTTCACATTTTCTCATAATATCCATGAACTTCACATTTCCTCACTTTTCCCACCAACATTTCAATCTTCAGTGGATGAAACACCATCTTCCTCACTTCTTAAAGGTTTAAGTTTACATTTCTTGAGCTTCCTTATGACTAATAAATCGCCTTCCTTTTACCTTTTACCTTATACTTAAGAATCTGTCGGCATCAAGCTGAGAGTTTATTGGTGTAAAGATATTTAACGTTCAGAAGGGTGAAGCTAATTTCCAAGAAGTCCAATTTGGTTTGGATGCCAGAGGATTCGTACCTGTAGCAGATAGAGTGCAATAGGAAGTAACCTCCTTAGAATGTGATAGCTTGAAACCTAACTGCAAGAATGAGCAGCAAAGTACTTGATGATCAGCTGTTGTGATCCCTCAGTCGAAATACCATTTGCAGCAAGCGCCTGCAAGAAACATGTGATTCAAGTAAGGAAAGATGGTACGGGACATTACACCAGCATTCATTTCTCATGAAATCCTTTGTCTTCTCCTGCAAATGGTATTACATTCTTGAAAGGGTAATATGTATGTGTATACGGGACAGATAATGGTATCAAGAAACTTGAGTTACCAGAGTTGCAGAAAATGTGAAAGAAAGCTTCCAAATCCTTTATGTTGATAGCTCCTGCAAATGGTATTACATTCTTGAAAGGGTGAAATGTGTATAGGGGACACATTTAATCCATGAGAAGAGATGGAACTTGATCTCTCCAGAAACTAGAAAGTTGTTCTTGACTTCTCTCAACATCACTTGAAAAAATCAAGGTTCTGATTTCTCATGAAAAAATCAAGGTTCTGATTTCTCATGAAAAAATCAAGGTCTTGGTGCGGAATTGCCGGTGCAGTGCAATCGCAGAGCCAGCATCATCCACCACGAGCTCCGCCACTCTGTATGGTGTGTTGGGCGTGGACCACATGAGCGGCAGCATTCTCATGAAAAGATGGCAAGAATGTACCACCCCGATGTCTGCCCACTCGACAAGCGCGAGGAATGCACACAAAAGTTTTTGGTGGTGCGTACGAGGTTTTGTCCGACCCCGAGAAGAAGGCCGACTACGACTACGCTTTGCTGCATTTACCTCACATATTGCAAATTGAACCCCAAATTAAACATCTTAAACCTACAAGAAGACGTAGGTGTCTGCACCTGAAAAGCACAACAAAGGGCTGCAAGTTGATGTGGAAACAGGAGCGACAATCTTGGTGCGTAGACAAGGCTGACAAACTTCTTCAGGTGGGGAGCTTCGGGGTCGGGAGCTGCGGCGTGTGCGGCCAAGCTTCTTGATGAGGCGGGAAGCTTCGGGGTCGGGAGCTGCGGGGCGTGTGTGGCCAAGCTTCATGATGAGGCTGGGGGCTTCGGGGTCGGGAGCTGCGCAGCCTGTGAGTCCGGGCATGAGAGCCCGGGTATCGGGCCGTGTTCCCAACGGCCTCCCATTCCCACGGGCAGGGAAGGCGGTTCCACGGGCAGGGAAGGCGAGGTGCCCGGGGCGGGGCGATGGCCTGGGCAGATGTGATCTAGCCCCAGCCGTAATGTAGCATGTTCACACTAGGACCAAGCGATCGGCCCATACCAATGGGAGGGTTTTCATCTTGATAGGAGTTTTATGTCTTGTATGCAATGAACAGAATGGACGAAACTGCAGGACATGACATCCGGTGAGGTTATTATGAGCATGATGAAAATCCCTCACTGATAGCAGTAAATTTTGGAAAGAGATGAACTTTCTTTATCAAAAGGGACTCCTCCTATTGGGCAAGGAGTAGCAACTGGCCCTATGTGAGCACGGCATGAGCTACTTGTGTGTGCCTATTGTGGGCACTTTCAACTGGAGGGACCGATCCGGTCGCTAGATAGTAAACTAATAGAACAAATATGCATAAAGTTCAAATGCATAAATCGTGAAAATTTTGGTTCAATTGCAATTTTATGTGTACATGATCATGTTTATCAAGTTAGTATGTGGGGTTGGAAGTACCCACAATAGAATTAGCCTTAAAACACACAAAAACAAGATGGTAGTATCATAAGAGGCTCGATCCCTATGACACACCATATCAAATAAATTTGGTAGTTAGGAATTGATCAAAATGTATGTTTGATTTGAAAAGAAGCAACATCTTTATTATTATCTTTGTGATCGATTCAAAGCCTTGTTGGAATCTCTAGTATACTTTGAAGGTTTTGAACCCAATTCCTACAATGTCATCATCATTTTCAGTGCATCAATGAGCTATTATCAAGTAGTCAAAACATCTATGCCTCCCTCTTCTTATGATGACAAAACGACAATTGTTGCTATTATCCATTGTTCATGTGGGCGTTTTCAAATTTCAACAATACTATCAATGTGATAGAATATAGGTATGATGTCATTTTCATTGGCTTGTATCACAAAATTAAACATTGAGGAAAACACCTTCTATACAATGGACATATCACCTTTTTCAAACACTTTGTAATATTCACTCAAATTCCCAAAATTCTCAAAATGGATAAATGATTCAATATATAAATTCATCAAACTCATAACAATTGTAGTGTAGTTTGTTGCATCAATCAGTTCGCAATGCAAATATGGATATGTAGAATTAAAGAATATTAGTTTGAGCTTAGAGCATTTCATCCTCACAACTTGTGGGGGGGGGGGGAATATAAAAGTGTGTATCTTTTCCCCGTGTTAAGTTCTTATAACAAAGGTCACCTATTTTCACTTTCTATGCTCAAATCTACTAATAATTCACTTGTCTAAATATAGAGATATGGGTCCATGATGTTTGGTTTTTCATATTCATGACTATTCACATGGAGTTTGATTATTATGATGGGTCTTATGGGGGTCTGAATTTTCAAACCTTCTATGGGTTCCATGGGTTTTGATTTTTTAAACAAGTGGTTTCATGAGTTTATGGGGTATAATTATGGGTTTCAATGGAATCTAAGATATATGATGGTGGGTTCCATGGTAGTCTAAATTTTACTATAGACCTCTTAGACATAATTTGAAAAATATTTAAAAATCTCAAAGATCCACAATCATCTACTCCCATAGAATGCAATTGATTTGACAAACTTAATTGTCATAGACAAAATACAATAATTTAAAGCTCAACCATATCTCATTCTCCTAACCTATAGAGGCAAGGTAAAAAAACATCTCTCCTCTCTGTAAGTTAAGTCTTAGACCAGAGATTACTTTATTTTATTTTTATTCTTAGGTCTACAAAAGACATTTTTCTATATCAAAAGTAGGTTCGTGGGCTCTAAACATTTTCCTTTGCTATGGGGTCTAATTTTTCAGACCTATATGATGGTGGGTCTCATTAAGGTCTGAAATTTCAAACTTGTTCTTTCATAAGATCTACGTTTATGAGACCCCTTATGATGGGTTCCATGGGGGTGTGATCTTCTATATGATGATGGGTTATGTGGTGGGTTCATAAAGGTCTGACTCCTATAATGGTGGATTTTATAAGAGTCAGAATTTTTGAAGCCCTTAATGTGGATTCCTTTTAAATGGGGATTTGAAATTCCGACATGTATCTATTTCAAAGTGTTGAGTATAAGATAGCACATTGGACCTTCATAAGTTGTTGATGGGTGTCATTGCTTAGACTCTGCCCAAGTGGGCAGAGCCAACAAAAAAGAAATAGTTTGAAAAAATTACAGTAGGAGGTCAATTTTTGTAAAAAGTGAGTGAGCAGGGCCTTTAGAGGTCACACTCTGCGTGTATGTGTGATGTCCTAAGGCCCGGTTCAGACCGGGACGTCCACTTGCAGTGGACAAAACTTAATGAAATTTCATTGGCCTCTTTTAGGTTTTCGTCCAGTGGTTCATTCAGATTCAAGGGACGTCCACTTGACAAGAAGTCCATGTTATCAGTGACTCCCGCCAAAACTGAAGAGGAAGGAGGAGTTGTAGCGGACAAGTTTGGGGCCATGTCGGGAGGTGACCTCAAATTTCTCCAGAGGACGAAACCTTGTTTTCTACCATCACGACGTCAAACTCTTCACCACCGCACTGTACACTCCTTCAACACGCCGCCTTCAAACTTTGAACTTCATAGGTATTGTTGCCTTGCCGTCGTTTGCAAGATCCTGGCGTTTCAATGCGCTTGACAATTTCACGTTGCGAGACTTGTGTGGCGAGTTTCCTCGTTTTTTAGGTTTCGAGCTCTCTGTTCTCATGTCGAGACTGTGAAGTAGAATTGCGGCCGGTAAACTGAGCCGGTCTTTGTTTGTGCGAAATCTCGTTGTTTGCTTGACAAGGGTGCCGAATTAGGGTTTCCGAGACAGAAAGGTTCCCTTTTAAATCAAACGATGCACTGCAGGTTTGCATCCGATGGCCAGATGGAGGAGGGGGATAATCCAGTGCCACGTATTGACAGTCAGGAGGCGGACACTGATGGAGGGTTTATCAACATGATGTAGGGAGAGAATGAAGGGGCCACTGTCCACAAGGACTCTACCAAAACAGACATGGTGCAAGAGGAGCGTGTGCAAGACACGGAGCCTGAATCTGCCACCAAAAAACGTTCTAGAGTTCCCAAGCAGAAATCAAAGAGAGCTGCCATCAAAAAACGTGCAACAAAATCGAAGACCAATCCCACTGACCTTGGAGAAAGTTCGGACGAAGAAGAAGGAAACAAATGAGGACCGAATTGGAAGGAGCACTGGATTGTGAACCTCGTCCACTTGAGAGGGACCATGCATGAGAAATTCAATGGCATGAAGAAGCAAGGTTAATTTCTTGACTCATTGTATTTGATTCAACATATAATTCAACGTATGATGAGCTGCTTGCTTGAGAGGTGAACATGAGTTAGTCCACTTCCATAAATATTCAGATGTCATCTTGTCTTTATCTTGTAGGTGGTCTACCCACAACAACTATGGATAATATGCATTACAAACACATACCATAGACGATGTCTTCGTATTCAATGTACGAACGCAAGAGGGACCCATCTCGAAAGGGCCTTGGGGATGCAGGTGCACTGCAAGAGAAAGTAGGTGATCGCAAACTAGAGAGCTTAAGATAAAGATTACCAATTGTATTGAAAAACATGGAAATTCAACTGCATGAGACAATTTTGCAAATGCACATGGAGGTCCAAAATATTGAGGAGGCCCAGCATCATCAGAGATTTAGGTTGGATTATCTTATCCTTAGCAGATAATGTATTTACAACTATAAAAAGCTCACTAAGTACAACTTTAAGGGACGATAGACCTTTTGGATTCCGAATCCTTTTTGACACGCCACAAATTCACCATGTTGTCTGTGCTTGAGCTCTATTCAACAAAACCATATAGAATAAAGGTGGCATTGACCTTCGACTAACCATATGATTGCTGCCATTTAGCAACTTGACTACGCCCTACAAGGACTAATGCATAACATGTCAGAGAGCTACTCATAAAATTGAGAGCCAATAGATGTGGATAAATGGAACGTCTCCAGGATTTCATACTTGTCAAGTCTTCAAGTCAGATGCTTCTAGCACTAGCTAGCTCCACCTTACATGAGCAACAAAAAAACATTCACTATATGGTTGTTCACCTGTGCATCTTGGCTTCTCAGTCATTGTTTTTTGCGAAAACAAAAACACGGGGAAAAAGAAAAGCATGAAATTCAAGAGCAGTGTGAGCAATGGGGTGGGGACAGGTCGGACGAAAACCACTGTTGAAGGACAAATCCTCCGTTGAACACTTTCAAATTAAACAACTTAATGTTAATTTTTATGGTCACATGAAGGATTTTGCAGTACTAGGTAATGACTTCAATTTAGAGCCTATGACCCAATAGGTCATGTTACAGAGAGGAACATGGAATTGACCAATCATCTCACTAATTGCATCCACAAGACATTGTTCTTGTATTTTGAAAAAAAAACATCAAGCTACTACTCCACCCAAAGAAAAGAGGAAGAGTTACAAGGTACCCTTACTAGAAGTAGCTCATCATACGTTGAATTATACTAAACCGTTGCCTGCTTGTTGGTCGGTTCTGAGAGCTTTCTAGAGCAGTGGAAATTGTTTGTGTTGGAGTTCATGTAGTGCGTTACCGTTTTGAGTTCAGTGCTGGTTGATGTCACGCGTCGTTGGTTTGAATCCTACGGTGGTTGGTTGGTGAAGAGGCGTGTGGAGTGGTGTCATCTGTACGTGGAGTGTTGGTTCGTTCTTTCTGAATCAACATTAATGAATTATCCTTCACTTTTTTTCCATGTGCAGGTGTGGATAATTGGGGGATGTTGCACACGCACCTTGTTGCTGCTTGTCCTGATTTTGATCATAGTAGCGACGCATGCCGGAAGAAGTGGAAGAAGATTTACGACAACTACAAATCTGATTACACTGCCAATGGTATATCCGGTAATGAGAGAGCATCAAAATGTAAATACTACACTCTAGTTGATAGCTACATGCACGACCGTGCTAATGTGCTCAAACATGTGCATGCCAGTGCTATTGACGAAGACCCCAACATTGTTGAGCAGGAAGTACAAATGACCATATTCGTTATTTTGAGACAAAATCAGAACTTTGAGATTTTTTGCCTACAATTTTAGCAATTGTTTTGAGACAATTTGAATTTTTTTACTTTCTAATTATAGATTATCCTCGACTCAAGGATAATCTTCCCATATATAGTCAAAAAGTTTCTGACAAATATAAAATCAATCAAGAAATCAATGAAAAGTCTAAAATCAAGCATTAAATTGAGACTATGAAAAGTCTCAATTTAACGAATTTGGTGATACAAGCAGAGCAACAGGATACTACGGCAGTTCCTGAACCTGCAGCAAGTACTTTTCAGGTGCATGGCAAGAAGAAGACGGACAAGTTGGCTACACAACAGGCGATTGCAATCATGGCAGAACAGTCTGTGAAACTTACTATTGCAGTTACAGATTTTGAAGCAACTAAACTCAATCTTCTCCACGGAATGCTTGCCACAATGAATGAGTTGGTAAAGAAGTTGTGAACTCTTCCCAGTAAGGCCTCCATTCTGGCATGATGGAGATTTTTCACGGTCAGACTGGCTAGCGGTTTTTGATTCTGCACACCTTGTTTGTTGTGTGTGATTTGATCACTTGTCCCTCCCTGTTTGCACATAGTCAGCTACTCTTTCTGTTGGTTGAATTTTTATAATCTTTATTTTTTGGGGGTGGCATTTCTGTGCACAGGGATGTTGAGTAGATTGGAGTAGATGACATGTTGAGTGATAGCTTGTGGTTAGTAGTAGAATTTTGCAGCTTGGTGGAGTGGGAGGTTATTGTGGATTCAAGGCTGAGCAGTTAGTTGGCATTGCTCATTTGAACGATCAACTGCCAGTGAACTACTGAAGCTGCTGGTCAGTTGCAACAATTTGTACTGCTGGTGTTTTGCTTTTTTTTCTGGAAATAAAATGCATGTTCTATAGAAAACAAAGAAGTCTTTGCATGTGACTGGTGGTTGAGTGAGGGTTGCTGCAGTGTAATTTTTTGTTCCAGGGATGTGGCTTTTGACTGTCTCAACCACTTTCGGAAATGATCAACAAGTTCCAAAGCTGCGGTGTTTCTGTTTGGTGACTAGGAGCTGAAGTCACTTGGTTTGGTCATTAGTGATTTTCAAAGGAGACAGAGAGGCTCCAATTTTTCCATCTGTTAGTGTGACTTCTCAGAATGTACCATATGAAATTAAAAAATAGACATTTGTAAGCAAAAAACAGTAAAAATACAGAAGATATTGTAGAGAACATAGTTTCAAAATAAAGGGAATTTCATGTAAATCATTTTCCGAAAAAAAACTCATGTACATCATGGTACAATATGAAGTTCAATCAGACTCCGAGGAAGATAACCCAATATGAATATAACGTTGGTCACCTGCCAAATCCCTAAGTCGTTTTCTACTAAACAGTGATTTAGCAATGACATCTCGACGCATGCTCATTTCATCCTTAGTTGAGGATGGAGTTGAATTCCAACCAGGAGTTTCAGCCTCGTAAGATGTACGATTGTAGAATTCAATAGGCGTTATTGTAACATTCTGAGCTTCCAACAGTGCAGTTGATGCAACTGCAGCATCTAAAGACATCGCCATAATCCTTTGTAATTGAGTTTGTACCTTATTAACCCAAGACACACTAAATGTGTCATTATGTATTATAGTCAAATTATGTAAAATTAAACATGTTGTAACATGAATTGGTACATGCTCCAATTGGCAGTTCATCCGTTTTAAAAGTATCTTCCAACGCAACTTCAGTATTCCAAATGCACGTTCCACACACATTCGAGAATTTGAATGGATAAAATTCCAATGCTTTTGTTGGCGACTAAAACCGTCTTTGTTACCGAGGTAGGGTGTCAACATCCACGTACGTGGTTGATAAGCAACATCACCCAAAAGAGCATAAGGATTGAGTTTCCCTCTGAAACAATATTTACCTATGTGGGATTTACTGAATAGGTTGTAGTCATGTATACTACCACACCATCCTATATCATAGTCCCAAAAACAACATGAATGATCTACTACACCTTGCAATAATACAGAGTGAAATTTTTTTCTACAGTAATAGTCTGAAGCATGCTCTGAAGGAGCAATAATTGGAATGTGACTTCCATCTATAGCTCTAGCAATGTAAGATATTCCATGAAGTGCTTCAAAGGCTTTACTAATATCTTTCAACCGTGATGGAGAAGGCCACTTAATGAAAACATTTTTACAAGTTTTTTTTAGAGCATGGCAAAAATCTAAAACAATTCCTTGTACGGTAGACACACCAACTCTATAGCTATTAGCTATTATGTACAGGGATGAACCAAATGCTAATCTTGTGATAGCAATTGCCACTCTTGTCTCCACCGAAATGGCTTGTCTCCGGTTTGTATTTTTCTTAAACAATATTGGCCCCACTTGCTGACAAACATACTTGAAGGTTTGTTTTGTCATCCTGAACCTTTGTTTGAAAACAATATTGTTGTAGCTTCCAACTAAATCAATGTCTGCGTATCCTGGCGCCCTATCGTATGATTGAATCATTCCTTGTAGTGAACCACCTTTTTCATTTCAAGGACATATTATTGTATAAGAAGCAGAGCGTTTCGATTTAAATTAATACTAGCCTCCACATTCTCAGTAGATGTGAAGAACATAGCGATGAAAGACGCAAATTGTAAAATGAAGACTGCAATAAGTTTTCTACGAGATGGATCCATGGTAGACATGCAGTAGGAGACTTGTATCACACTTTATAAAATGATCAAACATGTGGAATATAAAAGTATTAATGGGTCCATAGTCTCTACCATTTTTGAACTGTACTGAACATGGAGTTCTAGTAGAAAAAGTAGAATTTACTTAAATTAATACAACAATTGAATGTTTTTTTAACAAAAAAGTCATCTACGTAGCATAGTCGAACTGTACTTCACATATACTAACTATTGCAACTACACTTCACATGCACTTATAAGTGTACAAAAGGAAATTCATATGTAGTACTTCTCAGTTGACATGTAGTTGCAGTCACTTTACATGGACTTATGCTTCGAAAATAAAATGTGAGTTTATTATGATGCATGGACTCTATTATTGCAATGCACGATTTAACTTCTTTGATCTTTTGAAAATTAGAAAATAAAAATTGGTATTAGATGTTGCACTCGAAAATAAAATATTGTAACTACAATAAATTTTTTTACCGATGACAAAAAGAAAAGTGTAGAAATAAAATGCAAGTAATTTAATTTAATTTAGAAATGTAAGAATCATTTTTTAAATAATTTTAATACAATGTTGTAGAATTTTTTTACAACATTTTAAAAGTTTCTTGAAAGTATAATTAACAAATTTGTAGAATATTTTAAGAGTGACGTTTCACATCTATTTTTTAAACACAAAAATAGTGTATATAAGTAGTGAATAAAATGTACATAATGTAAATTGAGGTTCATTTACAAAAGTTGTGTATCGTCACAATTCAATTTTCACTTGATATGTGGTAGTTACAAGACTTTGACATGAACATGGTAAATGACAATGTGACGTCCGGTTCCAAGTGTGAAAGCATTCACCGGACGGACAAGATGGTTGATGACATGGCAATTCCCCTCCACACCAAGCCGGACAAAGAGGTGGACAAGGGGTTTCGTCCACTGCAAGTGGACGTCCCGGTCTGAACCGGGCCTAATTGTGTCTTCGGTTTCCCAAACCCTAATTCGCGGACAGATCCATCGTGCGAGGAGCAATCCAGCAGGGAGGCGAAGATGGTGTGCGAAAAGTGTTGAGTGCCTCTTTCTCTCCCTCCTTGCAAAAATTCTTTGTGAAAAAGAAAGTTCTGGAATTATGTAGGAGCTAAACGCAGGTCACAGGGGTGGAATTTAACGCAAATTTCTCTAGTTCTGGTAGTCTGAATGTTAGGATCCCGTATGCTCGTGGGAGTAGCGATTATGTTCCTGTTTTGGCAGTAATTGAAGAGGAATTTTCATTGAAAAGTGTGGTGGTAATCATCCTCGCACTGGAATGTCCTCCAAAGCTTTGTTGAAGGGAAATTTGTTGTGCTAACCTTGTGCTGAACAGCCAGGGTTAGGGATAAACTTTCAATTTGTGCTCATGTCCACTTTAGTGCGAGATGATCGAAATGCTAGGATACTGTTCCTTAAATAAATGATCACAAAAATCTTTTTCTTCGCGAGAAAAGCCGCCGTCGGAATAATGTAAGCGGGCCTTATACGGACACTTTCAACTCTGCAGTTACTTCTCATAGGATATGAAACACGCAATTTGTGCGAGATGATTAGCAAAGTCGATCGTAGCCGTAGCTATTTTCCTCATAAATTTTGGAGCTCATATGAATATCTTATTTATTATCAAAGTGGAGATTTGGAGTTCATTAAATGGTCATATAGGTCTCCCCAATTCTGAGCATGGAGTCTAATCTCTTTTGAACACATGTCTTTTTGGTGTTGTTTTTAAGATCCCCACACCATATCTTGTAGCATGGCAGGATTTAGCTCGATAAAAATGATAATTAAAACGAGCAATAGTCACAGTTGTGTATCTACTCGCTGGTGTTTTATTTAGACTGGTGATTGCAAGGTCAAGCACGTCCTTAGTGTAATTTACAATAACCCTTTGTACTTGTCGGGGTATTGCATTGAAGTGAAGATTCTCGGTTATACATCTGTATGTCATGCTCTTCACATGGATTTCTTTCGTAATCTAATATGGAAAACCTTGATGCATTCAGGTGAGAAGAAACTAACAAAAGTTATAGTACCTGACAAATGGAAGGAAGGAGCAAGCAACACCACTGAAAATGGTGGGAGGAAGATTAATGAGAATAAGCTCCTTAGCAAGAAAAACAGGTACCATTCACAGCCAAGTTCTTGGAGGTTACTTGCTTGTTGTGTCCAATTGTTGCTTTCAAAGTGACGTGGATAGGATATAATGCCTTCTGTTCGTCATTTGTCAAGAGGGATCTGACAATTCATGATGGTCATAAAATCTCCAGAACATTATTATCTGTCAATTATAGGTCCTTTGTTCAGGACCTGAGAATATTGTCACAATAGCCTTCTAATGTAAAAATCTTAGGAACATCATCTTAAACAAATTCTTCACAATCCTGAATGTTAAATGCTAAGGATGCCATTCAATCTCGTCCACTCTTGTAATCTTATTCCGTGCTCAGTCTGCTCTTCATATTTAAGTGTGCAAGCAAATAGTGCGGCAGAGGTTAACTAGCGACTTGTCTTAAATTGTTTCAGAGAGTTAATATGTAGGTCATGGTCTACTAACCAGTTTGCAGCTATAGGACATCTGGGAATCTAATAGAGGCTAGTACTGTTGGTCTTTGAAACAAAGGCACCAGTTCTAGACAGAAAATTAGAATATCTTGTTTATTCTTTATTGCCTCTTCTCTGTGATAATGTCCTTACTGTTATCCTACATATCCCCCATGGTTGCTATAAAATGTATAGACAGGTTTTACCATGACTGCTCAATAATAACAATTGGAACTGTGACATCCTAGGTTTACTCCGTACGGCAAGAGTAAGTGTATAATCTGCAAGCAGCAACTACACCAGGAAGCAAAATATTGCCAGTCATGTTCATATAAGAAAGGTATGTTTGCGTGGACTATAGTTGTTGCTGTATTCTAACAAACACAACAAGGGAGAATAATTCAGATTGGCTCCTTCACTGCAACAGTTGCAACAGTATGCCTGAATTTGAACCTTGTTCTGTGAAATCATCATCAGTGGATGGTGAAGGCTGTAGTGGTGGTTAATGTATTAGTCACCTTTTTGACAAAATTAGTACATCATTCCTCATTGTTTTTTCTTGTTCTTGGTCTGATCAATATTTCTCTGTGTTATTGCATGGTCCTTGATATTTATATCCAGTCTTTCTACGCATGTTTCTCCATTGACTTTGTCACTTTGTGCTTGTAGGTGTGTGTGCCATGTGTGGGAAGCAAGTACTGGACACAAAGTTGTACAAACAAAGTAATGTGTAAGATGCAGCAGAGGGCAGGGGTTCATGAAGAAATCCAGAGGCATGGCTAGAGTATTTTCCGGCATGTCTGTAATACTTGCATCAATGTAGAGAAAATTGGTGGCTGGTGGACTGTTCAATTACCGAGACATTATGATGGACTTAATTACCCAAGTTCATCAGGTCTGTATAAAGCAGCATCATAATCCTGCAGTGTAACATACTAGTGTTAGACTATGTAGGTTCATTACGAAGGCGGAGACATGACAGAATTTCTCAACTGAAATATATTCAAGGCAGTTGTTAGGGACACGCTTGCGTAGGACCTACAATGAAGACAACGTCAGTATGAGGTAAATTGCAGAGAGGTTGTGTAACACTGATTGAAAGGGTCAGTGTCCTCTGAAAAATGCCCTTGTCTGTAATTTGGGAATGCAGATTTTGGTGCACATTTGAATGCAAAGTTTAGGTTTGAGATTGTCTTTGTGCCTTTCTCTTTTATGCCTTCAACTGTGTGAAACTTTTCCTTTCTTTTTTTGAAGTCGATTGGGGTGTTGCAATTAAAAGATTGAACATGTAATTTTAGTTCATTTGTAGGTTGATAGATCAATGCTTGGCCCATGTGACCTACACTTCGTTGTGACCATTATATGGCTGTCATTATTTTCATTTTGAGAGGTAATCAGAAGCGCTTGTGTGGATTAAGCTCTGCACTAATGGAGATCCTGATCACACAAAAAGGATTGCATTGAATGGAGTCCTTTAGTGGATGAGAAAATGTAACACTCTCTTTTTCACTTAAAAGTCAAATCTGAGACACAGTGTACAGCAATTTCCGTTTTGAATTCCATCCGTATTGCTCACTGTAACTGAAAATTCCTTTGAGAAGTACCTGCAACCAGCCATCCCTTGGATGGGCACATGTGCAGGCGTGACTTGAAGATTCCTGCAGGTGCCATCATTTGTTTGACAAAACAATTTCAGTCTGGCCACTTCTAGTAGTTGGGGAGAGCAATAAATGCCACTGTAAGTTTCCAAGCACCTGTTCATAGTTGCAACCACTGAGCTTTTTTGCGTGTCCAATTCCATAATAACGAACATTGCGCTAAAAACACATTCATGAGTTAATAGCGCAAATCTTTGCTGTACAATCAACATTGTTGTGAGCAAATAAGAAGGTACACCCTTGGTTATTGAACTCGTTCATCAGCAGTTGAAGCCGCTTCAAATGTTGGGCTCGTTACCATGTCCAGGCCATGAAGATTTGATTTGGAAGGCAAGCGGTGGTCTGCCATTGCTACATTTGTTGTGTTTGTCTCCTTCACCCTTCCTTTTCTGTTGTGATGTTGACCACAGAGTGATGATGTTTATGCTTTGAAGGTACTCATTAAGTTCCAATCTTCATCAACTCACTTCAATTGGTGTTGAAGTGCAGTGGTGATCGAGTAGCCATCAAATCGCTGTGCAATTCACAAGGTATGTGAAATCACTGTCCAAAATACATTACATCAAGGAGCATATCATACTTTCCCAAAATGGTCTCGGAGCATTGCATCGTCCCTTGCAATTTTGTGAGTTCCGGTTGTGTATCATCACACCAACATTTGGGAACGGCTGGATGCTTAGCTCCTCGACATAGTTTTTTTCTTCCAATTAGGTATCATTTATTTCATGTTGTAGTCTGCACAAGTAGGCTTCCAATGTCTGACGAATTCAAACCGGTTCCGTTAATTTCATTCTTGGGAACATCCGGAGGCCACGTCGGACTCGGATTCACAAAGCTGGAATTGAATATCTTTGACGTGCTCGCATACTTGTGCGCGGCCCGTGTGTACTTTGCAATGCTTGTATCCTTCCACCATGTCCCAGCGATAGGCGTTGCGCTTCCATTTACAACTGACATTTTTACCTCCTTGCAATCGTCAATTTGGCTAGTTTTCAGGCTGTAGTGGTTGATTCTTGCGACGGACGTGTTGAGTATGACGCCCGAATGTTGAGGTTCGAGCACGAGATGTAAGCTGGCTGCAAACACAAGGCGAGGATTCGCGATCCACTTTCGTCGGCCTTCGTTTCCAGAACACGTTGTCGCGTGTTCCGCCATGTTGCCACTGCATGTCGGGTGCTCCATCCGGAAACACAACTTGTTGACCACCCAAGTTTTCACGATATTTTTTGGTGACTCCTTTTGTGCACAACAATATTCGCCGGACCATTCCATCCTGCCAAACGAGATCCAGGGGGTGTTGTTGTAGGTGTCCAACAATCCCGGCAAAGTTTGCGGTGGCGCGACCCACAAGTATTCCTCAAAGCTCCAGAAGAAAACCCAGTCTGCAAGATACCTGTGACGTTGCAAAGCTTCCATGTGAGTAACAAGGCTAAGCCACAACTCCTAGAAGTAGTCCAACATGAATAGGATTCTGAAACTCTCTGATTTGACATAGATATTAGAGGCATGGGTGAAGGAGCTATAAAACTGTGCCTCCAAGATGTTGTTCTTAAAGCCTTCTCTCCATATCTCATGGTTGGGTGGGTGGTTTGTGCCACATAAACTCCTCTAGACTTGCAGAATGTCACGATACCTCCCTTTGGAGGCACTCTGCAAGATACATGTGGCGTGCAAAGCTTCTACGTGAACAGGGTTAAGCCACAACACCTAGAAGTCCAACGTGAATTGGACTGAGAAACTCTCTAATTTGACATAGAAATTGGAGGCATGCGGGGAGCTATAGAAGCGAAGAATAGAGAAGAAGGGAAGCAGGAATAGTTTTAGTATGCCGCCATGCTGTTGCTCCATAGCTCATGGTTGGGTGGTTAGTTTGTGCCACATAAACTCCTCTAGCCTTGCAGAATGTCACAATACCTCGCTTCACGGAGGCACTTGTCCAATTTGAATAGGACTGAGAAACTCTCTTGTTTGAATATAGAAACTAGAGGTATGGGGGAGCTATAGAAGCAGAGAGAAGAGAAGGGGAGCAAGAGATTATTCTAGTATGCTTCCATGATGTTGCTCTCAAGCCTCCTCTCTATAGCGCACACTTGGGTGGTTTGTGCCACATAAACTCCTCTAGACTTGTAAAATGTCACAACACATCACTATGTGCAGGCAATAGTCCAATCTGAACAGGGCCGAGAAACTCTCTTATTTGAAATAGAAGCTAGAGGCGCCGGGGGAGGAGCTATAGAAACGGAGAAAAGAGAAGGGGAGCAAGATGAAGTAATTCTAGTATGCCTCCTTTCCATAGCTCACAATGGGGTGGTTTGTGCTACATAAACTCCTCTAAACTTGCAAAATGTCACAATACCTCACTCTGTGAAGGCAGTCGTTCAATCTGAATAGGACCGAGAAACTCTCTTATTTGAAATAGGAACTAGAGGCATGGGGGAACTTATAAAAAGGGAGAGAATGGGAACATGAAGAGGAGATTCCAAAATGCCTTCATGATGTTGCTTCTCAAGCCTCCTCTTCATAGCTCATGGTTGGGTAGTTTTGTACCACATATAACTTTTCTGGAGTTGAAGAATGTCACAATACCTTGCCCGGTGGAGGCAATCGTTCATCACCAAGTGGTGACCCGGATATTGACCTGCTAACAAGTTGCTTCTTCCTGCCAACCGCATGTCAATTAGGGTTATGAGGCCGTTGTTCAAGAGCGGTTGCAACACCTTCATGACCTCCGCCCCGAGGTCGATCCCGTGGTATATGAAGTAATGCGTTTTCCTCACATGGAAGAGGGAATGGTGGTACATGAACCACTCCTTCAAGTGCTCAGGGTTCAGGCCCGAGTCTAAAATCAGCGGCGAGCAATACGCATACTGGTATCGCAAGGGACCTTCGAACTGGATGCTGTAGATTTCCTCCGGTTTCTGCCGGAAAACCGGGACAAACTCGGTCGTGTGAATTTTCATGTACAGGTCTCCCCCTTTGCCGTTTGCGCCGGTGGGGTCATCAAAAGCGCACTTAATCACTGCCACATCGTACGAGGTAAATTCATGTGACGGCTCATTTGTGACGATGGTGCTCTTGGTTCCCAGTTGTATGGAGGCCATATAATTATCATTATTATTAGTGTTGTCATACCCTAGCCCTCCTGACACGTCTTGGGTTTTTTCGGGTTTTTGTATCCACGCACATGCTTCAGGTACTGGGTCCTTGGAGGGCGACTTCTCGGACAGACCCAGGAGCACCACCACGTAAAATTCAGTGTCGGAAAATCTGTAGGAGCTGAACACGACAACAGAGTGAAGAGATTTCCCATACGTTTGCAGCTTGTATGGCCAATTTGTCGTCGATGACACCAACAGTCTTCCGTTGTTGGTTTCTGTCACCTTCATTCCGTCTGTTCAAGTATAAAAATTTCTTTTTAGATATTGCAATGATGTGTATTGGCAATAATATTTCCTAACTTCTTCGTCAAGTTACATTTCAGTAAGTGTTCTATTTAAGTTTGAGTACACTGATTTCTACCTGAGTGAAATGTAAATGCCTCAAAGTCGGCGACTACTGACTTCAAATTTAACACTTTTGATATAATTATAGAATAAAACATGCAGGCTATTGGTTGAGAGAGAAAAACAAGTCAATGCTCAATACTATCCACTTTGTGAACTTTTTATATAAACCGTCTTAAAGAAACCTTGACTTCCACTAAGGTAGAAATACCATAACCCGTTAAAACAAGGTGATTCGCATTGAAGATCTGGTCTGACAATCATGAGATAATTTTCCAAGATAGATGAGAAGGATTCATGAAGAATGCAAGTTGTTTCGTATTTTTCTGCCTTGTACAAAAAATTCCACAAGTTTTCAAAGTGGAAAGTTTGTCCAACCCACTTCCCGTTCACTAGGTACTCCGCATTTCGATATAGAACATCACCTAAACCGGTTAATCATGAGTACATTAGATCTTGCCTCCCATTGGCTACATTGCATTGAAGTTGCCGCCGAGCCATGCTCCATTTAAGACATGGCACTTCACCATTATGAGGCGGTCTAGTGCACCGCTAGTGGGTGGTTAACGGGTTATGGTATTTCTACCTTAATCATACCCCAATCACATGGTGTCAAAATTTCATCAACTCAATTGCATCAAGCTCATTTTGGATTTGCTAGTTTTTATTTTTGTCTTTTTTGAAGTTTTTTTTGGAGTTTTCCAAGCATGTTAAGGTTTCAGGTGCTCAAATTTCCATTGTAGGCGCTTGTACCTCAGCATTCATTGTGACGGATGGCCAATACCTAACGTGCTTGAACTGTTGAAATGTAAAGAGGAAATTTGCAGAAAGGAAAAAGGAAAAAAAAGCACCGTCCCATATGTGTTTCTTTTCAGCATTGACGACGAATACCTGGGATGTTGTTATTGTTTTTGCTGCAGTTAGGAATCGTCGGGACGAGTGAATTGTGTAATTCATCTACAATGTGGACCTCTTCCATTAATTCGGCCAACAAGTCGCCCAAAGACCCGTCGAGCGCCCCGTTGATGTCCCAGCTCCGACTCGAAGCCCGGTGTTGTGACGCCACCAAGTTTACATTATCCACCTCCTGCTTCGTGGACACGTTCACAATCACAATCAACCCGCGTGCGATCCCATCCCTCACGAGCTCCTTAATGGGCACCGTCGCATGCTTGAAATTCAATTGCCGCATGAACTCCGGCATGTCGTTGTCCGTGGGTATATGATAATTAATGTCGAAGAGCATGTCTTTAGAGTAAGTGGGCGGGAGTGCCAACGGTCTGATGTTTTGTTGTACGATTTCGCGTTCATGGAGGAATTTGTTGCGCCCCGGATTTGGGGATTGGGAGTTTCTGAGCTGCGTATGTGGCGCCGAGGTGTTCAGAACCACGACGAAGAACATCGTGAGTCCCGCGAGAGCTGCCACCGCCAAGGGTACGAGCGGAGTCGCCATGTGCAGCATTTGTGGAAAATTTCCTGATTTGAGAAATCTCCGTTCCCAACGAGGTTTTGTATCAAATGAGTCGGAAATAATTTCGTATTTCGGGAACTAAGGTGCGTGGGAGTTTCTATGTGGTCACTCTTCTTAATCAACTTGTAGTTAAGAGTGGACACCAACAAGACATGTTACGAAGAGATCGGACTACGTGCTCGAAATAGAGATACCATTCTAAGTTCAATTAGTGAACACAATTGGGAGAGCCTCTGTGATCACTTCAAAGAGTAAGAGACTCTTCACTTTCGATCTCTCATAACTTCCTGCATCCCAATTCCGATTCTAAAACCCAAAATTGAGGTAGATGTGTGTTAAGTGGCTCGTTTTCTGAATCAGACTCCTATCTTTGATTGGTATGTGGTTTGATGAGGATCACAGAGCAAACATCATAAAGACATGTGCTTCAACAAGATTGGACTACATCTTCAAATTTTAATAACTACTCTACAACTCAATAGTGAACGCAACTGGGAGGACTTACGTATCCGCTTCAGAAATCACCAATCATGCACTTCCAATATCCATAACTACATCAAGGGAGGTCCGGTTTTTGCAGATGTTTCATCATAGATTTGTTGATGCAGAACGAGTTTTGTTCTGTAGAAACGAATCAAATAACCACTCACATACCTTATAATCTTCATGATTTGCAATCGCTAACTTCATGAGACAATTCCCAGTCTGATCGAACGGTCAAAACTCTTAGTTAAGTTGGGAAGTGCCCACAATAGGGCCACCACATAGCTTACAAGGCCGAGAAGATAAAATTTCAGGTTTAGCTCGATACTGAAAACCTTCGAACGAAGAATTGCGAGGCATTCAGCATGCACTCGCTTCTCCAAACTTGATCACTCTCAAAATTCATGTGACACTCACATTTCTGTTGTGTTTTGAGAGAACATGAATCAGAATGCAAGTAAATGAAAACCTAAATAACTGGAATGTGCTATGCCTTCAAAGGTGGGAAAGCGGAAATTCACGAATGTGATGCACTCATGATTGTCTCATACAGTATGCAGCAAAAAAATTCTTCAAATTTGTGAATGCCTAATTCTCACAAACTCGCTAACTGTTTTCAGTGTGGGTCGATTTTTTTGGAGGCATCAGAGTGAGCGAGGGAAGTCTATAGACTAACTTACAGAGGTAGTTAAATTTTTTCTTGGGTAAGTACTTGACATATCATTGAAGGCTTCATAACTACCTGAGATAATTTTGGAACTCCTGTATGCATGCTCCACTTTTAGGTTATTCACTTTTGAGTGCTGAAAAATTAATTTCCTCTGGAATTCTATTGCGTTGTCACAAACGATGTAACGTGTGAATTTTAAAACTAGGAATATGGAATCAATGTTTTAAAAATAAACATGACATACAATTATCTGAAAAGTGCAATATCAATGTGATATCATTTTCATACCAGAATTATCAATTTTTTTTGTTAAATTTTCTCATTTTGTAATTAAATATTAGCGGTTTGTTAAATTATAAGCCACCCTAGTTTCGACCCAAACGTAAAATACAGTGGACCACCGTATATCCTACCCACATTAACTTTCAACCCATAATATTAGGTCTAAATGGTGGACATCGAAAGTGTTGAGCTTCCAATGCTAGGAATAAAAATGACTACCATTTTAATATTCAGAATGTTGCTTGTAGATTTCTTTTGGATCGATACAATTTGGACTCAAACATGTACCTCTACATTAGAATCCATGTTCAAGTCAATGGTCAATTTTAAAAGACACCCATGCCTTATGTTTGGAAAGGTTTCATGCTCAACATTTGAGAAGGTAATGTTGGGAGGTGCATGTGATTATATCACAGATGTATGAAAAACAATGATAACACTTCCAAAAAAAGAAAAAGAAAGAAATAAGGATTAATGTTTGAGGTAGACACTAGAAAAGAAAACATGACCATTACAACCATCCATTGCAAACTTGGCCATTGTCAACCGATGGTTTTTTGGTTGCACTTTTTGGACAATTTTCAACCAAAATCTCCAGTTGATCACCAATATGATTTATTTATGCATTTTCTCGCCACGAGTCGCAATGGCCAAGTCACAACATACGGTTGTAATGGACAAGATTTCTTCTAGATAGCTTGGAGGTTGTACATGCTCAAGGGAAAAATTAGCATTTGGCTCGAGGTAGGAGTGATCAGTAATTTCACTATGGTTTGTCTAGATAGTAGTAGCCTTGTTCAAGGTACAAGCAACTAGTAAGTTCACTATGCAATGGAATTCACCAGCACTGAGGGCTAAGAGCCAACTACCAAAATGGATGTAATGACATGTTATATCAACTAAATACAAAACCAGAAGCAATTGGTCCATAAACCCACTCATTCTTGAAAAATGCCATGTAATTGCCACTTTGCTTATCCTACAACCTACAATAATCAAAACAATGCCATCATGGTTTTGGCACTTTGTCAACCCCTACTATCCAATATGGATATTTTTGTATTTCCACTCAAATGTTTATTTGTGACAATAGATGCCATATGTACCTACTTGTGACAAAATTCAATGAAATGTTTCATAAGGAGCTATCCTTTTTTTATAGCGAGTGGGCAAAAATCAACATGCAACTATTGGACGTATTCCACTAGTTGAATGCAACGGATTCACAAAATCATTGAGAAGAAAAGATAAAAATAAATAAATAAATAAACCCCCATGTCCAAATTTCACTCATCAAGTTGTTAGAGCTTTTATAGAAGACATTCTTGTAAGTTAGATATGAGTTGGACTCTATATTGGCCCAAACTTGATTCACACAAATTTGGATGGTCCATAAGAAAATCGCATGAAACCATAAAATTCAACTTGGCACATAGGCATGGATCATCATTATGTGTTCTATAAAAATATTCACTTATAAATGGTACAAATTAGTATCACTTTTCCTTCAAATTGAGAGAGATACGATGACAACAATGATGACACTACCAACAACTTGTGTCAACATGAAAGAGGAACGCTTCACCTTGATCATAACTGCTAGCTCATATGTGAACCTGAAACAATTTATAGAGCTTGGTTATGGGATAGTTGCTACTGCATCTTATTGGAGGAGGTCCATTTTGGTATCCACGTAAGGAGGGGGCCTAGGAGGGCCCTTTGTCAATATATTAGTGTGTTGTGTGTTAATGTGAGTTCCATGAAGGTGGGTGTTATGGTGATAAGGTGTCTTGGTTGGTTCGAATGTGTGTTGGGTTCGATTCCTAGGGTTTGGCCTCAGGTGGTTGTCTATCCCTATAGCTGAGCTTATTGAGTTGGTACATTTTGTTGTGATACTCAACCTTTGGTACTTGGGCACATGACTTTTGGTGTTGCATTTCCCTGGGTAGTGTGGGAAGTTGGTGGTTTTCAAGTCTTCTTTTGTTGCAACTAACGTTTCTTATGTATCATACATAAAAAATCATTATCAATTCTCATGTTTTGATACATCATGAATCTATAGTGGTACATGTGTTTTGTAACACCAAAAGAATTTCAACTGAAGGTTGTTTGTTCCTAATTATAGGGAATGTATATAATAGAACTCCATATTGACTTACTTAGGATTCACCAAGTTATTTGAATTACATCATAGGTAACCCCATACTATTGAACAACCCAATCCTATAGATTGGGGCAACTTGGCCATGTGTCTCGGGGGGTTCACTCCCTCTTATATTTTGCATACACGTGCGCTCAGGACTTATTTATCGGGGGGCTATTTACCTTGCAGAAAAGATTATCTTGGGGAGATCACTCGTGAAAATTGTAGAAACAACGTGCGATAAAAAAATAGGGTCCAATATATTCATTGTAGGTAAATTTTACAATAAAAACGTACATATAATATAGGGGATTTTAAAATAGTGAAACATGTTTACATGTAAAATACCATGACATATAATGGTCTTTTTTATCTAGTCAGTACATGTAAAATAGCGTGGAAACAATTACTAGGGGTAGCGGGTGTAGGGTAGGGTCTGTGCTAGTGGATGAAAAGAGGTAATTTTTTGTAGAAAAAGTTTGGATGGATGATTTTGCAGGCTAACTGGCTTGAACGTTACTGAACCAACGTATCCAATGTGGAGTTAATGGTCTCTACCCACGTGCCGGGAAGGAAAATTTCAATGTTCTGTTTGAATTGCAATGTTCTTTCCAAAAGAAAAGAGAAAAACTTGTTTTTTTTCTTCAAGCTGCCCTGAGACCGTTGGTCACCGGGCACCGCAGAAGAAAAAAAAATAGCGAAGTTGGAGGGGTCTCAATAGTCTGGGGTATAAGGGGGAAAATGCAGTATAAATAAACTAGGGTATTTTTAAATGATTCCCCAAAAATTATAATTACTGATAGGGTGTATTAAAATACAAGCATTTACCTTTATTTTGAAAAATACCATACCTTAAAATCTTTTCTGCAAGGTAAATAGCCCCCCGATAAATAGGTCATGAGCACACGTGTATGCATCAATTAAAGAGGGAATGATATCCCGAGAAGATTATAAGGTATGGTATTTTTCAAAATAAAGGTAAACATTTGTTTGTATTTTAATACACCCTATCATTAATTATAATTTTGGAGAATCATTTTTAAATACCCTATTTTACTTATACTGCATTTTTTCCTTATACCCCAAGTAACCAATTTTTTTGACTATACCCCATTTTTTTCTTTCTCAGAGCCCAACTGTTGTCCATTTTTTTCTTACACCGCATTTTGTTTCTTACACCCCTTTTTTTTTGGTTCTGTAAGCGACATTTTTTTTCATGAAGGACATTTCTCTTCTTACAACAGAAAATTACCTCTTTTCATCCACTAGCATAGACCCTACCCTAGACCCGCTACCCCTAGTAATTGTTTCCACATTATTTTACATGTACTGACTAGATAAAAGAGGCCATTATATGTGATGGTATTTTACATGTAAACATGTTTCACTATTTTTAAACCCCATATATTATATGTACGTTTTTTGCAAAATTTATCTACAATGAATATATTAGACCCTATTTTTTTATCGCATGTTGTTTCTACGATTTTCGCTAGCGACCCCCCCCCCCCGAGCCATGTGCCCACCATATGCAAGTTGGGCTCAAGTAGAGTGACGTGGCGACATGACATGGCAACCATGTGACCCAAGTGGACAAGAAAGTCATTGCTAGCTTTTTAGGGTTAAGGCATGGCCCAATATATTTTGCGGGAAAAATGCACTTTCCCATCATCACAAAACCCATAAGCTCAAAGATACAAAAGTGTTATCCAAAATCTAAGAATCTCACTCTCTTGAGGCCAAGGCTTGATGCTCATCATCATGGTTAAAAGATGCTCAAATCTTAAAAAGAACTTTTGAGTCACAACTTCCATGTTGTTGAATAGTGAAGGGTGAGCAAAAAACGATGAAGTTGAAAACAAGTGCAGCAAATAATTTACTACTTGTTGCCATACACACACCCACCCGATACACATATACACTAAATAGTATTTAGAGTCATATGGTATTTTATGTCATTGTGATAACTTTTCTAATGACATTTTTTAATGAATAAATTTTATAAGTATTGTCATCGATGATTGAAATTTGGATGAAAGATTCATACCGATTATTGAAACAAAGTTAGGTATGTTTTGCATTTCAACAACTATGTGATGAAATATTGTCATGGATGAATGCAATTTGGATGAAAAATCACCTAGTAAGTGATAGTAATTGCAACATTGTAAATATACAATGGCCAATTTCTTTTTTACAAGGAATAAAATGATGTTAGGTTTACTTTTAGTGTTTATGACACTACACACGCGGGTTACAAATAGTATTGAACAAGACAAATGGAATATTCAACGTAGTACACAAGATTCCAAAGTTCTATAAGTTAAGGCAAGTGAGTCTTAAAAAGACATTTTTCTCTCAACACCCACTTCTCATAGGATATGAAACACGCAATACAATAGTGCAAGATCCTTAGCATATTCAAATTGTGCCCAAACAATAGAGCCCAATTTGTGGCAAACCATGTAAGTTGAAAACCTTTGGAAACCAACGTTTAGGGCTTAGAATTGATGTAACCCTAGAATTCACATCCACAACCCCAAATTAGTCTACAAAGAGCTAATAGACTAACAAGTTGATAGACTAATTTGGGGTAGTGAATGTCAATCATATGGTTACATAATTTCGAACCTATAAATGTAGGCTCCCCAAGGTTTTCTATGTATATGGTTGCCACAAATCCATAGCCCTAAATCAAGGTCAAGAACTTGTGACAACAATGTAGGTTGAAGTAAAAAAATGTCGGGATCCTTTTATAGTTCAAATTTTGACTATTTTAGAGAAAATTTTACCTTGGAATCAACATCAAATAGTGCGAAAGAATACGGTGAGACTAAAAGTGGGTTTACATTAGGGTTTGGGTCCAAGAAACATGGGGCTTAAAATACGTCTTCATGGACCTTACGTTTGGACTCAAGATCGGACTCAAGCAGTTGGAAGTTGCTTTCCTTGAGTGGAGACCAACAAGATTTGTTAGGAAAGTGGCGCCATATCAGTGGCATTTCAAGTTTTCACATTGTGGAGTTCAAGAAGATTTGTTGGGAAAGTGGTGCCATATGAGTGCCATTTCAAGTTTTTGTACTTTAGAGCCTTGGGCCCCAAAACACTAGGATTGCCCAGTTTCATATTTTCTATCCCAGAGGTGCACTCAATGTAGAGAATCAAAACAATGTGAGTGGGTACTTTTGACCCCCCCCCCCATCCATTAGTTTACAATTGTTATGAAAATAATGTGGAAAAATAATTTAACTTCTTAATCTTGCGCAAAATCTACTTGATAGGCAAATGTATCCATTATGTGTGGTCATTTTTATTTTTTTATAATTATTCAAGGAAATAATGACACATTTCAAACTTCAACGCAAATTTTGAAGCCCCGGCCACTTCATCTATTTGGTTATATTTTTTTTCTTAAATGAAAGAACTACTAGCAATAAGATAACATCCAAAAACACTTACCCTAAAGCGATCATGCTAAATGTAAATAGGATGGTATTGCCATTGATTCCCACTCACGTCATTTTGAATCTCAACATTGAGTGCAACCCCAGGGTTTTCTTTGGTCTTGGACCCTAACGTAAACCTACCCTAAGTTGGCTTGCATCAACCATAAACGTATTGGGAGTTGGTTATATCGAGACCCTCTAATATGGTTGGCCACAAATCCTAAGCCCTACATGTAAGATAAGGTAGACAATCCTATAGCATTATTAACCTAAAAGTGGTCCTTAAATCATCTACAAGTGTGTGTAATGGTGCATTAAGGAAGCCAAAGTTACAACCACTAATCATATGCGACACTGAGTACAAATAGCATTGGCCTATCATAGTGGCAGTGTAAGGATGGTGTAAAAAGGATTTAGGAAGAGTATGAAGTTTGGCCAATCAAATTGTCTAATTGAAAACCTATTCGCTCAACGAGGCGGTGTAAAAAGCGTTCAACAAAGGTGGACAATACCCTCATTCAATACAAGATTGTCATGCATTAATAGATTCATTATGTAGTCATTCTCACCTAACAATCCAACAATAGTGGACCTCTCTATGTAACACCAAAACACCCAATGGTGTGCTGCACTTTCATGAGTATAGGGCCACAACGGTTCTAATTTTTAAAATTTTATGAACATGTTTCTAACCCATTTGCTAACCTAAGTTAAGTTCTTGAACTTCTCAAAAACCTTGGGAGTGTTGCTTTAGCCTTTATTAACCTTAAGGTTTTGTGTATTTTCATGGTTAGTTACAAAATTATATATATATATAGAGGCTTACTCTACTACACAGTCATGACACAAAGCCAAACAACACATCCATACAGTTGGACCTTCTATATAAGATCATGAGGGTGTAAGCAATTTCAAATTTAAAACTTACCAAAAAAAATCATATAATGAAGATGACATTAACTTGCTTAGATTTTCATAGATATGCCTATCATATGAAAACTTATGATATAGTATAGAACCGTAAGAAAATGTGATCATATGTATGAAGTATAAATAAAAATTGTTAACAAAGTCAAAAAACTTGTCATTCAATTCATCAAAGCAAATATTTTGTTTCTAACTTTCTACCCGTAGCTCTCTAGCAGCTTGGGCAGAAAATAATTAATTTTGAAGGTGCCTAAATTTTTGGGAAATTAATTTCATTGAGTGTCCAAAAAAAAGAAATAACATTCAAAGAGTGCCTAAAATCACAATAATGCAAGTGATATAGTCTCTCACAAAGACCACTCTGTAGAACTCTCACACAAAGCAAAACCTTGACATACAAGTAAAAAACAAACTTCAGGGTAAGGAATGTTGGTTAAGGGAAGTGTTTAGGTTAATTGTAGCCGCCATAGACGAAATTAGGAAAACCATCCATGAATTATAGGAATGACTTGGATGAATGTCTAACTTATTTTAAATTACTTTTTGAATCTGCCCAATTTTAGACTATTATTTTCTAGGTTGCCTAACTTACTTTCGCACTTTAATTAATTATTAGGCAGAAAAGTGCCCAAGCTGCTAGAGAGCTATGGTATCATGTTGGATGAATGAGAGATACACTTGTATACGATACTCCCCCCCCTTTGGAAGACGGTGGTACTATTGACAAGGAGAGTGGTTCCAAAATGGTGGGCGGTTATTGTTGAGCCGGAAGTATGTGCAACATTGGTGCACAATCCAACCACCTTCCCAAAAGAAAACAAAGACCGTTCGCAAAAGTGAGACTTGTGATGTATCCGCAAAGTCTTCTTCTTTTCCAAAGCGTGTTGGAGGATGCAATCGTTGGAATTTGTTTGGGGCTAGGAAGGTCCTTCAAGTGCTTACTTTTTACTTGCAATATTTCATCTTGTTGATCTCCGGGGAGAATTTTAGGCATAATCGGTCAAGATTCTAGTGTTTCCAAGTCCAACCAGTTACATGTTGTGATCCTTTGGGGTTTTTTTTGGGATAATATTGAATATGTATTTTCATAAAATTCCTCTAAAAATGATCAATAAGTTTCCTAAAGTCTTCAACCTCAAGCGTTATTTCTCAAACTCAATTGGTTCATATGTAACTACACTATTTTGTCTAATTAATGTGGGTTACTATTTGGAATTATGCATTGCTATAATAATTTTTTAATCGAGAGTATCATTTTTTTACCAAAATAGCATAAGTAGTTAGTATGTACACTGAAGAACGTGATACAACTTTGATGGTAAAAAAAACGATAATGTTGGTAAAATGTTATAGCAACACGTAACTTCGAATGGTAACCCACACTAATTAGACAAAACAATGTAGCAGTAGGTTCTCTGCATTCATTGTATTGCTTCTCCGGTCTCGTCACATGCAGCTACCAAAACCCACTTGGAAGCATTGCAAGTGCCATATGTATTTAAGGTAAGCGCGTGTCTTAAATGGACATTTTTCTCTCTGCACCCACTTCTCATGGGATATGATGAAACACACAAATTTAGTGCGAGATGATTAACAAATCCAAATCGTGCCCATAGCCACTTTCCAAATGATTTTCAAAGCTTGTATGATTATATGTTCACTTCATTGTCAATGAGAAGATTTTTCAAGCTATTATATGGTCATGTAGGTGTCCCTGATTATGTTGACTATTGCATTTAGAATTTTTAATAAATTTTGAGCAATAGTGTAATCTCTTCTCAACATATATCCTTTTTTGTGTCCATTGTAGATCCACACCCAATCATTCACCACTCAATTATAGGTGTCTATTTAAGATGAGGCAATGAGTTAGGTACATCTACCTTATTCCCTTGTAATGAACTAGTTTATTTGGTCTTGTAAGGTACGTGGGCCTTAAACATACATTTTCAGCTTTGCACCCACTTCTCATAGAATATAAAACACGCAAAAAGAAAGAAAGAAGAAAAACGACTCTGAAGTTGTCACCGACGTGAATTATGGTGTTGCTTCATTTTCAAGTTGTCCTAAGTCTATATGTGATCCCAAAATGGGCAATGCAAGAATTAGAGGGGCCTCAACAACCATTGCCCCCTTATGCAAGTGAACACTTTGAATGGGTGCACACAAGCAAGCTAGCACCTATCTCTTGTAAGTGCAAGCCCCAAGGTTTCCCATATGGTTGGTTGAAAATAACATGTTCAACTGGAAAATCCTCCACTATGATTGGGTGGACCACATGTGGTAGGGTGCACCGGAAATCAAGTGCTAGGAAGGTCACCCATCCAATTACTATTCCAGCCTGAGGCGGCTTAACCTTGGAGTTCCCATAGTATCCGGGTTAAGGCCTTGGGTTTAAGCCACCAATTATGGAACATGCAACCAATGCAAGAGGATTAACAAACCCATATTATGTTAGTAGTCATTTTTTATAAGATGTTTGAAGCTCATGTGAATATCCGCTTTACAATTGGCAAAGTGAAGATTCTTGTTCTTACTAAATCAACATATAGGCACCCCCAATAATATTAACTATTGATTCCATAACGATTAATAAATTGGGCACGTAGTCCAATCTCTTTTAAATACATGTATTTTGGGTGTCCGTTCTTAGATTCACACCTATCCACACATCATTCAATTACATATGTCCTATAAAGATGAGTGACTGAATTAGGCCCACTCTACCTTAATGTTAGGGCCACTTCACACACAAGCCAAGAGCCGTGACCATGTGTAATACCATTTTTTGGTCATAGCCCGGTAGTAGGAAAGAAAAAACTTTCTTTTATGATAAAGTAACTAAAATGATAGATGAAAGTTAGTTTAGGATGAAATCGGAAGGCTATAGCCTAAGGAAAGTAGTTGTAGGAATTACAACCGCCGGGAGCTCCGAGCTTGATAAGCGGGCTATCGCTAAGGAGAAGATACTTCTTGTTATATCTACTGAGGCCATAGCCGCGGAGAGTCAGGCTATAGGCCATAGAGCTAGAGCCGAAGGCATTAGATTTTCAGAGTTAGGATTGTAGCATCACCGCTTGTGATAGGGGGATGCGGCCTAATAAACTGAGTTTGAGTCGATTGAGTAAAGAAGATTATATGATTGATACAAGTATGGCAATAGTTTGTGTATGGCAATTATGGTTGAATCAATGTATGACAAGATTGTGTTCGAGCACGGTGAGTGAAGAAAGCATAATGTGAAGGAAATGAGTGACTCAATGGTGAGGAATTGTTGAGTGAAATAAAGAGAAGATGGAAGAATCTATTTGACGAACCAGAGAAATCGTGCTCAAAGATTGAGATAAATGAAAATGAAAAGAGAGGCTATAGTCTGTATTAAGAGAGAGACATGGTGAGTCGAAGTCGAGGAACCACCCTAGGTCGATTCAAAGAGAGTAAATTGTTGCAAAGAAGGCATAGGCTATAGCCAGGGTTAATAGAAATTTGAGAGAGATTGGCCGAAGCGAGAGAGATAGTCGGAAGAACTCGAAGAGTCTCAACCTAAATCAAAATCAGAAGAAGAACTTGCGGTGAAAGAGACTGACTATAGCCTGAGGAGAGATAATTGCGAGGGCCATAGTCTGTAGCATGGGTCTGATGCCGTGAGCACATTTGCAAGAAATTGAGGAAGAGCTCGCAAGAGCCGTGGACTATCGCCAAGAACGTCATAATATGGCCAAGATTGTAAGGACAAAAGAGTTAGTGTAGAGAGGAAAGAGCCGCAAGGGCAGTTAAGTCACATGAATGCACACAGGAAGAGGAGTATGTCGAGAGCGACGTGAGAGGAAGAGACTGATCATCGAGAGACTTTGAGTGGCCATAGCCGATTGTCAAGAGCATCCTGACAGACTATAGCCTGTGAGAGGCTGACATTGTGAGAGGTTAACAGAGAGAGAGAGAGGGAGATGTCCTAGGTAACCACCATAACTGAAATGACGAGTGGACAAGGACATTCAACTAAGTGACTGATTATAAAATGATAATAAAATAGGTTAGAGCTATCATTGTTAGGAAAGATAAGAAGTTTAGAGGGATTGACGAGATATGATGGAAATCGGAGTATCATGATGGTGTTGAGTCGGCGAGTAATCTAATCAATAAAGAGCGTGCTTTGATATGATTAGGAATGAGAACGATATGGTTGGATGTTGAGAGGAATTAGGCTAGCCGTCGAAGTCGATTATGTCGGAATCTAATGGCTATAGCCTATGAGTTATATGATTATGTAAGAGTGTTGCAGGAATCAAAGCAAGCCTTTGTGTGTTGTGTGACAATGAAGAGCACGAGATAAGTAAATTTCAATTATAATTAAGAAATGATAAATGAGATAAAGTGAAGGAACAAACTCTTTGAGCAATGCAATTTAAATTATGATTGATGGCATTAAGTGATTATTTAATTAAGAAAGAGGAGACTAACCCCAATAGGTTGAAAATCCATTGGAAGACTATTGCCAAGATCCGAAAAGACTATTGCCAAAGCTTTTGAGCTTCATGACGGAATTAGAAAGTGTGAAACTAGAGTGATAGGAGTCGTCAGATAGGACAAACCCACACATGACTCAAAGCACCAATGAACCATAAGAGTGGAGATTAAGCTTGAGGAAGAGGAAATGAAGGAGTAAAAGACCTAGATTGTTATTAGAACCTTAATCCAATGTGACATTAATCCTTATAGACACTAGCTCAGTCTTCCTTGAGACCTCGGGGAGATCACTCCATTGTAGAGTTGAACACCACGTGCGAACAAAGTTTGCTACCCCTATATTACATGTCATAAATAATTTTAAATTTTACGATATTTTTTCTACATATACACAACCATTGATGGTATCTTTTGTATATTTTTTTGAATTTTTTAGTCATATTCATTCATTTTAGCAAAAATTTTAGTTCAATTCTGCGTCATTCTAGTTAGAAACGGTATGTTTTATTAAAAAAACAAATCATCAAATTTAGTCACCATTTCTTACTATGTAACATGTACCATTTATATCTACTCATGAAAAAAAATTGATAAAATTGTGACCCATTTTGGTGATGATTTTTACATTTTTTACATTTTTTACATCTAAAATGATCGCACGTGGTTGTTCAACTCTACAATGGAGTGATCTCCCCGAGCTTGAGACCTAGTCCCTGGGTTGTTTTCTTTGGATTAGTTTGAGCCCTAGCAAAAAGTTTAACTACACCATGAAATTGTGAGAGCCCAAAAGAAAGTGTCCAAAGGCCGTCCCAACACACCTTCAAAATCATGTAGTGCGGTCACGGATCCTCAATTGTAGCGTGAAGTCATATGTGACCGGGCCCTCAACCAAATGCTATTTCAATGAATTTCTATTCATGCAGGTCCTCACACATGATAAAATAGAATAAATCAACGGTTGTGAGCGTTTGGAGTGCCATGGTCTCCTGGTTTTGTGTTAGGCCTACCTCCAAGAGGTGATTTTTGAAAATAGTCCAAGTGACCATAAAACATGATCCATTCGATGCCATGTAGGAATCCATGTAGACTTTACATCCATCTTGCATTCACATACTCCGTTGATCCCTCAGGTGTAGTGTGAGGCGAACTTGGACTGGTTCCGCCTTTTCCACCAATGAGAGTGCTTGAAGTGCAATGGTCATGGGCTCTCAGTCTCATGTGTGAAGTGGCCCTTAATCAAGTATGTTGTGGAGTCTCATTCTGAATACGGAAGAAAGGTTGTCGTGTTAAAAGAGTTACCAAAACCCAACTTAATATATATGGTCTCCTCCATAAAATGTTCATGGAATTATGGTAGTACAATTCTCAAATTAGTCTTACACCGCAAAAGCCCATATGAGGGTTGAGTAATGTTATGCCTTTTATGTTTATATTATAAAACAGAATAATCCCCTTGAATATGATGTATACGATTATGGGTATGTTGACATGGAATTTATTCTCAAGACAAGAAGGATTAAACCGAAGACCTTAAGTTGGATCCCTTGGGAATTGTAGGATTAAGTTGCATAAGACTATAATATTGTTAAGGCGAGGGACATTCATAGTTCACTTGATTTTCAGTGCACCCTACACCCATTCATAAGGGGTATCCTAGTAAAGCATATACTTTCAATAAACCATGTGGGAACCAGGGGATTGGCCTTGGGGGAGATATCTTAGGTTGGTTTGTCCACACCCAACCAATTTGCTTATCTATAACACATTATTTAGGTCCCTCTAGTTATGCAAATTTCAGGATGATGACCAACCCTAAGGTGAAATAACATTATAAATCACAATGGTGGCAATTTTTTTTATTCTATGTAGTAGTAGTAGTAGTAGTAGTAGTAGTGTTTTGGTACCAATTTTAAGATTCACACCTAACCACATACCATTCAAATACATGTGTCAATATTTTTATTGTGTTCAATTTAGACATGTCTACCTTGCATTCAAAAAGAATCTTGTCCATTGCGCTTCATGTTCATATAGAACTTGACAAATCCAACCACTCCTATTGGATTGTTTGACAATTCCTACATCACTAAACATATATTGGTGAATTAAGTTACTGATATCAATATAAAAAATGACTAGATGTTAAAAAAAATATTGATACTTTGGTCAATGTTAATATTATATTGAAACTATATATTTT
The DNA here is from genome assembly GCA_964035585.1 of Polytrichum formosum. Lineage (NCBI taxonomy): Eukaryota > Viridiplantae > Streptophyta > Polytrichopsida > Polytrichales > Polytrichaceae > Polytrichum > Polytrichum formosum. The sequence continues at coordinate 29,006,327 of OZ037940.1, read as the reverse complement.
AACCCACAAATCATTCATGTTTGTGTACAAAATATTGGTTTCAAATTCCTAACTTTCAACATATGATATTGTGGGCTCAAAAATGGCATTGGTCAAGAAAAGTTACATTGACCAAATTATTGTAGTATGTCAAAACTATAGTGGGACACAATGATAGGTAAAAGGTGTAGTTCCCAACTTAAACTAACAACGTACAATGTCTCTTCACTCTACCATGCTTTTGACTAGAATGCTATTAGTTATTTTCTTTAGTAATGTTATGTGATGTGTACTTGCAAATTGTGTGGACCTTTTGGTATTGAATAGCATGGGGCGTTCCAGGTCATAACATTACTCAAACACGCATGCCTATGTTCTATGAAATGGAATCAACATTGTGCTCTTAAAAATGTTATGGTAGTAAGAACACTTGCGTTACCCAATTACTTTTCTTAATCGGACACCTATATTTAAAAGGTGTGGTAACCAGGATCGTGATCAAACACCATAAAAACACATGTTTAACATAAATTGAAACTACAGCTCCAATTTCTTCAAATACTCTACACTCAACAATGAACACAAACTGGGAGGACCTATATGTCCAATCAAGGAGTCTATATAAATTGCACTTTTGATAACCATAACTAAATCATGGTTCAACGCTAGATTTTGAATATGGTTTTTGTTGATGTTTCACCATAGATTTACAAATGCAACACAAATTTTAAAGACTTAAATCTGATAAAGAGAAGGTGGAGAACTTGAAAACCAATCCCAATAACCCCCCCACAATTTAGTCTAACCCACAATAAACAACAAGAAGTGCGTTTTTATCAAGCGATGCACTAAGTGTGGACATATAAACCGTGCCTTTCCAAATTTCCCTACACTTTTGTGTCTTTGGGCTTGTTTGGTATTCGTAGAAACGTATAAGCCCCAAAAATGTGGCTTGGGATTTATGGTGTCTATGTAAACTTGTCCATTGTGAAGGTTGTAATGCAGTGAACTATTCTACAACCTCCAAACGATGACTATTTTTAAAGGATTTGACTCCGAAAATGGAATCGGAGACCTCGACTTAGTCTAATTGGAATTCAATTGGAATGAACTAGCTCTCAAATTTTAGGGGCCTTAATTTTCTAAGAGTCCCTTCATCCACGATAGATGAATTTACACAGACACCACGAATCCCAAGCCTTAAAATATCGACTAAGAGCACACGCTAAACAAATAGGCAAGTGCTTCCTATTTCAACTTTAAAGCTCTCTTACTTATAATTTTTTTGGCCACATGTTAGTAATATATTGATCAAGACCCACTCAAGTCTCATGTGAAAATTCTAATCGGGATCAATAAAGATGCACCAATGAACTTACGATAGTTTTTAGGTTCACACATAGTTCACAAATTACTATGTGTGAGCCAAGTGAATGTTCACAACACCTACCAAGAGAGAGGGGGATAGTGAAAACATTGATTACTATATTTGGGAGATGGTTGCATTCTATTTTGAACCAAATTAACCTCTAAATGGGGGTCAAGATTTTGAACCAATATAGTGAGCTTGAATTGGGGTGAATCACCACCAACATAATGGGGGGGGGTATGTTGTTATTATTACCCCTTAGTATGCATTAGGAAACCAAACCAGTGTAAGCCCCAATGGTTTAACATTAATTACTAAGCAGCTAAGGTTGAGGCATCTATAATCAATACAATAAGAGAGTTTGCATATGTTTAGGTGGAGAAATAGTGGGCTTGTTTGGCTATAGAAGGATTGCAGACCTTTTACAGGTGCCTGCCTAGTCAAACTAGGCACTTATTTCTCAGATGGCAACTACAGACAATCTGCCTAGTCATTTATTTCGCACAAGGTCAACTCCCGACAGTCAACTAGGAAGGCGTTTTGCCTAATCAAAAACTTTAACTAGTCAAAACCAGTTGTGTGTTTTATTGATTAACTAGTCTACTTGCGATAGATATCTTCATCTAAAGATAGTGATTTGTTATTTTCATCGGAATCGGGGTCAAGAATTGAAAATTAGTGTTGAGCAAGATAGGGTGGTAACAACACTAAACATAATCAAACACTAAATATCATATTCAGTGTATTGGTACATGTACAAATCAATATTCATATTCATATTCATATTCATATTATGAACATGTATTGTCTACTAGCCTAGATAGGCACTTTGCCTAGGCATTGACTAGGCAAATTAGGCACTTATTTCTCAGATGGCAACTGCAGATAGTCTGCCTAGTCACTTATTTCTCACAAGGTCAACTGCCAACAGTTGACTAGGCAGGCGTTTTGCCTAGTCAAAAACTACAAGTTGTTAGTGCCTATAAAAGGTTTGAAGGATTGTTTGGTGGAAACAATCATTCATATCAAACAAATCATCACTAATGTGAAGAGAATACATATCATTGAGGAGTGATATCTACATGAATTTGATCAAAGTTGGGGACTAAGGTAGATGTACCCAAACCCAACATAGAAACTATATAAGCATCTATATTTCAATGGTATATGGTTAAGTGTGGATTTAAGAACAAACACCAATAAATACACGTATTTAACAAAGACTGGAGTACGTGCTCAAAATATTCTAACCATTCTAGGCTAAATAGTCAACATGATTGGGGGGACCTTATATGATCACTTAATATGAGAACAAGAATGTTCACTTTGATATTGAATAAGATATTTATATGACCTCCAAAATTTTTGAACCAAATGACTACATGCACAATTTGGATTTGCCAATCATCTTACACCAAAGGCATGTTTTGTATCCTCCGAGAAGTGGATGGAGAGAGAATAGTATGCGAATAACACATGTCTACCTTTACATGAGGTTTTGTGCACGTGCAATGGTAGGAGTCGGTACTCGGCAAGCTTCCCAACATGTCTTTTTGATGGGATTTGTTGGAGAAGTTTTTTTGGTTGTGCAAATCTTTGTTTTGATCAACTTGGCATTTAGCCTTGGTTTTTGGATCGACCGTTGAGGGTCTATTGGTTACTTGGCTGCCCATTTGGCTAAACGCACTAGAAGAGAACTTGTCCGTTACAACCATCCATTGCAACCTGTCCACTGCAAACTCATGATGAAATTGTGCACAGATAAATGAATTCGATTGTCAACCAGAGGTTTTTGATTACGGCTATTGAAAAAATGACAACCAAAATGATTTATTCATACGTTTTTCTTGTTGTGCGTTGCAATGGACAAGTTACTTCTAGTGTCACTATGTAGTCATATACTTTTTAGGCACTTTATTCTTTGGTTCTTAAGTTACTTGACTAGTACTTGGTCACTCCAACCCTTTGTCACGGTCTATGTGTTGTCCCTTTGAGCATAGCTTTTCTACGGAGCTCGGTGCCTTGATTGGAAGTGTGGTTCTCAATGCTGTAACAAACATTTTCTCTCAAAAATACAAAAAGAAATTTGAAGCCGTACTCCGCCACACAAAGGCACTGTATGATCGTCCACTTCAAGCTTCGTTTCTTATTTGGATTCATATTTCCTTATCAATTACGTCAAAAGTTATTACTATATACAAATTCCTTTTTCAAGATTTCAACTTGGCGTGCCTCTACAAATTGCACTAAGATAAACGTTTTTTTGATTCAAACACCGGTCTTAAGTGGATTCTAATGCATATTTAAGTATGGAACATACATATCCAAAAGAAACCATTTAGGGAAAATCCACCAATTTCACTTTAAGAACTCAAAAGATATTCATCGTCGCTCCAAAAATTGTAAGCTCAACGTTCATATTCCTCGTTTGAATTTGCAATGTGCTCATGTAGTTTATACACAACTTTGTTATTAGATCCCTATTATGCATGCCCATATGTTGGAAGGAACCATTATAGGCTCATCTACCAAGCAAGCCACGGAATGAAAATACGTAGGTTAGTTTATACTACTTTATTGGTGATATCTAGGACTTTACTCCTTTTCAAAATTTGAAAGACACACTACATTGCTTTTGGGCCCTTCGGTCTATACCCACCAAGAAAGCAACTACTAGGTATCCTTACAAACTTGGCCAACCACGTGAAATATATTTGGCCCACCACGGTACGGTTCCATTTGAAAGTCGAGTTTCGATTGGCGGTCATGGGTGATGAGGCGAGCTTTAGTAAACTTCGAGTGCCTACTTGTTTGTTGATTTTGGAGTTTGTATTTGGACACGCTTGGAGTTGGTGGCGTCTACATTTTAAACTCATTCATTGTGGATGAAGGGGCTTTAGTAAAAACAAGTCCTCTGCATGTCGAGGGCAGTTGTTATTCCAAACTACAGTAGATCTTCATTTTACTATAGTCCCTACCTCCACACATTGTGGATCGTTGTGGATGAAGGGACCATAGTAAACAAAATCACACTCTCATGTCTAAGGGTTGTGGTTAAAATCTATCCAACTAGGCTTTAGAAGACCAATACTAGTGATCCATGAATCCACCATTGCCGAAACTCAATCGACTTCAAGAAGTGATTTTGGGGTTGTAAAATAGTTCATTACACCATATCATGTGATTGACTAGAAACATCTTCTTGAGTTGATCACTTGGAATCATTGTGTAAGGTAGACATGGCTAATTTGGCCACCCCGAACCGGAGACCTTTAATTGCATGGTGCATGCCTTGCTTTGTGGTTATGAACATACACCCAAGGTTATGACATGTGTTCCAATGAGATTAGATAACGCATTTAGCTTATAGATGTAATTATAGGTTCAACAATGAACAAAGGTGGGAGGACCTATGTGATCGATGAAGGAGATGTATACTCTTCACTTTGACTTCTTATGGAGCTTATGCATCTCAACTCCGGTTCTGAAACTTGGAATGACGATCTTTGTGATTTGCAATCGCTAACTAGATGACATGATTCCTAGTCAAATCCAACAACCGTAAATGCTTTTGTAATCAGAAGTGTCCACATTAGCCATGTCTGCCACCAAAATTATAGTTACTGATAGGGTGTATTAATACAAGCATTTACCTTTATTTTGAAAAATACCACACCTTATAATCTTTTCTGCAAGGTAAATAGCCCCCCGATAAATAGGTCCTGAGCACACGTGTATGCATTAATTAAAGAGGGAGTGACCCCCCCCCCGAGATTGGACCCAAAGAATTACACTGGGGTCTTGGTCCAAGATATGTCAAAAATATAATTGGCACTAATTTGGCATCACTTTCTTGCCAAAGCTCAGCAATCCCCACCCAAGAAAATGATCCTCCTAGTTTGAGAACCCAATCTTTGAGTTGGGCTCCAAACCTTAAATCCTAAAATTTTGTTTTTTGGCACAAATTGAATTAAGTCCTTAAGTAAGGTCCATTGAAGGGATGTTTTGGACCCCAAGTTTCTTGGACCCAGACCCTGGAGAAAAGCCACCCTTTTCCTTGAAGGAACTTTGGGGTTTGTTGACACAAGGAACATTTTTGAGAATCTTCCCTCTCAAGTATAGTATCGGTCACACGCAACATGGAAAGTAAAGAGAAAGCTAAGTTTTGTAAATATGACCTTTGCTCCTTCCCCATTCACGTCATCCATCTTCACAATGCTCATTCTTTTTTTCTTTTTCTATTTCTTTTTCTTTGGGTTAGAAAATCAAACGAGTCGATTGCAAAGAGGAAACGTACAACCAAACAAGAGGGCCCACCTTAACCCGGAGCCTTAAGGGGAGAAAATGATCCTCGTAGTAGTAGGACCTCCCCTATCACATAACCATCATGTTGCTCTCCAACATATCAAATAAAGCAAAAAAACAAAAAATTGGAAATATGTCGTAACATTAACTTAGAGAAATGGAGACCGTTGAATGACCACTATAGCTACAGTAGACTAGAAGTAGAATGATTCTTGTGTGGACCCAAAATGGTTATTTATAAGAGTGGTGGTTTGAAAAGGATGCAATGATTAGCCATATAGGTCTTGTTTCACATCATTTGGGATTGCTTTTGGGTACCATTGAGTTGAGCGTTTTGTGTGCATTGGTATGCAAAATAGGATATTTTGATGCTCAATTTAGAGAGACTCTACTGTGCAAGCAGAGGGTTTGACTTACTTGCCTCTTTGGAAAAATTTAACTAATTGATCACAGGGGATAAAATCAAAAAACAACTTGCATTCCTCATCGTTTCTGAAAAATACTACACAAATATGCAAGCCACTCTTTATGGCCAAATCCCATTTTTCTACCTTAACCCTTAAAGGTCAGAGAGGCCCTCTCAGGGCCTCGTTGACCCTAAACTATTTGACCATAAGATAGCGTCAAAACATGTTGGAATTGCAAAAAAATTCCCCCCAAAATGTGTATCTCAAAATTCCATATCTAAATATATATGCCGATCGCATTAAAAGAATTACATGGAGGTCTGAAATGGGGTAAACATAGGCTGATGGGAGAGGCCCTCTCACCCCCCCCCCTTGACCTTTAAGGGTTAAACTCGGGACTTCCGGGGAGAAATGATGCTCATAGTAGTAGGACCTCTATCAAATAATGGTGCTCCTTGGAGCAATTAACTCTTTAAAATGTAAAATAAATTTATTGGCTCTGTCTCTAGGACAGAGACTATGCATCAAGTTCTCGGATTCAAGTGCAAATTTCCTAACCACTTTGCGTTCACACTTGAACCTTAGTGGTTCGTACAATTTTTCATCCAGTTTATGGATGAATGTTGGGAGGTAGGAGTGAAGTACCGTTGGGAGCAAGCAAGCAAGTTAGGGTTTGTGTTCCCCGCCCCCACTCCCTTCTCCAAACGCCCCCTTCTCTCTGACTTGTGAGTTCTTCAGAGGAGCATGGGGATTGGGTAGCACAGAACAACTTCTTGTCGGGGATGATGGTGGAACCTTAACGATTCTCACAAGGTAGTACATACAACACACAATATGGCCGGTTGGTTGGAGTTTTGTCTTTATGTGTGTTACGAATCCGTTCAAACCATGTAGCAGGGTTTGTTAGGGTTTGCAGGCATGGCATTTTGGTGGAGGAAGGTTCCTTGTTAGTCGATGAGTTATGTTGCTATGTTAGAACCTTAGCCATGCTTGCAAATGGTGTGTATCTTGTAAGATAAGGTTTGTTGTATTGTGTTGCTTTTCTTGTCATCTTACATATTTATAGATTGAACAAAGAGTACAGTTTTGACCAACTTATTCAAGGAAGACCGTTTGGGTTTGGGCCAAATTGCCGACCTGGTAACGGTGCAGGGTGAGGATCGACCTATGGTGAAGAATGTGATGACCCTCAAGTCATGTTCGCCAAATGTGGGAGTTGATGTCATGTCTTTTGATTCAGAGAAGGATGTTCTCCTCGCGTGGAGGGTATGTGCACAAGATAACACTGCAAAAATGTTTCATAGTTTGATTTTCTGTGCTATTGGTTTCGGTGTAAAATGTGTGTTTGTATCAGGGGACACTGTGTTTCCTTAAATTCCATTCTTGATGTAGGTTCCTTGACTAGGCACACTGTTGTTACTACTCATTAGATATGTGCTACAATTAGTGAGTTCAGGTTTGTAAAGTTGATACTCACAAAGAAGTGTTGGCTGGTACATTGCCCGTAGGACATTCAGGAATCTAACGTACAAGGGTTACATATCCACACTCATCTTCAGGTTTGCAATCGCGCACTTGGTACTACAACCACCTTCCCGAAACTAGTCCAACATGTGCAAGTAATGAATTACAAATGAGATCATTTCATATATCATATGTTCTTGCAAGATCTAATGTCATTGTATGATCATCGTTATGGGGTTGCATCTCGTGCGCACAAACGTATTCCTTAGATCAAGATGATGTTTAGGTTTCAAGACCACAAAATTTAGGTTTCGTGCTTCACATTATGTTCTTGAGGCCATGTAATTTCTTCTGACATGGTGGGTTTAACGGATACTCGCCTCTAAAATATTTATTTCTCCACGCTGTTGCAAGCCACGGGCAGGATTACTATGGCCTCTTCCGCAAGAGATTCAGTCGTTGCTCGGCCGAGTTCAAAGCGCAAGGCAGTTAAGAAGGAAATTCCTTCAAATGAAAAACTTGTCACTCTGAGGAAGTTGTTCAAGACCGCTGGTGGTGGTGACAACAGCTTGGATGCTTACATTATTCCATCAGAAGACGCCCACCAGGTCAGCTACTCCATCTTCTATGTTTCGAATGCAGGAACCATCACGCATCTTGTCTTACGTGTGCATTCCATTACCTCTTGGCATGGAGAAAAAAATGAATTCTGTTGTCTTTTTACTGTCTAGAATGCAAATCAAGATAAGGTCAGCTTCACTAGAGGTATTTGTGACATTTGCAGATTGATATGAGCAGGCTGACCGTTGTTGATGTGGAAGGCATTGTGTATGAATGCAGAGTGAATTTATTGCAAATTGCTATATGCGCCGGGCATATATCTCGGCTTTTATAGGAAGTGCGGGCACAGCTGTAGTGACGAAGGACAAAGCTGCTCTTTGGACAGATGGCCGGTACTTCTTACAAGTCTGCTTCGCCCTCCCTTGTACTATTCATTCCAGCCATTTTTATCAATCTCTTGTGTACTTTGAAAGCCAGAATAGATGGTCCAGAACTGAGGGATTAATTCTGACAACCGTCACTCATAAGTGTGGATTTTGTAGTACCCTTTCGATGTCAATTTGAGCATGTTGGTGTTGAAGATTGGTTACTCCTAGTCTGCTGAACTACATTGAAGTGTCCCAGTACTTTGGGATCACTAGGAACGTACAGTTGATGCACAAGATCTATTGCCATGCGGCTACAGACATGATTTGAAGATCACACTAATCTTCAATTAGACTACATCTGAGTGCCCACTCGAGTAGTGTAGTCTAGTAGTGTATTCTTGAGCTTTCACCCTTTTGTCAGGTAGCTCAGAAAGGAAGGAGAATCTCTGTAATTTGTTCTCTGTAACCTTTTGATGTGTATTGTAGTATCATAAAGCACGACTTGCTAAGCTTGCCTTAATTGTTTTCTATATGAGGAGCCCTTGTTCTTGATTTGTGGCAAGGCGCCACCATCAGGATTTGGAATGTTATTTTCACATGGATGTAATATTGAAAAACCATATCTAAAGAATCATTGATGAGTCTGTTACCTCATTGTTGTTTAGATAGTGGCATGCAGGCTGAGAAGGAATTAGGGCCAGATTGGACACTCATGCGGGCAGGCACACCTGGAACTCCTTCTACTAGTGAATGGTTGAAAGAAACTCTACCAGAGTGAGCCAGAGTTGGAATTGACCTTGTAAGATCCTTGTCCTTCTCTGGTCATTATATTGAGTAATAAATCAAGAATGGAGTAGGAGTCTTTTAGTTGGTTAATCTTCTGCAACAACTTAGACAGTTCAGAAAGTTGATTAATCTTCTTCAATAGTTCAGACAGATATTAGAAAACCTAGATAGTAGATAAAGCTGCATGAGGTACAGTGGATGTTGTACCTGTCATTTTTTTTGATAGGCTTTCATGATCATTACAGTATGATTATCAGTGTATAGTAGTATGATTTGCAGCACATTCTATTGGTAAAATCAAAAGCTGCTGGTTTAATGTGTCATAACTCTTGCATACAACTACATGCGCACTGCCCTTTTTCCCATATGTGCAAGCCTGCTGAGCTCTTGTATTTTATGAACAGTTCTTGTTCTCATCTGATGCAGGTGACGAATTAAAGCGGACACTTGCTGGAAAGGGTCAAGAACAAGTGTCTATGAAGACAATTTGGTGGACAAAGTGTGGGGGAAGGCAAGGCCAAACCCTCCATTGGCCCCTTTGAGAGTGCATGAGCTCCAATATGCGGGGATGAAAGTTGCTACAAAGCTTGCCAACCTGCACAAGGAACTGGTCGATGCAGGAGCGACAGCCATTGTCATAACCATGCTTGATGAAGTGGCTTGGCTGTTGAACTTGGTGTGTATGTTATCATTTTAACAATTACGTGCGTTTTTTGTACCTCTCTGTGATCATTCTGAGAGTGTCTCATCTATATTGTTGTAGGAAAAGATTACCATATAATGACACGAATACAACATGGTTTTATATCAACACCATAACACGAATACTTGGATGAGTTCAAGGGAAGGTGGTGAAGGGATGTTCTTACATTGGTCTTGGTAGGAGTCTAATTATCCTATAACTGCATGTTGAAATTGCTTGTAGTCAAAGGATCAAGATCATTTACAATTATGTGTATTGTGTGCAGAGAGGTGGTGATGTTCCACATTCTCCAGTGGCATATGGATATGTAGTGGTGGAGCTAAATACTGCCAGTTTCTTTGTTGACGAATCCAAAGTCACTCCAGAAATTGTTGAACATCTGGATGAAACTGGGGTATCTATAAAGCCATATACATCACTGGTCCCTGAGGTCAAAAGGTAAAAACCCGATGTTAGCTCTTCCACTTGTCTACAATTTATTAAGTCTTAACTTGTATTCATTGTAAATGTATAAAACGCAAATATTTATGTCTATTGAGCATCTCGCCCATGTTGATATTCAGTGTTTCTTGCATTGCTATTTTATCTCAGACAGGAATTATTTACCAGATTTTTTGTGAGTTCTCAAATTTATGTTGTATTTTCCAGGTTAGTAAGGGAGGGAGCAAAATTATGGCTGGATTCCTCTAGAGTAAGTATTGCCATAAAAAATGCTTTCAGTGATTCATGTATGCAATACTATGAAGATCTCACAGTTTCACAGTAAAAAACAAATGGCAGCAAGGACCAAGCAGATCTGGACCCAAGAGAAGCTAATGGACCAACTGCATTGCACAGACCTTCTCCTGTGGGCATTGCAAAGGCCATAAAGAATGATTATGAGCTTGAAGGAATGCGGCAGGCTCATCTTAGGTGCTCTCTTCTTCTGCTTTGAGGGTTCACTATCCACGTAGTCAATTCCTGCTCTTATGCTTACAACTAGTGTTTCTGGTTTTCTAGAAAACATAGGAAAGACAAACAACCCTTCTTCTTTTTCCCTCTTTCTCTTGTCTGGCTAGTTCTTGGATATCTTCATTTAACATGAAACAGAGGTTTTTTGCATTGTCCTTAGCTTTGGCCCTGCAATGGGACATAATGTTGACTATCTTTATTTGTGAAAGCGGAGATCCTCCCTATACTTGTCAGAATAATAATTTCTTATAGGCTAGACTCGAAGTTTACTTTGACTTGGTGTACACACAGTGGGCCACATGTCGACCATTGGCTGGAATGAACTTGACTGAACGCCACTGTGTTACTGCAGGGATGCTGCTGCACTTGCTGAATTATGGGCGTGGCTAGAGAATACAATAGTGAATGAGAAGCAAGCACTGTCAGAAGTTGAGGTTTGTGATCAGTTGGAGGAGTTTCGTGCAAAGCAAACAAGCTTTTTAGATACAAGCTTTGAAACCATCAGTGGTGTCTATCAAGTACATGTGGCCACAGATGGACATCAACAAAATATTCCTGTGTTCTATGGCCGTCCAGGAATATATGTGAGAGGAAGTGTTGTTCCTGCTCTAGCTGGAGTGAGCATCACCTTAGTGTCTGAAAAGAATAGCCAAGCAAGAGGATTAAAGGCAGGGGAAGTTGCTATATCAACTGTTATTGGATCATATGGGAAGTATGTGGCAGGGCCACTGTATGATGATACCACATATGCATCACATGTTGCTTTGGTAAGTTCCACCAGTACTGGGTGAGTCGAATGTTTTGTCATTTGTGCCAGAAATGACAATAAATATTACAATCCACTTCTATCCAATGTTCAAAGATATGACTTAATGAATTCGTGGGAGGCCCATCTTTTGACATATTCCTCAACAACCCAATCCAGTTTAATTATACATATTAGAGATATCCTTTAACCCAATGGGACTTTTTGTCAGGTGTTAGTCCCTTATGATTTTCCAGTGCTTGTTTTGCAAATGATGCCTTTCCTCTTGTGATGCATCCTTGATGGAGGTGTTTGAATTTGAATGAAGAACAACCTATTTTGGTTCAGACAAGGCCAAAGTCATTTTAGCACCTCTCGGCATGCCCAAATGAGTTTGACAATTGGACGCTAGTGAGAGTGAAGGAGCCTTAGCAGTGAACGTTGTTTTTTTACAGGTGAAGTCATACCAGAGGAACTTCATTGTCCAATGATAGACTTCATTGTGTTTGAGGAACTACCAACAACAATAGTTACAGGTGTTGTTGAAGGCTTGCAGCTTGAGAAATGGCAACAGAATTTAAGGGTCGAGTTTGTGACCCTTTCTGAACCAAGCAGAGTGGAACGGACAGTCACTTTACCTCTTTCTTACTTTTTTGAAGTTCAAGGGCTTCCCAAAGGGAAATACACAGCACGACTTCTTTTTGGCCTTTCTGAAAAGACGTTCAACTTTGTTTCGGATACAATTGAAGTAGATCTAGAGAGTCAAAGTGTTACACATATTGGGCCTCTACGCTTCACAGCTGAAGAGTATTATCATGAACAGGTAATACTGTTTTTTACAGCTAAACACTAAATTTTTGCTCGTTTAGAAACACTAACTGAATGCTTGAATGTGATGTCTCCATTGAAAGGCAATAAATTCCTCAGAAATATAAATTTCATTGTCCTTTCATGTTTGTTTTTTTGAGCTTCTGCACTGAAGATTGGCTGCATGGAAAATTTGTGTTCACAGGAATTGGCATCTGCACCAGTTGTGCCTGTTGTGGTTGGTGTTGCAGTAATTGCCCTATTTGCAAGCATGCTGAGGTAATTATCATTCTACACACACCCTGAAAAGCAAAACAAAGTTGGTTGTTTTGTATTGGTTTCGCATATTCTGTGGAGATCTCAAATGAAGACCTCTTATCATATGCACATTTTTTTGTCTAATTCCTTTTTGTTTGTGTCCCACGATTCGCATGTGAGATGTTTCAAGAGTAATTGAATTGAGTTTGTTAGTGCATGTGCATGATGAGTTTGAAGCTGATAGACCATTCCTGGAAGAGAACGAAGGACACCTTGTTGCACATTTGAAGGTGACAAGCACAAAAAATTTCAGTTTCATGCCTAAGTGTCATGTTCAAGAGTTGATTTTTTGGTATTGAACTTGCTTTTCCTCATCTTTCACAAGATGGTTGCCTATATGTGTTCTATGGTCACCATTGTCTTAAGTAACAATGGTGCACATCCACCCTGCCTTTATGTGAGTGATTTCCCTTTGAAGATCCAGTTGTCACGGTCTTAACAGAAGAATTGTTCTGTGGTGTACTGTGTTATATATTCCTCCTTCATATACAGATTTTCATGGAGGCATTGCGCTGTCCTCACCTGGCCCAGGTAGGCTCTGATCTGAGACATTGCTGATGTTTTGAAGCAAGCATTGGCTTTCCTGCATAGAAGTAGACACAGGAGAGTTGTACCTTTGAAAGGTCTACTTGTGTTCATATTGGGGACATGTTGGGTCTATGGGATGGGAGGCTCTATATTGTAAATCTTGAGAATTTGGGGAGTCAGCGACATGTGATTTGATTGTGCTGACATAATATAGTTGTTGGATATTGCTGATGAAGTGCAGCTTTAGTTTCTCGACAAGTCCATTTCCAAAATGCTCGTTTCTGTTACTTGAGTAATCTACCTTGTGAGCTTGCTGTTAAGTATTTTACGTGCTCGTTTAGGTATAAACTCACCAACAACCTCCAGTAACTGCAGGATGATGCAGCACCAGCCTTGCCAGGAGCTCCGGCCACATTAGATTGGGTTCTCTTTAATGACTTTTGTATTGCTCCAACGTCTGCACTGGAAGTGGTGTACTCACCTGCCTAATGCAAAGGACGAAGGTTCTGGTGTCTTGGTCACCAAGTGACATTCTCTCCTTCCCTTCCAAACCTTAATAGAAACTACAATCTAGACAGCCGTCAGTTGTAAGAGTCATCAGACAAATTGGATGAGTGGAGTAATAGTTCAAAGTCTGTTACTGAATGGTTGTTGATACCTTGGACACTTGTGTGTCACTTTTCATAGCTTCCTGACTTTATGTTCTTGGAATGAGTGCAGCCCAATTCAACTTGTCAGCTATGTAGCTAAAAGTGAGACATATCTGTTACTTGAACAAGGACTATGTTTGAGTGCATAGTATATTTACTCTGTTGAGTATTAGCAACACAACAAATCAGTTCTTTTGAACTGCAGAGAGCAAATGAATTTAATGTTTGGTTAATCAAAGAGGTCAAATAATGAACATCTCTTATTATTATTGTATTTATTGTATTTTATTGTACTTATTGTACTTTATTGTAATTTATTGTACTTAATTGTATTTTATTGTATTTTATTGTATTTTATTGTACTTTATTGTATCTTATTGTACTTTATTGTATTTTATTGTACTTATTGTATTTTATTGTATTTTATTGTATTTTATTGTACTTATTGTATTTTATTGTATTTAAAAATCATATTGTGCTATACTGCACTTTATTGTATTTAAAAATCATATTGTGCTATACTGCACTTTATTGTATATGAGTATATTGAAAAATTCAAAACAAATTATAAGATATATTTAATTATAATATATTATGAAAATTACCCAGGGTTGTGCATGCAAAGTTTGTATTCTCCAATCAAAAGGTTATATAAGAATGAATTTAGTTTGGCAAGCCTTAAGAGTCAAGGCCACCAATATGTTTATAATTGGTGGATTATAAGAAATATAAAAAACCTAATATATAACATGTATAATCGTAGGATTTTTTTTAAAGGTGAAAATATTTTTTATAATATTTTTTAACATTTTGTATACATATTCAAGTTTCTAGAAATAATTGTAATCCACAACAACAAACCCCATATATACGTTCACTCAGTCCAAATGTTATTCTCTCAATCTTTTTGTAATTTTGTTCAACTAAGTCCAAATGCCCCATGCTTGTATTCCAATTTTCAGGTAGAGGCATCTTGAAAATATTGCCTTGGAATTAGTTGGATGACCATGTAGTGTACACAACCACACTTGGCAATATGTACAAAAAATGCTCCGAGTGAAAGCAACTTTATTCAATGTGCACAAAACATTGATTATATATAGGATTAATTATTTTTAGATTTTTGGGTGATAAATGAATAGCTTCAATCCTTGACCATCATTTGAGAAGAAGGTATACAAAATCCAGGAAAAATTTGGTTATAGGTATAGCCCTGAACTGGCACAAGCAAAGTGGACAACTACAGTTTTAGTCTTTCATAAGAAAGGACAGAGCCTCATGGTTCTACCGTTTTCTTGTTAAAAAAAACATCGAAAATACGTCATAGTGTTACTAAGCAATGGTTCTTTGTACTCTTCTCGGAAACTGGACTAGCTTACACAGTCTGCTGTTGGGATTATACACACTCTAAACTCCTTGATATCATGCTTGTGGCAACCAAAGTGCACGTGACATTGAGGAGTTATGTAGTGTTAACATGTGACATTATGGAATAAGACGAATTCAACATTGGAATAATGATAACGTGATGTGTTCAAGCTTGTGGTTTGAATTCTTTGGTGGTTTAATTTAATGTCAAAGCCCATGATATAAGAGAGGGAAACGTGATAACAAGGAGTGAGATTCAAATTGAGCATCTGTTCCCTAGGGTTTTGGGATATAAGAGAAGGAGTGACATTAAGGAGGTTGATATTACGGAGGTTAGAGTGTTAGTTTCTTGATTCATGCATGTGACTTGAGGCTCACACATTGCTCACTCGTATGCATACAAAGTTCGCAGTATCATGAGCTTATTATTTATGAGTCTCCCTCTTCCCATGTTGGGCCCACGTAATATGTTCAAGGTCTAGCCGCACCATCTAGTTAGGAGAGTTAGCTAACTTATGAGTTAGCGAGGATTAGCTAACCAAAATTCCAGCTAACTAAAATCATGGCTGCACCACATGGCTAGGAGAATTAGCTAACAATGTGAGTTTAGGAAATCCACTACCGTAGAGGGAACACTATTCCAACAAAAAATAATTATTTCCCCTCAAAATTGGCCATGTGTCATGCTCACATTCGCCACGACCCACTTATATCCCACATGGAAACTACATTCCGGCACATGTAAAGATGGAATAGGGGAGCCCTCTACAGTAACTCACATGCAAGCTAATTGATCACATGGCTGTACATTCCGGTTACCACTAACCAAAGGTTGACCAATTTAAGAGAGGAGTTAAGGTTGACTGGCCAAAATTTTGCTCAACTTGCCCAAGTTTTGAACATGACACTACTTATGATACATTATAATTATGTGGCCCACACCATTTGTGTTTCATTATGATTAAAACATAATAAAATAATATCAATTTATCTAAAATTGAACATTGAAATGGATATTTTATATTATTTATCACCAAATTAATATTCTATAATTTAAAATGCATGCTCATTTAGGTTATGTAAGAGATAGTGTGGTCCACCTCGTAGCAAAACGAAGAAGAGATGGGCACGAGATGGGGGAAATGAAAGGCGGGCATTCAAGACAAACACTTGGGCTACTCATTTGTAAAAGTTAATCAGCACTAGGGATATGGACGAGCTACGATCTCTTCACAAAAAGAAGGTCCCAAAAGTTAGCTAACTTCTATTTCGATAACTTTCATTTAACCTTAATTTTTCTAGGTGGTCCAACCATGAGATATATTAGCTCTCACATAGGTTAGCTACCTCATATGCTAGCTAACTCTCTTAATTGGGCAGTGCGGGCACAATATAACTAATTTGAGTGGTGACTTGCTCTAACCGGAGCCTTAACCAATGATATGCATCTAGACCCTTAACGTGCTTTGTTATAGTTGATGAGCAAACAATAGCGCTTTGCAAAATTCACCCACAATTTGTGCTTTGCCACGCAAGCCTACTATATGTATGTCAACCAAAGCATCTCATACGACATAGTCGACCTTCATAATAATCGACCGAACAAATTGTGTTTTCATTTTGGGATTTTAGACTACCTTTTGGGAATTTCCCTTCCCTTTCTAGTTTTGAATGTTAGTTAACATTGACATCTACGTACATGACATTATTAATCATTGTGAGAGTTGTTCTCTTTCTATAACTAGCAGTGACCGCTTCTCATACCACCAAAGGGTATAGATCTGATATTTAAGTAAAAATGGACTAAGTCCAAGTCCGTAAATATAACATGATAAATTTTATCAAAGGATCTTACGTTACGATTGTATGGTAAGATCCTCCGATAGAATGTGTAGAGTTTATCATAATAGTGGTGGTTTTGATTGTTCAACATTTATTACAAATTTAACATCAACATTAATTTGTTTTTCATCATATTTTAGTAGCATAACATTCAAGTAATCACTAAGGATTCAGCTAGGTGATTCATAACTATATGAACGGATCCGCCCATAGAATTGAAGCAACCAAAAAGTCTGTATTCTAAATATATATCCAATTTTACTTAAATAGGTCATATATGCGAACTTCTGGGGGAAGACTAGGAATTTTTTATTTTTCTGGGCACTAATTGAAAACTCAATTGCAAGAAGAAAACAAAATACAACCACCCCGGGAGAACCAGCGCAACCCAAGGGGAAAGGGGAAGGCTAGGAATCTCGACGAGACAATGTGACATTGTGGGCAGAGACCTAGGGCTAGATTCTGAGTAAGACTTTGGAACGCCACAAAATCATGAGACCACAATGCCATCATGCTCTCAACCCCACCTCTCAAAGTCTACTGCAAGGCATGCTCAAGGTAGAGGTGCCTAAATCGAACACAATGATAATCTGGACACATGTACATTTGACTGGTACGTGGACATGTGTGGATCTAAGAACTGGCACCAAAAAAGACACCCGTTTAAAAGAGACTGGACTACATGCTCAAAATATGCCAACCATTTTAGGCTCAATAGTCAACATGATTGGGGGGGGGGCCTTTATGACCACCTCATGTTCACTTTGACAATGAAGAAAATAATCATATGAGCTCCAAATTTTTGAGATAAATGTTGTTGGGCATGATTTGGAGTTGCTAATCATCTTGCATGAATCGTGTGGTTTCATATCATATGAGAAGTGGGTGCATAGAGAAAAATATCAAAAAATGTCCATCTAACGCACATTCTATCTTAATAATGTTGTATTAGTTAATCTTCATATATATATGTACAAAATACAAAGGAATGGTGTCATGTTCCATGATGAAGTCACATGGGGTTTTGATGTGTAGTAAGTTTATTGTGAATTATGACCGACAATCTACCGTCCATTATATTACAGCATGGAGCGGCAGCAGTCTGCAGTTCGATGCCATTATATAACTTATAGGGAATCATAAATCCAAAGGCTCAGGCTCCTAGCTAGTACCACCTAATACTGTCAATATTTATATGATAGATGTAGTAATTTTGTCTCAATTCATTTGTGTCTAAAAGGTGCCACAGTGGCAGTAACTTTAATATGGCAGCTTTAAAGTTTGGACGAGACCGGCTTTGGATATGAATGCACTGATAAACTTGTACATTAGCTCTCAAGTTAGCTACGGATTTTGCAGCCCAATGAACAGGGAGAACCGAGTCACCGACCGCTAGTTACCAGATGAACCGCTTGAGTTTGAGAAATAACTGGTTCAAATTCAACGACTTTTGGGAAAATTACCAATCAATTTCGATGAATTTGTAGAATATTCTTCAATTTAATAAGGAAAACTAAAAGATGTCAACATGTAACTAGTTGGTTTTGGAAACACTAGGATCTCGACTGGTTATGCCCAAAAGTCAACCCCGGACACTGTTGTAGCCCATAACTGCATGGAATAGTCCTATTACTGTGGTCCACAACAATTTTCTAGGGCCCACACTAATTCTCGTACTGAGAATCAATGTTTTTGTTTATTGGATATTCTGCTATTTTATGTCTTTTCTAAAAGCGTTCTAATCCCTATGTTGTGCGAATGCTGCCTCTGCATGAGCCTTATGGGGTGAACCTCTTCGGGACATGCGAAACTAAATAACCTAGTAGAAAATTAGCGTGGGCCATATGAATTGTTTTTCCTAGAAAAGTTAGTGTGAGAGATTATTTTATCTTGTGTAACTAATGTTGTCCTAAACCTAATATTCGGTGTGTTGGTTGCAAGTCTTCATGAAGACTTAGGAAAAGACCCGGGGTCTTGAACCCACATTAAGTCCACCTTGACTAGAAAAGTTAGCATGGCCCACGTTAATTATTATTTCCGTCACACTAACTTTCCACCCACACTAATAGGACTATTTAGTGTACTTGCGAAAATGAAAGATCGGACTTGGTAAAAGTGTAGGTGTAGGGGGAGTTAGTGTCCATGACTTTGCTATTTTATTTTATTAAAAAAAGGTGTGGATGAGATCGTTCCTCATGCAAAATGTTGGGCACCGGCCCATATTGAAGGTCCCAACCGAGCATCTTTCCGTGTTGACATTGTCAAATAATGAACCCACCCAAGCACAAGCTCCTAAAACCCTACGGCTTTGCTAATAATAAGAGCGTAAGGTGTGCGGGAGTAATTATTCGGGTTCGTTTTTTCACGTTCTCCAACTTCTACCTATTAGATTTGCACAACAAAGCTTGTGTTTTGTTTTATTAGCGAATCTACGATGAAGCCTCGGCAAACAAAAGTATCGGACCTCCCATGTATTCAAGGCTTTGGTTCTTCCAACTTTCACATATAGCATTGAAGTTTGGGAAGGCGACTTGAAAAACTCTTAATGGAAGGTTTTCGAGAAGGCCATGAAGATACATGTAGATAGGTTTGTGGCAGGGTTCATTTGAATGAAACACACAAGGAAGATTAAATGAGTGTCAGTTTGGGGTTCTAGGTGTCATTATTAGGTTAATTGATGGGTCACAATAAGTTTTAAGTGAGACTTGGGTACCAAAACCTATATTAGACTCTATTTCAAGTGATTTATGGGGTAATGTGAGATTAAAAGGTGGATTACAAGGGTCACTTTAGTGTAGTACATACAATTGCGCAGTCTCTCCCTTATAGCCAACCATAGTCCAGTAGTAATGACTCGTTGTGCCATGGCTTTCAATGCAAGATGTCTTAGCTCATCAATTGTCTTTTGAGTGCTACTAATGTCATATAATTAGGGCCAAGGGTGCCCCAATATGAACCGTAATTCTTCTTTAATTAAGTGATAATTTAATGGATCATAACATATTGTAGTGAAAACCCTGCGGGTTACTGGGTTAATCGATCTATATTGAATTTTAATGAGTATGCTTGGCCATTGTCCTTACCTAGACCAATTGAAGGACATCCACATGTAAGATTCTAGAACCATTGTCCACGCCAAGTTAGGTAAGTGCTAAAACAATTTTACATTCCTTGATTGTTTAATGATTTTAATGACAATTCAGAAGTGATCTCAATTTATTTAAATGATATTTAGTTGTGACAATAATTACTCAAAATGGATTTAATTTTCTACACTTGATTGAAATTCATTGGATGAAATAAATTTTTCTAATATAATTGGGATTCTTGATTCCGATTACCACTTATGTGTGATCTCAAGACTATGGTTTTTATTCCTACAATCACCATGTGGGTTGACAATGATCAATTCACTTGGATATCATAGTGTTTTCATTACCCTTCATTTTTAATTCTTTTGTTGGTTTTATAAGGTTGAGCTTCACACCCTAGCCTATGGACTTGACAAATTATGTTGAGCCTCTACGATCCAATCAATAGTTTGATACTCGCCAATGACGCACAATTATGAAATTCACATTTTGTTCATAATACAACTCTGCACAATCTCAATCGTGATAATTCAATTGTTTCCCTCTTGGAAGTCATGCTCATATTTGATTACTCAAACCATCAACACTTGTCAGTCACATCCACGACTCATAATTTACTCAAATTCCATTCAAGGCTTCACACCCTGGGTTTTCTTCGATTTAATTATAGTCATGAACAATTTAGCTCTACCACAATTTGACTACCCTCCTTATGAGAGCCAATCATATGAATAGTCACTAAAGCAAGGACGTAATGTATCAAACAATTCAAATTCCCCACAAGGCGAATTGTCACCTACAATTCTCAACTTTGAAATTGATCACAAAATATCAAGGGCTTCCCACCCGAGGATCTCAATTAGACTATGGTAGTAATCAAATATTTAATAGGAATTATCCTCTCCCCTCTTCAAAGGACTAGGATATAGCCAACCAACAACACAAGACTCTATGTGAAGTTCAAGCAAGTTTCAAAAGACCATGATTTATCAACCAAGAGTCACCCACCTTGGAAATCATTCAGACAATGGTGTTATTTGAACTTTCAACTCAGTTGATATGCCCTCCTCAACACACTAGCCAAAATGCTCACAAGGGACAATCTTATCACAACTACGTACAATTCAAAGAAGATAATCTCACAACACCAAGGGCATTAGACTATGTGAGTTTATTACAAACTATATCCTTCACAACATTCTCTAATATATTATCTTCAATCTTTCAAACAATCATACGAAGTCTTCCTCTTACGAGCAAAGGACATATTCCCACATGCTAGGGCTTCACACCCTAATAATTTTTATTGCAAACAATGGTACTAGACAACTTGATAATCCCAAAAGGACCACTCTCTATATGAGAGCCTGGATAAATTTTTTTATATATTTATTTCTTTGAATCTCTCTAACTAACTCTTGACTATGGCCTACAATATGGAAGAGGAGGCTAGTAGTTTGCCCATAAGGGGCACATCTGTCTGTAGCCAAAATTTAAAAACTCAACTTCATTTTCTCACATGTTTATTGGCCCTACACTAGATCCTTTCCTAATCTTAGCCAACAATCATAATTGTTTACTTTTGGAACTACTAACCTCCTTTCAAATAAGTAGGACTAAACTTCAAGATTTCTTACTATTTCCCAGTCTTGAAAGGATTTCTTAATTAAAAAGAAGGATGACAATGCATATGTTGTCTCACATCAAAGTACGCTCTTTGACTACCTAGCATATTTTGTTGGCCAAATTTGGAGAACTTCCCATAGAACTATATGCTCTCAAGCTCACTATGGGTTTTCAACAACATCTTGCCCACCCTCTTGGTACTCAATAAAGTAGCCTCACTTTCCTGATACCTTGATGAACAAGGATTTAACACCTAGCACAAATTGACAACCTTGTGGAAGACATCAGAAAATGCATATGATGATATCAAAAAGGCTTGTCTTGCTACATAGTGGAACTTTTTCCATCTCTTAGGGAAGAAACTAGACTACCACCACCTCAAGGACTTTTTCAAATACAATTGTGAATCTTAATTGAAGCAAACATTGACACCATCCCATTGGAACTGGATGATGAAAGTCTATCTTTATCTCTAAAGATAATACATTGTGCCAATTTCGCTCTTATAATGCAGTTGAAAATGAGGCACATTTTGCGTTGGAATGTCCCCTATATAACCCCATTAGACATAGGTTTTCATCACTATTTGAGAATGTAGTCCTAGAAAGCCTCAAGTCTTTCTTTCAATTGAACCATCAAGTTGACATCAACCTTTATCTCCCAGAGGTTACCGCCCTTTGCCACTCTAGAGGATTAGTTGGTTTGAAATCATCTTGATGCACATTCAATCTCATTAACCTTTTTGGCTTCCCGGACTTTAAAATCAAATTCATTTCATGTTTGTTGATTGTAAAATTGAATGCTCAAGTTATTCCAGTTGCATTCGTTGCTGAGTGTGGAGCAGTTGTTAAGATTTTAAGACACAATTTAATCTTTATTGAACACGTGTCTTTATCGTGTTTGTTCCTTGATCCTCACCTAACCACACACCAATCAAACATAGGTATACAATTAAGAGAAGGAACCATTGAATAACACATGCATACCTCAGATAGTATTAAAAAGCATCACTTCAAGAATGAGTGTAATATGTTTAGATTGCCTATTAATCTATTGCTATAGTTTTAAAGAATTATTGTTAGCAATTGAAAAGGGGACTCTAGCGCACCAAAATATGTCTCAGTTTCATTATGTATGCAGAAGTTAGAAGGGTTTAGAGTTTGATGGGTAGATGACCCATAATCATTGGCAACATGGGAGCATGATGTTAACGTGGCATACATTCTTTGAATGAATATCAATTGTGCAAGATTCTAGGGTATAAGCACCATCTACCTTAAGTTTAGTTGAGCGATGTAGCATTTAATAATCATATGTATGATCGTTCTCAAAAGCATACGAGTACATTCATTAGTATCATTATTAGATTTTCTTAAACGTTTTTGGGTCTTATTGGTTATTGAAAGAGGATGTAAGTACATCTTAGCACATCATTTCTTTTAACAAAGTATGAATAACAACATACTACGAGTTTTTCAAAGTGTTGACTTTAATATGTGTTTCCAATTTAAATGGATCCGTAGGTCTCAATTTTCAAAACATGTTCATTTTTTGGGGGAGACTCTATAGGGACCAATTTTGTATACGGGTCACAATTGGGTGATACGGAGTTATCATATAATAATTGCCCAAGTTGCGAGAAAGACTTGGAGCATTCACACCTTACCATGTCTTTGTTTGTGTAGATTGGTGCATTAGGTATAAGTTTTGTTGGCACTTATCCATTTTAAATTGTGGTCCTTAACATTACTCGGCCCCATTGATATGGTCCATTTCTAAGTATAGTGATCTCCTCGACTAAGGGAAAGTTATTAAAAACCTTGGAACCCTAAACCCTAACCGGGCTCACAACTTTGTCCCGGTCCCCCTTAGTAAGGGTCACTTCACACACGAGCCAAGAGCCATAACCATGAAATTGTGAGAGCCCAAAAGAAAGTGTCCAAAGGCCGTCCCAAGACACCTCCAAAATCATGTAGTGTGGTCATGGACCCTCAAGTGTAGTGTGAAGTCATATGTGACCGGGCCCTCAACCAAGTGCTACTTCAATGAATTTCTATTCATGCGGGCCCTCACACATGATAAAATGGAATAAATCAACGGTTGTGAGCGTTTGGAATGCCATAGTCTCCCAGTTTTATGTTAGGACTACCTCCAAGAGGTGGTTTTTAAAAATAGTCCAAGTGACCATGAAACATGATTCATTCGATGCCATGTAGGAATCCATGTATACTTTACATCCATCTTTCATTCACGTACTCCGTTGGTCCCTCAAGCGTAGTGTGAAGTGAACTTGGACCGGCTCCGCCTTTTCCACCAATGAGAGCGCTTGAAGGTCAATGGTCACGGGCTCTCAATCTTGTGTGTGAAGTGGCCCTAAGTGGTGGGTTTAGGTGTCGCATGAGCTAATCGCCGAAAAACGTGGTAGGTCGTTAGAAAAGTGGAAGCAAGCACGTTGATGCGAAAGCTTCGGCCATTAGCTTGCAACACACCACTTAATTGATGGGCAGATTGGCAAACTTTAATCGAGACATATTATACAACAAAAATCCATCATCCCATCATATTCGACCTTTAACTTCGACTCACTACACTGAGTATGATATTTAGTGTCATATGGCATTTAATGTCACTATGGTAACTTTTCGGATGACACTTCTTATGAACAAATGCACAAACATTGTCATGGATGATAGATGAGTTCAACCATTGGCCAAAACCCCACCTTCTCTTGTGAGTAACTTGTGATGAAATATTGTCATGGATGATTGAACTTTGGATGAAGGTGTCATGAGGTGTATGCCTATGTTACACAATGGTCTACAAGTTGATCAAAGTGTACACAAATGACACTTGGCACTAGTATGCTCAAAAAATATATCCCTCTTGCATACCAAAATGTAAAGATGTGACGCTTTCCATTAGTATGCTCAATAATATCTTCCCCTTACATACTAAAACTCAAAGTTGTCATCTCAAGTAGCCTAATGTGCTACGCTAAATGTCATAGTGTGAATATTTTTCACTTAAAGAAGTTACTTATGTTGACAAATGGAATCATATTGACAATTAGTGGGCATGACACGTTGAGACCTCTAGGCATCTAGTTTAGGCCCTTTGCAAATAGTGTATGTGACTAAATACCATAAATGGTGTACACCATTTATAGGTCAAGGTGCGAATTGCCATCCACTTGGTATTTGATAAGCCCAAGACAAGTGAGATTTGGATTTAGTTAATATGCACCACTTTAACCACAATTCAACCATCATCCACACATGTTGTAAACTCTCTCTCTCTCTCTCTCTCTCTCTCTCTCTCTCTCTCTCTCTATATATATATATATATATCATGGCCTTGCTACATAGTTTCTAGAATCCCTACTACAAGCACAGATAGACTCGTCAAAACCATTCCCAATAATTGCATGCAAAAACACATTCAATGCAAAATTCAGATGGCAAGGTGAGGCAAAGGGGGTTTTTAATCTGACAACTACACTAAATAGTCCTATTAGTGTGGGTGGAAATATTTAGAGTGGGCCACAATAATTTTCTAGTTAGGGTGGAAATAACGTGGTCCAAGACCCCGGGTCTTCCCCTAAGTCTTCCTAAAGACTTATGACTAACACATTGAATATCGGCTACAAGGCAAAGTAACACAAAATAAAGTAATCTTCCACATTAATTATCTAGAAAGATATTTAAGGTGGCCCACGCTTATTTTCCACTAGAAATTTAGCGTGGGTTGAAAATGAATGTGGCCCACAAATAAAGGACTATTTAGTGTAGTTTGAAGTTTACGATGTCTTTGTTGTACTAGTATGTCGTGCTTTGTAAAATGTTGTATACAAACATTGAATCGTGGGACCCCCCCTTTCCTTTACATTGGTTGGAACTTCTTGACATCTATATAAACTCATTCATTGTAGATGAAGCGGCTATTAAAAAAACCAAAAACAAGTTTGGACCTATAAGTTGAGGCCCCAAATCTTATTCCAACTCCATTCCACTTGACTAACTTCGAGGTCATGATGACATTTGAAGAATCAAACTACCGTAATTTTTTTATTAAAAAAAACTTATTTGTAAGGTATTAAATAGTTCTTTGAATTTTCACATTCCCAATGAATGGCTTTACATAGACATCACAAAGCTCTCTAAAGTTAAGTTAGCCGTTTACATTCCGCACCTTCCGGAGTAGCTACACCTCCACCCCCATAAAGTGTTTAAAAAGTCAATATGAGCTGGTGCAATTATAGTGAAGCCATGGTCTCCAACTCGAAGTTCCCGTACTCTTTATTTCAACACTTTAGGTTCGTTGCTTTTTAAGTCATATGTCCAAATATGGCTAAAATAAAGTAAATACCACCTTCAATGTCGAAATAGGTACAGAGTACAAATCTAGTACCAAACAGGCCAGAAAGGGGGAATGTGTTGCTAATAATGGCTTAAATTAAATTCTCATCCGAAGTTGGAATCGGGCTCAGCTATTAACAGGGGTTTTAATCAGGGCCACTTCACACATGAGACTGAGTGCCCGTGGGCCGTGACCATTGCACTTCAAGCACTCTCATTGGTGGAAAATCGGAACTGGTCCAAGTTCACTTCACACTACGCTCAGTGTATATGTTTGACAAAGTTTTTGCAAGTTTTTCACTTTTGACACGCAAAAACTTGCACAAAATAAAAATGCACGTCAATTGACACGCACAATTTAGAAGTTGACACGTACTGTGACTTGTGAAGAAAAAAAACACACGTCAATGGACACGCTAAAAATTGAAATAACACGTATTATTAGGCAACTTAAGTACTATAAATTGCAGCTCAAGTATCCGGAAACATAACCCATAACAGTAGGAGAACTTCCTACACTCACTTACATACTTAAGTTTAACCTTGTTCTTGTAATTTCCTTTGTAACCGGGAAGGCTCTACACCTGAGATGATGATTAGAGAGGTGGTGGAGGCTAAGTACAAGGCCGACAAAACCATTGTTCCTGGTCTCTTGCGAATGTATTTCCACGACTGTTTTGTGTAGGTATGTGAATGAACAATTTGCCCCAACAGATCTCAAAGAGTGATGCTTTGGCTTGTTAGATATTGGGTTAATTCTGAGGCGTCTCAGCTTGACATTGGGATGATTTGAGGTAGACTTTGCATAGTGGACATATCCCCTTCAAATTGTGTTAAATGTACAATCCATTCTTACTTGAACTTGCTTGTAGATGTTTTACAAGAGTTGAATAAATTGAATATCAAATTTCAATATGATATGGTTGATATCACAACTATTAGTGCAACCATCGATATCACTGTTTCTATTTTATCACGTCATTTTTTATCCGGGAATGGACCTATGTTTGGTCGTACAAGCAAGAATTTGGGAAAATTCTTGAGGAAATCTGCAAGAAATCTTCAGTTGAGTCATAAAAACAATACAAGAGATCGTGTTATTCATGTATTGGCAATTGATGGGCCCAATGAACTACAACAATTCATATTATTGGGTGCATCTTATGTGCAAAGAGTTGTTCATGCTTTGAATGATCGTTTCCCAAACCTTCCAGTATTCAATGCAGCCAACTTTTTCAACGCTCGTAATTATCCAAGGGATGATAGTGACTAAATTACAAATACCAAATTGTGGCTCGAAATGATATTATTGAAGTTTCAATACACTGAAGAAGAAAGTCACATGTGTAAGGGAGAACTCCTGGAATTTACATAAACACTTCGACATGAGTGTGAGAACAAAATGATTTTTGAGGTTTAGCGCATATGTGGTAGCAATTTGGAATGGCACACAAATTGGCCTAAACTTATGCAACTTTGGCAAAAAAATTATACTCATTCCATCAAGTATAGTTATTTGCAAGAAAGGATTTTCCAAACAAAATGCAATCAAAAGCCACTTGCGCAATAGGTTGAACTTGAAGGCCCTTGATGCTCTTATGCGGGTCTCTCTTTGTGGGCTTGAAGTGGACGCAATGGATTGGGCTACCATCTTCAGCATTTAGAGAAACATGCGAGATCGAAGGATACTTATGCTCGATTGATAGTTTTTTTTGTTACAAATCAAGATTGTATTTTGATTATTCATAATATTGATTTTTCTAAATACTTGTGTAACCCAAAATTGAGGTGACATTTTAGAATAAAATGTATATGTCAATTGACATTCATTTTTGCTTTTGGAAACGTCATGTGACACTTTGGATTTGAAGTTGAACGTCAAATGAAATTTGTCAAACATACACACTGACTACGCTCGAGGGACCAACGGAGTATGTGAATGCAAGATGGATGTAAAGTCTACATGGATGCCTACATGGCACCAAATGGATCATGTTTCATGGTCACTTGGACTATTTTCAAGAACCACCTCTTGGAGGTAGGCCTAACACAAAACCGGGAGACCAAGGCACTCCGAAATCTCACAACCGTTCATTTACTGTATTTTATCATGTGTGAGGACCCCACATGAATAGAAATGCATTGAAATAGTATTTGGTTGAGGGCCCGGTCACATATGACTTCACATTACACTTGAGGATCCGTGACCACACTCCATGATTTTGGAGGTGTGTTGGGACGGCCTTTGGACACTTTCTTTTGGGCTCGCACGATTTCATGGTCACGGCTCTTGGCTCGTGTGTGAAGTGGCAGGGATTCAAGACCAAATCATGGTAAAGTTTCCACAGTGGCACCTATCACGGGGAGGGTGGAAATGCATAGAAACATCATATAGTCTGAGAGCACTATTTATGAAAAACTTAATTATTTTAGTTGGAGTCGTTTTAGACAAGTTAGCCACTTGAAATTTATATGATTTGAGTGAGTGAGTGTGAGTGTGTGTGTGTGTGTGTGTGTGTGTGTACATATATATAGTTTCCAAATGAATGAGAAATATAAAAATCTAGTGTCTAATTTAGTTGGTCCGAGATGACCCTAAACTACCAAATGATGGTGGAGAGATACCCAAATCTCAAGGAAGAGGTTGGTGGTTCGAATCCCGGCTGTGAAATCTCCTCTCTACCTGACGGAAACTTGCCAGGTGTTCGAATCCCGGCTGTGAAATCTCCTCTCTACCTGACGGAAACTTGCCAGGTGGTCAACTGCCTCCTGTGCTTTGGCGCTGGCCTATCGGCCTTCTGTCTCCAAAAAAAAAAAAAAAAGTGTCTAATTTAGTGAATGATCTCAAATGAGCACCTATATTTGAGTGATGTATGATTTGATATGTAATTAAGAAGGGATGTCGAATGTTGAAAAAGATTGGACTTTGTCATGCTCATGAACATTTAACAATTATAGAGTACGCAATAGTTTACATAATTGGGAGATGAACCTATAATAATGATCATGTAATGAACAAGAGAATATATTCACGTTGACTATGAATAGGAATATCACATGACGGTCTCCATAAATTATGAGGAAAGTCACAACCGAGACATTGATTTGGATTTGGTAGCCATGTTGTACTACTAGTCGCGTGTTTCATATCTTAGAAGAAGTGTGCTAGTCGGAAAAGGTAACTATTTAAAGACCCATCTACTTGTAGTACTTCCCTCTCACTTGCTCGCTCCCTCGCAAGGAGCTTCAACTAACGCAAGCCATCTAGCAAGACACATCAAGTGGACTAAGAGAGAGAGGGGGGGGGATTATCACATACGAGCGTACCTCTCATTCATCCAACATAAAAACTTGGACCCTTATAGGTTTATGACTTGGACTCTATTGGTTAAGGGTCTTTGAAGTTAATTCCAGTGTCAATAATACCAAATGTAGTAACATCTAGGATGTATTCAATTTTTGGGCTAGTATCATTTGGATGGATGAGAGGTACTACAGTTGTATGCGAGGAGAGAGGGAATTATCACATATTAGCATACCTCTCATCCATCCAACATAAAAACTTTAACCCCTATAGGTTTATGACTTGGACTATGTGAATTTCAGGTCTTTGAAGTGAATACCGATGTCAATTATACTAAAAGTAGCAACCTCCATGATGTATATGATTTCAGGGCTAGTATCATGTTGGATGGATGAGAGGTACGCTTGTATGCAACGGGAGAGGGTAATATCGCATATGAGCATACCTCTCATCCATTTGACATAAAAAGTTGACCCCCTATAGGTTTGTGCCCAATTCATCTCAAAATTACTTCGACTGTTGTAGATTAATTATGACTTTCTAAATCAAATTGAATATAAAAAATAACATTCAGATTGCATACTATTTTAGGGCTTTTATGTTGGATGAAATGAGAGGCGCACTTGTATGTGGTAACTCCCTCCACATGGGGTGCACCTACACTTGATTTATGTATACACGTGCGAGAACCCCCTATTTAATGGGGGGGGGGTATTTACCTTCCTTCGTTGAATATTTTCCACCCAATAAGTAGCTAAATTTCTAGTGGATGGTATTTTCTACCACCCTATCATTATATATAAATTTTAGAGTCGCATAATTATGATCAGCCTATCTTATTTATAAGAAGGAGAAATTTCATATGAACAATATGCACATACATTATGCATACAATACACTATGCATACATTACATTGCGCAGATATTACTCTGCACATTGCACACATACAACCATCATACTATAAACTTTAGCATAACGTGTATGGTTATTGAACCCCCCTAGGAAACCCTAAATAAGCCAACCAACCCTTCCATCGCTAGATGACGGTACTTTTCATCCAAAGGCGACCGTTTCAACAAATCTATCCACATGTCCACATACATTTTGCCTATTTCTCATCCAATGCCACTAATGGCAAATGATTTATGTTGAACCTATGAATTAAAAAATATAAAATTAATTCTATTTATGCTACTTTACATCTAAATAAATAAAATTCCACAACTTAAACCGCACCATACATTATATATAATTCCCAAATTCACATTTAGTGGATGCTATTGTATATATAAGAAAAATATAAAATTCATGTGTCTTGAATAAAATCCACCCTACATTTTCTTGCAGGTGGTTTTCTACATTTTTCGCCAATGCCCCCCCCCTAGACTCCCTCTCACCCATCTAAGTAGCCCTAGCCCATTTGTAATACTCTTTTGGATAGATGTCCAACTACATTGATTATCACAGTTAGTGTGTGTTACTATTTGGAGTTAAGTAATGCAATAACGTCTTACTCACAAGTGCAATTTGTACTAACGAAAGTTCCGTAGGTTGTTCAAACATTATAGAACTTGAATGGCTTTGCTTGGTAAAACATTACATTCTCATTTAATGATTATAGCATTGTGTAATTGTGAATTGTAACACGCACCAAACTAATTGGGACAATCGATGCAGTCTTAAGTAGAGGTGCCCGTAACCAATCACTTAAGAGAAGTATAAGGTGGTGCAAATTTTCCCCATGTAGGAAGATAGCAATCAAGAGGACTGTAAAGTTTTCAGTAATTTTATTCCTTAAATTGAAATTACTAAAAATTATGAAGCCAAAATTTGGCCCGAACATATTACCAATGTCCAAAGTTTGCCATAACCGCTCATTTTTTAGACAAATTCCTCCTCACTTTAGCATTGAAAACCGTGGACATGTTTCATGGCACTATTGATTCCTTGGTGATACCAAATTTGAAGTTTAAGACTTAGGGTGAGTTTCCAGGTAGGCCGCTTGCCCACTAGAGTAGAGGCGCCCATAACCGATCACTTAAGAGATTTTGTGCCAAATCTTGAGAAGTATAAGGTGGTGCAAATTTTTCATGTGTAGAAAAATAGAAATCACGAAGAGTGCCAATCTATTGGTAACTTTATTCCTTAAATTAAAATTACAGGGAATTTTTGAAGCCAAAAGTTGGTCCAAACATATTATTAATGTCTAGAGTCTATCATAACCGCTCATTTTAACCGCTCATTCCTCCTCACTTTAGCACTCTGAACTAGGACATGTGTCATGGCATTATTGGTTCTAGCCTGGTCGAAATTCAATCTTAGCCTGATCGAAATTCAACCCCGACTTGATCGAAATTCACTCCCAACCTTGTCGAAATACCAATACCCTATAGATTATTGATGAGATCCTAATCGGGAATAGGCGCCTCTACTATAGATTCTATGAAATAGTGGGACGGAGGTGTTCACATGTAGTTAAGCACAAACCACCATCCAACCACATTCCAATGGCCTGTTAGAATGTGGAGGGTTGTGGACACGGGCTGCGAGACTCCCATGTGCCCACCAAAGAATCTCTAACCTACAAGTGCCAGTCACCCACGATTTTGAAGACCGGTTTTAGAAGGAGAAGGAGGTTTTAACCTAGAGGAGGAGATTATTAGGTGGGTCCTGATTTGAGAATATGGGAGTGGCTAGTTGGCACATACGAACCCTACTCCACCAGATTCCCTCTACATTTGGGTGGGTTTGTCTGTATTTACGCTAGAATTTGGTGGGTGAGCGGCCTACATGGAAACTAACCCTTAGAAATCGTGAAACGTGGAGCCTTATTTTAACCACCCAAATGATCGGAATCAATCCTGGCTTGATCAAAATTATGGCACCCTATAGATTCCCGATGGGGTTTTGATCGGGAATGGCCGCCTCTACTTTATTAAGGGAATGCGAACCAACCAATACATTGGTTCCTCGTTGGATGATTGTAGCCTTGCCTTCAAGGAACCAATGTATGGGTTGTTCCGCCCTAGCCACTCTAGTAGTATAAGGTGGTACATTAGTCAAGGTTGAGGTATCCATAGTTGACTAGGTCCATTTAACTGCTCACTAGGGTCATGTAATGCCAAACATAGATGACATCTATATTTTTTAGGCGAACGAAATTAAAGTTATG
This sequence comes from Polytrichum formosum, assembly GCA_964035585.1. NCBI lineage: Eukaryota > Viridiplantae > Streptophyta > Polytrichopsida > Polytrichales > Polytrichaceae > Polytrichum > Polytrichum formosum. Next base: position 28,973,626 of record OZ037940.1, on the reverse strand, counting down.
GTCTAGCGGCTTGTGATTGATTACCCTCATAAGAGTTTTGATAGTTGTCGTAGCCAAGGAGTAGCATTGAGATGAGTAACCCTAAAATTTACGCTTCGAAATTCATAGCAATTTCCAAATTCATGATGTTTTTTTTCAGAAACTATTTGCATTCTCCTTGGATTTACACTAAATATGCTATTTAGTGTCAAATGGCATTTAATGTCACTATGGTAACTTTTCGGATGACACTTCTTACGAATAAGTTCACAAAGACTGTCATGGACGATGGATGAGTACATCCACTGGCCAAAAACCCCACCTCCTCTTTGCCAGCAACTTGTGATGAAATATTGTCATGGATGATTGAAGTTTGGATGAAAAATCACTTGGCATGTGACAGTAATTGCAGCACTGTAAATCTATAATCCCCCCAAAAGTTTACAAAGGAAACGACAAATAATGTTGGGTTAACATTTAGTGTTGGTGACACTACACCGCGGTTCACAATTAGTATTGAGCAAAACACTAATTAGAATTGGTCACACTAAATGTCATAATTAGTGTAGTTTATCTCTAAACAAGTAAAACAACTTCCCTGCTATACCTCTCTTATTTTAATGGGTTAGAGATGCCTCAACCTTATTAGTTAGTAGGGCGGGATCAATTGACCAAGTAAACATCCAAGGAAGCCGCCGCACCACGTGGCCTTGAGAAAAGCACCAAATAATGAGTTCCACTATGTTCCCATGTCCACGTCACCCTCACTTTAAACCCTGGACCCTGTCTCCTACACAAGGTAGGCCGCTCGCCCACCAGATTCTACCGGAAATGTAGATCTCGCCGGGCTGGAATCTACATTTCCCCTAGAATGTGGTAGGTGAGCGGCCCACATGGGGCACTAACCCTAATTCTTCCTCCCGCCTCCTAATGCCCTTCCTTAATATAGAGATAGAGATACATACTCGGTGATTCTAGTCTACGCTAGGCCGGCCAGGCGGCTCCGGCCATCTTCCTCCGATCCTCTGTTCAATCGGATCACTCGGTCGCTTCCCCCCAATTTCGTGGCCGCTCGACGAGGATTTCTGGATCGGAGCAAAACAAAACAAAACAAAATCAAACTCACATTTCTAGGATACTAAGTTACGCACATCACTCATTCGCCAGGGCTAAAAATAGTGCGGGTTGAAAATGGTGGCAGGATGACGGAACCTGCCGCAGCGTGATGGTTATAGTAAATTTTTCTGTCTAAGAATTGCTGCCGGGGAGTGACCTGACCTGCAAGGTGGGACATCAGTGGTATACTATGCAGCAGGTACTACAGTACACGTAGTATTCTATATGATGATGACGTTGAATGGCAGATGGCAGTGCAGTGACGCCTGTAAGTTTACGGAGAATGCAGATTCATGACGGCCTGGAAGTCTGTGTGTAGGTGCACGGTAGTTTCAGTCTGACAAAAAATTGTGGCGAATTCCACACATGCTGCGGCTGCTGCCTGTAAGTTATAAGTTATTCTACGGCAATGGTCGTCGCCACTGATGGGGGCGTGCGGCGATCCTCCCATACCAACCAGGGCGCATGATATGAGCAGCAGTCTAGTACTGAGTTTGCCTAGCTAGTGCATGATTATGTGTGGTGGTCAAATCTTTGACTTGACCCAGCTTGCTTTGCAGCAACATCGATCGCTGCGAACGAGTGAGTGAACGAACTTGAATTCCTCGGAGAGAGGATCGAAGCCTTTTGTGGGGGGTTCGCAGGAGTTTGCAGGAACTTTCTGTCTGCAAGGAGGGTTAGGGTGCAATTTGAGTAGTTGGTAGCAGTGGAGGGGTTATGTTATTTTTTGGGGGATTTTTCAATCTAAGTGAGTAGGTAGAATTGTGAAGTTCAGCGAGTAACTTGAACAAACTTACAGACTCCGTGAAGAGAAAAAGAGGGGCGAGGAAGCACGAGGGATTTTTCCTGCAGGAACTTGAAAGCAGGCCCGTGGTTAAGCTAAGTTAGGTTTCAATGCGAGTTTATAGTATGTAGTGGCTTATTGACACCTGTGTAGGAAGGAGGAGGGATTCTTTTTTGGTTTTACATCTTTGGGTAGAATTCAGCCTGGTCATGAGGCTGTGTGAATTTGGGTGGGTAACGACCGGGAGGATCTTCTTCAAGTGCGTTTGGGAGGAGGAATAAGCTGTGCGTGGCCGTCGCAGCAGATCAACCGGCAAGATCTTCTTGGTTGGTTGTCCAGCAAGAAGACGACAAGAAAACAACTTCGGGAACACCAACAAGAGCAGCAAGAAGAAGAAGAAGAAGAGGAAGAAGATTTTCTTATACAATTTGGACTTGACTTGTTTCGATAAGAAAACGCCCAGACGAAGAAGAATCTGAAGTGGGTGCAGACGTGATCAAGATGAATTGACGCGTCACGCCAGATTCCAAGTTCCTTGCTTTCCCATGGTGAATCATAGGCTGCTGGAGAATCCCAAGCTTAATCTTCTTCGGTGCTCCTGAGAAGAGGCTGCGCCTGGATTTCTAACAATTGGAACGTTGGTGTTGGCGGTTGTTTAGATTGAATTCAAGAATCGGCAGGTGTCACATGAGTGCACTAAGGATTTGGTAGAGATTGATTAACTGGGACGTTGAATATGTGGTCGGTGCCACGAAGGCACCACGGTCGTTGGGAAGAAGTGTCATCATCAACTTCATCACAACCAAGGAGGATGAGGGGCAGGAGGATGAAACTGTTATGTGCATCATCTCCTTCAGGTCATTTTGGTGCAATTTGGACCGTGACGGTACTAGCAGCAATCTTGGTAGCTCTAATATGTGGACCACATCAAGTAGCGGCGGTGGCCAATAGAAGAACGATGCTGGCTATGGCGTCCGACCGCGGCAACTCACTTCTTCACGAACCAGCAACAGACTGCAGATTGGGTATGAACAAGAGCTGGGACCAAAATTCTCATCAGATCCTACATGCAAAGTTTGGAGAAACTTGGATGATGATCAAGTGACCAGTTCGGGTGTGTTGATCTGAGGTTTCTGGTTTTGGGATGAATTCAGTCTTTTGCTACTGTAAACTAACGATTCATCTGGAATTCAAGGTGTCTGTTTGTCTTTGAGGATTTGGGTACGATTTGGGAACAAATATATCTCACTTGTGTATTTGACTTGACTCGGAAAGTTTGGTGAACTTGGATGATCAAGTGGCCTTGTTCGACGTCTGTTGATCTGCGGTTCGACTGGTTTTGGGATGAAACTCTAGTAGTACAAAACTGCGATGAATTTGGACTTGAAAGATGGTTTCTGTATGCTTTTTCAAGAGGATTTGGGGATTTTGGGTTTTTGCAATTTTGATTGAAGGTTTTTTTGAGAGTTGGTGTTGGTGTTGGGGGGCAGTTGAGTACCAGCATCATGGGAGAATGCTATTAGCGACAAATACATCAAATTATCGGCCGTTGGCGGAGAAGGACGACCGCATCGACCCACTTGATAGCTTCCACAAGTACCGAGGAGGCTACGATGTCAAAAATAAACATTACTGGGCGGTGAGCATCACCAATAACCTCACTCAAATCCCTCATTCTTCCTCGCACTCTGACCAATTTTGATTTCTTAGAATAATTTTTATAAAATCCTTCTATTTTTCTGTTGATGAATCACGCCTACATTACCTAACCTGCTCGTCCACGTAATTTCTGTCGAATTAGGTTCCCTTGGAGGCAGGGTCAAGATTGGAAACTCCTCCTCCAGATCCTTAATTCAAACCGTTGAGCAGTAGCAAGCGGAAACTGTAGGTGGAATCAGAAGCTGTTGCAAGTCAAATCATAATAAAATTTAATCTGAGGCCAGGAAGGACTCGGAGGGATTCTTGAGATTCTTGAGGGGTTTAAGTTACTATGTAGACTAAAAGGAACCAGCGGTGGCGCCTTCTCAACCTTTTTTCTAAAGTAGATGGGTACTAAAACCGCCACTTTAATTAAGCGCTGAGCATAGCTACTATTATATATACACATATAATTACTATTCAAGACAGGGATTCCGACGCACCAAAAGTAACGTTGATTCAAGTTCCGTATTCCAAAGTTACGAAGGTTGGAAAGTTCGATTGGTAGATGACAGAAAAATGAACGCGGGAGCCTGATGCTCAGGTGGTGTACATTCTTAGAATCAACATGTACTTATTGTGCAAGATCTTTAGGTTGTAGGGATTGCGATTCTACTGCTAAGTAGAGCGTGTGTGGATTTTCCGCATTATATCGACTACAAAATCTGACCCTCGATTAATGCACTGTACATACACTGTAAATATACTCATTCTTTCGCGTGAAGAGCTCAAGTAAGACATTTCATGCTCGCTGCCTCGAGGTCCGCGGGGAGAGTTTGTTATTAATTATGATGCTTCTAGAGTGCAATTAAATCACCTGATGGCAGCAGCTATCTGTTTCTCGAGTCTGAAGTATACGTTTTAGGGTACATGAGATCCTCGATCTGTAGGAAGTATTGTGTCACGTGTGAGATATTTGTGAGTTTGTTGTTGTTAAGAGGTCGTTATTGGTCGCGATTGTTAGGAAGTGCATTTTCTCATGGCTTCCAGTACCATACATTTTGTTCCAAGTAATGCATTATGAAAACGAGGTTCATGAAATTCAAGCTGGTAAATTCAATCGGTAAGCTAATTAACAGACTGTAATTGGGTGGTTGTTTAGTTGTTTTTTTAATAATTTTGTCTTCTTTTTCTTTTTCCTCAGTCGGTGATTTTTACCGGAATTTACGGGTATGCGATTGCTGTGGCCTGGCTCATTCTCGGGCTGCTCCTCGTCGTCTTCATTTGTTGCAAATGCTTGTGCGGAAAACGAGCTCGTTCAAAGCGACCGCACTCGAGAGCTTACTATTGGGCTCCTCGAATTATTGTTTTCCTCTTCTCCGCCATTGCAGTGTACGTGTTTTCCTCTACCCTCTTAAAATACCTCTCTACTAGGAGCACGTCAAATTAATTTGTGTGGAACCATTTGATTGGTTTCAAAACAATGTGTGCACAAGGCGAACTTGTTGTTGCCATTTTTTTCCCAGGTAGCTTCAATGGTGCCCAAGCTAGGCAATGTGTTATATTGAAAATCTAGATCCGGCATTTTTGATTTTGTCACCACATCCTTGCTGTCGATGTTGAACCCTCATCAAAAATATCTATCAGGTCTCCAAAACCTTGATCATAAAATTCCATGATTGGTTACCCTGTACCCTAAACCCTATCATGCTTACAACTTTCCTTCAACCACTTGTAAACCTAACTAACTCTTGAAGGTTTTACGTCTAAGATTTCTTATGGGAGGAGCAAGATATTTCTATTTTGTATTTCCCATCCATAATTCGTGTTGTGACATGAAGGTCTCGCGTGAAAGAAGGTTTAACCTACCTTCTTGAAAGATGTGCAACTTAGATGCAAACTACCATTGCAGATGAGAATTAAGTCGCTCTTTTATGTGATTCCGAAAAGCTACGATGATCATGATGATTGTCATCAGATTTGACTTTGATAAAATTATCAACATGATGATTTTAAAGATCGATTTTTGTGGTTGCAGAGGTTGTAGTGTCATCTTGTACATTGCAGCTCGCGAACTCAACACACAAGCCTACAATGTGGAGGACGTTCTTGTGGAGGCAGCTCAAAATGCGAGCACGAAACTCCACAGCGTTTCCTCGTCCCTCTCATCGGCGGAGGGCATTGTGGTTCAATATAGTGTGCCGTTGGCCTCGGCTATAAATTCGACAGCTGTAAAATTAAACTCCACCGCAGCTGTGGTCTCCGACAAAGTTTTTGTTAATAAGAAAACATACCAGGAGGTCTTCAAGATCATGTAAGTAAACTAGACCTTGTTATAATTTCCTGTCATGAGAGAGCATTTTACTCCACAATTGCTTAGTCATACTCAAATTCATTTCAAACTGCGAATGGCCAGCTTTTAACGTTGACTTTTCTTCCGAAAGTGGCATATATTCTCGCTGGAGGGTTGAATATAGTTCCAGTGCTAACCCAAGATTTAAACAAAGATTCATTCAACTCTTGTTCAACGCACAATTCATCCTAGACTTGCAACTAGAAGATATCGAAACAAAAAGATCAAGTTTTTAACCCTATGTTTGATGTGATTGAATTGATGTAAGTTCAATGTTCATGTATGAATGCAGAACTTTGTGATGTTGAGTATGAGTATTCTTTAGGTCAAACTTTTAAAATTAAAATAAATAAAATTCTTGACTTGATTAAAAACAAGTAGGGTAGAAAAACTTAGGTTCTATTGGCCTTGATTCAGCTCCTAATATTGTGGTATCTATGTGAACAGAGAAATTGTGCTGATTGTAATTACATCAGTCAACTTGGTTTTCATTCTATTTGGATTTGGTGAGTCGTCTGATTCTTACCACCTCTTGAGCAATCGGTTATTATTGGCTTTGAGGCGTGCAATATATGCGTTTTCTGGAATCACGAAAACATGTAGAAATTTTCATTTGTTTTTAAAGTCGAGTGGACAAGTTCATGTCTCTCCTAGTTCTAGACATATGGTGCCACCTTCATTTAATGCTTTCAAATTCTGGATCTTGCAGCTTCGACATTTTTGAGATGGAGACGATTATTCATATTGTAAGTATCGATCCATGACGTTGGAAAACATGGTTGTTGTTTTTTCGTGGAAATGATTGAATTTGCTGTGTTTCAAAATGATCATACGAAATCAAATTTGCTGTTTTAAAGAAATTCCCAGCATACTAGACCTAATATAGATGGATCCAGTCTTCCTCAAGTTTTTTTCGGTCAGTGTTCTTCAATCTAGAAATCTGTTCTCTTCTGTTGCAAGCTTGTCGACATTCATGCTACACTTCATGTTCATAGTTTTGACCTTTAAAAAAGAGAGTAGGCTTATGTTATTTGCATCTGACAAAACATCACATACTAATTCAAACACATGTATGCGTTGTTTGCAGCATTATTTTGTTGACTTGGATCTTAACTGCCTTGACGTGGGCCATGTTTGGCCTTTTCTTAACGATCCACAAGTAAGCCCTCCACATTGTTTTCCGACGTTTTTGAATTGTAAAAATATGGGGTAACGTAGCTTCTAACACGTTCATTTGAGCATTGTTTGTGAAGTTGATTAGAAGAATTCTTGACGTTCATAATACATAGATTCGTACACACACAATTATAATAGCAAAACCCAATTGCATTGACCTCCTAAAGAATGGTTAGCTATTTGTTACAATGAAACCAAGTTGCGTTTCCTTTTCTCCCAAGCATAAGATAAAGAGTCCTTGGAAGTGCCGATTATCTACACACACACCTTAGATGTTGATTTCATTGTTAGGTTTCTCATGGAAACAGAACTCGAATCTATCTATCTATCTATCTATTTATCTAGCTATGTTGACTAATGAATTCACAATGTGCTTTTTTTGCTAGTGTGGCGGATGACACATGTTTGTCGTTGCAAGAGTATCTCCAAGATCCTAAGAACACAACTTTAGATGACTTGCTACCTTGCGCGGCCTTAGCCTCAACGGGCACCCAATACCTACAAGTCCGAAAGGACATGAAGGATCTCATCAAATCGGTATGGATCGAGAGTCTTCCAACATCACAACATTGTCATAATTCGATCTAACTTAAATGATGGTGTATTTCATGATCTCGCATTACAAACATTGAGCAAGTTGTGTTACTTGGTCAAAAAGTTGGTGCGTCTTGTTATTAACGTGTTTAATACACATTGTTCGGGGTACTCTATGAATTTCATGTTGTCAAGTCTAAATATACATAGTGTGATGTGGGATTCTTGAAGTTGGCCAATGTAGGAACGCCATGTGGCGATAATTGAGGAGAACGTCATGAAATTGTGTTGGAATCGAGAGCCGTCTATATGGTATTGCCATGCATTGTTTTTATAGCTACTTGGGATTAACATTTGCATTGTGGGGGGTTGTCTAGGCGAGTGCTATTTTTGTATCATACACGAGCAATTTCTCGTCTTTAACCGGAATTTGTGACCCGATTGGCCCCGCACCGGACTATGTGTACACGGGCGTTTGTGCAAATGACACCATCCCACTTGGCGAACTTCCAAGTGTAAGTTACAAATCAACCCATGTTAGAGTCTTGTCGTGTGAAATGAATGTGTTTATGCTTGATTCTTGGGTTGCGAATTGTTTACCTTTCATTGCATTTACGAAATCTTTTTATAAGACGAATAAAAGTAGCCCCTCGTTCGCTTTCAAGTCAACCCTATTTTTTCATAAGCGTAGAGTATGATACCCCCTAGAGGTATCACTTCATGTTGTTAATAATGTTAGGAAAATCTTAATGTTGGCTTGATTCTTATACGTATGTACATATGCATTGAATCAAGTGTTGCAATTTAGGCACATTTTCCGAACGTACTATGTGGTTTAATATGCTAAATTTTGATGTTTGTGGTGCAGATTCTTCAACCCTTTGTTTGCAACGAGACTCGGGCTGCTTGCATCAAAAAGTATACGGTTTATGTGAACCAAACGACGTATAACCAAATCAACGACATGAGTACAGGTATGCTAAATATGCTTTCCCTTTTTATTGCGCAGTGTGTCTTAAACTCGGGATGAAAAGGTAGTTCGGCTTTAAAAGTAAAGCTTAAATTAACGTCAAAGAAGCAGTCGAGGTTCACATCACCTCTCACAGCATGAAAGTCGTGTGGATGAACGCTTTTAGACAACATATTCATGATTCTGTTTTCTCTTCTTTTCTTTTTGAGTTCATCGGCTAGGAGTTCTTCTTTACTTTCTAGGTTACACACATATTACATCAAAAGCACCCAAGATGTTATCAACCAAAGTGTCTCACTAACTTGAAGTGCATATGTGGAGATCAAGGTTTTGTTTCTCAATTCCACGTAGAGTTTTTGATACATCACTACACAACAAAGAACTCTAACCGATTGTCAAGGAATCCATCGTGTGTTGCACCTTGTTAAGTATGTTAGTGTGAGTTGAAATTTGTGTGGATGAAATGCTTTTAGACAATATTCATGGATACATATATATATATATTGGGGGGGGGGGTTTCATTGGTTTAGGATCTCTTCACTTCCTAGATTATACACACACATAGATCACAAGCACCCAAGATGTCATAAACCAAAGTGTCTTGCGAAACCGAAGTGCATACATGAAGATGCACGAGGCTTCGTTTCTCGCGTCCACTTCGACTCCCAATACACGAATTTCCTTACAACACAACAGAAACTCTTACCCGATCATCCAAGGGAACCCCATTAGGTTTAGAGCCTAACCCCAAGATTGAAACCTAAACACCTCGTTTACTACGCACGTAGAAACGAGTTCGATTCTAATCTTTTCATTAAAAATCCCTACGACGTATTGATTGACAACTTACTTTTTTTCTTTTTCCTTCTTGCTTTTTTGTAGCGGGCACGATCGTGTTGGAGGCGTTCCCGATCATGGATAGCCTCACGAATTGCTCGGTCATCACCGACGTCCTCTCCATCATCGTGCAAGAGCGGTGCCAACCGGCCGAGAGGGCCATCGACCGCATTTGGATCGCGTTTGCGGTCATGTCCTCGGTGATGGTGATTCTCATCGTGTTTTGGTGCATCGCGAACCGCCGAAACACGCAACAAAAGTACTTGGCGACCATTATACCCCAAGAGCAATCCATGGCGACAATGTACACACGGCCTTATTCCGAAATGGGAAAGGAGTAGGAGGTGGACCGACAACCGGGCGGGGGGTAAAACTTTTCCCTCGATCACTACCACCTACTACTAAAGTGTCAAAATATTGGGCCGCCCTTAGAACTTAAAAGTCACACTTTGTGAATACGGTCGAACCTTCTTATTGCCAAAGAAATCATATAGTTTGGACACAATGTTGTGCATCGATGTGAATGCACAATGTGAGAGACGAGCCAACCAACCAACGTTAGATGTTTGGTGTAATATGAGCATCGTCCCTTCTAGTATAGTAAGTGCTTCTAAGCTCTTCGAATACGCGAAATGCCGAATTTTAAATTTTGAGTGGACGAGTAGCGATTGTTCTAGCTAGATGAGACGGGGTGGTTTTTCGGGGTTCACGAGACCTTCCAAGATTGGATTTCGTGTGTAACTATAGCCTCAAGTGAACGCTAAGGCGTTAGGCGAAATTGGGTTTCAAAGTGCAACCCAAGTTTTGACATCTACAAAGTTTTATTGCAAATTATTATATTGGACTCGCACATGTCTTGTGGTATGTTTGTGGACAATGTTCAAGTAAGCGGTTTACTATGTTGATTTTTGTTGTGTGTTCTTTCTTGAGTCTTTTTTATGTTGGCATGGAAGTCTTGGATATAAGAAAGTGTACTCCATCAATGGAGTTCTAATTCTGACATGTATATTGGAGTGGTGCCTAATTTGGTTACTCATTTCAAAAGGAGAGTCTATATTTGAGTGGTTGTGTTGTTAGGTGTGGATCTAAGAATGAAGTTCATCGAAAGAGCATATGCTTACAAGAAATTGGACTACCATGTGCTCAAAACTTGTTTAATAATAGTCAACATAAATGGGAGGACCTATATGATTGTTAAATAGAATAAAAGAATATTCATTTTATAATGAGTAGGATATTCATATAAGCTTTGAAAAGAAAATAAAAAATGGCTACTAGCACGATGACATGGATTTGTGAGTCATTTAAAACTAAGGTGGATGTGCCTAATTCCAACACAATGATAATTTGGACATTGATATTTGAGTGGTATGTGGTTATGTGTGGATCTAAGAATGGACACCAAAAAGATATGTGTTTAAAAGAGATTTGACTATGTGCTCAACATATGTTGAACCATTCTAGTCTCATGCCCTGATCACACCAAACTTTCCGGCCGGTTCCGGCCATGAAATTGCTGGGGATTATGTTGAGAAATAGATGTTGGCCCACCACTTTTCACACTATTACAGCCGAAGATGCCGTTGGATGGTGTCAGAACTAGCCGGTGTGATCAACCCCTCAATGATCAACATGATTGGGGGGACCTATACGATCATTGACTGAGCACGAGAATCTTCACTTTGCTAATGATTTGATGAGATATTCAAAACAACGAGCTCCGAAAGTTATGATGTAACTAAATGGTTACAACACGACTTGGATGTGCTAGTCATCTTGCACTAATTGCATGTTTCATATCCTACGAGAAGTGAGTGTAGAGAGAAAAATATCCGAATAACACACGTCTACCTCAATTGAGCTTGCGATTCATGGCATTTGTGTTAACTCATCCATTGTGGATGAAGGGTCTCTAGTAAAATAAAAGGTTGATAACGTTGAGGGTCGGTTCATTCCAACTAGATTCCACTAGACTAATTTGGGGTATTTGATGTATTTCTAGAGTAGTTTTCATCTTAAAATAGTTATTTATAGGCTATAATATAGTTCACTATGCTTTTCCCTCCACAATGGATGAGTTTACGTAGACACCACGAATCCCTAGCCCCTTAATTGTGTGTTTCATATCCTACAAGAAGTACACTATTTCGTTTGATTAGTGTGGGTTACCATTTGGAGTACGCATTGCTATAACATTTTACTGAGAGTATCATTTTTTACCCAAATAGCATAAGTATTTAGTATGCACACCAAAGAATACAATATAACTTAGTTGATAAGAAATGGTAATGTGGGTAAAAGGTTATAGCAACCCGTAACTTCGAATGGTAGCCCACATTGATTAGGCAAAATACTGTCATAAGTAGTGTCATTAGAAAACTTCCCACAGTGACATGAAATACCACATGACACTAAATACAACATTTTGTGTAGACGTAGAGCTAAACGCATCCATTTAAGGCCCGCTTGTTGCACGAAGGTGTTGAGTGACACCAACCTCATCATAACATTATTAAGCAGTGTGCGTTCGTCCATGTGAACCTCGAGATGAAATTTGCACTACTATAGCTACGGCAGGCTGGGGCGAAACAATGCGTACACTGGTTCCTTGGAGGCAAGGGTTTAGGCATCCAACAAGGAACAAGTGTATGGGTTGGTTCACCCAAATCAACTGTGGCATCTATGATTATATTCTCAGGCCCCACATGAATGAACACACACTGCTTCATAATGTTATGATAAGGTTGGTGTCGTCACTAAACCATCCGCTAGTTTACTACTCAATCCAATGGTACGCTGCCACGTAGGTGCCTCCGTGTCAACTGGTCGTTTCCCAAAAGCACCCTGAAATACCTGGGGTATCCTGCCAAAATAATGGATCTGGGCTCTGGATTCCTGGAAAAGGCAGGGATGGACCCATGGCCTGGTACCAATGAGGCTTCTTCACTCTCTTCTATTATTATTCTTATTATTATTGCTATTATTACCAACTCCATTTATTTATGCCCTAAAAGCTTGGGGCTCCCATGAAGAACTCATGGAGTGAGCAAGCCAAGGACCCAAAACCCACTTGGGTCTCCTAGCTCCACCTCGGTCCTCAAGGGCCCGTGTAAGGTGGATATTATACGGGAAACGGTGAAAAGAAGGGGATTCGGCCAGAAAGTGTGGCTTGAAATTTGTGCACTATTTTTCAGAGATGGAGTAGAGGAAATGACGAGGAATGCAACTTGTTTCATAACTTTATTCCATGGAAATTGTTAGTTACATTTTTTCCAAAGAGGCAAGTAAGTCGAACTCCCTACTTGTATAGCAAAGTTTCCCTAATTTGAGCATTAAAATATCATACTTTGCATATGAATGTGCACGAAATGGTTAACTCAATGGCACCCACAAGTAACCGCAAGTGGTGTGAAACAAGACCTATCTAGCCAATCACTGGATTTCACCTATCATTGCATCCTTTTCAAGCCACAAGAATCATTCTATCCCTAGTCTAATGCACCAGTAGTGGTCATTCACCATTTTCATTTTTCCTACCTTAAGGGCCAGTTCACATGGGGTCCCAAGTCCCAAGTCCCACTCATGTTAGCAAGTCCCAACATGGAGGTAAAGTCCCAACTTTTGAGCCTCAAGAAACCATTAAAATATGGTTGTTTATAAGTAGGGTTGGATCTTAGGCCCACTTTGTACATGGCTTGGGACCAGCCTGAGCACCAACCCGTTTCTTGTGCATTAAGCCCTCAATTTGGCCCAACTTTATCAACCTTTTTTTGGACCCAACATTTTCACATGTAAAGTGATGAGGCCCAATTTTAGGTCCCGATGTTCTTGAGGGGAAAGTACAGTGAAGAGAGAATTACCCTTCCATGGACCAAAAACATAGATGTTCATTATCCAATGGATGAGCCCAATCCGGCCCATGTTGAGAGTTTGGGCCGAGGAAGAGCTCGTTGTAATATTTTCAAGCTGGCAGAAGGTTTGGCGCCAATATTGTGCCACCTAGGATGCCGCATGGGGTGAGTGAGTGTTCAAGCCCAACCCTAGTATATAGCCCTTGGGCCATATTTGATGAAACTAAGGGATCCTATTGGGCCAAATTTTAGAGTTTGGGCCGGCCCCTGATCTAGCCCCAGGTATAACGTGGGCCTAAGGTATAATGATGGGTCTTAACTTAAATGGTTACTTGTTTCCCCACTAGCCCACTTCTCCTAGGATATGAATCATGCACGAATCCAAAATGAGGCGGATGAAGCCACTTTCCTCATCATTTTTGGAGCTCATATGAATATTGTCTTATTCGTTTTCAAAGTGAGGATTCTCATGTGCTCATTGAATGGTCATATAGACCTGCCCCCCCCAAATTGTGTTGGTTGTTGAGACTAGAATGGTTATCATAATTTGTAATATGCGCGATCCAATCTTTTAAAAACACATGTTGTTTTGGTATCCATTCTTGGAGCCACACCTAATTACACACCACTTAAAAATAGGCGTCATGTTATTAAGACAAGTAACTGAATGATGCACATCTATCTTACACAATAAAGGTGGAAGTGGTTCATTGGCACCATAAATACAACTGTGTTTTAAAATAAAATAAAATTTACATTCACACTTGTAGAATACAAATTGTTGTGGTTGTGGTTGTGGTGCATGGTGGGGTTAGTTTTTATTGGTTTGGGTTTTTTGGACTCCCATGCCTGAATATATAATTGTCTTCCTATGAAAGTATTTTTTTTTAATCCTTGTCAGTCGTGGCCCTTAAGTAGTGGTTGTAAAGTGGTGGGCCCCGCAAATTTTCCCCTTGCCCGGAAGCTCTCTAACGGTGCCATGATATAACCACAAACAACCGTGTTCACACGAACACCTATATTCAAGTAATGTGTAGGTTTAGGAGTGGCTCCAAGAACGGATAGTACCAAATAGACATGTGTTTAAACGAGATGGATTGCGCGCTCAAAATACGATAAACCATTCTAGACTCAATAGTCAACATAACTGAGAGGAATCTATATGACCACTTACTAATGGCCACGAGAACCTTCACTTTGATAATGAACTAAGATATTACCTAATTCATACAAGCTCCGAAAACCACGAGGATAGAGGCTACGGCCTCATGTTGGATTTGCTAACCACCTCATACTAAGGGCCGCTTCACACTATGGCCGTCGAAGTCGAGAGGCCGTGGGATTGAGTGGCCAAACTTTGTTGAGAGTCCAAAGAAATGGGCTGAAAATAGCCAATAAAATATAGTATGTGGAGCCTTCGGCCGGGCATAGTGTGAAGCCTCCAAAGGCCAAACCCAAAGTCCAAACCATTGGCCATGAACTCCCACGGCCTCTCAACTTCGACGGCCATAGTGTGAAGCCTCCAAAGGCCAAGCCCAAAGTCCAAACCCAAAGGAGCATTCCACTTTATTCCTTGCTCAAAATAACCCCACCAATCTAACGGCCAAGATCTTGTCAATGATTTATTTTTTAATGCAAACAAACCGACGGCCTCTCGACCATAGTTTGGGTTTCTATTCCCGTCTGACCCAAACTTTCTTCAAGAGTCCGTTGCCTTTTTCAAAAAGTAATCATTTTAAATTGCGATGGCCTTTGGACTTTGGCCATAGTGTGAAGGGTCGAGAGGCCGAACTCTTGGTTTCTTGCAATTTGATTGGTGGAAATTGACGGCCTCTCGACCTTCAGCCATAGTGCGAAGCGCCCCTAATCGCGGCGCGTTGCATACCCCACTACGAGAAGTCGGCTAGTTGGGAAGAAAAATAGCCATTTAAGATCCACCTACCTTAGGATTGGTGAGGGGAATTTAGTGGGGGAGCACCAACCCAGGAACCCAGTGGAGCGTGGACCTTATCCACCGTCCATTCTTCCGCGACCCATGGCAAAGACACCAATCTCTATGTTTAGTAATTCTGCTTTCTGCTTCGCCTTTCCGCGCTAGATTCCTCCGAGCTTCGCACTCTTTCTCTCTCCCCTCTTCTCGACAACTTCTCCTCGTCTCTTTCGAGTGGGTTTGGTTTCAGATTATTATTAGTCGTTTAACACTTAGTTTCCGGTAAGTATGCTCTCATCATCCAAGGTGGGTCCGTTATGTTCCACCTTTCTGGGTTAACCATCGAGTTCACGATCTTTGGAAAATGCAAATCCTGAAAGGAATTCAAGGCCATCATCACCACGAGGATGATGATGGCCAGTGAGATAATTCAGGCAACCTCCTCATCTCCGAACCTCTCTGTTGCCGCAGAGAAGCTGGGTAAGGCGACATTGGACGTCAAGGAGAATTTTGCTGCAGGCTTCCAGTGTGAGGAGAACGAGTTTGATGTCACCTCCGGTTTTCGAGGTGGCAAGGGTGATGAAAATCTCGAGGTAGGAATTTGTCTCCAAAAATTTGAAGCTCCCTTATCCGTTTTACGATGTGCATTGGAAATGGTTCAGCAGCTCCCGGGAATATGAAAAACGCAATGTTTGGAAGCTGCTTTCGTTCTATAAACATTGATTCATCTTGAAGACTAAGATTTCTAAGGAATTCTGCAAATCTTCTTACTAGTAAACAGAAACACCTAAGGAGGGAGGGTGTGTGTGGATGGTGGTGACCCCCGGTTTAATATAGAATTTCTTTTTACTTCTAGGTAGTTCTTAGAATGTATTCTTTCCTTCCTTGCAATGCCTTCTTTCAAAGCATGCAGCTCCTCGTTGTTGTGATAATTACAAATCATGAGTTCATTAGAAATATTGGAAGAGATACAGACACAGCTATGGATATAAAGGAGAGAGAGGTAGGGATTTTACAAGGCACTGGCACAAGCTGAAGGATTTGAGGTTTTGGTGTGGGGAATCTTGGCAGGTAGAACAACTTTGGGAGTTGGAGGCCGAAGAATTGAAGGACTCGGAAAAAAAGGAAGAGAAAGCACAAGAAATTCTACGGAGAGTACATCCATATCAGGAGTGAGTGTAGAGGGCCTATTCATGCATTGACAGGCGCTCACAATTGCCCCTTACTACATAAAAGAAATTTCAGGTCTGCAGAGTTCCAGGATTACAAGATTCTTATTCATAACCGTCAGAAGAACAATGATCTCTGTAGCAACAATCCCACAGTCATACTGATGTTTGAACTGCTAATCATAGCACAGCCTTGAAGGAAAATTCGATGAGAGTGTTCCGAAAGAGTCTCTAGTGAATCTTCACCAGTGCTGGCCAACATAATCACTTGCATTTAGGACATTGCAGGGGAAATTAGGTGATTACTGTAATAAGTTCTGAACTATGATTCTGGTCGATTACTGAAACACAAGTTTGACAGAATCTCCGGTTACGAACCTTATCCCATCATGTCTTGGTTTTATTGACAGATTTTGTGTTGTGTTGAATACTTTGGACTTGGTACAGATTTGATCCCAAAGTGAAAGCATCACAGGGGAAAGTCAGGCAAGTTGCCCAGGTTTGTCTACTCAACAATACCGTTTCTAGGTGTTTGAGCTTTCCAGTGGTAACACTTTTTGAAGTTTGATAGAATGTGTTCCAGTCCAGATTCAAGTTTCTTAGCCTCAGGAATTGCCTCTCCGAATGGCAGTGATCATTTCTCTTCAAAGAAATGTGGTGAGAATCTGATGTTAGATGTATGTTTTCCACTTTTTTTGCTGATGCGAATTATATCATTAGGGCAAATTATGTATTTTAATGTGTTTTTTACATAGCACACATGATTGTGTGGGCAGACAATATTGAAGCAGGCGATGAATTTTCAGGCTTTTTCTACGCCGAAGTTGGCATGGTCCTTCATGCTGTTGACGTTGTGGATTTTTCTCGCCGCAGTTCCCGTCTTAGCCGTAAACGACGAAGGTAATCTTTCTTGCCTCCTCATCGAATACTTGCACTGCTATATATTTTACCATTTGTGAAGAGAAATGAGATTGAAGATTCTTGTTCGTCTATGATGCTGAGAGACGTTGTGATTCTGTGCAGGTGCTGCTCTTTTGGAGTTTGGTAGCCGCTTGAATAATACACGGGGTAGTTTGTCAAATTGGAATTCATCCGATTCTACACCTTGTGGATGGACGGGAGTCGTTTGTTCCAGCAATCTGCGGGTCATGTCCATGTATGTATGCTTACACTGAATTTCATTGCCAGACTTATAAGAAATCTAGCAAGTCTGTTGTGTCGCTAAGACATTTGTTGAGGTTTGAGAGCTTGTCGAGCATTTAGTTACTTACCCTGGATCTTCAGTTATGTCCATGTATATATGACGACACTGAGTGTTATTTCCAGATTGATAAGAAGTTTATCGAGTATGTTGTGTTTTTTAGAAATTTGTTGAGGTTTGAGAGCTAGTTGAGCATTTAGTTTCTTATTCTGGCTCTTCAAAATGTGGTTGCAGAAACTTATCCGGGTTGCAGCTGGAAGGGAACTTGACCTTGGATGTGACACGCTTGATTTTCCTCGAATCTTTGAACCTCTCTTGCAATGCTTTTCGAGGCGAGATTCCGGCGTTGCTCGGACAATGCACCAGCTTAAGAGAATTGTAAGCATCAGCACTTCTTACCTTTCTATCTAAGATCTTCGAGCTCGACTGTGTATCTGATGGTGATGGAGAAATTGGACTTTCAGAGTCCTGATGGAAACATCATGTTTCGTGTATGTGTCCAGGAATCTGCACACAAATTTCTTGACTGGAGTTATCCCTCCCGCAATCGCTCTCCTTGTCAACCTCGTGCACTTGTGAGACTTCTATACCCTAAACCCTAACTTTCCAAGAAGTCCTGTATTGTTAAGAAGTCCCATATTTCTTCCATACTTTGCATTTCAAATTTTAGATTGTATAAAGAATGTTGCATTCATGTCTTCCAAAATGGAGTTTCTGAGTCTTGTTTCTTATTCCAGGGATTTGTCTAACAACCAGATGCGAGGCTTGATACCTGAGGGGATGAACGGCCTCTCGACGTTATCTTACCTGTAAGTGCTTTGCCACGATTTCAGAGGCCTCGTAGTGTCGGTTAGAAACTGCATATTCTTGGCAGTTACGGCAAGCCTACATTGCTGCCCGCAGGTTCTCGAATTTATATATCTTTTTAACATCTAGTTAATGCATGGTTGCATGTGCAGAAATCTCTCGGACAATAACCTCGAAGGAAGTGTACCCGAAGGTGGAGTGTTGGCTTCTTTCGGTGTCACCTCGTAAGTGACTCTTTAGCGATTTATGTCAAAATTGCAGTATGTGCAGATCTTTGTTATGATCATCGAATATCAAATCCATGAGGCTTAATTTCACATAATGTTTGTTTTCAAGGTATGCTGGAAACTCCGATCTGTGCTTCGATCGGAAATGTGGGAGAGTTCGCTCGCTTGTGGACGTCAACAACTCATCCATCCCAGGTGCAGATACATGCATGCCACACAAATTTTGTCTATTTCTTTACACATCTTCAGTTGAATGCTCTTAAACCTACCATTTGTCTCTCTTCGAAATTTTGGTTCTGATCAGACCTTTATTGATGTTGCTGTGCCGGAGGCTGCAGCCAGTGGAGGCAAGAAAGGATTGAGCGTCGGAGCCATTGTTGCCATCTGTGTGTCTGCCTTCCTTGCCAGCAAACTTTTCCTCGGTACTCTTTGCTACTGCCGATGGAAGAAGATGAACAGCACTTGCGAAGTCAAACTCTCAGGTTTTTAAACTGCCTTTCTTTTCAGGAAAAACCCTAGGATTCAGCCATTGGTAGTGTCTGTCATCTTCCTGTTTGCAAACGAAAATTGACCAGATAGGCACTGATGGAAGATGCTATCAGGAAACCCTGGGTTTCAGCTATAAGTGTCCTCATCTTCCTTGCAAGTGAAAATTTGATCAGGCTGTTGTTGATGGAAAATACCATCATGGCATGTATGTAGGTGGAATGATATTGTTCTCCTGCTTGCAAGGGAAAATTGATCAGGCCGTTATTGATTGAAGATGCTATGATGGCATGTATGTAGGTGGGAAAATGGTGATGTTCCAGCTCTCAGGAAAGGTTACGCCGTCATCGAAGGCAATACTTAAGCAAGCGGAGAAGCTTAAGCAGCAGGATGTCATTGGAAGTGGAGGCTATGGCACGGTGTACAAATTAGTCTTGGATGACAAGACTGCATTTGCTGTGAAGAAACTGGCGAGAGGAGGGGAAGATCGTGAACGTGGATTCGAGCGGGAGTTAGAGACCTTAGCTGATATCAAGCATCGAAATCTGGTTAGCCTCCGGGGTTATTACAGCGCACCGCATATCAACATACTGATTTATGATCTAATGCCGAATGGCAACTTGGATACTTTGTTACATGGTATAAATCTTGAATGCTTCACTTTTTCTGGTCTCTCAAGAATCTGCAGGTTAAAAGCAATGTGTAAGGTTTTTTTGGTATTGTTTGAATGCTTCAGGAATCTAGCAATCTGCAGATTACAAGAAAATGTGTTAGGGTTTTAGTTTTACTATTTTAATTTGTGTTTACTCAAATGATGGTATTTAACCTTCATAAAAAGACTGGTGTAGAAAGCATCAAAACAATTGCTACATCACTTCCTTCCTTAAGCGCATTATCATCAACCATAATAAAAGAGCTGGGGTGACGAATGGATGGTATTGTTTGAATCTATCTAACTCACGAACTTGCATGTTTCAAGCAATGTGTCAGGGTTTAGGGCATTTTTGGAATGCATCATGAACCACTCTTTCTCTTAAGAATCTGCAGAACTAGTAAGAGAAAGATAGAGTGATTCGTGAAGCATTTAAATAACACTATAAACCCTCAACACATCGCTTGTAACCTGCATTTTCAAAAGAAAAAGTGGTTCATGAAGCATCAAACGATGCCATAAACCCTAACACATTGCTTATAACCTGCAAATTCTTAAGAGAGAGATACAAGCATTGTGTTGGGTATTATAGCATTGTTTGAATGCTTCATGACCCAATCTTTCTTTTAAGAATCTTTCTCTCTCTCTCTCTCTCTCTCATCTGCAGCTTCCAAGCAATGAGTTAGGTTTCATAACATTGTTTGCATGCTTCACGAATTACTCTTTTTTTCCCTGGAAAATTCTCAGGTCAAAAGTGTGTTATGGTCATGTGGTGCATTTGCTTTGGGATGTGTTAGAGTGATTGCCATGCCAGGCTTTCTGCAATTCTCATGTATTCATTCATGTCGTGCAGAGTACCGAAAGCTGCGTGCGAAACCACTCGACTGGGACTTGCGGCTGAGCATTGCATTAGGGAGTGCTCGAGGTGTGAGCTACTTGCATCACGATTGCATCCCCCACATTATTCATCGCGACATCAAAACCAGCAACATTCTGCTCGATGAGGAGATGGAGGCTCATGTCGCCGACTTTGGGCTCGCAAAGCTCATCAGCCCTCAAGAAACTCATGTCACCACCATTGTCGCCGGAACGCTTGGCTATTTGCCTCCTGGTGAGATTTTCCATCAACAGTCACGACAGTCCAGTATTGAGTTGCCTGGCTTCAATTTGTTACTATCAAAGCTGTATGGGTATCCGTTCCACTTGCAGATGTTTCCCCTTTCATATGTAACCGGTCCTCAAAGGGCTCATAATTCTGAGAAGTGAATTGATCCATGTTGAGAGGCGCCGGAAATTGTAAATGCCATCACAAGTTGCTTGAAATGAGTAGGATCTAGGGTTAGGGTTTAAGGTTTATGATTAATCTCAAATTCATGACTCTTGATGTACACACGGGACTCTTAGCTTTATGAATGCGACTGTGGCCATTCTTACATATCAGGGACTGATTTTGATGTGTTGGACCTGCAGAGTACATGGAGACTGGGAAAATCACCGAGAAAGGAGATGTGTTCAGCTTCGGAATTGTTCTCCTTGAGCTCCTGATTGGGAAGCGGCCAACCGATGACCTCTTCAGAGACAACGACTTCAACATGGTGCAATGGGTGAGCATCTGCTATTCTACCTACTTTCACAGATTTTCCTGTGTAGATCATCAAGTTTCAACGACTTCGAGAGATTCATCAAACATAGCATTCTTAAGTGTTTGTGCTCTCCCTAGATAAGCATCTTGGACAGCATACACCTGGTGAGATTCTTTTGGGCAATGTCTTTTCAGTTGAATCTTTAGTAGATGGGAGAAGGCTTTGTCCGAAGAGTGTAACATTGAGTTGTCGACTAATGAGAATATGCCATTTGACTATACTTGGACCTTAATTCTTGGATTTATTCTTGAAGCTAGAATAGAAAGAGAACGTCCTTACACATACTTAGGAATGCTATGAATGAGCTTACTACGAGCATGCAGTGTTTTAAGACATAA
Source organism: Polytrichum formosum (assembly GCA_964035585.1). Taxonomy (NCBI): domain Eukaryota; kingdom Viridiplantae; phylum Streptophyta; class Polytrichopsida; order Polytrichales; family Polytrichaceae; genus Polytrichum; species Polytrichum formosum. The sequence continues at coordinate 28,951,935 of OZ037940.1, read as the reverse complement.
AATGATTTTTTGATTTGGCAGGCCAAAAATCTCCTCGACGAATCTCACCCAGAAGACATCTTCGACGAGTACATACTGGGCACATGCCCCGACGAGGATCTGCTGACCACTCTCGACATCGCGCTGCAATGTGTGAACCCGCTCGCCGCAATGAGACCAAGCATGCAACAAGTGGTGAAAATGTTGGAGAAGGTGCGTGGCGACATTGGTTCGGTTGGTTCAAGCATCGGATTGAGCAGTCACTTGAGTGGCAGCCTGCACAACGGAACCAATTCGACCACCTCCTCGAGTGAACGATCCTTCTGAGGATCTGAATTTTGAATATGTACATCTGGAATTTGCAAGGTGAACTACTCACCATATCCAAGAATTCAGGGAGCCATCGAATCGAGTATTCACGCTAAACGCTTACCTGTGACTGCAACAAATCTGACAAGAAAATTTGACGAACAAGTGAGGGGCAGTCAGATTACCCTAATTGTTCCATAGCGGCTCCGCTGCCATTGTTTCCTGCTGATTATCACCAAGTCGGTAGTTGGAGTAGTGTGTTTATTTCGAGGAATGTGAGAAATGTGACATGTGTGCAGACTTGGGTGACCGATTGCAACTTCATCCTGTGAGAGTGATATGAACTTCGCATTCTGAGTCATGGGTGCAGGTGTTTTCCAGATTTGTGGGTTTCATAGCTTCTTGTACCGTGGATGTTAGGAAAAGGGCGACACGCAAAAGGCTGTTCATTCAATTGAATTTGAGTTAGAATAATTTGCAGTGATCTTATTTTCTCATTTATTTCAAGTCCCTGGAAGGACTGTCTGGACGGTCTTTGGACATGTCCAGATTGTGAGCTTTTCATCCCTGATTTGTTACAACAGTCGAATTTTTGAGCTCTTTTTGTAAGACGCATAATCCTGTTTCTGTGATGTATGGCCAAATTCAGGAAATGTTATCCGTTCTTGTGAGTTTATGGGTTTTTGTAACTTATTGTACTGTGGATTTTAGAAAAGTGCTCACATCCAATGTTCTGGGCGGCGAAGTTTAGAAAAAAAGTTAGGAGTTTTATATGCAGGGGTAACAGTTTTCGGTCATGTCCACACAACAAATTAGGTGTCTAGAGGCAACTAACTCTTTTTCATCCTACACATGCAAGAATTCATAGAAATAGGAGTAATTTAATTGGATTGTCCTCTGCATGCTTTTGACCATACATAGGCAAGAATCAAAGAGCCACAGCAGTTCCGTGCATTAATTTCCTGCTTGCTTGGGATCCACAATTGCAATCAATTTCACCTGTATGAGTTTAGAATGCTCAGTTGACATCCATCCATTGCAATCAGCCTGGAATGTGAAACTTTCCCCTCTACAAGTTATCTCCAGCTCAGTTTGCAAGTCTTCACATCACAGGATCTGCATTCCATTCTAAAGATTGGAGGACCTAAGATCTCAGTGCAATGTTGAGAGAGAGCAGTGGTTGCCTGCAGCTACTATACTAGGAATCTGTAGTTGAAGCTCTTGTAAATTAGTCCACTTGCGGGCCCATAAGCCTTTCGGCTTCCCGGACTCTAAAACCAATTTCATTTTGTTTCATTTCATTTAGGGCAGAACCACTGATTCAGACTCCCGTGCATCTGATCCCGATTCGTCTCTGTAACCAAAACAATTTGCTGATAAAAACAAAGAAGCCTAAGCAAGTTCGATGATTGATCTGCTAACAACAAGACATTCGACCGGTTGACCGGCCCGCTGCATGGGTCTGGCAGCCCCCTCAATATTATCTACTTACAGCAACTCTTTTTGGGTGGGCGGGCAACAAAGTTTCACAGATACTCCGGGCAGATGGATTCCTCCCACCTTCCTCCCACACTTGCCACTTCCCTTCCTCGTGCCCGAGATCCAAACCCTGCCCAAAACCCTAATCCAATGCCAGTGCAGTTGATTTGGGAGTTTAGTAAGGTAGAGGGTGCTAAAACCAACACTCTAAGCTATTGCACGTACATACAGTATGGCTATGTGGTTGTTACAAAAATCATATATTCATGTTAGCTTTTGGACTCCAAATAGGTGTAAAGAATTAAAAACATTTTAAGCCACAATATAATATTTGTTGAATATTCAAAGAAGTCAAAATCAATAGCTTCTTTTATCCGCTACCTAGGCCCTGCTAGTGATGTGAGTTAAGATGTTGAGTCCTGACCCAAGTCCTTAATCAGCCTATCTCACTTACTACCTACTAGTTGGGTAACCCCATAATCAATCATCTAATCTTGTCTCCCTCCTCTGCCCTTAACCAACTCGGTAGTCCCGGGGTCTCGTCCATGTCACCGAGGCATTGTGAATGAAGGGTGTGTGGTCATGGGCAAACCACATCCAAGCCATCCATTCATAGAGTCTCATCCTACGGTCTACGAAACCGCTCGGGCAACCTAAAAACAAACTTCCGATGATTGAAATTTTGGCGGATGAAAAGTTAGTGTTTGCAAGATGAAGGGGTTGATAGTTCATCCCATCGTATGAGAGCATTTGTGTGGGATTTTTAAGGTTCCCGAAGTTCTCAGGGAACCTTCAAAATCCCACACAAATGCTCTCATACAAGTAGTTAAATTTCAATTCATTTCAAGGTTGGTTATCAAGAGGGGCTTGGAGTTGATGGCTAGTACCTTTCGGAAGGAAGAGGTAGGGGTTTGAACCCCTTTGTTGGCATCATCTCCTTTGCAAGTCCTTTAAATGAAGGACTTAGTTTGGAAAATTTCATCCAAGCTTTGTGAGAAGATGGAGGTGGAGATTTCATCCAACGTGAAGTTTTCATGCTCTACCTGAGGGGAAGAGAAGCCAGAAGTTGGGGCAGCATAGGAGCCTTTAGATCTATCAGATCGTAATCGACGGCCGAGATCTTCCTAGCCCACGACCACACGGGAGGCGTTCATAGCGCCTCAGTGACGTGGGGGTCACGTTATCCTAACCTAAAGGGTACTGACCTCCTTGCACCATAGTATCGACCCCCTTAGTGCTACAAAGCCGACACCCTTTGTGCCTTCATCCAACCACTTTGGGTTTATGGGCATGTAACCTCCTTGGCAACAAGCTTGATGTTGGATGCCAACCTACGTTTTCAACTTTTCACCATTAATGACCACTAAGATACTACACTAAATATGATATTTAGCACCGCTTACTATTTGGCATTAAGCGATGCTATATTTGTTTACTGTATATCTCATATTTTACCAACAAATGTCAAATTGGTTGTTTAAACATTATAGGACATTAACAACTTTACTTTGTAAATAATTATTGCCAAAAGGTGAGAGTGTAGTTCAACAAATGCATGCAAACTAATCTAGCATATCTTCTATATTTTTCCAACAAGGTTCAACTAGAGTTTAAATGGACATGCCTTTAAATTAAATGCACATACAATCCTACCTCTTTAATATGGCACGTTTGGGAAACAAGAAAATTGTCGTATTATCGAGGTGTCACATATTCAATAATATGAAAAATTGGACCTCTTTGTTATAATAAGGAGGTACTTCATGAAAATGCACATTAGATATTTTTCCACATATACAAAATAAAATAGTCTCTCAAATCTCTTTACAAATATGCAAATTTAACATGCCTTCAAATGCTCATAACTTTGTCAATACAACTCGAAATTGGACAAAAATACCACCAATAGAAGTGAAATTTCAAGAGCTTTCCAACAATATGTATATCAAAGCAATATGATAGATATTGAGTTCAAAATGCTTGAAAGCAGGTTGTGCACCTTGGTTTAGGGTTTGGGTGAAAATTGCTATGAAAGAAACAAAAGCTAATGAGACTCTTGATTAGATTTTTCTATAGTTTTCATAGCCCTGCTTCACATGCTTACTTTTTGGTCAACTTCTACATTGGGTGCACCACACCACAACATGGGCCCAATATGCTCCCCTACCAAGAGTTTCATTAGCTCTTATTTCCTCGTGCAATTTCACCCCTACTTCGGTGCATTGTTTAGTTGGCCACATTACTCCATGTTCTTCTGCACATTCCTCAGTCCTCAACTTCTTACCCTTTGCCTTTTGTCTTTTTTCTTAAGCCTTTCGATTTCTGGTAATCTCAAGGTTGGCCTTTTTTTCTCTTGCTACCTCCTCTCGTCTCTCTTTCTTGACGTGTTCTAGAGGGGCTATGTACACATTACTATTCATAATTATAGATTTATAATAGTCTAGAAATGATGTGTCACTGCTCCCTAGAGGAATGGGCACCATTTGTGGAAAGGCCAAAATCATTGTGAACCTTAACCCCTAAAGGACCAAGCATGATTTGGACGGATCTGAAGGAAATTCGAGCCATTGTCATGTATGAGACGGTGCATAGACCGTGGCAAACATTTGATGGTTTCCAACCTTATGGAATGGTTGTTAGCTTTATCAAGTAACACTATATTCATAATTTTGGGACTTTAGTGTTATTTTGGGACTATTAAATGGTGTGTGGCAGCAATAGGAACGCAAAAGGAACGCAATGGGAACACAACGGGAATGAGATAGAAGCAATAGGAACGCACATGGGTACCCAATGGGAATGCAATGGGAACGTACATGGGAACGCACATGGAACACGCAGTGAACGCAATTGGGAACGGGGTGTGGACCCCTTGGGAACATGCAGTCGTACAAGGGGGGCATGGTTGGGAACACATGGGGAACGCAAAGTGCTTTTTATGGGGCTTAGGGTAACAAATGGGAAACAAAATACATATGAATGTATGGGTTAGGGTTATGGAAGAAAGGGAAATCCAACCACTCGATCGAGTGGAAGAAATGAAATTCATCAATGGGGACGGGAAATTGTGTACTATGACACAGTTATAGTTAGGTCCACTTCCGCAATGTTGGAATTGATGGAATGACAGAATAGGTAGTAAATGAAGGTACAATATCAAACATTGTAAATGAAGGTACAATATCAACAGGAACATGTGACATTCATAGAAAAGAAACACGACCAAGGGAACACAAAAAGCAAGGAGGATGAACAATGAAGGATTGAATTGAATGTGTGCGGAAGCCACGCATATAAAGGCAATGAAAAATGGGATGTGATTTTATTCAAACATTTGGTAGGGCATGGGCCTCACTACAACCAGGAGAACGAACTGACAATTTGTGAACCCACTCAGGAAAGAAACGTTGCAATTGGTCTTCGGTCCAATTGTATCTGGTAACTTCCAAAGGGAGACCGAGCTTGGTCCACCCCAGGGGTGGCACAGGAGGTTTAGCGAGGGAGGCCAAACCAGCGCGCAGAATGCAATGGGCTCTTGAGTTAGGGCCCATAGATTCGATGAGGGAGAATTGGTATTCGCGAGTCGAGATGCGGTGACGGCGAGATACTTGGACGGGAAGTGGAAAATATTTGGGGGGAGGGCCTGAATTGAGGTCAAGACCCTGCAGGAGGAAACGTAAATAAGAATTAATTCCAGAAAGAAGAGAGGAAAACATTGCAGGGGCCAAAAATGAAAGTGAAATTGACGAGTGGTCGATTATAAGGCACATGAGAAAACAAGGAAAATGATGGTTAGGAAAGAGAAATGAGAGGTGGCAAAAAAAATACCAGAGGAGGGAATTCACGGGTCGGGGTGGCCATGGCGCGAAGAGCAGCAGAGGAGGGCATCTCTGTAGGCACATGTATTGAAGGCGGGGAAGTGGGTTGGCGCGCCACAACACGATGTTGTGAGTAGGGACCGTTGGGGCGTCTGAACGCAGAACACCCAGAGGTGGGCAATGTGTGTGAAGGAGGCGGAAACTGGAAGCAGTAAAAGATATGGACACGGTTACTTTGGAGCATTCCATATGCAGTGAATACATAAGCTGATTGTGCAGACACTACCGAATGAACTTACGTTCTAAGAGGCCAGTTGGTTTTAATTTCCCTTCAATGTTGGGTCTGGTAGCTACGTCGACAACCTTCCTGATGGGGTCCGAGTGTTGGAGTGGGGGCTGTCCAAACCTATGGATCACAACGAAGTCTCGTATGTCTTGCAACGGGCTGTAGAAAAGACGTTCGAACGTTCAAACCAAGGTTGGAAATGTTTGACCATGTCGGCATCAGGGGAAGCGTTGGTAGAGAAGGAGGGGGGGAAGACGGCATTCTGATCGGGGTTGATGGCACTCCTGTAGGGGCTGTCGTCTACGAGAAGGGTGTTTTGTTCAGTGGCAAACAAAGCGTCAAAATCAAAGGAACGAGGGGGCCACCACATCGTAAGGCCCAAATTCTTCTGGAACAAAGTGGCGTTGGGGTTATCCGGGACTCTTTATCAAGTACGATAGGGAAAAATATCCATCCCTTTATGTAAATTTTGTTCATTAAGATTGATATGTCTTTCGATGGTTCGATGGTATTCTTGAGTTGCCCGAACATTGCCTGGCCACTTTGAACATGTCTTGCATTATATTCGTTTTTTAGGCAACATTTTGCAATGACACTAAAAGTCGCGGACTTGGGCAACTATTAGTGCTGACAAACCATCATTTCAATCTAATTTGTTGGCTATATGGGCCTTGCTTTATATACAACTACAAAATCATGAAAATATTGCGATTGTTTAAATAATATACATGTATAAAACTGCAGTGAAATCCGTACGGTGGATGTATGCAACAAAAACCAATAAGGGTATGCATAATTTTTTTGCAATTTTATGATGTCATTCTTGAATTTAAATGTAATTTAAACTACTTAGGAAGTTGTGGCTAGCAGGCACACAAGGAAAAAGGGTGTGGACAATGGAGATTCTTATCCCACCCTTTTGTACCGTGGCCCACAACCATTTATATATTCCATTCTCAATATTGCATGCCCCATACCACCCTCTTTCATGGCTATAGTGTCATTATATACCCCCTCTATGTACGTGCCACCCCCTCCCCCCCATACATTGCACCCTTTACATAATAAAAAATGGGGCCACATAAAGGCTGCCCAAGATTTGATCACTATATTCGTTAATTTGAGACTTTCTCTTGTCTCAAATTAATATATGAACCACAACAGCATGGTCTTTGTCCTACTCAAACCATCTTGATATGAGTTCTTAATTGGGTTCTTGATATGAACACCCGCTTCAAAGTATTTGCATTTTACAACATTCTCCAATATCCATGTGATTTTATCCATGTTCTTATATTTGTAACTGTCTCAAAATGCTAAAAAAGTCCCAAATTAACGAATATAGTGATTTCGACCATGGCGCAAGTTCATTGGATACTATGAACAGTTTCGGGCAGTTGTATAGTGCCAAATAGTGCATTTTGAACATTTACATCACATTTACAGACACCAAATTATCATTTTTTTGAAAAAAAATTATGGGTTGCATTTCTTTGTCCATTGCAATTATTTTCATTCACATCGGTGCAAATCTCTGACTTCTGGCCTACACAAAAATACCAAAAACGTCCAAAATTGGACGCCTAGTCCTTTAGGGGTTAATATTGCATTTGGGTCAACCCCATCCAACTCCTGCGAAATCCTTAATTCCTCATTGGTATCTCCCCCCCCGGGTGGCTCCACATCCTGCATTGTGTCCTCTTCGTCATCTCTCAATGCTATCATATATCGAGTTCCACCTTCTTGAGTTTCTATTATCCTTTCTCCAAGCATCTCCTCCACCTGCTCATTGCCCACCTCCTCCTCATTGACCTAAGTTGCAACACTAACAAACAATTCGCTTGGCCGCATTCATTGATGAACAAGTCAAAGGCCAAATTCCATTTGGCAAAAAACCCTTTCCTAATGTTCACCAAAGTCATGGCCTTTTCAAAGGCCATTGACACCTGCTAGGCTAGGTCCTCCTTCGTGGCACCATTCATGTTATTCCTAAGGGTCCAAAAATCCCGTTATTTTTTTTAATGTCATTTTGAATGGTTTGAAAATACTTACATCCAAGGGTTGTGTGGCATAGGATGTGTGACTTGGAATGGTTAAGACATCTAGACTTATTTTTAGTCCATGTGCGCTACATCTAGAGTAAACATGTGAGTTGTGCCCATCCATTATGAGTAAATGTTGGTTCTCATTAGAAATGCCATACATTTCACCAATGTGAAGTAGGAAGTGGTTAATCCACTCGTTGAATAGTGTTCCCATCATCCAAGCATTTTCTTGCATGGTCATACAAGCCACCTCCTCACACCTAATTATGAAAATTTGCCTAAATGATAGGCTATCCCTAAATATATAAAAATTGGGAATGCTAGAACCCGAGGCATTGATGCATGACAAGACTAACAACCACTTCTCTCTCATCCGGCGTAACAGGGTGCACGTTCCATAACCCCTAGCTTGCCAAACGCCTCCCCCCCATTTTGTCTTGCTTGTGCCCTGGACTCATCACAATTCCATATGTGAGTGGCTAGGTAATTGTGCTTAGAGTACATACTTCATAAGTAATCATATAAAGATGCAACGTTCTTAGGGCATTAACCCTTTGCTTTGCCTTGCTCCAAAACTTGCGCCATCTTATGTCGCAACCCTTGCTAGGTCCCCATTGCTAACTCGGTCCATTTTTCGATTCTAGCAAGAGTTACGACCGCTAACCCTTCGCATACCGCCATGCGAAAGGTTAGCTTCCCAATACCGCGGACCCCAAGCTTATAGGAGGGGGACCAAACCTCCGACTTGGTTTCCGGGACTCACCCCTCAATCGGTAACCATTTCTTAGATTTGGACTTCCATGCATGGAAGTCCAATCTTATGTTGCACATCGTGTTGCCGGAGCAACACTACAACAACCCGAGCCAAACTAGGCAACTATGCCCTCACCTTGGGCCAATGCCCATCGTGGCCTTGCCGGTTGGCCTCGGGTGGGTGAGGCCACACCACCTCACCCATATAAGCCTCTAGGACTCTAGGCAGGACCCTACCCCACCGTCAAGTAACCATTTGTCTCTCCCCCAACTCTTGGGGCCAAGTAGACATTTTCCCTTAGCCGCTGGGCCTAGAAGACCCCAGCCGCTTCAGAACCCCATAACTTCCTCATACGGTCTTTGATTCTAATAATTGACCACTCCATTGTGATCTACATTTCACGTAGATCACGATGGACTACTCATTTGCCCCATTCGGGCAAGTACAGAGGAAGTTATGCCCCTTTAAAGGTTCGTAATCCCGGGAGCCACTCCCAGGCCACTGCTGGTCCAGGGTGCTGTCCCGGGACAGCACCCCACTCAACTTGCCATATCTTCTAGCTAACACCTCCAAATGAGGTGTTCTAAAGCATTCTAGAATCGGCACGCCATAAGCTACGCATAGCTTATGGCCTCACCCGCATGCCTCCTAGTCTCCGTGGGTGGGAGGCGTTCCCAACGCCCGGGGGCCCTCACCCACACTAGGATCACTTGGGCCCTCTCACCAACGGCGCCACAAGTCCCGGGTGTCACTCCGAGGCCCCCCTTGTGCCCAAGGTGTTTCGGGCAATCCGCATGGAGAGGTCCGCGACATCTTAAGTGTCAACTTGGGGTTCCTAATTTAAACCACTTCACCCCATCCAGTCCGGGAATGCCCTTTGTAAAGGGTGTGTCCCGGTCCTAGGTGATCTTAGTCATCTTCAAACAACATTGACTCAAGTTAATTGGATGGCCTAGTCTTTGCATTTTGAGAATCTAGTTTACAAGTTCATTCTCTTCTTGAAATGACAATACCCGACTTGCCACATTCTTTACCTATAACATGGGCTTTTCTAGTAACATGGGTCCTACAAAGACGTAGTGGGTATTCCATGTATTCTAGCAACCATTTTTATGGGAGCCCCATCATCAACTACACGAAGGGTTTCCAATAGTTGTTCATCCATCCAATTTCCATTTTTGGATAATTTTTCTACCCGTGTGTTCAAAAAATATACCTTCCATGGTGCTAGGTTTGTCCCAATTATTATTTGAGAATTTAATTTTAACATTTTAGACGAGTTTTGTTTGCATATGTACGTACCCTTAAATGTTGTTGTGGTTAGAGATGCAACATGCAATTGGAATGCAACATGAATAATGGGATGCACATGACATGAGATGAAAATATGGACAATATGCTCAAATAATATAAGTACTTGGTTAAGCATCAAAATATGATGAGAATTTGGAATCGTGTATAAGAAGTGATGACAAAAAGAAATTGCAAGAAATAAATCGCCTTCAAGCAGTGTTATGTATCTCAATATATAAAACTTAAGGCCCTAAAATGCATCCCTTAAATAATGCCAATAAAGAAATGAGGCCCTTAATAATGCTAATAAATAGATTAGGGCTTTGATAATGCTAATAAATAGATTAGGCCTTTAATAATGCCATAAACAACTTGGGATCATTTAAATATGAGCGTTAGATCTGGGCCGGTGACTATGAGATGTTGGATCTAGGCCATTAAATATGAGCTGTCACATCTGGACTGTTAAATATGAATTGTGTATATTTGGGCCATTGGAGATACGTTGTTAGATCACCGTTGTGAGACCTATGTTGTTAGATTTGGGCCTTTACATCTAAACCGTTAGATCTGGAGCCTTGGGACCTGGATCACTAATCAACCTCACTCACCCCCTAATCAACCTCTCAACCTCACTCACCTGACCCCTTTGCACCAGGCACCGTACCGACCCCTAGCCCTTAATCAACCTCGCTCCGCCAACAACAAACCCATGACTCAGCCAGTTCTAAACCCGACATGCCACCAGCCTCAACCCTGAGCATAGGAAGCGTGAAAAACAAGAGGGCTTGAGCCACAGTCCGGGGAGTTCTATACAAAAATCAGTATATTTCCGACCTTTTATAAAGAGGTTCGGATTTTTTCATTTTTACTCGGAAGCTACCGAAAGCCAATTTTTTTCTTTGGATAAATTCCAAGATTTACCTTTCCCATTCGGTAATTTTCCTAGTTTCTAAATTTTACTATGGCATGTTTCCGAAGTTATGTATAGTGAGTCGGATTTTTGTTTTGTTTTTATTCTATTTTATAAAAGAAAATTGGTGTTATGCTTTTAAGGGGGTGCATTTGTGTTGAAAGAAATTCCAAGTATCCATGTAAGGAGTTGAACCTTGCCAAGCCCCCACCATCTTGGGGCCAAGGATGTAGCCAGTTTAGGGTTAACCCTAAACCCTAAACCTAAATCAACGAGTTAACTAATCATTTGGAACCACCGACTGTGCCAGAGATCCCCATATCAAGTCTATTGAGCTTGACAAAATTTTCTTGTCATCACCGCGAACATGCCACACCTCATTAATAATGACAGATAGAGCTCGGACTTGGACCAATTTCTCATTCACAGTTTTCAGAAGCAGAACTAGCATTAAATGGGTGTGTGGATCATCATAGCTCACCACCAAAGACAGAACAAATGCAACCCAGAATAATATGAATTAAAGCAAAAGGGAATGAGTTAATTTGGTGCCAATGAATGATTGTCAATCGTAGACATCAATCTTTGCCTAACTGCACATTGGCCCGGAGCTCTTGCATATCCACCATTCAACTACCTACGTAAACTGCCATAGTGTTGTACACACGGGATTGCAGTTACCATAAATCCATAAAACTAGCAAGATTTTACCCTTCAAGAGAGACATCCAAAGAGACCTGAAGCTATCTCGATTACAAAATCTAATAGAATCAGGCTTCATCGTAACCGGGACTCCAACTAATGTGAATTAGCTGCATGCTAGTAATCTCAGGTCCCAAAGGTTGCCGATGATGTCCAAAACGATCTAAATCATAAGGAACCATTTCGCTCTTGCAGAAGTATGATGATGCAATTATATTGCTAGAGTGTTGAAAGGAATGAAATGCAGAGAGTGTCTACCCCAAGAAATACAATTAATTTTTCACCACTTATTGAACTCGAGACACATTCTTACAACAGAGACACACATTGGCTACCATCTTATGATGATCTCGAGACCTTAGAATAAGAGGAAAGGAAAAGAAAGAAACATAATAATAAAGGTGCTCACTAGTGTCTTAAATCCCCCACCGGACTCCCCAAGTCTACATCCATCCACAAGCACAATGCAACCACCCTTCGTCAATTATCAGAAAAAATTCACCTCTTAAGCTCTCTATATTACTTAAACACCAAAAAGCTCCCAAATCAACACAAATCATCAACACAAAAACTCACCACGCTACGCAATCATCATCATTGCATCTATCTAACGTCACACACACGGATCCCACCTCCAAAGAGTTGTTTACAAACACACCATGCAATGCCACACTCATCAACCATTTGATTGTTGCAAACCCTAGCTCCCCAATTTGGCCATCAAATGCACAAAACAAAGAGCAAAAGAACGAGGAAAAAAATTGGAATCAGGATGGCACCAAGAGCATGCGAGATTTGGCAATGTTGGGAAAATGAATCGGGTCATACATGCAGTTAGAACAAAGAGATGTGATGTTATGTGTGAAGCTGAAACCCTCACGGTGTGATTAGGTCATCAAGTCTCCAAGGAAGGAGACGATGTAGGTGCGTGGAGGTGCATCAACTCTTTCTTCACAACACAATAAGTGCCGAACTGAACTGAACCCTTCAAAATGAGAAGAAGGAAGCGGAAGCTTAGAGCATGAATGGGGTGGAGAGAAAAACCCCAATGAAGGAGTGAGGTACTTTCCCCAAGGGATTCAAACTCTTCTTATAATCTGGTTGCTTAGAGCCTCAAAACCCTAATCGGCCTAGTGACAACGGAACCAACCATAAATTAGCCTCCAAGGGTTTTGACCTTATGACTCTAGTATTATCCCAATAAAAATTTCCGCCCTATCCCTAGTCCCTTCGGCTACTTGCCTAAAATTAAAAAACTGGCTCAGTAAATTTCCCAAACTATGATGCCTCAACTGGCAAAATTGCCGGTCTATTCTCCCTCGAATCGGTCGATTTCCGACCTCGACAATTTTTCATCGGTATCTCATCCGAATCATTGCAAACTCATTTGGAAATCTCCAAAAAAGTTCGGCTAGCTTGTAACTAAACCTCGGCACTCCCCATACATTGGCTTGAGCACAAACCTGCCCCCTTAACCCTTAAAGGTCCAGGGGGGGGGTGAGAGGGCCTCTCCCATCAGCCTATGTTTACCCCATTTCAGACCTCCATGTAATTCTTTTAGTGCGATCAGCATATATATTTAGATATGGAATTTTGAGATACACATTTTGGGGAATTTTTTTTTGCAATTCTGACATGTTTTGACGCTATCTTATGGTCAAATAGTTTAGGGTCAACGAGGCCCTGAGAGGGCCGCTCCGACGTTTAAGGGTTAATGTATTGCCATCATGAAATAAAGTGTTGTTGATGGCCAGCCGGACATTGACAAGCAACCTTGAATCGACCCCATATTTGCTTTTTTGAAATTTTAGGCGACATCCAATAGAACATCCAGATGTTACAGTGGATGTCATTATTGATATTTGGATGTTCTGTTGGATGTCACCTAAAATCGCCTGTGTTGTCCAAAAACGTCATCAACAATGCAATTTTCATCATCAAGAACGCGGTTTTCTTATAGTGGGTTCAAGGTAGGTGTGTGTTGGCAGTTGAAAGGCGGGTATAGGTGTGGGTTTACGGGGAGGTAACGTGATTAACACCCTCTACCTTAGCACCTTCCTTCCAATTTCCTTCTCTTGAGTTTCTTTCATGCCAACCTCATTGCCCTAACTCAGTGACAGAGTTCTAAGGGCCGGTTCACACGGGTCCCAAGTCCCAAGTCCCATTCATGTTAGCAAGTCCCAACATGGAGGCAAAGTCCCAACTTGTGAGCCTCAAGTAATCATTAAAATAAGGTTAATTATCATTGAAGTCGGATCTTGATTATTTTATGCAAAAATGTTCGTGGGACTTGGGTTGAGAGTTGTTGGGTCTAGCTTTTTGCTCTACCCAACTCGCAACACAAGTCCCAAGCTTCACCTCCAAAATGTGTTGCCATGTAGCATCCATGTCATAGTTGGGACTTAGGACTTGGGACCCATGTGCAGTGGTAAGTCCCAACTTCCATCCTCTCAACGGTTGACATTGCATGGATCGACCTCAAGTGACTTGGAACCTGGGACCCATGTGAAGTGGTAAGTCCCAACTTCCATGCTCTCAACGGTTGAGATTGCATGGCATGGATTAACCTCAAGTGACTTGGGACTTGGAACCCCCCATGTGAAGTGGTGAGTCCCAACTTCCATGCTCTCAACGGTTGAGATTGCATGGCACGGATTACCCACAAGTGACTTGGGAGTTGGGATCCCATGTGAAGTGGTAAGTCCCAACTTCCATGCTCTCAACGGTTGAGATTGCACGGATTGACCTCAAGTGACTTGGGACTTGGGATCCCATGTGAACTTGCCCTAAGTTAAGCGCATCCCACGCGTTCGCTCATTCTGCTGCAAAGATCTTTCATCCAGGCTGCCAAATTTGTCTTCTAAACTTCTGCTTGCTTGCTTGCTCGCTCACTCACTTACTGCTCGAACGCGTCATTCGAATTACTAGCCTTTCCTCTTCCACATGTGAATTGCCCAATTCGTTTTCATTCTCGAAGGGTATGAGTTAGGGCAACGCGGTTCCTTTGTAGGTTCTGCACCTTTTCAGCGACTCGGGTTTGAAGAAGAGTGTGCAACTTATATCATCTTCGAAGCTGTCGGTGCTTCGGGTTCGGAGCTCGTGGATGTTGATCGTCCTCGTTTGCCTCAGAGAGTTCGTGCCACCGCAGACAGCTGCCCGACGCAACCACTGAGCTAGGTGCGTGTCAAATGATATGATTAGTTTTTGTTCGTCAATGGTCTTTGTAGGAGACAGTTCAGGTTGGCCTAGACTTTCGGTAATGGACTACATAACCGGCGAGAGGGTCGTGGATGCCAAATCCACCTACTCTTCAAAGCGTTTATGGGACGCTACCGATCTGCTCATAGGCATATATAAACTGAAGGTTATGAATGAAATGTTGCTGGAAGTGTTGTCCACTTGGATGTGCGACCGGTTATTGAGGTCTGATCGTTCCTTGTAGCTACGTCGATGCATAGATGATTGATCTCTGCCCTTTCTCTGATCACTTGTACCGCCCGAAGTCTTGCTCTCGCTTTTCCTGTCTTCTACGGACAGAAGTGATGAGCTCTAGGGCCCTGTGGGATGTGAGATACGTATGATCAAAATTAACCCTACCTCTGTAGTATGTGCCACAATCATATATTGGGGGCTTCAAGTGTATGACAACGATTTCTAGATTATATCTGTTGGTTTTGGATATACCTGCCCTGTTGAGAGCGGCATAAGCTCTTTCGCGTTTCCATCTACAAAGAGCATCACTTTAATCTTAGAGTGGAGTTTGCGTCAAAAGGTGCTGGTGTTCCGCTCATTTTCGGCTATGTCCTTTTTGCTATTCGAGTGAATGTCATGTATAGACGCAAAGTACAAGTAAAGCATCAAAACAATAACCAAGTAGACTACTTTTTCATAGTGTGTTATGGTTTTGTTTTGAGCTTATGAATAGTTCACAACTGGACAGCGACGTTTGAGACTGTTTATGTAACATTCAAAGCCTCCATGATAATGCGTCTGGAGTCAGAATACCTAGATCATGTCGACCACTGTGAATGGGACCGAGAAGTACTCTAATTGGATATACAAACTAGAGGCACGGGAGGAGTGGCATAAGAGGTCCATAACTTCCTCTCTTGACTCACATATTCATACGCGCTCCATCCCAACAAAAATTGTCCACCAAAAGTGGCTGACTTAGTTATTGTGGGCAGGAATTGCGGACACGGTGCTTCACAAGCCGTAGAGTTACAGAGGAAAGCGATTATAAGTCCGATGGCACAAGATCAGGAACGTGGTGTCGTCATAGGAGATAATTATGCAAATCCGGTTGATGATGTGAAAGTCCTTGACATGTCGGAGCCCGTCACTACTACTGTTGGGACCTCTGCGTTTGTAACAGCGAGTGCAGATTCTTTAATGTCAGGCCACAACATTGAAGTTGGATGTGCATCACCTTCAAATTTTGTGGCCGAGCCTCGTTCTGAATATTTTTCCACACGCATTGAGAAAATGATCCAAGCTAGGAAGGAATTTGCAACAGACTTGGAGTTTGAGGTAGAAGCTTCCAGAGATCATTGGAGCGAATTAACTCCGTTAAACGTTGAAGCTGCAAATGAGGTGAACCTGCAAGGATTGAAGTTAGAGAGCAATCTTGGGAAGGAATTAGGAGAACTTGATGATGAGGTGGGCGAGGCAGGTGGAGCAGGCAAAACGGCAGAAACTAACATGGAAGCCTATCAGCGTCTTCGAAAGAAATATGGTCATTTCTTCAGATTGGAGCTACATGAGCGTACATTCAGCATCCTTTGGAGGCGGAAGCTTGCAGAGGGAGGGCAAGCTGAGATTTTTTTAACCGGACATCCTAGTAGTCCTCATGCTCCTATAACAGTACTAAAGGTTTTCAAGAAAGGTTATTCATTGCGAGACTTGGAAAAGCAATGGCCCGTGGGAATGCTCCACAATGAAGGTTTGAAGACCAGTGGGCGGCACAATCTGCTCTATACTTGTTCCATACTGGGAGCCGTCTTATTGAACGATGGAAGGTTTGCATTCCGTATGCCGGAATGTTGGGGAGACTTGCGAAAGCTTATTGATCTCAAAATGCAAAAGAACCCCAACCAAGGCCCACCGTTCACAAGTGCTGTAACAGCACGAATCATGCTCCAGATTGCTCACGGAATGCGTGGGTTACACGAGCATGACATAGTCCACAGAGACCTCAAAGCCGCTAACGTGCTCCTAAACATCGGATTTGCGAAATTAATGAAAGATGATGATTTTATTTGTCAAGTAGCAGATTTCGAGTGCTCAGTGGGGGTTGTGGGGACGGGGTTCTGGAGGGCGCCAGAGATATTACGTGCTGTGAAGAGTCGGAATTTCGAGCCGCAGTTATTCACCAAAAGCGCAGATGTGTACAGTTATGGGATGACTTGTTATGAAATTGTAACAGGTCGTCTTCCATTCGAGGACCTTTGCGCAAGCGATTATGATGTTGTCATTCGCGGACAGAGACCAAAACTACCTAGCGATATCGAACCTTGGATGAGAGATTTGATAACTAGATGTTGGCATCCTAACCCTTTGGAAAGGCCTACTTTTGAGACCATAATCCTCGAGATATTTTAGACACTTGGACACCGTTTATGCTGTTCGCAAAGGGCCTAAACTAGATGCCTAGAGATCTCAAAGTGCTGTGTCCGCTACTTGCTGTTTTGATTATTTTTGTCAACATAAGGAACTTTCTAAAGTGAAATTTCATTTCCGTTATGACATTTAGCGTAGCATTTTGGGATATTTGAGATGATAGGTTTGAGTTAAGTATGGGAGGTGAAGATATTATTGAGCATACTAATCACAAGTGTCATTTATGTGCACTTTAGTTAACTTGTACTATACCATTATTTAACATAAGCATACATCTCAAAACATAAATAGACATTCTCATGCCAAGATATTAGTTAGCGCACTTGAAAGTGTCACAAGGTGACACTAATGGTGAAGTTGTTGGTCATTAGTGTCACCTACCATGTGATGTTACACACCATACATGGCATAGTGGATATAATATACTAACATTTTCATTTTTATTCTTTATTTTTCTAGACTATTGTTTAGATCCACTAGACTTAGGTTCCAATGTGCAAATGTAGAGTGATATATAGGAACCATAAAGTGGATTAAAATTGTGTCTACACAAAACCGTCTAACTTAGATGTTTGCAAGCTATCATTGTTCGTTTCTTTAGTGCATCATGTTTTGTTTCTAGAATTTTGAAATTGGACACGGAGTTGAATTTTAATTTGTACATGTATGGCTATTGGGTCATTCATGGCATGTAATTCAAATGGTATAAACAAGAGCTATATATACATAATATAATACACACAACAATGCTAAGAATTATTTTCATCCTATAATATGTCATGTGTGTCGTCACCACACTCACATGTGGGCATGTTTAAACGTCCTTATTGTGACATGATGCATGGTCAAGCATGGGCTGAACCTCGTCTGCAAAGGTATTCATTGCTTTGATATCAATTAGAGTTTTTTTTCAACGCCTTCTCTAGACTACAACAAAAGTATGAAATAATATAAATCTTGATTGTATAATGTTATCATTAGAATGTTTCAAACAATGTTTTAACTCTATTTTCTGCAACAATGGGGTTTAGAGTTTATTTAGCCTTTCATCAGGCTAAATATAATCTCATTTTGTTATGTAAGGTTTCTCAAGAATGGGCTCGATGAAGCTATCAACAAGTTAGGCATTTTCCAAAAATTGAACATGTGGCCATTCACATAAAATCATACACGAGTTCTTCTTTATTTGTTGAAGAATCCTCATTTGAAAATCATAAGGATTATTTGTTTGCAAAGTGTTGTGCCTATTTTACCATATGGCATAGATATTTTACAAATTTTTTTTATAGAGTTATAAATAATTCTTGGGATCAAACTCTGGACGAGTTTGCTCAAAGGTAAGTTTGAGAGCGTATCCATAAAGTCACTCAAGTTTTCTCAAGGCTTAGATTAACATGCTCCATGAGTGTTGTCATGTTATTATAAACTAGCTTTATAGTTGTCATACTAGGATGGGTGGGCCAAGCTAGTCTCGCATAAAAATCCAAGATTTAAGATGATGGGTCCCATGGATAGATGTTAATTTAGATCATTTTAAATTTGTTTCAAAATGTTTGGGATGGGAAAAGAAGGTCCAAGAAGTTTCACGCAACTTTCAAAATTACTAAGGCTCCCACACACGACGAGCTAACGAGCTGTTAATAGAAAATTCTCTCTCAAACATGGACCAAACATCCATGTTTGGGCCCTCTTTGCTTGGTACTTTGCACATAAGTCTAATGAAATTTCCAAGTACTTGATTTTTTTGAGTAGGAATATTGATCCATGGAGCTCCGGAAATGAAAATTTGATGGACATAGCAGTGATTGGACTTAGTACTGTACTGTAACACTAGAAGATTTTGTGAATAAGGTGGGCCTAATTTGGTTTTCTTTATCTCGAATGTCCACACCTATAGTTTAGTGGTGGGTGGTTAGGTTTAAATCTACAAATAGGCACCAAAAAGACACGTGTTTATAAGAGATTACACTATGTGTTCAAAATTTGTTAATCATTCTAGACTCAAAAGTCAAATTTTTTCACTTTTTTGTTGTCGGGGGGGGGGGGGTTGTGTGGCTATGTGACCGAGTAATGGCTTCTTGGCCATCACATGTGGAGATTCATATGAATTTCAAGTGGGCTCCAATTTTTTTTGCGAAGAGATAAAAGTAACCATTTTAAGACATATCTATCTCACCAACAACATACATACCATTATTAAGCTACCATCAACCGTTGCATTTTAATAATATCAATACACTCCTTCACCTGAGTTTTCCCACCTGAATTTGCTAGTGCAGCGCTGTGTTGTGAGAATAAACATTGTATAATTATGATTAAAATCTAGCTTATCCCAGCCCCACCTAGGGTACAAACTCGGTTGAATAATGGTATGTTACATAGAAATGCCACTAGCTAACATTTAAGTACATTTAGACAAACCACTTGTTCAAAAATAATAAGGGATTTGCACTTGTGGGGACAAAAACATCAAACGCCAATAACAAAAGCAACAATACAACAACCACAATTTCAAATGTTTGTATGCCATGTTTGCCAACCACCATATTTGTGTAGTTTTGCAATCTAGTGTACATCATATTGGCAGTTGGAATTGTCCAAAATTCATGCATAATACCAAATATACTTAAATCCTTGTTCACTATACCATAGACATCTCAAAACCTTTAATGTTTCTATTTATCTTCTTGCCAAAGATATGAATTGGTGGCGTGGCATTTATGAGCTAGAAGCATCTAATTCTATTAGTGATCCCAATTAAGATGCATACTTTTCCCCCAACGTGGACAACTACGTACTTTAACATGAACACTAATTGTATCATTCTAAAAACTAAAAACAACAATACATTGGTTGAAGAAGGAAAAATTTCAACAATCAACATTGTCCACTCTGGGGGGCCTAGTATGTGACTAAGAGGGGTCAAATGAGGTTTGTGATTTTGAACATTTCAATAGAAGTAAGATATGCTATGATTCATGTAATCTTGATGTCATTGCATGCTCACAACGTTATTTGCTGATCCAAATAAAAGATTGGATAATTTGTTTGGGTTATGTGAGGGACCGTAGTGCTGAAAGTGTCCCCAATAGTAACTTCTACCTTAGAGAATACGATCTGCCTCCTTGTGGACTTTTCCACCACCCATAAGTACTATGTGCTTGTGCACCTACTTGTTCATGCCCCTCTTTGAATTAGCACTAGGACCCCTCTCCCATGCCACAATGATTTAGTATAGGAATTTTTTTCAAAGAAAAAATAAGATAATATAAGGTTATGATAAAAGATTGTAAGTATTCCCAAGCCACACGGCTGAAGTGCAAACTTGTAATTACTGTATGTTTTTTATGGAGGGTTTCAGCAATCTTGGGATGGGTAACTTTTTGGCCACATGTGGGAAGTGTGCAAAAACGTTTTGCCTTCTTTTGAGGATTTCAACAGAAAATTGACAGGTTGGTTTTTTATAAAATAAATTCATATTAAAAAAACTTTGAGGTGGATGTAGTTAATCCTAAATAATTCACTAAACATGGACAATCTTCAACCCTTTATTGCTTAAACCTATTTTCACAACTAATTTATGGTTTTTTTCCTCTGATTTTTTTATAGCAATCAAAGCATATCATCAATTTATTCTAGAACTTTCTGGCAGAACTTGCCACCCTCAAGAGCACATACATGGCATCAATTTATGGTGCGTGAAGTTATCAGATGGAACAACTTTGTAATAGAATGCCAGAATTAGAATCCCCAAACTCTCCAAGAATTCACCACACTACAGAGAATTCAGAAATTCAGGATTCGGGACTGTCAGTCACCTGATGTGGAGCCTAGGATTGCAGAAAATTCATCCCAGGCTTATATCCTCCAACTTCTTAATCTACCTGGTGCTTCGTGGAATTTCTTGAGCAGCAATACAAATCTCTTGAATCTGTGTCAAAAACGTCCAGCATCCATTAAGCTTCCAAAAACCATTCCAGTGGCTTTGACTGCATTGGTAACCTCAAAGTGCAAGGAACATAAAGTAGAGTGTTCACAGAAAATCCACACACTGATTATATCATCCAGAAAAGGACCACATAGCTTAACCAGAGAATCGCCCCAAACTTTCACACACATACTCACTTGAACATACCCCAAGAATTTGCAAGAAGACAAGGTCATCATGGGACTACGAACAAGTCCACTTGCACAGCATAAGCTTGAATGTGCACCTTCTCACATGGAGATCATCCAGCAAAGAGCACATGTTTATCCCGCAGAGTCACAAATTTTCAAACAACTACCCAGTAGAATATATCACAAAGATTTGCAGGAAAGCCAGTTCATGGAACTAATAATCATGGAACTACAAACAAGTCCACTTTATGCTGTGCACTTTTTCACAGAAAGAAATCCGACACACTCGGTATATCAGACAGCAAAAGGCCACATGGCTTAACCCCCAGAGTTGCAAACTTTCGGATAACCACCCACTTGAACATACCCCAAGAATTTGCAAGAAAGCCAGTCCATGGACTGCGAATAAATCCCCTTGAATAGCATATTCAGCTTGAATGTGCACTATTTCACATAAAGGAATCCCACATACATATCATATCATACATCAAAATACCACATGTCTCTACCCCCAAATCCTCCACAAACTTTCACACTTAACCCGCTTGAACATGCCCCAAAAACTTGCAAGATGTCTTGAAGTTCCATCACACACCTGCTATTAGCTGCTCAGCAAATCGGTGACAAAATAATTTTATTCAGCAATTCCTCGGTTCTGGAGCCACGTCCTCATGTGACTCTCCCGAAGTGCACCGTGGACATAGTCATGCACATTCAGCTTCTTCAACCTCCGCCCAGTACTAAGCCCTTCTTCCTTCTGTTCCACATATAATTCTTCGGAATGTGGAATAGGAGAAATAATGGAACCCCTAAATCGCTCCTCCACAGCATTCCCGGAATCCCATTCCTGCCCCCAATCTGCCGCCACCACAATGCCCACTTCTTCTTCTTCTTCTTCATTACTGTCCAAATTCAAATCCCTCAAAACCCCATCCACCAACCTCTGAAGCTCTGCGACCTCCAAAGAATCTTGCATTCGTAATTGGGCCACCTCACTTCGTAGACCTCGAATTTCTGCCCTCAGAGTCCTGTGGTCACTCCTCCAGCAATTGCTCTCCAGAATCTCTTCCTCTTTGATTCCTCCGGCTATGACCTCCAATTTTGCAGATGATGCAATAGTGGCTCTCCGTGGAAATTCTGTGTGGGCGTTTGTGGATGCGATTCTTTGCAGTCTGCGGAGGAGGTGTGGTGAATTGGGTGATGAGGTGGCCATGGGAGTACTCTGCATCATCGTGTTCATTCTTCAAATTTGGCAACTGCCAAATTGGTGTGGCTAAATCTTTGTGGAAGAAGTTGCTGAGTTTCTACACATTTGAGGTGAGTTTAAGACTTTGCAGGAAGACATTGAGTGATGTTGAGTTGAGCTTGGCGACCATAATCCTCCTTCCATGTGGAGAGCAGTTCCAGCAACTCAACTCCCCTTGTGTTTTCCTATCCAAGGCCATTTCATCCATAACCATAACCAATCTCTCATCCAAGAGCAGAAGGGTTATTAGGGCTTGGTTTCATCCATAACCACAACCCATCTCTCATCCAATAGCAAAAGGGTTATCATGGCTTGGTTTCATCCATAGCCACAACGCATCTCTCATCCAAGAGCATAAGTGTTATCAGGGTTTCAATTTCATCCATTACATAACCGATCTCTCATCCAAGAGCAAAAGGGTTATCAAGGCTCGGTTTCATCCATAACCATAATTAATCTCTCATCCAAGAACACATGAGTTATAAGGACTCGATTTCATCCATAACCATAACCAATCTCTCATCCAAGAGTAGAAGGGTTATCAAGACTCGGTGTGCATCCGCATGTCAGTGGCCATGACACACAAACGAGAAGGAAGGTGAAACACCTACAATAAAATATTGTAGTTAGTATCACCAATTCTATTTTGACTTGCTAAATACCAAACGCAAACCGCCCCTAGAGTGTCACTACCACTAATTGTAATCCTAACATTATTCAGCATTCCTTATAATTTTTTTTGGACATTACGTGCTTACAATGTTGCAATTATTGTCACTTACTAAGTGGGTTTTCATCCAAACTCAATCATCTATGATGATATTTCATTCCAAAAGTGTTAGGATGCTGAATATACCAACCTTTGTTTATGTGAAGTAAGTTGGGATGTCAGTACTTGTAAACTTATTCACAAGAAGTGTTTGAATTAGAAAAGTTACCACAGTGACATAAAATACCATATGACACTAAACATAAAATCTACACTAAATATGGTATCTAGTCTTTGATTATATTTAATGTTATCACCCTACCCTGCTCAACATTAATTTTCAATTCCTTGACAACTACACTAAATAGTATATTTAGTGTTAGATTACATTCGGAGTTACTTACTCCTGTATCTTTTTACTATTAATGTAAATTTTTACCACGTAAAGATGTTAATGTTCTATAATGTCCAACAACCCAATTCGACCTTCGTTGGTAAAAAATTACATTCATAGTAAAAAGATATAGGAGTAAGTAACTCCGAATGTAATCTAACACTAAATATACTATTTAGTGTAGTGTTAGAAGATATGCTAGAAGATATGTTGGAATTCTCCTTTCATCATTGTTTTTCTTTTTTCATATCCTTACTAACACTAAATTCAAACAAGTAACTTTCACATATTACCATAGTTGATGTTTAGTGTTTGAGTTTACATTTAGTGTTACTTACTTTCATAAGGTTATTGACATTTAGTGTATGCGTTCATATTTAGTCTATCACACACTAAATATGACTAAATATCATATTTAGTGTAGTGTAAACCTCATGAATACTTGCTATCTTTCTATCTATTTATCTATCTTCTTTTTCTTTTTCTTTTTTGAGAAGGATGACCCCTCATAACATTACTCAACGTTCAGCTTTTGTTCCATGGGCCCTTAGAATATAACATTGACATGTTCAAAAAGTTATGCCGGTAGACTCATATTTAGATTGAACTCTCAACATCTCATTGTTGAGATTGCACGGATTGACCTCAAGTGACTTGGGACCCCGTGTGAGCTGGCCCTAAGTCAAGCGCATCCACGCGTTCGCTCATTCTGCTGCAAAGCTCTTTCACCCAGGCTGCCAAATTTGTCTTCTAAACTCCTGCTTGCTTGCTCAGTCACTCACTTACTGCTCGAATGCGTCATTCGAATTACTAGCTTTCCCTCTTCCACATGTGAATTCGTTGCCCAATTCGTTTCCATTCTTGAAGGGTATGAGCTAGGGCAACGCAGTTCCTTTGTAGTTGCTGCACCTTTTCAGCGATTCGGGTTTGAAGAAGACTGTGCAACTTATATCATCTTCGAAGCTGTCGGTGCTTCGGGTTCGGAGCTCGTGGATGTTGATCGCCCTCGTTTGCCTAGACTTTCGGTAATGGACTACATAACCGGCGAGAGGGTCGTGGATGCCAAATCCACCTACTCTTCAAAGCGTTTATCGGACGCTACCGATCTGCTCATAGACATACATAACCTGGAGGCTATGAATGAAATGTTGCTGGAGCAGCACTAAAGGTGTTCAAGAAAGGTTCTTCATTGTTAGACTTGGAAAAGCAATGGCCCCTGGGAATGCTCCAAAATGAAGGTTTGAAGCACAGTGTTTGGCGGCACAATCTATTCTATGCTAATCCCATAATGGGAGCCATCTTATTGAACGATGGAAGGTTTGCATTCCTTATGCCGCAATATTGGGGAGACTTGCGAAAGCTTATTGATCTCAAAATGCAAAAGAACCACAACCAAGGCCCACCGTTCACAAGTGCTGTAACAACACGAATCATGCTTCAGATTGCTCTCGGAATGCGTAGGTTACACAAGCATGACATAGTCCACAGAGACCTCAAAGCCGCTAACGTGCTCCTAGACACCGGATTTGCGACAGTAATGGAAGATGATCGTTTTTCGTGTCAAGTAGCAGATTACGAGTGCTCAGTGGGGGTTGTGGGGACGAGGTTTTGGAGGGCGCCAGAGATATTGCGCGCTGTGAAGAGTCGGAATATCGAGCCCGAGTTATTCACCAAAAGCGCAGATGTGTACAGTTATGGGATGACTTGTTATGAAATTGTAACAGGTCGTGTTCCATTCGAGGACCTTCGTGCAAGCAATTATGATGTTGTCATTCGCGGGGAGAGACCAAAACTACCTAGCGATATCGAGCCTTGGATGAGAGATTTGATAAGTAGATGTTGGCATCCCAACCCTTTGGAAAGGCCTACTTTTGAGACCATAGTGGACACGATAGGGAGCGATGCTTGAGACGGTTTAGACACTTGGACATCGTTTATGCCTAAACTAGATGCCTAGAGATCTCAAAAGTGTTGCGTCCCCTACTTGCCGTTTTGATTATTTTGGTCAACATAAGGAACTTTCTAAAGTGAGATTTCATTTTCATTATGACATTTAGCATAGATTTTTGGGATATTTAAGATGATATGTTTGTGTTAAAGTATGGGAGGGGAAGATATTATTGAGCACACTAATCACAAGTGTCATTTGTGTACACTTTAGGTAACTTGTACTAGACCATTGTTTAACATAGGCATACATCTCTTAACACAAATAGACATTCTCATGCCAAGATATTAGTTAGTGCACTTGAACGCTAAGTGTCACAAGGTGACACTAATGGCGAAGTTGTTGGTCATTAGTGTCACCTAGCATGTGACGACGTTACATGCCATATATGGCGTAGTGGATATATTATATTAACATCTTTCATCTTTATTCTTTATTTTTCTAGACTATTGTTTAGATTCACTAGACTTAGGTTCCAATGTGCAAATGTAAATAAGTACCGTAACACCATAGCAGGTTCGTTCATAAATAATTCCCCCAAAAAAAAACGTAAAAAAACAGAAATTACAGGCAAAGAGAAACGAATAACTCTCAAATTATACTGTGATAAAAACGAAAAGACAGAAAATCAGGGCCACCACTATGTCTACAACCTGGCAACATGTTCCACTCCCTCAACTTTCGGTGTTGAACGCCAAGCCCTGTGTCGCATAAGACCCTCTCTCACACAACACTCTCCATCTCTCATCTCGGAGGTACTCATTCTTGTTGCAATGAGTCGGGCGGCACGATTTCGAGAAAGTTTCGTGTTTCTCGTGGTTCTCTGTGGACATTTTGAAGTGATTGTTTGTTTGTTTTTAGCTTCAAGGCAAATGGAGGCAGGCTTTGGTGCAATGGCTCCGGGGAAGATGCGAGGAGGTAATTTCTTGTGTCGTGTTTCTTGTGGTTCCGTGTAGATATTTTAAGTGATTGTTTGTTGTTTTAGCTTCGGGGCAATTGGATCTAGGCTTTGGTGCAATGGCTTTGATTTAGATGTGAGGAGGTTTCTACATCTTTGTTGCAGTGAGCCAAGGGTGTGATTTGTGCGAGTTTCTTGCGGTTACTTTAAGTGATTGATGTTTTTTCTTAGCTTCAAGGCAATGGATGGTAGCTAGGTTTTGGTGCAATGTCGTCGAATTAGAGTTTTTTTAAAATTAAAAATTCTGCAATGAGTCTGGTGTGATTTGAGTGGCGTGTTTCTTATGGTTTCATGTGGATCTTTGAAGTGATTGGTTGTTATTTTAGCTTGAGGGCAATGGGAGCTAGGTATTCATGCAATGGCTTTGAATTAGATGTGACGAGTTTTTCTCTAGATCTTGTTGCAACGAGTCAATGTTGTGATTTGAGGAAGTATGATGTTCCTTGTGGTTCCATGTGGATGTTTTCAGCGATTGATTGTTTTTTTTGAGCTTCAAGGCAATGGGAGCTAGATTTTCGTGCAATGACTCTGCATTAATTTTGATAAAGGTTGAGTAAGTTCTGAGCGATTTAAATACCACCGAACGAATCTCCATTGGTATTTTTCTTGAATTAGTTGTCCACCATCCAGATTTTCAACGCCCACCTTATGGTGGTGAAGGTTTTCGTCTTGTTTTGTTTTTTCCATATTGTAGTCATTTTAGTCCAAAAAAGGTTGTTTCTCTTCAATAACGTGTGCCACATCCAGGAAAATCATTACTTGCCTCGAAGAAATTCTCACAAAATTGTGAGTTCTCGAGCAACTGGGTATTTTTTAGAGACACGAAATGTATAATGTGCAGTAAAATGTGTACTAGAATTTGCTCTTGTCTACTCATGCTTAGTGCTTTCTGATACAATGTGCAGGCTATGGATCTTGTAAATATCCATCCAGGTACACACATTTCTTCCAACACAATTGTTACACATTTGATCAAAACCCTAAACTCTTAACCTTTTACCAAACGGACTGATGATGAGTATGCACTGCAATTTCTTTGATTATGTTGTAACATTGTAGATGTACAGTACACCACATGGTGCAATAGGATCAACATATATTTGATCAAAACCCTAAACCCTGAAGTTTTCATCAAACGTACTTAAATATGTATGCACAGCAATTTCTTCCATGTTGCCTTAATATTGGAGATGTATAGAGCATCACATGACTCTTTCGACTTTTGTTGTTGTGCAGGTGATACATCTTCAGACTCGAAATTGTCCTTGTCTCGGTGTCAGGGTTAAGCTTGCGGAGCTTAACCCTGTGATGAGAGTATTATTTCTAGTGAGAAGGTGTGGTAAGTGCTGCTGCTGTGGCTATGGGCAAATCAGTGCAGAGGAGCCTTACTCTGTGTAGGAGCAGCAGAGATCGTGGAGATTTGAGGAATCCGTTACTCAAGAAAAGATCGTGGTTACTTCTGTACATGTATAGGTTAAAAGTGTTTTTGGTGCCAAGATGTTTGCACTAGGAGTGGTAGTGAAGGTGCCTGTACCTAAGCACACTGCAAAGGCCAATTTCCAAGTGACATATGGAAGAGCTAAATACAATGCTGCAATCAACTGCTTAGTATGGAAGTAAGAATCCTAGTAAGAATCAATTTCTTAATGTGGAAATAAATGAGTTGCACTACGTAGTTTCAGCTTAGTATATGCTTTGTGTGCCTGTCAATAATCATATGCTCTCTGCAGGGTCCGGAAATTCCCTGGACAAACAGAGTTAACAATGAGTGTTGAGGTGGAGCTTATATCTACAATGGTTGAAAAGAAGTCATGGACCAGACCGCCGATACAGATGGAATTTCAGGTTTGTGTCTCATGGTTTTGAATCAGGGTCAAGGAAATATGAGAATATGAAGAGGACTTTATCAAATTTGTTTCTTAGAGTTTTCCTGAATTATCATGTCTAATGAGAATTGGGTAACTAAATTAGTACAACTGTGTAGCTGAATTCACACTTTGTTGCTTGTTTGTGGCAGGTGCCTATGTTCACTGCTTCTGGCCTGAGAGTCCGTTTCTTAAAGGTATATTTAAAAACCCAATTTTGTGACAATGTCCATTTTAGATACCTGTTTGCATGTGTCTGCTTGTTTGATGTTCTGAAGTTAATTGGTAACGCTCACAATATTATTGATTGTGTGTACATCGGTCAGGTATGGGAGAAAAGTGGATACAACACTGTTGAATGGGTGCGCTCAGGTGAGCAGGGTGTCTGAGCGTGCACGAGCAGCAGTTGAAGCTGCAGGGGGAAGTGTGAAACAATACACTTAGTACTTACTCCAGAATGGTTTGAAAAGAAGGGTCGGATGCTTCCGAAGTCTGCTCGACCAGCCCCAAGCTTTCATTTAGTTTGATCAGAACATATCCCTTACAAACATGAATCTGTGCAAGTTGCATAGAATTTGTATGGAGTAACATGTAGCATGTGTGCAGAAGTAAGGATTATTGCTTGGATGTAAGTGCAAACATTCCACAATGCATTGTTTGTTGTTTGATTTGTATCTGACATGTGATGCATCTTGAAGCATGTATTGCAATGCATGAGTAGCTTCAGTATGTAGTGTAATTGAATAAACTATCATATGTAGGCAAAGCACTCTACAAGAAAACTAGGCACATATTTGATTACTTGTCTATGAGTCTTGAACAAAATTTTACGTTGTTGAAAAAAATATGTTGAGTTGAATTTTTTCTTGGATTTGGCTGTTGCTGGTCACTAGCATATCTGATGTGCCTTGCAGGTATTATATGTACACCTGCACAAAAGTCGAATCTGTTTACAGATTTGACAACTTGTAAGTAATTGAATGTATTCACAGATTTGACAATTTACATGTAATGCAAGTTAATGAAGTTAGCATTTGATGGTAGCGTAAATATGCTCAAACTAATATAAAATGACATTTATAAATGCTTTTAAGAACGACTTACTTTAGTAGAGCTGTCAAGTCTTCCTCCTTGCAAGCTCTCTTATTGATACCATCCTGTTTGAGTTGACTGTTTTGGACAATTCAACCACCCTTTTAAGATTTTCCTCCATCACAGTCTCTAAAGAGACTTCAACGTCGATGTCCTCATTACACTCTATGTCACATGCCTGTACTTGAATTTCATTGCTATTGAACAATGGTCTTACCATGTTATCTAACATAGCTTGCTTTTGAAAGTCATTATCAAATGCTCTTAACAAACCTGTTTGTGTCCATCCTTTGCTAATCATGTCAGTCATGCTTGAGACATTGATCCAAGCCTTGTAAAGCCAATGACATAAGTGAGGCTTTAACTTGCTCATCTTGAAATCCATTTGCACATCCTCCCCTCCTTTCAATTGGCTTGAAATAGTGTCCATAGTAGACTTGTTAAATTCTTGGCGAAATGCATGCTTGAAAGGGCGTTGAATGACTACATCTGCCGGTTGATAGACACTTGTGCAGTTTGCTGGTATGTAAAGCACAAGAATTTCAGGATGATGTGTCTTCATCCAATCTCGAAATTCTTTGCTAATGTGCACACTCTAGCAGTCAATAAGCCATATCATCTCTTGATTTGCTGGGAGTGCCATTTGTTGGATTTGTGCATCTAGGTAAGGTCGTAGGATCTTCTCAACAAACTCTTTGCATGTCTCTAGTGTAGACCAGTGATTGTAACTGTAGGAAATGTTCCATCCAGACAATTCACACTCTTTTCTACCCCCTTCAACCTTAGGTAAAGTTTTTGTGGTGGTACCTTGGAAAATGACTTGAAAAGGTAAGCAATGTCCGTTTACTGCAGAAGATACAGTAACTGTAACTTGACGCTTGTCTTCTGTCCCATGTACTTTAATGTGCTTTGCTCCTTTAGTCTCCCATGTCCTTGATCCTCCTGTAGGAACTAAATGAATGCATGTTTGGTCAGTATTCACAACCAACTCCTTGGGTATGTTGTGGACTATGACTAAGTAAGCACACCGTTGTGCCATTGTCTTGCCTTGCTCTTCGAAATCTTTTGGCAGTTTACCAGCTGCAGTAGTTGCAGCCCTGTAACTCCAGTTCAGCTCAGCTTTCACAAAATGCTTTGTCCATTCATAAGATACTTTGAAGGCAGTAGAATGTGTACCCTCAAGGATATGCGGAGCTTTGTCAAGGATGATAGCCTTGATCAATGGCTGGATACAAACCGCATAGAGAGGTTGCCCTGCCTTTCTCATCTTCTTCAAAATTGCACAAATCTCTTCTTTCAAGAGAGGGTGAGAGTCTAAAATCGGGCAATGTTGGGCGGATTTGGCAAAGTAAGTGCCAAATTCCACACATCGCTTGTATGTATCTTTCAAGTCTCCATTTGGATGAAACCATTCTCTCATGGAGCTTTTAGACAAATTGTCATACACACAAGAGAGATCTCCAGGTTTCCTATAGGCTGACCTTAAGAAATTCCATGCCCCTCCTATACTTCTATGTTGTTTCATTGCATTGAAAATAGGAGGCCATAGAATAGGAGTAAACCAGTTTGTATAAGAACCTCTAACCTTCTTTGTGCCCACTGATCTCTTCATCTTCTCCACCTTTGGCTTCAACAACACTCTCTCCGTTTGTCTTGGTCTGCCCACTGGCCGCTTGAAAATCTCTTTGATTGGCCTCGACTGCTCCCTCTCCAACCTCTGGTTCAAAGTAGAAAACTCCTTCTCAATTTCGACCCCCCTCTCCTCTCTTGTAATGGAAACAAATGCAAAATCTACTCTTTGTTGTTTAGGTGCCATTGTTAAACCTTCTCTCATACACAAGCACAAGAAGATAGAAATACATACAAGAGTGGAAAGGGCAAAAAAATACACTCTACAACAACTTAAGGGAAAGTACTTAAACAAGATTAGGGTAATGACTTAGGTTTAAACAAGTTGGGCCGCCATAAATGGATGAAAAACGCAATTAGGATGAAATTTCCGCACAACTTTCCCACCCTAAACACGAATGATTTTTAATCCAATAAATGAGAAGACGAATTTCAAAAAAATCTATTTTTAGAACGCGAACCTTATTTTTTCAAAAAAATTAAATATTCGTGCGGCAGGTGGCGAACCTGCTATGGTGTTACGGTATATAGGAACCACAAATTGGATTAAAACCATGTCTACACAAAAGGATCTAACTTAGATGTTTGCAAGCTATCATTGTTCTTTTGTTTAGTGCATCATGTTTTGTTTTTAGAAATTTGAAATTGGATATGGAGTTGAATTTCAATGTCTACATGTATATGGCAATTGGGTCATTCATGGCATGTAATTCAAATGGTATAAATAAGAGCCTTATTTACATAATATAATACACACAACAATGCTAAGAGTTATTTTCATGTTATACTATGTCATGTGTGTTGTCACCACACTCACATATGGGCATGTTTAAACATGCTTATTGTGACATGATGCATGGTCAAGTATGGTAATCATTGCAATTTTTTAATATGAATTGGAGTTTTTTTCCTTCTATGTCTTCTCTAGACTACAACAAAAGTATGAAATAATATAAATCTTCATTGTATAATTTTATCATTAGAATGTTTCAAACAATGTTTTAACTCTATTTTTGCAACAATGAGGTTTAGAGTTTATTTAGCCTTGCTAGATATAATCTCATTTTGTTATGTAAGGTTTCTCAAGAATGGGCTCAATGAATGGGCTACACTACAAGAAAAACGGTCCTTTACAACTTGTCCATAGTGACTTAAATGGTCCAGAACGACTCAATTCTTGCGGAAATAAGTCGTTCTGGACCATTTAAGTCACTATGGACAAGTTGTAAAGGACCGTTTTTCTTGTAGTGCTAATAGTTAGGATGATAGGTCTCATGGACAAATGTTAATTTAGATCATTCTAAAGTTGCTTCAAATTGTTTGAGATGGAAAAGGGAGGTTCAAGAAGTTTCAACCAACTTTCAAAATTACTAAGGCTCCCACACACGACGAGCTAATGAGTTGTTAATAGAAAATCCTCTCTCAAAGAGGGACCAAACATCCATGTTTGGGCCCTCTTTGCTCGGTACTTTGCACATAAGTCTAATGAATTTTCTAAGTACTTGAATTTCTTGAGTAGGAACATTGATCCATGGAGCTAAGGAAATGAAAATTTGATGGACATAGGGGTGATTGGACTTAACACCATAATATAACACTAGAAGATCTTGTAAATAAGGCAAGCCTAATTTGGTTTTCTTTATCTCAAATGTCCACACCTATATTTCAGTGGTGCGTGGTTAGGTTTAAATCTACAAATAGACACCAAAAAGACACGTGTTTATAAGAGATTACACTATGTGTTCAAAATTTGTTAATCATTCTAGACTCAATAGTCAAAAAAAAATTATTTTATTTTTATTTTATTTTTAATTTTAGGGGGGGGTGTGTGTTGGCTATGTGACCAACTTATAGCTTCTTGGCTGTCACATGTGGAAATTCATATCAATTTCAAGTGGGCTCCAAATTTTTTATCAATTGAACTCGGGTTCACCGTCCATATTCACAAATCAACCAAATTTAGAGTTTGCGAATTAGGGTTGTAATTCATAGTGAAGAGGAAAAAGTAACCATTTTAAGACATATCTATCTTACAAACAACGTACATACCATAATTAAGCTACTATCAACCGTTCCATTTTAATAATATCAATACACTGCTTCACCTAAGTTTTTCAACCTGAATATGCTAGTGCAGCGTTGTGTTGTGAGAATAAACATAGTATAATTTTGATTTGAATAGAGCTTATTCCCGGCCTCACCTAGGGTACAAACTCGGTTGAAGAATGTTATGTTACATAGAAATGCCACTAGCTAACATTTAAGTACATTCAGACAAATCACTTGTCCAAAAATAATAAGGGATGTGCACTTGTGGGGACAAAAACATCAAACGTCAATAACAAAAGCAACAACACAACAACCACAATTTCAAATGTTTGCATTCCATGTTCACCAACCACCATATTTGTGTAGTTTTGCGATCTAGTGTACATCATATTGGCGGTTGGAATTGTCCAAAATTCATGCATAATTCCAAATATACTTAAATCCTTGTTCACTACACCATAGACATTTCAAAACCTTCAATGCTTCTATTTAGGCATCTATTTATCTTCTTGCCAAAGATATGAATTGGTGGCGTGGCATTTATGAGTTTTCACACATGTTTGCATTCCATGTTCACCAACCACCATATTTGTGTGATCCCAATTCCGATGCATACTTTTCCTCCAAAGTGGACAACTACGTACTTTAACATGAACACTAGTTATCATTCTAACAACTAAAAACAACAACACAATGATTGAAGGAGAAATTTCAATGATCAACATTGTCCACTCTAGGAGGCCTATGTGATTAGGAGGGGTCAAATGAGGCTTGTGATTTTGAACATTTCAATAGAAGTGAGACATGATATGACTCATGTAATCTTGATGTCATTGCATGCTCACAACGTTATTTGCTGATCCAAATAAAAGATTGGATAATTTGTTTGGGTTACGTGAGGGACTGTAGTGTTGAAAGTGTCCCCAATAGTCACTTCTACCTTGGAGAATATGATCCGCCTCCTTGTGGACTTTTCCACCACCCATAAGTACTATGTGCTTGTGCACCTACTTGTTCATGCCCCTCTTTGAATTAGCAGTAGGACCCCTCTTCCCATGCCACAATGATTTAGTATAGGAATTATTTTTTAAAGAAAAATAACATAACGTAAGGCCATGATATTAGATTGTAAGTATTCCCAAGCCACATGGCTCAAGTGCAAACTTGTGATTACTGCATATTTTTATGGAGGGTCTTAGCAAGCTTGTGATGGGGGACTTTTTGGCCACATGTGTGAAGTGTGCAAAAATGTTTTGCCTTCTTTTGAAGATAACAGAAAATTGACAGGTTGGTTTTTTTTTAAATGAATTCATATTAAAAAAAACTTTGAGGTGGATGTAATTAATCCTAAATAATTCACTAAACATGGACAATCTTCAACCCTTTATTGCTGAAACCTATTTTCACAACTTATTTATGGTTTTTTCACTCTGAATTTTTTATAGCAATCAAAGCATATCATCAATATATTCTGGAACTTTCTGGCAGAACTTGCCGCCCTCAAGAGCACATAAATGGCATCAATTTATGGCGCGTGAAGTTATCAGATGCAACAACTTTGTAAAAGAATGCCAGAATTATAATCCCCAAACTCTCCAAGAATTCACCACACTACAGAGAATTCAGGATTCGGGACTGTCAGTCACCTGATGTGGAGCCTAGGATTGCAGAAAATTCATCCCAGGCTTATATCCTCCAACTTCTTAATCTACCTGATGCTTCATGGAATTTCTTGAGCAGCAATACAAATCTCTTGAATCTGTGTCAAAAACGTCCAGCATCCATTAAGCTTCCAAAAACCATTCCAGTGGCTTTGACTGCGTTGGTAACCTCAAAGTGCAAGGAACATAAAGTAGAGTGTTCACATTTAGACTCACTCTGCTTCTGTACGTGCAAATACAAATTCAATCATCGTCTAAGTTATATCTCCGATTTTCGATGTTGCCTGAACACTTTGTTGCCTTCTCCACCTCAGCCTCCACAATTTATCCAGAGACAGCATCTTCAGCACTCGATCTGTGCACGAAGTTAAGTCACAAACAACATCTGATATACATTTCAGACAGATTGAGCAGCGAGGGTGCATGGGTGGTGACGCAGGCGTTGTTCCGAAAATCCAAATTGGCCAGCTGAACGGATGGTGCGGGGATGGCTAGAAACATTACAACATATCTACTATACATATTTCAGAACTTTGCAATGGCGAGGGGTACATGGGTGTTGATGAAGTTCGACAGCACAGGAATTCACATACTCATGGACCAATGCACCTAGCACGCAAACTGTGGCTCTTCAAATGTTTATGGAAATATGAACAATTGCACAGTTTGTACAGCATGAGCTTGAATGTGCATATAGAATATCATGTTATATAACAAATAGCATATGAATTATCCCCTAGAGCCGCAAACTTTCAGACAACTACCCATTTGAATATACCCCAAGATTTTGTAAAAATAAAAACAAGTTCATGGAACTACGAACAAGTCCACTTGCACAGCATAACATTGGAATTGCTATTTCTCATATGGATAAACCCACACACTCATTAATAATACCATTCTGCGAAAGACCACATGTCTTAATCCACAGAACTGCTACAAACTTTCAGACAACTACACACTTGAACATACCCAAGATTTTGCAAGAAAGCAAGTCCATGGAACTACAAACAAGTCCACTTGCACAGCATAATCTTGCATGTGCACTTTCCTATATGAAGAAAATCCACACACTCATTATATCATCCAGAAAAAGACCACATAGCTTAACCCAGAGAATCGCCCCTAACTTTCACACACATACTCACTTGAACATACCCCAAGAATTTGCAAGAAGGCAAGGTCGTCATGGGACTACGAACAAGTCCACTTGCACAGCATAACCTTGAATGTGCACTTTCTCACATGGAGAAATCCACACACTCATCATCATATCATCCAGCAAATAGGACATTCTTATCCCGCAGAGTCACAATTTTTTCAAACAACTACCCAGTAGAATATACCACAAAGATTTGCAGGAAAGCAAGTTCATGGAACTAATAATGATGAAACTACAAACAAGTCCACTTTATGCTGTGCACTTTGTCACATAAAGAAATCCCACACACTCAGTATATCAGACAGCAAAAGACCACATGGCTTAACCCCCAGAGTTGCAAGCTTTCGGAAAACCACCCACTTGAACATACCCCAAGAATTTGCAAGAAAGCCAGTTCATGGACTGCGAATAAATCCCCTTGCATAGCATATTAAGCTTGAATGTGCACTATTTCACATGAAGGAATCCCACATACACATCATATCATACATCAAATTACCACATGTCTCTACCCCCAGATCCTCCACAGACTTTCACACTTAACCCACTTGAACATGCCCCAAAAACTTGCAAGAAGTCTTGAAGTTCCATCACACACCTGCTACTAGCTGCTCAGCAAATCGGTGACAAAATAATTTTATTCAGCAATTCCTCGGTTCTGGAGCCACGTCCTCATGTGACTCTCCCGAAGTGCACCGTGGACATAGTCATGCACATTCAGCTTCTTCAACCTCCGCCCAGTACTAAGCCCTTCTTCCTTCTGTTTCACATATAATTCTTCGGAATGTGGAATAGGAGAAATAATGGAACCCCTAAATCGCTCCTCCACAGCATTCCCGGAATCCCATTCCTGGCCCCAATCTGCCGCCACCACAATGCCCAGTTCTTCTTCTTCTTCATTACTGTCCAAATTCAAATCCCTCAAAACCCCATCCACCAACCTCTGAAGCTCTGCGACCTCCAAAGAATCTTGCATTCGTAATTGGGCCACCTCACTTCGTAGACCTCGAATTTCTGCCCTCAGAGTCCTGTGGTCGCTCCTCCAGCAATTGCTCTCCAGAATCTCTTCCTCTTTGATTCCTCCGGCTATGACCTCCCATTTTGCAGATGATGCAATAGTGGCTCTCCGTGGAATTTCTGTGTGGGCATTTGTGGATGCGATTCTTTGCGGTCTGCGGAGGAGGTGTGGTGAATTGGGTGATGAGGTGGCCATGGGAGTACTCTGCATCATCATGTTCATTCTTCAAATTTGGCAACTGCCAAATTGGTGTGGCTAAATCTTTGTGGAAGAAGTTGCTGAGTTTCTACACATTTGAAGTGAGTTTAAGACTTTGCGGAAGAAATTGAGTGATGTTGAGTTGAGCTTGGCGACCATAATCCTCCTTCCATGTGGAGAGCAGTTCCAGCAACTCAACTCCCCTTGTGTTGTTCTATCCATGCCAAGGCCATTTCATCCATAACCATAACCAATCTCTCATCCAAAAGCAGAAGGGTTATCAACGCTCGGTTTTTATCCATAACCATAACTGATCTCTCATCCAAGAGCAGAAGGGTTATTAGGGCTTGGTTTCATTCATAACCATAACCCATCTCTCATCCAATAGCAAAAGGGTTATCATGGCTTGAATTCATCCATAGCCACAATGCATCTCTCATCCAAGAGCAGAAGGGTTATTAGGGCTCGGATTCATCCATAACCATAACCCATCTCTCATCCAAGAGCAGAAGGGTTATCAGGGTTCAGTTTCATCCATTACATAACCGATCTCTCATCCAAGAGTAGAAGGGTTATCAAGGCTTGGTTTCATCCATAACCATAAATGATCTCTCATCCAAGAACATATGAGTTATAAGGGCTCGGTTTCATTCATAAGCATAACCAATCTCTCATCCAAGAGCAGAAGGGTTATCAAGACTCGGTGTGCATCCGCATGTCAGTGGCCATGACACACAAACGAGAAGGAAGGTGAAACACCTACAATAAAATATTGTATTTAGTGTC
Organism: Polytrichum formosum; assembly: GCA_964035585.1. NCBI lineage: Eukaryota > Viridiplantae > Streptophyta > Polytrichopsida > Polytrichales > Polytrichaceae > Polytrichum > Polytrichum formosum. The sequence continues at coordinate 28,913,904 of OZ037940.1, read as the reverse complement.
ACCAATTCTATTTTGACTTGTTAAATACCAATTGTAAACCGCCCATGGAGTGTCACTACCACTAAATGTAAACCTAACATTATTCGGCATTCATTTTTTTTTTAAACATTTGGGCATTACGTGTTTACAATGTTGCAATTATTGTCACTTACTAAGTGGGTTTTCATCCAAACTCAATCATCCATGATAATATTTCATTCCAAAAGTGTTAGGATGCTGAATATACTAACCTTTGTTTCAATGAAGTAAGTTGGGATGTCAGTACTTGTAAACTTATTCATAAGAAGTGTTTGAATTAGAAAAGTTACCACAGTGACACAAAATACCATATGACACTAAATATAATATCTAGTGTAAACCTCGTGAACACCTGTTCTTTCCATATATATATTTATTTATTTATTTATTTATTTATTTTTATTTTTTTATTTTTATTTTTATTTTTTTGAGAAGGATGACCCTTCAAAACATTACTCAACGTTGAGCTCTCATTCCGTGAGCCCTCATCATATAACAATGAGATGCTCGAAAAATTACACCAAGAGACTCAGATTTAGACTGAACTCTCCTAGCATCTCACTATTATATTCTGAGGGTTCACGTCACTAAGTAATGTATGGGCTAGGGCGAACCGACCCATACATTGGTACCTTACCGGATGTCTAGTGATGTCACATTTGAATGAATCGGCCCTCAACCTCATAGGGGGTCTTTTTGTATTGGAGCCACTTCATCCACGATATGTAGGATGGTTGATTTTAAGTGAGTGCCACGAATCCCTAGCCGTTCGCCCTCCCCGGTAAGGTACGAATATAGGGGTTGGTTCGCCCCAGCCGTAATGTATGTTGCCCTTGATATCAATACACTGCAAGCCACTTGAAAACTACAATCCGACAGCACATATGTTTCATCAAAGTTGAGAGGGTTTCATTCGATTAATCGTTTTAAATGGACACCTATAATCAAGTGGTGTTATGGCAAGTGTGGATATAAGAATGGACACCAGAATGACACGTCTTTAGAAGAGATTGGACTACATGCTCATAATTTGACATTGTACAATCTATATTGACATAATTGGGTGGACCTACATGATCACTTAGTAATAATAAATGAATCTTCACTTTGATAACGAATAAAGATATGAACGTTACGGACACAATTTGGATTTGCTAATAATCTCACACATATTAGAGTTATCCTTTAACTCAACCGGAGTTTTAGTAGGGAGTTGGTTGTTTCGCATGCATAACTTTCCATGTTCAGTAAGTTTTGGGTGCATGCTTGGAATCAATGTGGAGGTTTGAACGAAGGACATTCCATATTGGTTCATTGGGTACCAAACTCATTTTGGCATGTCTTGATTCATAGATTCATAGAAATGGATCTACGGTGGACGTTTGTTAGGTAGATTTTACCAAACCCTAAAGTGTTTTTTCTGTTAGGGTTATTTTTCGTCAATGGGTGGATTTAATATACTAAAGTAAAAACATGAGAGAGAGAGAGCCGTTTCACCTTGATCAGAGCCACAAGCTCGCATGTAAACCTTAGACGATTTTACGGAGCCCAAATAATAGTAATAATACAATCAAATAATAAAAATAAGAAGAATAAGAAGAATAAGAAGAAGCTCACTTGGAACCACTGCGAAAGTCCTTGACATGAGGTTCAAGTAGGGGTTAAGTTTCACTCCACACAAAATTGGCTCCTATTCTCGCTCGATCTTCCCCACCGTGTGAACCTCGCTTCCAAAAGTTGCAAAAAACACTTGTGCCTCATGTCACGTACTTGAAGCGGAAAGAAGCACAAAAACGTGTTTTATAAACAACAATAGCCAACTGGCATTCTGTCAACATTATAAGAGCTATAAATAACCACAACAAACAAAAATATTGCAACTTGGACCCTTGAATGCTTCTCACCCTTGCAAAAACTAAAAAATAAAGAATCCAACAGCCATCCACACCATACGCATGGAGGATAAGTTTACACTTATAAACATCGGTTGACCACCTCAATGCCTGGGAAGATTTTCGGGCACAAGCGGTTGAAATCCTAGTGTTTCCCAAGCATCACCGGTTATTATGCATGTTGGGATCTGAATCTTTCGGTTTTTGTTTATTGAATAGTTTGAGGTATATTCCGTAGATTCCTCTAAATGATGGGTAATTTTCGTGAAGTCTTGAACTTCAACTGACGAATGGGGAGAATTGACCGCTACTGTAGCTACAGATGCACCGGTTGTGTTTGAGAGATAACCGGTTGAACGTGCAAGAGTTTGGGATAATTACTAATCATTTTAGAAGAATCTATGGAATATGCCTCGGGTTTATTATTAAAAATGACGAAAGATCACAACGTGTAACTGGATGGACTTGGAAAACACTGGGATCTTGACCAATTATGCTCACAAAAATCTCCCTGAAGACTGACTTCAACTGGTTATTTCTCAAACACAACCCACCAATTATTTCTCAAATGCAACTGGTTATTTCTCAAACACAACCAGGTTATTTCTCAAACGCAACCACCGGTGATTCAACCAGGTTAATTCTCAAACACAGCCAGGTTCTTTCTCAAACACAACCAGGTTATTTCTCAAACGCAACCACCGGTTATTTCTCAAACGCAACCAGGTTATTTCTTAAACGCAACCTGGTTAATTCTCAAACGCAAGCACTGGTTATTTCTCAAACGTAACTGGTTCATCTGTAACTCGTGGTAGGTGGCTCCGGGCCATCCATTGAACCACCTTCTCTTTATTAAATTTATTAGCCTTGAGGTTGTTTCAGCAGTGACGCTCCTGTGACGCCCGACTTTATAAGTTCCCTCGTCACGTGCTTACTGTCACATGCCCGAGTCCTGACAACTCTTCCTTTCTCTATATTACACTTTATTGTTCCGCTCACCAAATCTTGCCACCGCATTAAAGTCCACGGGGAGAGAGACACAGGGAATTGTCGTATATTATGAGCGTAAACTACACTAACTGTTGCAGTTAGTGTCACCAAATTCTATTTGTCTTGCTCAGGGCCACTTCACACACGAGCCAAGAGCCGTGACCATGAAATTGTGAGAGCCCAAAAGAAAGTGTCCAATTGCCGTCCCAAGGCACCTCCAAAATCATGTAGTGTGGTCACGGACCCTCGAGTGTAGTGTGAAGTCATATGTGACCGGGCCCTCAACCGAATGTTATTTCAAGGAATTTCTAATCATGCGGGTCCTCGCACATGATAAAATAGAATAAATCAACGGTTGTGAGCGTTTGGAGTACCATGGTCTCCTGGTCTTGTGTTAGGCCTACCTCCAACATGTGGTTTTTGAAAATAATCCAAGTGACCATGAAACATGATCCATTTGATGCTATGTAGGAATCCATGTAGACTTTACATCCATCTTGCATTCACATACTCCGTTGGTCCCTCAAGCGTAGTGTGAAGCAAACTTGGACCGGCTCTGCCTTTTCCACCAATGAGAGTGCTTAAAGTGTAATGGTCACGGGCTCTCAGTCTCGTGTGTGAAGTGGCCCTCAATTCTATGCTTTGTAAACAGCCCATGTACGGTCACCAACAGTAAATGCAAACCTAACATTATTTGTAAAAACGTTGGGGCATTATAGATTTACAGTGTTGCAATGATTGTCACTTACTAAGTGATTTTTCATCCCAACTTCAATCATCCATGACAATATTTCATTACAGAAATGTTAGGATGCAAACTATATCAAACTTTTGATTCAGTAATTGGCATTTTGGATGAACAAAAAGTAAGTTGGGATGAGATTACTTCTAAACTTATTTATAAGAAGTGCCACTAGAAAAATTACCATAGTGACTATAATACCATGTGACACTATATACAATATGATTGTAATGTACCCTCATCCATCCAACATAAAAACTTGACCCCCTTATAGGTTTGTTGCCAATAGGTTCATCTCAAATCAACTTTAAAATGTAACCTACAGGTTGTGCATATTATTTCAAGGCTTTTGTGTTAGATGAATGAGAGGCACTACGCTCATATACGTTGCTTCCCAATCTCCATTTTCCACTCACTTGACTTCGATCACTTTTGTGATTTTTTTATTTTTTATTTTTTCCCAAAGTTTTCAAAAGAGGAGCATTGGCTACAATCATTGGAGTGACAAAGCCACAATGTATGGATGATATTAAGAAAACAACCAAATTTGTACATACTCATCCAAAACTTGACGATTTCATCCAATGACTTTAGGGATTTTCTTTGCCAATCTCTGTAAAAAAAACATGGAAAATTATATAAATATTATAGTTTCTATTTTTTAATTATCAAATTAGTCGCTAGATTAATATATGATCTGGATAACTTGACTCTGACACGGTGTGCTACACAATGCTTCACCCCTAAATGCTTTTAGCATGTTCATACTTAGCATGTCTAATTGTGTATCCTCTTTGTATACTGGATGATATGAAATCTTCATCAAACTCTTTTCAAGCTAAGGTAGACGGGTTGTAAATGGTTATTTCTTTTCCAGCAGCCCGCAAGTTCTCTTAGGATCTGAAACATGTGATTAGCAAATTCATATCAAATTTCCTCATTGTTTTTGGAGCTCAAGTGCACACACACACACACACACACACACACACACACATATATATATATATATCTTGTTCATTATCAAAGTGGAATTTTCTCGTGCTTATTAAGTGGTCATATAGGTCACCCCCAATTATGTTGATTGTTGAGCCTAGACTAGTTACTCATAGTTTGAGCATGTAGTGCAATCCCTCTTAAACACATATATCCTTAAACTTGTATCCATTGTTGGAGCCACACCTAACCACATACCATTCAAAAATAAGTGTTTGATCAAGATACGTAACCAAATTAGGCACGTCTACCTACTTCGTGCAGGTGTCAACAAGAATAACCTTGCACGACAACAAGCTATCACAATCTACCAGAAAATCACATCACAATCTACATTCACGTTTTACAATGTCAAAACACCATATGTACTGAGAGGCCCAAATCAGCCCTCAAATGCATCAAGGGGTCAAGGTAAGCGGCCCTTAAATGGATATTTTTAGCCATGTATCACTTCTCGTAGGATACAAAATATGCAATTAGTGCAAGATGATCAGCAAACCCAAACCATGCATGTAGTCATTTGCTCATGTTTTTGTTTTTGTTTTGGAGATCATATGTATTATCTTATTCATTGCCAAAATGAAAATTCTCTTTCTTATTGATTAACCATATAGATCCTTCCAATATGTTGACTACTATTGAGCATGCAAAAATTATCATTTTGTTCAATTTGGGTGATTTCAAAGGCCAAAGTTGCTTACCCAACTCAAATGTGCTCAATAACTTATCATCGAAATGCGTAACATAATGTTCTATATTAGGAAGAAGTTGTGCCTTTTCTTGGGGTGAGCAACGCATTCATTTGTACTGAAAAAGATCTATCTTATTAAAAATACATCATGTGGTCCAAAGAGATTTCCTCTAAAGTTCTAAATAATGTGCACAATTTCCTCCTCACAAAACAACTTACAATTTTCTCCATTGGGTGGAACCGGTTCGCACCCACCCGCCACTACTAGTACGGGTCCACCCAACGGTCGTTATCTAGTACAAACTTTTGTGAACTGCATTTCTTGTTCAAATGTGAACTTTAAGAATTCCAACCCCACCTTTTGTGAGCAAAAGTTAGTCACCGTCCATCTTTCAAACAAATAGGTTTCAGGTGGTGCGGCACCACAAGGATCATGCCAAAAGTCTTTCCTGGATCAAAGCCGAGGAAACACACATAATCACCCCTAAAACGGTTTGCATGGATACTACATCCAGTAATGGACACGTGGTGTAGACACGGCTGGGGCGAACCAACCCCTATATTCGTACCTTACCGGGGAGGGCGAACGGCTAGGGATTCGTGGCACTCACTTAAAATCAACCATCCTACATATCGTGGATGAAGTGGCTCCAATACAAAAAGACCCCCTATGAGGATTCATTCAAATGTGACATCACTAGACATCCGGTAAGGTACCAATGTATGGGTCGGTTCGCCCTCCCCGTGTAGACACCCAATACACACCTTGTCGTTGGCGTGGTGCAGTAGGTTGGAGCCTACTAAGATAGAGGGTGCTAAAACCATCACCCCAACCAAAATCAACCCCTAAAACCTTGTACAATAGGGTCCAAAAATATTTCGAATTTTTGGCATGGAGTTGAATGAGAATGAAAACTACAAACTTTGAAAACCTCTTGTAGGCCGGCTCAAAAATTCATCAATTCACAAACCGTAAATTGTGTTGGAAAGATAATAGAGTCTACTTTGACAATATGAAAAATTTGCATTACAAAAGTAGAAAATAATACATTTAAAATTTTATTATAATATAGTATCTACCATCTAGTGCTACCACCTCTTGCTGAAACACTTGCTTGCATTCTATCAAGCATAGTTCTAATCAAAGTTTGGAGTTGCTCCAAAGATATTGTATCTCATGTTGATTGAATGGTTTGTGCCATTCCCTCCTTGTTTTTGAGTCTAGGACGATGTCGTAACAAAACTTTGACAATCTTCCATAAATTTTCTATGGGATTCAAATCTAGAGAGTTTGTAGGCCAAATTAGTTTTTCCAGACCATGAGCTTGTCTCCATTGCAACGTAAGTGAGCTACGGTGGACTGGAGCACCATCTTCCATAGTTTCAATTGTTGAGGATGATCATGTAAATTTTTGTGTCACATTCAATAGGCTTGATAATTCCGACAATGATTGTCTTCTATCATCTCTAACATAATGTGCCAACGCTCTAGCATCGCGATCACTCAACTTCCGACGCCTACCACATCGGGGTTTCAAAGATTCTACACTCCCTCGGACCTTCCAATTTGTCAAGATAGTAGAAACAGTTGACCGTGGAACATTCAATACAGATGCAATGTCTGAACTCTTCATTCCACTCTCACGCATTCAACACCATATTAAACATTTCGGGACTTTGGGGAGTCCCAAAATGTGGAAAATGGTCTGTATCGTGCATATGGGAACATATTTATTGCACACATGAACATATTTTGAGGTTGTGGGAACGTGGGAACATTGAAGGCAAAGCACATGAGGCCATCTTTGAGCGTGGGGAACGTCGTGCTGGGGCCGTGGGAGCTTCTACATGTGAACGTGTGAACGTCCACCAGGGAACGTCTGGGCAACATGTGGGAACGCGGGAACAACCATGGGAACGCGGGAACAACATATGGGAACGCGGGAACAACATATGGGAACGTGGTTGATTCCAGAGGGTGACGCACATACTCTCCACTTGGGCACGCAGAGCCTCTCCATATGGGCGCGCAGAGTCTCCATGGGGGCTCGCAGACACTCCATATGGGCACGTCAGCATGGGAGGGCTAGCCAGTCATGATAGCAAGGAATCGTGGGAGCTATGTGGTCTTCCACTTTGGCATGCTCAATTTGCACCGGATCTGCCGAATCCTAGTACTACGGCTAAAACTTCCAATATACAAAGGATGTTTAATATACATGTCTTCACGTTGCATATTAGGTCTTCAGACCCTCAAAATTGTCCCTAGCCTTCCATTAATGGCGACACGGGTACACCGTGCCCACAATATTGTTACAAGGAGCATGTAAAGTATTGAAAACAATGATGGTAACCATGGCAGGCCTTCATGGTCTCCCATCGACCAGCCATGCAAAAAAATGTGTGTCAAAGGTAGTATTAATTTTGTTGTTGTGTCTCCCACTATCAAACAACGCACATGCAACATGCAATTCTAATGTGTCACTCCTACCTCCCTCTGTATTTTGCACATCTTTGAATCACGACCGTCCACCGACGGTGGGGCGTCCACGAGCCCCTCGGCCACGAGTTGCACGGCCACGACTTGCACGGCCATGACCTCCGCGTGACGCACTCGCACCACCAACGTCATCCTCACCTGCCCTGCGTCCCCGCTCTGCTGCAGCACAACGGCGAAGGTTGTCTTTTGCATATTCGATCTGCTCTAGTGGAATCGTAATCTTAAGGGGCTCACAATCTTCATGTGCCGGTAGAGGCCATGCCGCCAAGATGCAGTCGATCGGTTGCCAGTCTGGAATTGAGTATTTCAAATCGCGTTTCCACTTGAAGTTGGTGTTCGAGTCCCAACCTTTCCACTTCTTTGTTATGTCTCTAGCAGTCGAAGTGGGAGTGAACCATTGTACAAGAATTTGTCGAGGATGTTCCCCAGTGACGTTCATGTTAGGTGGACACATGGCTCGGCACACCCATATGGGTCTATCAATATCTTGTTCTTGGGGTCGAAGAATGAGGAAATGTCCCTCATGCACATTCTCGCCAATGCGGAAAGCAGGTGCAGGACGAAGGTTAGAAGGCCCCACATACTGGTCGTCCGGTTGGTGTTCCTCGCGAAGTTCGCCAGTTTGCAAGAAAGGGTGCCAATCCTGTTCTATTCTACTACACGGCCAGAATCCATCCCTCAGTGGCGATCCCGCAGTGTATACATCTGTGAGGGGTGCATCCAATGCCTCCTTCACCCCAGTCCAATATTGTAGAAGATGTCCATGGGAGCCTCTATATGCTCCGGTCATGTCATGGTCGCATATTGATTGCCAGTAGTCAATAAACCCTTGCAAACCGATAACAACATCTTCTAGCTTTGCCATATCTCGGGGTTTTGCAGGAACAGGGTCACCTGTGGGGAGAGCCGGCTCCCCCTTTATATTCGATTTCCACATTAGTATGCCATCTTTGGGCAACCATTCATCATGCGTACTCAGCACTTTGTAATGCATCACAGGCCAACCGTCATCCCGGACAACAAATTTGAATTGTTGGGCTTTCGTATGCCCAATGAGTCTGTCTTGTCCATCAGGAATGTAGTCCACAACAAATGCCCTCCAATCCGGAAGTTCCTCTATCATATGTGGGATGATAGGGACCTTCTCCATGTCCATGTACGATTTCATGAGCAGTGGGATAGTGGGGTAATCATGTTCACGCAAGTTCATGCTCCATCTACCAAATGAGGCGTCGATGTCGTCATGGGTATGACCAACTAAAAGGTAAGACACATGGACCTCACTGAATATCCCTTTGGCCGTAAGCATGGACCAAAATGCCTTCACAAACCTGCATTTGTTGTCCTTCCAACAATTGTCCAACTGCACATGCAAAATAGGTGGAAGAGGAACAGCTGGGATGGGCTCCATGGGTGGAGCTCGTAAACCTTCCAAACATATATCACTACCATGAAGAACAGCACGATAGAGAGGTGAACGTCCGGCACCATGGAACAACTCGCGTGATGAAGAAACCGGAGGTTGTTCCAAATCGCGGAGGAGTCTCGCGAATGAGCCTACTGTATGGTTGCAATCGCCAGGATACAAATCCAAGGCATAATGAGCATATCTCTCATCTCCATGTCCATGAGCCATCATTCCAGTTACTGACAGTGGTAGTTTAGTGAACATATCGGTGTCTTTGTTCTTGTATGCAAAGCAAGGAGATGCAGTTTTCCCATGGTCCATCTTGTCATGAATGATGGTCAACACCTTTCGGGGATGTTCAATAGAGAGAGCCCTCATGCATCGGTAAGCATTTCGAGCGGATTCTTGTTGTGCTTGATGCTTCTCCAACTGCTTCGAGAACCCGGTGTGGGCTGCCGAACCTTTAACATGTTGCAGAATAATAGCGGCAAGTGAGTCACATTTCCCACAACGGGCAAAATTGTCACCAGCCCTCTTTTTTACATAGTGCTTAAAGTAGTTCTGCTTTATCTGGCTAAGAGTCGAAAGTGAAATTGGCAGCAAACCACATTTCTCATTTACCTGAAAATTGCACACACGAAAGCGTTAGAGACTGCAACAATTTCTAAAATTGATCCCAGATTGACGCCATTGTCATGGTAAGATATCTCCATCAGACCCACTAGAACTTTAACATGAGCGTGTATGCTGACCTCGTTGATTGTAACCAAAAATTTGTTCCATTTTGTTCCGCGAGGCAAGACCATCTCGACTACTCGAGTGCCGTTAGGCAACGTGCGGGATTTATGAGGCATCATGTCCGCTTTGTCCTGAAGTAAGGTGGTCAGAGTGGCAGTGGCTTGCTGAGTGGACACCCGATGCCGTTTGGTGTTCAAGTTCCCATGGTCTCGTGGACGCACACCACACTTGAATTCTTGACGGTTCCTATAAAATGCGGTCTTGGAGATCACAAATATATGCCTCCATGCTATCAGGCATATATCCCGTCCACTCAAAGTCACAACATTCGCTGATCCCCCGGGAAGTGTATGTACTTGTCCATGGACCTCAAGTCGTTTGGCGTGCCTCATCCTTGTTGAACAGTCATAAAATTCCGTGCGAAGCGCAAGTGCCTCCTCTCTAGGAAAGAATCTAAGGCACTCGCGATCGCAACAGACAACTGCAGAGAGTTGGCGTATGCTTGCATTGTTCAGTATTTGAGATTTTTTGGTCGGCTTACTATGGTCCGCTGACCTGGATGTGTCGTAGGCCCTTTTCCCATCCTTCCTTTGTTTCTCCAGCAACTTCGATTTGTCGCGCAATCTGTGCGTGCTCACAAGAAGGTGATGTGCTAGAGTACAACCACTCTGGAAAACACGATTGAGTGGCCACACCCTCAAAGAAAACATCGCCCCCATGTCCATCATTCCCTCAATAGGCTCCATGATAAGGACACCAACGTGATCATTTCCAAGACATCTGTCTTCCACGCAGTCGATTGGGTTCACATTACGGCAAATGCCTTTTGCCATATTTTGACCATCTTCATTCACAAGCATCACTGGCATGTTTACCCAATCCTCCCTTTGAAGCCCACTGCAACTCGGGTCAATGTCTTCAACGTGGCCGTCATTTTCTTCTTCCGAGAATACAGCTTCGGAAAGGGATGTCCCCTGCACAATAAATGCAATCCTGTTAATAATTATCCCCACAAACAATGTGATGGCAACATATGGGATTAGCAAATCACCTCTGTTGTGGACGACTCTGGAGCCATTCGTGATTCTGGAGCCTGCACACAAAGATCACCTGCGCAATTAGTCACACGTTCGACTCCTAAGCATCTGCTCCAGCGGATATTCCAAAGAATTCCAGTCGGGAATTCAGAGTGGACCCCTCTGCCAGGATCCACTCGGTCTATGTGAGAATTTTAATCCTAATCGCTGAAATCCAATGAATTTAGCGATCTTTTTAATGAAAGATGTGGAGCGCCTTCCACCAAGGTCGTATGCTCCCAACTACATAGCTCTAAACCCTAAACCCTAAACCAGCTTCATAGCTCCAGATACCTACATTCAACAATCCATTCAATAATCTCACCCTACGTAACCAGTCAAACAAATGCGTATACTACGGTAACCAATCATCAAGGAAAGTAAGTCACTATGCATACTACGGTGTGCTCTTGGCAGAGCTAGATAATTTCCGACAGCAATGCGTACATAGTTCAACTTCCCAACCCTAAAAATCCGTTTGGCAGGTTCCCCTCGATCTAGTGGATCAGGCCCGCGTCACCGCAAGGGCAAGTTCCACTCGGTCGAGTGGATCAGGCCCGCGTCACAGCAAGGTCAAGTTGCACTCGGTCGAGTGGATCACGCCCGCATCACCGCCAGGGCAAGTTCCACTCGACCGAGTGCAACTGGCCAGCGTCACTGCCCCGCGCTAGTTCCACTCGACCGAGTGGAACTGGCCAGCGTCACCGCCCCGCGCGAGTTCCACTCGACCGAGTGGAACTGGCCAGCGTCACCGCCCCGCGCTAGTTCCACTCGACCGAGTGGAACTCGCGCCACATGCATTGTGCCTGCGCCATCCGTACAGAACTCCGTACAAAGTGTACGGACTGTACACCGCCACCGACACTAAGGCACAACATGCTATACATGGAACTGCAACCCAGCGAGAATACAGTATTCCTTGGTGTGGGAATGCATGACTAAACCTTGAGCTTCTAGTGCTCCCAGAGGATGGCGACCAAATACGGGTCTGAGGTGCTCCCTGGGAGAGAATCAAGGCGACAAAAGAGTGTTGGAGTATGCAATGGAGGCTTATATAGTCGGGTCGAGTTGATTTGGTGGGAGAATTGTGTACTCCCCTCCTGCAATTTTGAATGTTCCCTCCGTCAGGACGGATTGGAGGTCCTTTTGGATCCATGGGTGGGTTTTTACATGCACCTCTAGTCAAATTCATAAGGTCTCCAGTGAATGCATTCAATGGAGTGACGAGTGTAGATATATATATCTATGATCTTGGTACCTTTCTTACGAAGACCACATTAGACACTCTTGGGCATCATACCATGCTATGCTCACGCGTACTACGTTCTGGTACTTCTTACTTGGATGTTGGAGTGATGAGTTGCAGTGTGGAATGTGGTCCTTTGAGTACCTTTGAACCTACATCGAGTACATATATCCAAGGGGCATCAACCAAAATTCCACCGGTGTGTACTACGCTACTTTACTTATTTTTTCCCATGTCCAATGTTAGGATGGAAGGTGGTAATCCCCTGATTCCCGTAGGGCCCCAGATTCTATGATGCACACACCAAATGAATGTGTTGGTCCGATTAGTGTAACAGAAATAATCAAATATAGCACTCCAGAAACCAATCATTTGAGAGATCAAGCTCCAAATATGAAGTATAACATGGTGCAGATTTCCCATGTAGCCAGGTAGTTTAACATCCCTCGTAATATTCTGTAGGATCCCCCACGCAAGTTAAAAGTGTGTCCATTAATGCAGTGCAATTAATGGGGATTTTGTGGCAATGATGACCACATGCCCGTCCACCCTCTTCACATTGGAAGGCTTGCAAGCACATAATATGCAACAAAACCTCGCAATTCTATCAAGCATTCTGCTACTCCGCGCTGGTGAGTGTTCTGTCGTCCACAATGTTGTTTTCTGTTTTTGGTTTGTTACCTGGTGAATGTTGGCAAAGTTCGTGCCCTGTATTATACCGTTGGAAAGGGCTTGAAATAATCATTACAACAGTATATTCCAAGATAGATCTATGAGGAAATCTGCAGTCGCAAAGTGCATGTCAGAGCTGCAGTCCCTCCACGACTGCAAATCTGTTTTTGTGGGTTATGAAGTGCAATTCTGGGAAGTTGGTGCCTTGTAATATTCCGTTGGAAAGGGCTACAAATTTCCTTTGCAACGGTATATTGCGCGCCCACAAATGAGTTAAAACTGCAGTCACAATTCCAACTTGAAATCTGCAGTCACTGCACAACTGCAAATCAGTTTTTGTACAGGGGTTGCATCTTCCCAAGTTCGTGGTTTTCTTGTTTGGTGCAACACAATGTAGGTGGATTTTGCGCAAATGCAAGCTCGGACCCACACAAATGTGCTATGTGTGTTTTATGCACAGGTTTTCTCTCATTTTGTTTGTTGGGGTTGGTGCATCAGGGTGGGGAAGTTCTGGCCAATCCCACGTGATGGCGACACTTGTATTGGACCTGGACGAAGATGTACAGTTGAATGTGCTTCTTCCAAACATGTTGGTGGGTGCCACGAAGGTGGATATGGGCGCAGAGACCGAAATGGACATCCTGCAGCGTTTGCGGGTATTGCACACCCTGAGACTTTCCTGCAAGGCATGGAAAGCGGTCGTGGATAAAAGTGTCGAGTACAATGCTCTACGCTTGGCCGAATACGACTACGCGATATGGCCCAACGATTCCATGAGGTTGGCATTGGCGGGTGAAGTAAATCTCGTCACTCAATTCCAAGAGAACATGAAGTGGTTCTCAACTAGCCGGCACGTCAGTACGCAGATCCCTCGGAAGATACGTCAGTCGAACTTGGAGGATTTGACATTGCAGACATTGGCTGACCTCAGAGATCAATTGCAGATGTCATTTTGTGCGGTGGAATTCTATGGCATGAGCTTTCATCCAAGTGCACCGTACTGGACATGCCCGGCCGAGAGGGTGTAGATGGAAATTGTGCTTGATTGCACACATACAACCTATATACATGTGGAATTCACATTTTTGTCTTGTCCGACGGAGCCAAATTTGTCATCTGACACATATGCAACAAATATGTCATTTACATATGTGAGTGGTCATGTCTTTACTTTTCTGCACTTACTTGCATGCTTGCAACACATGTAAGTACGGTGATTGGTAATTTGAACCATTCTTGACCAATTATGTGCTTCCGATAACCGTGACTACACTCATTGCACGGGTGCCAGGTGCCGCTACGGCTCAGGTGAAACTACACTGGAAGCGGTATTTTATGTTGTCATTGTGGGAGGTTATCCTAATTTACCCACATTGTCATTACAGCTTACTTTTACTTCATCCGCATTTAGTTTGGTATACTCTGCATCAGCACAAATATGTATTCAAATATTGCCATGGATGGTTGCACGTTTAGATAAGAAATCGCTTAGTATGCAATGGGTATTGCAACATTGTATGGTGCACTGCCCAATTTATTTATTTATAAGGAATAAGAATAAACGTGGGGTTTACATTTCGTGTGCGTGACAGTACAAGGGTAGTTTAAGGTGTGTGCATTGGTGTTGTTTGGTTTGTTTTTTTGTGAACCACACCTTCTGCCAATTATATTTACACAATGAAACTTGTGTTCCATTAAAAAATCCATGATGAAACATCTGATATGCCCTCATGTAGTCAGGGTTATCGAAAGTGCATGCTTCTTAAACGGATACACTAGTCCTCCCAATCATGTTGACTATTGAGTGTACTAGAGTAGTTCTTCACATTTCAAGACAGAGTCCTATCTCTTTTAAACGTGACAGCAAACAAATCCAGGGGCGTGAGTAAGAAAAGTCGCCACTTAAGACCCATCTAGGTTACACATTGCATTGAGCAAGCCAAAAAGAATTGGTGACCCTAAATACAATATTTAGGACAAGGCTTTGACCAGTGTGTACTATCAATGACAAATTTCATTTGTCATTGAACTTCAATTAAAAAGTGACATGTGACGTTTCCTCCAACAAAAATGAATGTCAACTGACATATTTAGAAATTTTATGGTTATGAATAATCGAAATACAATCTTGATTCGCAACAAAGAAAACTATCAATCAAGCATAAGTATCGTTTTCTTCTCACACCCATGTGGAAGTGTGTTCCGACGTTCAAGTGCACAAATTATCCCTTGCACATGTGGATTTCTTCTTCAATGTATTGAAACTTTAATAATATCCTTTTCAGACACAATGTGGTATTTGTAATTCAATCACTGCCATGCCTCGGATAATTACACCCAATAATATGAACCGTTGTAGTTCATTGGGCCCATCAATTGCCCAATCAACAAGCCATGCCTGAATTAATTAATACGGTCTCCTGTATTGTTTTCATAACTGAACTGAAGATTTCTTGCACATCCCCTGAGTCAATAATGTTGACTCAACTTCTTTCGACTACGAACAACATATGTATTTCCGCGGGGTTGCTTTTAGACACATTGCGGGACATTCATGCGACCCAAACAGGGCTCAAACTTTGGCGCTTAACCTGAAGTTTTTACGTGATGGCTGAGCAATTTGGAGTAGACCCTAAACCCTAAACCCTACACTTTTGTGTTCCAATATTTGTAAACTACATTTTCACATGAAACTTCGTGCATATGTAATATGCTATAACGTTACTTTTTAATTTCGTTTTTGTGTAATATATGAAGTCAATGTTATTTCTGCCCCCATATAATAGTATGTATGTCTTTCTTTTTCTTCACCATAACCTAATCGACAAGGATATTAGTTTGAATTTGGTTCTAAGGAAGTATTGTACCCCTAAAGCATACATTGAACACATGATTACAAATACCCAAAAAGGTGGTTTCGATCTTAACCATGGATGACACTAGTATAGAGTCGCTAACTTTGGGATACACAGTGAGATATTTTTTTAGGTACATAGATAATTGTAGCGCCCATGTCAAAGGCCTCCCATATAAAGGTACGGTGTGTTGAATTGAACCCCTAGGCATTACAGACCCCTCTGACAGCCAATTTTTGGGCCTCCCCCAATTTAGTTATACTTATTGGAAGTGCATGTCCAATGTCTTCTGACCATGTGTCTGCATAATGTTTGCTTTTTGATCAACACTAAACCACTTCCCAATCAAATATACTGAGTCCATTAAGAAACCATGATGCCACTTAAATCCCATATACCTTAAATCCAAGGTGTCAGGAAACCTCACAATGTCATAAGGAGATCTTGTAGTGCAGTTCCATGTTTGCATATAATGCAGGCCTCATAAAATTAGGCGTTCGCATAAATTAAATAAATTAGCTTAATTTATGCGCGCCGTGCATCCGAGGCGCATAAAATAACCATTTTTCAAGAAATGACTGGAAAATGCTAGGAATTGGACAACTGGAGTGTGTTTCGTATGGCATTGTGTGTGGCATGTTTTATTGTGTTGACACGCTCCCATCTATATGGCGGGATAGAAGGTTGTGATCAATGTAGACGACCAACCCTAAACCCTAAATTGCACGTCGGACTACACAACCTCTGGGCATCTTTGAATTTTTTTTTCTTAATTTATGCGCGCTGCTCAAATTATTTTATGCGTTTCAGGCGTCTATTTATAGAACGCATAATTTTATGAGGCCTGATATAATGGGAGAATGCATGAGTATCACCTAAAATATCATGATGTTTGTAAGGGCTATAGGATTCTCGTCGTTTGTCATGGACGATTCCACAAATGCCACTGGAGTAATAATCCTCTGATGTTTTATTCTCTTCAACTGCATCAAACACGTATGTACTTCTCCGCCGACATATTAGGAATAGGGTGAGATGTAGTATATTAGGGTACTCTTTATGTTTGCAAGCAGATTGTGGAAACATATTCAATGCAATATAACAACATGGTTTCTATTCACGTACTATGTTATAATGAATAATATATGGTACCCCTACAGATGTCAGGTTTGCGTTTCTTGAACCACATATAGGGTATTTTATATAGGATGATACAAACCTTGTAGTGGTCAGCCATGTTATTGTAATGTTCTTGTAGTTGTGAACTTGTTCATCATGTTCTATAATCCCTATCATTTTTTGTTGTCTCCGATCCCTCACCATTATTGTACTCCACCCTTTATCGACAATGGCAGTGACATAAAGCTAAATCTTGCCTATGATGCTAAGCCTTGTCAAAACTCTCAAGATGGTAATCAATCACAAGTCATAATTCCGAAACATAAACCTTAAATTTGTTTGCCTAAAAACAAATTGTGACATGTCGGCATTACAAGAGTAGTCATGGTGTTCATATTGGTCATGGTGTTCATATAATGGTGTTCTTGGCAACTTTTTGTGATAAGTGGCCTCGTGACTTCAACCAATAAGGGCATGCTTACATGACCGTAGTCACTGGGCCATGATCATTGCTCTTGAGAATCCACGAATTCTCATTGGTCGAAAGTGTCGTGCCCCCGGGCAATTTGTGATCGCAATCCATAACATTTTTAACAGATGAGAATTGTACATGGAATCCTCGTACATGGCAAGTATGGATAATGTTGGGCAATATCGTGAAGGAATTTTTTTCAGGACAACTCTTGAAGGTAGGCTAGACAGAATGTGCAGTGGGCCCCGGGGGACAACCCATAAAATATATATTTTAAAAAGACATATTCCAGTATATCACTATATTCGTTAATTTTGGACTTTTTCGGGGGTTTTGAGACAATTACAAATATAAGAACATGGATAAAATCACACAGATATTGGAGAATGTTGTAAGATGCAAATACTTTGAAGCGGGTGTTCATATCAAGAACCCAATTAAGGACTCATATCAACATGGTTTAGGGTTGAACGACCCAAACATTAGACCATGTTGTTGTGGTCCATATATTAATTTGAGACAAGAGAAAGTCTTAAATTAACGAATATGGTGATGTATCATTCAGGATTCATTCATAATGTGGTCGTTGGAGTCATCGCCACCTCAATAATTACGCTCTATATAGTACACTTAAGAAATTCTCGACTTTGGAACAATACTTAACCATGGGATTGCTAATCAACTCACACTAATTGTGTGTTTTAAATCCTACGTGCAGTTGGTGCAAAGAGAAGAAGTTTCCTTTTATTTGCTGTCCACCTTACATTGTTCTTTAGAGAATAAAATCAATTAAAGGTGCATAGCAGCACACATGACAAATCCTCCATGTAGTTCATCATGGCATATACAAGCGGTTGGAGTCTCCAATGCAGATGGGGTCATGGATTCTAAAAACTATACAGGTAAATGTATACACAAACATAAACCTGTATACCTATGTACAGATGTTGTTTTATACCCTGTATTCATGCCATGTTCTTAACCCCTGTTTTTTTAATTTCATATATTCTTATATTGGTCCACCTGCTCACATAAGCATTGAACCTCCTTATTGTCACATTTCTCTCCCTTACATCACGAAATTTGTCATTAATGCAAACCACGAAAGAAGACAACCCACACCCTCACATTGCACCATGTGTCACTATGTGGAGTGTCACCTTCTTATTCTTCTTCTTAATATGGCACTTGTTGAATGTTGGTGGGTGCATATGCCACATCACCTAGGAAGGCCAAGTGGAGTGGACCGCACGACACCATCAAAATGTTGCACTTTGTGTTATTCCATAGTGTCACATGGTACACTAATTCTATAGTATCACGCATCCTTGTTAACACTACAAAACTCCGTAATATCATGTGCACTTTGGTTGCCATTATGGGTTTAGGGTTTAGGGTTTAGGGTTTGGGGTTCCTGGGAAATTTAGGTAGAGGGTTGTGGGTCTAGGGTTTGTTACTCCACCCCACCCATTTGAAATTGCTTGGCTCTCACATGTGCTACCTATCTCATGTTTGGGATCTCATATGCATGCTATAGCATTTAATATACCAATTAACTTGTTCTAGGATGTCCGACATGGTAGACGACTAGATGCATTGCCAAAAAAGGTTGGGTCCGGAGGTAGATGGAGGGTGAGAGAGGGGAAAAAAGATGGTGTCCACACAATAAAGTAACCCATTAGTAGGGTAGATGGGCATGAACCCTAAACATGAATTATCGAGGGCATCATTCTCAACCCACAGAACATACCTAAGCCACTAAATACTTGGATATTTATTGCCACCAACACTGTTTGAGTTTGCGAATACTAATTGCAGACTGCGGTATAGTGTCATCAAACACTAAATGTCAACCCAACACTATTCGTCATTCCTTGTAAAATGTTTTCGGGGGGAGTATAGATTTACAGTGTTGCAATTACAGTCACCTAACTTGACTTGTAACATAGCTTGTAAGCCGCTAAATACTAAGGATATTTATTGCCACCAATTCTGATTGATTTGGCCAATATTAATTGCTACCCGCGGTATAGTGTCGCCAAACACTAAATGTAAACCCACCCAATACCAACAAAGACACCTAGTGTAAAGATGCTCACAATCCTTATAATTGATATGGACTGATTGTTAGGGTAATTTAATAGGAGTAACAGCATGCTTATACCTCGGGGCCACATGCCTATGTAGCTTAATATGCACCTCTGAAAGGTCAGTGGGCCATAATCGTACAACGGACTTAATCAGGGCACTTAGACTTTAGTGGTACATGGTTAGCAATGGATCTAAGACAACACACCAATTACACATGGGTTTAAAAGAGATGATACTACATGCCCGAAATTTCCTATCCATTCTAGGTTCAGTAGTCAACATAAAGTGGAGGGACCTATAGGAGCACTGAACGAGTACACGAATATTCACTTTGAAAATGAACATGATATCCTTATGAGCTCCAAAAACCCAGAGGCAAATGAATACAAACACGACTTGGATTTGCTAATCATCTCACACTAATTTGCTAATCATCTCACTCCTATCGTATGAGAATTCAAAAGTGCCCAAATAACACACATCTATCTTATATGCCAACCATTTCGTTTCCCTGACTTATGTAACCGAGTTCTATCCATACTTCAATCATCTGCCTCTTGTACCTTGTTCCTTGACAACTTCAGACCCAGAAATGAATACATAGTACTATCTCTATCACAAATGACATAACACTATTTAGATCCATAACAATGTTATGGGGGACCGACAATACTCCATGAAATATTCCCTAATAGTTTAGTCTGAACGTGGGAATTATCAGGGAATATTTCGTGGAATACTGTCATTCCCAGAGAACATTGTTATGGATTTGAATAATGTTATCATGGAAGAGTTGGATGAACTTTTAGTATTACAAAATATTAATTTCATTTTTTTGTTTTTCTTTTTGGGTCCCACATTTGTTTAGTAATTTTATGTATGTCTCATATCTCATATGAACGTTGTTGTCCCACAATCTAATCACATGTGCAGGGGTCGAATCCTTGAGATAAACTAAAGGTTTGTGCATATTTTCATAGAGCCCTTCCATTGACAGGTCGCAGGAGCATGTAGACGGAGAGGTTTTTCATTCATACTTTCTACATTCGGTTGGCGGCATTTATATATACAATTCTGCATATTTTCATGCATGTCCTTCGACCCTATAGCATCCTTGAAGCCAAGAGAAGTATCTTCAACACTACATGACTAAATATTGTAATTAGTGTCATATGGCAGTTTATGTCATTGTGGTAATTTTTCTAACGACACTCGTTATGAATAGGATTACAAATATTGTCATCCCAACTTACTTTAGTTCATCCACTTTTGCTATAATCCGCATCCTAACATTTACTAACATTTAAGTGCTGAAATATTGTCAGGGAATGCATGAAATCTGGATGAAAAATCACTTAGTAAGTGATTCTTGGTGCAACATTGTCAAATTATATAACGCCCAAAAATATTTACAACGAATAACAAATAATGTTAGGTTCACAATAAAGTGTTGGTGACACTATATGGGCGATTTACAATTAGTATTAAGCAAAATGAATAGAATTGGTAGCCACTAAATGCAATATTTAGTGTAGTGGATAGTAGTATCTGAATAAACACACCATTGTTATGATTTTTGTAAACTTCAAGGCTTCTACGATGGCACACTCTTGATTTTGTGCCACCAATCTTTATAAAATTTGTCAAAGTCCTAATGAAGATATTAAAGACGAAACGGTTGAAGCAATGTTGACCTTTAAAATGCATCCCAGGGAATCAACAAGCGATGCTTCCACATGGACCTATAACCACCACATAGGGGTCAACCACTAACGATGTACCAATTTTGGTATGACCTTAAACCCTAAATCCTAAACCCTAAATTTCCCAGGAACCCTAAACCCTAAACCCTAAACCCTTCCCCTTCTTGATCAATTCTAGATACTGTGCGTCATACACAATTTTCGCTCATATCAGTATTCTATGTGCACGAGCTATTGCATACATTGCGAGATGGAGTTCTAGCTAGGAGCATGCAGTTCCCAACCCATGTTTGCGCCAAAAAAATATTAGTCTACCGACCTAGTTGCTCTCAGGGATGTACAAATGGACGTGACGCGGCCTAAACGCGTCATGTTGCGTCACGTCCAGGGTGTGACGCCAAACGGACGTTACTGTAGTAAAAAAAAATTACTAATGGGATTTTTTTTTCAGATAAGTAATTATTTCGACATCAATATAGGCAGTCGTCTACCATGGTCGACTGCTATATAGGCAGTCGACCACTTAATCGACTGCTAACTTAGCAGTCGACTACAATGGTCGACTGCTAATGTAGCAGTCGACTAAGTGGTCGACTACTATATAGGCAGTCGACCACTTAATCGACTGCTAACTCAGCAGTTGACTACAATGGTCGACTGCAAATGTAGCAGTCGACCATGGTAGTCGACTGCCAATGTAGCAGTCGACTACCACCGTCGACTGCTATATAGGCAGTCGATTACCATGGTCGACTGCCATATAGGCAGTCGATTACCTTGGTCGACTGCCAATGTAGCAGTCGACTACCACCGTCGACTGCCTGTATAGCAGTCGACCATGGTAGTCGACTGCCAATGTAGCAGTCGACTATCTTCGTCAACGGCCAACATAGCAGTCGACCATGGTAGTCGACTGCTACATTGGCAGTCGACCATGGTTGATAGTCGACTGCTATGTTGCCGTCGACGAAGATAGTCGACTGCAGTTGTAGCAGTCGACCATTGCCGTCGACTGATACTATTAACAGACAAATGCAGTCAACATCATATGTTTGTTGTGTTAAATTTTAATGGTTTGGGTATAGTGGAATATGGATGGATGGAAGTAGTTTAGGAAAAATGTGATTAAAGCCAACAATGATATGTAGAAGAAAAAAAAACCGCGTTGTATTAAAACAAGTATATCGTAAAGATATAAAAAATATACAAGGTTGTCCATATCAATGATACACGCATACTACCTTAACCCCTACGATGTTGCCTAAAGAACTAAACAGACTAAACACTATCCTTAACCTTAGTTCTCCAGCAGTCTATCGGCTCATCCCACCCCACAAACGGCATCTGCATCCGTAGTTTGGCGATGGTCAATAAAATGCGGTTGGACACGTTCTCGCATGTCAATGCACTCAAAGTGACATCCCAAATTTTCCTTCCTTCATTGGCAAAGAGAATTCGGTCATCACCATCGTTGCAAAGTTGTCGAGCAATCATGCCGACCGCATAACACTCAGCCTCCGCGGTGTAATATATATCGGGATCATGGTGTCTCCTGTTTTGGATGTAAAACAATTCCGGCGCCACCCAAAACTTCTCCTTCCTCAATTTTTTCTTCGCTTCTACGGTTTCCGCATGCCATAGCGATAGGACATCCTCACCCGAATGCGTTGCACATCCCCAATCGCACACCCCAATCTTGAGGCTCCCGTCCGATTCCCAATGCAACATAATGTTGTCAATGGATAGATCGTTGTGTTGCACATTTGCAGCGTGCAAAGCCTCCATGATCCATAACAATGCCCAAGCCAACTTTACCCTCTTCGCCCGGAACTTTTGGACTTGGTCATAGAGTTGACATTCGGTTGCGTCCATTGTCAAAATATTGGCATTTGGGCGGTGGGCTCTATCCCGAATGAACATCTCTCGTAGAGTGCCCCCGTTCCACCATAGTGTATAGCCCGCATTGGACACACTGTTGATTAACCAAAACTTGATGAAACCTGGATGCGTGCTCTTTAAAACGCATGCCTCCGCACTTACTTGGATACGAGCTTTTTGCCTATCCGACGTCTTTGGGGTCTTTTCAGCCCACGTAATCTCCGGTGGGAGACGATCGTCGCCCTCGATCCTCACCTTCCTCACCTCCCCGTAACCCCCACCTTCTTTATGCTCTTCAAACTCACGACATTTGCCGTATCGGGAATCCACAATAGTTGGCATGGGCCCGACACCCTTAACCACTTCTCCAATTTCTCCGCCTTCCAAGGAATTATTTTGGAGGCCGTCTTGGACAATCCTTTGGCCACGGGATCCCACCACAAAAATATTTCCCGGATTCTTACAGCTCGAGGGCTCAACACCTCGCCTGTTTCGCCCTCCGGGAACATGTTCTCAACCAATTGCTTGAGGTTGAAAATACCATTTTGGGCCTTATTCTTCACCCATGAATCGAATCCCGCAAGATTCCTATCACCGCTAAACTTGGGGCCATCCACTTCCTGTCGAATAGCAACCTCCATGTCCCTTTTAATTATCTCAACCCTTTTGTGTTTCGGCTGCTCCAAAAAACGGAATTTGATGCCGGCCTCCCCATTCCTCAAATACCAGTCAACTATGGCTTGGTGGACCTTTGCCGTTATCGCATCCGAGAATTTTACCCTTGGTTTCCCGCTCCTACTCGACGACCCTGAGGCCGCGGAAGCCCCTCCTTGGCTGCTCGTAGGGGCACCGGCATTTGGACGGACGGGAACGGTAGTATCTGAACGGGGGGTAATATTGGCTCCCGTTCCAGAAGCACTTCCTGATCCCACATCGGAATGTCGTTGCCGCTTAGGGGGCCGTTTGTGCACCCTGCCGGGTGCATCCGGCTCGTCCTCCGGCATCCTCCAACTTCGATCCTCCATCGTATTTAAAAACACCCTATTATTGTGTTCACAAACACAACTCAAATGTGTTCACAAACACGGCCGTATTCAAACCGCTCCACCGCAAAAAATCGGATCCAAAATTGGCAAGAGTTTGCACCCTAAACCAATCTTCCAACCGCCCCCTAGGCCCTCTCAAAACATTAGGCAAAGGATGCTAGGGATGCTTAGTCCCAATGTCCCGCTTGAGGAGGGGTGGTTGAAAAATGATGTCAATGAGGCCTCCCCACTTATATATATAGGTTGGGTGGGCCTCACACCGACGGTACGACCGGACGCCGCGCCCCTGGATCCTGACCGTTGGACCGTGCATCATCCAACGGCCAGGATGGATGCGACGATTGGTCGACTGCTATACGGCAATCGACCATCCAGTCGACTCTGGATAAGGCAGTCGACAATTAGCAGTCGACCGCGGCGTCGACTGCTATGTGGCAGTCGACGTGTGGGCCGACTGCATTTAGCAGTCGATTGCGGGGGTCGACTGCCATGTCGACTGCTAGTTTGCAGTCGACCCTGGAAGTCGACTGCCACGTCGACTGCCAAGCAGCAGTCGACCCCCGAAGTCCGCTGCGAATGGCAGACATTGGACCTCCCCCCCTCCAAACATAAACAAATTGCTTTTGCAATGGATCCTATAGCAGATTACTCTAAACACTTTTAATATCATAGCATCTTTTATATTTAGTGCACGTTCAAGCGTCGGGACTATAAAGGGTTCACCGCTCATTAGCATTCATCATTCCCCCTCGCTCTAGTTGGCCTTGATTGCCTTTTGGCATTCGTTACAAGTGGAGAGAGGTAGTAGGTTATATTGGGATGGGCACGCGAAACGAATGGAAGCCTTGGTTTGTGCCCAAGGAGTGGACTCCAACGTCCAAGAAGGTCGAGTGCAAATTTTGCGCGTTGGAATTAGTTTATAGGAAGGACCGCATGGTTGCCAATTTGGGATACCAAAAAAATGACGGCAAGATGCGGGGGGTGGCATTGTGTCAACGTCAAGGGCCGATTGTAAAGTCTTTATTTTCGAGGTACGGCGGATCGTGGCCGCCAATTCCGGATGACTTTGTGGACGAGTGCGTTGAGGACGGGGGAGAAGCTGTGGTCGGGTCCCAACAACAAGCGTCATGCGGTGCATTGTCGAACGCGAACGGAAGCCAAACCGCTCCACCATCGCCCGCACCGTCAGTGGCAAGGGAGTTGGTGTCCGGGACGACTCCCGAACCCCACCGACGTTCCCAACGGCAAATGGGACTAAAAGAAGGGTTGCAAAATTCGACAAAACGAGACTTGGATACAAAATGGTCGCAAGCCTTTTATGAGGCTAATATCCCCATTAGTATTGTCCGCCATCCCGCGTTCATCCAGGCCGTTAAGGCAACCGCCGAGGCTAGAATTATGTACAAACACCCAACATACCATGCAATGCGCAAGAGTTTACTTGACGATGTACGGTTCAATACACAAAAAATCGTGGAGTTGAAGACAACATCATCCATCCACAAATATGGGTGCATTATTTGTTCGGACGGATGGGAGAATGTTGTCCACCGCCCTTTGATGAACGTCATGCAAATTTGTCCGGCGGACGACGTGTTCCTTGGTTCCATCGACACCACCGGTAGCACAAAGGATGCCGCCTACGTGGCCACCGAGGTCAAACGCTACATCGTTGGAGTGGACCCCACAAAGGTTGTTCAAGTTTGCTTCGATAATGCGGCGGTCATGAAAACCGCGGCGAGCAATATTAGCCGGGAATGGCCACACATATATTGGCAAGGGTGTGCGGCGCATTGTTTGAACTTGTTGTTGAAGAATTGGGGTAAACAACGATGGGCGA
This sequence comes from Polytrichum formosum, assembly GCA_964035585.1. Lineage (NCBI taxonomy): Eukaryota > Viridiplantae > Streptophyta > Polytrichopsida > Polytrichales > Polytrichaceae > Polytrichum > Polytrichum formosum. The sequence continues at coordinate 28,887,934 of OZ037940.1, read as the reverse complement.
AGGACGTCGTAGACAAGGCGAAGGACATTGTCAAATACATCCGGGCCCACCAATGTCCGACGGCGGTCTTCCTCACCTACTCGCCCAATTTGGGCTTGAAGATGCCCGGGTCCACACGATTCGCCACCAACTTCCTCATGATTGACCGGCTTCTAAAGGTGAGACATGCTTTGGAACAAACGGTTATTCATCCCGATTGGACCGCCTAAGTGAACAAATTAAATAGAGGAGGCGATGATCGAAGGAGAAGTGCAATGGAGGCACGTCAAATCAAGACAACGGTTAATGACGACAATTTTTGGACAAGTTGCGATAATTACCGCCACATGTCGGAGGAGGTGTTGAAAGCATTGAGAGTGTTTGATGGCGTTGAACCGGCAATGGGCAAGGCTTGGTTGACCATGAAGAACTTGGAGAAACATGTGCTTAGCCTAAGGAATCCTCCTTTCAACCTAGCACACAACCTCGCTACCTTGGCCGAAGAAGATTTCTACAGCCGGTGGCGTATGATGACCACGGACCTACACCATTCCGGTGCAATCTTGAATCCTTATTTATTGGACGACAACGTCGTCCACGAAGACGCGGCCGTTAAATCCGGATTCTTGGACGCCATGAAGAGGTTGACCACGGGCAAGGACGGTCATTACGGTCGGGTTGTGGCCGAATTTCAAGCATTCAAAGAGCGTAGGGGCGCGTTCGCCAATATGCCCCTAGCCATGGAAGCCAACATCCCACCCCACGAGTGGTGGGACCTCGTGGGCGAAGGTGGCACCCACTTGGCCCCTTTGGCAAAGCGAATATTGGCCCAAGTGTGCTCCTCTTCGTCTTGCGAAAGGAATTGGAGTAGTTATTCGTTTGTGTACAACAAGACTAGGAACCGGTTGAGTTCGGCGATGGCCGAAAATTTGGTGTACATTTATACCAATTCACGGTTGGCACGGGAGAGGGTTGATCGGGACTCGGCCGCATGGTATCTAGTGAACATGATGTCCGAAGACTCCGACTATTCGGCCGACGAGGATATAAATGGTGACCCCCCCCGCGGGACCCGGCGGGGATTCCTCGGGGCCTTCGGACAACGAGAGCGATGGGGGACATGGTGGAGGGAATTTGGGCCTTGACAACCACAATGATCCGTTTGCATACGATGGACTTGACGCCGAGGACGATGGTGATCTTCACATGTGGGCCAACATAGCCGGTCGGGAGTTTCTCTCCACTACGCATGTGCGTCCCGCTACGCCGACAACTACAATACCCGATGTACCGGTAGACATTCAACCCGTAGTGGATGAAGATGTAGTGGCCGAACCACATGTGGATGAAGCTCTTGAAGCGGTTCCGAACCGGATGGACATGGACGAAGTCCCACCACATGCTTCCCCCATTCATCCACCGACGGATGTTGTGCCCACTCCTATTGTGCCGACAACATATGCACAACCCATGCAAACTACACCACCCTTTCCCGAGCCCCACGGAGAGGGCACGTCCAATGTTGTCCTTAACACTAGTCCATTGCGAGGTATTGGGCAATGCCCGGCCGTTGCGCTAGCACCGGAATCCGACTCGGATGACACATTGGCGCAACACATTGCGTGTCGGGCCCCAACAATACCACGCATGGGCTCCCGGTTGGTTGGTGCCACCATCGGCATGCGCGCCCCATGCCCCACACCGGCTAGGCCACCCCCTAATATTGCATTGACAAACTTTGGTCGGACCACGAGAGGTCAAAAAAGAAAACGACAAAGGGATGTGCGAGAATGGAGGACTACCGGGGCCACCCCACTTGCACGTCCACAAACTGACGGCGTTATGGATGCAACGGGTTCAAGACCAATGGTATCGATTAGAATGCCAAGGGCTGGCACACGGCTTAGTCGAATTCCCGGCCCGGCAATTGATGGCCACGAGTCCGACGCCCGAACAGATGACAATGCCAGCACGGACGATGAATCCGGCGTAGGCGAAGCTCCCGATGATAGTGATTACCAAGGACCGCCCCCAAGGGTAGCTGTGGGAGGGCCACGCAGGACAAGGAATTCTATTCCTCAAGATAACGATAATGCCCCTTCATGAATGAATATTTATAGTAATGTCAAATGTCCTATGGTGTTCAATGGGTTTAGTTGTATTGGTGATCAATTTTTGTAATAACTATTTTTGGGTATGTTTGTTGAAAAAATAATGTGAATTTCAAATTTGTATGTTGGATGTTGACTAGAAATTGAGCCTCCATGTATGATGTAGGGTTTAGGAAATGAATGTCCAATGTGCACTAAGGTTAGGACTCAGGAGTAGGACACATGGAATTGATTTGTAATGCCAATAGGCCCTATGTAGTGTTGCATTTTTTATTCTATAGGTCGGAGGCGGCATTATAAAATAGTTTTAAGAATATTTAAGACTATTTTTATGTTTTTATTATTGAAAATCATCGAAGACATCAATCCGTGAGGTCCTTTATGGCAAATCATTGTCGAAAACATTCCCCTCTTCTAGGATTAGGTCATCGAGCTCTTCTCCGCCCAAATATTGATCCAAGAATGATGACATTGTAAATGCAGACCACCATTCACGACTTGTCCGATGTGCCATGTGGGGCGTTATGTATTCCAATATTTGCCAATTTGTGTGGCAAATTGGCAATGCTCAAGGTTCAAACATTGCCATTGAGTTTGAATGTACTAATGCTATATGGTAATATGGAACAATTGTCAAAGTTGAGCGTGTCTATATTTGCCCTATTGCCATGGATTGGCTATAGTCGTGAACTTATAATAAAAAACATTTAAAAATGCCGTAGAAATTTGTCGAGGATTTTAAAATACATTTTAAATGTGTATTTTAAGATAAAGTAAAAATAAATGCACCTCTAGCCCTATGTCATGTGGGAGGATGAAATGAATGTCCAATGTGCACTAAGGTTAGGAGTAGGACATATGGAATTGATTTGTAATGCCAATAGGCCCTATGTCATGGGCGAGGATGGAATTAATGTCCACACACACATACATATATATATATATTGCAAATACCCCCAAATATATATATATATATATATATATATATATATATATATTGCACATACATCCATATATATAGCGCATACATATAGAACATACGGTATACCGGGAACCCACATATATATTGCACATACACATACATATTGCAATTTGCACGTACACCCATACATGTTAGACATACATATTGCACACGGGTGTAGCTAATAAGGAAGTTATCATTTGTTTAAATAGCGATCCACTTTTATTTCACATTACGGATCATATCTTTTACATAGTGCGATTATATCCACTAGGCCTAAACACATATACAATGTGTTTGCTAGGATTAAATCGGCGAACTATATAGAACATGAACCGCTACATCTACATAGAAAAATTATAATGTCAATAGTCGCTCCGAAGGACAAATCCAAAAGTTGGTGCATCGACAATATTCGGCAGAACGTTTGTCGACTTGAAGCCAATATTCTCCATTCTCCACAAGCATATCCCGCAAGTATTCAAGTTCCATTATGAAAATATCGTTGAGCCGAGCATGCTGAACTTGCCATCGAATTGGGATGGCAATGCGTTGCGTATGGCTGAACATGAAGAGGTTCAGTCGGAACGCTCGCAACAATTCGGCGAGCTCCGAAGTCCCTCTCACGCCCCTAAATTGATGCCCCATTGGTATGTCTACGTCCCAAATCGACATACGCAACGCATTGTAGACTTCTCCCATACCAAAATGTTCCCGCCAAGCTTTGTTAACTCCCATGTATTTAAAAATACATATGAGAGTTAAAAAATTCGCCCTCACTTCACACCCCCGCCCATACTCTCCTCGGTGATATGGCTTCAAAATAGGCTCTAGGACCTTCGGCAATATGTGCTCCCCCACAATTTCCGCGGTCAATCCGGGTAAAATGGTCGACGGTGCCATGTTTGGCACAACCCTGAAATAGCAGCTTCTCCGCTCCTTCTCCCTTTGTTCTCCGTTTGCAAAGCTTGCTAAAACAGGCTATGGCCAATGGAGAACTTGGGAATGAGGGAAATGGGAGGTTGGATTGCTATATATATGCATCCTTTGTCATGATTGTATGCATTTAATGCATGATTTGACTAAGCTAACGCTCTTCCCAAACCCTAACGCCTAATTTCGACTGCTGGGCAGCAGTCGATTGCCATATTCGACTGCTGGGCAGCAGTCGACTGTGGATGGTCGACTGCTACACAGCAGTCGACTGTTAAAATCGACTGCTGGAAGGCAGTCGACTGTGGATGAATGACTGCCTTCCAGCAGTCGACCATCTTAGTCGACTGCTAGGAAGCAGTCGATTTTATCAGTCGACTGCTGTGTAGCAGTCGACCAGCCACAGTCGACTGCTGGGCATTTATTAATCGACTGCTACACAGCAGTCGACTGCCTTGCAGCTTAACTTAGACAACTAATTAGACACACCCGTAACCCAACCTGCCAAATCATTGGATGCCACCCGAGGGCCCACACTGCGATATCCCTATAAAATCAAGTGTGCTACCCACCATGAGGCCACCTTGCCTCGTAGTGATTTTGAGGACCTTGTATGCGTCGCATACATTGCCCAAGATCAACTACGGTGTGGGCAATCCATAGGATTGCGATGGCTGGGAGTGGCAAGATACGGGATGCGGGTGGTTCGTCAAGAAGTATGTATTACAATCCCCGACACGCATGGGGCTTGCCGGACGAACCGGACGAATTTACACCCGAGGTGGTTGCAAAGAACACTCGAAATGAGGACGATTTGCGCAGTGTTTTACGTCCGATTCAAGGGTTCACTGAATTCTATTGGGTTCGACTGCCTAGGAGACAAGTTGATCGTCACCACCGCGGATACTTGGACGCCCAAGAAAGGCCCGCATGCCGCATCGGTTACAAGGAAAAACTTTTCCCATGGCACTTGTTTCAGGACCTTAGCGACGTTCTCACGAAGGGGAAAAATCAATTGTATTTTCGAAAAAACTATGGGACCTTGTGGAGGTTCTACCAAACCATAAAACACTCGGTGCATGACGCAATTCATTGGGGGTTCAACCGGTGCACCGCGCACCAAAAGGAATACCGGGTGTATAGAGAGTACACACTTAGGTCGTCAATGTAAGATTTGCCCACGAATATGGTGAGAGCGTAGTATCAAGTTTGTACTTGCACGTATACTTACGTATGTTGGTAAGTTGGAAATGCGCAATATATGAATTCCTAGCAATATTGCGGTGATGTTTTCCGCTTGGTGTGAACTTATAATCATGCCACATGGAATCATTGTCACAGTTATTTGCATCGATACGTGTTTGATTCAAGTGCAAATGCATGTAGATGCAAAGTCCATGGTTTAATTGGATGTTTGTGGCAACCGATTGTGTGGGCAAACATAAGAAATGATCATTGTGCGACACTTGTTTATTACTCCCAAAATTGATAGTGAACAATAATTCACTTATAAACATTTCCAAAATCATGGTTTTTCCCGCATTGTGTACAATTGAGTATCAAATAATGCCTCCTAGTCCAACGCCTATCTCACAAACACTAGCCAACATTCCTAATCCGGCTCCGAATCACTATCCAATGCAATGGGGGGTCCGCGGCTTGAGCTTGCACCGTTCAGATTTGGTGGCCGTAGTGTCCGGCGCCTCGCCTCACGCCTGCTCTCGGTGATGGCCCATAGTTCTTGCGCCGCAGTCTCCCGGTCAGCTTGTGCACGAGCGCGCGCGCGGTCTCCAATGTGCAACCCCCTCGCGGCATTCGGATGGCGCAGGACGTCTTGCATGGTGGGGCTAGAGGCCCCGTCACGGATGTCCAAAAGGCCGTTGACTTATTTCCACTCATTCATCCGGATTTGGACGTCCACCTCATTGAAGCTACCCTCTTGTGTAACGGCCTCCTGCCTCTCCAGATCGGCCTCAAAACTTGTTGTGTCCAACACGTGTTCCACATCCCAAGTTGTTTCCTCGCCCGGGACCGGTTCCCGTGGTAATACCCCCACTGTCACATTGCCGTTGGAGTCATACACGTATCCGTGGGGGTGAGGACCTGGGACGTATTCACCCGTCTCTCCGGCATGCCCACCCACAACACGGTACAAAAATGCCCTCAAACCTACGGCCTGAGGAGAGGAGCCGGGGTAAAACTCATGAGCAACCCTTGTGTACATTTCAGGCGTGAAGTTTGTCGGGTAGCCTCGCAGGTCCTTCAAATACCTCCGTGCACGCCAGCTATAAGCAGGAGGATCGCCGTATTCTGCGGGCGGCACACCATGGATTATTGTGTATTCAAAATCGGGAGGCATTCCCCATTGCACTCCGAATTGCTCGTACAACCTTCGATGCAGAGGGGCTTGGCACGTAGGACAACGGCGTGTTTGCAACATGTGTGGCAACAAACAATTCGGGTGGACCATGTGACCGCACGACCCAACGATCCATGCGCCTTCGGGTCCCCAAGGATTGGAACAAATGGGGCACATGCTCCCGTCCTTGATCCAATCGGGGACGTATGGCCACAACAAGGCTGGTCTGGCCGGGGGTATCACGATGCGGGATGATACTGCGGTATCCCATTGGAATTCATCCTCGGGCCTCTTGGTCCACGCAATACTGGGGTAATGGTCGTCATCGACCGGGAGGTTCTCAGGATACATGAAATCCAATGGCGGCCACGAGGTAAAAAGAAGCCGTCGTTCGGGCCACTGTTCGCCGTGGTCCCTATAGTGTGTCAGCTCGTCCATCAATGCCCTCTCACGCGTGGCGAACATGATAGTGGCTGTGACCATGCCCATGTAGTCGTCCTCCAACAACCGGTTCCTCCTAATGACCCGGTTGTAATCAACCCTCATTGCCTCCAAGTTTGTTGTGGGCGACGGCTCCCGCCCTTGTCCATCACTACCAGACATTGCTTGCGGCAGTTGTGGCGCATCAGCCCTCGCAAGTTCAAGGTTGGTCAAACGTGCAATCTCGGCCTTCAACCCTTGGACCTCCTCGGCGTGTGCACGTCGGACCATCTCCAATTCCCGTCCACATCAACGGGCGAAGATGGAGGACAAACCAACCGGGAACCATGTGGCGGTGTCACGTGGACCCTTTGTCGCTGGCTAGGTGGTTCAACCGGCAACCCTATGACAATGTTGTGCTCGTCCATGTTTGACTCGGCGGCCGGTGGAGTCCCCACAATTTGATGATCTGGTCCCGCAAGGAAATCAAAATAAGATCGGACCCTCAAAGGATTCATTGGAGTTTGCCATGCCAATGGAATCGGACGGCCAGCGTTCCGTCCTAGCACGGCACTTGGTATGACCGTGACCCGGCGTGCCTGCCTCAAGTCCGGGCTCGTGCGGGGTATGGTGGACCAGTCGATATCCACTCCCAAAATTACCTCCGCGTAGACCATTTGGCATAACCACATTAGCATATGCCCGCGATCAAATTCCCTCGGTGCACCCCACAAGAAATCCCACACCTCCTTGCACCGTTCTCCAAATATTTGATGGCTCACCTCCCTCCATATGCCATAGCGTTGTCTAGACATCCGTTCAGCATTCGCGCTAGGAACGAACATCCTCGTCAAATGGGTCCACTCTACGTACCTTCGGACCGTGCTATACAACCACATGCCCCTCTCATTTTGCCAGCCGGGATTGGCGAGAATGTTCGGGTCCCGCGCCACCTCCAAATTGATTGGTTGCGGCCTGCCCCTCGGCGCATTGCCGCGTCTTCTAGCGCCTGCCGACCCCGGTCTCGCTTGCGGAGTCCCCCCCGGATCCAAATCCCCGCCACGTGGAGGTTCCGGCGGCAAGTTATCTTCGTCTGCCATCGTTGCCCCTAACCCCTAGCTTTGTATGCCTACTATAAATTAAACCTAATATGGTAGCACTTCCAAAATAAGCGCCACCACCCACAATTTTTTTCCCAATCCACTAAAACCAAATTAAGGCCGTTCAAAGTTCAAACTACATAATTAGATTTAAACCACTTTCAAAATAAGTGTTCACATATAACAATTTCCGGTATGGTTCAAACTAACCGCAATGGGGTACAATGTAGACCGTATGTAGGTGGGTTGCAATACACACGTTAGGCAATAACAGTATATCGTATGCACCGTATACGTATTTCAGTACGTATGTCCACCTGTAGCCCTCCAGCTCACCTCTATCTCCAAATGGCAAGGGCTGATTAACAACCTAGGCCCAAATGGAGGGAGGTGGGAGTGAGGGAATGAGGGAAGTGGGGTCCATATATACCCCAAGGAGGCGTCCTTTCGATTAGACGCCCCCTGGACCAACCCATGGACGCCACGTGCCCATGGGTGTCTCTACGCGACTGCTCGTGAGCAGTCGCACCCCTTCGTCGACTGCTATTAGCAGTCGACCATGGGGTGCGACTGCCCACCAGCAGTCGTCTGCCCTTCTTCGTCAACTGCTAATAGCAGTCGACGAAGGGGTGCGACTGCCCACCAACAGTCGTCCGCACTTTGTCGACTGCTATTAGCAGTCGACTTGGGTTGTCGACTGCAGTTGGGCAGTCGACTGTCCAAGTCGACTGCTAATAGCAGTCGATGAAGGGGTGCGACTGCCCACCAGCAGTCGTCCGCACTTTGTCGACTGCTATTAGCAGTCGACGAGGGTTGTCGACTGCAGTTGGGCAGTCGACTTGAAGGGCAGACGACTGCTTGTAAGCAGTCGCATCCCTTCGTCGACTGCTATTAGCAGTCGACGAAGGGGTGCGACTGCCTACCAGCAGTCGTCCGGACTTTGTCGACTGCTATTAGCAGTCGACTTGGGTTGTCGACTGCAGTTGGGCAGTCGACAGTCCAAGTCGACTGCTAATAGCAGTCGACTTGAAGGGCAGACGACTGCTCACAAGCAGTCGCCCGCCTGTCGTCGACTGCTAATAGCAGTCGAATTTCTATATCGACTGCCCAAGAGCCGTCGACAACCCAAGTCGACTGCTAATAGCAGTCGACTAGTTATGGTAGTCGACTGCTCTTGAGCAGTCGACATGGAAATTCGACTGCCGTCAGCAGTCGACACACCTATACGACTGCCCTTTAACAGTCGATTCAGTGTGTCGACTACCTAGTAGCAGTCGCTGTAACTCGTCGACTGCCCACTAGCAGTCGACACTGTTGACGACAGTTTACCCTATGTGACGACAGGGTAAACTGTTTTACCCCCCCCCAAACGGACGTGTTCAGGTCTGCCGTCACGTCGCTGTCACAGGACGTGACGCGACGTGACGTGTAATCCCTGGTTGCTCTAGTAGAAAAGTTCCAAGCATTATTATTATATGTTGTATTGGGAGAAGTTCGCTCCTAATATGCTATTATAGCAATTATAGTTCCCAATAGGCTTTCAAATAACCACATTTATCTCATATTCTTTGTGAACAAGTCAAACCTTGGTCGAGGTTGAATCAGATGAAGTTGCTACTCTACTTCAATCACTATATTCGTTAATTTGAGAGTTTTTCTTGTCTCAGATTAATATATGGACCAAAACATCATGGTCTAATGTTTGGGTCGTCCTACCTAAACCGTCTTGATATGAGTTCTTATTTAATTGGGTTCTTCACATGAACACTCGCTTCAAAGTGTTTGCATCTTACAACATTCTCCAATATCTATGTGATTTTATCCATGTTCTTATATTTGTAACTGTCTCAATGCCGAAAAAGTCCCAAATTAACGAATATAGTGATGGTTTAGGATGGAGAATGGTGCATGATGTGTGGAGTTGACCATGATCATAAGACTAGTTGGATAGTAGGACCGGTATGCCACAAAATAGATGGAGAGTGGACGACCTTACCCTTTAGGTTGAATTCTGAAGAAGTCTTAGTATTTAGATAGATAATTCATAAACATTTGCTTATTGGAACAAACATGAATATGTATCCTCTTCATCCTCATGATATTGTTTGTGTTTCATGCGTGGGAAGGACACAGTGACATCATCCTCAATTTACATTCAATTTTGACTTGAATCTCTTTGTTCTTCAAAACAAATTTGTATGCATATTTGATAATTACACTCATAAGCACACAAAAATTGGGGTGGATGATAAGAGAGGTTTTGAAGAAACTTGCCTAGGTCCAACCCCATCATAACACATGTCATATACAAACCTTGCCATACAACATGAGGCATACATTTGAACATATGTATATCATGAATGCATAGGGTACTGGTTGTTTTGTCATTAATCCAAAACTTAAGGAGTTGAGGAGATGATGAGAGCTCACAAGAGAGGGAGAATACGAAAGGTAGCCTATAGAGAAGCAAAACAACGTTAATCCAAAAAATTACATGACTGTGCACTAAAGGTGTTAACTTACAAACCTTCTTGCACTGGAATAGTTGGCAACATCAATTAAAACTTCCCCCAAAGTGAAAGAGACCAAGACAACATTCACAAAACGTTACAAATTGTTATAATATAAGAGAAGTGACACCATGCATCATAGAGGTGGATGCCTTAGAATGAGTTTCCATGTAGGTTGCTTGTCCACCATATTGAAGATCATAATAGTGGGTTAGGGGTGTTCGCATGTAGTTAAGCACAAGTTTCCATCCAAACACAAAACGGGGGTGCACTAGAATGTGGAGGGCAATGGACATGGGCTGATAGACTGTGTGCATATTGTGGGCATTTCCAATCCCACATACCTATTTGTTTGTTATAATGGCAAGATGAAGAACTCGTTATGCTAACATTTATGAATCAAGAAGAATTATGTCAACGAGAGATAAATTGCAAGTGGTCTTTGTATATTAAACATCAATTGTCGTTGTTGTCATCTGATAGTGAGGGGGGTGACGTGACGAATGGTCATGAAAACCAAAATTAATATTATGAGATGGAGTTTGATTTAAACAACCCCTATGATCCTACCGATGAGGAGTTTTTGAATATGTATTCCTCAGAACAGCAAGAAATTGATGTTGATGAGGTTATGGTTGATGTGGTAGAAGAAGTTGTAGGATTTAGTGGTGCTGAGCGTTCTCTAGAGACTTTGAAGAAATACTTTGCACAAAGACCAAATGATGCCCTATCACACATGAGGAGCATCAATTTGACATGATCTCCATAAGGAAGTTTCATCTCATCATTTGGAGGCTTCTCGTCAGACTACTATAGATTATGTGTTTCGGTTAGTTTAGTTGGAAGAATCTCGTCGAGTTACTACTATATAGATTATTTCGTTCAATTAGTTTACTACTTGAATTATGTATTATCATTTATACTTTTATTTTTTATTTTTATAAAATGTTATGTTCATTTTCGGAATTTTTAAGTGTTATCTCTATAAAAGTTATTAATCATCGTTATGAATTCTATAAGTGGTACTTGTTATAATTCTATGTATGTTATTTTTTTGCTACTCCCGACCTGTAACATTTATAGAGTCGTGATTGTACTAATATGTGCAATTAGGTTGACCTTGCAATTAAGGTGACTGAGTCTACATATGCAAATTACCTAGGGTGAAAACCATATCACAAATACTTAATGACATTTTCAATCCTGCTGTCTAGGGCAAACTACACTCATATTGGCAATGCGGTTGACCCATGAGAATTTATTGACATTTCACATTAATTTATACATGTAACAAAATACACGATAGTTTCAAGTTCGTATGGTTTTTGTATGGTTGAATTATAAAATGAGTTTATAATTAATGTTGTAATCCATTTTATCGTATAAAAACAATATTGACAAAACAATGGGGAGTCCCCAACTTGGCCATATAGTAATCATATGGGACTTGCTTACTACAGATTGAATGTGGACTTCATGTTTGCTTGACTACAAATTATGCCAATTGGTGTCACTGTGTTACTAAAACATCCTCCCTCCCATCAGAACTTAGTGATATTTGAGGTGTGCAGATCTTGATGTCATCATTTAGGATCGTTGGATATAGAGCCCTCATGTCAATAGGTATGCAATCACCCGAAGTCAGTAGCTACTCCAACTAACATCTAGTCTAGAGTCGGTACAAGTGTCATCATGGATGGGTTTGGAGTGGATCTGAACCATCCGTGATGACGGCTGAATCTCCACCGTCCACATTAGGCGAAGGGACGCACCCCCTGGAGTAGTGTCCCTTGGCAATTCTGCCACACCTTCACTTTTTTCTGCATCCCCATTGCAGTCTTCCTCTCTTGCCACTTTGCACTATGCGCTCATTCTCTTACAATCTTGCACTTTCCGAAATTCTTTGTTGCACCCCTGTTTTCTCCTACCCACTCATCTGAGTCTTCCTCTGTTGCACACTTCGCACATTATCTTCCACCTCCACCCATTCCGCTCTTCCACGAGATTCTGTCCCACACCACGTTTTTCTCCATATCCTGCCATCTCCTGATCTCATCTTCTGTTCCACTTCTCTTCACACTACACTCTCCTTAGAAGGTTCCTCAGCCTAGAATCGGAGGGGGAGTTAGAGTTTGAGATTGAGATTGAGAGTTTGAGATTGAGAGTTTGAGTTTGAGTTCGAGTTTGAGTTTGAGAGTTTGAGTGAGAGTTTGAGAGTTTGAGTTTGAGTTTGAGAGTTTGAGAGATTGAGAGTTTGAGTTTGAGAGCGACCGGGAAGGGGTGCAAAGGCTTCATCCGCTGCAGGTCTGCGCTCCATAGCTGCGGAGAGCCAAAACAATCTTCGAAATTTGTATCGGCAAGTTGTGGTATGTTCTGCACAGCTTGGCACACTTTCATTTTCCTGTCAATTTGAATGCCTTATTCATTATGCGATTCAAATGAAATATGAATATGCGATTGTACACGGTACATAATGTCTTTTCCAATAATAATGTAGCATGGGCATGGCGCATAAGAAATTGAAGGCATTTCAAACATGAATCTGTGCACATACCTTGAATCTGAGTGTGCACATACCTTGAATCTGAGTGTGCATAAACCTTGAATCTGTGAACATACCTTCAATCTGCGGACATACCTTGAATCTGTGCACATATCTGGAATCTGTGAACATACCTTGAATCTGTGCACATACCTTCAATCTGCGGACATACCTTGAATCTGTGCACATATCTGGAATCTGTGAACATACCTTAAATCTGTGCACATACCTGGAATCTGTGCACTACGACGTTTGGCTTGGGAGCTTGCGGTAGTGGTTGTAGTAAATGGTTCGGCATCATAAATACCGAATGCCCTGGTCATGGGCAGCTAGATGGCTCGATTCAGTGGTCCTGGAATCTGTGCACTAAGCTAGCGGATCATGAGCACTCGTATGCGATTACACTTGGGCATTTTGCATATCACATTGAAAAATCCCATTAACACTGAACAATTCATTTACCACTGGCAAATCCATTTTATGCTCTGGAGAATCCTTTTTACACTAGACAATCCATTTTACGCTCTACAATGTAATTTACACTAGAGAACCCCCATCACTCTAGACTCCATTTGACACACTGGACAATCCAATGGAGTCCGTATTGTACGGACAATATAATGAAGGTTGGAGAGAAAACACTTCCACTCGACCGAGTGGAAGTTGAGGCGTGGGCCAACATCCACTTCCAGTCGACCAAGTGGAAGTTGAGGCGTGGGCCAACATCCACTTGACCGAGTGGAAGTGGAGTGGGCCAACATCTACTTCCCCTCGACCGAGTGGATCTAGCGCGTGCCCACTCCACTTCCACTCGGTCGAGTGGAAGGAAGAGGTGGAGATAGGCCAATCCCTGACTTCCACTCGATCGAGTGGAAGATGTGAGGGAGCTGGGGTACCAGAGAAGACTTCAAGTGTAAAGGTTTTAGTTTTGGTGCACTGACCATGTTTTTCTTACCCATCGCAGGTGAAATGGACAAAGAAGTAATGTGGACAGATCTTGTTGGCGCCCTACAATTAGGACCGAAGGGTCCTTACTGGGAAGTGAGGGACACCCATATGAGACACTGGTCCCTCCAAATACATCGAAAGGACAGAGCTTCATTCCAATTAATATTTGTGTATAGGGTAGACACGAGCTGGATTCCAAACCCAGGAAATCCCATTACAGTAGCTGCTTTGGGTGCTCGAGATAGGCTACATGTTTCAATCCTTGAGGGACTCGAAGAACGAGTCCTGTCCATTGATTGCAAGAGACATAGGTTCCACTTGGAGCCATTTTCGGAGTCAGTCTCGTCACTCCCTGCAGAGGACAAAGAAGAAATAGAGAGAGTAATGGTGTCTGGAGTATCGAAGAAGGCTATAAATTTCATACTGGAGACATTAGGAGATATCAATGCAAGAGAGGCAGCGGAACAGGAGGCTTCGAGAAAACAGAAGAAGAAGCAAGCAGAGACTCTTCTACAAGCAAGGACACATGATGGAGGAAGCAGCAAGTGGAAGAAACCCAAGCAAACGAAGGAGTCCCACAAATCCGCCGAAGAGGACGTAGAGGGCACGCTTCAAGTTGCGAAGAAGTCTAAAGATACGAATGCTGAAATTCTACCCTTATCCTCTCGTTTGGCAACTCCCGAAAACACTGCGGGTGCTAGGAAGCAAACGGCTACGAAGAGGACACTATCACCCGAGAGAAAGACAAAGCAGAAAAAGATGAAGTCCACTGCTACACCGGACGATACTCCCTTGGTGCTAACGGCTGCAGAGAAGGGTCGAGTTATCACGCGTGGTGAAGAACCCTCGCTAGAGGAAGCTGCGTTGGACCGCAAGAAGTTCCTCCAACTATTCGGACACTTTTACCCTTTTGGAGTCGAATCGGTCTTCCATGTAAACATCAAGAAAATGAAGAGTGCTAAATCATATCAGGTCACTCGTCCACTTGATGATGCTGGAGTGGCGCTAATGAAAAATTACCTTATTCAGACTCCACCAGCATGGCCACATCACAATCTATGTTTAATGCCGAAGTTGAATAAGGGCGACAAATGGAGAGAAGGCATGACATGGGATGACATAAAGGATGGCCAATTTATCATCATAAACGGTCAACATAGTGTGGCTGCATCGAGACAGATTGTAGGCCACAGAGATACCGAACCATCCCTAAGAGAGAAATTGAAGGTCTGGCCGTGCACAATAGTTTGGAGTGATGACCCGAGTATGACAGTTCGACTCTCATATACATTAAATAATTCCAACTCATTTAATAAATTCACTCCTACATGGACAACCCAAATAATGTATTGTCGCAGGGTGTGGGTGAAATTGTCGAGGCCACAGAAACAACGGGCGAACGCTGCTGAAGGAACGCTCGACCCAAACATGAGTTTGGCTTGGAAGGTAAGCACCCACTTGCCGCTTTATTAGTTGCAAGTCTGTCGGGCGATTTCCACTCGACCGAGTGGATCCCTCGAGGGATCCTCGATTTCCACTCGATCCATTGTCAAATCCATTACTTTTGCATGTCTAACATATTGCCACATTGCAGAATTTTACAACAAACATGGAAGCGTCCTTTACAGCCATTGCGAGGGGAATCACCCATGCAGATCTTAATGCCGAGCTTACCCTTATCATGGCCCCGGATCAGACATGGAAATCATGGAAGAAGATATTCATCGCTCACGAACAGGGCACGCTCATGAATCCAGATAAGCCTGGCTGGACATATTTGGACGATCACCTTGAGGCTCAACAAAAACAACGAGCCCGACATGAAAAGAAGAAATCACCTTCCGCGTTTGAGGAGAAGCCCTATGTATGCAAACCGTTGACAAGGGAGACCTTCAGGAGCCTGGCCGGCCTTACACGGGCCGATTATTTGCTGTTGGCGAAACGAATTCTGGATGTAAGGGAAGGCGAAGAGGTTCCTAAGGTCACAATCAGGTCCACGAAGAATCCGAAAGTATCGACCTTGAAGTCATGGTGCAACTTTAGGAAGTGGAAGAACATACTGCTGCAAGAGTTGTCAGCACGTGATCCAAAGAATCTTGGCATATGGGGAAAGGATTCTGAAGGCTTCGATTGCGTTGACCGTGCCGTGTGGACAAAATTCAAGAAGGACCATGGCATCACGATGGCAAAGTGGGTGAAGCTCTTCCAAGTCGCAGGTGATACTTGGCTCAACAAGAAGCGTGCGGCCAACAATAAGTTCCTCGAGGCACACCCAGCATTAGAACGCCTGCTGCATGAGTGGCTTGAAATAGACTTGCGGGAGTGCCAATCCCAAGTCTTGACACGTTGGATGAATTACAATTCTGTGAGGAGACATTTGATGATCCCGAGTCAAGACAATAGTGACGAGGAGTGGCTATCCAAGAGCATCGTAAATGCTGGAGTCATAGACTTTAGGTTCATCCCAGGCAATGTAGATCAACCCGTGTCGAGTTCAGTCGTTGAATCGTTGGTCAAGTATATTACTGATCCACTGTGGTCCCCAGGAGTGAAGATGGTCCCTGCATGGATGATTGTCTCCGACGTACGTAACCACACAGATGCTGTAGAATTTATCGATGCGCTAATTCGCAAGCATCCAGACACGTTTGTCAATGTCCCCTCGTTCTATTTGCCTTGTCCCGCCGAGGATCTGCCCCCATACAAGGAAGTAGAAAGCAAGAGAACTTCCCCTGCTCTTTACGTAGATTTCCTCACTTGTAACAAAATCTTCCCGCGGCACAAAGTGTTCCCATGTCCCTTCATGGCTCCTGACAGTCGGCGATATAAGGTGAACCCCAAGGAGTGGTCGGAATTGTCCTACGAAGTGAGCCGGGGTGAGCTGCGAATGGAAATATACTTGACGTTTTTCAGCCACATGGGTTGCTCGGGAGGAGTTGTAATAAATTTCTTCGGCGGGTTGAAGTCCATTGCTGCCGCACTGGTGAGTTCATCATCACACCCGCTAATGATGCGTTTTCCTGGTCATTTATTGTTTTGTTTGGTATTGATGTATTTTATTGATGTGTGCAGATGAACGATTTCAACGTCTTTTGCTACATGGATTCGAAATTCATGCACATCTTGGATGAGAAGATAGCACACATTCGTCCACTTCGCGCGGTGGACTTTGAAGAAGAGGCAGATGACGCTGAGCATGAGGGAGATCAACGGCACGTTCCTCTCCAACAGCCATCCCCCTCTCATCTGCTGGTATGGGGCCCCCCATGTATTTCTATTTTGTATCCTCTTGGGAGCTCAATGAGCTTCCACTCGGCCGAGTGGAACTGTCACGGCACATTGTTACTGCATATCTTGCTAGCGTTCACCTATTGTTCCCACAAGAGGATGTCCCACGTTCCCCTAGTGTTGCCATCGACGACATGGACATTGATAAAGCTTATTCTGAAGAGGGTGACGATTACGCGGAGCCCGAAGATGATGATGACGAACATGAGGCGCCAAGTGAGCAGGATACTGATGAGGCCGATAGCAAAGGTGAAGGCGGCTCTATGGACATCCATTCAGAACCCTGTGAGTCTATTCATACTCAGTCCTCTCCCCGCGATTATGGAACTTCCCCATTGCAACCAAAGGTCCTCGACTTCGTCTCAAACCAGGCCACCAAACCAAATCATGTGACCTCTCTTGGAGAACATGAACCGGGCGAGGAACAATATGACGACCATCAGGAAAGGGATCGCGAGGAGGACGCGGACGAGGACGACGAAGTGGAGCACGAGGTGCTGGAGGAGCTGGAGCACGAGGTGGAGCACGAGGTACAGCAGGACGACGAGGACGATGACGCACAGCTGCAAGGCGACGAGGGAGTTGAGGTAGTCCCAGAGGGAGTTCAGGATGGAGATCAAGAAGACGATGTCCAGGCCGATGAAGAGAAGGCCGCATTGGAAGACCCTTTGCTATGCGAGGAAAGCGGCGAAGAACTTCCACCGCCGAGTCCCCCGAAGCCCATTGCGTCCACGCGGAGCAAGCATGCATCCAGAGATCGTCATTTGAGACGACACAGACCTAAAGTGAAGGAGCCTGCCATCACCGAGTCCTTCTTGGAGTACAAGATTGCGGACATCTTGAGCAAAACATTGCCCAACATGCTCTCGGGCTTGTTCCAGGAAGCGATGGGCCATGCTAGAGCTCAGCCCTCCCACCAAGCGCCTGAAAGGGCTCCTTCAGTGGAGGTCGCCGTCGTACCCGCTGTTCCACAACTCCCACTCGATCGAGTGGATCTTGCAACTCAAGATCCTGGCGTGCAAGGAATGGATGTGGATCAGGTGGATGGAGGTGCGCACACGCATGCGTCGACGCTTGCCGTGGAAGCCGTCAACACTGCTGATGCCAATGTACGTAGTTATTCCCCTTGTTTGAGCTAATTCTTGACTCTGTACAAGTGACTGAATCTCCACCTGGATGTTTGATCCAGGACGGAGCCCGCACGCCATTATGAAGCCCGCTCTTGACTAGGACGCCAATTCCTTCAATCAGTAGTTTAGGATTTAGGATAATGTAGAACGCCTCCGACGTCTGGAGTAGATTCATTCTGGATCACTAAGTGACCAATATGAGAATAAATGGACAGTAATGAATAGTGCATGGGCTTCAATGTGGCCAGTTGAGACCTTGTGGTGCTCCAAGATAATGGTGCCACCACTTGATAAATAATGTGGTCATTTTTCGAGATGGCACATATAAGAAGGCCCATTGTTTTGAGGCATTTTAGTTAAGCAAGGATCTTAAACCTAATTTGTTCTTTGATGTCTACGAATAAACTATACATGTGCTGGAGAATAAATTTGTGATTTTGAAGAAATACAAATGTATTGTGGTGAAGTACATGTGGTGAAGTCCATTCGCTATTCATACAAAAGAGTTCGGAATACTATGTCGAGTTTAGGATGCACACAAGGGGTTTCTGTTTGAGGTCGTGACGAATTGTCATCCCCTTAAATTGGCGTAATGAATGTACATGACTTTGAGCAATCTCCTTTTTATGCCCAACCATTTCACACTCCCATGGTGTCGGGAGATGCAAGATGTGCGCCAATTTATGATGAAGTTTTGGCCTTAACCTTTTTTTACATTGTCTTTGATGATCCCTTGTAACACAGGTAGCCATGGAAGTCCACGCGGATCCACTACCGTCTGCAATTTCGCCTCTACGATCGTCACCTGCGCCTATCAATGACGACCACATTGAACCCTTTCCAATTCTGGGTCCCATGTCGGCATCGGTAGCCTCTGTGTTTTATCGTGCTCCACCTTCCCTCTTAGATCCCTTGCCCCCTATCATCAGTATTCTTGACACACCTCCTCCGTCCCCTGTAACAACGACCCACACAAACCTCTTCGCCAATGTGGGGGAAGTAGCCGTCATCCCAGTTGCACATTGCACTCAGCCTGCACTCACCCCTTACGAGCTCGGCTCTGTCCTGAAAGGACGGGAATCGGACTTCCAGCCTTCACCTCTCGTGGAGTCCCTTCAAGAAGAGCGACTGTCGGATGTGCAGCCACCAACGACTGCCGTGGGGGAGATTCAAGAAGAGCGACAGTCGGACGTGGAGCCATCGCCTAGTGCCGTGGAGGTGGCCGTTCACCCAGAACGACACTCGGAGGTGCAGGCAGCCACGAGTCCCGTGGAGGAGGCCATTCAACGTGAACGACAGTTGGAGGTCCAGGCAGCCACGAGGCCCGTGGAGGAGGCTGTTCAACGTGAACGACAGGTGGAGGTCCAGGCAGCCACGAGTGCCGTGGAGGTGGCCGTTCACCCAGAACGACACTCGGAGGTGCAGGCAGCCACGAGTCCCGTGGAGGAGGCCATTCAACGTGAACGACAGTTGGAGGTCCAGGCAGCCACGAGGCCCGTGGAGGAGGCTGTTCAACGTGAACGACAGGTGGAGGTCCAGGCAGCCACGAGTCGCGTGGAAGAGGCCGTTCAACGTGAACGACAGTCGGATGTCCAGGCAGCGACGAGTCGCGTGGAGGAGGCCATTCAACCCCAACGACAGTCGGAGGGGCAGTCGTCGACGAGTGTCGTGGATGTCATCCCAGCGGATTGTTCTAGTCCACAAGCCGCTAATAATGTTCCAGGAGCGGTGAAGAGGTATTTGCAACGATGGCCACGCGGTGGGAAGTTATCGGACCCCTTATTTGACAACACCACTGTCCATGATTTCCGAACGATGCACAACAATCAAGATGATGTCCAACGGGTTGCAGATCTTGTCCAATCAGCGCCAAGTCATGTGCATGTAAGTTTGCTTCATCCCTGCCTGACTTCCCGTCCGTATACTAGATTTGATTTAGCAAATTTATACTTCATACATTTTCGCCTCATTGTCCAATACATTTATCATCGCCTAGTTTTGGCTTCAGGGTCCACGATACTCCAAGACCCCTATGGATGCGCCTATTACCAAAAACCTTGTTTATGATAAGCTCTTTTTTTACGATGACACGTACCCAAAGGTCAATAGGCCTCTCCAAGTATTCACAAGGGAGATGGGAATCGCGTGTGCTAAAAGACTAATGTCTAAGTATCTTGAAGAACCCTGCTTAGGATCATCTGATCGATGGGAATTCAATCCGATACGCTATGAGGTATTCGTCCGGTCCCATTTTCCCAAATGTTCGGCCTGAATCATCCGTCTCCCTTACGATAATGAACAGTACAGTTTCAGTATAACTATGCCATTAATGGTCCATTTCATCATGCTTAGATTTGCAAGGTCAATCTTTGTTTAGTTCATGTAGCAAGTTAAAGAAGCTCACTATGGATTGATGTCGGCAGGCGCCTGCTGCTGTACCCAATCGAAGGTTCATTGTGGTGTTCGATTTAAACGGCATATTTTGCCACTGTACCCCCCGTCCCAGGAATATGGTAGCTATCCCCACTTGGATAATGCAAGATCGTGCGCCGGACAAAGATCCTGCGTTGGTAGGGCCCAAGGTTGTCCTCCCTAGACTGGGATACAAGTTGTTTTGGGAGAGGATGTCCACAATGTTCAATCTTTGCATATGGTCGTCCATGAAAATATCCACTGTCGACCTTGTGGTGGAGTATCTATTTGCTGGGATGCCAAAACCCGCAATGGTACTTGGCCAAGAGGATTGCACCTCGTTCAAGGACATGTGGGGAAATGTCGTAATGAATCCCTTGAAGCCACAATCTCCCTTGTTTTTGAAAAGCTTGCTATTCAAGTTTTGGTGGCCACCTATATCCTTTGATTCGGGGAGGATAACTGCCACCACCTCAAACACCATTCTCGTAGATGACTGCCCTTACAAATCTGCTTGTAATCCGGACGAGTGTGGTCTGTTTCCCAACCCATTCACGAACAATCGGGTCCAAGATGCAGACATGACAAAGGTGCTCCTCCCCTACTTTGAAACTATGTTCTACTCACCAATGTCTGACGCACGCGATTTTGTGGTCAGCCGTAGATTTGGGCAGCAGCCTATCAGGCATAACGACGCAGTGAAGATGGCCATTGTGAAATGCAACAAGTTCAATGGCCCCGACTTGCAACCTATACAAAACTCGCAAAGAAAAGTAGTACATAAATAAGTGAGATTGTATGCCATGTAACATTGTATTCTATGGTATCTTCAGTTTCCTCCTGCTAGATACACACCATCCAGTTGCACACGGTCAGCTTTCGTGTGCCCGAAATCGGGGCATTCACGCAGTCTAATCGTGGCGCAGCCAATAATGAGTGACCCATTGGAGGTTCCAGCTGTGAAGGTCACTCGCACTGAAGATCAATTACAGCGCCCCCAATGGACTCAAGGATCCACTCTGGTAATATTGTGCTATTTCACATTATTTGAACACTCGGACAATGTTAATGTGTAAATGTTATTGACAGACGATATACACATTCCAATTTCAATTACCGCTCATTTGTACAAATACATCTGAATGTGTATAAATTGAGACTCATTTGTGTAAATATATATGCGTGTGTATAATTTCAGACTCATTTGTGTAAATATATATGCGTGTGTATAATTTCAGTCTCATTTGTGTAAATATATGCGTGTGTATAATTTCAGACTCATTTGTGTATCTATATATGCGTGTGTAAATTGGAGAAATGCTTGTCGCTTTGTCACCATGCAGGGTGTTGACCTCAATATGGTACCCCCAGTGGAAGATTCAGCACCCCCTTCTGATACGTTGCCCATCGTGCGCCCCATGAGTAGGCGCGAATACCAATTTTCGCTAATCGAAGCAAGAGGCCCTAATTCAAGGGGTGTTCAATTGTTGCGTGCTGGATTGGCAGCCATTGGCAAAACTTATGTCCCTGTTTCAGTCACGACTACAACTACGTCTCCACTATTGAACGCGCAGGGTGCGGGGGTGAATATGTCACCCCAAGTGCACGGTTCCACACTTCCCAGCAAAACATCACGCGTCACACGTCCCCTTGCTACCCGCGAGCACAAAATCATGCACACAGAATCAAGAGGCCCTAACTCAAGACTCTTGCATGCTGTTGTGGCTGACGTTGCCAAGACCCCACCCCTTCAACCCAGTCAGCCAACGGTCAGCCTCCCTTTGGAAGCGTCAAAACATAGCCAGTACATTGATGGACAATTCTTCCGCTTGTACCCTAAATATGCTAGAAGCTAAACTGTCCCATACAAAATGTGTGCGGAAATTCATATTTGTGTAACATTTTAGTGCAACAGTTATTATATAAAACGTGGTCAGGATGTTTCGCTATCCACCTCATTGTCTTGCATCAACATCTGCATGACGTGTGGTGCTCCCAATGTATGGAACCTATATGTATTGCATCGAACATCACCATGATTATGCTCCCAATGTGTGGACATCATTTGTGTTGCATTGAACTGCTGCATGACTATGCTCCCAATGTTTGCACTCAAGTTGTACTGCATCGAACATGAGCACGAGTATGCTCCCAATGACCATGTAAGACCCACATTCTTTGATGCACAATTATTCGCCCATTTACATATATTTCAAATGTGTTGTCAGGACAATACGGAGGCTCCCCACCCTCCTAGTGCACTGTTCGAGAGAATGCGACTGGATGATCCGGATGCCCCTTTAGACCACCCTGCGGAAAACATGTGTATTGACGACGAGTTTGACTTCTTAGCTCAGCACATTGAGTGGTACACAACAGCTTTCATGAGACTACAAAAGACTATGACCCTTGCTATAGAGAGATATCAAGGATGTCTCCAGGTTAGAAGGGCAATACACATGCTTGCGAGTATGGTACGTGTTGCCGAACATATGGGGCTCACCACCCCTCAATGGGAGTATCTCCAGCGGAAAATCCCAGACTTGGACTTCATGGACAACGTACTGGGGTATCAAATGGAGGAACTCGAACCTCATTTGGACGACCTACTCAAATGCGACTTACAAATGATGGTCAATCATGTGTATGACCTCCCAAAAGGGGTTACCAAAATTTCATCAGAGATTTACAAAAAACATGTACAATGATCTCAGATGAACACATTTAACCGTTTATACTTTAGAGTGTCACAAGCTTTACTCATTGCACTAGGACTAGCATAGACCTAGTGTTCAATTCAATACAATGTGGCGTATTTCACATTGATAGAATGACAATTTATTATCATTCAATATAAACATAGTTGAACATTCGAAGAACTTAGGCAAACAAAGCAAAATTGTCGTGGGCACCAAATATTATGGTGCACAATCCCCTGCATTTCAAAGAGGCATGGCATGCATGGCTTGGGTGGTTCTCTCCACTGTGTTCCCAATGTGTTCCCAAAGTGTTCCCAATGTGCTCCCCACTATCTTCGTAATAGTCCCAAAATTGTCTTAAAGTCCCGAAATGTTTAATATGGTGTTATTCCCACAATGCGACCCCTTTCTTCATCACTCAAGATTTTGTACGGCATGGTATCTCTCAATGACCCAATGCACAATCTAAAAATCATTAGATTCAATCACCAACAGAACAACAAAGGCAACTCCAATGTTGCTGGCCAAACTACCTCCAAAACAACTTCAAGCCACCATATCTCATATGTGCAAGCCAATCTCCATTGCAATGACACTCCATGTTGTAATCTTGAACTTTGTACACTAAACCTTGCAATGAATACATGCCATCAAAACAATGAGGTGGCGCCACGAGCTCCAAAAGGGAAGTTGCATCTTTGAGCTCTTGACAACACAATTTTCTAATTACAACCAAATCTTTAAATTTTTGACATGTGCTCATGATTAAGAGGTGGTGACTAAAGACCACTAATGGCTTCACAAGTTGCAATTGATTTGGTGAAAAAAGAATATATAATGAGGTAGCTACATGCAATTGAATGCAACTAGTTTTGAAGCACAAAACTGGGAGTACATCCTAAATTCGAAATATTTTTGGACCCTATTGTACAAGAAGTACATTTCGATTTTGATATCAGATCTTCATGTTGATTTTGGATCATATGCCAATGAATATTATAAATTTTGCATACAAAATTCAAGTACAACATGCTTTGGTGCATTGGTGATCAATTCCTAACAAGAATTCTCAATTGTTTTTAAACATGGGGGCCATTCACGGTTGGGTTACTACTTTTGGGACAAAGGAATTAAGGACTTTGTCGCATTGGATCTTGACGTTTATTATGATTTACTATGATTTAATTAATAAATTTTAAATAGATAAGTAGATAGGTCATAGGATTTATCAAGAAAGATATTATTTGATATTAAATAATGACTAATAATAGATAAATCTTTTATGAAATGATTAGATAGGTCATAAAACTTTTACAGAGGTCATAGGACTTGTTTTGGCCACATCAATGGTAATTTCATTATTGAAGTGTACATCGAAGGTGAATTATTTCCTATTTTGCATCCTAGTACCTTGGTATAAGTGTCATGTATCCATACATATATTTTATTATGTCCAATTCTAATTCTAAACGTTCCTTTTTCATGTAGCCATGTTATTGTGTAATTATGGCCATGTTTGGTGTCATATGTAAGGCTATATAATTGGTATGCAATACATTTTTAGTTCTATTGGTGCACAATTGAACGATAAGTGTGAGGAAGAAAATTGGGATCATTTCAATTAATTTTTGTTGTCCTTTTCATTCCTTAATCCTGAGGTCAATAGTTATGACAACAACCATAAATGTCCGTTAAGGAATCAAAATGATATCTTAGATAACCCTATTCCTTGTAAATTAACTTTGTCGGTGTACTCATTATGGAATACTAAATGTAGGTATAATCCAAAGTATGCTCCACAATACAAATCTAAGCACACCGACTATGTAAAGTTATCTAATTTAGTCCCTAAACCGTTAGACACCCAAAAGTAGTACCCCAACCGTGAATGCCCCCCATGATAATAGTATCTATGCCTAATGCTTAAAGTGATGGTTTTTGCCTCTAAAGTAGACTTGTCCAATTTGGTTACTTACCTGTATCAGAGACCTAGATTCGAGTGGTGTGTGGTTTGGTGTGGGTCCAAGATCAGATACCACAAAGATACACATCTAACAAAGATTAGATTGCGTGCTCAAAATATGATAACCAGTCTAAACTTCGCAATCAACATAACTGGGGAGACCTATATATGGCCTTTCAATGAGCACAAGAATCTCCACTTCGATAATAATCTAATAAACATATAATAAACAAGTCAATCATATGAGCTCCAAAAATCACGAGGAAAGTGGCTGTGGCCTTGATGTGGATTTGCCAACTATCTTGTACTAACCGCATGTTGTATAACCTAGGAGAAGTGGGCTCGTCGGAAAAAGTAACCATTTAAGACTCATCTACATTTACCTTACCTTACTACAACACTTTGTGTGAGGTCTCTCTCAGGCTCGCATCCAATGCCAAGTTCGTAAACTTAGTTACCGCAAGGCAGCTGCCATGCAGCATGATCTTCTCCAAGCCAGCCTTCTTTCGTGCGCCCAACAACGTTGAATATAACTCGATTATTTTTGCTCCTTTTCGTACGTACTCTTGCCAGACCTTGTCATCTCATCTCAACTGTAAGTGGCTCCCTCATCGTCGTACCAAAACCCATTATTGCAGATTGTTTCAAGCTTGTCTCAAAAATCGAGCCGTGCTGCGACGACCAAATCTCCTCGCACCTCGTGCCGCTTCGTTGACTCTTGGTCTCAGAATCTCATCTCAGAATTCATGTCGGCTCAGCATAATTTGGTTACTGAAGCATCTTAACTGGACACCTACATTTGAGTAGTGTGTGGTTATGTGTGTATTCATAAGAAGTTAGGAACGGACACCATGAATCTCAGAATTCAAATCCACTGAGCATAATTTGGTTACTGAAACATCTTCATTGGACACCTACATTTGAGTAGTGTGTGGCAATGTGTGTATTCATAAGAAGGTCGGAATGGACACCATGAATCTCAGAATTCATATCGACTCAGCATAATTTGGTTACTGAAACATCTTCATTGGACACCTACATTTCAGAAGTGTGGTTATGTGTGTATTCATAAGAAGTTAGGAACAGACACCATGAATCTCAGAATTCATATCGGACTCGGTAAAACAGGCGTAATTTGGTTACTGAAACATCTTCATTAATCACCTGCATTTGAGTATTGTGTGGTTTTGTGTGTGTATTCATAAGAAGTTAGGAACAGACACCCTGAAGACATCTATTAGAAAGAGATTAGATTGCGTGCTCAAATCGTTGACTAGTCTAGGTTTAGTGTTTAGTATAATTGGGGAGACATGTATGATCATTTAACACAAAAGAGAATCAAGTTTACTTTGATATTGTATAAGGCATTCACGTGAGTTCCATGACATTATTCAACAATGTGTGCCCTCGTAATATAACAGTGGGATGCTGGGAGCTGAGTTTGTATTTGAGTCTCTCTGTGCAGCTTTTCGAGCCTTGGGGGGTGGACTCTTCATACCACGTACGAACTAATGTGAGTGTAAGAAGGGGTATTGTTTGAGGCATTAGCGTACATAGTATACATAAGGGAGGAGGTGTTAATTTTCTCTAGTGTGTACATCTAAAATGGCTATTAAGAATTTTGAAGTAAAGGTAGATGTACAAAAGGGGGCCTAAGGTTTAGAGAAACTTTGGATAATAGATGTGTTATTTTCATCTAATTCACATTTTCATCCACTGTTGTCATATAGTAATAGTCCTTAATAGCTCCCTTGTCCATTATTGTTAGGGTTTGCATTTGGGTTATAAGACAAGCTAAAGTACTCATCAGCTTCTTTGAGTTTTACTCTCTGAATTGTGACTAAGTTATTGTGCTCTTGTCTTTGTTTATTTGATGCAATTGTTGATTCATTACATGCTATGTATGAAAAAAAATTCAATGACTTTCTCATTAGACATACTCAATATTTATTTCATGATTTATATTTTGTGTATGTAGCATAGGCATTTATCACATTAAATTAAAAAGCTTGGTATAAACACATCAATCCATTTTATAGTATGCCGTTATTTGTTTTTCTCTATAAACTTCATGTATATAGGGGGTTTAATTTCATAGTGACCCACGCACATCATTTAGGTTTCCAATTAAGAGTCCAACCCCCGGGTTTCAAACATCTGACTATTATATTCTGAGGGCCTACACAATGAGAGTTGAACACTGAGTAATGTTATGTCTAAAAAGGTATGACAAAAATTGGTTAGGACTGCCTAGTTTGAAATTTGTCAATCATGTTGTTTACTTATCATGTGCTCAATCTCCTTGAGAAGCGGGGGTAATAAGAAAATGTAGCAACGATCATTCTAGACCCATCTACTTTAAGGTATATGTGGCCCTATTGTGTGCACTTCCAACTCCACGTGCAATTTCCATAGTTGGATTAGATCAAGAATTGTTTCTCATCCAATTAACAATTACAATGAATCACGAAGAGTGTCCTTTCAATGTAAGATTAGAATCTCAATTTCTTAAGATGCAAAAGTTAAGATTCTAATCTTTCTCTTTAATAAGGGCCGGTTTACACTATGGACCAGGAAGTCGTCCCAGGGCGTTGTAAGAGCGCTAATTGGCTGCTAAACTCGTCCCGGGACCACTTAGGTTTACACTAAGGAAAAAATGGCAGAGGGACCATGGAGGTCGAGGTCCCCAAAATATAATTTTTAAGGCCTAATAAATGCACTGACATGGTCCAACGGGTTTTGCGGTGAGAGAGGCCAGAGAGGTGGTATGGTAGGAAAAGGCAAGGGCCCATGGCAAAGAAATGCCATTTTAATAGATTTTCAACAAATCTACCCTCTATGTGCCTTAATCATATCATAGCCCATGAGACATACCAATAGTACCTTGCCCTACCCCTTAAACCGGCTCCCACATGTTTCACTAAACAACGTGGGACATCTAGAACTCAAGAATTCAAGTGCAGATTTGTTTTTTTGCTCTACCAACTGCAATGTTTGGAATTTGGGAGCTTGTAATATACTGTTGGAAAGTTCTTAAAAATACCTTCCCAACGGTATATTACACGCCCCAAAACTTTTAAAAATTACAATTGCAAAACGAAAAAGAAAAATCTGTAGTCATTTAGTGATTGTAGATCAGGGTGGTCAAAAGAACCACAATGGGAAAATGATTGCGGTTCTTTTTCACATAGTTATCTACTACACTAAATAGGATATTTAGTGTTTGATACACTAAATACAAATGCATACACTAAATATCAATAACCCTATGAAAGTAAGTAACATTAAATGTAAAATCAAACACTAAATATCAACTATGGTAATATGTGGAAGTTACATGTTTGAATTTAGTGTTAGTAAGGATACTAAAACAATTATAACAATGATAAAAGGAGAATTCCAACATATCTTCTAGCAAATCTTCTAACACTAATTATCAAAGAATTGAAAATTAGTGTTGAGCAAGGTAGGGTGGTAACAACATTAAATATATTCAAACACTAAATATCCTATTTAGTGTAGTGACAACACAAGGTACATGTCACATGTAAATTACATTGAACATGTACAAATTAAATTGCTCATTTTTTTGTAAAAATTGTTGTGAGAAGATTTGCAATCCGCATCTTTGACACATTTAACAAGAAGTGATGACAAGTGAAGCCCAAGAGAAGACAAGAGAATGGTCAAACTTGAATTTTCTTCAAAACTGCCCTTTTTGGGCATGTATTAAAAAAATCAGCACCTTCACTTTTTGGTGCATGATCATTCTTCTTGGTCCACATTCGGTTTACACCTAGTGAGGGGCCCAAGGCCTTCAAAACTAATTTTTTAAGAACTCGGACCATGGATGTTGGACCATGAACTCGGACCATTGAAAAAGGCCCTCTTCCATGGTCTGACTTCATGGTCCATAGTGTAAACCGGCCCTAAGTCATAACATTACAAGGGTTGCATTGTACCTGATAGGAATGTAATTCATGATAT
This sequence comes from Polytrichum formosum, assembly GCA_964035585.1. Classification (NCBI taxonomy): domain Eukaryota; kingdom Viridiplantae; phylum Streptophyta; class Polytrichopsida; order Polytrichales; family Polytrichaceae; genus Polytrichum; species Polytrichum formosum. The sequence continues at coordinate 28,858,592 of OZ037940.1, read as the reverse complement.
ATAGAACCTAGAATGGTGTATGTCCTTTACATTTCGAGCACGTTGTCTTGTCTCATTGTGACATATGTATTTTGGGCATCCAACAATCTTAATGACAAGCCATGCCATATATATGTACCACCAAAATATAGGTGTGCAATTTACCCCTATGCATTCAAGAGATCCAATTTAGACCTCTCTAATATGGCTCTCTATGCAAAAAACTGTGTATTTGAAACACAAACTTCAATTTTATTTTCAAGATGATTATGTAAGAATTGAAACTATCTAAAACCAACTCATTCTTCAAGTGCACTCTTCAAGTCGGTTGAATACCTTAACATAATTAAAGAATATTAGGGTTTAAATACACAACTCAATGGATCATGCCCTTGGATGCAAATACATACTTGCTACATTAAATGTGATATTTAATGTCACTATGGTAACTATTCGGGTGACACTTGTTATGAATAAGTTTACAAATATTGTCATAGATGATGGATGAGTTCATCCAGTGGCCAAAAACCATACCTTCTCTTGTCAGCAACTTGTGATGGAATATTGTCATGGATAATTGGCATTTGGATGAAAAATCACTTGGTAAGTGACAATAATTCTTGGGGCGATCACACCCCCTTAGATTTCGTAACCACATGTGATAATGGGGTATTTAATGGGGGGATATTTATGCACCTCTCAACATTTTTCCCCTCCCTATTTGTAGATAAAAAACTACTTTGACGTATTTTTTAGCACCCTATATTCATTTGTAATTGTTCAGAGAGGCTAATTTTTGGCAAATTTTTTTTTTATAAATCATACAAGTGCCAAATAGTGGACGGAATATTATAACATTGCGAAACCGATTATGTGAGCAACAAACACTCCATACCATTCAAATTGTCATTCATTTGGTGTCAATTAGTAATACCAATCCTAAACCATTCAAAGTACCATTCAAAACACAACCAATAGCACTTGGATACTAGTTAAAGGGTTACCAATAAACATGGAGATAACAAAATTTACAAGTTGAAATAGACAAGTTGTAAACATGGATAGAACAAAACAAGAAATACAATCAGTTATGACAAGACATAAAATTTTGCACAACTACCTACTCCAAAAAAACAAGGTTGCATTCAAATACAAAAAAGCTAGATACAAACAAAAAAAAAACAAAAAACTTTAATTGTGTTCACAAACACATTTAACTATAATCTCATTCAAACCTTGTAACAAACATTTACAATGTGAAGGGTTAGGATACAACTCCCTAGGTGTACTCTTAGGTCAGCTAAGGATTCTCCATCCTCCCTCTCCATAGTTCCAATGCACTTTGGAGATGCTCCTTCATCAGTGAGCGTATACACCTTGATCTTCTTCATTCACATGCCAAACTGTAACCCTAAATTTAAACCTTGCAAGACCATACCCAAAACCCCAAGAATAACTCGTAATCACAAAAACCAACAAAGAAAAAAGGAACCATGAAAGCTAAACCCTAAATCAAATACATGCGGAAAACATTGCTAAGGAAGTGGCCACTCTGCACCATCAATTTGCATGAAAAAAACCCTAGAAAATGCTTAAAAAAATGGTGAGCTTGATGATCAAGGACCGAGGTTGTGACAAAACCAAACGATGGCAGGAAGCGGTTGAGGGTGATAGTGGAGGCTGTCAGGTTCTAAGTATCCAGCGAGGTCCCACATGTTCAGCGCCGTTGCAAAACCCAACAACCATTGAGGAGCGCTAGCACATTCCTTCCCCCCAAAAAAATTCCACGACATTTCCCTCCATACTAACGCGTTTGATTCAAATTTGGATAGAAACTACACCCATAATTATTCTATTGATCCTCCTACACACTTTTCGGGGGATCTTATGTCTATAACCCTATTTTTTAACTATTGAATACTCAAATGGAGGAATCATCCACCAACCTATTTATATATAATCGTGCAGGGGACATATTTCCAATGCTATGGTAGATCTAACGAAATTATAAATTTTACCCTAAACGAATTAAATTGACCTTAGTTTTTATCTCACATGGTTTTTTAAAATTCCGATAGTCACCTTCCCAAGCAGTAATTACAACACTGTAAATCTATAATCCCCCAAAAAATTTACAACGAATGACAAATAATGTTGGGTTAACATTTAGTGTTGGTGACACTCGCCGCAGTTTACAATTAGTATTGAGCAAGACAATTAGAATTGGTCACACTAAAAATTATATTTTGTGCAGTATTTGGATCATTAATGTCACATATAAGTATACTATTGTTATTTTCACCCTTGACATAAACCTCAACTTGATAATGTACCATATAAAATCAAAAATTCTTCACTATGAAAAAATATGACTTTGAGACTCAGTAAGGCTCTTAGAAATTATATATAATAATAGAGAGCACATCTCACCGATCATTGGTCCTTTAAAGGGTTAAGTAGTAAGAAGAAGTGGCTACATAAACCCCACCTTGAATATTGTGTCGAAGGAAACATAATCCCTTTGCATCGTCGGTCCAAAATCTGCACATCTACCTACCATGTGATGAAATGATCCGTGGGAAGTTTGTTCGATTGCGACTTCGCCTCTGCTGCTGAGCTGGGAACAGCAAGAGTAGGAATTTGACCTTCCTCAAACTGTCAGATTCCACATCAGTTAAGGAGTCAGTAATTTGTTGATGTTTTGAAGAGGATTCGAAGAAGATTAAGTGAACCCTCTTTCTCAAAGTTGAAGTTTGATCTCTCGTCTGTGGAGTTACTTAGTTGTGTCGAAGGGAATGCTTTTTGTTGAATCCTGTGGAGATTCAGTTCCGAAATCTGCACATGATCTACCATTGAATGTGAGATTCAGTCCAAAATTATGCGTTGATTTGTTCGATTGCAACCTTGTCTAAACTGTGCTGGAGAAAGGAAGAGTAAGAATTTCCTCCTCAGTTTGCGGCACAGATTGGACCTCTTCATTTACGCATTCAGTACTATGTTGATGATGTTTTGAGGAGGAGGAAGATTATGTGACCCTCTTCCTTAAAAGTTGGATCTTGATCCTTGGAAGTTACTTCGGAAATCCTTTTGTTGAATCCTGTGGGAATTCAGTCCAAAATCTGGATTTATCACTGAATGTGGGATTCAGTCCAAAATTATGGGTTGATTTGTTCGATTGCAACTTTTCTTCGATTGAGTTGGGGATGCATTTAGTAGTATGTTGGTGATGTTTTGAGGAAATTTGAGATTATGTGAACTGATGTTGGAACCACTCCAAATCCTCGGGCAGCTTGTGCAGGTTGAGTCCGGCAACTCTAATTACTCGACAGTATGGGCGCCATCGTGGCCACGGATTTCTTCAAAACCTTTCTCGCGATGGTCATGTTGAACGTCGTCGGAGCGGTCGCGCATGAATCGAGTGCCAGCTGCAACTCGGAGAGTTCCAAGAACCGGACTAATTGGTCGGAAAATGTGATCTTCAGTGCGGAATACTTCTGTTCGGCGAACTCCGTCAACCGGGTGCAGGCCTTAGTGCGGTCGTCGACCGAGGATACTCGGTCGACGACGCTCACGGTGCTCGGCACCGGCCACTCCTTCAACACGATCGCTGACAACGTGCACACCCAGTTGTCCGTGTTGCCGTTGCACAAGGCGGTCGCGCTCGACAAAAAGACGGAGACGGTCACCGTGGACGCGGGCATCACGTATAGCCAGCTGTGCCCGTGGCTCAACAGCCGAGGCTTCGCGCTCGCGAATCTCGCGTCGCTTACCGACATCACAGTCGCGGGAGCCATCAGCACCGCGACGCACGGCTCCGGCGGCAGGAACGGCAACCTCGCGACGTCCGTATCGGCATTGCAATTCGTCACCGCGAACGGCAAGGTAAGGTCACATAATCTCTTTCCTCAAAACGAATTTCCATACATCACTTCTATTCACACTTTTGGCTACTTTGGCGCTGGTAATGGGGACAAATTTTCGTGGTGGTTTCGTATGTATACCATTACTTGAGACTTGTTCTATTTCTGTTTCAAGCTACTTCACAATTGTGATGATGTCGTCGATTAGTATGACATCTGTAAACCGCAAACGGCAAGGCAAGGTTAAGAGGTCGTGGGATATTCCATCACTCCTCACAGTTTTGGGTTTGGCGCCCTTAGCATGAATAGAATGTGTACAAATTGGTGGCGTTTTTGTAATAACATTACTTCAGATTTGTTGCAGTGCAGAGATTCCATCATGCCCTACTAACAATTTTGGTGCTCGTAGCAATACAATGTGGACAAATTGGTCCAGAGCATAGCTTGAGTAGTGAACTTCTCTTTATGTTTTACGTCCATGTCGGCATTGCAATTCGTTTTGGCACTTTTGCTTTTGGCGCTCATAGGGCGCTGATAGAAACAGAATGTGAACAAATTGGTGGCGTATTGGTGCATAACATTACCTCAGTTGTGATGATGTCGTTAGAATGTCTGCAAGCCGCAAAGGGCAAGGCGAGGAGGTCGTGAGGAAATTCGATGACTCATCCACTTAATTTGGCTTGTAGTAACAGAATATGAACGTCACTCTAAAAGTTGTGTGACGTTTTTGCGGTCATCAGCACCGCTTGCACAGTGTTTTCTTTCTGTTTCACTCAGCTACTCATCACAGCTGTGAAGATGCCCGAGTGTCTGTAGATTGCGATGACATCAACCGCGGAGCTAAACCTATCTCAAAGCCAGGTCGAAACTTGTGATTTGGTTCTGGAAATAATTCTATGGACATCCAAATTCCACTGCAAAAACCTTTAATATCATCATACAAGGGTTTCACTGTGAAAAACTGTTGAAGAGAGAAAGATGACGCCAACTGTAGGTTAGGTTGACGGGAATGACAGACGCTTCATCTTTGATCAAAGCCGCAAACGAAGCCGCAAACTCAAATTTAAACCGGAGGCGGCTTTCTACGAGCATGGCTGAGGGGCTAGGCCTACGGAGGTGGTCTGTTTTGGGAGAAATTGTTGAAACTGTATATGTTTGTTGCAAAAGTTTCTCATGTGGTGTGTCCAGGTGGTGGAGTTTTCCCGTCGATCTCACGGGCACGACGAGTTTCCGGGCGTCGTGGTCGGGCTCGGAGCGATCGGCGTCCTCACCAAGATCACGCTGGATCTACAACTCGCATTCACGGTGCGTCAATACGTGTACCAAAACGTGCCGCTCGCGAGCATCAAGAATCACTTCGAAACGATCATGACGCGAGCATACAGCGTGAGCTTGTTCACGACTTGGCAGAACCAGACGATCGAGCAGGTGTGGCTTAAGGTCCGGGAAGGGGATAAAGACCATGAACCCTTTGACGGCCCAAAGGAGTTTTTCGGCGGGAAGCTCGCGACGAAGAATCTTCATCCCATCGAATTTATGTCGGCCGAGAATACTACCCAGCAGATGGGCGTCCCGGGGCCGTGGTACGAACGGTTGCCGCATTTTCGCGCGGGCCGAACTGCGAGCGTCGGCCACGAGCTCCAAACCGAGTACTTGGTCCCACGCGCCAAAGCCGTCGAGGCCATTCTGGCGATTGAGGAAACCCTACGCTACCAGATTGGCCCGCACCTGTATATCACGGAGATCCGGATGATCGCGGCGGACGAGTTGTGGATGAGCACCGCTTATCAGCGGGACAGCGTCGCGATCCATTTCACGTGGAAGCAGGAGTGGGCGGCCGTACGTAAATTGTTGCCGCAAATCGAGAAAGTGCTCAAACCCTTCCACCCGCGCCCGCACTGGGGCAAGCTCTTCACTCTATCGCCGTCGCGGCTGCAATCCTCGTACGAGAAGCTCGATGATTTCCGCCGCCTCGCTGCCAAGTATGATCCGACACACAAGTTCCGGAACGATTTCCTCAACACCAACGTCTTCTCTTCGTAGAAAGAAAGTGAGATTTTAAGATTACGACGACTCCGATGTTGGCGCCGGCATTAGCTATGCTCTTGCATCATTGTGGTGGGTTGTTAGTCTAACTCTATTATGTGAGATGGGTCTTAAATGGTTAACTTCTTCACATTAGCCCACTTTTGTAGGACATGAAACACGCGATTAGTGCAAGATGGTTAGCAAATCCAAAATCGAGGCCACGTTCCACATAATTTCTGCAGCTCATATGAATATCTTGTTCATTATCAAAGTGAAGATTCTCGTGCTCATTATGTTCTGATAATGCTCGCTATTCATTTTTCCTTCGATTCTAATCAGCTTCCCAATGCCCTTCCAACTCATGCAATCCCAAACCATGATGGTCCCTCCTCCATGCTTCACAATCTTACTAACCACACGATTGCTTAGGGGTTCCCCAAGCCTCTTCCAACACCACTCTCGACCATCATACCCCACTGCTCCTACAACCAATCCTTATGCTCTTTTGTCCATTCATGCCTTAATTGTATGTGATGATCCGAAAGGAGAGGCTTCTTCTTCTTAACTACAGACAATAGTCCTTGGCGTTGTAGACTATGTTCTTATTGTGTTAGGAGAAGTTGTGATATTTGACACCTCGAAGAACCTTATGACATTTTACTACAATACTTTGTTATTCTGTTTGCACCAATCATGCCAAGTAATGATCATCCCTGTCGGTAAGAATGTATGGACACCTTGACTTACCCTAATCCTCCAGCTCCCCCATAGCTCCGTAACATTTAATGATGCAACTAATCATTGATGGTGTTGTTCAATATGGAAGGCAATAACATGCGCACGAATTTCTAAGGAAGTTTTGGGCATGGTGGAAGGGGGAATTGAACTATGAGCCATATTTTAGGCTAATAGTTTCACTATAGGCATTTTAGTGATATTTTGATGAAGATTGCACTTAGATGAATGGAAGTAGCGAACTATGGACGGAGTTAGGTGGTTAGAACTATAATCATGAGCTTAGGAGCCCTTATCAGTTCGAAATATCTTCTTCCTCAGATCGTCATAAGGAGGCAAGGAGAGGAGGAGAGAGGTAGACATTTATTTTATCAGTTTTGAGCGCATTGTTAAATTTATAGTCTTGTCTCCCTTGATATAGAGATTGTGGGAGGTCAATAGCTAAACTTTTTTATGAACAACTAGCAGTCGCCGCAATGATTGTGAGACTGTGGTTTTGAGATAAAGGTGATTGATTCTTTTGGAATATGAGCTATACCTAGGCCGCCAATGTTGGGTTAAACCATCTTCTATGTGTCTGAAGTTGAGAACTATTGTCGTGTGAGTGAAATGCAATTGATTGAGTGAATGGAAATTATGACATGAGATTGACAGAGTGTGGTTGACGATATGGGTGAGTTTGAAATGTGAGTGAACCAATATTGATCTCTATGAGTTAAGAAATGGAACGAAGAGAATCACATGGGTAGACAATAAGTTAAGGAGTTGAAGTGATGAGGAATCTCCTTGTGTCAAAGCAAAGTGAGATAAATTTGAACAATATGCTTTGAGAAATTGTCAACATTGTGAAACCATTGTATGAGAGTTAAGATCTTCCACATTGGAAAGAGGAAAGATGAATCAGATGAAAATATTGTGGTGTGGTAGAAAAGTGAATAAGGAGATAAAATGTACAACTATAGTCAGGAATATGGAAGTTGATAAGAGCAAATGTAAAAACATTGCCCGATGAATTTGTTACCGCATAGAGTTGGGTTAAACCATAGCCTACCCATGTTCGAAGAGAGTTGAGTCATTAGTCAGAGCTGAGGGATGAGTTAGTCGAATGGAGGTTGAAAGCAAAGACCATTGTAACATTGAAAGGAAGAAGGACCCTGTGATAGGGAAAGATTGAGTGATACCTAGGGTTACTTGAAAGAAAAACCACTTGACTATAATTAAGTCATGTGAAAGACACATTAAGGAGAGAGAAGTTCAAGGGTTAGTCTAAGAAAGAGACCACTTCACAGTTATTGAAACCTATGAAAGGTGGAGGACAATACTCCTCATATTATAATTGTGATTATAGTTCAACAAAGGACTATAGTCTTGTTTGTGAGTTTGTAAGAGTTGAGATTAGTAAACATTTTTACCAATTGAATATGATGAGGATAAAATTATGATCAGATTGTAATTATGGGGATGATAGATTGAGAGTTAACATTTGTAGTAGTGACAAGACAAACTTTGGGTTACCAAGATATCTAGGCATGAATCATCCTAGGGCTAGAAGGAATTGATACTTAGTTTAGGAACTATGATCTATGGGAAAGAAGTGTAGATTAACCAAATTAACTATTGTCTTGTTTGCTACCTTTGTTGTTGATGCAGGTTAAGCAGGGCAATCAAGACTATAGCTTGACCTTGGTTTTAGCTACTAATTGCATAATTGTGAGTGATAATTAACTCCTAGAAGTAATGAATAATTGTCTCATCTAATTAGCCTCGGGGAGATCACTCCATTGTCAAGTTGAACACCACGTGCGAACAAAGTTTGCTACCCCTATATTACATGCCATAAATAATTTTAAATTTTATGATATTTTTTCTACATATACACAACCATTGATGGTATCTTTTGTTTATTTTTTTGAAATTTTTAGTCATCTTCATTTTTTAGCAAATTTTTTAGTTTAATTTTGCGTCATTCTAGTTAGAAACGGTATGTTTTATTAAAAAAACAAATCATCAAATTTAGTCACCATTTTTTACTATGTAATAGGTACCATTTATATCTACTTATGAAAAAAAATTGATAAAATTGTGACCCATTTTGGTGATGCTTTTTACATTTTTTACATTTTTTACATGTAAAATGATCGCACGTGGTTGTTCAACTTTACAATGGTCAGGAGTGATCTCCCCGAGTAATTAGCAAGTGCGAAGCACGCAGAATGTCATTCCAAGAATTTATAGTCAGAGTCGAGATGCAGAAGTCATAAAAGATCGATAACTGTATTCCTCCAAATTTCAGCTGAATTGTATTCAAGTCCCAAAATTGAATGGCGTCGATGAAAGACTGGGAAATCGCAATATACTAGGTGTGAGAAATTGAACACTTCCGCCACAAAGGCCATTTCATGATCTCTTCCAAAGAGCACTGAAACATCTCCTTAGCACTGCAAAATTACAACAACCAGAAAACGATAAAATTTGCTGCTGCTTTGGCAACAAAAACTTTGATTAGGCACAATTCAATATAATTGCTACAATGTGCGACTGTTGGTATGCATAATGTAAGTCTTGTATGATAAATGTGTGTTAGGTACGATCCCGTAGTGTAGTACCTTTACAATGTCGGCTATTTATAGGAAACAATGATTTTACATCCTATTTTAAGATACGGGAATCAGTGCCCGGGAAGTTTTTGGGCATAGTCGGTCAAGATCCTAGTGATTCTAAACCCAGCCGGTTACATGTTGACATCTTCCGGTTTTGCTTCATTCATTTGAGGTATATTCTATAGATTCCTCTAAAATGATCGGTAATTCTCCTGAAGTCTCCAACTTCAATTGGTTGTTTCTCAAACTCAACTGGTTCATTTGTAACAAACCGCCGGTGTCATGAGGCAAATTCTTACATGATGAAAAAAAATATGGTATTGTTATTTTGGTTTGTTTTAATAGAAAGGAATGTAATAGGAAAAGTTAGGAGTGATTATCTAGTTGTCTAGAGTTAAAGTTAGAAAGTTGTTTAAAGTTAGATAGTTGTCTAAAGAATATGAGTTGTCTAGAGTTAGTTGTTTAAAGCTAGAAAGCTAGTTGTTTAAAGTTAGAAAGTTGTCTAAAGAAAATGAGTTGTCTAGAGTTAGTTGTTTAAAGTTAGAAAGTTGTCTAAAGTTAATGAGTTGTCTAGAGTTAGTTGTTTAAAGTTAGAAAGTTGTCTAAAGATTGTGAATTGTCTTAAGTTAGCTATTTGGTTGTCTAAAGTGTGAGTGGATATATAAAAGGGGGGGGAGAGAAGTCTTCCTCTCCCAACGTATTTTCTCTCTCATTTTCTCTCGCCCATGTTTCCTTCCAAAGTTTTGATTTCTCCCATCATTGGCTTATGCTAGTTGCAGCTAGAAACTCTGTGTTTTCCTTTAGCAAACTTCTCTACAAGATACCAGTTCTCCCTGGACAATCATAACATTATTTAGATCCATCATAATGTTTTGTGGGACTGACAAAGTTTGAATGTGGGAATATCCAAGAATACTATGTGGAATACAGTCAGTCCCACATAACGTTGTTATGGATCTAAATAATGTTATGGTGACGGGGATCCCGGATTTAAAGGAAAAATCAAATGTTTCTATATTCATTTTTAACATTTAAAAAAAATTCCATATAATTTTTGTTCTACAATAGTTTTCTCTGCATCATCACACTTCGGTTGATCTTCACAGATAGCATCCAAAGTATTGCAACACGATTATGGTATCCTTGTATAGTTAAATTTCGAGGTTGCTGCAGAAATTTGCTCAGGGTCGCTTTATAAGAGTTATGACCATGAAATCGTAAAGGCCCTTGAAAATCATGTAAGGGCCATTACCATGGGAAGTAGAAATCCAATTTTGCAATTGATGGGCCCTCAAGCTTAGTGAAGTGAAAGTGGGGGTCGTCATGTTGAGGGACTGCAACATATTTTATGGACAATTCAAAATAATAGGTTGTTTGGAAGTCCACTATGATAATATAGTATTTCAAGGAGCTAATAACATTTTAATTGCTTGCCACAGCCTTTGGTTTTGTGTTAGACCCACCTCTTTTTGATGGACTGTAGGAAATATCTTATAGACCACGAAACCTTATCTGCTTGGTGCCATGTAGGATGCCATGTAGTTATTTTCCATTTGAAATCTTTGGCCCCTCATACCCTCATGGTCTACAACTTGGACTGTCTTCGGCCTCTCGACCAATCACATAAATTGTATGTCACGGATCAAAGGCCCTCAAACTCTACTAGTTAGTGGCCCTCAATATAAAGGACATCAAAAAATAGCCCCATGAAAATAAGTTTAGGCATCCACACTATAAAGAATAAACGTTCAATGCAATGGTCACGCTTTGTTGCACCATTGCCAAGCTTTGATTTTACTTTTATTGGGCGATAGGAGTTTTGCTTTGATAGTCGTGATGGATATCTTTTAAGAAGAAACCTTGAGTCATTTTGGACTTTAGAGTCAATTATCAATTGCACCTTTGTGAAGGTTTTTACCTTTATTATGTATTTTGATGGCCTCGAGACATATAATAAACACCTAGAAAGAAGACTCGTAACCATGACTCATTTTGGACTGTAGAATCAAATGTCAATTGCATCATTGTCGAGTGTTTTACTCGTAGTTTTGAGTAGTGATGGTGGTAGATGACAAATGCACTACTATGTTTTCAGACATAGTTTATTGGTTACCCTAGAGCAGAGCTCTCAATTTGCTTTATTATCGCACTCATAAGATTAGCCCTAAATGAACATATACATATGAATGTGAAAACTAGATAACTAAAATGTGGATGACGCTAAGTTATCTTTAGATAACTAAAAATTCATGTAAGAGACTAGATAGAGTTATCTAGAACCTAAATTAACTCCTAGTTTTAAAATAAGGCATAGGGGGAGCATATTTCGAAGAGAGGTCAACATACTAAAACACAACAACTTTCAACAATTAGTCAATTTGTCCAACTCCCACCAGCGATTTTTAATTCGGCTATGCAGATGCTTTTTGCTACATTCATTTGGGCCCAGCTATATGTACACATACAATTTTGGGGTTTTTTTTTCAAAATAGCCCCAAAACATATGAAAATATTGAAAGATAGCAAACTCGACCCCATTGGCTGGGTTCGAAGAGCCAGCCCAATGCTTCATCCCAAGCGTCCATGTGGCGAGCAATCTAACGGCCAAGGGATGGGTGGCCAAAACCCTAACCTTTGTTGATAAAAATAGCCATCTTGGGCTCATCACACCACCTGCACTTCGTAGGTGACAACATCATAATTGGACAATGTAGCTGTCAGCATACGATGCCAACACTAAGGCAGCCAACCATAAATGCAATATTAGCATTGGTGTTGGCCCCAGTAAAATAGCGGATATTGTAAAAAAAACCAATAATGAGGCTCGCTGCATTTATTGAAGGTGCTCCATGCACATTTAGTTCTTTGTCGTTTTTGAAGAGCAAGTTGAGGAACCGGCTTACAACACACCTAGATTTGGTCATCCGCATGTTTGCACAAGACTTTTATACCCTAGATACTTTCCCTTACCAAACAACCATATTAGATTGGAAGGCACAGAGAAATCGGTATGGAGGGGAAGAATAGATGAATTATACTAGTAGCGGCATATTATTGGGTATTGGCTTCATACATGAGAGGTTTCCAATGTATTGAATCTACACTCAATTTTGGGAACATGATGAGGTAGAGTAAGTGTAATATAGAATATGATGCCATTTTTGAACCATGTGCATTGTGTGGACTATGGCATGGTTGGGGTGCAACTTGCAAGTTTTTTTTAAAGTGTTACATAAAGTTACTACCTATATTTTGAAGGAACCGTTGGAGGATTTTCATGGTGTACATGGGCCGAATCTTCATGTGTTCTCTTCTATACTAACTTTTGTTGGGTGATAGATGGGATGCAATAATGTGTAGTTTTGCAAGCCATTCCACGCTGCAATGGGCAGAGTTGAAAGATCGGGGTTCAATTCCCCCGTGGAATAATGATTTCTATATGGAATTGTTTATGTAGCCCAATTTGCATTAGCAACTTAGGAGGTTGGGGCCAAATTTTAACTCTAAAATGCCAAAGCATAGCCACATAATGTGCCGCAAACAAAATACATATCGCCACACACTTAAACCTTCTTGAACATGTCATTGCATTTGTCATATGTTGAATCATTCCACATCGCTAGGCTGAACTCCTTTGTTCCCACTCAAAGTGCCAATAGAGCTAGTGAATGAATAAACTAAGCGCCAATTTACACACCCATTTTCTTTCAAAAAAAAATCACTGACTCCCACACATGTATATTAATGAAAAAAATGCTATTATGTCATGTTAAAAACCCATGTAACATGTGGTAGTGCAACGAGAGTCTATGTTGGGTGGATGACAAGTTGATGAATTTCCTAGATGGAGGGATCTCGTGTCATTGCATCTTGAGATACTTAGACTTTTGCATAGGAGCTGCAGAAACACTTTAAACCTCACAAGCCTGTTGGATTGAGTACAAAATAAAAAGCAAAACAAGAGTTCACACTGCGTGTCAAAAACATCTGCGGAGAAAACCTAGAGTGGATGCGGACCCAAATGAGGAAATTGTTATTAATAGAGGTCCGAGATGTTCAGATGAAGAGGGGGAAAGGGATAGAGCCAGAGAGCAAGATCAACAGGACAAGGAGGAGCTATAGATATGTCTTAACTAGGAGAATGTTGCTGCTTCGACCAAAAATGTGGGCAAGTTTGAGCTCTCAAAAACAAAAGAGGAAGAGGAGGCGGCAAGGCGAAGATTAAATGATGGTCAGGAGCACAAGGAACCAGGTGGGTTGTGTACCATAAGCTTGTCTAAATGACAAAAGAGTACATGCGACAAATGATTGAGATCAAGCCACATTGGTGGTTGATGAAGATTGCGCCCCACTACTCCAAATTCAAAGATGTCGAAGATTCTGGAGCCCACAAAATGCCTAAAGGTAGAAGCAGCTGGTTTATAGGCTAAGCACATAAAATTTTGATTGGACACCTTCAAAACAATCCTCAAAATTCAGGCTTCAATCCTTCGTACTTTCAGGATTGAATTCTTACAAGTCGGCATAGGGAGGTGAAAGAAAAAAATTTACACATTTATACAAACCTATGAAAGGAGATGCCTTTGGGGATATCTTAGTCAATTTTTTTCATAGATTTATATCTTTGAATAAATTGATCATGGATTTTCCATCTGAACACCATGGGACATCTGTAAATTGTTATGACATTACCGTCAATGACTGGGTGTCTGTAGACCCAACCTCGTCGTTGACGACACCTAGTCATCGAGGACGCCCAGTCGTTGTACGCGCCTAGTCGTCAAGGACGCCCAGCCGTCAAGGACGCCCAGCCGTCATAGACGCCTCGTCATTGTAGAATAGCAACTAGGTGCTGATACGGTGCCCCATCATCCTAGGAGGTGGTGATGATCAAAGACCTTAAATAGACACCGAGGTTGAGAAAAAAATGAATCAAACTCTCGGTCTTGCTCTCTAGCTCTCAAGGACTATACGATCTTACTTGCGTGATATGTTTCTCATTTTTCGTATTCATTTTGTGCCCATTTTGTAACATAAATAAACACTTCACCTCCTGCATGGATACGTACTGAAATCTTGGCAACCACCCTTGAATGGACTAAAAAGTACTCAATTTCATGAGACAGATTAAGCAATTGAGATGCAAGAATGTTGGGTGGATGAGCGTTCTTATGCATGAAAAATAGGACAAAATTACAAATATTTGGTCTGACCCAGATAAGATAGTTTGTCAAACAGCAGTTTTCAATGAATGTGAAGCCAATAATTGTTCTAAACTTGGAGGGGATGATGGGGGCACAGCACCCTCTACAAATGCAGTATTCTTTGCTACAGGCAATCCATTCTGTTCAGTGTGAGGTCCCCCAGGTTTGCTTGAAAAGTCTAATGTTTTCGAGGCATCCAAGGCTGGTCCTCTCTCGTTTGGTTTGTGAAGAGCATCTTGAGCTGCTCGCAATGCGTCACTGAAAACTCCAGCCTCTCGCAATCCCTGGACAATTACCTGGACAAAGAAAAGAAGTGACTTTTGTTTGAAACCAATGACATTAAGTTTTCCACAAGAGATAGCAAGAAACTACAGGATGGATACTGAGGACATTGTCAGAGTGGATACTGTTTCAAGAATCTGGTCAAAGGGCGGTTTATGAAAATTGAGGTGACTTAAGATGAAAATTTTCAATGATGTTGTTTACTTTAGAGAAAGTTGTTACAAATAGCTTGAAGATAATATCCATACAGTTGAAAGCTAATTTAACATCTAGACATAACAAAAACCCACATACAATATATTAAATTCCAACATTCATAAACAGTTCATAGAAAGGTATTATTTGATGGGATTATATCCCAAGGCTCAGAACTAGCTTATGCTCAACATAGTTTAAGTAATTTAACAATCATTGTATATTCTAAAATGTACAATCATGTCTATGAACTATGTATGAGCAGTAAATAACATCAAACGCCTCAGCATGTCACCTTGAAGCCCAGAATGGCCCTCTGGGACCTTCCAAGTATTAAACAGACAACTCATCTTTTGGTCCAAGAGTTAATAAAACTATGTCTCAAGCAATTCCAATGAACTACTAATGCTCCACTATATTTCATCTATTTCCTTGAACAATTTAATGTGCATTGCAATGATGACGTGTAATAGTGTTGCAATGACAAACACTCACCTGAGGGGCATAAATACGTGTTAGCAGGCCTTTCCTCATCAGCTTCAAGTTCAGCTCTGAGTCTGTCCACACAACATGTTCCCTGTACCTGCAAGACCCAATAATACAGTTTAGAAGACTTATGAGAAGGTAGTAGGTAGTCATGTAGAATTAATATTAGTGTCCTGCCATTTTATTAGTCAGCAGTCAAAAGGGATTGAAAAAAAGCACTAAAATTGACATTTGGGGTGGAAACATACCAGCGCTTCATCTCCTCTGGTGAAGCTGTTGATGCGATTATGAAAGCCTGGAGATAACAGAGCACATTTCAAATCAAAAAAATATGATGTGAATCTTATGGTACAAAAAAACAAGACACAGCAAAAGCAAATAAAAGCCTCATAGGTATTTTGTACTCATCGAAGGCATCAACCACAACACATCAACTAAAATGAGAATCCAATAAGTCTTCAGGCAGACTATGGGTGAGTTGGCAAAAAGGTGAGATTGAGTGACTATGCATAAAGTCACCCAAGTTTTAATGAGACTTAAATTAATATGCCAAAAGAGTGGAGTCGGGTTATGAAAAACCGGCTTTTTAGCTTGTCAAACTAGGATCGGTGGGCCATGCTAGCCTTGCATAGGCCAAGCCGGAATTTAATGTGACAGGTTCCATGGGTCAGACCTTATTTTATATCCTGAATTTATCTCTCAAAAAAAACTTGTGGGTTGAAGTGGTACGCTTACCGCTCGATCAAACTCAAGCATGAAGCATCGCTTCACATCCTCTTTGTTAGGCTTACAATGACACCGATCACGCCGTGATGTCAAATCCGAAAACTTTGTGTAAGTGAAGTGTAATACCGCAGCCTCCTCGAACTTAATTTCACTGTCTCCAACAAAACACACTAGTTACAAAAACTGATGTATCCTTTTACAATCATTGTAATGGACAGGTACTACCATTTCTGTGAACAAGTTGAATATGAAACACTCAAATGGTCAAAAAATTTGCTCACTTTGGTGTTTTCATGTAATTGTGCCACCTATGAGCGCCATTGGGTCTCAGGTTGTCTTGAATTCGAGCAGCAGCCTTTCCATTACCATAGGTCAGAAAATAGTTGGGGTTGCCACGTGTCGCTTCTCGATACATACCAAAATAGGTCTCCTTTGTGACATGATCATAGTTCTTCTTGAACATGGTAACCTGTATCATCCAACCTATTCATGTGGCACCTTCTTTTATAGAATAAGTTACAATAAATCAAGGGTTGTGAGATTTTGAAGTGTCATGGTCTCCCGGTTTTGTATTCGACCGACCTCTTTGAGGTCAGGTTGTCGCAAAATTGGGTAGACCATGAAACATTATCAATTGCATGCCCCGTAAGACCCCATATAGGTAGAACTTCATCCATTGAACCTTCCTTGGTCACTTAGGCCCTACAGCTCTAGTGTAAAGTGAAGTGGGGCATTCTCAGTATTTTCCACCAATGAGAGATTTTAGATTTCAATGGTCACAGGCCCTTAAGCTCTACTGTAAAGTGCCCCTTATAAGCTCCTCCAAGGACACAAAATGAAAGTGACAAGAAATTACCTCACTAAAAGGATCCTCGATGTCCTCCCGCTCAATTGCACTTTCCTGCAGAAATATCCGCAATTATCAGTGACCTTGTCACTTGTCCAGGTGCAGAATAGAAAAATGCAAATCTGAGTTGATAAAAGGAGGAACTCACATAATTGGGAAACACAACCATATCCACATCAGCAGCCACATCATGAAGCAAGCGTTGTAACGAATATTCTTGTGCTCCCGCAGGGTGCAACAACTCATCCGTGTCCAAATGGATGATCCAATCCATACTTAACTCCTGTTGAAGGAAAATAATTTTCATAGAGGTAACTAATCCAAGTATGGAACAACCACTAACTACAAGAAACATTGTACTGAACCAATCCACTGATGACAACTGGCACACATTCTAATGCAATAAATAAAAGTCACCACATATGTATGCCACTTTGATTACAATGTTGAAAAACATCAGAGATTTTCAATTAACATTGTGAAATTGCATGAGTTTCTCATTTTCATCTATTATGTGCCACATTATACCACTACAAAGCAAATTGATACATGAGATTAACATATATATATGATATAATTTATTATACAACACCCTTTGGAAATTTGTGATGCACCCACCCTGAATCAAATACTTGGATTCCTTTGGCCAATTTTAGAACAACCAAGACAAACAAAGTGATACTAAGTAGCATATGGCAATCTTGTATTGGTATAGAGCTCACCCTTGCAAACACTATAGCCATTTCCATGTTAAGGGACTGTTTCACGAAGAGCTCGTAGTTGCATGGGCGAAAGAAGAAACCCGATAGCCAGGTCTCACCCCATATCCGGCTGCAACAGAGAAAAGTGTGTTATGCAAGCCACCCTACAAAGTAGTGATGATAAGGGATCTAAAGACTATTTGCATCCAGAAATTCAGAAAGTAAGTAATGAAGGTAAGATGGTTGCACCTTTTTGCTTGCTTCTCTTCAAGCTCTTTAGTGCGATGAATGACCTTCACACCCTGTAAAGATCCAACCCCCATTATAGTTCTTGCATTATGGTCACAAATCAAAGAAAAAAAATTCAATTAAAGTAATCAAACAGATTGCCCTGGCACTTCCCTTCACTGGATGACAGATGAAGCTGTGTCTAAATTTTTGTCATACATTTCCAACACCGATTACATATAGAACATTGACATGAGCAAACATGCGGATGATCTCAAAAAAAGAGAAGAGATAAAAATCACATACAGGAATAGCCTCCAGAACTGCTGTTGACTTGACAGATGCTGCTTGACCTTCCACAAATAAAATGTAATTCGTAACACCGATTACTCGGTGGTAATACAACCATGGCAGGATCTGGTCCAGGCCAGCTGATGTGCTTGATGTGATAGCAATCTGTTGCATTTCCAGTCATGTCAAATCTGAGTTGCTAGGAAAAAGGAGTGTGCTTCAAAAATTTCATGTCCTTGTGAGTAACACTATTCAAACATCAATAAAGGTGCAGATAAAAGTGCAGATAAAAGGTAACCGGTAAAAAGTAAAATAAGAATAGAGAGATAGTTAATCTAAAGCCTTTAGAGATACTTACTTAACACAAAGCAATCAAAAATCAGAATTAAATATAAAACAAATCAGACAAACTTCTACATCAGTTCCCACTTCAGGGTTTTGTCTTGTCAAAAACAGAAGCCAAAGTTGGGTTTACTCGAGAAAGCACCCTCTTTTATTCCTTCAAAAAGCTGATCCTGCATGTGAAATTTCAGAGCCATTTCAAGACCAAATGAAAGCAGTACACTGAAGTCTCTTTGAAAACCAAGACTGTCAGTGGCAAGAACTCAGTAAACAGCATCATCATTACCCTTTGAAAGAATAGAAATTTGGGAAAGGAGAGAAGAGCAAAACCCTGAAGTGGGAAAGCCAAAACCCTAAAGTTGGGTTTACTTGAGAAAACACCCTACTTTTTCCTCTTTTAAGTTTTGCTTTAAAAGTTTAACCCTGTGTGAAACTTTACAACCATTTCCCAGTACCGCAGCCCACTGAAGTCTTGTCCAAAACCAAGAGTGCCAGTTGCAAGAGCACAGTAGCACCATCCATCGCCCTTTAAAGAAATCCATGTACGATCTAACTAACTAATGGATCAGATGGTACAATTCCTGGAGGAATTTAACTTCATCAAACAGAACCAAGCCAAGCTAGGCTTTCAATAAACCATCTTCAAACTAACTACCTGATGCAGCAGAACTTGGAGTTTAAGAGAGGAAACACCGTATTTTAGTTCTTCAAAACCTATGCTTCAAAAGTTAATCCTGTGTGAATTTTCAGAGCCATTTCAAGACCAACTGAAAAGCAGCACAGAGTGAAGCCTCATCAGAAACTGAGTGCCAGTCACAAGAACACAGTAACACAAACAGCATCCGCGAACTAACTTACTAACTAACTGATGCAGCAGATGGTACAATTTCTGAAGGAATTTGACATGATCAACAAAATAGGGTTTCAATGCACAGGTTTGAAGAAATTCGCAAACAAACAAACAAACTGATGCCACAGATGCTGCAATTCCTGGAGGAAATTGACCTATCAAAACAGAATAGGGATGCGCAAACAGATTAAGGATTCAATGCACACCTTTGAAGAACATTGCAAAATGAACTAACTGTGGGAACAGATAATACAATTCCTGGAGGAAATTTGACTTCGTCGAAACAGAATAGGGCATGGATTTGATGCACAGCAGAACAGAGTTTCAATGCAAACCTTTGAAAAATTCATGAAACAAACAAACTAACTAACTGATCCAACAGATGCTACAATTCCTGGAGGAAATAGACTTGATCAAACCAGAATAGGGCATGGTTTTGATGCGCAAACAATATGGGGTTTCAATGCAAAGCTTTAAAGGAAATCTGCGACCGATTGAACAAGCCGATGCAACAGATGCTACAATTCCTGGGCGAAATTTGACTTGATCAAAACAGAATAGGCTAGGGTTTCAACGCACATTACCTTGGAACTAGTACCATTGCCAAGTGCATATTGCCACCCAGGGTGGTGTGGAAACAAGCCCACTTTTGGAAGCTGGTTTTTGGAGCAATCTGAAATTGGAGTGCCAGTCCGTCCACCCAAAGGAGTCAAGCTGTTGGAGTCGAGCTGCACACCCGGTAATCGTTGTGCATCACCAGACGCATCCCCGAGTCGTGCGGTTTCCACCAAATCCCCTCCTCTCCATTGCAAAGTGAAGGCAAAGATGGCCAGTGACAAAGAGAGTGCGGTGGACACTAACAAAATTTTGTGGGAGCTCGATTGCGAAGGTGCAAACCGCGACCCGTATCCTCCTGGCATTTTGCCCACATAGAGTGAAAAAACTCTTCCACGCCCGTGTACAAGAATCCTTAGAGGAATCCTTGCACAAACCGAGAGAGTGCAAATGATGACCCCATCATTATCATATGAACATTGCTTGTATCAATGATTTTGGGCTTGTGGTTCCTCCATGAAATCAAATTCTGTATTGCAGTTGTTAGGCTTCAAAACTGCAATAATGTGTCGCCTAAACCTCAGTTTCGCTCATAAGTGTGCCAATTCAATTTTCTGGTTTTGGATATGTTCTAAGTTCCTAACCCCTGCTGCTACCGACAGCGAGGTTCCTTCAACGTCCGAATCTCTCCAGAGAACTCATTGGGTCGTCTTATTAAACAGGTTTTTTGGTTGCTTCGTGGATCTGATGCAAGTTGTTGAACCTGCACATGGTGGATCAAGAACCCGAAGTCTCAGATCTGTGCAATTTTGAATTCCTGAGCTCCTTCCTGCTTTCTTTCTTTCGTTCTTTCTTTCCACTTAGGTTACCTGAAAACCAAGTAGACAAAAATATGAGCATCTGGATGCATATAAACTGGGATCATCTCAAATCACAAAACCCACAGATCTGCTAACTGCCAGCTCGAGATGCGAGAGGAAATAATTACAAGAAAAGCGAAATCCGAGCCCGACCAAATTCAAGTCCACAAACTCATCTTCTTTTTGCAAGTGACTCAACTCGGCAGTAAGTTAACCTAGAAACCCAAATTTTCTCAACACTCACGAAAGCCCAGATTCCTAACCCAATTCTTCCCCTCAGAAAATAACCCGAATAATCAAAATCCCTCCCAAATCGACACAACCTCGCATTACTTACCAAGATTCACTCACTCCGACTTACCCAAATGCGCAACAAAAAAAACGCAAACAAAAAAGCGTGATCCAACACAGCTACTTCGAGAGGATAAGAAACCCAAATGGGCAAATTCTCGCCCACATCTACCCAACAAAAAATTAATTAAATAAAAACAATTCCCTCCCTCCTAACAAGAGTTGATGTCCTCCTCACCACGGAGATCGTGTGACCCATTACGACAAGTTGGGGAAAGTAAAGCCGAAATGAAAGAAGATGTGAGTAACGGCCAATATGGCGAAGTTGTGTGAGAAGTATTTTACCTTTCTTTGTTGTTGTTGCGCCGGCGAATTGTTCATCTTTGAAAGCTGGCACCCAGGCAGGATTCGAGCGCTCCTCAAACTTGAACCTTCGTCGTAGTGGGAGCAGTGATTTCGATTTCTAAGTTAAGTAATGTGCGCAAAACTTCAACATCGCAGACACCGTAAATGGCATTTAGTATCACCCACACTATTTGCGAGGGCCTAAACTAGGTGCCTAGAGGTCTCAAAGTGTCACGTCCGCTAATTGCGTTCATTGCGTTCATGATATTATTCTTCAACATAAGTAACTTTCTTGAGTGAAGTTCCATTTACATTATGCCATTTAGTGTAGTATATTGGGATACTTGAGATGCTAGTTTTTGTGTTTTGGTATGCAAGGGGTGATTATTATTGAGTGTACTAATGGCAGGTGTCAGTGTTTAGTAATTTAGTATGTAAGAGGAAGATATTCTTGAGCATATTAATGCCACATGTCATTTGTGTATTCTTGTAGGCCATTTTGTGTAACATAGGCATACACCTCATAATACTATTGAACATACACATTAAGCTCCATAACATCACACTTGTGGCAGCCAAAGTGCACATGATATTAAGGAGTTTTGTAGTGTTACCATGGATGTGAAAAAGAGAATCAGTGTAGCATGTTGCATTATATGGAATTACACAAAGTCAACATTGCAATAATGACAATAGTTACAATGATGACAATGTGATGCGTGCAAGTGTGTGGTTTGAAATCTTTGGTGGTTTATTTTGATGTCAAATCCATGATATATGGGAGGGAAATGTGATAACAAGGAGTGAGATTTAAACTAAGAACATCCGTTTCCTAGGGTTTCGGGATATAAGAGCAGGAGTGACACTAAGGAGGTTGATAATACGGAGTTTAGAGTGTACCCATGCCAAGATGTTAGTAAGTGCACTTGAACGCCAAATGTCATGAGGTGACACTAATGGTGAATTTGTTGATCATTAGTGCAATCTATCATACGCCTCAAAGTAGGGCAAGTAACACTATTACGCATGTGACACTAAATACCATAAACTTCGTGCTTCAATTGATCAAGGGTGGATTTATAGGGTCCCGGGTCCAAGAAACTTGAGGTCCAAAATATCCCTCCACCTTCATGGACCTTAGATTTGGACTCAAGGTTGGGCCCAAGCTTGACGTTTGGCTTCTCCTAACCAATCATTCATCCAATAGCATAGTGGTTATCAAAACACGTAATAAATTTTCATCCATGGAGGCATGATATCATTCATATTATGTCCACGAGTTCATCGGTTATGACCGATCAAGAGCTCAAGTAAGTGAATGACTGGTTGTTTCAACGGCTTGTCATCCACTCTCCTCATGCTAGTTATTTAGTCCAAATAAGGTAGATTGGCCTTATTTGGTTATTTTTCTGTTATAACCTACTACTTTATCCTCCTCAGGTTCATAAGGTTGGAATTTTTGAGCGTCTGCAATATATTTGAAGAAGTTGGGATCGGTCCCTTAAAGTTTTTGGGCTAATCTTGGATTGTTATGAATTATCAATGTCCTCACATAGTGAGCCATAAGAAAGCCACACGGGTCTCCCCATCTATGTTGGCAATAAAATATAGAATGATGAAGGCATATAATTGTTGTCAACAATTCATAAATATCATTCATAGGACCAAAAGAAAAGAAAAGAAAAAATAACGCCCGTATTTTCATACCGGCGTGACTTCAAGCCCGTTGGCCTTATACTGATCACGGTATTCCGTGATGCAGTATATGGTTTTATGCCTCCTTTGGGGAGGTGGGCTCTGATGTGTCACTAGTAGTCTGTTTTTGTTAGGACGGGGGGACAGGTGTTTGTTTGTTGTCTAGTTTTCATTTGTTTAGTACTAGGTAGGTGAGGTATTTAATGGCGTTTTGGTGTATGTCCTTCATAAGTTTTTTGATGTTTGATTTTGGGATTTTTAGTTCTATGAGTTTCTTAATGGAGTGTTCATGTATGGCACCTCGTACTCCTGCTGTAATTGTTATGATGGGGTTGGTTTTCCAACCATTATTCTGGATAGTGTTGTTTAGTGGGTCGTATTTGGCGTGTTTTTGTGCGATGGCTTGCTCGGGGAATCTATCATGGCAGTATGTGAATTCAATGAATTCTACTATGTGACTGGGTGATGGTGATATAGGCAGAGTTATATGATTTGGGGCTCCGATCATGCATAGGATGTCCGGTTTGAGTTTGGCTTGGCAATGGCATGGCTTTTGGTGGCATGTGCATTGTAGTAGCCAATCTGGTATTGTTTGTTCTTGTGTTCGGTTGTTGAGATGGCCTGCATTGACCATGGTAAGGAACCTTGTGTTTTTATTAGCTTGTAGCGTTTGGGTGATAAGATGTACGGCTTTATTATGTCTTGCGATTCTAAGCCCTTTTAAGTATGGATGTCCGCATGTAGATAGTAAATGGGGCCACGTGTCTCGTTCGTTCTTATGGCATAGTGTACAGTTGGGGTTTTGGTGTGTCAGGGGCCAAAATATATTCTTCCTGTGGTTGCCCATATATTGGGCATATCTAAATTTTAGTGTCTGGGTGATTTGGGTATCTGGTATTTTGTCATTTTGCCAAAAATGGTTAGAGAGTTTCTGGTTTATTTGGATGTTTGATAGCCATTTGTCTACATATGGGAATTTATTTTTGGCCAAGGTTGTTGCTTGGTTTCCATGTTCTTTTGTTATGAATGTGCGTAGGTTGCGGATGGCTCCGTCATGTGTAGCTGTTGGGCAGCTGGCTAGCCAATATGGGGTCGGGCGGGCTATGTGAATATGCGGGGTTCTTTTTGGGTTTTCTTTGGTTGTCCCCGCATTTGCTAGTTCATCGGCTAATTCGTTTCCGGTGATGCCTGAGTGTGCTCGGACTTTATGTATGTGGATTTTGTGTGGGGTCCAGTATATTTGTCTCACTATGGCTGCTATGAGTAGTTTATCTGGGTGGTGGTGTTGTGATGTTGGGTGTTGTATATGGTTATTTATTAGGTATATGCTGTTAAGGCTGTCAGTAAATATATGTGTGTCTATTTGGGTAATTTTTATGTTTTTGATGGCGATGAGTATTGCATTTAGTTCGGCTCTAAGTATATTTTGGTAGCCTGGTAATCTTTTTGATATTTGGGTGTTATTATTGGGGCTATATACACCCGATCTTGCAGTGTTGCCTTCAATTTGTCCTTCGGAATTTTTTGTTGGCGGGATGAAAGAGCCATCTGTATATACGCATTGTTGTGGATGGAATTTGAGTGGGTGGGTGTATTTATATGTATCTGGTATGGGTATTGTGATGAGGTTGTTGGTGTGAGGTATTCTTACTTTGGGGGCGGTTTTCCATGCATTGGAAAGTTTAACTTTATAGTGTGTAAGGTTGGGTTTGATGAGGTGGGTATCTATGTGTGTGTTTGTTGTTTGTTTTAGGACTTGTTTTAATGTGGGTGGGGTTTGGACCTTTGGGGTTAGGGTAGTTTGATTGTGTATACATATTATTGATGTGAGTGCTGGTTCGACGTATTGGTAGTATTTTGGCCATTCAGGTGTGGGTTTGTATTGTATGGTATGTGGTGGTATTGTTGCCATAACATGTATGCCGGCTTTTGTGTTGAGTTGGAGTTTTTGTGTTCTCCAATCTTTATGGTTGACTATAAGAACGGTGATCGTTCTCTCGTCTTCTTTGGCGGCCATTCTGGCCCAGTGGATGGCTTCTAAAGTCGTGTTGTAATCCGTAGGGAAGGCTAGTCCTATTCCTGTCCATTTATTGGATTTTGCATGTCCCAATGAACCAAATATTATGTCTCGGTTGTGCGGTGAGTTGTATTGCGTAATTTGGATGGGGCAGGTGAGAGGGGATGAGTAGTATGAATGTGTGATTTGAAATGACTTTATTAGTACTTTGGTAATATCGGGGTGTAGTGTTTGGTGTAGGTTTTGTGATTGGGTTGTTTTTGGTTTTTTCTTGGGGAGTATAGTTATATATCTTTGGAGGAGCCATAGTATTTCAGTTTCGAAGTCTTGTGGCGGTGGTTGTAGGGAATTGGTTAAGTGTTGGTGTTTGTTGTGAGAGAATTGGTTCCATAGCCATTGTAGTCTATCCATGGTAAGGGTAGCCATGTGGTTCCCATTTTGGTCGTAGACATTGGCTTCTGAGGTATGTGTTTGTATAGTTGGTTTATTGACTAGGATGTCTTTATCCGGGTTGCATTCTTGGATGGATGTTTTGAGGTTACTTATTTTTAGTGGTGGTTGTATGAATTTCCTATCTTTTGTTTGGACATAGGTAAGGTAGTTAGCGTATGTTTTGGCAGTTTTTTGTTCTATTAATGTGTTATGGTATTGTGTGATGGTTAGTAGGTTGTGGTCTAGTAGGATGTTGTCCGGGTGTAAAAGATCTTCTTCTTTACGCCATTGGTGCGTGGTACCATTCGTGGTCTGCCATTGGCATAGATATGACTTATTTAGGACCAAATATATGCCTTATCTAGCGGATTGATGACATTAAGGACGAGGACACGGGGATGCTACATGACACATTTTGGTACAATGTTTCCAATCATATGAGCAAGGTCACTCCGGCCCCCATAGGAAAGCGTGAACTAAAAAGAGGATGGATAAAGGGGGTGATTCATTTTGCCCACAATGAACATTTGTCTTGAACAATGGGTCCAAAAGATTTGAAAACGAAAAAATGGGGCTATCATACGTTATGCCCTAAAGTCTTCTTTACCATAACATTACTAAGCATTGTGCAACTATCTCTGATTGCTAGGATACAACCTACACACGGTATTGTTCACTGCAATGTCCAGTCAACAACCCGTCAAGAAGATTCATCAATCTCTTCTCCTTTCAAGAAGATCCATGTCCCAACAATGCTTTACACTCTGACATATCTAAACTATAATGAATGATTGTGAAGCAAATGTATGTGTGCTTCGGTCATCACTATTGTTCCAAGGCGCACATAGTATGCAAATTTTACTAACTAAAGGTTATTGCAAGGTGATAATACAAGAGGTAATTGACATTTTTTTTAGAAGCCAAAGTGTAGACCACCTAACCTTGTGTAGGTGTGATAAGGGGTTAAATGAAAATTTCAAGCATGGGGACATGCCCATGGACATTTGGCTCTTTTTTTTCATGGTTTGGGTTAGCATGAAAGCTAAATTGGTGGGGGGTTGGTGGGAGGAATTACGCTTTGGCACCTAGTCTGGCATAGTAGGCATGATTATGGTGGTTTGGCCATTATCAACAGTGAGTGCGCATTTTGCACTTATCAAACCTACCTCGTAGACATTGATTTAAAGGATCCCCCCCCACACACACACATCCTTTAGCATACCAAACACAAATTCAATGTTTTATTTCTCAACCGTATTTTGCATAACAATTCAACAAGTTTTAGCATGCCTTTAACATGAAACAATATATAATGTAAATCCCTTAGTGTTGGACTTTAAAACATGCCTTAAATTTCCATCATGTCTTTAAACCTTGTTTAGAGACATATTTCATCTTGATTTCATTCATTCCCCAATTCGCTTGTGATTCCAAATCACTATCCATCCACTTTCCATAATGGAAAGAAAAATGGTGGGAGATTTATTATGTTACATCAACTATTAAAAATAACCAACATGTTACATGATAAAGTCGTAACATGATTTATGTCTTGTAACGGGTTGTGGGGTGCGGATCTAATGTGGCGACTATCATTGGAATGATTAAGACACATATGTATGACAACTCACACGTATATCCAAATGTATGCCTTGCTTCATGTTTCAATTGGAAGGGTGAGTACCAACACTGGTTCCAACTAGTGGCTCTCATTGGTTAAACCAACTCTAAAAGTGGCCCCTGCTAGTAGGAACCGTTCACTGGTGGCCCGCACTAGTAAGTGTGGGTGGGCTATAAGTTAGCCACAAAACTACACTATAATATTGTATTTAGTGCCACCAATTCTAATTGTCTTGCTCTATACTAATTTGTAAACCTAACATTACTTGTCATTCCTTGCAAAAAAATATTAATAATTATATTGGGCATATAGATTTAAAATGTTGCAAATATTGTCACTTACTAAGTGATTTGCCATCCAAATTTCAATCATCCATGATAATATTTCAACACAAAATGTTAGGATGCATAAGATAACAAACTTTGTTTTGAAATTTGGATGTACTAAAAGTAAGTTGGGATGATAGTACTTGTAAACTTATTTATAAGAAGTGACATTAGACAAGCTACCATGGTGAAGTAAAAAAGCTTATGACACCATATAAGTAATTTAGTGTGAGAATCCATGTAAGAATCTACAAAATGCTATGTAAGATCTAAGGCATAGGAATAGCTATAAGGTAAATGGGCCTTGAACGGACTCTCTTAGCTCTACACCCACTTAGCTTAAACAACAACTACACTCTAACCTCAATAACGTCACCCTTGTTTATAGAACACCTTGATATTGTCACCCAAAACTTCGAAACCAAATTTTATAGTGTAAAACTCCCTCATATTATCCCTATCACCCTTGATAATGTCACTATTTTTTTCCAAAATCTGTAGTGTAAGTGTGATAATTACAAGTAATATGGACGAAAAAAGGCCAGATGGATCCAACAACAAATTCTATGGATGACGTCGGCATCTCCGCCCGCCTTTCCGCATGGATCTCCGTTCTTGGAACCGAGAACAGGGTTCGTGACCTTGGCTTCAGTCTTTGCACCTTGCACACCTCTCTGCGCCGCCCCTGTGTGCAACTACCTCCAACAACTTCGAATGTGGTCGATTGTGGAAATGTATGTTGATTTAGATACTTTGATTTTCTCCAGAGTGGGTAAGCGAACGAAGTTGAATTGTATCAATTTTGTTCGAGGCAGCGAGTTTTGTGTAAGGAGGCAAGGCGTACGGGATGTGACTATCATTATGGAGCAAGAGCTCACCGATCAGGAGAAGAAGGATAAAGTGAAGTTCTGCTCAAAATGGAACCTCATGTGGACATCACCAAACCTGGCAACTCCCGTTGAGGCCAACGAGATTGAGGTAAGCCTTCCCTTTCACTGTTACGATTGATGTTGTAATGACTGGAATTGAAGAGAATTTGGGGAGCTCAGTGAGAGTGATAAGGTAGAGGGTGCTAAATCCAACACCCCATCCAAAACCAACACCTATAAACGCCTCCCAATTGCCAACACTCTACAACCTTGAACCGTTACCCGGCGGTGTAGGAGTGTTTGGGCCCACAGAGTGACGGTTTTAGGTGCCATTAGTGGTGCCACCTCATAGCACCCTCCACTACTTCCACGTAGGGTAGGTAACGGGCTTCATTCCATCTCGAGTTGGTTCAAGGTGGGATTATGGTGGCTTGTCAATGCATATTCTAGCCATTCTATTCACAACGCCAAGGAGGTAGGCCCACAAAGCACAAAAGGGTCATTCCCCGGGATGCAAGGGGGTTGGTTCCCGGGATGCAAGGGGGTCGGTTCCCAAGATGCAAGGTGATGGTTTTGCAAGCGAACCGGGTGGGATCATGGAGGTAGCCGTGTGGCTTTGCATACCATTACTACTTGGGCTTTGATGTAGTTTGGGTCTAGTACCCAACTATGTAGTGTTGGTTCTAGGCAATGAAGGTGGGGGTCCTCATCATATGCAAGGTTGCCATACACGGGGCCTATGGATTGGTTTAAGGAAGCTAGTAGTTTTGACTTTGAATATTCATCAAATATTCAATTGAGACTAAAAATATTTTGTCTTTCTTGATACCTATGTTTAGCCCAAAGGCTAATATGAATATATATTTTTTATATCAACCACATACCCATATGTATGTGCAATAGCTTAAAGTGTTGGTTTAAGCACCCTCTACCTTATATGAGTTTGTAGATTGAGCGAGGAGTATAGTATCTTGATGAGTGATCTATTGAAGTTTTGTGATTAATCCTATGCAACTGAATATAGTGCGAATTCTGAGTAACCTTTTTGACCTAAATACATAAATTTGACTCTGTATTTGTGAAGCCTGTGAGTATTCTACTTGGACTAATGGGATATCTTTGAAGTGAATCTGATTACGTTAATTTGAGGTGAGTGAATGACCTGAAAGTCACTAACTGCAATCCTTACAATTTACAATTCCTTACAACACCTGCAATCCTTACAATTCACTGAAATTCTTAATTTTTTGTCGCGTAGGTCACAATTGACAGTCTTCAAAGATACAAGCTTGGATTGAAGACTATTGATGTGGTATCGCTTATCAAGTTGCAGGTCTGTTATGCCTTTCTGTTGTTTTTTATCTCTTAAGCGAGGATCATGTCTCTCTTAGAAAGCATTTTGCACTTCGTTTACATGGCTAGCTATTGTATTCAGGTTTGCGTGTAAACCATCAATGTAGCTCCAACTTTGTCGATAATTGTTTTATTGATTGTATTTCTTCTTAATTGAGCTTGTATTTCTTGTTAATTGAGATTGTATGTCTTACATTTTTTAACAAGAGCTAATTGAGCTAAAGCTGGAGCTCCTTAATTCCTGGGAATTTTGTGTGCTCATTTGGGTGAATGGTTTGGCAGAAGAAGGTGCTCGCAATGGCAAACAATCCCACACGCAAACGAGTGGATTTATCTACATCTGATAAGAGGAAAATTTGTGAAGTCCACAAAGCTCATCCAGGTTTGAAACATGAAGACCTTGCACAATATATGGTGGATCAACACAAATTCAAGCTTGTGGATCGTACCACAATTAGCAAGATTCTTCATGCAAAAGAGAAGTGGTTGAATGTAGATACAAATTTGCGTGGAGGCAATGTACGACGTGCTCAAGTTGGAAAATGGCCTCAGCTTGAAAAAGCTTTGGTTTTATGGTTTGGACAGGTAAGAGCACGGAGGGGAGTTGTGACTGATGATGTCATTATGCATAAGGCTGATGAATTGAGAGATTCATTTGGCATACATGATACCGATTTCAAGCTTTCTCATGGATGGTTGCAAAATTTCAAAACTCGACATGGAATCAAGTGTTATTATCTACATGGAGAAAGTGGAGATGCAGATGCAATTGGAGTTGCATTGGTCACGGCAAAGATCCCATTCATATTGAAGAAATATGATCCGGAGGACGTCTTCAATTTTGATGAGACATGTTTGTATTATAGAGCCTCTCCTTGCAAGACTTTGAATATTGGGAAGGCTAAAGGAAATAAGAAAAAGAAGGACCATGTCACATTGGGGCTTTGCACTAATATCTCAGGCAAGGAGCGATTAATTGAGCTTGTTTTCATTCACAAATTAGCGCGTCCCAAATGCTTTCCTCGAAAATTTGATCCAAATAGTACAGTGCACTATTATTCTAATAGTTCAACATGGAGATAAATGGTGAAGTTTTTACGCATTGGGTGAAGAGTGAGAACCGACGAATGACATCGAAAGACAGAAAGATTTGCATTATCATGGATAATGCAGGAAGCCATGATATTCATGGTGAGGTCAAAAAAGTTATAGATGGCTTTAATGCTTTCGTGCTCTCCCATATCACTATCTTGTTTTTTCCACCAAATGTGACTTCAATTGTTCAGCCTTTGGACCAAGGAGTGATTGTAGCATTCAAAATGTGCTATAAGCGCAAGCTTGTTGCTTGGACTTTGCAACAAGCTTCAGTTGATAGCAGTTCAATTGAAGATTTAGGGAAGTTGAATGTTGATGTATTTCAAGCTATGCTATGGTGTGTGACAACATGGCATGAGGTAGATGATCAAACCATTAGAAATTGTTGGAGAAAGTCCGTTGTACTGCATGCAGTGTGGAATGCAGATAATAACAATCTTGACGAACGTATGAAGACCAAAATGGAGGAAGCAACTTTGGAATTGGGAAATCTCATTGCAACATTGAATTTGGGCTTTGATGTCCAAGGCAAGCCTCTAGAGAAGCTTTCTCCATTGGAGTACATAAACATGGAAGGTGAAGATGATTTTAAGGTGGAGTATTCTACTGAGGAGCTTATGCAATTAGTGCAAGATGGCCAGGAAGTAGAACATGATCCCGTAGAAGTAGACCCATTGATTGATGATAGCAATGATGTTGAGTCTAAGGTAGTGAAGTTAAGTGATGCACAAAAATTTGTTAAAGATGTTTTGAATTTTATGGCTAGTCAAGGTTCTCAAATTTCCAACACTATGGAGTTGTTAGGAATGGAAAAAATCCATGACAAGCTCATTATAATTGGTGTTGCACATTTAACATCAATGTCAACAAAAAAATGTGACATTAGGAGCTTCTTCGTCTCTAGTGAGAGGTCTTTACCTGATCTCAATGACATATTATGATGTGCTAGCTTTGTTATTCAAGCTTTTGAATTTGATTTTATATTTAAAAACATTGAATTCTCATCTTTGTTATTTTCTTTTGAACATTGTAATTTTTATTTGTTTTTCTACCTATTTCTTTGATAATATCACATTATGCATAAATCTTCTAAATGTGACATTATCAAATATGTCACACCTTGTTTATATCACATTTTTTGGTGAAACGGATGGTGTGACATTATCGAGGTTAGAGTGTACATGTTTTTGTGCATCTCTCTGACGCTCAGGGATTAAGTAAGCATGTCTTAGGGCCAGTTTACACTATGGACCAAGAAGTCGTCCCATGGCGTTGTAAGAGCGTTGGTTGGCTGTTGAACTCGTCCTAGGACCACTTCGATTTACACCAAGGAAAAAATGGCAAACTGACCATGGAGGTTGAGGTCCCCAAAAAACATATTTTAAGGCCTAATAATCCACTGACATGGTCCAACGGGTTTTGCGGTGAGAGAGGCAAGAAAGGTGGTCTGGTAGGAAAAGGCAAGGGCCCATGGCAAAGAAATGCTCTTATAATAAAATTGTAATGTTCTTTTTGGGGGCTTAATATACAACTCTTCCTACTAGGTAAGGCTCACAAGGCACACTTTTCAACATCTATGTGCTATATTGAATCTTGAGAAGTAAATCTACCCTCTATGTGCCTTGATCATATCATAGCCCATGAGACAAACCATTTCTACCTTGCCCTACCCCTTAAACCGGCTCCCACATATTTCACCAAACAACGTGGGACATCTAGAACTCAAGAATTCAAGTGCAAATTTGTTTTTTTTGGTCTACCAACTGAAATGTTTGGAATTTGGGGGCTTGGAATATACCGTTGGAAAGGTCAAGAAAATACCACAATGGGAAAACAATTGCGGTTCATTTTCACATAGTTTTCTACTACACTAAATAGGATATTTAGTGTTTGATACAGTAAATACTAACACATACACTAAATATCAATAACCCTATGAAAGTAAGTAACATTAAATGTAAACTCAAACACTAAATATCAACTATGGTAATATGTGGAAGTTACATATGAAATAGAAAATAACAATGATAAAAGAGGATTCCAACATATCTTCTAGCAAATCTTCTAACACTAATTATCAAAGAATTGAAAATTAGTGTTGAGCAAGGCAGGGTGGTAACAACATTAAATACAATCAAACACTAAATATCCTATTTAGTGTAGTGACAAAACAAGGTACATGTCACATGTAAATTACATTGAACATGTACAAATTAAATCGCTCATTCTTTTTGTAAAAATTGTTGTGAGAAGATTTGCAATCCACATCTTCGACACATTTAACAAGAAGTGAAGACAAGTGAATCCCAAGAGAAGACAAGAGAATGGTCAAACTTATATATTTTTTCAAAACTGCCCTTTTTGGGCATGTATTAAAAAAAATCAGCACATTCACTTTTTGGTGCATGATCATTCTTCTTGGTCCACATTCGGTTTACACCTAGTGAGGCGCCCGAGGCTTTCAAAGAAGTCGGACCATGGAAGTTAGACCATGAACTCGGACCATTGGAAAAGGCCCTCTTCCATGGTCCGACTTCATGGTCCATAGTGTAAACCAACCCTTAAACACTTTTCTACATGCACCCACTTCTTGTCAGATATGAAACACACAATTAGTACAAAATGATTAGCAAATCCAAAACGTTCATGTAGCCATTTTCCTCATTATTTTTTGGAACTCGTATGAATATCCTATTCATTGTCAAAGCAAAGATTCTCTAAGTTCTTAAATGATACATATAGGTCTCCTTGATTTTGTTGACTATTGTGTCTAGAATGGTTAATCGATTTTGGGCACATAACCTAGTCCAATCTCTTTTCAACACATGTCTTTTTGGTGTCCGTTCTCAGGTTCACAACCACCCATACACCACTCAAATCAAGGTGTTCATTTAAGATCAAAACACACAATTAGGCACATCTACCTCAACGTACTACACTAAATATGATATTAGTGTCATATGGCATTTTATGTCACTATGGTAACTTTTCGGTTGACACTTCTTATGAACAAATACTGTCATGGATGGTGGATGAGTTCATCCATTGGCCAAAACCCTTCCTTCTCTTGTCAGCAACTTATGATGAAACATTGTCATGGATCATTGATATTTGGATGAAAAATCACTTGATAAGTGATAGTAATTACAACGTTGTAAATATATAATCCCCCCCAAAAATTACAAGGATGACAAATAATGTTGGGTTCACATTTAGTGTTGGTGATACTACACCGCGGTTTACAATTAGTATTGAGCAAGACAATTAGAATTGGTGACACTAAACAACATATTCATTGTACTTAAAATTGATGACCCATCATTGGAGTCGTGTCTGGGAAGATTTTTGGGCATAATCAATCAAAATCCTAGTGTTTCAAAGTCCAACTGCTTAGGTGTTGTTGTCTTAATTAAGGTAGAAATACCATAACTTGTGAAAATAAGGTGATTCGCATTGAAGATATGGTCTTACAATCATGAGATAATTTTCCAAGATAGACGAGAAGGATTCATGAAGAATGCAAGTTGTTTCATATTTTTTTGCCCTGAACAAAAAATCCTACAATTTTTCAAAGTGGAAAGTTGTCAAACCCCCTACTCATTCACTAGATTCTCCCTACACCAAACACGGTGCTCCACATTTCCATACAGAGCATCACCTAAACCTATTAACTCACGAGTACATTAAACTTGACTCCCATTGGCCACACTAAGTGTACACGCATTAAAGTTGCCGCCTCGCCATGATCGGTTTCAAAAATGGCACTTCACTATTATGACGGCAGTCTAGTGCACGGGTAGAGGGTGGTTAACTGGTTTGGGTATTTCTACCTTACTTTGAGGTGTATTCCATAGATTCCTCTAAGATCGGTGCTTTCCCTGAAATCTTAAACTTCAACCGGTTATTTCTCACACTAAACCAATTATTTCTCAAACTCAACCAGTTCATCTGTAACCTGCAGTCAGTTATCCCCATTCATTAATTGGAGTGATGCAGCCAACTGTTGACAACAATGAATACATTCATCTAAACATTCACTCATCCTTGAAATTATGGAAGACACATTGAATGACACACAGTACTGAGATGACTAAATTGGACAATGCCACTGCAGCTGTAAGAAGATTTACTACCGGA
Organism: Polytrichum formosum; assembly: GCA_964035585.1. Taxonomy (NCBI): domain Eukaryota; kingdom Viridiplantae; phylum Streptophyta; class Polytrichopsida; order Polytrichales; family Polytrichaceae; genus Polytrichum; species Polytrichum formosum. Next base: position 28,823,642 of record OZ037940.1, on the reverse strand, counting down.
AAAATTGACACCTCTATGTTTTCTGGAAAACTTTGTACACTAACACAAACCACGCTCCGAATTTCTCTATTCAAGGTTACAAAGTACAAGCCATGTCTACAAGCACACAACTAATCTACAGTTGATCTTTGAACAACAGATGTGTAGTTCAATCTCAAAAAGGAATCAAAACCAACTTCAAGTTTTAATTTCGAGAGCTGATGGGAACCATGGATTGGGTGAGAACATTTACAGCAATCAATGGCTTGCAAGCTGTTTCTCCAGTTCAGCCCTGCGTCTGTGCACCTCCTGCAACACAGAAACAATTTTAAGTAAAATGGCAAGTACATGACATTATTCAGCTGAGTCTGTACGCTAGGTGGGGCCGCAAATAAGCCAGATTCTATTCAGAATTTTACTCTGTTAATTCTCACAGCAGAGCACTGCACTGCTCTGGCAGATTTGGGCTGAAAAGTTACTCGGGTGCGGCAGTGCACTGATATTATTAGAATGAAACGGCTGATAGCAGCTGAATAGTGCTTAGTAAAGTATAAGGTTAGATGAATCTTGAATGGTTAAATTTTTTGCTGGCTAGCTTACTTCTCCTGGGATATGGAGACACTCTTATTAGTATGAGATGGTTAGTAAATCTTAAATCGAGGCCATAGCCAATTTCTTCATAATTTTTGGAGCTCGGATGAGTATCTTATTCATTGTCAATGTGAAGATTCTCGTGTTCATTTAGAGGTCATATAGGTCCCCCCAATTATGTTGACTATTGACCCTAAAATGGCTAACATATTTTGAGCATGTAGTCCAACCTCTTTTAACACATGATGCCTTTTTGGTGTCCATTCTTGGACACACACCTAACCATACACCCCTAAAATATAGATGTCCATTTAAGATAAGTAACCAAATTAGTATTAGGCACATCTACCTTGTGTGAGCAAAGGTATAAGTGGTCATTTTGTCCATCACAACACAATACACTGCAATTTATACTTTCCCACTTTTTTTTGAGACAGAAGGCCGATAGGCCAACACCAAAGCACATGAGGCAATTGACCACCTGGCAAGTTTCTTTCAAGTAGAGAGGAGATTTCACAACCGGGAATTGAACCGCCAACCTCTTCCTTGAGATTTGGGTATCTCTCCACCATCATCCAGTAGTTTAGGGTTGTCTTGGACCAACTTTCCCACTATTTTGATCAATATATGTGGCAGTGCATGTTTCATAAACTGGTAGAACACATAACTTTTGATCATTTTTTTTCAGGCAGTGGCTATAAAATGTGCAGTCAACAAGGAGAAAGAAACCCCAAACTTTGTAATGACATGTTTGCAAAATTTCAATACAACCTGATAGACTGTAAACTCCATAATATCAACCTCCTTTATGTCACTCCTTCTCTAATGTCTCAAAACCCTAGGGAACGGATGTTCTCAGTTTAAATCTCACTCCTTGTTGTCACGTTCCCTCCCATATATCATGGATTTTGACATTAAATAAACCACCAAAGAATTCAAACCACAAGCTCGCACGCTTCACGTTGTCATCATTGTCATTATTGCAATGTTGCATTTTGTGTTATTCCACAGTGTCACATACTACCCTAATTCTCTTTTATCACGCATCCATGTTAACACTACAGAACTCTTTAATATCATGTGCACTTTGGTTTCCACAAGCATGGTATTACGGAGTTTGGAGTGTAGTTTGAAACAGGAAATATAAACATAAACGAAAACATAGTGCTGGTGTCAAACAGTGTCTTTGTGTATTTTATAATCTGCGGCAATTGTTAAATTCATACTCTCTCTTTCACAAAAAAATGTCAGGGAAGAGAGAAGGCAGTCTATACCTCGAGGTCTTTCTGGGCTTGCTGGCGCCAATTCACCTGCTTCATATGACTTCGCTTTACATTGCCGATGCATAGCAAACCCTGCAAAAGAGGTTTGACAATATACTTAGTGCAAGTAGAATAAATTGCCCATTATCCTACTAAACCGCACAAAATCACTATGTAAGCAGGTCAAAAGGGTTCATCCCAAAATATGTGATATCAAGCTCTCCTAGGAATTTTTCTCTCAGAATTTGGAGAAAGACATTGATTGTTGCATAACCCACTAAAAGAATGACCTACTCAAATCACAGCTTGACAAAAATCAACAACTTTGCTTGCCAACAAAGTCAATACACTACCCACTGGGAAAATGTACTTTATTTCAGAACAGAAATTTGCATTCTCCTCTGCACTACAAAGCTATAACAGCAGGGAACAGAGAAAGATAAAATGGCAACTCTACACAGCTCTGCCAAAGTATACAGTCATCTGGCCTAGCACCTTCTGATTGTAGACACAGAACTTTACAAAGGAAGAAAACAATGACCACCTCAGAAGGTTTTTTGAGGTGAAATTTTCACATGATGTAGGAAAAATTCCAGTGATTGTGGCTAGTTTCATTTGTCCTGGAAAAGTCACATTGCCGTGACGAATCCAGAGCCTTCAAGAAAGTGGAAAGAAAACTCACCGCTACAATATAGAGGATTCCACAAGCAAAGAGCCACCAGCTGGCTATTTCATGCAACAAACCCTCAGCTCTGGTCTCCCCGCTTGCTCTCGCCAGCACTTTCGTCATTGCTGCCACCCTGGAGACCCAAGTTTGTATCAGCACTTCAAGCTCTTCCTTGTTTAAGTGAGGCAGTGGAAGACTAGAAACAGAATATGGGATATAATGAATTTTCAGATTACAATAATTCTTATGCGTAGCAGCATATAGTACTTTTTGAACCAAGCCTGGAACAAGGTCATCAAACCAAGAAAGGTGCAACTGACACAGGTTGTATGGACATGATAGAACTTACAAAATTTGGAGAGCACCACGACCTACCCAGTACTCCAACACCTGCACAGAATTTCTCGTGTCAATTGTGTTCCAACCTTAATACCCATTTGAACTACCATCAAAAGACAAGCCCACAGAAACCCAATTCACTGATTTATAACCACCACCACAGTGGTAGAAAACTGCAGACTAGTGGTCAAGAAAATCACTTGCATTTCAATGTGGAGGTGAAAGCAATGCAGTCCTGAATTTTAAGTGAATGCTTACACATAATTGCCAAAAACAATATAATTGCACTAGTTCCAGGACCATTATTGAATGATCCAGCATATATGACTACCACCATACAAAATGCCACGAGAAATAAGATTCCGCAGTCACACATACCCTCCAAAACTTGAAGATAGGCTCCCATTCGGTCTCCGCGATGGTTACTAGAAAGGCAAAGGCAACGGTGTACACACGCACAATGCCAACAAAAACCTGCCACAAGAATAAAAGATCGACCATCAGAAGAAACCCTACCAGGAGCTTTTCCTTCATGTTCATCGGTTCTATAATCAGTTTAAACCCACATCTCATCATTGCCATGCCGTCTAATTCATTTCCAGACTGCTAGAAAGCCTCAAAAACCACAGTGAAACATTTCACATTCGCTGTTTATAACCCCGACCCGCCACTGAGCAACTGAGATTGCCCACTTGAGAGAGATATAGAGTAAGTAGGTATGGAGCGAAGATAAGAAGAGGTTCAATCCTGTGGGTCATTTTCTTCCAACAAAAAAATGCGAAAGTTGTATCCCCAACCCATCATTGCGCTGTTCTCAAATTCAGTGACACACTTTCAGAAAGCCTCAAAAATCACAGTGAAACATTGCACATGCACTGGATGTTGATTTTGTAAACCCAAGGTCACTGAGCAACAGAGATTGCCCTTGAGGAGAGGTTCAACCCGTGGAGTTCTCCTTCTTCCAAGAAAAACATGCGACGTTTGTTTGTATCAAGGTGTCAATGTAAATACTCAAGAAATTATGTAGGCAGGAATAACCCGAATTCCAGAGCGAAGTGTGATCCTATGCTGATCCTTCGGGCAATCCATGTCTACTTATTCGGACTTGATATTTCGAACTGGCAGTCAAGAGAGAAAGGGAAAGAAATCTGCAAGAGCGTCCTTTTGGGAATCCATACCTACTTATTTTCGGGGCTTGAGAGTAAGTAGCCATGGAGTGAAGATAAGAGAGGTTCAGTCCTGTGGGTTATCTCCTCTCTCTTCCAACAAAAACAAGCAATGTTTGTTTGTTTGTTTCAAACTGGCAGTCGAGAGAAAGAGAGAAATCTGCAAGAGTGTGCTTTGGGCAATCCATACCCACTTATTCAAAACTTCAGGGTAAGTAGCCATAGAGTGAGGATAATAAAGAGAGGTGTAATCCTGTGAGTGATCTTTCTTCCAACAAAGAAACATGCAACAGAGATAGCCCACTTGCGAGAGTAAGTAGCCATGGAGTGAAGATAAAGCGAGGTTCAGTCCCTTGGGGTCTCGTTTGTTTGTTTCAAATTGGCAGTGAAGAAAGGAAGAGAAAGAAATCTGCAAGACAAAGACAAAGACAAAGAGAGTGAAATCTGCACATACACTGACGCGGTAGTCGAAGCCCCGGTAGTCGAAAGAACGAAGAAGCGAGATGAGGTTAACCACCATGCACAGCAAGGCGCCAACAGCAGTGACGATGCTCAACACAGCACACACATACAACAACGTGTCCCTCTCTCTTCCCGGAGGAGCATTCTCCAACACAGGTGGATGACGAAGCGCATCAGCTTCTTCCTCCATCAAAGGTGCCTCCAAATCATCATCCCGGCTCATTTGTCCGCCAGCCATGGCAGGAGGAGGAGGAGGCGGAGGAGGAGGAGGAGGCTCTGCCACTTCTCCCTTTTGCGCTATATCCCTCTCCCTTAAATCTTCAAACATATCCTTGTCCCCCATTTCCCTTGGAATACAGCAATATTATTCTCAACAAACTTTGCAACGGGATCGATGCAAAAGTTAGGGGTTGGAAACTTCACCCCCACTTCACATAAAAAGGACTGGTTCAGCTCACTCCAACAAACGTATTCAATCGAAGAAGAAGAAGAAGAAGAGTTCATCAACCCCCAAATCCCAAATTTTCGTTGCCGGCCTTCTTCCCAGAATACTAAACTGCAACCTTGGTCTTGTTGTTGCTGAGGACTGAGTTTGGATTCCTGCTGCGCTGTTCTCAAGGTCGATGTGTCATCACCAGGCTAACCCCTGGCACCACGTCACAAATATCATGTGCTCAAATAATGAGGAAGTTATAGTATGTCCTTATTAGGTAGAGGGTTTTTCACAGTCACTGTAGTGATGTGCGGTAAGGTAAGTAACAATTTGTTTGAGCTGATGAGATGCAATTTTTTTGTCATTTTCCAAGGAAGGATTTGGAGCATTAGTCCTAAATGCAGGATAAGTGGGCTCCAATCCTCTATTTGCTGGCAGCTTCCACTTGGCGCCTCCTGGAGCTCCACGTAGATGGCGGACATCAACGTGGCGGACCATCCTGCATGCACTCCGTAGTTTCTTTCCTTTTCCCCCCCAATTTTGGCCGCTTTTGACGTGGATAAATTGCAACGTCATTACACCATGTAGGTAATGACGTTAACTTAAGTAGGCAGATCTTTGTCCAGGTGCTTCAACTAGGTAAGTAGCATGGTAATAAACCCTAAATCACTTGAGCAAAAGTGAGAGAATCCTCCAAATTCATTTTCTTTGACAATAAAATCTGTGGTAAGTTATGGCAATGATTCCTGTCCTGCAGACTTGAAGTTGAAATGCATGCAATAAGGTTAAGGACAGTGCGACAGCTTCTCTGTATATTTGCACACAATTCCCAAGTCATTGAATGTTTTTCTGTATGTTTTGAAGAACATGGTAATCTGATATTAACCAGCAACTATTGAACACTTCACATTTAGCTACTGCACTGAATCAAGTGTTCTACATATCAGGACTGGTGTACCTTATAAAACTTGTGTGAAAGTGAAAGAATCCTTGAAATTTAGCTTCATTTTGACAACCAGATTTGCATTAAAATGATTTCCGTGCAAATGAGAAATTGAAATGTATGAGAATGGTACATAAGGACAGTGTCAGGCTCTATGTTATTGACTGTGTTTATTGGCACATAATCTCCAAGTCAGTAAAAGTTTGGTGCGTGTTGCAAATTGTCTGCACAGAAGGCAGGCATTTGAAAATTGCAGTCAACTCATTCTAATCAGCAACTATTGCACGCTTCTTGTGTTTCAGTGGATTAACATCTCTTGCAAAGAACTCACCTGTAGGTATCAAAATTGTAATACCAATCAAATATAGATTTTTGATTGGTATGTCAAAATGAGAATCTTTATATACCCAAGTTATTATGTGGATCAATACCACTCTACACTGAGACTAGCACAATTTTGCCCAGGTGTGAACCTCCTTGTATGGTATATCCACCCAAATGGTATTGAAGGCAAAAAATGCCGTCAAAAATCCATACCATACTGGTATCAATTTATGTGAAATCCTCATTATAGATTCCCAAATGGTATCACAAAAAGATGACAGGGTTGGGATTCATGACATCTATGTAAACTCATAATGGATGAAGGGGTTTTAGTAAAAACAAGTCCCTTACAAATGTGGAAAGGCCAATACATTCTAACAAGACCCTGCTAGATTAATTCAGAGTCTCTGATGCCATTTCCGGAGCCTAATACTCTAAAAATAGTCGTTATGGCTATACATTGTTCACTGCGTTCCACATTCCTAATGGATGAGTTTACATAGACACCACGAATCCCTAGCCAAGAGAATATAAGACCAACACTGATAATTACTTGTGCTGTTAGAGACGTCAGATATATACACCATAAGATGCAACCAGTATTGAGAAGCTGTGTGGCAGGATGCTTTTGAGCATTACATAAATTATTGTAAGGTTGCCATATAGCAAGCTGACAGTTTTTTCATGACATCCACACAACCTCTGCTCATCTGGAATTCACTACTTTGAAATAAAAGTTCAAGGCTCATCGACTGTAAGCTGCACATTGAGAGCAGAAAACTCCTCAAAGAAAGCCTTGAAGTGGTTGTATGAGTATCCAACATCATCCACTCCACACATTTCTCGGATGCTATGCATCGACAATTGAGGTGCCCCAACATCAACTGTGCGGATGCCAATCCCACTGGCCAAGATTGGGCCTATTGTAGAACCACATTGCACATCATTTCTCACCACGAAATCCTGTGCAAAACAAGGAAGCAAAGGGTGAGAGGCTATAAATCCATTAATCTGAATCACTTCAGATTAAAAATACACCTTTTCTTCTCAACACAAAAGTTGCATGTAGAAGGTTAGAGAGAGAAACAAGAGATATAAGAGACAACGCAGCTCTGTGGGGATAGATAAGAAAAAGAAACACCTGCTTTATTATATGATCAAGCTGTTATGGTTATTATGATCTTTTGGCAACATATTTCATACCAAATTGTCTCTTCAAGGACCTTTAAATTCATGAAAACCCCTAAGTAATTTGCAAGCAAAGTAACACTTTCTTACTTGATGTAATCAGTTCCCACCCGCGCAACCAAGGAGTTGATGGAATCATCAAACCATCAACTTGATGTGACTAATTCGATAATTTGGTAAAGGTGATGGACACATGTACCTGAGTGGGAAGGCCTCGCATTTTGGCTATCTCTCGGAACTTAAATGAGGTGATTGCATTGGTAGCATAGCGCTGGTTTGCATTTTGTTTGATCACGAGTCCTTTGTGCATCTTGGGTTGATGACATTCCTCATGCTTGTCCTGTATTATAGAATTTAAAAAAAATATGCCACATCAGAAGGGTACTTGAAGTATTGAGGGGTAATATCATATAATCAATTAGAATCAGAACTTAATACGCACTGAATACATCAACATGCTATACCACATTATCTCAAATCTGATTGCTGGTTTTATAGCCAAGTCCTAGTAACTGAGAAGTCTCTACTTCAAAAGAAATATTTATAGAAAGTCATCAATTAAGAGGATGGTGCATTGAGACACACCGGGTAGTTGGGGTGCAAACAATGGGCCATGTCTGCAGAAACCAAAAAGCTTGCCTGAACAGCTCTCTCCAAAAGCCCCTGAAATTACATCCATTACACTCAATTGAATAAGCATCATGCAGATCTTAACTTATTCTGGACTTCTTCAGGCATGAAAGAGAGATTATTTGTGAGCGTTAAAGTTATTCTTGAAGTCAATAAGACTTTTCTAGGGAGTTGGGTCACCTACGATTGTCCATTGGTTGATTTGTATACATTTCCAGTTGTGATACATCCTTGGAGATGGTGTTTGAATTCAAATGAAGAGGAACGTATTGTGGTTCCTTGGGGACCAAACTCATCTTAGCACCAATACAGACTCTCAAGAAACCAATATAGAATATTCTTCATTCCAACCTCCACACTACCTCCAAGCATGCACCGAAAAACTTACCAAATATGGCAGGTGTTGTATGCAAAACAACCAACTACCAACCAGAAGTTATGGTGAGTTAAAGGATAACTCCAATATCTGAATACCATATTGTACATAAGATTGTTCCAGGAATTCTGCAAACTAACCTAGCAGATTGGAAACCTGATCAAAGCTCCATATCATGCAAAGTTCTATAATTGGCTAATACAAAAACCTTGTCCATACTGCGCTCATATGTCCATTATGGCACCTCTTAATCATTCTCATTGTGATGATCAGGATATGTTCTTCATTGGGCAAGGTAGCCAAAGTGGCGATTAAAATTGTATTGAAGTAACCCTTGCCATTACTATATAGAATACAATTTGGGCAGGTTTCAACAATCATCCCAAGATTATAATTTTTTTAGAAAGTTTGAGCAACATCGTCCCAGAACTTGAGAGGAATTGGCAAAAAATAATGTGAGTTTTCAACAGAATATCCTTAATTTAAGATTCCACTCAGGGAATTGGCAAAATTTTGCCAAGTCTAAATACATTGGTGATGATGGATACCTTTTCCGAAGCATCTCCAAAGTGAGACGTAATACGCCTCAAGGCATCAATGAGAACAGGAGATCCAGCACCTTGTGCTGAGTCAGACCCAACTTCTTCATGGTCAAACAGGGCCACCATGCGGATTCCTGTCTCCTCACCCAAATTTGATGATGCATCTATTAATGCCTGAATTACCCAGGACACATGACATAAATGAGATTAATGTAATTGTAACAATATTGAAACACTTAGTGTGGCAGGGTACATGTTCTAGCAATGAATATTTTAAAAGAGGCCCAACACACAAAAGATAAGATGTAACAATTGTCCTATCTCTGCACTTTGTAGTATTTCTCTATTGCTCCTCTTCACCTTTAAAGAACAGAAAGAGCTGCATAGGTTGTCAAGACGGCCTGAGAAGATGAACTCCTTGAGAGCGCCACCAATGACGCTGGGTTGGGTATCACAAACTTGCAGTTCAAAATCACAAATTTCTTCAGGGTTACATGCCAGCTCTTCGGACAACAACTGCTCCATCAAACCACCACAGCCAACCAAGGAAATAATCAAATTGTGCAGACTTATCAGATCACTCTAATATCTGTTATGGTATTGGAAATCTGATCATTCCATAATCAGCTTGTGCAAACTTATGGCAGTTGAACACCCTGACCTCATGCAGAAAGTCACCCAAGTTTTATTATGTCTTGCATTAACATGCTAAGAGTGGGGGAGGGGTTATAAAAAGTCAGCTTTCTAGCTTGTCCTACTAGAATTGGTGGGCCAAACTAGCCTTGCGTAGGCAGAGCCAGGATTTAGGCAGGTCCCATGCATCAGACCCTATTTTAGATCCTGAAGTTCTCTCAATTTTTTTTTTGGATTGAAAGTGGAGGTCCAAGGAGTTTCACCCATGGTTTAAAATTGGGCTCTGACACAAGACGCTCTAACAAGCTCTTAAAGGAAATTTCTTCAAACAGGCACCAAACTCCTTGTTTGGAGTTTGGTGCCTCTTTAAAGGACTTTGCAGATAACTCTACTGAACTACCAACAAACTACCAACAAACTTTCCATTTACAATAAGACTGACATAAACAAAGAGCATAGTCCACTCATGACATCCAGAATAGATATCTGCTGTTCTTTGCTAAGTATTCAGACAGGTAGAGAAAAGATTCACGACTTTAAGTTTACTTAAATATCCATCCACTTCTGTGAGGTTGCCAGCTGAGGCAGCCTCTACATTAGAGCCCATCAAAGAATCAGAGCTACACTGATACAAAAATGAATCCATGAACAACTAATGCAAGTGTCTTCAACTTCAGATAAACAGAAGTTGACATTTGTAAATACCTGCAATAGGAGGGGATGATGGTAAGCAACATCTGTATTTTGTGCACCTGCTGTCTTGCTTTCAGAAGGTGAGGCTCCTTCAGCCACCTTCATGTCAGCTCCGCCATTGGCATCAGCAGGCTTGTTCACTTCAGCCTGTCAATCACTCTCCCACATTGCCCATAAAAAACATAACAAAAAGATTGAAGTTGTCAAGATTTTTTGCCTTAACTGCGAAAAAGTACAACCATTATCTTTGGTTTTAGATAGAAATCCACATGCCCCTAAGGTGGCCGAAACAACATGAAAGCTCGTAGGTTTCTTTTCACAATCCCATATAAATCGAGCTTAAAGTTAAGCCCACTCCCCTTACTAAGTTGGCACCCTCCACCTACATCTGATTGATCAAAATGTGCTCAGATGGAGGTTCCAGCAGTCTTAATGTGCAGCGTTTCTGATTTTAGTTTCACTAATAACCTGCTTAATCGATCTACTTTTTCATGAGAGGCCAATAACTGAATTGGTGAGGATTTCAGGAGCTGGAACTCACTTTGATAATTGAAGCCAGAACAGGTGCAAGATGTGTCTGTGTGTTGACCTTGAACCCATCAGCATTCCTGCAACCACAAGCCCGTCACTCAATGTATTGCTCCTTAGTACAACATTTAGGACGTCAGGTATGTCAGAGGGGGGTGTCAAGATATTGTAAGTATTGTTGCCTGTAAGAGTCTCAAGGTGCAGTTACACACAACCACCATTTTGAAGTTGATGGTTGTGGTCTACATTCTTTGGCTCTATTTTGCACCATGGGAGAACTTCAAGGCCAAAGCATGGGAGAGGATTTGTAGGAGGCAATTACTCTTGAACAACCTTTCTACAAGAATCCATAAATTGCTTTCTTCACTACATGAATTGCACTAATAGGAGGGACGGTCTTTGAGGTCGAATGCACCCGTCAGCTACACGAGTAGTTGTGTGTACACCAAAAACAAATAAATTTTTAAAATAAATCATAGTTGTAGTTGAAATTGGGCCCAGACCACAACTCAACTCACCTACAGAAAGTCATTGGGGCAATAATGTAATGTCAGTGTGATCAACTGAAGCAAGAGATGAAAGCATAGAAGACTTTTAGTACCTGTCTAGGTGAATAGCCAATGTTGGTATCCGCATAATTGGTTGTTGGATCCAAACAAGCTCATGAGAATAAGCACCTTTGTCTCCTGTTGCAGGTTTGCGCTTGAGCACCACCCGTCCTGCAACCGTCAGGTCCCGATCAAACCAAGTGTGCCACAAACCACCTCCATATGGGGATACACCAACCTCCAAGAAGCCTGACTTTGTCACCTGCTCATTGCACGCCACACATCTCACAATCCTCCAATTCCAAATCCAAAACCACACGCTTCACTTGACCAAACTGGGGCCAGATTTCAGTACAAAACAAAAGAGTTATCCTTTAACTCAATGGGACTTTTTGTCGAAAGTTGGTCCCCTATGATTTTTCATTGGTTGGTTTGCATACAATATCAATAATTCTTTCCACTTGTGGTGCATGCTCAAAGGTAGTGTTTGAATTTGAGTGAAGAGCAACCTATTTCAGATCATAGAGGGCCAAACTCAGTTTAGCACCTCGTAGTATGCCAAATGAGTTTGACCCTCAATGAACCAATATAGAATGCTCTTTGTTGAATCCTCCACAGCACTTCCAAGCATGCCACTGAAACTTACCAAGCATGGAAGGCGTTGTATGCAAAACAACTACTCCCGACCAAAAGTCGTGTTAAGTTAGTGCATAACTCTAATACAGCTGGAAATCACTTGTTCCACTCAAACCTCCCAGTCAGATTGGCTTGTGAGAACACTTTGATGAGGAGATGATGAACACACCTTTGAGACAGGTTTTAATTTTGGGCATGGACTGTCTGTGTGAGCACCTATGATGAGAAAGCCATTTCCAGGAGTGTACCTGCACAAAAATGGCAATCTGGTATAAACCTTCTCGTGGTTCTATGGCTCACAGACACTCTTTAACTCCAGTAGACATTTTTCTTGCACTTCAAGCTTTTTGGGCAATAGAAGAGGGATCCTGACCTTGACAAATTATTTTGATATAGATATGATCAAGAGTTAATAGCAAGGAACCCACATGAGAGGCGGTTTCGTCCAGCCTACAATTGAGATAGGGAATGTATTGGATCATCAATTGGAAGACATAATTTAGGAGAATAAAGGCACACATTTTCTAGAACAACGCATTGAAGTGACAAAGTCTACATGAATCTTTCCTACTCTGTAACAATCTGATCATACGCCTTAAAAACACTTGCAGGATCAGATTAGACGCAAAGAGAAGTGGAAACTAACGGTTCATACTTTGTGAGGTAAAAATAGTGCACTAAATATTGTATTTAATGTCACCAATTCTATTTATCTTGCTCAATACTAATTGTAAACTGCCCGTGTAGTGTCACCAATACTACATGTAAACCTAACATTATTTGCCATTCCTTGTAATCATAGATCTACAACTTTGCAATTACTGTCACTCACTGTAGCAAGATCGAGTTCAGATTTAACTTACTTTTTACCAACTGCAAAAGCAACAATGGTGGAAAAATTGCGTGTAAAAAAGTACTTTCCCCCTGCTTCCAAGGCCCACTCTGCCCTCTCTGATAATTGCACATACCCCACCTTCTGTAGTCTACATTTTGCTTCGTCTGTATCCACAAAAGCAAATCACCAATTACCTCACCTCAAACATGCATCTTTCAGTTTCATGCAAATTTTAGACATCTATCATGTCTATGCCTTGTAAACAAAATGTAGACAATCACAATGAAGATTAACAGTTACTGAGGCTCACCCTAACATTTCTCTCCTGGTGAAACAATCATCCTTAAGTGCAACTAAACACCACAAAAAAACATGTTGCAGTCGTTCAGATAGGGTTCGAAATACCAGAACGAAGTGCAGGATACTGAATTCCGACAAGTTGCCTAATATACTATTACAACCCAGTCTAGAGCATGCTAACCTCAAGGATGCAGACATTCAATGCTGATCACAATCAAATTTCTTTCATAGAAGTTCGTTCATAAAAGAGTGTCTCAGCAATTAACTCTACTAGCAATCCAGTCCCACCTACCATTCCAGCTTGAAGAAAATTCATCACCATATATATTAGCACAACCAATTCGCTACCCACATCAATGTCAAAACTCATTATGTTCTCAAAGGCAACCTGAAAACTCAACTCAAAATCCTCAACTCACAATAAACTGAAGCTCTACCACCGAGCTACTAACACTGCCATCTTCTCATAACTAAGCTCACGCATATGCAATCATCAGCACACAGTACAAAAGGCCGTCAGAATAAATTGCTACCAACGTGAACGTCAAATTCTATTCCCAAAGGCAATCTGGAAACTCAATTCCTAATCATCAAACTCACATTCAACAGAGGCTCTCCCACTGAGCTACTAACACCTCCATCATCTCATTCTGAGCTTATGCATATGTACCCAATATCGTACACAAGAGCGTATAAACCCTGAACCCATATTATCCACACCACACCACCCATCACCAAAATACTTAACACAACGGATTAGCCCCAGCTAATTAATTGCTACTTCGTCACAATGGATACGTACATACCAACACACCGAATTTGCTACCAACATCAATGTCATAATCACAATCCAAAATCCTCAACTGACATTAAACTGAGGCAGCACTCCCAATGAGCTACTTACGCATATGCAATCGTCAGCACACAGTACAACAGGCCGTATCAAAAGTTCAAGCCAAATCCAATGCCACATTCTCCACATCACCACCCCATCGCCATGAAAATGCATCCAACGGATTTCTTCTTCGTCATTGTGAGAGAGCCAATTAGGATCCAAAACATTCATCCCATACTTCAATCTCCTCAGCTCGCAATGACCTCATTCTCTGGAAACTAAAGAAACAAATTTGGGGATGCGATTGAGATGATTGAGGGACGTACGAACGGCATGGAAAGGGGTGGGGGATGCGTTGAGGAAATCCAGAAGCTCCTGCGCTACGGTGTCCGCCATGGATTCTCGTGACGGATGCAATGGTCGGAGAGGAGGAATCGTATAACCCTAAAATCCTTCGGCCCCCTGTTGTGCTCCGAGCGTTGACGGGGATACTAAGTGAGCGTGTTGGATATGCATTCTTCGAAGTTCGATGCGTTACGATGGAGCTGGCGCTCGAATCTCCTCCCATGCTTATATCGCCTGACTCTCTGAGTGCGTGATGATTTATTGTTTTATAAGCGATCGCTCATCCAAGAGCACAAGGGTGACCAAAGCTAGTTGCAAATCTTCATCCACGGAGGCGCAATATCATCCATAATTTCCAGACTCTGTCCACGACCTGCTTGGTTATGACTGATAATCAATGAGAGGAGAGTAAAAGACGAGCCGCGAGAGCAGCGAGTCATCCACCTACTCGATTTGTGGTTTATTGGACATAACCACTCAACTCATGGACGAAATCTAGGAATTATGGATGATATCAAGCCTCCACATATGAAAATTTGCAACCAGCTTTGGTAACCCTTCTGCTCTTGGATGAGTGATAGGGTATGGATGGGGTAGTTAGAGAGTTACACTGTCTTTCTCTCTGATCTGGACCTCATTGATTTTAACCAAGTTAAAAGTTTGCGTCTGCCATGTAATGTAGAAGTATTAAGGATGCCATGGGAAGGTCAACTTTTACTTATATTGTGTGTCTAAATTTGAGGAGTTGACAGGAAAATATGTCTTGTACTGTCATCGAAATCTTGGACTTGTAGGACTTGCAAAATGCAATAAATAAACTCTTCAGATGGATTTATAATATTTGTAAAATGGATTGGAAAGTAGACTTCAAGATGTTTATTTCAATAGTTGAGCTCATAAATAATCAAAATTATCTTCTAGGTAGAATTGAAGTTTGACAAACAAGAAGCTTGAGGGGGTTCCTCATGCAATTATGGGTTAACTCCTTAAGAGTCCAAGGGGAGTAAGCTTCTATGAAAGCCCAAACCATTATCATGTTTTATATTCTCACACTATTGAGCCACTTTCTCTACAACCGGTTTTCATGCAATCAATTGGACCACATAGCCAACTCCAAAACCTAGCCAATTCAAGGCATTTAGATCATACATGAGACCAAGAGAGCCCGCCATGGTTGAAGTTTTCAAGTTATAGCGATATTGAATAAACACACTTTCCTAATCTTGAGTTATTAGATATATGACTATTTCATCCACCATTCAAATTGATATGTATAATTATTTAGAAATAGGCTTCAAAACTTCATAATCGGGCTTGACAAATTGTAGACACCTCATTGAGAACCTCGAAGTGAGACTTTTTTTTGGGCTTGATTCATGGGGATTCATCACCTCGAATGCTTCTACAATAACTATGTGTTTAGTGATGAAGTGGCCCCACTAATATGGCAATACTCAGAGTTCCTTGCAAGTGGTGACCACTCAACAATTAGGGTTCAAGTATAACAATTCTTAGGGCCACTTCACACATGAGCCAAGAGGTGTGACCTTGTAATGGTGAGGACCCTTGATTCTCATCCAAAGGCCGTACCATGGGTGTTGGGAAAGCCGTTTTATGTAGTCACGGGTCCTCAAGCATAGTGTGAAGTGAGAATGGACCATGTTGCGGGACCATTGCATATTTTGTTGGCGGAAAAAGAGGGGAGGATTTGGTTTAATATAATACGTCTCAAACTTTATCAATTTAAGAGAATTACTTGGTGGTGTTTGTCTGTCATGGAATTTGTTCTGAAATCTGTCCTAAAATATGTCCTGATGGGAAAAATATTAAAAAAGTCATGGTATCCCGGAATTTGCATCAAGCCCACCTCCAAGAGGTGGGCCTGATGCAAATTCCGGTAGACCATGCACCCTTATCCACAACCTGCCATGTAGGACTCCATGTAGACTTTTCATCCACAAACTTTTCTTTGGGCCTTTAGGCTTTCACCTCCTAGTGTGAAGTGAATTTGGATGGTCTCTGCCTTTTCGAACATTGAGAGCTCTTACATTGCCATGGTCAGGGGCCTTCAGCCTTGTGTGTGAAGTGGCCCTTAGGTCTTATGCAAACACATGTGGGCCCACAATATCTGGAATTGTGTTGGGATAGTTATAAAAAGACACATTGAGAGGCCTTATTAAACATTGTGTAAGGGATTTCCTTTCTTTAGTTAGCATCCCACATATGTATTGTATTTAGTGCCATTGAATCTATTTGTTTGATCTTGTTTTTTTTATAAATAGGGCAATAAAGATTTACAATATTGCAGCAATTGTTACTTACTAGAAAATTTCACATCCAAATTTCAATCATCCATGACAATATTTCATTACAAAATGTTAGGATGTAGAAGACACCAAACTGAAAGTACGTTGGGTTGATAGTACTTGTAGACTCATTCTTAAGAAGTGTCATTAGAAAAGTTATCACAATGACATAAAACACCATATCACATTGAATACAATTCTTAGTGTAGCATGATTTCCTAATAACGGTCGTGTCACGTTCCATGTTCAACAACACTCAACCGCCTTCACGCCGGTGGGTTGCATTTAATTGGCCTCCAACCACATGACAATGCTCACCACTTACCTTCCAATTCATTACAATGGGCAAACCATGTGAGTGTTTTTATCATTGGAAATATGTAGAATCCCAACAAGGCGTCGAATAATAAAGTCACAAACCCTATATGCTTCTAACTAATTAGCAATTGTATTACAAAATGCATTCTCTTTTACATTGGATGATACGAAACCTTTGTCAAACTCTTCATGAGTTACTTTGTGTGGGTGTTACGAAGTGTAACCTTGTGAGACAACGAGCTATCGCTATTTACCAACAAGTCGCATCACATGCTATATTTCATCATGTATATTCAATGCATATAATCTAAATATCATATGTACGAGAGGCTCAAATTTGGACTTCAAAATATTTTAGGGGATTAAGGAGCTAAATACATACACAATTTTTTAAACCAAGTTTAACAAAGTCTTCAAAAAAAATCCTATTTATGCATTTGACATTGTATGAAGCCACTCGTATTTAAGTGAATTTGGACAAATTGTCAAAATTTGGACTTTTTGGTTCAAATCTATAGGCGGATCCGTCGTCAGACATAAAATGCCTATATCTCATGGGAGATATAGGAATCCTTAGTGATTACTTGAATGTTATGCTATTAAAACATGATGGAAAAAATAAGATTGTACTTGTGATGTTATATATATATATGTGTGTGTGTGTGTGTATTGAATAGTGAGAATAAAATCAAAACAATTGCTATAGTATTATGACAATTGACTTTGCATATTCTATATGAGTTTCTTAGAATCCAATCTTATAATAGTTTTCATCATGTTATATTTATGGACTTGGGCTTAATCCAATTTTACTTAAACATCAATCAAGTAAAATATCTTATACCAAAATTCAAATTGATACCCCTTTTGTCACTCGTGTATAGTCGTACATGTTTGGTACAATGTACCCCTGGGCTCCCATCCATGAGCTATAAGAAGGAGGGCAACTCCTCCGGTACCATTGAAACCAATATAGAAAAAGAACACGTGTTACTTGCTAAATATTGTTATGGTTAGTACATTGATTATCCCAATTAGTGTGTGTTACTATTTGGAGGTACGTAGTGCAATAACGTCTCACTTAGGAGTTCAATTACTACTAACGAAAGTTCAATAGGTTGTTAGAGTGTTATTAGAGGGACCCAATGTGAATATTTAATGAGTATGGCAATATTCACTTTGATAATGAACAATATATTCATATGAGCTCCAAAGTTTACAAGGAAAGTGGCTACGACCTTGATGTGGGTTTGCTAAATTTACCATCTTGTAGTACACCGTTTATGGTTTTTAGTGTCATGCAAAAAGTGTCACTTACCCTATCTTGAAGCGGATGGTAGGTTACATCGATGATTAATGACTGCATAATAAGCGTCACCTCATGACACTTGGCATTCAAGTGCGCTTAGTTATATCTTGGGATGAGTATGTTTAATAGTGCTATGAGATGCATGTGTATGTTACACAATGGTCTATGGGTCAATTAAAATGTAAACACATGACACTTGCCATTAGTGTGCTCAAAAATATTTTCCTCTTGCATATTAATCACAAGGCTATCATCTAAAGTATCCCAATGTGCTACTCTAAATGTTACAACGTAGATTTTTTTTTGCATTTAAAGAAATTACTTATGTTGACAAATGGAATCATGTTGGCAATTAGCGGGCACGACACTTTGAGACCTCCAAGCAACTAGTTTGGGCCCTTCAAAAATAGTGTACGTGACACTAAATATCATAGCGTTGTAATCTCATGTTTTTTATCCTACAAGAAGTGGGTTAGTAGGAGAAAATAACCATTTAAGACCCATCTACCTTAACACTTTTAGAGGGCGGACTATACAATAGGTACATAAATAATGCATGGAGCGAAACAACCCGTATATTGGTACCTTGACGGATGAATCAATCCGTGAGAGTCTCATCCCGAGCCAAGTTGGTTAACTCAAGATTTATGCCACTTGACCCGAGTGTCATCCCCCCGTCCCCACTAGTCCCTTGGCCCCACCTTCTCCCACTCGTCACCGTTATTGTCGTTGAGTGCCTTGCCCGCCTTCCTCTTGCTTCACCCGCCTCTCACTCCACCTACCACCCTGCATTTGCATCCACATTGTCTCCACCTACGTAAAAAATCACAATAGGATAATATATTTGGATAGAGTATACTCAAATAAAAATAAAAATGATATTGATTTTAGATAGGTTATATCCAGACAAAATAGAAAAGACAGTGAATTTGAATAGGCTATACTCATATAAAAGTAAAAAAAAACAATGCACCCACCTCAAAGCGTTGTGCTCAGCCTCCACTACACCCATGTCTACACTTTGGCCTTGGTGAGAATCATTGGCATTGGTCCTTTTTTGAAGTGCCAGATTTTTGTTTCGGGTTTAGGGTTTCTCTAGCAATTGTTCCTATTGTGTTGCAGGTTTCACATGCAATTTTGTGGTTGGAGATGTACAGAAGTGTAGGAATTAACTAGAAAACAAACCCAAGTGAGTTTAAAAATTTGCCCCATACTTGTGCATTGCCACCATTCCTTAGATTTTATCCAAGTGGCTCTTACTTTTTGTATCTTTTAGACTTGTGTTATTATGCTCATATCACTATATTCGTTAATTTGGGACTTTTTCGGCATTTTGAGACAGTTACAAATATAAGAACATGGATAAAATCACACATATATTGGAGAATGTTGTAAGATGCAAATACTTTGAAGCGGGTGTTCATATCAAGAACCCAATTAAGAACTCATATCAAAATGGTTTAGGTAGGACGACCCAAACATTAGACCATGTTGTTGTGGTCCACGTATTAATTTGAGACAAGAGAAAGTCTCAAATTAACGAATATAGTGATTCATTGTGAGTTTGTGGTCTACCTCATGTTGTATTCATTGAGTGATTTCAATTTAGGCCATGTATTTGTAGCTTCAGGGTTTGGAATGACAATAAATTGTTAGATTTTGTGATTTATAATTTAGGTGGAATGGTGAATTCTATTTACTTATGTGCAATTGGGTTTGGGTTGAACTTTGGGTTGAGGGAGTGTGCAATTCATGAGCACTTTAAACGTTTAGAATTAGGTTGGTGGTTTGAATTTTTTAATTTCAATAAATGGAATTGCTTCCAAGCAAGATAATAATTGTTTTGCAATAGGTTAGAATTGTGCTTCATAAACTTCAACTTTTGTTCCAATATACATGAATTTGTTTTGCAATCGAATGGGATTTGACACGCAATGCATTAGAGTTTTGTGCTCCAATAGGTTGAGATTAGTGATAGGGCAGTTGGAGTGCACTGGGATAGTTTACATTATAGACTTTTCATTCAATTGAGGTTTCAATTTCATAGTATGCTTAGATTTTATGGCAAACCTCATTGCTTTTTAGAATTGTTATTTTCATTGGTATTCATTGGTGTGAAGGACCAATGAGGATAACAAGTGACAGTGGTGATGGTGGTGATGTGCCTGTTATGGAGAAAACCTTGGGAGAGGGTCTTGAGGGCCAATATAGGAAAAAACTCTCCAATTTGAAAGTGTCATGCTATTGCCTTGTGAAGCAAGTGATATGAATATATGTCACTATGGTCCATAAAAAACAAGTATTACTTGAATGATCTTATGAGGAAGACTTATTCTTTATATTTTCCCAAACTGAAGCTAGGGCATGAGGCAAAGAACATTGTCAAGAAATGTGCAAGAAAGAAAACAAGGGTTGTCAATTCCAAGGCCATAAATTTAAGGGTTTTGACAAGCTCATTCAAAAGGATAAGAAAATAATAGCGGAAGAAATCAATGCAATAGGAGGCAAAGGGCTCAAATTGCATAAGAGAAGTTGGAGACAAAGATCGAATAAAATGAACCTCGAGATCCATGGTTGAGGACCTGCATGAATAAAAATTCATTGAAATAGCATTTGGTTGAGGCCCCGGTGACATATGACTTGACACTACACTTGAGGGTCCGTGACCACACTACATGATCTTGGAGGTGTCTTAGGACAGCCTTCGGACACTTTCTTTTGGGCACTCACAATTTCATGGTCACGGCTCTTGGCTTGTGTGTGAAGTGGACCTCAGGTGAGGTTCCTAGACGATTGAGGTGCAATTTTATCCCGACGAACTCTCAAGCTCTTGGCTTAAAGAAAACGCCAGATGTACACTAAATGCATGCAGTCTCACCCTTGTTGTTGGCTTACTGGTAGCCTACATGCGGCATTTAGTTTCATTACTAATCTTATATTTGTTTAGTAGAACTCACGTAGCTGGGCTTGATCATTTAAATGTGCTCGGAGTGACTAAGAAGGGTAGTAGCATGTGGTGACGGGCGACTCTTTTTGTGCAGAGCTTGAGGGGTTGTTTACACCATGGACCATGAAGTCATTCCGAGGCCTTGTAAAATCTGTGACTAGTTGTTGAACTCGTTCTAGGACCACTTTAGTTTACACCAAGAAAAAAGCCAAAGTGACCATGGAGTTCGAGGTCCCCAAAAGGCATATTTATAGGCCTACATTATCCACTGACATGGTCCAAATGGTTTTGCGGTGGGAGAGACAAAATAGGTGCTTTGGTAGAAAAAGACAAGGGCCCATGGCAAAGAAATATTGTTATGATGAATTTTTAATGAATTTTTTTGGGGAAGAGAAGATGAAGACAAGAGAAGACAAAAGAATGGTCAAACTTCTTCTTTTTCAAAATTGCCCTTTTTGGACATACATTAAAAAATCAACACACTCATTTTTTGGTGCATAGTCATTCCTCTTGGCCCACATGCAATTTACACCTAGTGAGGGGCCCAAAGGCTTTGTAAATTAATTTCTCAAGAAATCATACCATGGAAGTTGGACCATGAAGTCAGGCCTTGGAAAAAGGCCATCTTCCATGGTCCGATTTCATGGTCCATAATGTAAGCTGGCCTTGAAGAAAGGTTTGCATTCTCCCATTTTCCCTTGCTCCTCATTTACCCTGGCCACACCGGTGGAAGGCGGGGCCAGCCAACCGCCCAGGGTGGCAAGGCACCCAGCTGGCCCGGTGTGGCAGCCCGCCATCCAGCGGTGACCTTCATCCGGTCGGCAGCCCATGCCCGGCCTGAACAAGCACTTGCCTAGCTAATTTTTTTAAATATATATATATATACACACACACGGGGCCTGGTGCTTCCCGGATGGCCCAGCCGAGCAGCTCCCCCTGTTGGACGGCTGCATGGGGCCTGGCCTGCAGCCAGCCATCCGATTGGCATGCCTTGATGTCGGGTAGCTGTTCGAGCGGGGGTCCGGAAAATCCGGGCTTTGGTGGACTGGGCGGGACGACTAGATGGCCCAACCGTCAGCCCGGTCTGGCAGGGGCAATTACAAGTGGGTAAGACACTTAGTTTTGGAATGGAATGGGGGTCTTCAGTTGGATGATATTATACATCACCTTTACAAATTTGAAGTGTGAATACATTGCTTCACTTCTTATTAGTTTGAAGAAAGCAATCACAAGGTGTCTTCATCAAAGAATGCCTTACACACAAAGAAGGGGTGGACTGCTTACATTCATACACAACAAATATTCCTTCCCCGGGAATATCACCAAAATTCCAACGCCTGTAAACATCTCACCGTATCTCCAAATAATACGAATAAACAATCAACCACTACAACCATGGCTAATTATCCACATGTACATGCCCACACACATAGAGGATATCCAATTCATTCCTAACATAAAAGCCACAATCACAGATCAAATCACTGACCACCCAAATCACATATACAATCTGTGCAGGGACTTTAACCGTGATATTGCACTTATAGGTAGACAAAACGACAATCTTAATACACCACCACAAGACTTAGATATACAATGGAAAACCTTTACTACATCTCTAAACTTAGAATATATTCCAACAAATACCAAATTCTCAAGACAGGGTGGCAACAACTATACATCCACCAGCCTGATCGATGGCTTCTATATTAACTCACAGGATAATGGCAGATACTCCTCTACAACAAACACCCATATGGACCTAAACTCAGACCACTACCCAATCACCTTGTATATACCACACAACGCATTACTAGCAAGACCCATACCCCAAAACAACAATACGCATACTAGGATTCTAAACCCGATACCACCTGACAACTTGGGAAAGTTTAATACTAAGTTTTTTAAAGAAAACACCACACAAATTGACACCCTAATCACCCTCCTTGAAAATCACGACCATCTCACATGCACCCAATGGGAAGAGGCATGCGTTACATTAGACAACATAATAGAAAAAATTTCAAAAACCATAGAAGAAACATGTAGTGCAACCCCAATACAACAACTTACAAATCGCACAGCCCAACAAGGTGGCTTCCTACCGCGTAAACTAGCTAAACAATGGAAAAAACACCTAGCTACATATCATCTTATCAGGAAAACAATATACATTACAAAAAATGACCCGAACTGGCAAACGCACCCAATACTAACTGAAATACGTAACCACCAACATGTACAAATCCCCCATCCTCCAACAACAAACACCTCGCTAAACGTATGGATAGACGAAATAGCTGCTATCGCAAAAACCGCCAATACACAAGCTAGAAACATAACCACCAAATACACTAAAAATTGCATACTAAAAGCAATATCCAAATATAGACAACTCTACGAAAATAGCCCTAAGAAAGTAAATAGGAAAGTATTCAAAAACTCCGAAACCTCACCGCTTGACTCCATCACGGATAGACAAAACAACATCCTAACCAACCCTGAAGACATCGCAAAAGAAATTTACATACAACAATCCATTAGTAACCGCCCCACAGTTCCCACTTGCCACCACCAACCAAGACACCCACAACATTGTACGTGTAGTGTTAGACAATACCCATGGCACGACCTTGACGGCTTTACCATAGACCAACGAGGAGAACCTCAAATCCCACTCCATACATACTTTGATCAAGCAACATATGATCTATGCCTCAAAAACCTCGGTAATAATAAAGCCCATGGCCCTGACAAAATTCCCAACTCAATTCTAAAAAACATGCCACCATGTTTCCACAAACTATTATTTTTATTTTTCAAACACTGCTATAAAGAGAAACAAATCCCTGCATCATGGAAAACTAGCCTCACAGTTCTACTTTACAAAAAATGGGATCCATCACAACTAACGAACCATAGACCTATCGCTCTAGCTAACACCATATACAAACTTTACACAAACACATTGACATCTATCCTCTCTGCCTACGGAGAAAAACACCAAACACTACATGATAGTCAAGAAGGATTTAGAGCAGAAAGAGGAACATCCAGACAACTCCAAGTACTTATTGCTGCATTAGAAGATGCAAGATTCACAAACCAAGATATCTACATTCTCTACATAGACTTCAAAAATGCCTTTGGATCCATTGACCACGCAAGACTCCTAGCCATAATGAAAGACCTCGGATACCCAAATGATGCCATAAAACTAATTGGGAACATATACTCACAATCCATTACTATATTCACTGGAGTACATTTTGGTAAAATACAGCCTATCCCCATTCAAAGAGGAACAATACAAGGAGATACCCTAAGCCTATACCTATTCCTCATATTTCTAGAACCCCTCCTTAGATGGTTACAACAAGGAAATAACGGATACACATTCGGAACCTCTAAAGTAAAAATCTCCTCAGCAGCATATGCCGACGACTTAGCAATCATTGCTAACAAACTAAAATCCCTACAAATACAACTCAACAAACTTGACAAATTTTGTGAATGGGCCGGCATGGACCTTGGGATCCCCAAATGCGCAGTAACTGGATGCCCAAACAAATCCAAAATGAGCCCCATAGCATTCAAAGTCCATATTCAAGCCACCAATATACACTACAGAAACGAACCTATTCCAGTGTTAAATCAAAATGAGCCATATACATATCTTGGAATAAACCTAGCCCCCTCACTAAAATGGAAAACACAAATACACACCACCACCACCAAAGTCGTAAAACAATGCAAAGAACTAGTAGCCTGCCCAGCCACTATGCAACAAAAAATTAATATGGCAGACACAATCATACGGGCTGGAATTGCATACAGCTTCTACGCCGTACCATATTCCTTGCATGCTATCAAGAAACTAGACAAAAAGATTATCGCCCTCCACAAAACAATATGCGGAATTCCAAAATGCACATCAAACATAGCCACGCAACTCCCTCACAATCTATTTGGAATAGAAGCCTTCTCACTTAAAAACGCCTACCTACGATGTATCGGTGAACAACTACAACATGCCCTTAATGACACAGGAAGACTAGGGAAAATTTACAATGGACTACTACAATCTATATTAGCAAAATTTGGTGGCTCTGAAGTAATACCTCGCATCAAATATCACCACTGTGTCCGCTCACCTATAACTAGAACACTATTCCTACTCAAAAAAGAAGCTGGAGTCCACTTAAAAAGTACAATGGACAATTTCCTATTAAACACTTCCCCACTCAAAAATATTTGGATGACAAAAGCACAAAACATTCACGGCCTAAACCCTCAAACATCGCCTAAACTACTACAAAAGTTACTAATGCACAATATACTTAGGCTAGAGCAAATCACCCTACCCAATGGCCTTAAAATGATGAGTCCAACCGATTTTAGAAACTATCATTCTAGCCCCACCAAACTAATTAAAAGTGCACTAAACATTGCTCAACAACTATTCTGCCACCCATCATGTCCCCCACAATGCCGACAACCGTGCCCTCATCACCGTCCCCCAAGAAAAAACAAATACATTATAATAAATCACTTCATTCTTCCTAGACAACCCGAACCCCCAGTACACCCCCCAAATCCACCCCACCCGCACCAACCCCCCCCAACCAAGAAACGTCTTTAATAAACCTAGACAATTCCTTATCTACATCATCCTTGATCATAAACAACGACACTACACTGACTCCAATGGGATAAAGAGAAATGATACATCATATCTATGCCAATGGATAATAAGAAACAATAACACATACAAAAAATGGCGAACCCAAAAAGACTTATTCCCTTGGTACGACACTAATACATGTACCCATAACAGTGAACTATTAACTCAATACTATACCAAAAAACAACACAAACATTTCTCAAACCTAATAAATGCCCACTTCGCTATAGAACAACAACGTGATACAAGATATGTTACCCCCGCCACAATTATACCAATGGCACATATCTCTATCTACGAATGCAACCCCGAGAGTGATATAGAAACCAACGCCAACACTATACAAACACATTTTGATGTCGCCCACATATATGAAGATAATGGGCGACACCTCATCACCATCCCCAAAACCAGGCTACACTGGTTATGGAAACAATACCAACTCGCAAAAAACACCCCACATGGACTAGAACCACCCACACAATCATTTGAAACTGAAACTGTATGGCTATACCAACGATACAAATACCGCATCCCAAAGAATGATCCTTTGAAACTAGCCCAATACACATTACCAACACCAATATTAAACTTCCTCACCACATCATTTAATGTTAACCACTCATACTTTTCATCTCCAGTCACATGCCCTATACACCTCAACCAATTCTACTCACCATTTCCAAGAGACAAGATATTTGGATCCATAGGGAAAGCCTTTGACCATAAATGGAAAGGAATAGGATATGCCCACCCAAATAATGCAACAGACCTACTACAGGCCATACATTGGGCTCGTCTTGCCGCCAAAATAGACCCATATACCATCACAATAATCATATCACCAGACACCAACTGGTACCAAAACTCTGACCCACATTCCAATCCATACCAGACACACATATCATCGCCCACTTTGCCGCAGATACCATTACATACGAAGAACCCACTATACCACCAGAATTAAACATACCTAGAAAAGAACCTTCCTCGATAAAAATATTCTGCATACACCACCAAAATAACACCATAGGGACCCACGACCAATTAAACCAACTCACCTATATAGCAAACAATCTCTCAATACAACAACTACACACCCAAATTGCCACACACACTCCCCCAGGCACCCTTGTCAATGCTAGTAAAAAATGGTCCAAACTCAATTACCCAAATACCCCGTTACTCAATGTAACACCTATACCTCAACTACCTAACTATCAAACTAATTTACCACTAAAATTCCACCCACAATTTAGCTACTACACCGATGGCTCATTCAAAAAACCTAAAGAAATCCTCCCAAGAACATGGAGAAGAGAAAAAGCAGGATATGGCATCTATAGTCCTAAAGGGCTTAGCATCTCCAAAAGACTACATGGTCATCAAAATATCCTACGTGCAGAAATGATTGCTATCCATGAAACACTGCGAATTATTAATAACCAATACCCAAACGAACCCGCATACATATTTACTGATAGTCTAAACGTACTATATCTACTAAACACACAAATTAAACACCCCACTCTACATAATAGTCACCCCGACCAAGTCACACTCGCCTCCATGGTCCGACTGCTTCAAAACCGATCCCAACCTATCACACTATACAAAATAAGGGCACATATCAACATAGACGGTAACGAACAAGCGGATAAACTAGCAAAAGAAGGCCTAGGCCTACCTCACGAAAACGCTATACATCCATTCGAACATGCCCACGTTATACCATACTAGTATCAAAAAGACGAATGGCCCTCCATGATAGACACACCAGACAAAGGCCCCGTTAGATTCCTAGAAAAACAAATTATAAAATACGATAGAATAAAAAACCTAGAACCTATGGCCACACACACCCCTAATATCTATAAATGGACAGGAAATACAAACATCGACAAAGAACTCTCCAATGAATTCTGGAACAACCCTAATATTACAGACAAACAAAAATCCTGCCTCATCAAATTTCGTACGGGAACTTACATGGGCCATGCCAGAAAACAACTCTTCTTTGGCAGGCAAAGATACCCTACCATTACTTGTCCTATCTGCAACTCATATGAACCAGACACGTGACTACACGTACTACTTACATGTAGACAACAACATATACACTCACTTCACGTTAAAAGACATAACAAAACTGTATGGGAAATAAGAAAAATGCTAATATCGTCCGAAAAATCCAGATGTTACACTCTCATGAACGTTGGTACATTCAATAACAACCCCCAAGAAAACACAGTCCCTAACTGGTTATTACCATGTACATGTGGAACCCAAAGATGCCATTGTAACGCCCGATTTAGACCCGACATCCTCTGCGTTAAAGGGTTGCCATACCAAAACGAACCACCCACAAATATTGACCAAAATCTTATCATACAATTCATTGAATTCACATACTGTAACGACATATTCTCACCGGAAACACTCGAAGCTAAAGCTAACAAATATAGACCCTTAATAGAAAACATAGCTGCCAGAGGCTGGAAAATTGACCCGATCATCGTTATTACGGCAGGCGCTAGAGTTGCAACACACACCCCATCAATGAAAATACTTGAAGACAAATTCAAACTACCTATGTCAGCCATTCGAAACACCTTTAAAAACATAAACACCATTGCCATACAATATGCCATGTCCATCCTCCTCCACAAAAGAAGATTAGAAAATAATCAACCTTTACCTCAATTACAAGACCCCCCTAGTCAACAAATAAATAAATAAATAATCAATAAATACTAAAAATATAATAATTAAAAACCACATTAGTATATATCGGCAACGGGCACAATTCCCCCTGCCACGCGAAAGACAGACTGCTAGGTGACATAAACATCACACTCCCAATACTTACGCAAACACATTCACCAGAATCTAAAACACCAAGAGTTAAAACCTTGCACCAAACAAATCCAAGATTAACCAATCCTTATTAGGTACTGGTTCTATCTGTTACTGGTTACTTGTGACTATAGTGTCTACTCTCGAAAGGGGGAAGTAGTTCTATACCTCTATTCCTTTGTCCAGTGGACATAGGTCTAGGGGTGGAACGAACAGACACTTCATTCACGTCGGCCTCCTAACGGAGACCGAAGTTTCTCTTCTTTCTCTTCTTTTAGTTTGAAGAAATTCTTCTTGAGCCTACTCTCAAACATATTTCAAACCCCAACTCTACCTTTATTTTATTTTTCAATGCGATCTAGTAACTTTGTTAATGTTTGCATTCTCCCATTTTCCTTTGCTCCTCATTACAAGTGGGTAAGACACTTAGGGCAGCTTCACAATATGGCCGTCCAAGTTGAGAGGTTGTGGGATTGAATGGCCAAACTTTGTTGAGAGTCCAAAGAAATGGGCTGAAAATAGCTAATGAAATATAATAATTGGAGCCTTCGGCCGGGCATAGTGTGAATCCTCCAAAGTCCAAACCTTTGGCCATGAACTCCCACGGCCTCTCGACTTGGACGGCCATAGTGCGAAGCCTCCAAAGGCCAAGCCCAAAGTCCAAAGGAAGAAGAAGCATCCCACTCTATTCCTTGCCCAAAACAACCCCTCCAGTATAACGGCCAAGATCTTGTCAAGTTTGGATATTTTTATTTAAGAAAATTGACAGCCTCTCGACCATAGCTTGGGTTTCCATTCATGTCCAACCCAATCTTCCTTCCAGAATCCGTCGCCTTAGTAAAATAATATTACCGTGTAGGCATTTTGGAGAACGACGGCCTTTGGACTTTGGCCTCTAGTGTGAAGAATCGAGAGGTTGAATTCATAGTTCCTTGCAATATGATTGGTAGAAATCGACGGCCTCTTGACCTTCGGCCACAGTGTGAAGCGGCCCTTAGTTTTGGAATGGAATGGGGCTCTGCAGTTAAATAATATTATACAACACCTTTACAAATTCGAAGCATGATTACATCGCTTCACTTCTTATTAGTTCGAAGAAATTCTCCTTGAGCCTACTCTCAAGCATATTTCAAACCCCTGCTCTACCTTTTTTATTTTTCAATGTGATCCAATAACTTTTGTTACACACAAAAAAATATAAAAACAAGGTTAAAAAGGGAAATGCCATGGTGGAAGAGAAAAATCATTTAAGTTAAGGCTAACATCACTGGTTAGTACTTAGCACCCCAATGAGCTTTCCATTTAGTTCATCCACGTTTCCTTGGCACCTAAGGGCCACTTTACACATAGACCAAGAGCCGTGACCATGAAAATCTAAAAGCCCTTGAAAACCATCCGTAGGTTGCACTGTGGGAAGTAGAAATCTCAATTTTGCAATTGACGGGCCCTCGAGTTTAGTGTAATGTCCAAGTGGACCATGTTGAGGACCGCAAACGTGTGTCTAGGTTCGAATCCCCAACATGGCAATATAATATTCCTAGAAGCCAATGGCAATTTAATGAATTATCACGATCGCTAGTTTTGCGTGTGACATGCCTCTTTTGATGGGTCTAATGCAATATATTGTAGACCTTGAAACATTATCCACTTGTTGTCATGTAGGACACTCATGTAGGTTTTCCATCCATTTGAAATGTTTCGGTCACTTAGGCCTTCAAGGTCAAGATCAAGTGAACTTGGACCATTTATGGCTTCTCGACCAATTACATAAGGTAGAGGGTGCTAAAACCAACACCCCACCCAAAACCATCATCATTAAACACCTCTTGATCACCAACACTCTACTGCCTTGAATTGTTCCATGTAGTGTAGGAGTGCTAGGGCCCACGGAGTGATGGTTTTAGGTGCCATTAGCGGCGCCACCTCATACCAGCCTCCAATACCTCCATGTAGTGTATGAGTGCTAGGGCCCACGGAGTGATGGTTTTAGGTGCCATTAGCGGCGCCACCTCATACCAGCCTCCAATACCTCCATGTAGGGTAGGTAACGGGCTCCACACACGGGGGGTTCACTCCATGTCAAATTGAACACCTCGTGCGGCCAAAGTTTGCTACCCCTATATTACATGGAATAGATAAATTTAAAATTTATGATATTTTTTGTACATATACATAACCATTGATAATATCGTTTGTATATATTTTTGAAATTTTTAGTCATCTTCATTTTTGTAGCAATTATTTTAGTTCAATTCTATGTCATTCTAGTTAGAAACGGTATGTTTTATTAAAAAAAACATATCATCAAATTTGATTACCACTTTTTACTATGTAATAGATACCGTGTATATCTACCCATGAAAAAAAATTGATAAAATTTTGACCCATTTTGGTGATGCAACTTACCAAAAGTAGATTTATTTTGGCCGCATGTGGTGTTCAACTTGACAATGGAGTGAACCCCCCGTGGCTCCACACTATCTCAGGTTGGTTCAAGGTGGGTTTGGGGTAGCTTGTCAGTGCCTATTCTAGCCATTCTATTCACAAAATCAAGGAGGGAAGGCCACAAAGCACAAAGGGGGTCGGTACCCAAGATGCAAGGTGACGATTTTGCAATTGAACTGGGTGGGATCATGGAGGTGGCCATGTGGCTTTGCAGACCATTACTGGTTGGGCTTTGATCTAGCTTGGGTCTAGTACCCAACCATGTTGTGTTGGTTCTAGGCAATCTAGGCAATGCAGGTGGGGGCTCCTCATCATATGCAAGGTCGTCATACACGGGGGCCTAGGGATTGGATTAAGGAAGCTAGTGTTTTGACTTTGAGCATTCATCAAATATTCAATCAAGGCGAAGTTTTCTTCTTCTTTACACCTATGTTTAGCCCAAAGGCTAATATGAATATATATATATATATATATAAACCACATAGCCTTATCATAACTTTATTCAAACCCATGACAATGTTATGTGGGACTAATATTATTATAGAGAATATTCCCTATATTGAAACTATATAAAAATACCAAGAATATTCCCTATAATATTGTTAGTCCCATAGAACATTGTCATGGGTCTGAATAATGTTATGATGTATGTGCAATAGCTTAAAGTGTTAGTTTAAGCACCCTCTACTTTAGTTTGTATATCATGGGTTAAGAGCCCTCGAGCTCTAGTGTGAAGTGGCCCTAATTTACCCAATTCATGATTTGGTAGATTTGACAAACCTAGAGAAGCTTAATTAGAGTAAGAGTAATTAGGACTAGTTCACATGGGGTCCCAAGTCCCACTCATGTCATCAAGTCCCAACATGGAGGCAAAGTCCCAACTTTTGAGCCTCAAGAAACCATTAAACTGTGGTTAATTATCATTAGAGTCATATCTTTATTATTTTATGAAAAAGTATTTGTGGGACTTGTGTTGAGAGTTGGGTGTAGCTTATTGCTCAACCCAACTCTCAACACAAGTCCTAAGCCTCACCTCCAAAATGTGTTCCATGTCATACTTTGGGATTTAGGGCTTGGGACCTTGTGTGAAGTGGTAAGTCCCAACTTCCAACGGTTGAGATTGCACAGATTGACCTCAAGTGACTTGGGGCTTGGGACAATGTGTCAACCCTGCCCTTAGAGTGCGGAGCTTCAAAAGCCAACAAAGCAAGCAAATGCTCTTAAGTTCAAGTCCGCATGTGACACTTTGGAGTACCTAGTGAGGTAGACATGCCTAAATCAAACACAATAATAATATGGACACCAATATTGGAGTAGTATATGGTGGTTATGTGTAAATAAATAAATAGAACCAATGTATGTGGACATTTTTTTGGGCGTAATCAGTCAATATCCCAGTGTCTCCAAGTCCAACTGGTTACATGTTGTGATTTTTTAGGGTTCTCTTTATTAAAAAGATATATTCCATAGATTCCTCTAGAATGATTGGTAATTTTCCTCGAGTCTTGAACTTCAACCGTTCATTTCTCAAACTCAACTAGCTCATTTATAACTAGCGGTTGGTTCTTGTTTTTCATTGAAAAGAACCGGTACCAAATAGCCATGTGTTTAAAAGAGATTGGACTACCGGCTCAAAATATGTTAACCAATATAGACTCAATAGTCAACATGATTTGGGGGACCTATATGACCACTTAGGGCCTGTAGATAGGTTTTTGGTTTGGGTTCCAATTAAGAAAACCACACAAGGAAGACTGAATGAATGTCAGGTTGAGTTCTAAAGGTCACTATTAGGTGAATTGATAGATCACAATGGATTGGAAATGAGATTATTAGGATAATCACAAAAGAAACAACTTATTAGGTGATTTGTGAGACTTATTAAGTGAAGGAATTGGGTATAAGGGTCACTCCATATCGTACATGCAATTGCTCAGTCTCTCCCTCACCACCAACCCTCTACAATAGCATCTTTCTTGTTATAATTCTTTGATATAGGGAGTCACGGCTCAATGATAGTCTTTTGAGTAACTAGTAATCCACAATTATTTAGGGTCAAGGGCACCCTAACATGAGCAATCGTCTCTCCTTGATTTAATGATGATTTAGTGGATCATGAAATACTGTGGTTCAACCCCAAGGGTTGCTCAATTCCTTAATTTATCTTCTAAATTTAATGAAGTAGCGGGACCATTGTTCTTACTTGTTTTATGCCAAGTAACCTCCCTGTAAGTATCCAACAACTATAGGCCATACCACATGTTAGTCTTCACTCACCACATATTTCCATCGTATCCTTCAAGTTTTAAATTGATTAATTAAAATTAGTAATATGACGTTCAATTGCTTTTTATCTCTTCGGAATTATCCAAACAACATTTGACTTAAGGCTTTAAAACTAATTGGTGTAATTTGCAAAAGTCTAGTTGCAAGTGACGGGAACTAAGTATTAGAACCTAAGTGAACGGTAACTAAGCGAGCGCGTCTAATCTCAAGGTCCATAGTCTAGAGAGGGTCGGCCATAGTCTCAATATCCAATAACAATAACCAGTTACAAGTAATGAGTCTCATAGAGTGGGCCATATCTTAGTAACAGTCACAAGTAAGTGTCAAATTCTCGATGACAAAGTTGGCCCTTACTCCTTTTATCTTGACTCTCAGGCCGTCCCCCAAATGATATGGGATAATGGCGCGTCCCTTCCTCTCCACGGTTCACCACCCATGACCCGGCTTGTCGGCATTCTTGCCTCCTCCTCGTCTCCGAAGCAATTTTAACACTTGATTCTCATTTTTGAGGAGGTTTCTTCCTGCAATACCTCACTGAACTCCCCGCACTTTGGCATGCAAGTAACAATTGTAGGTTTCTTTAGTAAGGACACTTCACTTATGGAATCCCTGGGCATCCTATTTCTCTCATCCTTGGAAAATAGACATCTAACAAACATAGGTTGCTCTAATCCGGTCGAGATAGAAGAAACATGGAATTGGATGCGCACCTCTATTTCCTTCTAAAAATTATCACACGTTAAACTTGTGCAGATTATGTTTCTTCTCTTAGAGTCACATGTATTATTATTCGGACAACTTGACGTCGATTGAGTGCCCCAACTAAGCCTAATCATTTCACAGGTTAGGTAGATTCATCGAAATGTGGAAGTGAGTTATCAGAAGAAAACTACACTCAACAAATCATCCTATTTCAAATCCTCATACATGCAAGCCAGGAGTAAGGGGTGTGCTTAACATTACTTCTTTCCTGGGTAATATCTAAGGATTACGGGGTTTCACACCCTTCCATGATAGATTGACACGAGGAGGAATAAGTATACTTTTAATCTTCATGAGCAAGGTGCGTTGCTTAATTTCCCTTGTGATTAAGCCACCATCCGACACCCATCAACATCCTTCAAGCTGTGTTGAATGGCCTATCCTTCCAAGGATACTTACAATTCAAAAGAATAAGACATGCAATGAGTGATGCGGAAAGTGAACATTGCACTTTTATATCATAACGAGATATTATTCATAAAACAAAGGCTTCACACCCAAATTTGTTGTCACTGTAGAGACATTGAAGGGTGTTGAAGTAGAAGTCACTCTCTTCTCTAGAGGAGCATCACACACCCCATATCTCTCTATATCTTGAGTCTTCCCAGGACACTATTCGAAATCTTTCTTCTCTAAACAATTACGAAAAGAGTTTCTCCTTTCTCAAAAGGAATTTTGATTCTCTTACGCACACACACTCTCACCATCCAAATTGTGTTAATTGGATGGTCCTTACAAAGAACTTTACAATTAACAGGATACATGATACAACATACAACAATACTTAGAATAAGATTCAGCACGCTTTTATATCATAAAGGGGTAGTGTTCACAAAACAATGGTTTCGCACCCAGACAATGTTCTATCTCTATACACCTGAAGCATTACTTGGAGAAGGCCCAAAATCCACTCTCTTCCTGAAAGACGAATCAGAGTCCGCACACACTCTCCTCTTGCCTATGGTCTCTCCTCTCTCAGACAACCTCTCTTGCAAGTTTGCCCCCTGTAACCAGATTTGCTGAGTCTCTTCATTTTGATCACATGTATGTCTATGGCCCTACCCATTCGACTCTCCCATCCTAAAATGTGGTTTAGGTGAGTATAGAGAAGTCACTCCTTGCTCACTTCTACTAACTAGTCACTAATTTCCTATTTCCTTGTTCATTTTGCATTCTAACTTCCATTTTGAGTTCATATTTCATCAAAATTCAAAAATTCATACATCCTGACCAAAAATTTGTATTATAGGGCCACTTCACACACAAGACTGAATGCCCGTGACCATTCTAAGAGCTCTCATTGGTCGAAAGAGTGGAGACCGTCCAAGTTCACTTCACACACGAAGGTGAAGGCCTAAAGGCCCAAAGAACTTCATGGATGAAAAGTCTACATGGAGTCCAACATGGCGGACTGTGGATAAGGTTTCATGGTCTCCCGGAATTTTCATCAGGTCCACCTCGAAGAGACATATTATATTAAACCAAATCCTCCCCTCTTTTTCCACCAACAAAATATGCAATGGTCCTGCAACATGGTCCATTCTCACTTCACACTATGCTTGAGGGCCCGGGACTACATAAAACGGCTTTTCCAACACCCATGGTATGGCCTTTGGATGAGAGTCAAGGGTCCTCCCCATTACAAGGTCACGGCCCTTGGCTCATGTGTGAAGTGGTCCTTAATGAGCAGAAGAATCTCCACTTTAACAATGAATAAGATATTCATACAAACTCCGCAAATTATAAGGGAAGTGGCTATGGTGGAGGCCTTGATATCAATTTGCTAACCACCTTGTATGTTAAGTACTAATCACATTTTTCACATCCTACAAGAAGTGGGCTAGTCAGGAAAAAAGTAACCATTCAAGACCCATCTACCTTTTAGTCCAACGGCATCAAGACCATGGGAACGCATTTGGTGCTCTTCGTTCCCGGAATTGGGAACCTCCATATCCCAAAATGGAAGCGAGCCTTTCGGCCACCCTCCTAAACTTGGGGTTTTAGCCCAGGGCTCAGGCTCGGCACACCGGACCTACGTGGGAGAGCCGTTGGTTAGGTTCGGCCCCACGGGTTGCACTGGCCTCTGCTGCCATTGCTCGCTCGCTCGCTCGTTCTCTTCGGTTTGTTGCCGTTTCCCTCAGTGCAGGCTTCTCGTCGTTGTGACGGGCGGGTGGGATGATCCACGAACCAAAAAAACAAAATCCTCTTAGTCAATGCTTGCTGTGCTCGTCTCCTCAACGTTTGTCAAGTGGCCTAACTTACAGATTCTGAGCCCGAGTAGCGAAAGAGGGTGCAATTGACGTGCATTCCGTGAGAGATTCGGGTGTGTCGACGGTTTTGTGATTGTGTTCGCTTGTTCTGGCGTTTTGTTTCAACAGGAGAGCTTGGGTTGGATTGGGTTTGGTTGGGTGTGTGTTGCTTTTAGTACGCAGTGGTAAACTTAGTCCTGCGGGCGGAACCACGTGATTGACGACAGTGGTGGGTGGTTGTCTGTTTTCTCGGTTGTTGTGAGGTTGAAGTGTTGTTGCTCGCTCTCAGCTAATTCGATCACGTGTCACGCTGGTTATGCGAGCAATGCGACGAGCAAGTTACGAGCAGTCGAGTGAGTTGTTAAGTGGATTCTGCTATAACGTCTCGTTTGTTGTGATAATTAGGATAAATCGTAGTTTGGGACTCTGAGCCGCTGTGATATTTACTCTTGGTTTGAGCGTCATTTGAGGCTCCTTTTAGGCTGAGGATTAAGCAAGGGAGCGAGTGCAGGACTAGTGACTCCTGGTGCTCTGCTCCGATTTTTGTGGGATTTCAAATTAGGGGCTGAAGGTTAATTCTCGTATTGTCCAATGTGGTAACACATTTTTATTTATTAGTGACGAGCTTTTGAAGGATTACGGAAAGAGAAATTGCACCGGTGGCTGGTGCATTCGGCGCTT
The DNA here is from genome assembly GCA_964035585.1 of Polytrichum formosum. NCBI lineage: Eukaryota > Viridiplantae > Streptophyta > Polytrichopsida > Polytrichales > Polytrichaceae > Polytrichum > Polytrichum formosum. The sequence continues at coordinate 28,786,541 of OZ037940.1, read as the reverse complement.
ATTTACGTCGGTTTAGTGAGTGGTGAACATAGGTACAGAAGGTGGTGCTGGTCGCCAAGGCCGCAGTCTCTTTAGAGCCTGTGAAGGGTTAAAGAAGGTAGGATACTATTGAGTTCGTTAGAGATTGGAGGGTTTGGTGTCCTAGTGCTTTCGACCTTGGAGTGGAATTCGATTGATACTCACTGCCATGTTCAGAGGTGTTGACGTAGATGAGATCTCTCATTTAGCTTTCACAACTCTGTTTTCATCGGTGTGCGTCAAATATCTGTTCCCTACGTGTTTACACAATGTCGCCAGACTACGTATGATCAAGTATCGACTTTCTCCTCCGTCTTTTAGTGGCTAGTACCTCCTACAAATGTTTCTGGATCTGAAGTTGAGACTTCTCTGGAGCACTCGAAGATTTTTTATGCAAGGGACCAGGGAATGCAGAGGTTTGTGCTCGTGATCCTCTTAAGATAATTGCGGTCTGAGATTAGCGTGAGAGATGGTGGGGGAGAGGGCGAGCAGGAGGACGTTGGGTACTACTCCAACGAACAGGAGTCGTCTCTCGAATATCACCAACCTCGTAAACAGCAGCAGCTGGTCGAATGAGAATGAGCATGTCAAAAACACATACCATACCAATGAATTCCAACTTCAGCAGGTGAATGACGGACTTCCCCTAGGGCCTGCATTATCAACAGCGCTTCCATTTATGACAATGAATAAACGGTATTGTCTTCTAGAAAGAAGAGAGCTAATGAGAGTGAACAAGGTAATAAGAGAAGCTGAAATATCAAGTAGTGTAGTTTCCAAAAGAATCAAAATGCTTACGACAATTGAAATATGATCGGACCAACCAGGTAAATCATCCTCTGTATACTTCCTTCCTGCATGTCAACACGGTTGTGTGGATGCAACATGTGACCCGAGGCTTCTGCTCACCAAAAGGGTGAAGCCGACTGCAGAAATATCTTCCGGTGCTTGTTATCTCCATAACGAAATGCATCTTTGTTTCACTATGTCGTGGGAGGTGATCCAGTCAAATTTCACTATTCGCAAGCTTCGGGTGAAAAGTCTGATAATTCCCATATATTTGTCGCCAATATGTTCAAAAGGGTAGAGCCGAAGGAGGAAGCAGGGGTACATTGCAGTGTTAATTGACTTCAATAATTTCGTTTCACAATTAAACAGTTCTAACGTCAATTCTTCTCTGGTTGTAACAGGAGATTAAGAAGCTTCAACAGACAATCGTTGAGAAAGAGTATCCACCACCAGTATATTGCTTGGGTTCCATGCATATTAGATGCTAATTCTGTTCTTCTGGCACACAATCAACTCAGGTCTAATGTACTATTTTGAAGCTATTTTCAGATTATCCTCTTAGTCATCTACAAATGTTTGTCCGTTGTCAATCTCAATTACCTGCATTACACTGGTAGTATACTTCCAAGTTTGCTTAACCAGCACCCTCACAGCCAGGAGATTGAGTCTCAGAAACTCTTCATGCACAAAATGCAAAGAGAATATTACGCCAATATGTCTAAGCGGGCTCAGCAGAATGAAGAGATTATTGGGTACAATTGTCGCCTCTCCAAGGTTAGTTTGACAAAGCCCCTTAAACTGTCGTAAGCAGATGACCTAATTTCTACTCCCGACACCTTTCATCTGTATTTTCTCGCTGTCTCAAGTAAGGGTAGCTGATGAGCTTCGCACGTCGAAGGATAGATTTTTTACTCGAAGGAATTTGATGGTTTCAATAGTCCTTTTACTATGAAATGACAACAGACCTAATCCTTGTGTGCCATGTTGATGTATTCGCCACTGGCAGGAGCTGAGCACCATGAAGGATCAAGTAAGCTCTCTTTGAACAGCTGTAGAATTCACTACTTCTGTTTCTGTAATGACTCCAACACACTCAGCATTCTGTTCTGTTTGGTATTCCTGTATCCAGCCCGTCACTTCCCATCACTCATTATATAATTTGCCACCTTTTTTCTCGATGTCCTTAAACTTTTCTTCGATGTGCTCAGTTGAAGTTGTTACAGCATGAGAGCATTCAGATGGCAATGGTGTACAAAATCAATGAAAGCGAGCTGCAGGTACACTTGAAAACTTTCACAATACACTGGTGTTGGGTACATTTCATCATTGAATTAAGAGATCAAACCAGTGACCGTACACACAACGTAATCGTCACTGAAATTGACTCACCTCAGAAATCTTTGTGATATTCCTCAAGGACATACTCTTAAGGTGTCAAGAGGCCTCACCTCGGTTGCGTTTGTTCAAAAGTGGATTGTATTGCTGACAACGTTGGCTTGGTGACCTGGGCAGATGAGACTTGCAGAGACGCAAGACCAGCTAAAGCGAGCGCTTGAAGAGAAGAAAGATAAGGTAGGACGAGGATACGAAGTTTCGTTTAAGCATGAACTATTGGTGGTGGGTGTGTATAGTTGGATCTTTTTACTACAGACGATCTTGTTATCAAGGGTGGCAATTCACATAGATGACTGTTCATAATTTGGCATAAAACCTTGTGTCTCTGACGGCCTGATGACAAAGAAAGTGATAGTATCTGCAAAGTCAGAGCTACATGTACTTTTTGAGCAGAGAACTCTAATTTCTTCTAGAAGAACATCGGCGTTGTGATTAACGTGTTCTTTCTCTCGACTCAGGCTTCATATGATATTGTCAATACTGATGGGTTTCCAAGTAGCATATCACGGCGCACACGGACTTCTGGTCGAAGACATTCAATGATTGGAGGTGAACGCTACTTATTTTGCATCCTTGGATTATGCGGCTCCTTTAGATCTCTCTTTGATCGCACTTTGAGCACTTTAAGAGAGGAGGAAGGGAGAGGGGACACCTTTTCTGTCTGCACTCCTTTAAAACCGCTACCGATGTACATGTGAGGGACTGGGGGCTTAGGATTCGTGGTAGCCATGTTAGGGTCCTTTTCAATTTCTACCTCTATAGATTTATCACAACGTCATATCACTAGACGAAAAAGGTCTATGATGCTAATTCCGGGGTCAAATCTGCTGAAAAAAAGAATTTCTGATCTATTAACAGTTCCAATGTTTTCTCCTTCAACTTACATGGCGGGCACGGATCCGTGGCCGGCGCTGGTGTCCCCTCTCTTGTCCTAGAGCTCACATTATTCTAATGTGGATGGGCATGGCTAATTTTGATATTCGACATGTTTTCATCGATATCTATCTTCCAAATCTGACCGGTTCCCACATTATGCTGTTTTGACCATTTGATAGGTTGAACTGGATTTTTGCCAAATAACCTTCCACATACTTAGGTCTTACACCTGACGCATATGTTGGCGTCTGTCTGATGCTGTACCGTGTCTTATCAGTGGGACTTGAGGCAGATTTTTGGAATCCCTCGACAAACACCAGCTCCACCAGTTGCATTGACTCTACTACAGTGACCACAAGGTAAGACCATTCAATGTTCAAATGGTATTTTAGTGACTGGGTGAAACGAAGAATTACGATCAGTTGTTTTGCGATCCCCATCTCGTTAAGGATGGCCTTGGCACAAACTTACCATGGCTGTATGTGCGACTACTACTGTCAGTATCATAAGGTTTTTGAGCGGATATCCACCAAATGTAAGGGCAGCTGCCGCTGGGATGTTGTGTGGTACTACATTGATGTCAAGGTTTCTATCATTGGCAGGACTGGGATGCGTCAGAAATCAAGTGGCCTACCTCAAAAGGATAGCTCCTTGAAGACCAAGATCAGGCAACATGACTGCGCATCGGTGCCCACAATCGGTACGCTCAAACATAGTTCCCTTACATGCATACTCTAAAGCCAGCTGTAGAGTACATCGAGTCTTGAATATATACTCGTCTTTGATGTTTTTGCCACTCATTGCATGACTTGTGATCAATGGCGACAATCTCTTATGTGCAGCCATCATTTGTCGTAAGAAGGAACCCTCCTGTCCTTGCTGCCCTCCTGAGGTATATGTATGAAATGATCATTCGGCATCCTTGAAGTGTATGATAAAGGGACATCCTCCCATTGACTGAGATCAATTTGTTTGGTGCTCAGAACCTTCTCTTCCTGCTATCATCACCACGTGCCCGACAAAGCGATACAACAATCGCTATGGTCATCTGAACGGTCTGGAAACCATGGAAGAGCTTGCCGAGGAGACTGAACCGCAACCGACCGGTAGTGTCACTTCGCGTCGCTCCCGGGGGCATCCGTCATTTGAATGTATGTCCACTGAGGTGGCAGAAACTGATGTCACAGTTCAATCATCCTCCAATGGCCGGCGGAATGGCGAAGTGGCTTCGACTAGTGAGACCAAGACATGTGGGGCAGCAAGGTCTTCGGAGCGCAGTCGGCCGTGTGAGAAAATTCCTCCCCCTGCAAGGCCCAACACGCCTCAAAGGAGAGCAGCCTCTCAGCCAACAACCCCTCGGAAGATCCATGTTACTCCGCAGGTACTGGTCCATACTGTCTGTCTGCCGCAATAGTTGCGTCGTTCATTCTCGATGTCTACTAAGATAGCTGTGTACTCTTGTGGTATGTACTGCAATTCAAATTTTGGGTTGCCTAAGATAATTCTACGATCTTGCAGAGGAAGGCCGCTTCACAGCCAGGTACACCTGGCTCCTCATCCCCAGTTCACCACGCCGAGCTACCCCCACGAGGCTCGTCCATTAGAGCTCAGTCGTCGTCACCATATACGCATAAGGAAGCGGACCACCCCCAACCCACCTCAAGAATGTCGTTGGGCACGCGCCCCTCACGACGAGCGGTAGAGAACGTGGTGTCCTATAAGGAGCCATCCTTGGTAACCAAAATGAGAAGACCGCATTAAAAATCTATCTGCCAATTCTCCCTACCCCCGTCCTGCTTTTTCCTCATGCTTCTCCAGATCACAAGGTTAGTGCGGAATTGCACTCTGAATTGCACCCTCTGCAATTTTGTTCAGGAGAAATTGATACCTTTCGTAGCCTGACAGACTCCTCCAATTGCTCCCTCCCTCCCTCCATCTTCCTAGTGTACACATTAGTTCCTATTCTTCTTTTGGATTATGTTACTTCCAATTATTTTTCTTTGGGCCTTGGTTATCCCTCTTCAATGCAGGGGACTCTTGAGCTTTGTCTATTGTGCTATTGGGCCGATGCCTGTAGAGTACAGCGGCGTACGGTTGATTATCTGCGAACTTATCGCATCCCTTTGGATCCGGCCTCGATCAAAGTGGAGGAGAATCCGACTCTCTGGCTGTAACATAAAGGTTGGTGCCGATAGTGGAGATGCCTTGAGGTTTTGTATCATAGCCCGGGACATTGCAGCTCAATAAAATTTGGTTCTGCTCTCGGGTACCAGCTTTTCTATGTGTGTCTACCATTCTGATTGTGCGTGATCGTTGGCATCATCTGATTGCTGTTAATGATTTGCGGAAAAAGAGTACCGAGTTTCTGGGCCCTTCGAGGTCCACCGTGCAATATACAGGAGATTCGATATATTGAGCACATCAGAGATACATTTCGAATACCGTCAACAAATTGAGTCGTGCTGAAGGCGTAGCATGTATATGGAGTTGAAGCTTAATTCTCAAGCGTCTGAGGCCAAGACCGAGCGTCTCCACGCACAAAAACGTGTATTTGAGCTTACATGATTTCATTTTGAGTTAATTTTGTCAAAAATCACCCTATCTAAAATTAAACTCATTTGTTTTATTTGATTAATCACCCTAGTTTAAAACTAAACTCATCTAAAAAGTGTTATTTTTTTCAAAATTGGTTGAATGTTTTAACATCATCGACAATTTAGGTTCATATATACAGCTTGAGTACCCTTGCATTCACAGCTTCGATACAAATGCGTACTTTGCGTTTTGATCATCGCTATGAGCACATTTTATTTTATGAGCTAATGTACTCGATAACACTGCAAAAACCCAAATCTTGAAATTCAGATCATGCTTGATAAGGATAAGCCCCATGTCCCTTTTAGGATACTGACTTTGATGCATATACCACTCCACCCATGTTTCCTCCATGGTGAGTTCTTCCACACCTGCTCCCAATTTTCAAACTTGACACACACCTCCCTTACTTCCAGAAGTGAGCAATGAATTTTTTTCAGGGCGATATCTTGTACTTCGTGCTAAAGAGGATATGAAAATATCCTTAACAATGATCACATCTTGGTTTTTTTGAATTGGTCATAACTACGACATTCGAGCATCGCACTTTCACTCTCCATCCCTTGTGGGCACTTTCATTTGGGTAGTGGCCATTGTCCAACCCCTCCATCCATCGCACTCGCCCTCTTGTGGGTTGCAGTTAGCCTCCACATTTGATAGACAACGCCTTGCGTTGTTGACGTGATCGTGGGCACTTCAGTTCAAGATCTTTTTAAGGTAGAGTTATTGGGTTGTTGGATTTGCTGCCAGTACTGGGGATTGTTGTAGGTGTAGGGACTTGGAGGCAGTGTTGGTGATGGTGGTGGCGTGGAGTTATGGATTTCAAAGCGAAACGAGGCATGTGAGCTTCATATCCTAGTATGCAGGTGCTTCCTTTTCCTTGCTTTTGTTTGAGAGTTTGCGATGTGCATCTAGCAACTTGGATGAGAGGTTTTTCTGGAGCTTTGGCAATGGGCATTTTGAGTTTCTGGTTGTCTAGGGCTTTGGGTGATGGTTTTGAGTGGGCATTCACGCTTGTGAGTATACATGTGACCTTGCCATGAATTGTTGCCTTTGTGACCCTACCTTTGCTTCTCACTTTGGAGCTTGTGACAAGGATGATGTTGTTGAAAACACTATGAAGATGATTCTTGCTACTCTTACTAACCAATGTAGGGTAGATAGTAGGGTTTCTATCCTACTCATGATCTCCAAATATGATAGATTGTGAGGTTGCTTCGATGCACCACACAATGCATGCCTTGCATGTGTGACGCATAAGACATTTGCAACTTATTAGTAACGTTGTTGTTCTTGCTTTATAGGACTGAAGCATCTGCCCCAAATACCATGAATTGGTCCCTAATTTGATGGGGTGTTGCTCTTACTAACCAATCTTTTGTTCGAGTATTGCACCCTCTTGGTCAATATGTTCTTGAATCAATTTGTGAAACCGGGAATCCTAGTTGCCAACGTAAACCATGAACTCATCGCTTACATCAAATATTTGTTGGCCTTGGTTGCAGTGGTTCCCATTCTCAAGTCGGTAAAGGCTTTGGTTTTTTTTTTACAATCACCCTTGGTTTATGTATGTGATTTCCAAGGACTTTGAATAAATGCACACAATATGTGCATGATTTGTATGGCTCTGACAAAATATTCAACTTAGATGCATTTTCATGCTTCACTTGGTTTTGTGACCTCTCTCACATGAGGGCATACTCTTGAGGTGGCATTTGATGTCAATGATTGTGTTGAGCACTTTAGGAATGTGGGTGTTATTTGTTTCGGTTTTCATATTCTTCAACTTATATGAAATTACATGTTGCATTAGCAAATCTACAATGAAACATATGTAAAACTGGATTGAAAATTGGGCTTCCCGTTATTTAGTTATAATTATCAAAAGTGCATGTTTGTTGATTTCTTAACTGGATCCATACGTCCTCCCAATTGTGTTCACTATTGAGTGTAGAGTAGTTATTAATATTTGAAAATGTAGTCCAATTTTTTCAAACATGTGTCTTTATGATGTTTTCTCTTTGATCCTCATCGAACCACATACCAATCAATTATAGGGGTCCGATTAGGAAAATGAGCTAGTTAAGACCCATCTACCGTAGTCTTTTGAGGCCCACTTGTCCAGTTCAGTCAGGTCACATCTCAATGCTACCTACATCGATCCTCAAACTCACACGAGGACCTTGGTAACAAAATAGTTATTTGACATCATCATTTTAGAGGTGAAGGGCGAGGTTGTAGATACGTTCTTCTAGGTTTATTTTAACTTCTTTTTTTAAAAGAAAAAATCTTCCTTCATGACTTTGTTATTGATGTTTGTTGTGTTCCAATGTTTGTTTATATGCATGTGGGTTTGATGCACTGATGCTTGCTTGTTCATGCAGCATAATTGATGGTGATGGAAATTTGACAGTTGTTTCCACCAAGTGATGTGATGAATGCACTATCAATTGTGTACCCTCAATTTTGGCTTACTTAGGGCATGAGGGCAACCTAGCAGGTCTCATGAACACTTTGAAGCCCACATTTGGTCACTCAAGAATATTTCTAGTACTTTACTAGTGTATGTAACTAGCCCAACAATGTTAAACTAGCGGTTGCATTAGTTTGCGGTGGCAAATATGGTGAACACTTATCGACTTGCAATGCGTACAATTGACTTGAATGTGTATCCCATATCTAAGGATTGGCGCAATTGTGACCAATTTGGTGTATTAAAAAGGGATGTTTCTAGAGTTCTTTAACCTCACAAAAATGTGATGATCCAAGTATGATCTTATTTATTACGATTCTAGTGTTTTTTTTAGCTTCATTTATTTCTGGTTATGTGTATTGACTTTGATTGTTGCTTCACATTTTGCAGGTTCTTGGTAGTTTAGAGGATGAAAAAACATCCTCCAATGTTTCTTTCTCGAAGAACAAACTTTGCAACCGCTTGACAGAGCACTTGCCTCTTGTTAGAAGCATGTTCGCACAAAAGCAATACACGTCAACTTCATTTCCTTACAAGGAAGTTGTTTTGGATTGGAGATCTTGCAAGCCAAGACGTGGTAGATATGCATTGGTTGTTTGATTCACATAGAATAATGTACATTGCAAACTTATTTAGGGGGTTTCACACTTCTTTAAGCATTCATAATAGAAGCAACTTATAGAACTCTAAAGTTGACATTTGTCAATATCTCTCACATGGCTAAATGGAAACGTGTGCCTATTTTGAATAAGAAGTGTTTTCCTCCTATATACTTTTGTGTGTATGAATATGTATTATGGCTTCAATGTTGCATACTATAGTTTATCTTTTTGTTGATGAAACAATTTGCCTTGAAACATTTTTGTTTTGTTTTGCACTTAGTTGAATATCTCCTAGCCATTTAAAGTTTATCGCATTTGTAATGGTGTTGACATGGTAATTATATAGATTCAATTCTAATCAATACCTCCATACTATTCGCAAGTTTTTAACTTCAATTCCTGTCCACATTGCCTCCAACACACTTGGCACATTCGATAACATAGTTACTTCACCTCCAAGACAACAGTGAAAGCAAATTCGCTACAAGTGACCCATTAGAAATAAGTTCCCTTCACTATTTGAGAATGCAGTACTAGGGAGTCTCAAGTCTTTCTTCCAATTGGACTATGAAGTTGATATTAACCTCTGTCTCGTAGAGGCTACCGTGATTTGTTGCTCTATGGAAGTAGCACGTTCGACACCATCTTGATGTACTTTTAGTCCCATAAACCATTTGGCCTCTGCACTTTTAAAGCAATCTTCTTTCATGAACAATACATTTTCCCCGAGCACCCATCCAATGAAAAAATAACATAAACTCTCCTAGAGAGAGAATACACAATCAATAAGGTAACAATGCCTTTTGGCAACGATCATTTTATTTAATCTTTTTAATCCTTAAACTGTCAACAAGTAAGTGCAATGGTGCCATCGTGCCATTGAGTAAGTCATTGTTAGAACCGATTAACCATATGCGACATCAAGTATAAAATAACACCACTTTAGGCATTTCATAGTAGCAGTGTATGAAGGATGCAAGAATGGTTTAAGAAGAGCACCAACTTTGGCCAATCACAATGGCTAATTGAGGGTGCATCTGCTTAATGAGGCGATGTAAGAAGTGATCCACAAAAGGAGGACAACACCTTCATTTAATAGAAGTCTACTCCCACCCACAATAAAACTGATTTTGTGGTGATTCTCACCTTAGAGCTACCCAATATCAATGAACCCCTCTTCTGGATAGTAAAAGGCTTATTTCTAAAAAACTATGCGAATTTCGATAGGCCACCTATGAATTTTCTACTTTTTGGAAAACAAGCTGCAAACTCTTTATAGTTTTGCAGATCTATGGATTTTTTTTGAAATTGTCGCTTGTAGGCTCAACTACACCTTGAACTCCGTAATATCAACCTCCATAATGTCACTCACTCTCTAATATCTTGAGACCCTAGGGAACGGATGTTCATAGTTCAAACACTCCTTTATATCACCTCCTTATTGTCACCTTTCTCTCCCTTATATCACAAATTTTGTCATTAATGCAAACTACCAAAGAAGTCAACCCACACCGTGCATTGCGCCATGTGTCAATATGTGAAGTGTCACCTCTTATTCTTATTCTTATTCTTCTTCTTCTTATGCCACTTGTTGAATGTTGGTGCATGCATCCGCCACATCGCCCGGGAAGGCGAAGCGGAGTGGACCACACGACACTATTTAATATGTTGCACTTTATGTTATTCCATAGTGTCACATGCTACACTAATTCACTAGTATCATGCATCCATGTTAACACTACAAAACTCCGTAATATCACGTGCACTTTGGTTGCCACAGGTGTGATACTACGGAGTTTAGAGTGTATGAAAGTTCTAAGAGCGTATAGGATGAACGTTGGATTGAACCCCTTGAAGGACATGGATGAACGTGGATGATATTTCATAGATGGTCGGAGGGTCCGTTGAGATTCTGTGCGTGGAATCCCAGATATTTCGACCTTGGGCGTCTCTGCTCGTCGCTTCGCTGCGGTGCTCTCCTCTGCTCTGTGCTAGGCGTCACTCTGCGGGAGCATTGAAAGATCGACTCGAATTTGTGCATTCGCGTCGCAAGGTTGGGAATCAACGAGTTTGGGATGAGTTCAGGGGAGAAGGTGCGGGCGTCGCACTTGCTGATCAAGCACCAAGGCTCACGGCGGCCGGCGTCATGGAAAGACCCCGACGGCAAGGTCATCCGCAAAACCTCGCGTGACGACGCCGTGGCCAAGCTCCGTGACTACAAAACCCAGATCGAGAGTGGCCAGGCCACCCTCGCCGATCTTGCCAAGAACGACTCCGATTGCAGTTCCGCCAAGAGGGGTGGTGATTTGGGTTAGTTTCTCCTTTCTGTTTACCTTTACATCCCTTCTTTTCCCTGTGCTTCTACTTCGTCGGCCTCTTGTCCGAACAACGTACGAGGAATCCGATTGCTGCTAACATAGTGTCTACATACATAAAAGGATTCCGACTGCACAGAAGCCATTGATTGTTGAAGTAATTGACTGTCGAAAGCAAACAGGGATAATTGCGTGAATTGTTCTAGGTTCATTTGTTTTCGAGGATTGCAGTAGGTTTAGTCATAAATTGGGTTGAGCGGCCATGTGGCGGCGTCTCATGTGAAGGAAGGGAAGAAGCTTCAAGGTATGAAGAGAAACCATACTTACATGGAGAGTTGCTGTCGCAGCGATATTGGATTTGCATGATGAGTACTTTCGTTGCAGACTGCCGTGTGCCCCTCTTTTGCCATATGGAAAATCACGTTAATTTGTGCTTAGTACAAGATTGCTTTAGTCGGTAGTGTATTGGACACGGTGATTAGGTTCTTTTGCAGAATGTTTTTAGGGCACCACTAGTTATTGCGGGAGGGCGTGTCCGTGTGCTCACAGCTATGTCTACTCGACGATATTTAAGGCACTTCATCTCGTCCTTTTAGACTAAGTACTGTTTCGGTTAAGGCATATCTGTGTATCAGAACTTTCCTCAGGACTGTTGGATCCAAGGCTTTGAAGCCATTTTCAGTTAACGACAAACTGCTCTACCAATGCGACTTAGGGTTGAATGACAACCTGACCATGGGGAGTCGCATATAGTCGATATTCTCTGGTACTTTATAAAGTCATCATCGCACCGACGGCAGCAGAATATCGTTGCCATGTTCAGAAATTGACTTCTACCTTCTCCGAATGTGTTGACTTAAAAGGTTCTCCAGTGTCTTTTGATGCCACATTTTCGCTAACTGATTACTACTTCAGGAGTTAGATGTTCACACAACTGAGGTTCTGTGAATTGTTTCAAGTGCAAGATGTTCCCAAGTATGTTGTTGAGAGCAGGACATTGTGGTGTCTTCCATCATCATAACTGGCTAGCTTATCTCATATGTTATTTTAGGGTTGGATGTTGTGACTCTCCAGCAGGGCTTGCGTACTACAACATATTAAGACAAGGCCATGATGAGGATTATAATTCTGTAGAATCAGATTAATGATGGGTATTGGAGAATGAGAAATGGGAAATGTTTGAGGTTGAGAATAGAAGTATGGCACTCTCGCTGACACAATATGAATCTGGGTATGGAACAGGGTGGTTTAGCCGAGGGCAGATGCAAGAGCCATTTGAGAAGGCAACATTTGCACTTAAAGTTGGGGAGCTCAGTGACATTGTTGAGACCGACAGTGGTGCTCACATTATCCTCCGAACTGGTTAAGGGTGCATGGTTCTTCCTGATGACACGTAGTGATTGGATTATGGTAATTCAGAGATAATCCAAGTCACTGGACTAAACCAGGCTTGGAACATTTTGTGCGATGGAATCAAGGTAGTCTTGGCATCATGAAGTTGAATCATCGCATATATGTGTATTGGATGTGATGAAAGAGGATAAGCCAAGATCAAAATCGAACATATATGTCAAGAATGGTGTCTTATTCTTGTGATTGATAAGACTCTTGTATTGTTGAATAGCCAACATTATTGAAATGTGGAACAGATAAAAGCCCAGGTTTTCTGCATGTTCTCATTTCTTTTGGTAAAATGGGAACGTGAAACAGGACAGGTACTTGCCGATGTCCCATTCTCAACAAAAGTGATGATTATTTTGATATTTGACTGGATAAAGTCCTAAGAACTTAAAAAGCCCATGTATAGGTCTTTGTTGTAAGCAACACCCCTTTTCTTTGATGGTGTAGTATGTTGAGTGCTCCTAAGACAGCAGACACGCCCACAAGCACTTTCTACAAGCCTATTAATACATTTCATGGCAGTGAATATGACTAACCAGGATTGTTTCAAATATTTATTATGTATAATAAATTTCTTGTTTGTTGCTATTGAGTGACTTAAGTGACACTTATGAGAGACTTATGTGAGCTTGATTGAAGCATCCTAACTCTTGCATTTTGCAAGGTGGACATCTGAAATTAGGCTTTCGCATGTTCTAAATTGTGTGAAGAACTTTGAACTGAGACAACATAGTGGTGAGGTACAGGAAGTAGGGGAACTTCCAACTACTAAACATGGCTGCTTCATCTGAATTTTTTGATAACAATTATTGTCACCTATTGGACACACCTACAATATGGGTACTTTAGATGTATGTTAAGGGTGCCACCAAAGCCCAAAAGTTTAGAATTCTCAATTTGAACTCTATTGAGTTTCAAAGTATTATGTAAATTTGACAAGATTATAGTTTAGTGGGGTACACTTGGAGTTCCTTAAGAGTGTGTACTGGGATACCCACTAAACTGACACGAATGCAAAGTGCTTCTTATTGACCTTACCCCTCACAAGGACAACAAAAAATCAACTTTTGACCTAAAATATTAGTGTAGTTCATGAGGTGTGGGAGATATAGGCAAATCGAAGATGAAGGTTAGGGTTTGAGTCCATTGTGTTTGGCACAGGAGCCTCTGTCTATGCACCGCCACTTCTTGTGGTGGATAAGTTGCATTATCTCCGGACACCCAACAAACATGTGTTTAGAAAGGTAATGAACTACATGTTTAAAATTTTTAAGAAATGTATACTCAAACTTTTTTGGGGGACGGGGCGGCAGCGGGTGTATGTGACCAACTATGGACTCCACCTTTGGAAATTCATATCAATTAAGGAAGTACTCCAAATGTCTTTGTGAATGAACATGACTTCTCCAACCACATTTGCATATCAACCAAAATTTAGAGTTCACGAATCGGAGTTGTATTTCAGATCAACAAGAAAAAGAAATCATTTAAACCTTGTATACCTTATAAACTCTGCGTACATTAGCTCATCAGTTCTGTGCTACTGAGTCTGTATGTTTGCAAATAAGTGAACAAGGGTGGGTGATCTTGGTCATGATCATATTTGGGTTCTGCTTGAAAATTGACAATTATTTGAAAACGTGGATCAATATTTGCCAGCACCTGCGTTATGTTGGCAATCAACAATCTTGCCTGTTGTACGAAAGCACAACATCAGTAGATACACTTAGATATGTGAACCTTATGGCGGGACACCGTTGTCCCACATAAAACTGGAGTCAAAAAATGCATTAATTTTTTTTAGGGTATGGGGTATCTCTTATAGAGAGAGGGGGAAGGTGCTGGCACCCGCATCATTTGCAATGGCGTCAAAGAAGACCGAGGAATAGTGTAGTCAAGAACTAAACGAGAGCATGTGGTTGTCAATGATTGAAAATAAGAACCAACTTCAAACATCACATTGTGTACAAGATGTCGAGATGCTCAACGCCGCTTTGATCGCCTTCAACCAATCATTTTTGACGTCGACACATGATTTATGCGAGAACCGGTGCATTATGGGACACCGGGGTCCCGCCATAAGGTTCATGTGTATATGTGCATTATAAAAGGGCCTACATGTGTAAAGTAAAGCTGCAAACCATTTGCTGGGGTTGGAAATAGAGAACCAAATAGGAATAGCAAACAACAAAAAAATCACAATTGCTGAAAGATTGAATAAATAAAGTAGCAATGGTGTGGTTTCTTTCTTTTGGGCTTGCCCAACCAACAAGAGATTGTTCATATAGGTAAATTCTCTGTAAGATGCTCCAGTACCCCAATGGTACACACATTTCTCTTTCAAAGTTCTTGGAAGGAAGACCAAAAATTTAATAGCAATGGGCTCAAACACGACATCAAATTCACTTTTTGGATTCAGAATAATGAACTTGCTACGTTAGTGGAGGCTTGTAATATAAAGAGTGGTTGACTCTAATTAACTCCACGCTAAATTTCAACCCACAGTAATAGGATTATTTAGTGTAGTTTGTTGATTCACATCCTTCAATACACACAGCATGGACATGAGTCCAAAATGGATCCCTTACTATAAGTGGAGGAGAATGTTTCAGGTTGAGGATAAGAATTCAAGATTGCCAAGTCAAGAATGGTATTAACTCAGTTTTGGGTTAAGCTTGAAAAGCTTGAATGGAATGGAAAGAGATGAAGTTTGTAGATGGCCTCATCCAGAATTCCCCAACTAATGACCTTGACATCAAAAATACTAATCAAAAGTGTGGATTTTACACTGGTTATCCTAGTTAGTGCATGTTACTACTCAGAGTTACGCACTCCTATAATTATTTAACGAGAATGTAATATAGTACCAAGGAAATTAATTTATGTTCTATAATGTCCAAACAACCTATTGAACTTTCGTTAGTAAAAATTAAACTCTTGGGTTAGATGCCATTGCACCGCGCAACTCTAAGTAGTAACACACATTAATTGGGATAATCAATGTAGACTCTCAAGACTCTTAGGGTGAGTTTCCATGTAGGCCGTTCGCCCACTAGATTCTAGATAGTAGAGGGGCGGTGGTGTTCACATGTAGTTAAGTACAAGCCACTACCTACCCACATTCTAGCAATGTGCTAGAATGTGGAGGTCTGTGGACACGGGCCTCTGGACTTCCATGAGCCCACTAAAGAATCTTTAACCTACAAGTGCAGGTCACTGAAGGATTAAGACCGATTAAAGACTAAAGAGAACCAATGATTATCTAGAACTCCAGCTTAGTAGGTGGGTCCGGATTTGAGAAGATGGGAGTAGCTAGTTGGCATACGAACCCTACCCACTAAATTCTCTCTACATTTGGACACTATTTTCCTTATTAACACTAGAATCTGGTGAGTGCGTGGTGTACATGGAAACTCACCGTTGCGGGATAATACAAATGCCACATCACTACATTCACAAGCGGGGAAGATCCACAGACAAAGGAACGCGTGTCTAGAAGCCACGCTGGAAGAAATCCACTTACACGTGTCACAAATTCACCGGAACAGATGGCACCGACACCCTCCCCTTTCCTTCGCTACAAAAGCGTTGTTGCATACGACCATCCTCATTCATTCTCAACATCAATCGCAAATCTCTCTCACTCTATCCTCAGTCGTCAACGAGTTGCAATTTCCTCTACAACATTCCAGCAGGCATCTATCTACCCAACTCATCGTCGCCTGCCATTCTCAGCAGCTAGCAAATTTCTACGCCGTTTCCTGAGGGCTACTTCAGCTGATCTTTGAAGATGGCGATTCCATTGTGCGTTCAATGTGGAACACACCAGAATCCCTGCAGGTGCAAGATCGTGGGGCCAACGCTAGGAGTGGTGGCATTTTTAATCACCGCCGTGGTGGAGTGGCCGCTGGGAGCTGCGATTTGGTGCTTCAGGCATCAGAAGGGACGTCGCATCATGCACCACCCCAACCGCGTTGTGTATCCCCGTGTTGCAAGCGCAATCCCGTTCTAAGGGATATGGAGATAGCCACAGCTGACAATATCTTAGACTTTGTATTTTTCGAGAAGGATCCATTGTGATCTCGAGGATCCTTCACTTGGTGCGCAAATTACGCACAATTGTGTTGTACATTAGACTGTAAATAAATTTTGTCTTCATTGCTTCTCCATTGCCAGAACTGTTGCGGGCTGAACTTCCATATTGAATTTCTTTTGTCCTGAACACAATGCGCACTTGGTTTTTGTCTACTACAGCAATCAGGTTTCTGCCATTGTTGTCTTGGATCGTCTACACATGATTTTGTGCTGCGGATGCGGAATGCTACACATTTGATTATCAGATAAATGCTCACCGATCTACTTGTAAAGCTCACCCGTTGTCGTATCCACAAATCTTCCTTGAATCCATGTACTTTTTGCTTTGCGGACGCGCATATGGTGCATCTTACCACCAGTTGCCATGTCCATATCGGCATTGCCGTTTCCATATCTGCACTTGATGAAAACGTACATTAATTTCGAGTTCTTTTACTCATCAATCAAAGCACCCTAGAATATTCCAGGTAAACAAGTCACCTTTAAAATGGGAAGTTCGAGAGGCAATTACGTCACCAATTGCTCGTCACATTATGTTTGTTCACAGTTCGTAGCGGCAAGAAACGGAACCCTTAGTGAGAAAAGTTGATGACTGTATCTACTATTGTGTTGAAACAGACGCGTTGACAATTCGACACCGAATTGTCTGTATGTTTCAACACAATGGCTTCTTGGTCCACATTCATAACTGTACACAGCAGTCATATGAGTCCGAAATGAATTCTTCAGGATAAGATGCTTCAAATTTTGAGAGTTCAAGTCCAAAGTATCATAGAGATTTCCTTAATATTATTATACACACGGCGCGCAGGAATAAGTCGAGAGACGAAGAGTGAATTAAGGTTAGGGTTAACGTTAAGCGGAATCAAACGAGACAAAGTATGTGATCACACTTGTCCAACATTTCCAGCTGATTCCCTGTAAAACAGAATCTGTTCAATTTGAAAGAATGGGAGAGTCGATTTCATGTGTACAGAAAACTCACCGGGTTCCTCCACTCTACGTTTAGGTTCAATAGTACACTCAACGAGTGATAACTTTGGAAGAGCACCTAACACAGCCTTCTGATTTCATTTGTAATTTCAAACGGTTGCATGCGTGATCTGTGAACAATAACATGAGAAAAGTCCAGATGTAATTGCAGATGTTGCTATATTGACGATTGAAGATCTTTCTGGTACCTGCTTCCTCTTTCCACGCCTTGATAGGTTGACATATTCTAAGCTTATGTGCACAGAACTACATACCATGTAAAATCATGTTGTGAATCCAATTCAAGCGTCCAATTCAATTCGACCATGATTGGAGTAATTGCTGACCAGCAGACAAGGGACGCGTGTCCACAAGCCACGCTGTGGGAATCTCACTTACACGTGTCAGACAACCCCGGAACAGGTGGCACCGACACCCTCTCCTTCCTCGACAAATTCGTTGCTGCATCACACCAACCTCACTTATTCTCAAGATCGATAACAAATTTCTCTCTCCTCAATCGTCAACGAGTTCCATTCTTTTCTCTACAATCTTCCAGCAAGCATCCAAGTCAACGTAGCTTGGCATTACCACCATCTTACAAATTCTACACCGCTTCTGAAAGTCGAGTGGACCTGATCTTTGAAGAAGTTATGATGGCCATTCCATTGTGTGTTCAATGTGGAATCCCTGCAGGTGCAAGATCGTGGGGCCAACGCTTGGAGCAGGTGCAACGTCGTGGTGGAATGGCCACTGGGAGCTGCTATTTGGTGCCTCAAGCATCAGAAGGGACGTCGCATCATGCATCAACCCAACCGCGTGGTGAACCCCCGTGTCTCCAGCGCAATCCCGTTCTGAGACATTCTCAGACTTTTTTCTCGAGAAGGATCCATTTGGACCTCGAGGTTTAGGGTTGGTGCGCCAATTGCGCACAATCGTATTGTACATTGGGGTGTAAATGTATGTAGTCTACTTTGCCATAATTGTTCCGGGACAGGTCTGAATGTCTTACTCGATAGTTTTCTTCCACATCACTTCCATACTGAATTTCTGACATTCAGAAACACTATGACAAAAGAGTGAAATGGCTTCTGCGTGATATCGACTGATATCAAGCTGATGATCATGATGTAGAAATGATTCTGGAAATTGAGGTGCGAGTCGTTGATTCGGTGCTTTCTGTCCTTTCCAGCAATTTACATATTCGGCATTGTCTCTTAACCTCGATTAATTTCACATGATTTTATGCTGGTGTGGATGTGGATATACACTGCCTAATTTGTAAAACTAATCCCAGCATCTCATCCGCAACCGTACACAATCGCAATTGGTCATTTCATTTGCTGCCTACTATCAGTGTGTTCCAATAAAATAGGTTGTTGATCCATATTCATCAAGACGATAGTGATAGACATCCTGAAGTGGTTCCTTACAATAAGTTGCCCTAGATGTTTGACATCAATAGTATGCGTTTACTGACCAAGTCAAGAGAACCAAGTTAATATTAGGGTTAAGTTATGACGAAATCAAATGATACAAAGTTTTGTACATCATCTTGAGTATTGTACATCAGTTTGAGTTATACCTGAAGCGGCTCAGGATAAATATCTTCATCAAGCTAATGCTACAGATTCCGTTTCAACGCATTGCATGTCAATGTAGCAAACTTTCATAAGGTGTCTGTATTATCCTACGAGCTGAGCTGGCGAAAGTCCGTGAATTTTTGTTCGCTCGAAATAGTCGTGCAGGAATTAAACTTGCTATCATACAATGTGCCATCGATTCAGCATGTTATTTCACGACGCATCAAAGAAACATCAAATTGAAAATCTTTAAAACTCGCCAAGATATAATTTTAAGTGATACCGTATGTTAGCAGGATGCTCCTTGCATTGGAACCGTCTCACTGAGAGCTTTCCTGCGATCCTATTTTTAGGTCAAACGGCCTCAGAATGACGTGACAAATTGCGAAACAAATCTGCGCTGCTTAAACTTGACTTATGGGACATTTCTCGGCAAAACCCCGTGGACAAATTTTCGACAATTGAAGGTCTTGCAGGTTTGTGCTTCCTCTTTCAGGCCTAGGTCTTTTTAATACCATCTGCCCGAGAGCGTATATCTAAAACCGTGAATACGATTTAGGCCAGAAGTTCTTTTTGCGTGACAGCTGCGCTATCCCAAGTTGTTGAGGTGAAAAGCAGCGGTTGCTTGCATCTGGTATCTATGGAAAGCAGTAGCACGTCCGCAACTTCATCTCTCCAGTGAACCAATAATCAAATGCAGGAAGATAAGTCAATTTCATTCTAAATACGCATCTCAATTCTTGGTTTGGAGATAATAATTGTTTTACTTGTACATCCTAAACCTTGTGCAGACTACTCTGATTTTTTAACCAAATATATGTTTCTCATCAGTTTCGACTGAGCTTAGAAATATAAATTAGTGCTCTTTGCTCTTTCATAGGTAAGCGTACTTGACGGATAACCAAAATATTGGTATTGCACGCATGCACATAAAATACTGATCGGTATAGCACGCTAAGACATAAAAAACAATTGGCCTTTATTGGAAGCAACAATTTATTTGAAAATTGCGCCAAGCTGGCTGGGATTCCTCAAGATAATTGCAGTTTCATATATTTCTACATGTGATGGTAAAATGTGGTCTTCAGATCTTTCACGCAACAAATCCCTTTAGAAAAATGCCTTTTTGCAAAAGGTAAGAGCAAGATAAGTTTCACCAGGTTGAGAGCATCATAGAGATTCCCATCGAATACGTCATCATATTCCCGAAGGACTTTTAAGATGTCCCTATTCTTTTTTTCGTCATTTGCTTCACCCACACAACAAATCGACAAGAAGCACAACACAGGTTGAACAGACTCCGACTCACTTCACCCAACCTCCGCCCTAAACCTAAACCCAACCAACGTAAAGTCAAATCGAATGCATCATGGAGATTCCCGTGGAATATGTCATCATATACCCTAAGGACTTTTAAGATGTCCCTATTCTTTTTTTCGTCATTTGCTTCAGACATTAACATGAAACTCGGAAAAAATGACAAGCAAATTGAACTCCAAAAAAGAATAGTCAAATACAGAAAGACTGCAGGTTAGAAGCATCATAGAGATTCCCAACGAATATGTCATCATATCCCCGAAGGGGTTCTAAGATGTCCCTATTCTTTTTTTCGTCATTTGCTTCAGACCCTCACATGAAACTAATACATAAAAATACAAGAGCACATCAAAGGATGAACACATTGCGGTACCCGAAACCACAACCTCCGACAGAATAATAAAACCCAAGTGCATTTCAGGCCCAAAGCATCATAGAGATTCCCATCGAATACGTCATCATGTCCCCTAAAGGCCTTAAGATGTCCCTATTCTTTTTTTCGTCATTTGCTTCGCATCATCAAAACATTCTGAAAATCTTGGTGCCAACAGCCCATCGTACCACAAGTTGAATGAGACATCAAACTGCGGCATAGCGAAGGCTGGTCAGAAAGACGGCGTTTCCTAGGCGCCGACTTTCCCTTGTGCTATGGCTTCAGGGAACGGATCCTTTGGCACGGCATTAACCAGGGATCAGATAGAGAAGCACAAATCTATAGAGGATTTACAACAGAAAATAGCAGTGAAAGAATACGAGCAAGACAACTCAACATGTGAATTCCAAGAGCACTAGCTTGAATAAATACTATGGAGACGAAACGAGGGGACAGTCTCAACGAAACTTGGGGCGAGGAATAGGGTTAGGGTTAGGGTTAGGGTTAGCTCGGGGATATTGCGAATCAAGAGTGACGAAGTTAGGGGTAGACAAGTGTAGGTATTAGGTATGCAGGTGTTATTCGGTTACATTTGCTAATAGGTGTATATTTAATTGGTGTGTGGTTTCGTGAGGATCAAAAGCAAACACCATATAGAAACATGTCAAAAGAGATTGGACTATGTCTTCAATTTTTATATACTACTCTGCACTCAACAATGAACGCAAATGGAAGGACTTATGTATCCAGTTCAAGAATCAACAAACATGCACTTCTAAAGACCATAATCAATAATGGAAGATCTGATTTTCAATCGAATTTTTGAATATGTCTTATTGTAGACTTGCTAATGCAATACAATTTCATTGCGTAAATCTTATTGGTAGAAGTTGGAGAACATGAAAAATGAACTGAGTAACACTCACTTACCTTACGAGTAAGTGGCCCTTATGTCGTCAGCCATTTCAATCGAAACACCTATATTTGAGTGGTGATTGGCAAGGCTTGTAGTTAAGAACAAACATGCAAGGAACAAGTATTACGATGAGATTGAACTATGTGCTCAAAATAAAGACATCATTCTAGGTTCACTAATCAACACAAAATTGAAAGAAATCAACATGTCACTAGTTGGACTTGAAAATACTTGCATCTTGATCAATTATATCCAAATTCTCCCCATTTACTAATCTCAAAATATGATTGTAACACTTGAAATGACAATAAGGTAGACGTGCCTATTAATTGGTTAGTTATATGAATCAGATACCTACTTCTATTTCATATGCAATTAGGTGTGGCTCCAAAAAAAATGGTTATAAAATAGAGATGTCTTTAGAAGAGTTTGGACTACATGCTCAAGATATGATAACCATTCTACGCTTAACAATCAGCATAATTTATTGGGGGGAGGAGGTAATGACCATTCAAATAAGCACACGAATCATCACTTTGATAATGAATACGATACTCATATGAGCTCCAAAAATCTAGAAGAAATGAGCTATGGGCCTCAATTTGGATGAGCTAATTATCTCTTACTAATTGATTGTTTTCTCATCCGAGAAGTGGGCTAAGTGGAAAAAGTAACCATTTAAGACCCATCTACCTTATGCATGATTTGCAATTACTAAATGGACAAGACAATCCCCAATTTGATCCAATTTTTTTATAAATTAGAGTTACCAAAAGTGAAGATTCTCTTTCTCTTGAGGGCTTCCCGATTGTGTTTACTATTGAACCTAGAACAATTACAATATTATTTTGAGCACATAAGTCCAATGCCTTCCACGTGGCTCCACTCTGAAAGAATGTGAACAGTATATATAATCTTCCAGACATCAGTTAAACAGTATTCAAATGCCAAAATTTGAATATTATTGAAGAACAAGTGGGAAATTGGAATATAGGAGAAACTGAACACGTACACAGAAAAAAGAGCATCAAAAATCCTTTTCGAAGAGCAGAAGAACCCCTTCGCACTAGAAATGGATAAACTATGTTACAAAGAAAGCGGACAACTTTTTCCAAGAAATTTTTGATGACTCCATAAATTGCTACAATGTGCCCTTGATCAACATAAGTCTTGTATGACATATGGTTAGTAGGTACAGAAATTAGATCCATATACTTTTCTCTGTTTCATCATACTTCAGTTGATCCTTCACAGGTGGCATCCACAGTACTGCAACTGCCCCTTCTTTATCAGGACAAAATTGGTTCTTGACTAATTTGACAGTAGCTCAAAATAATGCCTTCAACCTCTACATTTCCTAAACATTGCCAATCCACATCAAATATACCTGCCATAATAAACACTGCAGATCCTTGATGGAAAGTGCTTCACGGAACTGAACTGTCATTCCAAGGCCTTTGTAACCTTGCCCAAGCCTGTACGATTTCCAATCATGTATTAAAATTATTGAAATCTACCTGTATAGCCTCCACATTCGCAACTGAGAATTTAAACTTTTAATTTGGGA
This sequence comes from Polytrichum formosum, assembly GCA_964035585.1. NCBI lineage: Eukaryota > Viridiplantae > Streptophyta > Polytrichopsida > Polytrichales > Polytrichaceae > Polytrichum > Polytrichum formosum. Next base: position 28,763,254 of record OZ037940.1, on the reverse strand, counting down.
TGTACTATAACAATCAACAATTTAACACACCTCTTTAAATAGATGGTGCACTTTTTCAACGTGTAACACTCACAATTGAGAAACAATTCTAAGAAAAGGTTTTGCTATCGACCAGAACGCTTTGCTTTGTCTTTGCCTTTGCGTGTGGCCATAGTTTTGGCCTCTTCAGCCTCTATAGCCTTCTGCTCCTTCTCTAGCTTCTCCAACTGTAGAAAAGCAAGTGTGTGGTAAGTAGGCTGCCTTAGTTATTGTACTTGTTGCAACATACTTCATGTTATAAAGGATGAGTACTTTGGGGACTGCAATGATTGCTGCAAGTAAAATCAGAGTAAAATCAGAGTTATCAGGAAGAAAAACTTGGGCCTCAATGACACCAAACAACACAAGCAAAGAGAAATACCTCATCAAGGACAGGCCGAAGTTCCCTGTAGCGGCCATCTGCCAAGTCAAAACCATCTTTCCGAAGCTCTTTGCCAGTATGCTGGGTGTGATCATACGCTGCCATCTGCCAGTACATGTTGGTCCTCGCAAAAAAATCCTTCAAACTTTCTCCAGGCTGCAGTGACGAGTGTGTTAATATGCTTGCTTGAGCCATGTCACAAATATTCACATAACATGTCACAGTAGCAACAATGTGGGCAAATTATCCAGGACTGCCTTTTCGATATTGGTCACCATCAAACTTTCAGCTGCTGGAAAATTCACTTCGATCAAATACAATATCAGAATATTAAAAATAGAACAAGCAATCCTATGTGAGAAAACACAGACAAATTTCTTTCAGACTGGTTAGAGTGCCCATACTGCAGGTGTTCGAACAGCATCCGCAAGTCCAAGCTCAGCGCGTATTCTTGCAATCTCAGCTTTCCTATCCTTCCGCTGGAGCTTCTTTCCTTCTCCTCTCAAAAGAGCTGCTGCTGCTTCTGCTGGTGTCAGTGTGGAACTTCCAGCCTGTGGGGGCCAGGGTTTTAGGTAGTCAGAATGCCCACTTCAGACCCAATATACATAGTGTACTACATGCAGAAATTAAGCAGGTAGGCTACATCTGTATTTAGAGCACCTTAATTTTTTAGGTCTGCATACAAGAAAGTGCTGTAGGTGTTGCATCGGTCCAAAGATAAATGCAAAATGGAATTGAGGGGTGCTTTACACTAGAGCTTGAGGTCTCATAAACCCTGACATCTAGAACCTCTCATTGCTGGAAAATGCCATGACCATGCCACTCACTTTTGCACTAGAGCTTGAGGGTCTAAGGGACCAAGGGAGCTTGAATAAATGGACAACCTACATGGAGTTCTACATGTACAATGTTTGATGATCTAACAAAATTTGCGTCAAGCCCACCTGAAAGAGGTGGGTCCAACACAAAACTGAAAGACCGTGACACTGCAAATCTCACAGTCCTTGATTTGTTATAACTTATTGTGTGGAAGTGCCCACATGAATAGGATGGCATTTGGTTTAAATCCCCATCAAATATGTCTTTACATTACACTTGACGACCCATGGCAACACAATCTTCAATTTCTCATGGTACATATTCAGGTAAGTTTCAGGGGCCCTCACAATGTCATGGTCACAGCCCTTGGTCACAGTGTAAAGTGGCCCTAAGATCTTATCACCAATACTTCTTCCAAAACCATATAAATCATGTGGCTGTGTGATGACTGTGCATGTCACAACTAAGCTGGGCAAACACAGATTTAAATCTGTATTAAGTCAATTGACATGGATACAAAGGTGAGATGCTCACTTTGTCATCATCTTCATCGTCGTCCTCATCGTCTTCATCATCTTCATCATCCTCGTCGTCCTCGTCCTCGTCATCATCATCATCCTCATCATCTTCCACTTCTACCCAGTCTGTCTTTGTAGCCTGTGACACAATCCACAAAATGTGATGAAATAGACTGGGAGATCTGACATCCTTGTAAATCAAATTTGAGTGAGATATTTGACTGGCAAGTCTCAAAAAAAAAACTTGCAAGAGACACAAGTTTGAGGATTACCTCTATCACAAGATTCCATGCATCTAGCTTGTTCAAGTCCATTGTGTAAAGGTCATCAAGGGTCACTTCACGGTCCCCAAGTTCCATCATGCCTCCATACAGATAAAGTGTATCACGGCCTACAACCATCGCACTATTTATACGCCCACAAGGTTTCACTATCTGCAAGATACAACAACACAGAGCATTTTAAATTCTGAGGTGCAATAGTTTGGTTCAATTATCTCATACTGTGCATACATACTCCAGCACTATCTCATGGCGTGATCAATACTATTGGTCAATAACAGAGACAAGGCAAATACCAAACATCAAATAAACTTCAAACAACCAAATAATGGAAAAAATATTAAACAAAAAACCTGGGGCTCAATCTCCATAGGTTCACTTATCGGGTCCTCCTCAATCACTACAGCATCCTCAATTCGTTTGACCAGGCCTACACTGTCTGGAATGGTTTCATCATTGTCCATTTCCACATCATCATCAATTTCCGGCACTGGTTCTTCAACATCATCTTCATTGGCTTTGCGCTTTGAACGACTGCTCCCTCTGGTTTCCTCAGCCTTTACAGCTCCAGAGCGACCCTTCACCTGTATGAAGTTATATCCATCAGAAAAATAACATGCACATGCCAGTTGAGGGTAATGCTAAACATCATCTTGATTATTGCTTACTATGACAATCGTGAGTCAAAATAGTGGAAAGACCATAAGTGACATAGGTACTACATAGGCTGGACTGATTTACTTAGACTTTAGATCAACCACCAGCTTAGTGCTTTCACGTTAAGTTGATGTAGAGATATCCACAGAAGGTATAAATATTAAATTATTGGAGCTGTCTATAAACAGAAATCAAGATGGCAATCATCATATGTGGTTATCCTTACTTTTCCTTTTGGTGCTTTTGGTCTGCGCAACTCCAAAGGATACCTGGCCAAGAAATAATAACAGGTATTGTAATTTAACCCAACAGTATAATCCAACAAAAATTGGAAAGTATGTAATGAAATATGTAGCCCAGTCCAGTACTTATTATTTTTTAAGGGAGGATAACTAAACATGTAAGTTATATAACAGGTTTGAGGTCTCACCACCGCCGGTTGTCCATTTGAAAAGCGTACATCTCATTCATGAATGTACTGCGCAATATATCTGCCCGCAGAACCACAACAACTATAAGGACGCAGCATCATCACAATTACATGCAGACAGATGCTTGATTAGCTGGTTCTGATAATTGATATGCCTATGAGTTCATGCAATGGAGATTGTTGATCTCGTCAAAATCCAAAACAAACAAACAAAATCACCATCACTTGAGAAAGTGCTAAATTTGGATCCCTGACAAGACATTTAGATTGGTCTCTCTACATTGAAATTAAAATATATTCTTATAAATAACTGAATCCTTTCAAATTTAAAATGAGATTTATCAAAAATTATCATGACATATGTTACTGAAGCCTATAACCGAGAATTGGTTTTGTCACAGGAAACACACCAACCTTTATCCTCCGTGTCAACCACACCACCGAATAAAATTGCTCGCTTCTTGTGAACACACATAGAGAACCCTGCTCTTGGCCCTGGAGGCATCCCCTGTTTCTTGACCTGAACATGCACTCTTGTCTTAGACATTTGAAGGCTTATAAATTAACAGTGCATAACAACTCTTTATGAGACTTGAAAAAGTCAAATGCCACTTCATTAGCGATAAATTGGCCTAGGATAGGATCAATAACAAGCTTACTATTTCAAAGAAGATAAATGCATGGTGGATAGAATAGATAATGAAGAACAAGGTTTTGTAGAGCAGTAAAATCTTTCAAAGGATGTTTCAAATATACATACTTTATTCCACTCCCATGTTCGAGGATCTAACACCCACATGTCTGCGTGGACTACACCTTTCTCTGTTCCATCCTTTTCAGCCAAGGCATCCTTGTAGTATCCCCCATACAGAAAAATCTGCAATTCCCACACATGTCTAAGATTGTCATTAACAGAAATGGCAAACAGACATGAAGATGGACTCTCTAACAGATGTAACAACAGAACAAGTGGAACAAAATATGGGATGCACTGTAACATCCCCAACAAAACATTTCAAGATAAGGTGTTAGATCAAACCTCATCCAGTAAGGTAGCAAATTGAAATGCACTTCTTGCAGTTGGCCAGAAAGCTCCTGGTTTAGGTTTAATCTCTTGCCACTGCACAGAAAAGCAAAACACTACTGCATTTAACAAAAGACTCATAGACCACAGGGATAAAATATAGCACGAAAATGTGCTAGATAAATATCCTATAATATCAAGAATAATCTGCAAACAACATGTAACTAAATCATACATACACTCATACATACCTTGTACTCATCTAGATCAAGGACATGAAGATCATTGTAATATCTGTGTCACAACACCTGAAGGTGAGTAGTGCTGTAGAGTAAGTGCATTCTATTAAAATCCTAGTTATAAATTTTCCAATAGTTGACCACCAACACAGCACTTAAAGAATGTTGAGGTAACATCATTTCATGTAGTGACTCAAGCAAAGAAAGAAAGTAGATACCTGACTTCCCGCAAAGTGTCATAGAAGCCACCAAAAAGGATGAGTTTGTGCTTGTATAGAATCTGAATGATTCAAGCATAACTCGAGCAGAAGAATATAAGAACCAGACAAGGTTATTCAAGAAGCATTTCTTTCAACAGCAAAGATCAACGCCATATAGAAACCCTTTGTACATGTTATATAAAGGTTCGCTTTCCAATCCTACTCTAGAGTTGGACATAATACTCTCTAGGTGCAGATTATGATCTATGACTTAGCAACAGCATTCATCCTTGCACTCACAAATGCATTCTCTTAGATACAGAAATACTTCAAGAAGAGCAGATACCATTCGATGACCAGACCGTGGGCTTGGAGCTCCTTTGAGATTTAACTGCTCCCACACATTTGTATTTAGATCTAATCTCCACAAATCCTGTCCATGAGATATAAAAACAACTTTGTTGATGTCAGTAGTAGTGTAATCCCCTCATCTGGTGTACAATGGAAAGAATACAAAGACATAGTAACACCCGTCTAATTTGTACTTTACGATTATCATTACTACTTTCAATAAGCAAGAAGGGACAGCTAGGTTTTAAAGGTAAGAGTTAAAAAAGGCCATGGACCATAAAGGTGCAGGGTTTGGACCTTGTAGTGATGAAACTTTTCCTGATTGGGAGAAGTGAATTCACCACCTGCAAACAAAAATGCACCATTGTGAACCACGTCAAGGACATGAGGTTTGAGGAGCCAAAATGATGACCGCCCATGAAGAGCACCTACAATATCATCAACAGTTACTAACCACACAAGCTCATTGTTCCTTACAGAAATGAGAGTTTTACTCCCAATGATTCTGATTGCTCGCCTACCATCATATACACCAACATCCAGGAAAGTAATCCACATCTCACTAATTGCTAAGCAACGCACCGAATATGAAGAGGTTGTTTTTCCATGCAACAGCTTGATGGGCACTACGAGGGGGTGGACTGTTTGGGCTTGAAACCAGCTTCCAGTCACCCTTTTCCACATTGTACCTGTAGAGATCACCATAGACAAATGTCTGACCCAAAACCTTTCAGTATCCTACAACAACCACAACAATCCCTCCCGAAATGTCCTTGACAGCCATCAGACTGCAACCTAATCTTGTCCAAAGACAAGGTTCCACTTGCAAGGCAGAAAATAGCCTGAGATACCAACATTGGCACGGTTCCCATTATGCTGACCTTATCACCATTGTAATACTCCCCTCCATAGAAGATCAGCTCAGTGTCCTTCAAAGGGTTCACTAATACCTGCAACCCAAAAGCAATGGATGTTAATTGTCACTCTTGAGCCACCTTTGACTACTTCACATTAGAAGATGAATCCACATTTTCACCTACAAGTTGAACACAGATGGCATTGGATCACCTAAGAAAGATGATTTAAACAAATTGAACAAAGAGGAAGTGATTGAAATTTGTGGTACATGAGAAATAAACAAAAGATTTTCAGCAACACGGTAAGCTACATGGAGACTTTCTTACAGTTCCGTTGCAGCGGGGTGAAGGTGCAGGTACATTTTCATCTACTTGCACTGCCACCTTTTTGGCTTCCTCTTTCTGAATTCTAGCCTGCCACAACACACCAAAACCATTAATTTTGTACAAATGTAAAGGACATTCTAATCTTTGTTATGAAGTTGCATGTTTCCTTCATAGGCAAATTTCAACTGCCCTTCCCAACATGTTGAATTTAGCTTTGATCTTTGAGATTTGCAAGCCAAATGTGCTCTGAAAGACGAAATTTTGGGTGCAAGGCAAACTTGATACAGCCCACCACGCCTCTCAATGATCTCAGATTCATGTCACCCATCGTGCCATGACTGCGCTAAGTCTCGTGTAAGCTTATGAAAACTAATTCTGATCAAACTTAGTGATAGGAATTTGTCACCAACCCTAATCTAATCTTTGTCATGAAGTTGCGTGTTTTCTTCATAAGGATTTATCAACTGCCCTTCCCCAACCTGTTTAATTCAGCTGAAATTTTCGAGCCGAATGTACTCTGACATACGAAATATTGTGTAGAAACAATACATAATGATAAAGCCCAACACGCCCCTCCATGATCTCAGATTAATTTCACCCATTATGCCCTGACTGTGCTAATAAGTCTCACACAAGCTAATTCTGATCAAGCCTAAAGTGATGGAATTCGTCCAAATTCACTACAAAAATAGAGGCTCGGAATACCGATGGCATTGAACATATATTCTCCGGAAAACATATAATTTTAGCAACAAAAGTACACATGTGCAGTGAAAGAAGCACCAACCAGAATAGCGTCAATATCGTCCTCTTCAGAGACTTTCTTGTCATCCCGCCGCGCACGCTTCTCCGTCGCTTTGGCAGTTTTGCGCTCGGTTTTCTCCTTGCCCTGTCCAGGCTTCTTTTGCTTCTTCCCCATGGCTGCTGCTGCGTCGACGATTTGCTTGAGTGGAAATTGGTAAGCTGTTTGATGCGACGCAGGGAACAGTGGATTAGGGTTTAGGGTTTAAGAGAGTGCAATTCCACAGGAGAGAGACAACTAGCGGATGAATGATAACGCATAGATAGATGAGAACTCATCCACTGAATGAGTAACTCATCAAAGTCGCTCCTTGAATTCGCTCTGACAACAAGTAACAGGGAGAACCAACCCATACACTGGGGCGGACGCTAAGGGCCACTTCACACATGAGCCAAGAGCCGTGACCTTGTAATGGTGAGGACCCTTGACTCTCATCCAAAGGCCGTACCATGGGTGTTGGGAAAGCCGTTTTATTTAGACAAGGGCCCTCAAGCATAGTGTGAAGTGAGAAATGGACCATGTTGCGGGACCATTGCATATTTTGTTGGCGGAAAAAGAAGGGAGGATTTGGTTTAATATAATATGTCTCAAACTTTATCAATTTAAGAGAATTACTTGGTGGTGTTTGTCTATCTTGGAATCTATTATGGAATCTCCCTTGAAATATGCCCTGAAATCTGTCTTGCTGGAAAAAAATATTAAAAATACATGGTCTCCCGGAATTTTCATCAGACCCACCTCTTGGAGGTGGGCCTGACGCAAATTCCGGTAGACCATGCACCCTTATCCACAACCTGCCATGTAGGACTACATGTAGACTTTTCATCCACAAATTTTTCTTTGGGCCTTTAGGCCTTCACCTCCTAGTGTGAAGTGAACTTGGACGGTCCCCGCCTTTTCGACCAATGAGAGCTCTTACATTGCCATGGTCAGGGGCCTTCAGCCTTGTGTGTGAAGTGGCCCTAAGTCCCCCCATACGAACTTTGGGGGACTGACAGGGTAGGCGTAGAACATTTTCTGCGCTGCTCGCACACACCCGGCGACCGGTGCAACAGGTCACCGGTTGACGACAACGACGACGCAGGGATGAGAGGGAAGATTGTAGAACCTCAAGGTTTGGGATTGAAAGTGAATGATTGAGGGTTGGGTGTACTTCAAAATATACATCGCATTTTGAAGATTTGTGGTCTTCTTTGTATTTCATTTGTATCATGCAGTGTATGTTCTACAGTCCATACAATCATTCTTGCAGCAGACTCTCTCCAATGCCCCCATCTTCTCCAATCGCTACCATGTCCATATTGTCATGTTGCCAATTAGAATTTAGATTATTAGAGCTTTGGTGATTAGATCTTTGATGTGGGGCATTTAGGGTCACGAGAGCAACAGTGATCCAAAAGCGGCCAAGCGGGAGAATCTGGCAAAGTTGGAGATCGCCTTAGCCGCAGCATTCCTACTTGCTTTTTGCTCTTCAATTCCTTATTCTTCTTCTTCCCGCATCTCTCCTCTTTTTCTCTTTCGAACAACAAGCGATTCTTTTCTCCTTCTTTTTCCTCTGATCTGTGTAGCTCCTTCTCCCCTCCCCTCCCATCCCCTCCCTCACATCAGTAAGTTAGCAGCTCAACAGCACATTTGCAATAGGTGTGACAAAACCAAACAGACTTGTCATCCAGGTTCGCAATCTTCATATGAGTACGTTGTTCAATGAATATATGTATGTTGGTTTCAGTGCAGGCACTGGGGACTATAGTGAGGTTTACAGACTCAAGTCTTGGAGTTTTGTCAATAGTGGCATGCCATAACCTCCTTGAGGTAAGGTAGAGCAATTTTTTGGTCTCTTTCTACCGGTGTTTCCACTATCCTGACCCATTGTTGTTTCACCATGCATTCAAGGTGTGTTATTCATTTGGCTCTTGCGAGATCTTTGAGCGTCTGCCAATGACCCTCTTGCACTGCTTGCAATTGAAAAACCGTTGCCCTCTCGGTCCCAGCTTCACAATTGGCCGCCGCTCGGTTTGGCATTTAGTGTTCGAAGGGGAATTGAGAGAATCGTTTTACTGTAAACATTTTAATGTGTTCAGTTTTGAATTAAATTCAAGTCAATGGGTCTCACATACAACTGAGTGTCGGTTTCAAGGGAAGTTTGGCTATTTGCTCACAAAAAGGTTGAATGCAATGTAAAATCCATCATAAATTGGCGTGGCATTGCTGCAAATTCTAGAGCTATTGGAAGAGCTCAGGTCCATCAATCATAATATTAGGTCAATCATCTGAAAATTAACATGCAATTTGCCAATTAAAATTTACCAAATTGCTGCATGAGATCACTGCACTACAACTTTGCAAAAGAATGCGACATCTTGTTTTCCCATTCGGAACTTCCAAAACTTTAGGTAGAATGCAAACAACATGTAAGCCCTTTGCGAAACCCGGATATGAAAATATTTGGGATAGATTGTCGTTTCTTTGCTCAATTAGCATTCATGTGTTCTTTATGTGTAATGTGACACTGAAATTCATGTATACTACTAAAGATTGGCGGATTATTAGGTTTACTACCTTGTTTTGCACATATTATGGTAGGTTGGGTCAGCGGAGAAAGAGGAAAGGCTCATTTGTATACACAGCACAACATTCGGAAAATTCCTTAAGAATGTGTCAATTAGGATAAGAAAGTTCCTCTCCTCGTATGGAGATTGGATGAAATGATTTACGCAGGTGTCATAGCTGGAGCAAACATTCTTTGTGAACTATGTTAGATTTTTTCCCTTATGTAAAGCACTTCCTCAGTGTGAAGCTTTAAGGCTTCTAGATCGACATCATTGAATATTGGAAGAGAGTACTACGATAGGTTGTAATTGTTGTTAGGTGCTTGAACTTTAGATCAACCACCAGCTTAGTGCTTTCACGTTAAGTTGATGTAGAGATATCCACAGAAGGTATAAATATTAAATTATTGGAGCTGTCTATAAACAGAAATCAAGATGGCAATCATCATATGTGGTTATCCTTACTTTTCCTTTTGGTGCTTTTGGTCTGCGCAACTCCAAAGGATACCTGGCCAAGAAATAATAACAGGTATTGTAATTTAACCCAACAGTATAATCCAACAAAAATTGGAAAGTATGTAATGAAATATGTAGCCCAGTCCAGTACTTATTATTTTTTAAGGGAGGATAACTAAACATGTAAGTTATATAACAGGTTTGAGGTCTCACCACCGCCGGTTGTCCATTTGAAAAGCGTACATCTCATTCATGAATGTACTGCGCAATATATCTGCCCGCAGAACCACAACAACTATAAGGACGCAGCATCATCACAATTACATGCAGACAGATGCTTGATTAGCTGGTTCTGATAATTGATATGCCTATGAGTTCATGCAATGGAGATTGTTGATCTCGTCAAAATCCAAAACAAACAAACAAAATCACCATCACTTGAGAAAGTGCTAAATTTGGATCCCTGACAAGACATTTAGATTGGTCTCTCTACATTGAAATTAAAATATATTCTTATAAATAACTGAATCCTTTCAAATTTAAAATGAGATTTATCAAAAATTATCATGACATATGTTACTGAAGCCTATAACCGAGAATTGGTTTTGTCACAGGAAACACACCAACCTTTATCCTCCGTGTCAACCACACCACCGAATAAAATTGCTCGCTTCTTGTGAACACACATAGAGAACCCTGCTCTTGGCCCTGGAGGCATCCCCTGTTTCTTGACCTGAACATGCACTCTTGTCTTAGACATTTGAAGGCTTATAAATTAACAGTGCATAACAACTCTTTATGAGACTTGAAAAAGTCAAATGCCACTTCATTAGCGATAAATTGGCCTAGGATAGGATCAATAACAAGCTTACTATTTCAAAGAAGATAAATGCATGGTGGATAGAATAGATAATGAAGAACAAGGTTTTGTAGAGCAGTAAAATCTTTCAAAGGATGTTTCAAATATACATACTTTATTCCACTCCCATGTTCGAGGATCTAACACCCACATGTCTGCGTGGACTACACCTTTCTCTGTTCCATCCTTTTCAGCCAAGGCATCCTTGTAGTATCCCCCATACAGAAAAATCTGCAATTCCCACACATGTCTAAGATTGTCATTAACAGAAATGGCAAACAGACATGAAGATGGACTCTCTAACAGATGTAACAACAGAACAAGTGGAACAAAATATGGGATGCACTGTAACATCCCCAACAAAACATTTCAAGATAAGGTGTTAGATCAAACCTCATCCAGTAAGGTAGCAAATTGAAATGCACTTCTTGCAGTTGGCCAGAAAGCTCCTGGTTTAGGTTTAATCTCTTGCCACTGCACAGAAAAGCAAAACACTACTGCATTTAACAAAAGACTCATAGACCACAGGGATAAAATATAGCACGAAAATGTGCTAGATAAATATCCTATAATATCAAGAATAATCTGCAAACAACATGTAACTAAATCATACATACACTCATACATACCTTGTACTCATCTAGATCAAGGACATGAAGATCATTGTAATATCTGTGTCACAACACCTGAAGGTGAGTAGTGCTGTAGAGTAAGTGCATTCTATTAAAATCCTAGTTATAAATTTTCCAATAGTTGACCACCAACACAGCACTTAAAGAATGTTGAGGTAACATCATTTCATGTAGTGACTCAAGCAAAGAAAGAAAGTAGATACCTGACTTCCCGCAAAGTGTCATAGAAGCCACCAAAAAGGATGAGTTTGTGCTTGTATAGAATCTGAATGATTCAAGCATAACTCGAGCAGAAGAATATAAGAACCAGACAAGGTTATTCAAGAAGCATTTCTTTCAACAGCAAAGATCAACGCCATATAGAAACCCTTTGTACATGTTATATAAAGGTTCGCTTTCCAATCCTACTCTAGAGTTGGACATAATACTCTCTAGGTGCAGATTATGATCTATGACTTAGCAACAGCATTCATCCTTGCACTCACAAATGCATTCTCTTAGATACAGAAATACTTCAAGAAGAGCAGATACCATTCGATGACCAGACCGTGGGCTTGGAGCTCCTTTGAGATTTAACTGCTCCCACACATTTGTATTTAGATCTAATCTCCACAAATCCTGTCCATGAGATATAAAAACAACTTTGTTGATGTCAGTAGTAGTGTAATCCCCTCATCTGGTGTACAATGGAAAGAATACAAAGACATAGTAACACCCGTCTAATTTGTACTTTACGATTATCATTACTACTTTCAATAAGCAAGAAGGGACAGCTAGGTTTTAAAGGTAAGAGTTAAAAAAGGCCATGGACCATAAAGGTGCAGGGTTTGGACCTTGTAGTGATGAAACTTTTCCTGATTGGGAGAAGTGAATTCACCACCTGCAAACAAAAATGCACCATTGTGAACCACGTCAAGGACATGAGGTTTGAGGAGCCAAAATGATGACCGCCCATGAAGAGCACCTACAATATCATCAACAGTTACTAACCACACAAGCTCATTGTTCCTTACAGAAATGAGAGTTTTACTCCCAATGATTCTGATTGCTCGCCTACCATCATATACACCAACATCCAGGAAAGTAATCCACATCTCACTAATTGCTAAGCAACGCACCGAATATGAAGAGGTTGTTTTTCCATGCAACAGCTTGATGGGCACTACGAGGGGGTGGACTGTTTGGGCTTGAAACCAGCTTCCAGTCACCCTTTTCCACATTGTACCTGTAGAGATCACCATAGACAAATGTCTGACCCAAAACCTTTCAGTATCCTACAACAACCACAACAATCCCTCCCGAAATGTCCTTGACAGCCATCAGACTGCAACCTAATCTTGTCCAAAGACAAGGTTCCACTTGCAAGGCAGAAAATAGCCTGAGATACCAACATTGGCACGGTTCCCATTATGCTGACCTTATCACCATTGTAATACTCCCCTCCATAGAAGATCAGCTCAGTGTCCTTCAAAGGGTTCACTAATACCTGCAACCCAAAAGCAATGGATGTTAATTGTCACTCTTGAGCCACCTTTGACTACTTCACATTAGAAGATGAATCCACATTTTCACCTACAAGTTGAACACAGATGGCATTGGATCACCTAAGAAAGATGATTTAAACAAATTGAACAAAGAGGAAGTGATTGAAATTTGTGGTACATGAGAAATAAACAAAAGATTTTCAGCAACACGGTAAGCTACATGGAGACTTTCTTACAGTTCCGTTGCAGCGGGGTGAAGGTGCAGGTACATTTTCATCTACTTGCACTGCCACCTTTTTGGCTTCCTCTTTCTGAATTCTAGCCTGCCACAACACACCAAAACCATTAATTTTGTACAAATGTAAAGGACATTCTAATCTTTGTTATGAAGTTGCATGTTTCCTTCATAGGCAAATTTCAACTGCCCTTCCCAACATGTTGAATTTAGCTTTGATCTTTGAGATTTGCAAGCCAAATGTGCTCTGAAAGACGAAATTTTGGGTGCAAGGCAAACTTGATACAGCCCACCACGCCTCTCAATGATCTCAGATTCATGTCACCCATCGTGCCATGACTGCGCTAAGTCTCGTGTAAGCTTATGAAAACTAATTCTGATCAAACTTAGTGATAGGAATTTGTCACCAACCCTAATCTAATCTTTGTCATGAAGTTGCGTGTTTTCTTCATAAGGATTTATCAACTGCCCTTCCCCAACCTGTTTAATTCAGCTGAAATTTTCGAGCCGAATGTACTCTGACATACGAAATATTGTGTAGAAACAATACATAATGATAAAGCCCAACACGCCCCTCCATGATCTCAGATTAATTTCACCCATTATGCCCTGACTGTGCTAATAAGTCTCACACAAGCTAATTCTGATCAAGCCTAAAGTGATGGAATTCGTCCAAATTCACTACAAAAATAGAGGCTCGGAATACCGATGGCATTGAACATATATTCTCCGGAAAACATATAATTTTAGCAACAAAAGTACACATGTGCAGTGAAAGAAGCACCAACCAGAATAGCGTCAATATCGTCCTCTTCAGAGACTTTCTTGTCATCCCGCCGCGCACGCTTCTCCGTCGCTTTGGCAGTTTTGCGCTCGGTTTTCTCCTTGCCCTGTCCAGGCTTCTTTTGCTTCTTCCCCATGGCTGCTGCTGCGTCGACGATTTGCTTGAGTGGAAATTGGTAAGCTGTTTGATGCGACGCAGGGAACAGTGGATTAGGGTTTAGGGTTTAAGAGAGTGCAATTCCACAGGAGAGAGACAACTAGCGGATGAATGATAACGCATAGATAGATGAGAACTCATCCACTGAATGAGTAACTCATCAAAGTCGCTCCTTGAATTCGCTCTGACAACAAGTAACAGGGAGAACCAACCCATACACTGGGGCGGACGCTAAGGGCCACTTCACACATGAGCCAAGAGCCGTGACCTTGTAATGGTGAGGACCCTTGACTCTCATCCAAAGGCCGTACCATGGGTGTTGGGAAAGCCGTTTTATTTAGACAAGGGCCCTCAAGCATAGTGTGAAGTGAGAAATGGACCATGTTGCGGGACCATTGCATATTTTGTTGGCGGAAAAAGAAGGGAGGATTTGGTTTAATATAATATGTCTCAAACTTTATCAATTTAAGAGAATTACTTGGTGGTGTTTGTCTATCTTGGAATCTATTATGGAATCTCCCTTGAAATATGCCCTGAAATCTGTCTTGCTGGAAAAAAATATTAAAAATACATGGTCTCCCGGAATTTTCATCAGACCCACCTCTTGGAGGTGGGCCTGACGCAAATTCCGGTAGACCATGCACCCTTATCCACAACCTGCCATGTAGGACTACATGTAGACTTTTCATCCACAAATTTTTCTTTGGGCCTTTAGGCCTTCACCTCCTAGTGTGAAGTGAACTTGGACGGTCCCCGCCTTTTCGACCAATGAGAGCTCTTACATTGCCATGGTCAGGGGCCTTCAGCCTTGTGTGTGAAGTGGCCCTAAGTCCCCCCATACGAACTTTGGGGGACTGACAGGGTAGGCGTAGAACATTTTCTGCGCTGCTCGCACACACCCGGCGACCGGTGCAACAGGTCACCGGTTGACGACAACGACGACGCAGGGATGAGAGGGAAGATTGTAGAACCTCAAGGTTTGGGATTGAAAGTGAATGATTGAGGGTTGGGTGTACTTCAAAATATACATCGCATTTTGAAGATTTGTGGTCTTCTTTGTATTTCATTTGTATCATGCAGTGTATGTTCTACAGTCCATACAATCATTCTTGCAGCAGACTCTCTCCAATGCCCCCATCTTCTCCAATCGCTACCATGTCCATATTGTCATGTTGCCAATTAGAATTTAGATTATTAGAGCTTTGGTGATTAGATCTTTGATGTGGGGCATTTAGGGTCACGAGAGCAACAGTGATCCAAAAGCGGCCAAGCGGGAGAATCTGGCAAAGTTGGAGATCGCCTTAGCCGCAGCATTCCTACTTGCTTTTTGCTCTTCAATTCCTTATTCTTCTTCTTCCCGCATCTCTCCTCTTTTTCTCTTTCGAACAACAAGCGATTCTTTTCTCCTTCTTTTTCCTCTGATCTGTGTAGCTCCTTCTCCCCTCCCCTCCCATCCCCTCCCTCACATCAGTAAGTTAGCAGCTCAACAGCACATTTGCAATAGGTGTGACAAAACCAAACAGACTTGTCATCCAGGTTCGCAATCTTCATATGAGTACGTTGTTCAATGAATATATGTATGTTGGTTTCAGTGCAGGCACTGGGGACTATAGTGAGGTTTACAGACTCAAGTCTTGGAGTTTTGTCAATAGTGGCATGCCATAACCTCCTTGAGGTAAGGTAGAGCAATTTTTTGGTCTCTTTCTACCGGTGTTTCCACTATCCTGACCCATTGTTGTTTCACCATGCATTCAAGGTGTGTTATTCATTTGGCTCTTGCGAGATCTTTGAGCGTCTGCCAATGACCCTCTTGCACTGCTTGCAATTGAAAAACCGTTGCCCTCTCGGTCCCAGCTTCACAATTGGCCGCCGCTCGGTTTGGCATTTAGTGTTCGAAGGGGAATTGAGAGAATCGTTTTACTGTAAACATTTTAATGTGTTCAGTTTTGAATTAAATTCAAGTCAATGGGTCTCACATACAACTGAGTGTCGGTTTCAAGGGAAGTTTGGCTATTTGCTCACAAAAAGGTTGAATGCAATGTAAAATCCATCATAAATTGGCGTGGCATTGCTGCAAATTCTAGAGCTATTGGAAGAGCTCAGGTCCATCAATCATAATATTAGGTCAATCATCTGAAAATTAACATGCAATTTGCCAATTAAAATTTACCAAATTGCTGCATGAGATCACTGCACTACAACTTTGCAAAAGAATGCGACATCTTGTTTTCCCATTCGGAACTTCCAAAACTTTAGGTAGAATGCAAACAACATGTAAGCCCTTTGCGAAACCCGGATATGAAAATATTTGGGATAGATTGTCGTTTCTTTGCTCAATTAGCATTCATGTGTTCTTTATGTGTAATGTGACACTGAAATTCATGTATACTACTAAAGATTGGCGGATTATTAGGTTTACTACCTTGTTTTGCACATATTATGGTAGGTTGGGTCAGCGGAGAAAGAGGAAAGGCTCATTTGTATACACAGCACAACATTCGGAAAATTCCTTAAGAATGTGTCAATTAGGATAAGAAAGTTCCTCTCCTCGTATGGAGATTGGATGAAATGATTTACGCAGGTGTCATAGCTGGAGCAAACATTCTTTGTGAACTATGTTAGATTTTTTCCCTTATGTAAAGCACTTCCTCAGTGTGAAGCTTTAAGGCTTCTAGATCGACATCATTGAATATTGGAAGAGAGTACTACGATAGGTTGTAATTGTTGTTAGGTGCTTGAACTTGATGCTACAAAGGACTCTCTGTCATTGTGTTTCCCTTCTATTGTTGATCCATAATTCATGTGCCACCTTAGTGATTGTACTTTTTGGTGCTCGAAACAAGGCTGTCAATTTCCTAGCACATTTCAGTGTTGAACCTCGTTATTATATAGTTTATCTTCTAAAATTCCTTTGTAAGGTGTTGGCTTTGTGGATAGACTAACCTCCTTTAACTCAGTGAGAATTTTTCCAGACCTGAAAGACTTAGTTTTGTGTTACTATATGTTATGGAGTTTAAAATCAATATCTTTGCATTTTTGGAGTGTTGGGTTAGGTTCCGTTAGAGCTTATCTTGAGCTTTCATTATGTTCCCCTTCTATTGTCGATCTAGCATGCAATTGCCGCCTCAGTTGTTGTATTTTTTAAGTGCTCAAGGCAAAGCTATCAAATTTTTAGTACATTTTATGGTTGATTATTGTAATTATAGAGCTTATCTTTTGAAATTTCTTGTACAAGGTTTAGCCATTGTGTGTAGGTTAACCTCCATGAAGCAATTTGGGCCTCTCACACATAGAGTCTTTTAAATTTATACAACGTGAATGTAGATTGTGATGTGATTTTTTATATAGATATTGATAGGTTGTTGTCTTGCAATGTTATACATTTTGACATCCGCACAAATTAACTTTGGAAGAGTTTGATAAAGATTTCATTTATAGTATATGGAGAGAATACACAATTAGTTGTAAGGCGGTTAGGTTCGAGGTTTGTGTGATGATGTCTTTGAAGGTAGTTTGGATGTTGCTCTTGCTAGTTGCAAGGTCTTATCACCCGCAGATACAAAATTAGAATGCATTTGTCGCTTAGAGTGAGCAGTTTGAGAAGCGACATTCTTTGGTTGCGTCTTGTATATTGAATTCATTTAGCTGCCTGAGTGCATATGTTGCAAATTTTGGCAGATAGGTGTATCTCATCAACTAATAATTGCTTATAGTTCCCGTTTAGGAGCTAAGTAACATTATTCACTATTGACATGTTTACATGGGTTTAAATGTTTAAGGTTTCTTGAATGTCGACATCCACCTATTCTAATTTATCCTCGCATAGTTAAAGAAACAAAATCAACCCCCAATGTCCCATTTTTTGGGATGACAACTAATCTCGTACTCGAGGCTCTGTGTATGAACTTGCATATCCTAGAGGATGATATGATGATCTCATGGTTAGGTTGACAAAAGTTTGTTGAGTTGTACATTCACGGCACCAGTGGTCGACAAGACGGGATGAGTTTTTTTGCCCTTCAGTTTTTTTTCTTATGATTTCTTTGCATTTTTTATTTTCATTTATGTTTCCTATTAAGGTTTTTATAGTATCTTAGGCTTCTTTTATGTTTTTGATATGCTTATAGACATCATTTTTGGATTTTTTTTGTTGTCCATTTATATCATCTAGATATCCAGATACATAACAATTTATTTTATGTCCTTCAAACCAATTTATCTCAAGAAAAAAAATGTAAATATGTGCCCTTCCATGTCTCATTGGCTCTTCATTGTTCTACATTATGTATATGTATGCCTTTCATTTCTCCTACATATTCCACTATCCAGTCCATTGTCTTCCAAGTTGTATCATTGTGTCCTTTAGTGTTTCTACACGTTCCTCCCAAACACTTATTTATTTTACATTTTATATTCTTCTGACAGTGTCTTACATACCTATTATGCTAACACAATCAGTGAAAGAATCATGGAATGATGATCTAGAGATATTCAAAGATTTCGTACATAACAAGTATAACGAGTTACTGAATTTAGACATCACCACTCTTATAGTTCATTTCTTTTACGGAAAACATTAGAGCGTGTACGTGTTAAGGGATTATGGTCATTGTTGGCCTTCATTCAGATTCCAAAAGATGTATCCACGTTGTAAAAATATTATGTGCGAGGAAATGATACAAAAAAATTCTTGAGAAATGAGTGGTAGCACGGTCTCCGCACTCGTGGAAACAAACACATGTGCCGCAATAAAATTCGGGTTGGACATGCGGATTTCAGTTGTTGAAGAATATAATACAATTTACAAAGCCCTTAAAATATAGATTTCATACCTTATGTGAGGTAAACCAAACATAGATGAAATTCCACTTCAAGATAGGCCATAGTCAAATAAGTAAAATAATAGTACAACATAAAAAATATAATATTAGAATATTATTGTGTTATACTCCAAGTGGTCTAACAATATTTGTGATCTGCAAGTATTAAAATTAAATTACAGTAGAACGAGGCAATATGGACAAGAACTATCATTAGAAATGCGATGTCAAAGTAGTTCAATCGAGGATACAGAAAATGACAGAGTAAAATATAAAGATTGTGATGGAAGAGCTTGGAAAACGCACAAGCAACATACCAATGCAATCAAAACGAAATAATAAAACCATGAGGAAGGTTGAATCTAAAAGTAACTAATAAATATTTGTAATATAGTATATATACATTGTCATTGCTTTTGGAGTGTATAAGTACAAATTTTGACTGTGTTTTAAGGTTATCATAGATTAAGTGATTAAAGGTGAATATTTCATATAATACATTTATATGGACTATATTTTTATAAATAATTAATATGATGCAAAGGTATAAGTCATACACATTCAATTTGCTGTAGTGTTGGGATGTCCTTCAAAGGTTCTAATAATACACAATGAATTTTTTTAGTGTTAGGGTGTCCCTTAAAGGTTCTAGTTCTATACAATTAATATATTTTTAGTATTGGGGTGTCCTTCGAAGGTTCCAGTTCTACATAATCATTTTGTTTTGGTGTTGGGATATCCTTCAAAGATTTCAATACTACACAATAATTTTTTAGTACTTCAATTTTTTATTGCATACACAGATGAAAGGTTGTATTGTCATTAATGAGGATCAATGCATAGCCAATGAATAAGATTAAATGCAGTGGAAGAAAATAATCATAAAAGAAGTAATGATATAACATATAAATATTATTAATATTATGAACATACAAACATGTGTGTAGATATTGATGAATGTGAAAGAAGAGATCCCCATACGAAGCTTGAGATGTCTGCTAGATACACGTTGAGATGACATAAATACATAAACTATGTGCATTAACATAGGACAATTGGAAACACCCTTAAAATAAGTAAGTAATTTGAACACTACCTGCAATAGATTACCATTGAATTCTTGAAGGACATAGTATGTAGTTTGAAGTAGACATATTAGATGTTTTTGGACATCATGGGGTATTATTTTATACTTATCTTCTAGTCTAAAGTTACACATGAATTTGATATGCCAAAATAAAATGGTTATTATTGATATTTTTTGTTGTATTAGTGACAAATGATGAGTTATTATGGATATAAATTATGTTACATTTGAAGTACTATGAAGAACATGAGGTGAATGTGAGGATGGTTTAGGAGTACATGCATTGTATGCAAGACACATGAAAAACAACTTCTAAACTATAGAAAATATACAAAGGACCTAAAGTTCGTCACTTTTTTACTTTGTATTCATAATATTGGTTTTTGAATGTAATATACAATGAGTTAGTTGGTTATTCAACAAGATCTAAACAAAGAACATGAAGTTAAGTAGTTACCTCGATAAAAGCGTAGGGTTATGTGCACGAGGTGATCTCAAAAAGTTTGGTAAGTTAACCCTTGGTATATTCGCAGGGGAAATGAGGATGGCATTGTTCCCCTTTGATGAAATTGTCCAATTTGTCCCATAAGATGATAGCAAGGATAGAGGTTTGTATTTCCCCTTACCACTTATTACGTGGTCAATCCACACAAGGTCCTCCATACAAAATGACCATGAAAGAGGATTTGCACTCTCTCTCTCTTAGCGCCATGATTAGATCAACTTGCTTTGCTCAAAACATTATAGGGTCTGTTTGTGCAAATTCATCATCTAAAATAGATGTTGATTGGAGCCTTCCATGGGTTATGGGATGTGGATGATAGGTGCCAGTAAATGATGATCAAATGAGTCCATAGATATGGAAAGAAAGATGGAAGTAATCCTTAACTCTAAATAAACACGAGATGATATGAAGTTGGCCCTCTACTAATCGCAGCAATAGCCTATTAATTAAATGCTTCTAACAAGTACACATCTCATGTGAACCAAAGAGCAAAGGACAATGAAGATGAAAGAACATGGAGGAAACATAAAATAATGCAAACACAATACCACTCCACAGAGCACGCAAAACAATGAAGATGAAAGAACATGGAGGAAACATAAAATAATGCAAACACAATACCACTCCACAGAGCACGCAAAACAATGAAGGAAAAACATCAAAGCTCGTCGGGGTCAACTATAGCGTGGTTCTAGATCCACAATTTTAGGGGAAATAGATATGAAAAACAAGATTTGCAGGACCTGCAAAACAATGATTGTGTGACATGTTGTGTTCAATTATATCTCAATAATACAATACATGAAACTAAGTGAGATGTATTGCATGACGCATGCACGAAAAACATCGTCCACTGGATGAATTCAAATGGCACAGTGATGTGGACATAAGCGTTTTCCGTTCGTTGGGTGGGGTGACGTCCACATCGGGCATATCAAGATTTTGGGTCATAGGTAACGTCCGACACTGTCAGATCTGACCCCCCCCCCCCCCGAAAGTTCATATGGGGGGCTTACCGTTTGCCATACACTAATACCTTGGTGGATGACTGCAATGGATGGGCTCTCCATTTCTCATCCACTTTCCAACCCAATGGACTTAACCATGGTTAAGAGGTGGCGTACGTGGAGGACTTTAGCTTTCCTTGGCAATGCTAGGAGAATTATTTTTGAGCATCACATTTTGGCTCCACCTCCCATGATGCCACCTCTTCATATAATAAGTAGGAAGGAATGCCACATGGCAACTACCATTACTATATTTTGAAATGAAATAAAATGGGTTAGGGTTTAAAGTTTGAAAATGGATCATGTCCATGGCTTTAAGTAAAACTGAACAAATCATAGTTTCTCAAGATATTAATGTGTTCTTATTTTATATGGTGTGGATTATTCTTGAATTAGATAATGGATACTACATCTTTAATTAAATTTTAGAAGTACACAGAAGAATGAGAAGATCCACATTGGGAATTGTAGCACCATATTCAAGCTTTGCACTAGGTATGTTTTACTAACTACAACTTTGAAAATATATTCATTTCTTCATTTGTACTAATATGTAGTATGTGCTATGTATTAACTCCGTTACAAATGCATTCTTTTATAATTAGATAGTATATTCCTTTTAAATATTGTACTCTTGGTAGTGATGAATCTTACAACTCCCTCCATAATGGGTATTACATGCCCCCATCCACCCACTTTTGTTTGCTTCCAAGGAACAAATATACATCTCGATTTAGGATTCACCATGGCAATGGGTATTGCTTCTAGAGCACACAATAAAACACAAAACTTCATTGTGATGGGTATTGCACTTTCAATTTCTTTTTCACAAATTTTTTAATCTATGGACCCTTCGATGTCAGAAGCCCAAAAATACATCTTGTTTTCAAACATTACTCTATAATGAATATTACCCAAACTTCCTGTGATGGAATTCAAAATTTCGTTGCGATGGGTGTTGCACTTATGATTATTTGTCTTTTTGGAATTTCTTTTCATTATATGTAAACGATGACACATCAATAGCTTAGATATACATCTTCTTTTGCAAATTTTCTCTGTGACGAATATTGCTCAATGCACTTCTTTCAATGTATTCAGGGGACAACATGCCAAGGAAGAGACCTTCTATCACTACTAAGCAGCCCAAACCAAGGTTAATATTTTCTCAAGATATTCGATGGGAACCAAAGTCAAAGAAACGATTTGGGAAAATGCTACCTATCATGGCAACATAGATTCCTTTCAATACAATTGAGGATTTCGTAGCCAACCAAACTTGTGGGGATGGATCTACAGTTGGATGGATTGTTACAGATAGGGTTCGTGGGGTACATGTGGCAAGACCCCAAATTGATTCCTACATTGTTCATGTTTACTATGAGCGTGCATTTGGTCCAAAGACCAAAGGGAAGATCCCCAACATCATCCCTATGTTCTTTGCTATCAAATAACGTGGATGCATTGTTAAGTTCTCTATCCAACAACTTTTTATGTTCCAAATGTAGTTGACGTTGCCAACTACCATGTTGACCATACAAGGTTAGTTCATGGATCAGAAGACAATCTTCTATATGTAGGAAGTCAACTCATCAACCTTGAATGTTAAAAGAATTAAAAGAGTGGATGAAGGTGCAACTGAGTAAAAAATTTATTATTAAACAAATTTATGACAATCACGTGCATAATTAAATACAAAGGAGAAAGATGAAGTGCTCAACTTAAAGATGAAGTTGTAATGATTTTGTGCAACTTAAAGATATTGTTTATTATGAGAGCATATTGAAGATGGGGCTCTGACAACACCACTAGAATGATTTTGATTATGTGAAAATGTGGATTTTGGAGCACCTTCATAATGTTTTCATGTGGCATGATATAATGATGTCACTGAATTAACCTTCATTCTAGGTGTGCAAACTACCGTAGCTCTCTAGCAGCTTGGGCACCTTTTTGCCTAATAATTAATTAAAGTGCGAAAGTAAGTTAGGCGGCCCGAAAAACAATATTCTAAAATTGGGCATATTTAGAAAGTAATTTAAAATAAGTTAGACATTCATTCAAGCCATTCCTATAATTCATGGATGGTTTTCCTAATTTCATCTATGGCGCCTACGATTAACCCAAACACTTTCCTTAACCAACGTTCCTTACCCTGAAGTTTGTCTTTTACCTTGTATGTCATGGTTTTGCTTTGTGTGAGAGTCATACGGAGTGGTCTTTGTGAGAGACTATGTCACTTGCATTATTATGATTTTAGGCACTCTTTGAATGTTATTTCTTTTTTTTGGACACTCAACGAAATTAATTTCCCAAATATTTAGGCACCTTCAAAATTGATTATTTTCTGCCCAACCTGCTAGAGAACTACGGTACATGACAAAAAAATATGATGCTCAAATATGGACACAATGGAGCTATTGCAATGGATGCAACATTTGGAACGAATGTATCCAAGTATTGATTGCATCCATTTTTGGTGTTTAATGACTAGATGAATGGTATTCCCATAGCTTGGATTCTCACAAGCCAAATGACATAAGATAATTTAATCATGTGGCTAGAGCCACTACGAAGGCACATCTGAAAAGATATGCCAGAATTTCCCCCTTTTGTTTTATTGTTGATAATGTAGATTACCAAATAAATGCAATAAAATGAGCATAGCCCAAAAACAAGGCCCCCATTTATTTGGGTTGCTTCCTTGTTCTCAAGAATTGTTACAACCACATTTGGACAAAAATATAAAACTTGGATGTTTTGACGGACCTTTTTAAGGAACAATTGCATTCCCATATGTACCATCCTAGTAAATACAAAAAGATAAAAAAGAGTTTTTTGAAACGTGTTTGCGCAATAAAATCATATTCTAGTTTCAATACATGAAAAAAATGGAACAATACATTCAAGTGCACCACTACCATCAAAATGAGTTGTTTGTCGCTTTTATTGTTTGTTTGTTTTTTGTTTTTTTTCCTGGTTCACATCTCTTTATTCTTGTTATATATGTATTATCTTAAACTCTACCGTGTTCCATGTAAACATACAATTTCTTATACATATGTCTCTTAGATTGTTTTCGAACTCAAGAAAAAGAAAAATCAACGCCCGTATCTAAGTACCGACATGAATGTGAGCTTGGTGGCCTAATGTTGATCACAGTTATCCATGATGCAACATAAGGTGTTATGCCTCCTTTTTTTGAACTCATGACTTCATATGATTGGAACTTTGTAGAGATGTATCTTGTAGGTCACTATCGTAATCCACACTCAAACCAAGACGCACAAGCAAGCATTAAGTCTTACTATGCCGCCTTGAAATGGTGGATGAAGATTGACAACCACCAACTTTGAGGACAGAGAATGAATTTCTTAGTGTGGCATTTAATCATTCATGTAGTCTCACACTACTTGCACATACATGGGGGAAAATGACTTTGGTCTTAACAAGCAGGTGGAGAAGATTGTGGCTAATGACATTGTTAAAGCTAAAACTATTCCTTTAGAGCACGTCCATCATCATGAAGCAAGTGTGGAAGGAGGATGGCATGTACTAAAAGAAAAGAGAAAAAATATTATGCCATTGGCATGATATTGTTGATCCTTACACCACATATGCTTCATGTTCTTGCGAATGGTCTATTTGGGAGAACATGTGCAAACACCAACCTGTCATCATCAAGGCACCACTAACATTTTCTCAAATGTTATGTTGGAGTTTCTTGGTATGTATTATGGATTTATGTGATGGGCTCGAGACTATGTTTGAGCTAAGTGTTTCAGTAGATCCATTTGAAGACAATGGAGATGGTATGAATGGCAATGGATATGGAGGATGCAACAAACATTAGTGCACTACGTGACCCTCAACCTATCCAAACTTCAAGGCAAACTCAACCATCCAAAAAGATGTCTATTGACTAGTTAAAATAAGATATTTAATAAGAAGCAAAGGGAGGTGGACTTTTCCTTGTACAAAAGTTGCAAGCAATGATGACAAAGACAATCAAATATGTCAAACAAATTTGGGGACAAGTAGAGGCTGACACTTTGCATCCTCAATTTTGCATCTCCAATTTTGAAATACTTGATGATGGTTTAGGTAATTTTATTGTAAGGAAGAATGATTTCCGTGAGCAAACAATGGTACGTTCTCTTCGTAAAGAAAACGACATTGGAGTGCTCAAGATAGCTAAGACTTCACAATCTTATGATAAAATGTATTATAGGTAACTGCAGTAAGATCATTGTTTGTTGATATTTAAAATTTTGTCATTATTATATATTTTTAAAATTTGGTAGTATTGGTTATAAGGTTATTATTAGTTGTTCATGTATACTTAAACATCCTCTCAAGTTAAGCATAAACTACATATTTTCTTTAATTGATAATTTAAAATAATAACAATACTCCCTTAGTATTTCATATTACACTATGATTTAAATGTCTGTAAGCATACACAATACAATGAATTCAAACTAAGATGTTTTGCATCATTGGAGATAATATGCTTCACAATAGTTATATGTCATAGTTATTGCATTGAAACGTAACCTTACCATATACTTTTCCATTGCATTAGAATTAATTATGTGAATAAACATTTGAGCTCCATGCCCCTTCATTAAAAAACAAATGTATGTTTTCATCTTTTCTTTTCTTTTCTTTATCTTCTTTTTCTTATCCTCTTCATCTTCATTTTTTTTCTTCCTCTTCCTTTTCTCCATTCTCACTCATAACAAAATAAAGTAAATAAAATAACATCGGTGCTTTTATTTGCACCGATGTGAATGGGAACATGTTCTTCCTTACCCACTAGTAGAAAATTATGTCAAAAAGGACCACAACCAAAATCGGTTGCAATACTTTTGACAAGCTGAAATCGATTGTGGTACTTTTGAACACCCAAAATCAGCTGCGGTACTTTTGACTAGCTTGATGTATAGTCGCTAAATGACTGCAATTTTTTTTTTGGTTTAGCGACTAAAATCTTAAGAATTTGGAGGTGTACAATATACCGTTGGAAAGGTCTTGAAAATACCTTTCCAACAGTTGATTACACACCTATGAATGTTTAAAATTGTAGTTGCAAAATGAAGAAAAAAATGTAATCGTTTAGTAACTACATATCATGCTGGTCAAAAAAACCGCAGCCGATTTGGGTTGCGGATTTTTGGGGCATGGTTTTCTACTAATGACCCGATTCCTATTAGGTGATTGGGTAGGCGTACTTCCTAGCTTTCGGGAGGTGGGCCCCTTTAAACAGGGGTTGTTGTTGTTTGTTAGGTTTTGGTGAAATTATGTGTGGGTGTTTGGGTTCATTGGGGTAGGTCAACTGGGGCTTGGTTGTTGTTGAGTTTCCTTTATTTTAGGACAAGGTACGTGAGGTATTTTATGGTTTATTCGATGTATGTGTTTCATGAGTTTTTTGACTTCTTGAGGAGGTATTTTGACTTTTTCTTGGGCTTCGAGTGATTGTTTTTGTATGGCTACTTGTACCCCTACTGTGATGGTAATAAGAGGGTTAACATTCTATCCCACAATTTTTAATGTCTTAATGAAGGGGTCATATATATATTTTTTATTTTCCTTATGGCAGTATTTGGAAATCTATCATGGCAGTAAGTCAATTCTACAAATTGTATGGTATTTGATGGGTTTGGGGGGATGGGTGTATGGCTATCTATGGGTGCCCTAGTATACATAATATGTCAAGTTTTAGCTGGGCCATTCATGTGCACGTGATGGGGGGGCATGTGCATTGTATTAACCATACCAAGATTGTGATGTCTTGGGGCCAGTTGTGTTGGTTGTCATCATTTACTAGGGTGTAGCATCTTGTATGTTTGTTGGATTGGAGAGCATGGGCTATTTGGTGCACTGCTTTGTTGTGTCGGGCTATGCGAAGGCTGAACACAACAAAGCAAGTGGGGAGCACGTGGATAATAGGTGTTGGGGTTGGGATATGTTAGTGGAAAGAAGATGTTCTTTCGGTGGTTTCCAATGTATTGGGCGTATTGGAATTTTAAGGTTTCATGTAATTTGTGCATCAAATATGCTTGAGGTTTTCCATGAGTGGTTTGGGAGTTTTTGATTGATTAGCTCATTAGACACCCATTGTTGATGTATGTGAATTTGGATTTTGCAATTCGTAGTTCTTGTTAGCAGTGGTATTTGTTTATGTATGTTTGGAGGTTGCGGATTTCTCCGTGGCAGGGGTTGGTTTATTGCAGGTGGTTCCTTCATTTGATAATTGGTTTGCGATTTCATTGCCCAAGATTCCAATATGTGCTCTAACTTTTTGTATTGTTATGTTATGTTTGGTCCATAGAATTTGGTGGACAATGATTGAGATAAGTAGTTTGTAGGGGTGGTTGTGTTGGGATGAAAGGTGGCGGATGAGATATATATGTTGTCGAGCCTGTCAGTAAATATGTAGGTATTTTGTGATTGGTCTTTTGTGGTGGCGAAAGCAATGAATAGAGCATAGCGTTCCACGCATAGTATGTTTGGTAATCCAAAGAGTTTTTTTTGCAATACTAAGGTCATTATTTGGACTGTAACTCATGAGCCAACAATGTTTCCTATATCGTGTTTGTTTGGTGGTATGAAGGAACCATATATGTATATGTGTTGTTGCGGGTTGTATTTGGGGGTGTATATGTGGTAGAACATGTTGAGGAGGGGGTTTGTATTTGCTATGTAAGGTTGTTGGGGGTGGTTTTGGGGATTGCTCGCCTTAGTTTTGTGAAAATGACTTTGTAATCTGTGGGTGTGGGTTGTGTGGGGTTGGTTTTCACATGTGTTGTAAAGTTCCAAGATGTTGGTTGTGAGGTTTTGATTTAGTCGTTGGTTCCATGGAGGGGTTCTTTGGTTGTGGATGCAAATTATTGATATGCATTGGTTTTTGTGTTGGTGGAGGTGTTGGGGCCATTCAAGTGTGGGGTTGTATTGTAAGGTGTTTGGGGAATGATGAGGATTGGGTGCATATCTTTTTGTGTTTATAGGAATTTTGGGGCATGATGGTTGCATATGGTGGTTGTGGTGGAGGGGTCTTTTTTGGTGGCCATTCTTGCCCAGTGGACATCGTCTATGGTGGTGATGCTAAACATGTGGAGTTTGTTGAGGTATTTGGTGGCATATTTCTTCTCATCTTGAGAGTAAAGCATATCGGGGTGCATGTTTCCATGCGAGTTCCAAAGAGGTTTGTTGTATTGGTATTTTTTATCGATGGTATTATGAATTTTTTTTCTATAAAAAACATGGTGTGAGCGATGAATGATCGTGAGGATGCTAGATAGCGAAGTTTGGGGAGGTGTTGTGATCCTTTGTATTTAGCAGATGTGCTTGGCTACTCCTTGGTAGATTAGTACTAATTGCCTTAGGTCGTTGAGTGCGAATAATGATTGATTGCCTATGCAATGTATGTAGTCCGGTGAGAGGCATGTTTGTGTTGATGCCAAAGTCTTTAATTGAGAGACGAGTGAGCATATGTGTTGTGCTTATAGGAATGTTGCATATGGGTGAATTCACAATAACACGAGCCAACCCCGCCAAGTTATAACGACTCTTGATGAGTGCTTAGAAAAAAATATCTTCAATTTATGTAGATATTAGAAAAATTTAAGGACATTTTGCGACATATTTTGAACATTTTAGCACATTTTAGTCGTTATTAAGGACTGGTTACGACCATATTTTAGTCCTTTTGGAGTACCAATAACTTCTCAAACATCGTCAAACTTTAGTATATTGTATAATGACATATATTATATGTAGTTACTAATTTGTATTGCATTATCAATTCATATGATAAGATTATTGCTTAACAATCCGTTAAATTAACCACTGGTTACGATTTTCGTGGGTCGTGTTATTGTGAATTCACCCATATCTATTTTGTCTAATTTCCAGATGTCATGTTTGGAGAAGGGGACCACATAGTAGGCATGACCTATACATAGTTTGGTCTAAACCCTTATTGGGTAAAGTGTGTATTTTGTGTTTTTCACCGTAGCTTGTAAGGAGGGCTGTCAGGGTACTAGTGTAGAGTTTTTAGATAGTGTTGGCTAGGGCTATGGGCCTACAATTATTGAGTAGTGGGGGGTTGTCTTTCTTGTGAAGTATTATGGTTTTGTTGTGTTTCCAATATCATGGGATGCCCTTTTGGAGATTGCATTGCTGGAAAAATAAGTTGAGCATGTTGTGGAAGGTCATGGCTAATGTTTTGAGGATTTCATTGGAGATGTTATTGGGCCCCGGTGTTTTTTCTCTTGCTAGTTTTACGAGGTTGTTATCAAAGACTTCTCTTGTGACTTTTTTGGATAAGGTGGTATTTTTGGGGCCTTTTGCCCCAAGGATGAGGCCATTTGGGTCATGCCAAAGGGGTATTTTATGATTGCACAATGGCATGTTGAGGGGTGATCAGTAAGGTTGTTGCATATGGGCGCTTGTCTTTGGAAAAAAAAGTTTGTTGCGAGTGCCATATTTCTTGGGCAATGTCTTCAGGCAATATCAACTTATAAATATTTGTGAAGAATATGGGAGAGCAAACTATGAATTCATTGGAGCTTAACCCTTAACCAATCAAATAAAGTTGAAATGTATAAGCTCCCAATGAAAAGTAAATAAAAACAAATTGGACGATAAATAATTGATGAAAGGAGCGTTTATTGGCATGGAATTTGTGGACCTAAACAAAAAAAAACAATGTAAATAAAAAGTAACAAGAGAAGAAGACGTGAAGGCCTGAAATGTAAAATCAAGTAAAAATAAAAGTAAAAATATTGAAAAATAATTGATGCAAAGGGACAATTTTCTGTGGAATTTTTGGATTTAAAAAAAACTACTATCATACATGAACAATAAAGTTATCCTTAAAATCTCAGCCTTGGAAGACCTGACTTTAGACCTGTACCTTGAGTTTAGGTGGATTAACGTAAACTTAAGGAGCTTGCCTGCCCCATTTTGCCGGAGCTTTAATTAGCCTGGTGCAGCCTGCCAGCGCGGCTGCCTGCCTACATTTGGGTCAAGAAGGAAACGAGGATGCAAGTGGAAAGCAGAAGGGGTAGGGTGCCTCTAGAAACAAAGGAGTCAGGATCAAAAGCTCCCGAGGGTCCCAACTCAAGGTTCCCAAAGATTGACCCTGTCATTATTTTTAGTCTATTGACACAAGAAAACAAACCCTGTAAATATAGAATAGATCTCTCAACTCGGGACTGTAGCCTGACTTTCACCCGGCATCCTGAGACTTTAAGGATAACTTTAATGTAAATAGAAAGTAAAAAGAGAAAAAAAGACGTGAAGGCTTGACATGTGGAATTAAATATATGTTTTTTTGGATGAAAAGTAATCTGATGAAAGGAGGGCGGTTTTGCATAGACTTTGTGGATGAAAAAAAAAAACAATCGTCTTTGAGCTACCTTCCGAGTCTCGCCAACCTCGGGGGTTTGTAGCGATAGTTCGGTCGTTCTGGCATTTTCTTTCGCGAGAAGCGGTTGAGGCATCAGTCGGGTGTGAGCGTCTGCGGCTTCTCAACTTCGGTAACGCCTACGGGGATTTGAGTGTTGTTTCGTCTTTCTGCAGCGTGCCTTAAACCCCGCAGGCAAACATGGGAGAACGGAAGGTTTTGAACAAATATTACCCCCCAGACTTCGACCCTGCCAAGATCCCACGCAGGAAGCAGCCCAAAAATCAGCAGATCAAGGTGCGCATGATGCTTCCCATGAGCATTCGCTGCAACACATGCGGCAATTACATATACAAGGGCACCAAGTTTAATTCTCGTAAGGAGGACTGCGAAAACGAGGTATACAGTTCTCCCCACTCAAACTCTCAAATTCACAATTAGGGTTTCGTGGTTCCCTATTCTAACACGATTTATTTGTGGCAGACATATTTGGGGATTCAAATATTCCGCTTCTATTTCAAATGCAGCAGATGCTCTGCTGAGCTAACTATGAAGACCGACCCTCAAAATAGTGACTACATCATGGAGTCTGGAGCGTCGCGTAATTACGAGCCTTGGCGAGCTACAGATGAGGTTGGTCCTTGTTCATGAACATTGCACTTTTTCTATTTGCTAGTGCTTAGTTGACTTTACTAAATGACATGGACACCGGAGTAGTTCCAGTTCAATATCTATATATATATATGTTTTGCAATTTTTCTTTGCAAGAGATTGTTTTTTTATTACGTGGAGTTGTATTACTGATAAAGTCTCGTCTTTCTTTTTGTTTGTCAGGCTACAGATGAGGCAAAGAAACAAAGAGATACAGAGGAACTGGGTGATGCAATGAAGGCGCTGGAAAATCGCACATTGGATTCCAAGCAAGAGATGGATATTCTTGCTGCTCTTGATGAAATGAAGTCAATGAGGGTAAGTTCCTTTCCATTGAAGTTGCGACACATACATTGCAGAGGATTTTGGTTTGAGTCTTTCAGCCAAATTAGCTTCAATATTGTCACACCATGACATTCTTACTTCTGAAAATGGTAACTTTGTAAGGGATGCTGTATCAACTAATGCCATATTGAATTGGGTGATTGGTTGCAGTCTCGGCATGCCACAGTGGCAGTGGAAGATATGATGGCAGCTCTACGCAGCACAGCTGCACAAAGGGTACTCACAGCACCTTGTATGAAAGAACTTGGTCCTAAAGTCCTGTATTGAATTTTGAAGAGTCTTCTGAGGAATTTTACTTTTTAATTATCTGTCTCCACTTAATTCACCATATGCTGGCTGTTCTATCATTTAATATTGAACTTGTCTTCTCAGGAAAAAGAGCTTGAGGAAGAAGATGAAGCTATGTTACGTTCAGTGGTGTTTCAGGTAGGCAAGGCTGTACCTCTATAAAAAGTACTCCAGCACCATCTTCAAATGTGTATTGGAGAAGAGATTTCTCAAAATATGCCTTGTTATTCTGCTTTACACTTGGCTTGTGCTGTTGTGACCTTTCGTTAACTTAGAACTCATCTCAGCAGTTCAGTGTATTAGTATCTCGATGACGACCAATTGGTTATCACGTCCGATTGACTACATCTGTCACCTGTTTCCATAATTGCTGATGCTAGTGCATTTTGGGTGTTGTTCACACAGAATTCTGCAAAGTTTGTGAGGCGTTTGGATGATGATGAATTGGAAGATGATGAGGATGAGTTCCTCGATGAAGGTCAAGATTGGACTGCCAATGGAGCCAAGAGGAGTGAAGACTTTTCAAAGGTAGGACCTTACTAGGACCCAATCTCTATGCTCATAGCCACCATTCATAATTTGTGCTTGCGGTTTTATTAGGCTGTTTGTAATGTTTTGACACTTGGTGGCAGATGTTCCTTGCAGACTCCCCTATTAAATGGAGGGTCTTAATATTATCCCTTTGTGGTTGTATAACAATAGCTTGGTAGTTGGGATTTTTCTTCAGTGGAGAATGTCCCAATGAACTTGAGCAACCTTAGGGCAAGAGCGATATTTAAATCTAGGCTTCTGGTAACAAGTTTGGCAATAGAGTTTCTTACAGTATTTCTTTGATTTTGTAGAGGAGAAAGGTTGAAAAAGAATTGCAAGGTACTGATAATTCGAAAGGACCATCACAGGCAGCTGACATCCTTGCAAATCATGTTCCAGATGAAGCGAAAGGTGTGACAATTATAAATTAGGATACTTTGGAGTCCAGGAAGGCACTGGAATGAGAAGTTTGTACTCTTTGTTTGTATCTGTTTTAGAGCCCAGAAGTTGCAGAATGATAGCATTTTTCAATGAATGCCATGTTTTGGTGAGTTTATCTGTATTTGTATTTTGAGACCTAATCTTGCTTCAATTTGTTGCTTCAATTCTTGACCTTGTGCCTTTCGCAAGGATAAGGAAGAAGTGTTCCTAGGGATCTTGAAGGTTACTTGAAGTGCATGAAGATGTATGTTGTGGTCTCATTTATGTGTGAGTTCTTATCCGGTCATGTTGGTTGCTCTCTTTCCCCGGTTTTACTAACATGGTATGCTTGTGTTTTGTGAATGACCCAGCAGGGGCAGTTCGAAATGGGACATTGATGGCTCCTGCTTTTGCTGTAAGACCAAAGCCGGTGGCATTCACAATCAAGCGAAAAGCAAATTCAGTTTCCACCTCTACAAAACAGTCCACAATCGTAACAGTTGGTGAGCAAATTACATGTGAAGTAGGAGCACAGGCAGTAAAACATGACAACCAACCCAGTGTGATGACCTCCCTTGGTTTAGCATATGGAGACAGTGATGAGGATGACACAGACTAAGAGGTCTTAACTTGTACCATATGTTGCTGGTACTTGACACTACAATTTTCTTAGAAAATGGATCGCTGATAAGCATACTGTCATCAATGTCTCGTCATCAGTGGCATCTACCTCCACAATGTTTTCATACTCATTGGAAATTTCTATTTGGAGATCGGCATGTATGATCCACCCACATCCTAGATGAAGATCCCTGAAGAACGACGTAAGTAAGTGGTGATGAGACGCCAATGTTGTTTAAGGGTTGATACTTTTCCCAAGTAGACCATTTAGGGATCACGAACCTAGATTTACATCAAATCCCAAGTGGATATTATAGGTCAGCATCAAAAAAAGGTGAACCAGGAAGCACTGTACAGTACATAGGAAGTTAGTCAGTTAAGGTCCTGCAAGTTTGTAAGCAAGGATGGAAAGATTGTTCTTGGACAGAATATTGCAATGAGTTTGTGGGTGGCAGGAGTTAGTCAACTTGAAGCTAGTATGAGAGCTCGCTGAGTTTACTGGAAATGTGATACTGAATACTAGACAAATGGCATGCACATTTTTTTAGCAACTATACTTCCCATGATTGTATCCCACAATTAACAGTCAGGGATGCAAGCTGGAGAGTCTTCCAACAACTAAATATGGGGCTCCAATGTATCCAAGGTTGGTGACAGTCTTGGGTAATTGCTCTTTTTATTAGTTCCATTGCCTTGCATGGTGGTAGAGTTAGTGTGGCAAAACTCCTGGGGCATTGTGGTTGACATGATAACTTCTTTTTCAATGTTTAAGATGGTCTCATTCTAACCTGGATTCTTTGAGAGTTGCATGTAGTGTATGTGGATTGTGCATTTGCGTGCTTCTTCTTCCTTTTTATCAATCATAGCATATATCCACTAAGGTTCAACATATAATATTTGCCCTGTGCACAGAATTTGGTGTAAAATTTCCAGGAAGGATGACGAAGGCGAGTTGCAACAGGACGATGTATGTTTGTTTGTTTCCAACTGTTGGTGAAACCTAATCAAGGTTAGGATGAACGGGCTCCCATTCACGTCAGTGTACAAAAACACTGATGTTAATTTTTATTTTATTTTATTTATGTTTTCAAATATACATAGCTGGTCATAGAAGCTTATTATTTGTAAAGATTAAATGAGGATATAACAACTTTCTTGTCCTTGGAAAGCTACTGAGGAGTAGGAGACCTGTAAACTTGTAAGAGTTTGTGTGCCCTGTTCTATGAGATCTGCCTATGGCAAAACCTCTTGAAGAACCTTGTCTTCAAGAATTACTTTAGGTTGTTACATTTGTATTAGTTAAAAGGTTTTGAGCATTATAGATCTGTTTTTTGCGTCGCATGTTTTTCAACTCAAGGTCTCAAAGATGCAC
Organism: Polytrichum formosum; assembly: GCA_964035585.1. NCBI lineage: Eukaryota > Viridiplantae > Streptophyta > Polytrichopsida > Polytrichales > Polytrichaceae > Polytrichum > Polytrichum formosum. Next base: position 28,728,135 of record OZ037940.1, on the reverse strand, counting down.
ATGTAAGTTCAGGACTCACATGTTGTGCTCCTAGTAAAAGTACTCTAGAGTAGGGTGCAAAAATATTGTTTGGTGCAGGACCTAGTTGTTTTCTATTTTGGTTGGTATGCCAATAAATTTGTTCTATCCAAAGAATTGTTGGTAAAAATGTTGCTCATTTTGTGACTCTAGAGAGTGAATCTTACCTCGAAACTTGGTCCACATTGACTTGAAACTAAGGTTGGCATCTTCTGGCTCCTGTTATATGTAGACTACAATTGCAAATCTGGTGGAGGTAAGGTAGACGAGGCTAATGTGGACACCTCCAACTCGGTGGAATCATCCAGTTGATGGATTCGAGCATTAGAAGCTTGAGCAGGTTAGCAATTGTGAATCATGACCAAAGAATTTGAAATTGTTGAAATCGGAGTTGAGGAAGGTGTTTATCTAGGCTCCAGAATCAATGATTCTCTACTTCCCAATGTGGTGTTATAGGGGAACTGTTTCAATGTTCAATGTTGTGTAAGTGGACAACATCATTAGCAGTTTCTACAAGGGTCATTTGCCAATGAAAACCAATTTCAATGCCAATATTGGTTGTGTCATGGGTAGTTTTTTGAGGCTGTTATCAAAGACTTCTCTTGTGAATTTTTTGGATAAGGTGGTATTTTTGGGGTCTTTTGCCTCAAGGAGAGGCCATTTGGACCATGCCAAGGGTAATTTATGACTGCACAATGGCATGTTTAGGGGTGATCGGTAAGGTTGTTGCATATGCAGGCCTGTATTTGAAAAAGAATTTGTTGCGAGCACCACATGTCTTGAGGGTGTGTAAGGATGTTGTTGTTGTTGTTGTTTGTGTCTTTGAGGCAATCTAGAGGTGCGTTGGTGGTGGGTTTGAAAGTTCTATTACATATTGTTTTGGGTTTGTTGTTTAATAGGATATTATATTTGATGATGGATGATTTACAATTTATAGCCGTGTGTTTGGAGGTGATTTTGTGGGCTTCTATCTTGGCAGTCCGCCTTATGTTTGCAAGTTCGCCGACCCGTTGTTGTAATGTTAAAGTTATCTTGTGGGGTAGGTGTAGAATGATATTTGTGAGGGTTTGTAGTTGTTGTATGTCCAGGTGGGCAATCCAAGTGGGGTAGAGTTGGGTGTTGATTATGTGTACGATTTTCCTTATGAGATGGTATGTTATTAGATGTTGCTTCCAAGTTTTTTTGTTGTTTCCAAGGAATGAAACCTCCTTGCTGGCGGGCACGGTGCGGTAGGGAGAGGGGGCTTGTTTGTTGATACAAGTTTTATCAATGTATATATTGAATGTGTTTACGATGTCTTGGAATCTTGCTTGGATGAATTGCCACTCAGTGGAGGTCATATATGGGTTTTGTAGAGCTATGGTGAGTAGTTGTGATTCTAGATTGGTGACTTTTTGGAACTTAATGAGGAATACTTGTATGTTTTCTTGGGGGATTGGGAAGGTATTTTTTGGTTGGTATTGTGGTGATTGGTGTGATTCTCGGGTCAGTTGGATAGAGTTGGTTTGAGTATTGATTTTGATTAGTTAAGTTTTGGCATTGTTTTAAGGTGTGAAGTGGGATGTTGATGTAAAAACCATCTATAAGGCTAGTAGAGGTGTCGTTTTGGCCCACCCTGTCATGAGAATGTTTAATTATTGTGAATGGGGTGAAGGGCTAGACCTTGCATGAATTGTGCCCAGTCTTTGTCCTCATGATTAGTATTTTGGGGAATGTTGTCGTGTAGGTGACCAACTAAGAGGATGTCTCTAGTGAAGTCCCTCGTTAATATCACTATGTGTGTAGGGTGGTTTTTGGTAAGGATGTAGATTTGGTCTTTGATTATTGGGATGAGTGGGAGAACAGTGGGATGTGCTACTCTTCTTACAAAATTGTCGATGACCAAACAAGAAAATGAAAATTTTCAATAGATTTTTAAAATCCCAATCTAAAAACAGAATACCCAGATTAAAAATTAAATAAATTTTTAATTAAATTAAAAATCGGAAGGAAATCAAAGTATTAAATGAAACAAGAATTTTAAATGAAATGGAAGTTTTAAATAAATTCAAAGTTTTAGGGTAAATTCCAAATTTTAAATATAATTTCCACTGGGTTCTAGTTGTTTGGCATGGATGGCATAGAACTATACCATATGAAATTCATGTCTGCATACATGCAAAGATAATGGATGTAAGAGTACATGTTTGAAAGGTCAACATGGTATAGAAGATATGAAAGGTTAATAATGAATCATCTAACTAATTGCTAGTCTTAGTTAAATGTGAAGGTTAAAAGATATGGATTATTCAAGTAACAACTTGCAAATATTTGTGAAGAATATGGGAGAGCAAACTATAAATTCATTGGAGTTTAACCCTTAAGCAATCAAATAAAGTTCAGATGTATAAACTCCCAATGAAAAAAATAAAAAGAGAAAAAAGGCGTGAAGGCTTGACATGTGGAATTAAATATATGTTTTCTGGATGAAAAGTAATCTGATGAAAGGAGGGCGGTTTTACATAGACTTTGTGGATGAAAAAAAAAACAATCGTACAAGAGAAAGGTACTAAATTGAAAGTCAAAAAGCGAAGACTAGATAGCTCTTTGACCTCCCTTCCGAGTCTCGCCAGCCTCGGGGTTTGTAGCGATAGTTCGTTCGTTCTGGCATTTTCGTTCGCGAGAAGCGGTTGAGGAATCAGCCGGGTGTGAGCTTCTGCGGCCAGGCCCTTCTCGACTTCGGCAACGCCTACGAGGATTTGAGTGTTGTTTCGTCTTTCTGCAGTCTGCCTTAAACCCCGCAGGCAAACATGGGAGAACGGAAGGTTTTGAACAAATATTACCCCCCAGACTTCGACCCTGCCAAGATCCCACGCAGGAAGCAGCCCAATAATCAGCAGATGGAGGCGCGCATGATGCTTCCCATGAGCATCCGCTGCAACACATGCGGCAATTACATCTACAAGGGCACCAAGTTTAATTCTCGCAAGGAGGACTACCAAAACGAGGTATGCAGTTCTCCCCACTCAAACACTCAAATTCACAATTACGCTTTCGTGGTCCCCTAATCTAACACGATTTATTTGTGGCAGACATATTTGGGGATTCAAATATTCCGCTTCTATTTCAAATGCAGCAGATGCTCTGCTGAGCTAACTATGAAGACCGACCCTCAAAATAGTGACTACATCATGGAGTCTGGAGCGTCGCGTAATTACGAGCCTTGGCGAGCTACAGATGAGGTTGGTCCTTGTTCATGAACATTGCACTTTTTCTATTTGCTAGTGCTTAGTTGACTTTACTAATTCACATGGACACCGGAGTAGTTCCAGTTCAATATCTATATATATATATATATATATGTTTTGCAATTTTTCTTTGCAAGAGATTGTTTTCTATTACGTGGAGTTGTATTACTGATAAAGTCTCGTCTTTCTTTTTGTTTGTCAGGCTACAGATGAGGCAAAGAAACAAAGAGATACAGAGGAGCTGGGTGATGCAATGAAGGCGCTGGAAAATCGCACATTGGATTCCAAGCAAGAGATGGATATTCTTGCTGCTCTTGATGAAATGAAGTCAATGAGGGTAAGTTCCTTTCCATTGAAGTTGCGACACATACATTGCAGAGGATTTTGGTTTGAGTCTTTCAGCCAAATTAGCTTCAATATTGTCACACCATGACATTCTTACTTCTGAAAATGGTAACTTTGTAAGGGATGCTGTATCAACTAATGCCATATTGAATTGGGTGATTGGTTGCAGTCTCGGCATGCCACAGTGGCAGTGGAAGATATGATGGCAGCTCTACGCAGCACAGCTGCACAAAGGGTATTCACAGCACCTTGTATGAAAGAATTTGGTCCTAATCTCGTGTATTGAATTTTGAAGAGTCTTCTGAGGAATTTTGCTTTTTAATTATCTGTCTCCACTTAATTCACCATATGTTATCTGTTCTATCATTTAATATTGGACTTGTCTTCTCAGGAAAAAGAGCTTGAGGAAGAAGATGAAGCTATGTTACGTTCAGTGGTGTTTCAGGTAGGCAAGGCTGTACCTCTATAAAAAGTACTCCAGCACCATCTTCAAATGTGTATTGGAGAAGAGATTTCTCAAAATATGCCTTGTTATTCTGCTTTACACTTGGCTTATGCTGTTGTGACCTTTCGTTAACTTAGAACTCATGTCAGCAGTTCAGTGTATTAGCATCTCCATGACAACCAATTGGTTATCACATTCGATTGACTACATCTGTCACCTGTATCCATAATTGCTGATGCTAGTGCATTTTGGGCGTTGTTCACACAGAATTCTGCAAAGTTTGTGAGGCGTTTGGATGATGATGAATTGGAAGATGATGAGGATGAGTTCCTCGATGAAGGTCAAGATTGGACTGCCAATGGAGCCAAGAGGAGTGAAGAGTTTGCAAAGGTAGGACCTTACTAGGACCCAATCTCTATGCTCATAGCCACCATTTCATAATTTGTGCTTGGGGTTTTATTAGGCTGTTTGTAATGTTTTGACACTTGGTGGTAGATGTTCCTTGCAGACTCCCCTATTAAATGGAGGGTCTTAATATTATCCCTTTGTGGTTTTATAACAATAGCTTGGTAGTTGGGATTTTTCTTCATTGGAGAATGTCCCAATGAACTTGAGCAACCTTAGGGCAAGAGCAATATATAAATCTAGGCTTCTGGTAACAAGTTTGGCAATAGAGTTTCTCATAGGATTTCTTTGATTTTGCAGAGGAGAAAGGTTGAAAAAGAACTGCAAGGTACCGATAATTCAAAAGGACCAGCACAGGCAGCTGAAATCCTTGCAATTCATGTTCCAGATGCTGAAGCAAAAGGTGCTGAGTTTATCTGCATTTGTATTTTGAGATCTAATCTTGCTTCAATTTGTTGCTTCAATTCTTGACCTTGTGCCTTTCGCAAGGATAAGGAAGAAGTGTTCATAGGGATCTTGAAGATTACTGGAAGTGCATGAAGATGTATGTTGTGGTCTCATTTATGTGTGAGTTCTTATCCAGTCATGTTGGTTGCTCTCTTTCCTCGGTTTTTCTAACATGGTATCCTTTTGTTTTGTGAATGACCCAGCAGGGGCAGTTCGAAATGGGACGTTGATGGCTCTTGCTTTTGCTGTAAGACCAAAGCCGGTGGCATTCACAATCAAGCGAAAAGCAAATTCAGTTTCCACCTCTACAAAACAGTCCACAATCGTAACAGTTGGTGAGCAAATTACATGTGAAGTAGGAGCACAGGCAGTAAAACATGACAACCAACCCAGTGTGATGACCTCCCTTGGTTTAGCATATGGAGACAGTGATGAGGATGACACGGACTAAGAGGTCTTAACTTGTACCATATGATGGTTGTACTTGACACCACAATTTTCTTAGAAAATGGAGCGCTGATAAGCATACTGTCATCAATGTCTCGTCAGCAGTGGCATCTACCTCCAATTATGACCCAAAAATAGGTCTCCAATTAAGGAAGCTAACTGAATTAGCCTCATCTACATCTAGTCTATGAGGTTGAAAAGGGTATGATTGCCCTCACCAGTTTCCCATTGAAAAACATTAACCCATCATCACCTTCATGAGAAGGTATTGTTTTACGCATGCTACTACAGGTCCTTTAGAAACAACATCCAATTACAAATATTATAGATTAATATGAAAAGCACAGTAGTTTCATATTTTGTGGAACTAGAGGCCTGGTTTATCAATAGATAAAAATTTAATATATATATATATATATATCAGGAGGGAGCTACCAGAGGTTCCAGCCATTCACATTTAGCTGTCTTTGAAGGCTCTGTCATTAATTTACAACAATAGTCAGAAACTTAAACTGAGGTACTATGTGTCTGTATGTTCATATGCAATGAGCTTATACTTTCAATGTGAATCTAAGCTGTTTGATGTTGTTTGCTTGCAGATATGTGTTGTCAGTTAGGAGCCAACATTGTTCAATTGCACAATAGATTAGAGCATTTCATATGGGTTGAAGGGTACTGTGACACATGCTGACATAAGTACCTCCATTGAGCATGATTATTCATTGCTCAATATTTATTTCCCTGTGGTTTCCCTGATTCATCATCGGTAAGCAATTCCAATATTCTTGTGATTAATTTGCAGATAGGGATCCTGAAGCTGAGATTGGCAAGATTCTAAACTGAGCATAAAAGTTTGTAATGCGTGAAGTGTTTCATTTTCAAATTGTTACCTAGTGGACTATGTGCAGGACTGAGGTTCTAGATCTGTTCTTGTATCTTAGTAGAATGATTGTTAGCATAAGCAAGTTTGTATGAGTTTATTGGCTTTTATCTGTCTGAAAAACAAGGAATCAAATTGCTGGAATGCAAACGTGCTTAGAAATCTCCATGGAACCCATGACTGGATTTCTTAAGCCATTTTTTGTTAACTCATTCCTCAATGTATAACTGTCAACCATTGTTGCTGACTGTTGTGCAGATGATACCCGTACAACAAACATTCCTGTAAATCTAAGAAAAGCGGTTGATAATGTTGTAGGGATGCATGATTGGAATCATCAAGAATGGACACACCGCTTTAAATTTTTGAGAAAACATGTTTTCACAAGAAATATTTAAGTGCACAGTGAGAGGGGCTTACAAAAGCAAATGGTAGATAACACATGAGGCGTAGAGAAGAGTTTTCCTTGAGGTTGCTACCAAAGTGAGAAATCCTCGGGAGCGAGATTTCATATTATCTAAACAGCTAGGTTATAAAGGCCAAGAGAAAATTTGATTTCAGAACGTCAACCCTTCCACTAACTGTAAATGTATATAAAGATACTTGGTCCACAACTGCCAATCAAGAGGTTTCTCTTTGACATTCGGCACCCTTCTCCATATAGTTGATTTTGGAATTGCAAAAAATAAGTCTCAAGGTTTCATGATTTGGAAGCTCATTTCAAACTACAAAACTGTGCAAGTGACAACCTTGACTTAAGAAATAGGTTTACACATTTGCGATTGGATTATTGTTCCAGACTGAAGTGAACTCAAAAACATTGTTGGGCATATTGACATGTAGCAAGCCGGAAGTCTGGCTCCAGCTAAAATAAACCCATCTATTGGGAAGTGAGTACACACCGACTAGATCTACAGTTTATGGAACTAAACACCAACAACCACCAAGGTGGATAACCAAATGATGATATACACTGATCAGCACCTAAATATAATGCACATCATGCTGCTTTCTAGTTCTACCAGAGAAACCCCTCAGTAACTAATCCAATTCAGAAGCTTATACCTAGTGCAGGCAAGGTCATTTAATGGCACATGGATATAAACCTCACATCCTCGATGCATTTCCAAAACAAAGTACCTCTTTGCACAAACGTGACAACCTGGTAAGAGAACACCACAGCTAACTGGAAAAGCGATAGCTGCTTGTAGGTTGCTACCTGTGACTGAGTGGCAAATTTATCTTCTACGTGCTCCAAGAACTGCAGCAGCAATGCCACTTGCCACAACACCAACAGCAGCAGCTGCTAATCCCACACCAACCAAACCATCTGATTGCAAAGACACAAGAAAACTTCCATTAGTAAACAACAATCGGACCTTAAACTATGTCAACAATATCAGCCACACCAGACCTTAAAATGACATCATCCTGACAGATTCCACCATCACAGTAGATGATAGTGAAATCAATATTTCTTACAAGATTCCTCAATTTTTATGATATATCACTCGTCGCACCCAAAAAGGTCTAGAATAACAACAGCATATCCAAATCACAAACATGCTTAGTCTGAGGTCTCTAGGCTCAACAATGCACTGCCCAAAGAATTCCAATACTTCCCAGACATCTAAACTACAGATTCAATAGGATGTCACCACCTCAAAAAATCCTGAAGAGCCCACACTCACACTCTCAATTGCAAACCATTCACTGACATGACTCAGAATGAGTTCAGCTACTCATACTCCTCTAACTAGAGAGTCAACCAAACTTTCACTATGCCAAAACCACCAGACATTTGATGCTCTACCAATGACTTGGGTCTAATTTGACGCAACCATTAAAACTTCTTCACTTTAATAATTTTTGAAGGCAAGCAATGCACAGCAGTTCAGCTCCTGAAGCTTCAAAGATTGTCAAATACTTTTCTGAGAGAATTGAGAAGATGATGCACTAACTAACTGTGTCACAGGCAGAGCTTACAACTTACCCTTTGCAATTTTATCTTCAACCATTGTCTTCAAAGCTGCTGCTTGTCTGAAGTCAGGTGCAATCTGGAGACAAAGGAGATTGTCAGAAAAGAATGCACAAACGAAGATAAAATTAATGCTATTCAATGCACAAGTATGAATCTGGACTACATATGAACAAGGAAGCAGAGACTTGCTTACCAAAAGAGCTTGATCAACGAGGCGCCGGCTCCTGGCATATTCTCCAGCTCGATATTGACCAACTGCTAAAAGATACAAGATTTCCCTCTTCTGCATTGAAGCTCCCTGACCAGACAATGATGCTGTGTAGAACCAATGGCAAGTCAGTTCAATCAAATGCCCAATACAATGGATATGGTAATCACACCTAGTTGTAACCCTTACCCAAAAGTGACCCTTGCCTAAATTTAACATGGGTTAAACATGGGAACCTAGTTTTGCCCACACCTGTGATCAATACATTTGAAGTCATAATTTTTCCTTTGTTGTCAAGAAATCACATGCTAAGATGCATTCCCAACAAAAATTCAAGTAATGTATAGTAACTGTGCTCAGATGCCAAAAAGGACTATTAGTAGGTGCAGCCACATCGATCACTCCACCTTTTTGCTTGGCAAGACATGTACTAATATTCAGTTACAGAGAAGCTAAAGCATGTGAGTCATAGTTTACTTAGTATATTTTGGCTAGAGAATGTACTCCTACCAGGCCCTTCTTGAGGTGGAAGTGTCTCTTATTAATGCAAATTACAGATATCGATTGAAAACCAGGACTCAGTGAGCTGGATTTCAGAATGCTTCAACTTCCTTGACAACGAAAGTAGGTCAAGGGTTAACCAAATGTCAACTCGTTGCAGGAAAAAAGTGGGCGAATTCTCTCGCAGCAATAAATGATTCATAGAATTATTTACTAATACCATTCACAGTACATAAGAGAGATGAGTAATCATTACTCTGTCATAGTAACCCACCCATCTGCACTTGATGTAACTGTCCACATGTATGCAAACCAGTCGAAAATCTCCTGCCATGGTGAGACTTGGTGACAGAGATACTAACAAGCCATCAACAGAGCATAAAAGGTTTTTTAACACAAGGGTGGAACAAACCTTCCAGCATGGCAATACCCCTCTGCACATCTGGTGCATTGCGTGAATGAACCAGGGCCCATGCCAGCCGCATAATACTTTCACTCTTATCACCACCGGAAACCTCAGCCTCATGCTCGCAGGTCTGCATACAGATGAAATTGTAATATCAAAATTCATGTTTGTGTCTCTTTCAAGTACTGATAAACCTCCGAATTGGTGCAAAAAGTTGCAAACAGTGCCTCAGAGACCCTAACAAGAACCTTTGGCACGGGGGAAAATACTCAGAACCACTCGGTAAAATCACGCTTACATTAACACAATCACAAACAAGTCGAATTCGTGAACACATGTGGAAATTACTGGGATCCATTCATATGATAAATGGAGTGAAAAATCGTTAACTAAAACCCCATGTTCTGCAAGAATTGGATTAACATCGTCTACGGAGGGAAGGAAGCTTGACAAACTCACAGCGATCATTTCTGAGTCGGTCCATGGCAACGCATCCCCACCTCCAAAAAAGGACTCGATCTTGTTCCCGATATTTGTGAAAAACTGATCCGCCATCTCTTCTTTTATAAAGTCTCCAATAAGTCTGCAAGCGCAAAAAGTTAGCTGTTGAATCTCCAAAACCTCGACTGCATTCTGCCCTAACTCTCGACCAAGGCTACCAGGACAATCCAAACCTTCTGGGAAAGAGATCCATTCCCTCTACACTGTAGCACTCACACCCTTGTAAGCAAATCCCAACATCCATAACCTAATCTAACAGAGCTGCCAAAGTCCACTACACTCCCAGCAGCCTCATATTCTCAACAGATTCCAGACTCCCCACCCAGAAACCCTTTGCAACACAGAGGTGGGAAAATCGCGGCGTAATTCAGGAAGGTCGTCGATGATGGGGAGAGAACAGATGCCCCAGCCACCTCATTGCACGAGTGTTTCAAATTGTAGTTGCGACATAGTTGCATGAGCGGCAGGGATTGTAAGGAAAGGCGGAGAGAGAGACAGAGACAGAGAGCATAAGATAAAAGCATTAAGCAGAAGACATCATCATAAGCATAGCGAGCAAAAGTGAGATTTAAGACGTACGCAGAAATTTTGCAAGGAGTGACAGAAGAGGAACTGAAAGCACAGGCAAAGGGCTGTGAATCGAAGCGAGAATCGGTGGCGTCGTTGTGAGTAATAAGAGTGCTTTGCGCTGGTCTGTGTGGTGAGTAGGAGGCTTAGTGGTAGTGATGTTGTGTTGGAAAGAAGACGCAGATTCTGTTATCCTCGAGTGTCGTAGATTCCTGGAAGGGCGTAAGTGGGAATCAGCGTCCTACGTACATTTGAAGTCTCGCACGATTACAGTAGCGGCGGGAAGCGTGGTCTGCTCTATCTTTCCTTCGTGGAGGCTTCCTCCCTGATTACATACTACCTTCTTTAAGTCATGCAAGCTTCTTTTTCTTTTTCTTTTTCTTTTTCTTCTTCTTTTTCTTCTTCTTTATTGCTTGGGCTCCACTCCGTGACGTGGCAAATGTCACAATAGCAAGGAGGAAATTTGCAATGAGAGATTGGGACGAAGGTGCCACTGTGCACGGGAGGGATCTGCCGACGTGGCAGGTGAAATATTTTGTGTTCTCATAGAGTTAAGTATGCAAAAACCGGATTGAAAATCGGACCTCACTTCATTTACTTACATATGGTTGTTGGAAGTCCATGTTTGTTGATTTCTTAACTAGATATATAGGTCCTCCCAATTGTGTTCACTATCGAGTGTAGATTATTTATTAATATTTGAAAACATGTTCTAATCTCTTTTAAACATGTGTCTTTGTGATGTTTGCTTTTTGATTCTTACTGAGCCACACACCAATCATATAAAGGGTTCCGATTAAGAAAACAAGCCATTGAAGACACATTTACCTTAACCCTTACTAGAGTTAGGGCCGGATTAGACTATGGTGAAGAAGTGCACTAATTGGTCAAGAATCTCCGCCTAGGACAAGGCTTATTTGAGGTAAATTTGATATGGCAGACCCAATGGAAAAAAAATTAATTTTTTTGCCTCGACTTGGAGTTCTCCGGAGATCAAGTTTCTTTTCCAAGGGTTTGAGGTTGTCCAAGAACCTTGACTTCCAAAGAACTCCCCCAACAAAAAGTGTTGCTATGTTAGCAACCATGTCATTTTTTCATCCATGCTTGAAGTTTTCCAACAGAGAAGTCTTGGCCATAGTGTAAACCATGGCCGGTGAAGAACCCAATTTTGTAGCCAATCATAATGCTCCATTCCCCTAAAATTCTTGACATGTGCACTTCTTCACTGTAGTCTAAACCAGACCTTATAGTTATTTGTACGGTAAAGCAAATGAAACCATGGCTTTCATTCCAAACCTTGAGAATTAACACAAAATCACCCAAGTTTCTCAATGCTTGGGTTACCATACACAAAGAATGGAATCGGGCTATTAACAAGCGGCTAGTCGCATGGTCTCTGCCTTAGTATTTGAGGAAAAAAAAATAATTAACATGACGATATTGTGGAACATAATTTGGAAGTTTAAATGCAAAATATATCGGTTTATGGTCTGTCCAATATGCTTCAAGAACTCCAGAGATGCATTGTTGAGTTGGAGCATTTGTCCATACATGATCAATTTGGGAATCATATATGGTTGTACTTTCTTGAAATTGAAGATACATGTTATAAAATTTCATGAAATGTTGGAGTTCTTTGACATGAGATGAATTTTGGTCGAGCATGTTGATGTTAAAATCACCTAATATTGTTGTAGGACAAGAGGTTGGTATTGTACTCAAAAAGTGTCGAAGGTGGTTCAAGAAAGTTGTGAGAGGGAGTGTTGAAGGTCTATACAAAGCTATTATATGAATGGATTTCCTCGTGTTTGTGTTGAACGATGCTACAATGAATTCTACTTCTAAAATAGAATGTGTTTCATGGAAAAATAATTTGGTATGATTATCGTAAACTATCATTGTGCCATTACGGTCGTATACATTTAAAAATGAATGTTTCGACGTATCAATAAAAGAAGTAATATCTGAAGTTTTGGGGTCAAAATGTGTTTCATTGAGACACAAAATGTGAGAAGCTTGTAGATTATAATCAGAATAAATATCATCTTTGTGAAGAGATAATGATATAGTGTTAAGTGAACAAATAACAACGTGAGAATCTCTAAATTCTGCTAATATAGGCACATTAGGGACCCAACGAGCTGTCGTTCGTAAGCGATTCATCTCTATTGACACATTTGGATCAACTTGGAAATTCTTCATTTGTAAAGGTTGAAGTAAATATAATTTTTCCTTTTTTTTGATGCGGGATAGTGCAGTATAAGTTAAACCATGTCTATAAGCACCAGTAGGATCAAACGCCAAATAATCTAACGAGAGTCCTTGTGCGCGATGTATAGTACGAGCAACAGCTAATTGAATAGGAAATTGAGTCCGTGTTATGATGTGATTAGAATTTGAACCAATTTGAATTTCTTTGCAAATCGGTTCAATTGGTGTCCATGTAGGGTGTATTTCTTGTGTATACAGGTGATTGTTTTGTATTCTTGTTAAATGTCCAGTTTTGGAGTTGTTAAATAGTATCCAAATGATAGTTTGAGAATTTGGTAAAAGACTCAATCCTTTAAATAATCCATCGGCCCCATTTACCAAACCGTCATGAGTTGCATAATTACCAGCACAAAGTTCAACCAACATGTCTTTTTTGACACGGATTTCAATATGCAAACCTGTTGTTTCATTTGGATCATCTCGAAGTTGAAATGATTTTGGACATAAATCATGATGTTTATCTTGTTTGTACAAAACATAAACATTACCTTCAGTACGTTGAAAAACAGATTCATTGTGTTGCAGTCTTGGTTCATTTTTATAAAACAAGTATGGAAATTTGGGGTCACGAGGAGGATTTCGAACACATTGATTATTGACAATATCAATGTCATTTTGTGTTTGTGTGGCGGTTCTAAATCGGTTTAATATATCTATGAATTGTTGATCACTTTGTCTCATGACTTGATTCAGTTCATAACATTTAATTTTGTTCAACCAAAAATCTTCCACTAAGTCATCCATAGATTCATTGGTATTTTTAAAGACTCCGGAATCCCGAACAGGTTGGACTTGGAAAAAATCTCTTGTAATAATGACATCAAGATTTTCAAAGAATTTTATATGGAGTCGTTTAATTGATCTCAAACGGAGGTCGGTAAATTTTAATATCCTTTTATCTATTAAAGATATTTCGTCTAAAACAAGTAATTGTAGTTGATCATATTTTTTAACCAAAGTGTCAAGCCGCTCAGAACTCAAAGATGGAAGGTTTTTGCAATTAAGGGACAAGGAAAGGCTAAAGTGTATTGTTGACCCATATATATTGTATGTTGTTTTTCCTGTATACGCCATAAGCAAGGCTTTCTTTTTAAAAGGATTTGAGTCAGGGTGCCTATTATAAAAACGAAGAAGAGCTTGAATCAAAAGCATCAATGTAAAAGTTTTTCATGTGCCAGCTCCTCCTGTAATGAATAAATGAATTGATTCCTCTGGCTTTTGTTTTTTTGTATACATCACATCATCAAATATGTGTCGTTGTTCTTTATTCATTTTTCTTAGTAATGAGTAGTATTCTTGTTATGGTAATATATGATCTTGTGCGATAGAATCATTTGAATCAGGAATAGTCAAAGCATCTGATTGTGACGAAACAAAATATTCATGATTGATGTTGTAAGACTCAACGTTCGTACAATCCGTTATTGGTTGAGGTGATAACGGAGTATCTGCATCTGTAAATTTATCCATCCACACATTTGAATCATTTGCACTTGCTAATTCATGAGCTCGTGATTCTATATCAACCCAATTCATGGTGTGTTCATTTTCATTTTGAAAAGTATATACAACTTTTTTTTTTAATTTTTAGAATGTCTTCTTCATGTGCAATGTATGCATCATGCCATGTTGGGTGGTGTTTCTTGAGAGATTCTTCACTTTCAACAAATGGAAAAAATAATAATAATTGTTCCCTATAATAATTTTCAGGATCTCGATGTTGATTATAATGAACATAACGAACCACGTGTGATTTTTTCCTCCTTTTATTTCTATTGTAATCAGCGACATATTCAATTAAACTAATGTTATGGATAACTCTTGGTCTTTCAATGTATTTGTCAATTTCTGACTTGCACATTACATCTGTAGAATCCGGGTTTAATTCTTTCAAAGATTTTATATTTTTTAAAACAAATGTTCGTTCCTGAGGAGGCGAAGTGTTAATGAATTTAAATGATCTAGATGCATGGTATAATGGAATAGAAAGCACTACATATATAGGTAGTTGTGCGGACATTTGTTGAGCATTAAGGAAAGCATTACCCATTTTTCGTATTCGAATGTTTGCTTCAATATTTTTTAAGTACAATTAGCAATAATTTTATTTAATTCTTGGGTCACGGTTTTATCTATTTTTGTTAAATAAGAAGTACAATAACTTGCTACTGCATATGAATCAAGTATAAATTGAAGATCTATGTTTGCTTGCCAAATATTCCCAGCATGTATACTAAATGGATTTGTACGTACATCTTCACACGTTCGTCGCAAAAAAATAGTTGGTTTTTTTAACTCTATTCTTAGTGAATCAATGTATGTTTGTTTATCTATAGATAATAAATATAAAAATGTCTAAAAAGACATTGTTGTCTCTATGTCCATATTATTTAAAGCATTGAAAACTTGTGTATTTATATTATTCAAACGAGCCTTATCAATAAATGATATCGATTCCGATAATGGGTTTAAAATTCTTGTTTCTTCCATAGGAGGCCATGGATAATTGAAACGACAAACAACTTGATTTTTTTTCCAGTATGTTTTCTTGTGACGATGTATCTGTACTTCACGAAAATTTGGTGTTAAAATATGACTATCGCATGAAATATATTTATCTACAAATTTTTCAATGGTTGCATTAGAAGCAATGCCATAAATTGGTGCATTTCAATCCACAGTAATCCGTGGTCGTGTTCGCTTCCTCGATATTAAAATTCTGTAATAAAAAAGTAATCAACAAGATGACCAAATATTGATTTATCTTTTAAACAAAGTTTTCGAAATGATTTCATACGATGATGGTAATAGCGTGCGCATGTTATAGGGTCACACCGTATGAGGTCCGCTATGTGTTTGGATTCTAATTTATCAAATGGCATATTTAATGCTAATTTTTTATAATTTAAATCATACAAACATTGCAATAAAGGTGGCCATTTACTTTCTGCACTAGTAAATGTCACAAAAAACGTAGGAGGGCCTAATTGTCGAATCATAGCAAATACATTTTTCCGCAATTGACTTAAATAATCGGGTGACATACGTAATTTTGAAAGATCCATATATTCAATATCGGATTTTAAAATATTATCTAGGTTTGGCTTTTCCATGACATCTTTTGCTTGAAGTGTTCTATTAAGAAGTTTTCCCTTACGAATGCGTATCCAAGACAATGCCATCACGCCATGGATCAATACTTTGATAGCCTTAAAGAATAAATTTGGTATAGAGATTGCAAAATTATGATTTTTATGTAACAATTTCCATTGAGCAAGTTTTTGGTATGAGAGTTTTATATTTCCTTTATAACGAGGTTGACCAAAAAATAATGTTGAAAATTTTAATTCTTCACTATACTCATCATGAAAGAGACCTAATATTTGTTCAAAAGATAAAAGATTTTGCACCATTGTATCAGTTGCAACATTTTCATTTTGTTCTTCAAATCCATCTTCATTGTTAGTTTCACAATTATGATTGTCATTATTATCATCTTCATATGTGTCATCCACATTTTCAGCAACATTAGTACTTTGGGTTTGTTGTGATAATGCAAACATGCTATTCCATTGAGGATGAATGCTTACTTCAATATTTTTGTACAAAGGTGTATCTAGAAGAGCATGCAATGTTGACATTACATAACTTGGACGTACATTTCCTGGTATAATGGAGATTTGTACTCCAATCTTCTTTTTAATGTTAATCCAATTGTAGCTTCTTCGTGTGGAAGACGAGGCAGTACAGATTGTGTAGAATTTATATTTGAAGGGACATTAATTATGCTTCCTTTAATGCTATATTGTCCATAACCTTGAAGTTGCTATATTTGTGCAAAAGCCAATCTAGGTGAAACCAATCGTTCTTCTAGTTCGTTAAGCTTTTGTACACATTCAATACTTTCATTTAATTTTACATTGTTAGGTACCAAGAATTTAGGAGTTTTGTTTTTGGAAAGGTAAGAATGATAATTTCTACATAAAATAGGCTTTATGCCAATTTGTAAATCGGGAATGTATACCAATCATTTTTCAAAGGTATTTTTACTTATTGTTGTTGTTTGTGTTTTAAACCATATTCTATGACAACAAATACATGGATGTCTTGGAGTGTCTAGAATTTCTTGAGAATATAAATGTCTTATTTTATCTATATTTAAATCTTGCATTTCACTAGTAGATCCATTTGTACTTGTACTTTCACTGTCTCCTTTATCTTCTTTTTGACCTTCATCTTCACTTTCATCTTCATCTTCATCTTCACCTTCACCTTCACCTTCATTTTCATTTACCATTCCCTTTTTACTTTGAACTTCTAAATTTTCTTTTTGACAAATTGTTTCCATGTTATTTTGAGTGTCATTGTCGCCTACAACATCATAATTTTTGTCATTCTTATTGTGACCATTTTTAGCATATGATTTTTTTATTGTAATTGCATTGACATTTGTTAAATCTTTGTCTTTTCGGTAGTAAAGGTGCGACGTGGGGTGTGATGTGATATTACTGATTGTAAATTGTTGAGTGCGATTATTTTTATTTTTTGCATATTTTTGTTTATTATTAAGCATGCGGAGATGATTATAAATTTGATTGAACATTAGTTGTAAATTACGATTCTCTGTTGCAAATTTGATTGCAATTTCTTTAAGTGTGACAGATGGAAATGAAGTTTTTAACTCCTCCAATTGTTTTTCATGGTTGGATAACCAACGAAATCTTTTTTTGGTTGTACTATATTAGACGATGATGGTTGTTCTTGCCGATCATGTAAAGATTGTTCTGTATTTTCATTGAATAATGCATTTGTTGTCGTCATAGTTGAATTGAATTGATTTTGGGACCATTGAAGTTGGTGAGTAACAATTGGTTCATAATGGCCATTTAATGGATTAGGTCCGTCATCGTGATAGAGCAATTGAAATGGTTGGGATGAAATAAATTCTTCACCGACGGATAAACAAATACTCATATATTTTTTGGACCATATGTAAATAGGTTTATTCAAATAAGATGCCAAACAATATATAGCACGATTATCACCCCATAACCCTCCGTCATTTGCACTTATAGACATTTTTTGGATGTATGCTTGTATAGATGTAATTTTATGATCTTCAAATAAAAAGGTTGGGTTAAAATGAATGGATAACATTTCTTGCAACGAATGACTTGGATTTTGAATAGATATAGAAAAGTGATTCATGCATTGTTGACGTAGTTGTATGGATGTTTGAGAATAATGCAATAAATATGCTATGGAGTCAAATAAACAATCACCTGGTATATAATAATATTTTTGAACACGTTGAAGGTGATGTGCATAAAGAACTGGATCAATATCCATAATGGAGATTGTTTGTGTGATGTAAAAAGTAAAACTCAAAATGAAGAATGTATGAACGTAATAAGTAAATAAAAAATGATCCTAATCGATTGAAAAAATGTAATAATTAAATATCAAGAATTCAATAATGTTTGATGACTGTGAAAATATAATTAGTAATGAAGAAATGTGAAAAAATAGTGGCCAGCTAATGATGCGAAAATGCAATGAGGAAATAGGAAAAATGAAAATGTAGTAAGCAAGAAAAGTGAAAATGCAGTGAGTAAATAGAAAAGTGAAAATGCAGTGAATAAAAAACGGATGGATGTGAAAATGCAGTGAGTAAGAAACGGATGGATGTGAAAATGCAGTAAATGAGTAGGCACAATGAAAATGCAATGATGAAAATGACAATGTAAAATGCACTGAATAATTAGGTAACGTGAAAATAGATCGAGTAACAATTGAACATGAAAATGTAATGAATAACTAATGAATGTCAAAATAAAATATTGAATATGATGATATGAATACGATGGTATAAATACGATGATATGTTGTTGTTTTCACAATCGTAGATGTTGTTTTCAAAATTGTAGACGTTGTCGTTTTTGGGCAAAATGCCAAAGTCAATACATATATGTAAAATTTGCTATATAGTATAACATACTATAACACACAACCAATATAACACACTATAACACACAACCAATAGAACACACTAGAACACACTAGAACACACTATGACATATGTATCAAGGCAAATTTTTGTAAACTATATCAAACAGAAGAAGATGCTATGATCACACCAAGATTATCATTGGATTCATTGAATCCAATAAGCTCACCCAAAGGACTCAAATCAAATTCACCTCTTACAACTAGGGATCCTAGTGCTTCAATTGCTGCAATGCGGTCGGTTGCATAAAAATCAAGGAAATCAGATTCAGACTTGTGCAACAGGGCCTGAATCCATGCGGCGCTCACAAATGCAGCAACAGAGGGTGCATCCTCGACGGCAATAGTAACATTGATATGAATCATTAAAGAGCACGGAGCATCCAACTTGCAAAGGTTGCAATGATAATTACCGGATTGTTGACGGTAGATATCCCCGAGCTTACAATTACCACACACCCGCTTGTATGGTAATGCGGATGGGTTGACCACAGTCATACACCCCGTAATCTGCAATAATCCAACAAGAAATGCACGTTTATATTTGCACATAATTTATAAAAATGAATGAAAAAAGAACACCAATCAAATAGAATAGTGTCATTACCTTCCGAGCAACAACTTGGCCCTGATTTTTGATGTGTGTGTTGAAAACAGCGGTAAGCTTGGATTTCAATGTGCTAGAGTGCACTGGTGCCAGAATAGATGACCCAATTGTAAGAAGCCGAACATCTCCTTTGTTGGAGCATGCTACGTTTTTATGATGATATGGGTAGGTTCACCTTTGCGGAATTGTTCCGCAAGTGAATGAAAATCACTTTGAAAAGCTGACAAAAAGCTTACCTACACATGCAAACTGAAATTAGAAAAGATGAAGGTGATTTTTAAAATGACAATAATCGAAATAAGGTATTGGAAGTACTTGAATGTCTTCAGCATCATGTCCGTCAGCAACTAGAAGCTCAAATTTTTGATCGACTTCTCCTCTCACGCCAATGACAGTAACAACAAGTGTGGAAGTGGCAAACGGTTGGAGCATTCGCCGTGCAAAAGAACGGATCGTATCTGATACGTGGAAGAAAAGTTTAATTGGAGGATCAAATGGCGGAATCTCAGAGACCTTTGTGGCAGTAGAAATATCTATTGTCCAGTCCGAATCTCCCTTGTCATAATCTGACCGGCCTCTCACACTAAAATTCTCCAACCGCAAAAACTTTCCCCTCTTCAGTTTATCCACGTGCGTTTTCACCAAATTTCCCTTCACAGTTACAGTTATAGTCGTTGTACCAACTGTGTCCGTAACATCTGCGTGGAAAACCCAGTGAGTTGGAGATTTCGATGCTGACATAGTGCTCCCATAACAAGACAATACAAAACACTCAAAAACCACATCCCGAATAGCATTATCTATCTCTTCCAACAATACAGTGGGACGCTCAGCTCGTTTCATCATGATACCTCCAAAAGAACGACGACACACAAGGTAGCAACAAGGAGAGGAAAACAAAGCCAGAGAGAGCTCTGAAGGAAGAATGAGGAGCTCGAAGAAGAATGGGGAAGAAGATGAAGGACAAGATTTCTATTGAAGCTCTTAGGAGGCGGCTCTACAGTTCTAGTCAGAGTTTTTACTAGTTCTAGTCAGAGTTCTTATTAGTTCTAGTTCTAGTCATAGTTTTAAATAGAGTTTTAATTAGAGTTTTACCTAAAGTTTTAACTAGAGTTTTATCTAGATTTTTAACTAGAGTTTTAACTAGAGTTTTACCTAGAGTTTTAACTAGAGCTTTTACTAGTTACTAGTTACTAGTTCTAGTTCTACATCTCTAGTCAGAGTTTTTACTAGTACTACAATTCTAGTCAATTTACTTATTACTTTATTTTACTTTTACGCCATAGTTTAACTGTTCAGCAACGTAACTCCTAAAAACGCAACGTTTTCGTGGTCTCTCCCCTATAGGGACAGAGACAACAAATGGCTTCCTAGCTAGTCATACTAGGATGGGTGGGCCAAGCTTGCCTTGCATAAGCCGATCCAAGATTTAGAACAATGGGTCCCATGCACATACCCTATTTTAGATTCTAAAACACTCTCAAAATCTGAGAGGTGGAAAGAGGACGTCCCAAAAGTTTCACCCAACTTTCAATATAAGCTCTAATGCACAATGAATTGACAAACTCTTAATAGAAAGTTGTCTCAAAGAAGGATCAAACCCCGATGAAATCCACGGTTTCGTCCCTCTTTGAGCCTCTTCATAGATAACTCTATTATCCCCAAGGTTTTGTGTGTTTTCAAAATTTGGTGTAAAACGACTTGCAAGCTTGCTTTATGAAATATTGTTGAAGCAAAATTGTAAGTTGTACGGTTGGACCTTGTAAAATACATACAAGCTTACAGATAATAAGGATTAAAGGGACATTTTGCTCTCTCCAAGGGTAGGACCGTTGATTAGGTCTAGAGGTTTGCTCATGTCCACCTACATGTAACTATTTCAACGGTGGTACACTTCTTTATAATCCGACAAAACGTGGCCTTTGTAACGATTTTACATTGGAACTACAAAACTAATTGCAAGCTTCTTCTCATGACGGGTTGGAATTTGTTGGATTAAATTAATTTTGGAATATGATTTGGATAAGCATATGGAACAATGTTTTATAGTTGGCCTAAAATTAGGGGTTAATCTAGGGATTAAAATTCTAGCCTTTCTTAGTTGCACACAACTCCAAAAGAAAGTTATTCTTTGCACAATTAAGCTATGGCAATATGTTCATAACATCTTTTCTTCTTTGAATCTCTTCATTGTCTTGGGAAAATTTCTTAAAATTTGTTCATCTCTCATGCAAAAAAACTTTGAATCACAATATTTTTTCTAGAAGTGATACATTGCTTATGACTTGGTCACATTTTCATAAATAAATAAATAAATAACCAACGTTGGGTAATCCAACGTGAATTTGAAACCGTTGGCCCTACCCTACTCAAGAATCCTCTTGGTGCGGGGTGGGGTTTACTGCCTACCTTGTGGTGGGTGGGCTCTTGGCTTCCTACCTACCTAGCTTGTTTTTTGCATCAAGTAGAGAGAAAATTTCATGGTGGGAATTGAACCGCCAACCACTTCATTCAGAAATGGGTACCTCTCCACTATCACCCAGTAGTTTAGGATCATCTTGGACCATCATATTTTCAAATAAGTTCATCAAATCCTATGTGTAGTTGAGATCCAAAAACCTATTGAGAACATAAACCAAGTTCTACACAACCTTGCAATTTCATAGTAATCCATAGTCTATGGGGGTAAGATCAAATGGATTTCATTACCAAGATGAGCTCCTTCTCCACCGATGATCCTACAAATAATCACCCACAAACATCCACAAAATCTTTTGGAAAGTGATGCCCTTGCATATTATGCTAAATGTTATGTTCAAACTGAAATGAGTCATTTAATAAAAATAAAAAACATCCAAAACAACAAAATGTGTCTTCCTCCCAACACAAGGGCGGATGCAACTTTCAAGCGTATGGATGATAAGAGTTATCCGTAAAGTGCCTCAAAGTGGGATGAAGCCGTGGGTTTGATCCTTCTTTGAGAAAACTGTCTATTAGGAGCTCATTAGCCCGTCGTGTATTGGGGCCTATTTGGAAGTTGGGTGAAATTTTCAAGACCTCTACTTTCTTGCAAACATTGAGAAAATTTCAAGATCTAAAATAGAGTACTTGCTATCCTAAATCCTAGATCAGCCTATGCAAGGCTAGCTTGGCCCACCCATCCTAGTAGGACAAACTAGAAAACCGGTTTTTAATAGCCTGACACCACTCTTTGTGTATGATAATTTAGGCATTGAAAAAACGTGGATGACTTTGTGTTAATTCTCATAAAGTTAGGGTTTGGAACTGTTAAACCCATCGTTTCATTTGCTTTACTTTACAAATAACTCTGACAGCTTTAGACCATTCTGAACAATTTGGATTATTGAGGAAATTAGTGTAACTTAGAGATAATTAGTAAGCCTTTAATGTTTACACCATCTTAATTTTCAATACAAGAGGGCGGGACAAGACAAGTGAGATTGCAGCATGGTTCACGAGAGTTGCATCGTCCGTCTTCGTTCGTTCGTTCGTTCGTTAGTTGGTACGGGTGTCGCTCAACGGCTCTGTGATATTTGAACGCAGGCTCCTCCGAACACACAAGAGAGGCCTGTCGCTCCGCACTGCTCCACAAAATCTTGCCTCTCGTGCATCGCATCATTTGTCTCCTGCTCCTCACGTTCTCCGCTCGCTTTTATTTCCAAATACTACATTCTTAGGTGTGGATCCACATCCGTCGTCTCCGACTTCTGCTTCTCTACTGTGAGGGGCCAGGCTTGCGTCGATGGAGAGCAGGAGGCTGACCCGGCGCCAAGTGCAGCACCTGGGTGCAGATCCCACCACAGAAGGTACTTACACGCCTTTCCATTCTATCTCGACAGGAATGCATGGCACCTGCTACACATCACAGTTTCTGGGCTACGGTGACTCTCGGAAAATTTGTTGGTTCGCCCCTCCATTCGTTTTGGCGTTATGCTCAGTTGTTGCTCATCTTAGCATTGCGCAATTGGTTGTGTGTAATGTCTGTCGAAGTCAACAAGAATGCCCCAAGTGGAGACATAAACCCTAACTTCCGACTCCATGGTCTGCAGTGGTATTCAGGACTGCAAAGAAGCCCACTCCGAAGAAGAGCAACCGTAAGCCCCTAGCTGATAAAACAAATGATTCTCCTGTATTGGGACTAGTTCCAGCCACTCCAAAAGCTGGCAAGCTATGTTGCGTTGAGAAATCACCTTCTTCAAAACTGCGAAAGTGTCCAAAGTCTTCACCAGTGACTCCTGGAGAAGAACTACTGCGCACACAGGTTACCCCTAAGCCCATCCTGTGACCCAAGGTGGCAGCGGCTAGGTGTGTCGGAATAATTTTCTTCTATGAGCAAAGCGTATTTGTAATAAACTCTGGACTGTAATGTGTTCATATTGTGATCCTTGAGTGCAAAGTTTTGAGTAATGTCTTGACATTGTTTCAATATGTTTCAAAAGTTGGCTAGATTTCAAGTGACCACCATAGGTCCGCAATTGAAGTACAGTTGGCCGGTTGCATTGAAGTTGGACGTTGAGCGTTGTTTATGCGTCTGTTCTTTCAGGTGCAAAGTCTCCTAAGCAAGGTTGACAATGAGGGGTCAAAGAAGACCAACTTGCATGCATTGCTATCTGAGTACTGCCCATCTCCAGGAGGATTGGAGGCTCCTACTCCTGCTAACACCCCTGCCGATTTGTCTTCATCCACACGGCTCTCTACTCTTGCTTCTCAATTTCGCATACCTCTTGCACCCTTTGAAGAGGAAGCCGCTTATGTTTCCTCCGAAGAGGGTAGGCAGTGCGAAGAGGGTAGGCAGTGCGAAGAAGATGAAGAGCTTTTGCCGCTCGACTTGCAGCTTCTGAGTATGTTTGCCAAAGCATCTAAAGCACCAGCGGACGCTGCACAAGATACAAAACCGGATGCTCTCGACCATGACTCTCTCGAACATGCCCAACAGGTACGAAATCACATAACAAATAGGCACGTTCAGTCGAACCAGGTCCAACTGCAATTGGATGATCTCAACATGAAATGCATCCTCAACATTGCTGCGTTCCAGGTCATGTCAAGGACAATATGGATTCAAAAAATAGTAAACAATATCGTTCCAAGTCCTATAATAGAGTTGTGCGCAGTTGCTCTGATGTATCCTGTTTGTGTGTCTTTCTGCGTCGTGTAGGCTCTGAGTACTCTTTAATATGGACACATGTCCCAAGCAATTCTCACTAAAATTCCATTCGGGCAGGTGCTTGACAAAGAACGTGAAGAGGATGATTCCGACGTGGATGATACTGTATCCGAATGCTCTCTTGCTGTGAATGTGAGCTCACCAGGAGCAAATCGCTCGCTAAGACCAACTCCTGAGAAGTCTTGCTTGAACGAGTCGGCAGTTGTTGCCCCTCAATGGCAGCAGCGACGTACCCCTCGTAAGGTGAAAGTTCAGGAAGAACAGTCCCAGGAGTACGAGGCCTACGAATATAATGACGACTACGACTATTATGGGGAAGAAGATGCGGACGTGCATCCAGAATTCGATGAGCTCTGTAATGCAATCAGTAACATTTCAATGAATGAGGACGGTAAAGTGGGGCTCCCAGCTTTTGAAGGCCGCCATGTCCGATTCAACTACAACAGTGATGACGAACTGGAGACGGAAGTAGTGGACGCTTCTACACTTCAGGGTAAGACTCACGTGTGCTGCCCAGAGTTGCTTTTATGAAATCTTGTTTTGTGTCTCTTTCGTGGATTGCATCTCCTTGTGGTTCAAGGGCATGGATCTGTATCTCGGATTCTTACCGGTTGTGATCTTGGAAGTCATGTATTGAACTGGAAAACGCACAAGGGCTTCTTGACAGCTGGTTTTGTGCTCACATGATCAACTCTATTTCCCTAGCTGGCCTGTTATTATAATAACCGTTGAACAACTTCTTCATTTGCAGGGCCGCCAACTCCTGAAATTCTGCGCCTCAAGGGCTTGCCAACTCCGAAAGGAAAGCACCTACGCTTCACTGAGGAGGAGTAACTGTCTAGGCGACCACCTGTGTAATTTGTAAGTAGTGTATATTCATCGATGCAGTGTCCAGCATGATGAGATCTGAGTAGTAGATAAGTATCCAGGCTCTGTGATCATGTAATTTTGTCACTGTGAATAATTCGTGAATAATTCACGTAGAATAGATAAAGCACCAGTACTCCCACAACTTGTGACAGACCGGTGGATATATGAACTGCGATGATTCTTTATAAAATAAGCCAACATACATTTTTGATACTATTCAGTATGCTATGAAGGCCTGTCATGTTGAAATTATTTCATCGACGTGAATTTCGGAATGCAGGACGTTTTTGTTTTCTATTACTAGAAACTTCCAGAATCTAATTCATAACATGATGCCAATTTGCAACAAGTCCCTCATCCACACTTTCTGGTATCATCTACAAGTTTGAATGATAGACGTTCCAAAATATAGGGTACAGACGTACCTGCAGATAGGGTAATGCAATATGGTGTCCATAAGCCAGATGTATCAATTTAGGAAAAATTGATTTTGGAACAGAAAAACAGAAAATTCCAGGAAATCGATGTCCGAGAGCGTGAACTTGATTTCTTAGGTCTGAGAGACTTGGCATTTTTGCAATTTGAAATGCCTGTAATTTCATTCTGTACATTTAAATTTGTGGACCCTTCTGTTCATTTGATCTCTTCAAAGATCTATCGAAGATGAAGCAGTAGCCGTTCAGGTTGTTCTACAAGTAGCTTCCATTCATTACAAAACCGTGCAACTGTAGCACCATCTATCACTCTGTGATCGGCTCCCCACGTCACCTGCAATCATGTCCCAGCTCTGGTAAGTACAATTCATACTCTGACCTATTTCCCATGTCTTTGTGGAAAGCAATGTTGGTCAGCGGTACAGCTAGTCGTTCAAAGGCTGAAAGAATACTTTACAAGAAACTAAGTATTTCAACATTGACCAATCTATATAACAATCTCTAGATTGAGTGAGACACATACGTTCATGACAGTTGCAACTTCTTTCCCAGAAGACAGGGGTTGGACAACTTTCTGCATTCGACCAATGGCAACGATTGCAACTTCTGGAATATTGAGAGTTGGTGAGCCAAATTTGCCCCCAATTGCGCCAAAGTTCGACACTGTAATTGTTCCACCAGTAATGTCATCTGTGCCCAACATATTCATGCTTGCTAGTTGGATCAGGCGGGATAGCTCTGTTGCAATCTGCCATTACAAAAGCTGTGTGATTAATGGTTTCATGCTTGAGTCACAGGACAAGTATCCATCCAACTGGACTTCATGACAGTGTACTTGATATTGGATAAAACCTCTGGCAGAGACTACAGCAACACTCACCTCCAGTACTGAAAGTTGCTGGACGTGTTTGATGTTGGGAACCACAAGCCCAAAGCTTGTGGCCATTGCAACTCCAATGTTATGTGAAGCTGCAAAACGAGTAATTACCATTGGTATCTGGTGAAGTAACAAACCTTGCAAAATACATGCAGCCTAACAAACATGTCTTTCAGACTACTACTGCTGTGACAAGTCTTAACTCCATCGAAGTAGACTTTTACATCATCTCGGCCTTCGATAAATAATAGCCTGGCCACAAATGAGTACTAATTCTATGTTTACCAAGGAAGGGTTGAGATTTCTTTTGGTGAAAAGAATAAGGCTACTCCGATTAGTGAAGTTGCTGATATAATAACACTATTTGTTGATTGACAGTTAGGATAAACCTGTGTTCATTTCAAGTATGGAGCACTCAAACCATCTTGTAATCTTAGCATTTAATCCAAATGATCACAGGTGTTAAGAGATCACCTCTGACTTGGATTTCTGTCACAGATTCATTCACGGTGCTGTTCATGATTGGGTACTTCTGCAACGCCATTGACAAGGATTTAATAAGGAAAGGCAGGTAGGTAAGCTTTATGCCACTCTCCAGTGGTACACTCTGGCTAAGCAAGCTTTTCAAAGCCACCAGCTTGTCGACTTCAATTTCTTCCATATAGTGAAAATGTGGTACGGCTGCAGCAGCTGTCATAGCCTTTGCCATGGCTCGTCTATAGCCCCTAAACAATCCAAAATGCACCCACCAAGCACCAAGTGAATGGAGTCAGTGAATCCGATACAAATATGGGGTACAAGCTCTTCATTTAACTTCATTATCCATAACACCCTATGTGGAAAAATGATATATGGCAACATTGCTTGTCAATGCTCCTCATTCTGGTCATATGCTCCTCATTGAGCAAGTATTGTTGCCACAACTAATTTTTGACTCATTCATTAACATTTTTGCCGAGCATTGACAATGAGGATCATATGACCTGGTCACCCTTGCTGTACTCCTGGTCATATGCATTTCATTGACATGCCTTCAAAGAGTACTAACCTTAGTGCCATCTAGAAGCACCTTTAACACAGTTTTAGAGTTTGTACCTGACATGGATGATAGTGTCTTCTCCATTAAACAATCCACTGTTGGGATCTGATGGCACAGGAGCAAATTCCTTCTTTAAATACTCGCTAACCTCTGGCTTTTCCTTCTCGTTCTTATTTACCTCTGGTTCTTGGGATACCAGTGGTTGCTCAGGGGCCTCATTTATTGTCTGCGATAAACAAAAGCCTGAAATTCATCAATTGTTTGTTGGAAAGATGAGGTGACAGAACTTATCTAGCAAGATCTACAAAGCTTTAGACACACAGCAAAGAACATTACATATAGAAGCATAAACCATTATGGTTTAGCACAGTCATTTGGTTGATGCATCCCAAGATATAACTTGCAAACATGATACCTGACAATTGATAGGAATGACTCTACATCATGCGAGCCTTAAGTACAGTCCTTTACATTCATGTCATTTATTTAAAGGTCGACTCTTAGCAGGAGAAGGGTGTTAATCACCTGGATATCTTCTATTGCGCTTTCTCTTGATGCCACATAGTCTAACACGTCATGCTTCATGATACGTCCATCTTTCCCTGATCCGACCATGTCAGCCAAATTCACACCATATGTTTTTGCCAAATGGCGAACTGCAGGAGTGGCGAGTTTGACCTTCTCTTCCTCTGAGTTCATAATTTTCTTTTCTACTATGCTAGCTGACTGTACAGTCGGCTGTTGCTCATCTGAACTTGAATCTCCTTTTGTCTCCACTTCTGCATCTGCCCTTTCAAGTATCAATTCCAATAAAGTCTCCCCAACCTGCCTTCAAATTCCCCAAACGAATCTGGTAAATAGAAATATATTGATGACCTTAGAGGTTGGACAACAAAAAGCATCTCAAATTCACTTTATATAGAGAGAATTTGGAAAGGCAGAGATATTCATAGTTTGAATGTAGCTATTAACAATATCAATAGCTTCGATCTCCAGGAATTGGTCCACCTGCTGTGGGAAAAACCAGATGAAATTTCTGAGCAGAACCTAATCCTAATTGTATACTAATCTACTCAATTCCAAATTTCTGAAGCTGTTTCCGTTTATGACGTGCATTTACACACAAGTGGTGCTAAAAGAGTAAGATCAAGTACTATTAGGGTGTATCTCATTACCTTGATGATATCCCCAGGCATCCAAGTGAGCATGGAAACCTTGCCCTTGTAACGGCTTGTAATCACGACAGAAGCTTTGTCACTTTGAACCTCGCAGATGGGGTGGAACTCGTCCACATAATCGCCCTGCTCAAAGCATCATCAACTCATTACCCTTACAAACTTACTACATAAATCTCCAACTCGGCTGGCCTACGTACCCCACAGGTACACGTTGTGTCGCCACGTCTGTTGTTTTTCTCCCTGATGAAGTTAGGAAGTCACACAAGTTGCTCCACTCGCAGAAATGTTTTAGTGCCACTCTTAAGTAGTTGCAGATTTCTACGAACCTGTGAGATTGCCTGAAATCCTCCAATCTAATGCCATTTCTTATGGGGAGGAAAGAAACCAAGGACAACACGAAGAAAGGAGTTGAAGATGAAATGTGAGAAAAGGGGTACCTCTTTCACAAACCATTTGATGAGTTCACAATCAGCAATTCCTTCACCAGTCTGTGCCAATGGTATCTCGACTATTCCCGCAGTGGCTTTCACATCAGGCATCTGTATCTCGCTCGAGCTGTATCTCTCCTGCATCTTCACAGCGATGTCAACAACATCATCATGTTGATATTTACATTGGCCCCAAAATAGACTTCACAAATTCCCAACCTACGTTAACTTGTCCCTTGACACCTCTTATGCTACCCCATGACATTTACTGCGATGAACGGCACTTCGAAAATAGGCCGGCAACCAGAAGAATACACCCTGAGGTTTTTGCACTAGAGTTCAGGAGAGTACAAAAATCTCTCGAGCGAGGGTAGATATGATACTGCTTGCATACATATGAAGACAAGTTTAAGATCCAGTGTTGAGTGTCGCGAGGCACTTTACTACTTAGTCACGACCTATATTGTTTTGTTGGTCTCACCCGGTCAGTATTCGAATCTTAAAGAATAAACCCGTTAATGATACTTCTACTCCTGAGTCGAAATTATGAAATTTCATGGATAAAATTATTACCTTACACACACATATATCGGGTGGAAGATTTAATTGATGTGATCGACAGTCATACAATCCTAGAGGTATATTCAAGCGCAATGGTTGCGAATTGGATGACGATTGGGGCAGAGTGAAATTCCAATTTACCAGAGGCAAAGCCAAGGCGGGCAAGAGTGATCGCTGTCCTCTCATACCCGGACCGCTTTGAGATTGAATTACCGACCTTCCATCCCTCCAATTTTTGCGCTGTCTAGTTGGTGACAACTCTGCTGGAGAAGAAGGTGGCCACACCCGAAGAGATTTTGCATTTCTTTGCAGTTCCCAGTCCTTTTCTTCTTCCCTCAGAAATGCACCTGCGAGTGCTCGAGCTCCGCCTTTTTGCCATCTCGCAACCCTGTGAGTTAGGGCTTTCACGCAAGCTGTTGACCTCATGCTGAAACTTCAGTTGTGCAACTAGCAACCTTGGAAAAGAGAGAACGCGATCGACAATCACAAAGGGACAAAAAATCGCTGCTTCAGCCTGAGCCTCAGAAAGAGGTGCAATTAGTACTCGAGATTGCAGCCCCAAGGGTAAGGCCGGGCTGGCTATGGAGGGCTTTCTTGAGTTCTGTACGAAAGATCTCAAATAGGAAAATTCAAGTTGAGGATGCCAAATTTATCCTGCGACGAGTTTCAAAATCTCAACCCCCATGTTACGATGAGAAAGGGAAAAGTAGATTTTGGCCTAGTAGGCTTGCGGAAACTTCAATTCGCCAAAAATTGCTTAAAGACGTGTGTCTAAAGTCCAACGTCGATGTACTTGCACGAAATTCTCTGCCCGATGCTATCAGTTTTTTTCCTAGACCCGAAACAGTGATAGACTTATTCTAATCGCTTTAATCTCGGAAATCCCGATCCTCCATTATCATGTATCCAACCCAACGCAGCGATCATCAATTTGGATTTCCACATCAGACCCACCGTAACCACGTGAATTAAAAAAAAATTCAACTAAGATATCCACCAACAGCGGAATTTCTCTCCTCAGACTCGTGTGAGTCTCCAACACGAACTCCTCGTTCAACTTAGATGCGAGCAGAGCAGAAAAGTTAGCCCGTTGCCTTCAAACTAGAGAAGCTCATCTAATGTTTTTTTACAATTGAGCACGCCTTGTTTGATCGGCATGGCAATCCAAGCACTCTTTCTTCTCACTCGTGAAGAGGAGTCAGTTCTATCGATTGTCAGGTGTTGCCTTATTAGATTTTATGCCGAAGAAGAGGGAAGCGCATGGAATTCTTGCTTCGATGATTTCCGCAACACGTCGATCCCTTTTCTCGTGGGAACAAGCTGTTCTTGTGCCTGGATGGGACTGCCATGTCACCCCTACATGTCCATGCACTCGTCAGCATATAGATGACAACAATCGTTCATCATTCATTCCGCATCCATCTTCAAACAGTCTCATCGCCCAGCTCAGCATCACCATATATCCACGTCATCCACCTGCACTTGGGGTGGATCCGACCTGGAAATACTGGAGTCTTGGTTTGGACATGATCCTTCTTGCCATGCCTATTAAGCTTATTAATAAGGTAATTTGTCTGTGCATATAACTTGCGGCAACCTTCGTTATCCCAAGCTTCAATCCCCGGCCTAGCAAGAGGATGCAAGGCGACAAGCAAACAGCTGTGGCTGACACGCAAATCTCTGGCACTCATTCTTCCCTCTCCTCTCTTCTGTGCTCTTCATTTCTCGTTGCATGGCTCGGATCACATTCGATTGAATAAGAAATTCTGCATCCATTCTTAAAAGTCCAATCCTTTGCGCAACCGACTTGTACTGGATATGGCATATGAAATTCTATGATCACTTGCAATAAGGTCTACTCGCCAGTACTAGTGCAATAATATCAGTGATTTTGCCTTCAAGTTGCATAGTGGATGTGTGACTCAAAGAAATGCTCACTGCTCGATGCAGAGTCAATTGAGGATAAGCAAAATATGAAATATGCTCAGCTTGCACACTGGGAGGACTTGTGATAATTAATTTGGTAGTGAAAAGGTTGGATGGGGAAAGGGTGTCGCAGGCCAGAGATTGAAGGATGCGTTAGAGAGCAATGGAGCGATGGACTCCCTTAGAGCCAGAACTCGAGCGGAAATCTACAAACTACTCAACAACCAGACTCGAGTGAATAACTTTTCGGAAAGCCACGCATCATATAACATTTTGCTGGACTTTGGTACTTCACGACATTTGTATACTCTGGTCGATCAATGTACGGACCAACGCATGTCGACCTTTCCGCGTATATCCAGATACATCCTGCTTCAATTTCATGTTTAACTTGGAGCAAGCAAGAAGACTTGTTACTTTAAGAGAACTGAGGAAATTGCACAGACAAACTGATCTATATACGCTCACGGATATCTTAGTTTCTTTTCTCCAACATGGATGCAGGACATGTCGCAGAGAAAAGAGTTATCCAATCAAGAATTCATCATGACTGAGCTAATCCATGAGTATTTGGTCTTCAATCAGTGTACGAACACCGTTTCAATTCTTACCCCTGGTACATTACTATGCCATTTGTTTATCACCGTCATCTGGTGTCAACACGTGAAGGATTAGGTTGATCTTAGGAGGGGGGTGGTATAGAATGCATGGATGAGAATGCTTGACTTAAAGAAACTTCAAAATGTGCGGGACACCAGCTATGGGCTTGAGTAGGGTTACTGAGTAGTGTGGTTTTGAGGCCCCTTGTGTGCCAGAAACAGGGCAACCTCAAATACCCTTGGATAGATCATTCTTGGCAGCGCGCTTGGGCATTCAAGAGGACTCCACCACACAACAAAAATGAGCGTTGTCTGCCTTTGATCCCCCTGAGCAAAGGGCTCCAATGTGTTTCTCAGTTCATCTTCTAGGATGGAATCAGTAAAGTATTCAATTTTCAACAGCTTATCTTAGCATTAGCATATGTATATTTGCAACTTCCAAATCTGCAATGAACCCCAAAAATTTCCATGCACAACCTCCTCACCACAAGCATCAGGCTTACAATTCAGACATAAATTGTAGTGTTCAGCTCAGAGTAATTATTATACTGTAAGTCCGTTGCAACAAGAAGTATGAGACAGATATGTTGGATCATGTGTCATTCTCCTTGGATGACTTGATTTCAGGGCCGTTGTTTGGCATCACTCATGAGTAACTACAATTTTCTTGGGATTGGGGTTGGTGTTCCAGTCCGCTTCTGCACGCAGTGATTGAGAAAGTGTGTCCCCAAGGTTGGGATGCAGACATCCCAGATAGTTGTCCCAGTTGAATATTTTTGACAGGCGAGGCGAGGTGGCCTGAGCTGCATTGTCCATCATTTTCCCAGTGTTACATTCTAAGATCACTTCCTATGATGTATGTAATGGTGACATGTAAAACCTTCATAATTACTGTTTTTTTTTCTTTCTTTCTTTCTGTGGCCCATCTGCAAGAGCTCAACAAAGTGAAGCAAAATGTGCACATGATCATGTAGTAGACCGGTGACACTTTTGTTGCACTTTGTATGTTCCAAATTCAACCGAGTCCTGAGTATCAAACAATGCAGTTACTTGAGGAGAATGGGAATAATCCGACACTGTGTGATGGTTGAGGAAGTCAATCTATAGGAACGGAAGAGCATATTTGTTCTTGAATTGTTGCATCGTTGGTATGAGAGGTTTCATTGAAGTACATACATCCAAATACACGGTTTTCTCCAACTAATGTCCAATTTACAATGCTTTTCTAGAACCCACAGGATGGCCAGTCACCGGCAACATAAAATGACTATAGACATGGTTTGAAATGATGATATTGCTGCTATACTACGTGCTACTCTATATTTTTCTCACACTAGTGACTCTAATACTCAAAACATTCTTCACTGAGATCCTTGGTACCGCTGACCTTCATGGAGTGTGATGAACTCTATTATGTGATACTCAATTTATCCTGGATCTCAACATTGCAGGAGAAAGTGGTGTGCTACAGATCAGTTTCGCGAGTGACAATTCCTGATCCTCCATTCTGCTGGTGGCCTGGGTGCATAAATGGTGTGTACTGTACAATCCCTTCATTTTCATTCATCTCTAACTGCTACTAAAGAGTACTCCGCCCTTCTTTTGACCTGTGTTTAGCAGGAATTTACACAGTTTACAATTGTTGTATGCAGGCCCCATGAATAGAGGCAGACTGGAAAGGCTGCGAGATGACTTAGGCTGGGTTCCCCTAGAAACTGACGAGGATAAACGTTGGGTTCCTCTATTGCTGCACTGATCCTGTCACACTCCAGTTGGTTACAAGTATATGTGTACACTCTTGAGATGAATTCTAGTGCTAAGAATATGTTTCATAGTAAAGATTATTACATCATACATTTTCGTGCTGCATGTGGATGCATACGTGGATGTCAAAATCTGGTCGTGAATTTTTGGTTGCGCCTGGAATTCCAGCCCTTGAGTGCTCAGACATCCATAGCCTCTTCATGGACAAGTTCAGTTGGCAATGTTTTAGAATGTAACTTTTGACCTTAATCACCTCGTATTATGCAAGGGGTGCAGCTCAAACTTGAATATAATTACAGTAAAAAAAGAAGAAGCACCTGGGCAGCATGCATTTGTCAATAACATTTTCTTGCAATCTTCATTCTAGATAGGTCTCTGATCTACTCTAGAAAGGTAGGTTTTGTTGAGACATTACCCCGCTTAGTTTCCCTAATTTGCATGTGTAACTACGCCATAGTTAATCTGTCAGATGACAACTCTCAGATCCTGCTCAGCTGCTTACTTCGCGCATTGCCTACAAGGTTTTTCCTGATCTGTGGTGGATAGATTGGTACCTGAGAAAATGGAGCAAGTGTTGAACTTCTATGGAGAAGTCAGTTACACAGATGCTCGAGAACTTTGACATAGTTTGAGTCTCATTTCACTTGATGGACATCCCACTTGAAAAGTAAATGTGCACAATGTGCATTGTCCAAATTTCCCGAGCCCCTAGTTGTCATTGAAAAGTGCCTGCAATTTGTGCTAATGAAAGCACAGTCTTAGTTCTTATGACAGAAAGTCTGGTTCCCAATCTACAGGTTTCTTCAGTAATTCAGCTTGCAAATCCCCCAGGAAGCCGACAATTCTATCTATCAAGCCAGTTTGCAAATCCATTTAACTGTTTAAACAAGTAAAGGTTGCAACTCTGGGAAACTGGACCATCTCCTAACAATTTATTGGCTGCACAGTGAGATTTATTACAGTGTTTCACTTGTGTGCAATCAATTTTTTGTGACCTCTAGGCATTTCATGTTTACCGGACTCCTGCATATAAGCTACAATCCCTCGACCGTGGCAGCTAGACTCACCTCCTTGGCCTTCTGGTAGGCATAAAGACAAAGTGCCATGAATCAGATAAGACTTGGACCACAATTTCTCACTCCAATTGCTTTAAACACGATCACATGTGCCATTCAAATTCTTGGCCTGATGATGCCATGTTCTCTTATTTAAGGTAGAAATACCATAACCCGTTAAAATAAGGTGATTCGCATTGAAGATATGGTCTGACAATCATGAGATAATTTTCCAAGATAGACGAGAAGGATTCATGAAGACTGCAAGTTGTTTCGTATTTTTTTGCCTTGTACAAAAAGTTCCACAATTTTTCAAAGTGGAAAGTTTGTCCAACCCACTTCCGGTTCACTAGGTTCTCCGCATTTCAATACAGAACATCACCTAAACCTGTTAATCATGAGTACATTAGATCTTGCCTCCCATTGGCTACACTGCATTGAAGTTGCCGCCGAGCCATGCTCCATTTAAGACATGGCACTTTACCATTATGAGGCGGTCTAGTGCACCGCTAGTGGGTGGTTAACGGGTTATGGTATGTCTAGAAAAGAAAAGAAAAAATAACGCCCGTACTTACATACCGGCGTGACTTCGAGCCCGTTGGCCTTATACTGATCACGGTGTTCCGTGATGCAGTATATGGTTTTATGCCTCCTTTGGGGAGGTGGGCTCTGATGGGTCACTTAGTAGTCCGTTTTTGTTAGGGTGGAGGGACAGGTGTTTGTTTGTTGTCTAGTTTACGTTTATTTAGTACTAGGTAGGTGAGGTATTTAATGGCGTTTTGGTGGATGTCCTTCATGAGTTTTTTGATGTTTGATTTTGGGATTTTTAATGCTGTGAGTTTCTTGATGGAGTGTTCGTGTATGGCACCCCGTACTCCTGCTGTAATTGTAATGATGGGGTTGGTTTTCCAACCATTGTTCTGGATAATTTTATTTAGTGGGTCGTATTTGGCATGTTTTTGTGTGATGGCTTGTTCGGGGAATCTATCGTGGCAGTATGTGAATTCGATGAATTGTACTGTATAATTGGGTGATGGTGATATAGGCAGAGTTATGTGATTTGGGGCTCCAAGCATGCATAGGATGTCCGGTTTAAGTTTGGCTTGGCAGTGGCATGGTTTTTGGTGGCATGTACATTGTAGTAACCAATCGGGTATTGTTTGTTCTTGTGGCCGGTTGTTGAGATGGCCTGCATTGACCATGGTAAGGAACCTTGTATTTTTATTGGCTTGTAGCGTCTGTGTGATAAGATGTACGGCGTTGTTATGTCTTGCGATTCTAAGTCCTTTTAGGTATGGGTGTTCGCATGTGGATAGTAAATGGGGCCATGTGTCTCGTTCATTCTTATGGCATAGTGTACAGTTGGGATTTTGGTGTGTTAGAGGCCAGAATATGTTTTTCCTGTGGTTGCCCATATATTGGGCATATCTAAATTTTAGTGTTTGGGTGATTTGGGTATCTGGTATTTTGTCATTGTGCCAAAAGTGGTTAGAGAGTTTCTGGTTTATTTGGATATTTGATAGCCATTTGTCTACGTATGGGAATTTATTTTTGGCAAAGGCTGTTATTTGGTTTCCATGTTCTTTTGTTATGAATGTGCGTAGGTTGCGGATGGCTCCGTCGTGTGTGGCTGTTGGGCAGCTGGCTAGCCAGTATGGGGTTGGATGGGCTATGTGGATGTGTGGGGTTCTTTTTGGTTTTTCTTTGGTTGTCCCCTCATTTGCTAGTTCGTCTGCCAATTCGTTTCCGGTGATGCCGGAGTGTGCTCGGACTTTGTGTATGTGGATTTTGTGTGGGGTCCAGTATATTTGTCGCACTATGGCTGCTATGAGTAGTTTATCTGGGTGGTGGTGTTGTGATGTTGGGTGTTGTATATGGTTATTTATTAGGTATATGCTGTTAAGGCTGTCAGTAAATATATGTGTGTCTATTTGAGTAATTTTTATGTTTTTGATGGCTATGAGTATTGCATTTAGTTCGGCTCTGAGTATATTTTGGTAGCCTGGTAATCGTTTTGATATTCGGGTGTTATTATTGGGGCTATATACACCTGATCCTGCAGTGTTGCCTTCAATTTGTCCTTCAGAGTTTTTTGTTGGTGGGATGAAAGAGCCATCTATATATACGCATTGTTGTGGGTGGAATTTGAGTGGGTGGGTGTATTTATATGTATTTGGTATAGGTGTTGTGGTGTAGTTGTTGGTGTGTGGTATTTGTGTGTTGGGGGCGGCTTTCCATGCATTAGAGAATTTAACTTTATAGTGTGTAAGGTTGGGTTTGATGGGGTGGGTATCTATGTGTGTGTTTGTTATTTGTTTCAGGACTTGTCTTAATGTGTGTGGGGTTTGGACATTTGGGGTTAGGGTTGTTTGGTATGTCTACCTTATATATAAAGATATCTTTTCAGTTTTCAACCCTTGTCACTTTCTAAGATAGTATTTGACATGTTGGAGGTGCTCTACTAAGTTAGTTGGCAAGTTTATAGCATGCCCACTCTAGGACCAACCACTCATCCACAACATTTTATTTTTTATTTTGTTGGGGGAAGGGTGTTTCCATCTTGATAGGAGTTTTTGTCTTATATGCAATGAAGTGAATGGGCGAAGTTACAGTATGTATGTTACATCAAGTGAGTAGAACGAACCCTTATTGATAGCAATAAATTTTGGAAAGAGATGAATTTCCCATATCAAGAAGGACTCCTCCTACTATCGAGGAGCAATAATTGGTCCTAGTGTGGGCATGGCATTAGTTACATATGTATTACAGAACGCAAGCTTAGTTGGGGCGTGGTCAGGAATTACACGAGTTTCGTGTCACTTAGATAGGACTTGGTATGGCCACCCTACCAAGTTTCATTGTATGAAATTCACACTACCGTAGAGGGCTCTCTATTTCATCTCAATTTGTGTGGGAATGTAGTGTCCATGTGGGACGCAAATGGTCTTAGGGAATCTAAGCATGACACATGGCAAAATTTCAAAGGAAATTAATTATTTTGTGTTAGAATAGAGAGCCCTCTATGGAATATTCATACTTAACTTGTTTATTGCTTTATTCTCATATAAACCCAAATGCCAACAAATGTCTATAGTTATGTATAGTAGGGAAAGGCCATATATAGTAGGAATTGTTGAAAGGGTTGGTTCAACCCACCCCTACCTTACAACCAAACAATAGAAAATGTAGTGATTGCTGAGTATTGTAAGGTTTTTGACACATCATAAAGTACGTATGAGTGCAATAATAAGAATAAAATGTGCCGTACTTAGAGCAAACTTGAATTTAACATTTAAAGGCTTTAAGCTACCATTGTATGGTGAAGTACAAGTGATTGTTTGTACCAAGTTTTCGTCAAGTATATAACTTGTCATTCACTAGGTCTATGAGATTGAAATGGTACTCTCGACACAAGATGTTCCAAAGAGGATGTGAAAATACAATCACATTGTTGCAAATATACACGGTATGCAAATGAATCTATGTCTTTTGTACAAGCTTGCATCTCCCTTTATTTCCTTTCTTTACAGATGTATGTAGGTCTAAATGATAGAGTGCATTTGATTTACTAAATTTTCACCATAATATTTAGATCATATTACTTTTCAGATATCAATTTTCAAATTTTTTATATTCATTTTTCATACATACTTTAGTATGACATCTTAAGATCCAAAATAGGCATTTTGGGGCCCTTCAAGTAGGACTAATATCACCTTATTATAACACTTGGGCATATAATATTAGAATTTTATATTCTTGATATACTCTACCAATAGGGCATGAATAACTAAGGATATTTTTGTTTTGAATACCATTTGGGTATATATACCTACCATCCAAGAATCTTCATACCTAGATAAGATCTTCCTAGTACCAACCATGGGGGAATGAACTCTTCATATCACTAGGAACTAACATGAGTGTACAAAAAAAGTGTTATTTGAGGTATTAGTGTACATAGTGTACATAAGGGAGAGGTACTGTTTTTTTCTTCTAGTGTGTACATTTTTAAAAAGGCTATTAAAGAATTCTGAAGTAAAGACTGATGTACAAGAGGGGGCCCTAAAATTTAGAGGAAAAAAAGTGGCAAATTTTTTGTTAGTCTCATCCAATTGATGTTTTCATTATTGTTGTCATATTATAATAGGCCCCAATGACTACCATGTCCATTCTTGTTAGGGTTTGCATTTGGGTTCTAGGTTTTTTCAAACTATTG
Organism: Polytrichum formosum; assembly: GCA_964035585.1. Classification (NCBI taxonomy): domain Eukaryota; kingdom Viridiplantae; phylum Streptophyta; class Polytrichopsida; order Polytrichales; family Polytrichaceae; genus Polytrichum; species Polytrichum formosum. The sequence continues at coordinate 28,688,735 of OZ037940.1, read as the reverse complement.
GCTCTTGGAGTTGTATGATCTTGAGCCTTATGCGTTATTAAGGAGGTCAAGAAAAGAGGAAGACCATCAAAACTACAAAGTCTTTGCCTTCTAGGACTTGGTATTTTGGAAGAGTTTTAGAATGTGTCAAAACTTTGGTAGTAGGCGAGTAGAATACAGGGAACCTATTGACCTAATGGCCCATCCTTTGCACATGGAGATAGGATCTTGTTGGTATCAAAAGTCAACTAGGTCGAAGTGGACTTATGATTCAGCTAATTAAATGATTGTGAATTTCATAACATTATTGAGCAATGTGGCATTCATAATGTAGGCCATGAGAAGAGAATAAGAAAAAAGAAAAAAGAACGCCCATATCAGGGTACCGGCGTGAATATGAGCCCGTTGGCCTAATGTTGATCACGGTTGTCTATGATGCAACTTAAGGTGTTTTGCCTCTTTTAAGATGTGGGCTTTTGGTGATGTACTAGTTATCCCATAGTTATTGAGGTGGGGGGGGGACAAGTGTTTGTTTATTGTCAAGTTTTCTTTTGTTTAAAACGAGGTATGTAAGGTATTTGATGGCATTCTGGTGTATATTTTTCATGAGGGCTTTAATGTTTGATTTGGGGATTTTTAGGTTGGCAAGTTTATTGATTGAGTGTTCGTGTATAGCCCCTTACTCATGTTGTAATAGTAATGAGGGGGTTGGTTTTCCAACCATTATTTTGTATGGTGTTAATTAGTGGCTCATATTTGGTATGTTTATGTGTGAGGGCTTGATCAGGGAATTTGTCGTGACAGTATGTGAATTCGATGAGTTGGACTGTAAGTGTACGAGAGGGTGATATTGATGTTTGTGTTTGGTTTGGGGCTCCTATTATGCATAAGATGTCCGGCCTTAATTTGGCTTGGCATTGACAAACATGTTGTGAACATGTGCATTTGAGGAACCATTCCGGGATTGTTTGTTCTGGTGGTTTGTTGTTAAGTTTGCTTGCATTGGTCAGTGTGTAGAACTAGGTGTTTTTGTTGGCTTGTAGAGTTTGGGTGACGAGGTGTACCGCTTTGTTGTGTTGTGCAATTCTGAGGCCCTTTAAGTATGGGTGTTCACATGTTGATAATAGGTGGGGCCAGGTGTCTCTGTCATTGTTATGGCACAATGTGCGGTTGAGGTTTTGATGTGTGAGGGGCTAGAATATATTCTTCCTGTGGTTACCCATGTATTGGGTATATCTTAATGTTAGAGTTTGGATGATTTGGGCATCCGTCATGTTTTCAATTTTTCAGAAGTGGTTCTAGTTTATTTGAGTGTTCGATAACCATTTGTCCATAGCAGCCCTCATAGAAACACTAAGATGTAAGGAACCTATAATAGAATACACGCACCCTACTCCCTGAAGTAAGACTAAAATGGTTATGGGATCAATACCACCTAGCACTAAATAAACCACATTGCCTTGAGCCCACTACCCAACCATTCGAAACAAAAGTAGCATGGCTTTATCAAAGATATAAATATAAAACTCCCAGGCACCACGGGCCTTGGCTTGGTGGTTAGGGCTCACGGCCCCCAATGAGGAGGTCGTGGGTTCCATTCCCCTTGCCGGCGTGGTGCTCACCACCTTAGTCCACCCAACTATGGTGGGGGGTCCTTGGACCTTGTTGTATGGGTACCTCAAAGCCCTTTGGGGGGATACCATGTTCGGTATCTTCAAGGCACTAGTGGCTAGCTAGGAACTAGTGATAGTGTCTACTCTCGAAAGGGGGGAGTAGATCCTTGCTTCCATACCTTTGTCATGTGGGCATCGGATTGGGGGTGGATCGAACAGACACTTTATTCACGTCGGTCTCCTCCGGTGACCGAAGTTATTCTTCTTTATAAAACTCCCAAAAATGACCCCCTCAAATTCTCGCAATACACACTCCCAAACGCCATCCTTGAGCATCTTATAAATCCCTTCCGAATAACACACTCGTATTTCTTATCACCAGTAACATGCCCTACCACACTCAAATAATTCCACTCTCCAATTCATAGAGATGTAGTATTCGGATTAGTAGGAAAAACTTTTGAACACAAATGACAAGGCAACGGATACGCCCATCCACATATATAAAACGGAGCTCAACAAACCCTCCACTGGGCACGCCTTGTAGGCCAAAATGATTCAAACTCTGTTACAATACTATTAACACCAAACCAAAATTGGTACCACAACCTTAACCCCCACATTGGACCCTTCCCAAACTCGCATGTTATCGCACACTTCAAAGCTGACACCATCACCTACGAAGAACCAACAATCCCACCAGAACTACAAATTGAACCTAGAATAGAAAGCCGTGCCATCCATATACTATGCATACACCATAAAAACACACCCATTGGATCAGAAGAACATACCCAACAAATGAACGACATTGCCAACACTTTACAAATCCCCACTATGTCCCACCAAGCTGCACCACCCACACCAATAGACACTCCAATAAACCGCAATACAAAAATGGGCTAAACTCACATACCCCCCCCCTCCCCTAGATCACTCAAACCCTAGATACCCCACTAGTTATCAACCCAAAACGATGCCTACCCCTTAAATATCCACCACAACATTGCTATTATACAAACGGATCATTCAAACCGCCTAAAGAAATAGCCAATGGAGACCGGAAACGTGAAAAAATAGGATATGGTATATATAACCGTTTCAAAGACCTAAAAATCATAGAAAGATTACCAAAACTACAAAATATACTATGTGCAGAATTGATGGCCATACACCACACCCTCCAACTCCTCACCACAACATACTGTGATGAACTAGCCCATATATTCATAGATTGCCTCAATGTCCTATACCTCTTAAATACCCAAACCAAACAACCCGCTCTACATGATAGCCACCGAGACAAAATATCCTAGAAGCTATGATTAAAATGCTAATATCTGGCACACAAATCACCACACTCCACAAAATAAAAGCCCATGCTAACATCAATGGCAATGAATAGGGATACGCACTAGCCAAACATGGACGTGAACTAGACCATAAAGACGCCGCAACGCCATACGAACACGCACACCCTACACCATACTACTTCCAAAAAGACTGGTGACACTCAATGCAAGAGACACCAAGCAAAGGTCCCATTAGACACCTTGGAAAATACATCCTTAAATATGACAACAGACACAACTTAGTAATTATAGCAAATCAAACACACCAACTACATAAATAGCTCGAGAACGATGATATTGATAAAGTATTATCAAATGATTTATGGATAAAGCCCATCATCACGGATAAACAAAAAACGTGCCTAATTAAATTCCGAATTGGACAATATATGGGTCATGCCCGAAAGCAACTCTTCTTCGGTAGAGAAGCCTACCCATCGAATACATGCCCTATCTACAACTCATCAGATGTAGATACATGGCTACATGTACTACTTAAATGCAAACAACAACACATTCATGCACTAATAACAAAAAGACACAACAAAATTGTATGGGAACTACGTAAACTCATCTTATCAACTAAAATATCAAGACACTACACACTTATGAACACATGTACATATAACGGAATACCTCAAGAAAACACCGTACCAACATGGCTACTACCGTGCACATGCGGAACCCAAAAATGTCATTGTAACGCCAGGTTTAGGCCAATCATAGTGTGCGTTATAGGCCACCCATACAACCACCCCCCACTAGAAGCCCCTACACCAAAACTCACTATACAATTTATAGAATTTACATATTGTAATGTGAGATTTGCTACAAAAACCCTTGCTAGGAAAACTACAAAGTATCAACCACTCACCAATAACATCACATCAAGAGGATGGAACATAGCACCACTTGTAGTCCTAGTTGTAGGCACAAGAGCAACAACACATATCCCATCGATGAAAAACTTGGAAACAAAACTGAAAATCCCTGTTACAAAAATCAAGAATACATTAAAACAAATAAACATAATTGTTGCACAATATGCACTTTCTATACTAGTCCATAAGCGAAGACTAGAGAACCGACAACCTACACAAATCTTCAGAACTCGACATAAATAAACTAATAAAGAAAGAAATATGTATATATAAATGTATATATACAAAAAAATTACCCTACCCCCTAAACTTCATGATGTTAAGTGAAAACCATGGTTTCTTTTACAGTAAAATAGTCTACAAACAATGTGATTGTAGGTACAACATTCTCTTATTGCCCGTGCAACTTACAGACAGAAACATGTGCGCAGTGTGCGGCAATTTCTAGGGTTTGGTGGTAACCCAAACTCTACATGCCGTCTACATAATGCAAATCTGGACCAGGAGACCTGCACTTGGACCTGGACCTGTGCAGTTGGTAACTGTTGAGCTTCATCTAATTAGGCTTGGGATCCAGGTCCCATTGTTGAGTTAGGGTGAGTTTTCATGTAGGCCGCTCACCAACTAGATTCTAGAAAATAATCGGTCGGAGGTGTTCTCATGTACTTAAGCGCTAGCCATCATCTAACCACATTCTGGCGGTTTGCTAGATTCTGGAGGGCAGTGGACACGGGCCGCTAGGCTTCCATGCGCCCACTATAAAATCTTTAACCTACAACTGTTCGTCACCATAGGTTTCGAAGATCAGTTTTAGAAGGAGGAGAAGGTTTTAACTTGGGGGAGAAGGTTAGTAGGTGGACCTGGATTTGAAAAGATGGGAGTAGCTAGTTGACACATGTGAACCCTACCCCACCAGATTCCCCTTACATTTGGATGGGTTTGTCCTTACTCGCACTAGAATCGTGTGGGCGACCGGCCTACATGGAAACTCACTCTTAGCGGACCCATTTGGCATCTGGAGACTGGAGTCCAGTTTTGTCGATGGTGTGCAGTTTACCTCGCCATAGCCACAGTATTCTGTCGGCATCACTTAGTTGCCAGTGTGTTCTCTCGCCGTCGCCATAGTACTTTGTCGGCATTGCTTAGCAGTGAGTGTGGTCTCTCGCCATAGTCAAAGTGCTTTGTCGGCATAACTTATTAGTAGTAGCCGGTGTGTTCTCTTGCCATAGCCAAAGTTTCCACTCGTCATTTTCATTTCATACACATAGTTACTTACTAGGCAGTTCTAGATTGATCTCGAGGTTTGTGTTGTGGCTTACCACGGCTGCACTCCCCTGGAACCCCAGTGTCGCATGATTATTTGAGAAAGGACCGCAATTATGTGAATTTATTACCACCCACTGCGACGGGGGCTTGTGGCGCTAAAGAAGCTGGCGCTCGATTGCGAGGTGAGTGTTCTTAGAACTTCATGCTTTCGACCAGTGTTCTTTCTTAATCATTTGAAGGCGTTTTTCATATTTTTGGTTCAAACGCCTACCCGTTTGGTTTATCTAGATGAGGGTTTGCGATTCTTATTTATGTTACTCTATTGTGATGGTCGCTCTTTTTCATCTCGGTATCTTTTGTTGCCGAAGGCCAAGTTCGTAGAAGGTATGGATCTATCTCATCGGTGTGCAAAGAGGTGAGGAAGTTGGAATTTTTGTCTGTCTGTTTATTGCTCCACATGTTGGCGAATTGGACCATTTGCACATCGGTGCGCTCTCTGTCTCTCTCTCTCTGTCTGTGTGTGGGTGTGTGTCTCTCTCTCTATTGGGTTGGAATGTGTTGAAGTGAAACCATTTTGGTCTGATATTCTATTTGTTCACATTACAATGTTGAAGCTCCAACGCCATCCTTAAGAAATTAGAGATCTGTGAATTTATTGGGCAATTTGAAGATGTTTCTGAAGAGTCGGGATCTATGTTGGTTGTTCAATTAGGTTTGTTGTTGGTTGCAGACATTTGTACAGAGGATGTGTGCTCTTCACAATTTGAGCACCTAGTTGCTAGAACCCTGCCCGAGCCGACCTTCTTGGCCCATGGTGGAGCCTATTCATAATTTGCTTTCATTCCTTCGCACAGTTTTGTTGGAATTCCCTGGGGCAGATGATTGTAGTACCTTTTAACCTCCCTATAGTCTGCAGCCTCCTCTTGTGCCCAGGATTCTAGTTGTTACGCTCGTACAAGTCATGGATCTTATGGGCTAAGGATCTTGCTGGGAGTGTTGTGATCATCCCGCAGAATCATATTCTAATGCTTGTCAGCTAGTTGCGCAGCAACCTAAAATTATGCTATAACTTGCACAACATAGTCTGTGTCGGTCGACGAGATAGAATAGAAGAACACCCTTGAGGCACCGCAAACCTCGAAATCTCTACCACCGAGACTCCTTTGATTCAACACGCACGATCCTAGGCGAGTGGATGTTGAGGGCCTCAGTTCTCTGATTTCGACTCTGTCTCTTTGCCTGCCTTCATTCTTGTCTAGGGATAAGACTGAACATATATATAAGTGATCACCGATTTAACCCAAGTGATGATCGATTTTCACATCGAGTTTGAGAAATAACCGGTTCAAATTCAAGAGTACAGGAAAGTCACCGATCCATTTAGAGTATTTCACAGAATATTCCCCAATATTTCTAATGCAGCAATTTCTAATAGAGTAATTTCTGATAAAAGAAAAGCGAAAGGTGTCAACATGTGACAGGTTGGCCTTGGAAACAGTAAGATCTCGACTGATTATGCCCAAAAACCTCCCCGGACACTGAATAGAATCAACAGGGAGGGAATGCACAGTAAAATCCACAGTGACTATTCCAATTCTAAGTTGGTGGTTGTCTGTGTGATTGAATAAACCTGCCCCAACATCCAAAACCTTGGTTTGAGAACTCAATTGGAACTGCCGAGGTCAAGTTAATTGTGTGCTTTTCACAGGGGAACTTGTAGAGTAGTGCACCAGCTGTGAGGTCTGTGGGTAATTTGACAGAACACCCGCGGTGTTAGCATGTGGGTCAATGGTTTTAGAAATTCAACAGTGTCTACCCGACTATGGAGTTTTGTGACAGGGTATGTGTCTAAACTCACAGGTGTTGTTAAGACTTCACTTTGTTGACAATAGGTCAGACTTGTCAATATATACTGTGTCATTAAGAAATTCTTGTGGCTGGGCTAGTTCAACTTCAATTACAGAACTCTCATATCTTGAAGAAACCTTGGGCCCAGTGCTGCTGCGGAGATGCTGTTGCAGGGGTTCAGTCCTCCAAGTTTATTCTTGCAGTACCAAGATTATTCTGTAGCCAGCTTGCTAGATCCCAGAAAACTTCTTGTTCTTTTGCGGGTTTGGTGATTTGAGAGACTTGGAGTAACTTGAACACACCTTGGGCCTAGTGCTGCTTGCGGAGAGTCCGCTGTTGCAGGTGTTCAGTTTTCCAAGTTTGTTCTTGCATCTTCCATGGTTGGACTACATGGTCCATGGTGTAGACCGGCCCTTTAAGTTCCATGCAAACTCATAGACTATTCAAGTGCCATAGATAGTGATGTAACAATCATGGCAGCTTGAATCATGTAAAATGTAAAATATTACAGAAGTTGAAATAGCTGTCCACACCTTTCCTTGTCCGCCATAGCCACCACCCTTTCCACCGGCTTGCTTGCGGCTGGTCACTCCTTCATCCTCTTGCCATGAACATGAGGCGGATCTCAATCCTGGTGTAGTTGGTTCGTGCTCTTGATTGTGCTCACTAAACTCTACCACCTCTGTTTCACATCAGCAAATTGTGTAGCAGATTGATCCAGTATTGCAATGCAACGCCCCACACCAAGCAGCTTGTGGGATGTGAGGAGTTAGTGGCACGGGTGTGTGGATGTGGTGTGCGAGAGGTTTGCTGTGTGTGGTTGCAAGCACGCACTTAGGGTTGCGATTCCGGGTTTGCGGTGCAGCTGGGCTTCGATCGCCACCGGGGGAGGTTCTGCTCACTCCCCTTCCAAAACCGTAAGTGCGGGGGAAGTCGTGTGTTGTGTGTTGGCTTGGAAATAGCAGCGAGAAGGATCCGGGATTGTCTGGGCCATGTTATAGGATGCTTTGTGATGGTTGCAGCATGTGGTGGCGTGGGGTTGGATTCGTGGCACAGGTGTATGTTTTGGTGAGGGGAGGGGGTTAGCTGGAGGCCATTTGTGGATCTGTGTTATAGGTGCCGAGTTTTTTCTTGCATGGGAGTGTGGGTTGTGCGTTTTGGTGAAGGTGTGTGGGTGGTTTGCAGTGGGTTTGTGAAAGTGGGGAGCAATCTTCTGCAAGCAAGAAGAGTGCATAGAGAGATTGGCGCACAAGTGGGTGATGAGTATGATGATCTGTTTAAGGTAGTGTTGATAGGAGACTCCGGAGTCGGGAAATCTGATCTTCTATCCAGATTCACGCGTAACGAGTTTTGCGTGGAGTCCAAATCGACGATTGGTGTAGAGTTTGCCACTCGCTCCATCCAGGTACTGTTTCCCCTGTATTAAGATGCAATGATTGTCTTTTCATCAGCGAGGGCCGCAACGGAGGCTCGTTCGCAGGGGATACATCCGTGCTGGCAGTAGATGATGATATTCGTGGACATTATGCAATCACGGTGCCCGAGTACTTGAGGGTTGGACTAGGTCAACCAGGGACAAAATTTAGACTAGTGATAATGATGTGGTCACAATGCCATCGGCTTGCCGCGATTACAGTAGGTGCAGGGCAGCTTGAGGCGGTCCGCTGTCATTGCACGGGTTCTTCCTCCTCCATGTTGAGAATGGTAGAGTGAGATACATAATCTCCAAATATTGATGATACAGATACTTGGACTTGGCAAGTTGCAATTAAATGAGAGTAAGTTAATCAATCTCCAGGCAGCTTCTGTAAGTACGAGTCCCCAGCCATAGCCGTCCATACCTTTCTTCTCCTCCATAACCACCACCCTTTTTGCTTGCTTGCTTGTGGCTAGTCACTCCTTTCTCCTCTAGCCATGAGCATGAAGCGGATCGCCGTGTTGGTGTAGGCGTGGTTCACAACTGTCGATTATGTTTCACATTAGGAGATTGTGTAGCCTTGAGCAACGGCAAAGGTAAGAATTGACTTCCTATTACTCTTTGCATCTCAACTCCGATCCTAAAACTCGAAATGACAATCTTCACGATTGGCAAATGGTAATTGTTCAAACGACAATCTTCAATATTGGCAAGATGAGACAATCCCCGATATGACCTGACGACATTTCAAATGGTATGTGGAGTTGGAAGTGCCCACAATAGGCCGCATACCTTATGCAGAGAAGCAACTCGGAGAACGGGTTAATATCGTGCTTTTGTAAATTTTTGACAGGACTGAAGTAGACATCTCTACTTAGTCCCTAGTCTTAACATAATGATCTTGGATTGAAGACGCTTGAAATTTTACAGAAGAGCTCTCACATGTCTGGAATGTAGGATCTCTCTGTATACAAACTCGATCACTTTATATTACATAGAAATGGTCGTTCATTAAATTGCATAGATGCAGGTCATGAAGAAGGTCGACTAAGTTTCTGCTGAATTTGATTGCCATCCATGGTAATCCATTCTGATGTTTTCTTTTCTGCAACGCCTTTCAGGCCTCAACCTACAAGTATTTCTGAGCGTGGTGCGATCGGCGGGGTTGGGCTATGCAGCGCAATCTGGGGACGTGGGGGAAATTCTTAGTTCACAACCTCTCATCACGCGCAGTGCCGGCTATGGCTACACTTTCAGCAACGGCATCCCTAACTCTGTCCTCGAAAAGTTTCGCAAATGCACTCCCTCTCAGGAAATCGTGGACTGAAAGCTTCATTCAAAGTGCTGTGAGTCTGTCTGTCTCTGTCTGTCTCTCTCATAGCCCCGGTTATTCCCTTACGGCCAAGCATGTTCAGCTTTTCCAGACGATTGAGTTGGCTTACATGCAAGCTTGGATGATGATCAACTAGAAAGTGAATTTATGATGTGCTCAAGGGGTTCTGTGGTTGCATTTGACAGGGAGTCCATGTGAGAAAGAGATTCAATAGCTCTTCCTCTAGTGAGTTTGGCGGACATGGCCAACATAGTCTTGTAAGGCCATTGTTGCATCGAGGTTGGGTCAAATTTGCTGTTCGTGGGTAACTCGCATGTCCTCTTTTTCGTGGTGGCTACAATTTTCAAGGAATCAGGAATGTGCTGTTTGTTGTAGGCAAGGCGTGGAGAAAGTGGGAAGCTAGCAGCAGCCGCAGGAGTGGCAATGACTACGGCCCTAACGGGTATGCCCAAATCGCCCTTGCTAACTTCAGGTCGCCCGTCTATGGCCGTAGCGTCCCTGGGACAGGCGGGGCCAGCAGCAGGTTTCGCATCTCAGTTTGTGAAGAAGGGTGAGGATAATGGTGAGCTTCCTCAGACCGTGGTGTCACCTCAGTGGCTCAACAATGCGCTCTCCAACTCCAACATCAAGGTAGAAATTCTCTCTGCTGCTGGGGTTTATCTATTTTCTTATCTGGAAGAATTCCTGGATGCATAAATGAGGGTCGAGGGGTTGAGGTTGCAAAATTGGATCCCACTCGGTTGCAGGTTTTGGGTTTAATTTGACCCTCTACTGCTCGTTGACGTTTGATAATCTCTCTTCGCCAAGGTCAACATACCCTATGCTGTTTGGGTCTGTTCGGTTCGTAAGAGATCAACATATCTATCCCGCTAGGTGCAGAGACTTGCAAATTTCAGAGATCCCCTCCCACCCAACCAACAAACTGAACCAAACAAAAAAACAAATAAAAAGGGGTGGTCTATCGGTTACAATTCCAGTATGCTCTTGATGAGTGGGGTTTTATTAAATTTTCTCCAAGGCATGCAGGTAGTGGATGCGTCATGGTATATGCCCAATGAGAAGCGTGACACCCTTGAAGAATACAAGGTTCGAGCTTCTGCTGTGCAACATTTTTGATTGTGTTTGGTAGATACCAAACGTCTTGAATAAAATGTCAAGTACATAGAATAATTTGATCTATAGGTCAATTTATGAAACATCTGAAGAATAAGACTTTGTGATCGATGAGAATATTCATTCTGTGCGATTGTAAAGATGGTGTAGTGGCTGTATTGAGTACATATACGGGAGGTTATTGTTTCTAGACATAGTTTTGAGACTTGAAAACTCTGTTATTCACTTTGGTATTATCCACGAGATCTTTGGTCTTCTTGGAGATTTCTGATTGCATGAAGCACATTCAGACTCTTGAATTTTATCTTTCTCTTGCAGAATGAACACATTCCTGGTGCAGTTTTCTTCGATGTTGAAAAGATTTCCGACGTCACTTCAGATGTGGGTACCCAATCAAATGCCTAAAGCACCCCATCAAATCATTAACAACAGAATTTGACTTCAGACATATCAATAATAGGGTTCTCTGGATAGAAATTGTCATTTCTCTCAAAGACACTCAGCAGAACCACACCCTTCTCTGTGATCTTCTCCCAAATTCTCAATAAGCTTACACTCAGTGGAGTTTTGCAGATGCCTCATATGCTACCATCTGAAGCAGCCTTTGAGCAAGCAGTATCAGCTCTTGGCATCAGAAATCAGAATTGGGTGGTTGTCTATGATACCAAGGGTATCTTTAGTGCAGCCCGAGTCTGGTGGTAAGTTATTATATTGTTTTGGTATTGGAGGTCCACATTTCAAAATGCGGTCAGGATACTAACACCTTAACTTGATGGTTTATATGGAGAATTTTTTGTAAACTTGGAGCATTATTCAGTATATTTAAGGATTATAATGATCACTGAACATTGAAATGCGAGTGTGATTACATCTGTTTTCTTATAACCTAGTTTACTAAATGCACTGACTCTTACCACAAATTAAAAAATTGCAGGATGTTTAGAGCATTTGGGCATGATAAAGTGTGGGTTTTGGATGGAGGCCTGCCAAATTGGAAAGCAAATAATTATCCTGTGGAGTCAGATGGGAGTCAGGTTGAGAGTGGCCAGGAGGCTGTGTCAGCTGTTCACAAATTCTATGCAGGAGAGAAGGTAAGTTATGTTATCCTCTTTATTCAAAATTTGCTTCTCACGAGCACTTCCTTTATTGAATCTGTCATACAAGTGGTTCTTCCATTTCTGAAGAGTCTTATGTGTTCTACATGTCTCATTTTTTCGTCAATTCTCTACAAAATTTCGGTTATCATCACTAGTGCTTTTCTTTCACATTTGTGCTTGATTTCTGTCAAGTAGAAACTTCTAGATTGTTCTTAACCTGGAAATATTGACATCATCATTTGTACAGCTTGTATGAAACGGCCACTTTGTCTACTGAAATATGTCTCTCCTGTTTTGCTAAAATCTTGACAAGAATTGTTCATGGGAAGCAGTATATGTGGTCTCCGGGTTGCAGGTGCCACAGAGCCAGTATAAGGCAACACTTCAACCAGATCTGGTCTGGTCTGTGAAGCAGGTTGTAAATCAACCAACGATGTCATGATTTCATGCACATCTCATGTTCTCAGTTTGAAACTTAATCACAGATAGCACTATCGACATTCTGTCTTGGAACAATCACAATTAAGCACAAAATTAGTCTACATATTGCAAAGTTTGAGGTTCTCAAATTGGGCAGATGTTCTGGAGGTCAAATTTGAGATAGTTCCATAGCTCACGGGTTGTTGACATATCACAACCCTATTATTGTCCTTCATACAAGACTGGTGTCTTAGAGACGATCTCCAATGTTCTCACTGAATTTGTCTGTATTGATGCAGGTGAAGGACAACCTTGAGAAGAAGCAGTCACAAGTCATTGACGCCCGTGGAAGGGCTAGGTATAGACCCTCTGTTTGTACTTCAGTGTTTGTCATTATTTTTCGGGTCAGACTAGTCTACTAAAGCCCTGATATGTTAAGAGTTCCTTAGGACCTCCTGTCTCTTTTGTAGATTTGATGGAACTGCACCAGAGCCCCGACAGGGTGTCCGAGGAGGCCACATTCCGGACAGCAAGTGTGTACCTTTCACTGAGGTAAGATGCAATCCTGATACAGGTTTGTTGAAATGATTGGAAGATTTTGGTAGAAATCTTATCTGGATATGGAAACCTACAAAATATGGAGGGTTTTTGCCTTGTAGTGATCAGGTTGTTTCCTCATTTGTACCAGGTCCTGAGCCAGTCTGGCATGCTCTTGGCTACCGAGGAGCTTGGATCAAAGTTTGGGAATGCAGGCAAGTCATCTTTCTCTGAAGACCTTTTTATTCTGATTTCTATGCTGGATGTGTTGCAGCACAGCTCTTCAGTCAAATCCACTCTCGCGTCAAGGTGCTAAAGAGCTCACAGATGGCTGTATAGTAAATAATATGTACATTCGATAAAGAGGTACTTAATTCAGTACAGTAGCAGAAATTGATGTGCAGACCTTCCAGAGAGGACATTGACAGCCCAATTTTATACCATTCAGTCACATATTCTTTAAAAAGCACCTTCGGATCATGACTGTAAAATCATTTCACCCATTCTGTGCTTGTCCTGGTGGTTCTGCAACCTTGACCTTTCCCTTATTCTGTGAAAATAGTCATCTTGACAATTTGTTGAGCTCATGCTTTTTATGCTCATCAAATGCTTGCGATCTTGTACTCCAGTTGAGGTGAACAAGTTGGCCAATAACTCGGTGTTCTTGTGAATGAAGGAGCTCAAATGCTGCTAATGAAGAACATGGAACTCATTTGAAAGCTTATAGTGACTGCCTCACAGATTAGGACCAAGGCATGCTTACCAGCTTAACTTGTATCCATAACCCAGAGAATTTCTTGGCGGTTAAACAACGATGGACGCATGTCTAAACAGGTGTGGCAACAGAAGGGCCAATTGTGGCATCATGCGGCACTGGGGTCACAGCTTGTATTCTAGCACTGGTCAGCAAATTAATTTCTCTCTTTGATGTCGATTAGATTGTTAATAAGATCTCTCTATCTAGCATGGGGCTTGTACTGAAGCAGAAACAATCTTGGGTGATTCAGTACATACACAGATAAAGAAAAGCACAGATTAGGGGTAACTTAAACTCAATGCACTTTAAATTCTTCTCAAAGTCTTCAGTTGGAAGTTTGGAGCAGATTGATGTCCAATTATCTGTAATATCTTTGATTTGTTGGTTGTTGTGCTACTCTTTGACACATCTGACCCTTGTTGCTACATCAGGCTCTTCACAGGCTCGGTAAAGTTAATGTTGCTGTGTACGATGGCTCATGGACTGAATGGGGTTCTCTACCTGATACACCTGTGGAAACCACTGCACCAACCATCTCAGCATAGAGTAAAGGCATGACAATGGTTGGTGGATTGTTTGTGATTGTGCATATGTCCATGCCCAGGCCCTTATTACAGAGATGGTGATCTGAACTCACCTTTATCTCAGAAGTAGTTGCTAAATGAAGTGATACTCAGTGAAGTAGTATCTTTTTTGCCGACTTCTGTTGAGAGGTTATAGCTCTTGGTTTAGCATCCAAAAGAGATGTAACTTATGTGATGAAAATGTGGGAACTGACTTCTGACCATCTCATTATATTACCTTGTCACTCGTGGTTTGCAAGACCAATCCTGCAGTGGCACTATAAGGTTGTGAATAAAAGTACAGACACTGCTGTTGAGTTTTAGATTGGGCCTAATGAAGGATCAAATCTCCATGATTCTTCTGAATATTTGGTACGCCTGAGTGGTTTAACTTACAAATCTTGATCAAATCGACTTTGATGAAACCTACATATTGCACTTGATTTGTTCTGAACCTTCTTGTTTAATCCTTCTTGTGGTTAACCCCTAATATGCCTACAAGGACCTGATGGGTAAAGCATTTTTTGAGTTGTTTTATACAATAACATTTTCAAGCATTTCTTCAAGACTACCTATTACAAAAGAGAAGTTGTAAGGCACCATGACCATTGAGACGGGTGTAGGCCAATCTGTCAAAGGTTAATAAATCTTAATAAGGTGCTAAATTTGGTGCCAAATTTTCTGGTTGGGAATAAGTATATGCTGTACAGAAGGTACAATCACGTCCTTCTAGTGAACTCCTGTAAAGAACTTGCCAGATAGGTAATGAATTTTGAGAGAAAGTATCCATTTAGCATTATAGACTTATGGTGGACTCCATTGGGAACCCGCAGTTGGCCCAACGACACATTTCTGGTGTCATACTTATCTGCATTTTCATGCCAATATTCTCAAAGCTCAATATTTTAAATTAATTAACTTATACAGATCTCTCAAACATGATGGATAAAGTGGTTTTATGCCAAATTCAATGTGCTTCACAGAAATGGTACTTTCTAGCCTTGCTGTTTGTGAGCTGTTGCTTCCCGGTATCCAATCCGAAATAGAAACGTCAGCAAAATTGCTTGGTCTGACTGCTACGATCAGTATGGATAGGTGGGCTGTTTACTCAGACCCGACCCATGGGCTTGAGCCAACTTCACCTGTTGTAGAATCAGCCATGGCGGCCGGGCCTCTCTCTGGAGTTGGGATTCGGCCATGGCGGGAACTCTTCACCTTCCACGGACGTGCTCAGCCAAATTGCTGTTCCACTTCACGGAGCGAAAGGGAAGGCACCCCCGCATTGGGAAGGAGAGAAGCGATTGGAAGATTGATTGGTGCGGGAATTGCAGGTGGAGTTGGATGGAGCAGCTCAACAGGACTGGCAAAGGGGGGAGTTCCGGAAGTGGGATTGCAACAAGGTCGGCTAAGAGGCTGTAGTGGGTCTTCACCTTGTGTTTCCACGTCGGCCTTTCAGAGCCCCAGCCGGTTCATGCCTCCTTGGACTGTGAGTCCGCAATAATATTTTTGGGTTTTCTTCTTTCAACGTGCAAGACTTTGTTAATAACTCTCAAGGTTCCTTAATACATGACTCACACAGGAGAGCTTGTCGACTCGAAGGTGATCGACGGGTAATTAATGCTTTGTCTCTTTTTGTTTGAGATAGTCACCCTCCATTCGAACCTCATTTACTGGTGACCACTAAGTGGCAAACATTAACTACATGTTGGTCACAATTTCGACTTGGCGACCTTCCTGTGTGAGTCCTGTATAATTGGACATTGGGAAAATTATTGGTAGGAAGCAATTCGTATTCAGATTATGAGGTGTTGATGGGGTTGGCGAGACTGAAGGGATGGCGCAAAATTCTGGTTGCGTGCAGTATCTCGGAACTCAAGAAGACGCCTACAACGCTCTTAGAAAAGCTCTGGCCCGAATGGTGAGGTATTTCCTCATCCCTACCGCATCCTGCATGCAGGGAGTTCTATGTTATCAAGCAGTTTATTGGAACTTCTAAAGTGAATACAATCACTTTTAGCAACTACATCGTCTCAGTGCCTGGAAAATTATAGAGGCATCGAACCACATTGATACGAGTACCCGAGGAGAATTTTCTGTATTTGGGAAATGATATGATTGACATTGGGCTTAAGGATAACGCAGTTGACGATGTAAATGCACAAGATTGTACACTTGGCACACCACTTTGGAGATGCGAATAATCTGCATCCACGTTGTAGAGTAGGTGATGTCTATCCAACGCACAAGTTCTATCTGTACTAACTCTTCTGTAGCAATTTCTGATTTTCATGAGTGATTGCTTGTGGCTGTGCAGGGAGCACAGGTCGTAAGTGAGGATGGCCGCCGCTACATGTATGCTGTCCTTCCTTCGACAAATTCGACAGATGATATTGATGATCTTGAGTTTCTTTTCTCTGTGAGTTATACCGACTCTCATGACGTGGGTAAATAACAGGAGCATGTTCTTGACTGAGGAAAATCATGAGTTGGAGAAATCTGAACATAGTGGCAGGTCAATGAGGTCCATAGGTTGGAAATAGGGGTGATGATTTGAGGAGAAAACGAAGTCATGTTTTCATTATGTCGATTACAATAGCGAGAGAATTTTTGTCAGAAACAAAATTTGCTTTCACGGATATGCCACCTCTTTGTATATGCTAAAAATATGCAATATTCTTTCAGCCACTCAAGGTATTGTACTGAGCCCGTGCACGAACCATGTGTCAGCCATCACACCATTGGCTTGCTGCCACATAACGCGCGGTCCAAGAGGGCCGGGATCTGTTATATAATAGATATAAACCCTAGAAACCAACTCGTGACAGTAGACATAGTAGAGCTAAGTTATCAACCTCGTATCAACATGTGCAAGCAGCTGATAAATCACAAATTGAATTGCATTGGATGCTGATAATGGGGCTCCAAAGAATAAAAACATTCTTCACTGAGATCCTTGGTACCGCTGACCTTCATGGAGTGTGATGAACTCTATTATGTGATACTCAATTTATCCTGGATCTCAACATTGCAGGAGAAAGTGGTGTGCTACAGATCAGTTTCGCGAGTGACAATTCCTGATCCTCCATTCTGCTGGTGGCCTGGGTGCATAAATGGTGTGTACTGTACAATCCCTTCATTTTCATTCATCTCTAACTGCTACTAAAGAGTACTCCGCCCTTCTTTTGACCTGTGTTTAGCAGGAATTTACACAGTTTACAATTGTTGTATGCAGGCCCCATGAATAGAGGCAGACTGGAAAGGCTGCGAGATGACTTAGGCTGGGTTCCCCTAGAAACTGACGAGGATAAACGTTGGGTTCCTCTATTGCTGCACTGATCCTGTCACACTCCAGTTGGTTACAAGTATATGTGTACACTCTTGAGATGAATTCTAGTGCTAAGAATATGTTTCATAGTAAAGATTATTACATCATACATTTTCGTGCTGCATGTGGATGCATACGTGGATGTCAAAATCTGGTCGTGAATTTTTGGTTGCGCCTGGAATTCCAGCCCTTGAGTGCTCAGACATCCATAGCCTCTTCATGGACAAGTTCAGTTGGCAATGTTTTAGAATGTAACTTTTGACCTTAATCACCTCGTATTATGCAAGGGGTGCAGCTCAAACTTGAATATAATTACAGTAAAAAAAGAAGAAGCACCTGGGCAGCATGCATTTGTCAATAACATTTTCTTGCAATCTTCATTCTAGATAGGTCTCTGATCTACTCTAGAAAGGTAGGTTTTGTTGAGACATTACCCCGCTTAGTTTCCCTAATTTGCATGTGTAACTACGCCATAGTTAATCTGTCAGATGACAACTCTCAGATCCTGCTCAGCTGCTTACTTCGCGCATTGCCTACAAGGTTTTTCCTGATCTGTGGTGGATAGATTGGTACCTGAGAAAATGGAGCAAGTGTTGAACTTCTATGGAGAAGTCAGTTACACAGATGCTCGAGAACTTTGACATAGTTTGAGTCTCATTTCACTTGATGGACATCCCACTTGAAAAGTAAATGTGCACAATGTGCATTGTCCAAATTTCCCGAGCCCCTAGTTGTCATTGAAAAGTGCCTGCAATTTGTGCTAATGAAAGCACAGTCTTAGTTCTTATGACAGAAAGTCTGGTTCCCAATCTACAGGTTTCTTCAGTAATTCAGCTTGCAAATCCCCCAGGAAGCCGACAATTCTATCTATCAAGCCAGTTTGCAAATCCATTTAACTGTTTAAACAAGTAAAGGTTGCAACTCTGGGAAACTGGACCATCTCCTAACAATTTATTGGCTGCACAGTGAGATTTATTACAGTGTTTCACTTGTGTGCAATCAATTTTTTGTGACCTCTAGGCATTTCATGTTTACCGGACTCCTGCATATAAGCTACAATCCCTCGACCGTGGCAGCTAGACTCACCTCCTTGGCCTTCTGGTAGGCATAAAGACAAAGTGCCATGAATCAGATAAGACTTGGACCACAATTTCTCACTCCAATTGCTTTAAACACGATCACATGTGCCATTCAAATTCTTGGCCTGATGATGCCATGTTCTCTTATTTAAGGTAGAAATACCATAACCCGTTAAAATAAGGTGATTCGCATTGAAGATATGGTCTGACAATCATGAGATAATTTTCCAAGATAGACGAGAAGGATTCATGAAGACTGCAAGTTGTTTCGTATTTTTTTGCCTTGTACAAAAAGTTCCACAATTTTTCAAAGTGGAAAGTTTGTCCAACCCACTTCCGGTTCACTAGGTTCTCCGCATTTCAATACAGAACATCACCTAAACCTGTTAATCATGAGTACATTAGATCTTGCCTCCCATTGGCTACACTGCATTGAAGTTGCCGCCGAGCCATGCTCCATTTAAGACATGGCACTTTACCATTATGAGGCGGTCTAGTGCACCGCTAGTGGGTGGTTAACGGGTTATGGTATGTCTACCTTATATATAAAGATATCTTTTCAGTTTTCAACCCTTGTCACTTTCTAAGATAGTATTTGACATGTTGGAGGTGCTCTACTAAGTTAGTTGGCAAGTTTATAGCATGCCCACTCTAGGACCAACCACTCATCCACAACATTTTATTTTTTATTTTGTTGGGGGAAGGGTGTTTCCATCTTGATAGGAGTTTTTGTCTTATATGCAATGAAGTGAATGGGCGAAGTTACAGTATGTATGTTACATCAAGTGAGTAGAACGAACCCTTATTGATAGCAATAAATTTTGGAAAGAGATGAATTTCCCATATCAAGAAGGACTCCTCCTACTATCGAGGAGCAATAATTGGTCCTAGTGTGGGCATGGCATTAGTTACATATGTATTACAGAACGCAAGCTTAGTTGGGGCGTGGTCAGGAATTACACGAGTTTCGTGTCACTTAGATAGGACTTGGTATGGCCACCCTACCAAGTTTCATTGTATGAAATTCACACTACCGTAGAGGGCTCTCTATTTCATCTCAATTTGTGTGGGAATGTAGTGTCCATGTGGGACGCAAATGGTCTTAGGGAATCTAAGCATGACACATGGCAAAATTTCAAAGGAAATTAATTATTTTGTGTTAGAATAGAGAGCCCTCTATGGAATATTCATACTTAACTTGTTTATTGCTTTATTCTCATATAAACCCAAATGCCAACAAATGTCTATAGTTATGTATAGTAGGGAAAGGCCATATATAGTAGGAATTGTTGAAAGGGTTGGTTCAACCCACCCCTACCTTACAACCAAACAATAGAAAATGTAGTGATTGCTGAGTATTGTAAGGTTTTTGACACATCATAAAGTACGTATGAGTGCAATAATAAGAATAAAATGTGCCGTACTTAGAGCAAACTTGAATTTAACATTTAAAGGCTTTAAGCTACCATTGTATGGTGAAGTACAAGTGATTGTTTGTACCAAGTTTTCGTCAAGTATATAACTTGTCATTCACTAGGTCTATGAGATTGAAATGGTACTCTCGACACAAGATGTTCCAAAGAGGATGTGAAAATACAATCACATTGTTGCAAATATACACGGTATGCAAATGAATCTATGTCTTTTGTACAAGCTTGCATCTCCCTTTATTTCCTTTCTTTACAGATGTATGTAGGTCTAAATGATAGAGTGCATTTGATTTACTAAATTTTCACCATAATATTTAGATCATATTACTTTTCAGATATCAATTTTCAAATTTTTTATATTCATTTTTCATACATACTTTAGTATGACATCTTAAGATCCAAAATAGGCATTTTGGGGCCCTTCAAGTAGGACTAATATCACCTTATTATAACACTTGGGCATATAATATTAGAATTTTATATTCTTGATATACTCTACCAATAGGGCATGAATAACTAAGGATATTTTTGTTTTGAATACCATTTGGGTATATATACCTACCATCCAAGAATCTTCATACCTAGATAAGATCTTCCTAGTACCAACCATGGGGGAATGAACTCTTCATATCACTAGGAACTAACATGAGTGTACAAAAAAAGTGTTATTTGAGGTATTAGTGTACATAGTGTACATAAGGGAGAGGTACTGTTTTTTTCTTCTAGTGTGTACATTTTTAAAAAGGCTATTAAAGAATTCTGAAGTAAAGACTGATGTACAAGAGGGGGCCCTAAAATTTAGAGGAAAAAAAGTGGCAAATTTTTTGTTAGTCTCATCCAATTGATGTTTTCATTATTGTTGTCATATTATAATAGGCCCCAATGACTACCATGTCCATTCTTGTTAGGGTTTGCATTTGGGTTCTAGGTTTTTTCAAACTATTGGCTCTTGGAGTTGTATGATCTTGAGCCTTATGCGTTATTAAGGAGGTCAAGAAAAGAGGAAGACCATCAAAACTACAAAGTCTTTGCCTTCACACACACACACACGGAGAATGCGACAGAGAAGCGTGGAGGACACAGGGCTTCCGAAACCTACGAAAACTACAGAAGTGTGAAAGCGACAGGGTTTCAGCGACCGGAGCTTCCAGTCTCGGCGATGTTAATTTCTACTGCGATGGCGAAGCACAGGAGCAACGCGAGAACAGAAGCAGCGACACCGGGAGCCAACACAGAAACCTGCACAGCAGCCAGATCTGCCAGATCTGGATTTGCGAGATTTGGATCTGCGAGACCGGGGCACAGCAAGTCTGAGGGGGCACCATTACCAGTCACTACCAACATCGCACAAATAGCGCCACCAGAAAGCGCGAGCAGGAGAGTTAGAGAGACTACGAACCCTAGATCTACACTCATGGCCACTGACGAGACAACACACAAGCACAAGCTTGGAAACAGAAGAGCAGATCCAGATTTGAAGGAGGAGAGAAGAAAAACACTAACATCAGCAACAAACACCTTGAATACCAAGGCTGGGCTCCTATTCATATTATGGGTGCTTATAAGCACCAACACAATGTGTGCTTGCACACACCACACTGCTCACTCATCAATGCCACCCTCCATAATCCTCCCACCAAGTTCTCACTCACCAATGCCAACTCCCACCATATACCCACTAAGCTGCCATCCATCAATCCCAGCTACAAACTACCACTCATCAATGCACATCACTACATCTCACTCACTAAGCCACCAC
Source organism: Polytrichum formosum (assembly GCA_964035585.1). Classification (NCBI taxonomy): domain Eukaryota; kingdom Viridiplantae; phylum Streptophyta; class Polytrichopsida; order Polytrichales; family Polytrichaceae; genus Polytrichum; species Polytrichum formosum. Next base: position 28,666,966 of record OZ037940.1, on the reverse strand, counting down.
CAAGCACCACCTCCACGATTGAAACGCGCTCCATGCACAAAGATGTCGCCACCGCCACCCACAAACCACAAAGGCATACACACAAAGGTAAGTAAAAACAATGGCACCTACCGACAAGCAAATACTTACACCAAAACGAAACAACTATCCAAGAGACTATGTATAAGCTTACCTTATAAAAAACAACATGGTTGCCCCTCGCCCCTCCACACCGCCAAGAGCCAGTCATACCAGATCCATACCAAAACGCACAAAAAACACCACAAAAACCGCCAAAAAACACAAATCCTACCAAAAGCCACCCACCACAACACCACAAAACGCCAACACACAAGGTGCCAAATTTTTTGTCACAAGTGCCGAGAATGCATAGACACGGATTCAAACCCCAGCAGTCGCCATAGCACATCCCAACACACTTCCACCCTAGTAGCACCCTACTGCTCACACACTCACCACCAGATCGCACACTCAATACTAGCAACACGCCGGAGCCAGCAACACACACATAGCAACAACCAGAGCATAACCCTAACCATGAAAAACCGCCACCCACCAAACTTGATCAACCAAACTTGATCAACCAAACAAACCATATATGTAAAAATTTACTCACACCCCCCAATAGAACCAACACAACAACCCCCCAATGCACGGACCCAACCCTCACACAAAATGAAGCACTCAACCCCCACAATACGGGTACACTAGCATTCCCCCCCCCCTAACCTCACAACCACCCCCAATACCTTACTCCCCACTTTTACCACACATACATCAACTACGCAATGGCCACCACACCAACACCACCCCAATTACCTATTACATAATCAAGCGCACGCATCTCAAACACCCAACATGCCATAAAATCACCTCATATATCATAGACCTCCAAACAATCATACTACGTGGCGGCGACATACAACCCAACCCCGGACCAACCACACAAATCCTCAATAACCTCCCAAAAAACTACTCAAAAAGACAAAAACAATACTTCATAGCAAACACACTAAACCTAAAACCCCAATATCAACACCTAGAAGAACTTTTTGCCCCATTCTTGACTCAATCTACCCAAACCAACCCACACCCAACCTTGCCACACCTACAAAGACATAGTCTTCTTCTATCAAACTACCCCCCACATTACCAAATATACGCCTTCATAATCGCTATCAGCCCAATGCCACACCAATGCAATGACCAGCTCTCCAATCATCTTGACCCAAGATGCCTCACCATACTACAAAGACTTAAAAATAGTGAACCACACCAATACATGGGACCCTCCCACTTACAACAAATACTCATCAAACAAACATCACAAGCCTCTTCAACAATACCCATACATGACCACATCAATAAAGAAATCGCACAAGGAACCCTCGTCACCCAACGAAGCCTTGCCCAACAATTCCCCTTAATACCCTCACAACTTCTCCAAAATCTCGCGAAGCGCACCCAACAAATCATTGGTTTCACACATACCCAGAATAGCACACATAGTCAACCCCCACAACAACAACACACAAACACCTATAGCACCAACACACACATCATCACATGGAACACATGACACATTAGCTCTAGCCTCCCAGGCATCATAGAACTCACAAACACCCTACACAACCCACCCAATATCATTCTTCTACAAGAAACCAAACTAAACAAAAATAAATCCACCACGTACATAGACAATAAGTTTCCAGACTATAAGATAATATACAACAACTCGAATCCCACAAATCTAGGAAGAAATCGCCAACACAATACAAGTGAACCCCCACGTGGAGGGGTATTAGCCATGATCCACAAAAAATATACACCTCTGAAAATATAACCAAAATTCCCACCCCACCTAACATCTCACCCTACCTACAAGCCTCCAAAATCGCCAACAAACCACTAGCACCAATCCTCATTATGAATCTATATATGCCATCACACCCACATGACCTAAGCCTCATACCGGAAATCACAACTCAAATCAACATCCTAACAAAACACCACCACACATACAAGATCATATTGGTAGGGGACTTTAATAAAGACATCCTGTTGAGGGGACACATCCACGAAGGCACACCCCAAGCTCCCACTAGTGACGACAGGGAATGGGCAAGATATATGCAGACCCTCAACCTACATCCAGTCCAAAACACCAAAACCCTATCCCGACAGGGTGGCCACAACTACTCATCCACTAGTCTTATAGACGGATTTTACACTAACACGTCACAACATGCCAACATAACATGCACAACTTTACTCCAGCAAAACCAAAATTCGGACCACTATCCTGTCATCCTAGACCTTGGCCCCAACACACTAATTCAAAAAACGGACAACCCTACACAACAGACCCCAAGAATGACTTACCCCATACCACCAGAAAAAATCCAAAAAATAATCACTCAGTTCCAAGAAGCCACTAATCTTGACACACAAACACTCACCCAACAATTACACACCCTACACCTCCACCACACGGACTGGGAAGAAGCCCAAAGAAAATTCCAAAACATAATCAACACACTAAGTATGTGCGTTGAAGAAACATGCCTCACCACACAAAACATCCTTACACTACCACACAGAGCCCGACAATAAGGAGGCTTCTTCCCATGAAAACAACAAAAAATATGGAAACACCACCTCCAGATCTACCATAGCACCAGAAAAGCAATCCGAGCTACAAACTCACTGCCACGCGCAAGCTGGCCAAGTCACCCAGGTATACAACAAATCTACACACTCAAAAATACCACCATCCCCCCTACACCCGACAATGACAGAACGGTAAAACAATGGATAGAAGAGCTTGCAACCATAGGACGAACAGCCAAGATGGAAGCCCACAAGATCACCACCAAACAAACGGCCATTAACTGTAAAAAAACCATCACAAAATATAGACTTTTACTCAACACCAAACCTAAAAGTATACACAAAAAAATATTCAAACCAGCCACAAGCACACCCCTAGAGTGCCTCAAAGACATAAGAGACAACATACTCACAAATCCAATAGAAGTTAACCATGAAATCTCACAAACACAACAAAACTCCTTCAATAGGAAAGCCCCGCTATGCGATGACCCCGCTGACCACCCCACAATATGCCATTGCGCAGTCCGTAAATATCCATGGCTAGATCACGAAGGATTCATCATTGAGAAACGAGGACCCCATAATGCCAAAATATCGGAAAATTTCACCCGAGAAGTTTACGACAATAGCCTAAAGCGATTAGCCAGGGGGGAAACCCCGGGCCTTGACAACATCCCAAACGAAATTCTCAAAGCCCTACACCCATCCTTCCACGACATGTTGTTTCTCTTCTTCAGGCAATGTTACTACCAGAAAAAAATACCCTAGTACTGGAAACATAGTAAAACAATACTCTTCCACAAAAAAGGCGACCCCCTAATGCTCGCCAACTACAGACCTATTGCTCTGGCTAATACTATATATAAGCTTTACACTAGTACACTTACTGCCTTACTCACAAGCTACGGTGAAAAACACAAAATCATCCACTTTAGCCAAGAAGGCTTTCGACCACAAAGAAACACAACTAGACAAATCCAAATGATAATAGCAGCGCTAGAAGATGCACGCTTAACCAATAATGACATATTCCTCACCTACATAGACTTTAGAAACACCTTTGGATCCATAGACCACGCGAGACTCCTCGCATTAATGGAGGACCTTGGATACCCTCCAGATGCAGTAGAACTAATAGGAAATATTTATACAAAATCAACCACCTCCTTCCATGGTAATCACTTCGGGACAACCCCGCCCATACAAATTAATAGAGGCACCATTCAAGGTGATACCCTAAGCCCCTACCTCTTCATCATCTTCCTAGATCCACTCCTCCGATGGCTAGAAAAAGACAACATAGGCTACCACTTCAAGACATCACCTACTACTTGTAACACCACAACATATGCGGACGACCTTGCCATCCTTACCGATAACATAATACATATCCAACCACAAATACGCAAACTCCAAAAATACTCAGAATGGGCACATCTAGATCTCAACCTCTCTAAATGCGCAATTACAGGATGCCCAAACAAATCAAACCTCAAACCCACTACCTTCAAGGCATACATACAAGCTCAACACATCCACTTCAAAAATAAACCCTTCCCCACACTCACACAAAATGAACCATATACATATCTTGGCATCAATCTAGTCCCTTCGTTAAAATGGAACATCCAAAAAAATATCACCATGGAAAAAACCAAACAACAAAGCAAACTGCTCATGACATCCCCTGCCACAATTAAGCAAAATATACACATTTTAAACATAGTAATAAAACCAAGAATAGCATATGCCTACTACGCCGTCCCATTTTCTAAACCAGACATAAAGAAACTAGACAAAATCCTTAGCAAGCTAACCAAAGAAATATGTCACTTACCCAATAGCACATCAAACATACTAACCCACCTATCCAACGAAGACTTTGGCATCAATACCACCTCCATCATTCCCGACTATATCAACTGCATAGGCAAACAACTATTAAACGCCCTCAACGACCAAGGCCCCATTCCGGGATTGTTTGTTCTGGTGGTTTGTTGTTAAGTTTGCTTGCATTGGTCAGTGTGTAGAACTGGGTGTTTTTGTTGGCTTGTAGAGTTTGGGTGACGAGGTGTACCGCTTTGTTGTGTTGTGCAATTCTGAGGCCCTTTAAGTATGGGTGTTCACATGTTGATAATAGGTGGGGCCAGGTGTCTCTGTCATTGTTATGGCACAGTGTGCGGTTGAGGTTTTGATGTGTGAGGGGCTAGAATATATTCTTCCTGTGGTTACCCATGTATTGGGTATATCTTAATGTTAGAGTTTGGATGATTTGGGCATCCGTCATGTTTTCAATTTTTCAGAAGTGGTTGGAGAGTTTCTAGTTTATTTGAGTGTTCGATAACCATTTGTCCATAGCAGCCCTCATAGAAACACTAAGATGTAAGGAACCTATAATAGAATACACGCACCCTACTCCCTGAAGTAAGACTAAAATGGTTATGGGATCAATACCACCTAGCACTAAATAAACCACATTACCTTGAGCCCACTACCCAATTATTCGAAACAGAAGTAGCATGGCTTTATTAAAGATATAAATATAAACTCCCAAAAATGACCCCCTCAAATTCTCGCAATACACACTCCTAAACACCATCCTTGAGCATCTTATAAATCCCTTCCGAATAACACACTCGTATTTCTTATCACCAGTAACATGCCCTACCACACTCAAACAATTCCACTCTCCAATTCATAGAGATGTAGTATTCGGATTAGTAGGAAAAACTTTTGAACACAAATGACAAGGCAACGGATACGTCCATCCACATATATAAAACGGAGCTCAACAAACCCTCCACTGGGCACGCCTTGTAGGCCAAAATGATTCAAACTCTGTTACAATACTATTAACACCAAACCAAAATTGGTACCACAACCTTAACCCCCACATTGGACCCTTCCCAAACTCGCATGTTATCGCACACTTCAAAGCTGACACCATCACCTACGAAGAACCAACAATCCCACCAGAACTACAAATTGAACCTAGAATAGAAAGCCGTGCCATCCATATACTATGCATACACCATAAAAACACACCCATTGGATCAGAAGAACATACCCAACAAATGAACGACATTGCCAACACTTTACAAATCCCCACTATGTCCCACCAAGCTACACCACCCACACCAATAGACACTCCAATAAACCGCAATACAAAAATGGGCTAAACTCACATACCCAGGAATGCTACGATGTGAGCGGGGAGCGGTGAGCAGATTCATGAGCAGAAAATTATAGTTTAAAACTCCATTTAACGAATGTTAGGCCCCTTATGACCGTGGATTTTGCACATATTTCAAGTTTAATTTTGTAATTATAAGGCCTATATTTGTGGAGTGGCCAATTTCTAGAACCAAAAAGTTTCTTATAATTACCAATGAGGCCCTATGACCGTGGGAAAATGCACTATGGTTGATAAGATGGTGGACTAAATTCTCTTTGGAGTATGACGACCACCAAGTGTAGTGTGATTTGAGAACAACGAAAAGATGCATTCAATGAGATAATTGGAATATTGAAAACCACACCACACTTTATAAATCCAAATACCAATCAATCAAACATGAGGTTGTCACTACTAGATTCCCTATCTCCAAAGATACTCCCCTCATGGCCGCCCTCATCTGAAGTGGAATCTAAGCTATGGCACTCATTATCCACCTCTGCAAAAAGCTCGAAGAAGTCTATGGCACGGGGGTCATAACGTGGAGACGGGGTACTAACTTTGGTAGGAGAAGGTTGTGCCACTAGCACCATCGCCATATCATGGGCATAGATTGGCAAAGTGAATCCCATGGTGGGAGTACCAAACACATCTGCTCCAAGGCCAAGTCTGAAAAGAAGCATGAAAATTGTAAGAAAGAGGATGGAAAGTGTAAAAGCTGAGTGGACAAGGAAAAGAAGCAAAGAAGGTCATCATACTCACTTACTGCGAGGACTCTGGCCTCGATCGCTTCAAGGCCGGAGGCCTCTTCTGCGTGCCTTGTGAAGCCTGCGTGGAAGCAACAACAATGGATGGAGCCTTCACCAGAGGCTTAACACTCTTAAGTGGCTTAAGGACACAGTTGAAGATGTCCTCGTCCTCCTCGAGAGCAATGATATGGCGCCCAAGCTGCCTGCATGCATGGACAGAAGTCCCTGTTGCGAAGGAAAGGTTAGCAAAGATAAATAAAAGCAAACGTAGAAAATGAAAACCAGGATATGATGGCAAGTGAAGTAGGACATACCAACGCCTGCATTAACGTCAACCACAACGTGCCCAATGTCCGTAGTGGCCATGATCAATGAGGACATGAAAGAAATATCTTTCTCACGGGGACCACGCCAAGCTTTCGAGCCATCCATGAGAGGAGTTGTGGTATTATTCATAATGGCATCATCCATGTCGAGCTCAATGCCAAGAGCCTTGAGCTCATTGGCATCGCGAAGGCAAAATGACGAGTGCCGGGGCCGCTTATCAAGGTCGGATCCGATTGTTTTCGTGGCACGAACAAGTAGTACAACTTGGAAGAGGTTGGTGGTCTTGTCCACATTCTTAGCTGAATGGAGGCGAAGACGGTTGACTCCCAGCCACTCCTTGAAGATGGTGAAGCCAAAAGCAAGGAAGTGGTCTTGAATGCTCTCCCTGAAGTCACCATTGTCAATTGGATGAAAGAGGAGGAGAGCTCCATCGTCATGGATGATCTCGTCCGCGAAATCGAAGAGTTCACCAAGGAAATCAGGATCTAGTGCATTCCAGGAAGGAACACTATGTGCCGGATCGGATACATTGGGCACGGGCAGGTTCTCCAGGATGTCAGCAATGACAAGATCAGCCATGCCCACATCTAACCTCATGACGCCTAGAGCTCTCCGCGTATGGGAGGGTGGAAGAGAAAGGATGAAGTCTGAAACCACCTGAAAATGACGACGCTGATGGAGAATGGAGGCATTCAAGATGCATTCTGAAACAACCGGAGGAGGTCTGGCAGATGAAAGAACGGGCGGTGGAGGCGGCCTCGACAGAGTAGGTACCTGACTAAGAGTTGCAGTGGATGCAACAACCGCTTCAGGTGAAGCAGGGGGGTCATCCTCCACAGTCTTGAGCTTCCTCGCGCGTTTCTTCAGTGATGACTCGTCTTGGGTTGCACGATTCCTCCTCTTGGACTTCTGTGTGTTGGCCTCATCGAGAGTCGCAACAACCTCATCCGCCTCCGGAAGCTGACTGTCAAGGAGAACAACCTCATCGCTTTGAGTAGGAGGCAATGGAGGCTCTCCACCGGAGAGTCGAATCTTCAACGCCGCCTCCTCATCCGGTTGCCACGTCCTCTTACACTCCAAGTACCAGCAACACTCCCGGAGATGCGGGAGGGAGGAGTTGCGCTTTTGAGCCGGGGAAAATATGAATGTGGGCAAAGAGGAATCTGACCATGCGTCAAGAAATGGAGGGAGCTTCTTGATAGCCTTCTTCTTGAAAAGCTCGTGCTTGATGTACCTTGACAACCAAGGAGTGAGGCCAAACATCAACTTAGAGAACAAATGGATTGAAATAAATGAAGAGAACAAAAGATATCCCAACTAACGTACCGACAGATTAAGCGCTTGACAATGTTGTCAGCGCCTTTGACATCCTTCCACCACGTCCCCTTTCCGTAGATATCTGACCCTGAAAAGTGACCAATGAACGCCTTATCCCAAAGGCAGATTCGCCACTTCTCCAAGTACTCCGGCAACGAATCAACTTCCACGTCTCCATCAAGCCCACCCAATGCAGTAAGTATATTGGGTAACTCCTTGACCGCAACATCCTCTAGCTGTGAACAAATTCAAGGCCAAGATAAGAATTGGCACAAAATGAAGAGTTGAAAGGTAAGTAAGGATAAGGAGGATAGACGTACCCCTGCCCAGAACGCTGCTTTATTGAGCCAAGGTTTCAAGCTGTCCTCGCTTGCAGGACTTTTGGGAAACCGGATAGCTTCACGATTGAATCTTCCACTGTTCCACCACTTTAGCCAATGAACTTTATACTATGGCTCCACAGCAGCCGTGGCAATGAGTTGCAATTTCTCCAATGTCATCTCAATCTTTTGAGAATGGTGGGCGCTATAATGCCTAGTAACCTGAAACAAATGACATCAAAATAGAAGGCGGAGTAAATTTGATAATTACTCATGCAATGAATGCGAGCAATACCGAAGGTATAATTTCGAAGGTGGTGACAAGGAAATTACCTCCTCCAGGAACTCTTTTCCAAGGGCCGGGTTTGCGATCGATTGTTGCTTGTTAAACTTATGCCCAAGTTCCTCAGTCGTCTTCTTTATCACAGCGTCCAATACTTCACTCAACCCCTTCCATGACTGCTCCTCTGGAGGCACTTCCTCCTTGTAGATCTGGGCTGCCTCATCTACCGCATCGGTTATCTCTTGCTGAACATATATTCTCAATTGTTAGATCATGACTATAAGTAATGAATGCGAAGTAGGAGGTTGAGGAATTTGGAGTGACTTACATTGAAAATGAAGGACACCATAAGATCCTGGGTCAGCGGGTACCAAGGGCACTTGGGGCCTCTGCTCTTGCACGCTTGGTATTGCTCCTCGGTCAATAATGGCTGGTAGTAGCTAAGATCATACGAACCGTATTTTTGAATGCGGTGTAGAGTGTGTACGAGGCTAGTTTTAACGTGCGCGGTCTGGTTAGCCCTGTTCCGGTTGAGACAAATGCCATTAGATGCAAATCAAAAAATGAAGGAAAAAACAATTTGAAAAAATATCGTACTTACTTGTTGATGTCGTGCATTGCGTTAAGGACGTCCCCACGCCCACCCGTTGTGTCGAGGACGACACATTCTAGGCAACCATGCTTCTCGTACCATAGTGCATCGTCCTTGTGATTTGATTCAATACACTCTTTCCACGCAAGCAATCGGTGGTTACCATCGTACACGAAGAACATACATCCACTGAGGCTCATCAAGTCCTTATCCGCACGCAAAAGAGACTCAAACTTATCATTTTCTGCATTCCATAGCTCTCCCCATTCACGCCTGTCTTTCGCAGAAATTAATCGATTCTCTCCAGACTCATTTGTAGTAGACACATACAAAGTGGCAGACCCAGCTCGGTATCCAAATTGAAATGCCGCCATGAGCTTTGTAACGTCGCTGCGGAGGGTTGGGCGAACCAATGGCATGTGAATCAACCTACAGAGGGGGATTCTCATAGAGGACTTTTCGACCGGTTGTATCCTCATGCCCTCAACAATTGAAAAGCTATCTTTCTTTAAATTGTGGCGAATCCGATACTCCATTGCACGAACACCCACATCCGACCCTTCAGGTGAGCCGCACAGTGCCATCCCGGGTGTCTGCGGTTCGTTACGACCTGGTGTAAGCCCAATATTTTCAGCACATGACAAAGGAGACCCTTGATCCCTATGCTCCTCAACACTAAGGGATGACCCAGCGCCAAAGAGAACCCCAACTTCCAATGACTCTCCATCCGCAACCATCTCAACGATCTCCTGAGAATCAATTACTTGCAAACATAAGAACCAGTTAGATGAACAAAATATGCATCATAATGAAAACTTTAGAAGATTCCGAAGTTGGCTCCCTGGGCACACACCTCTCCAAAGCGCAACCACTGCACCTTGATACGAGGTGAATATGGCCACTAGGTTTCTAAACCAGCCACAAAAAAAATCAATCGCGAGGTTCACATTTGTGGCCCCCTAGCTCTCACGTCGAACCTCACTAAGATAGCATCAAGGCACCCCTAAAAAAACAACCAAAATTCAGATGATCACATCTCATTTGTGCCCCCTAGCTCTCAACTAAAATCTCACTAAAAGAGCATCTACTCACCCCTAAACAAGCCCCCCTATATGCACATGATCACATCTCATATCTGCCCCCTCAAAACCTCATTCACGAGCATCCAGCCACCAAAATAACCTCACTAAGTGAGCATCCAGCCCACAAAAATCAAAAACAGGCCATCAAAAATCAAAAGCGAGGTGCACATATCTGCCCCTAGGGGTCTGTCGGATCCGACAGTGCCCCCAGCTCTTACCTCTAACCTCAATAAAAACCATGCAGCCACCCCACAAAGCCACCAAAAATCAGATTATAACCTCACAATTCTGCCCCAGCTCTAACCCTGAACCTCCCGAAAATCAAAAGCGAGGTGCACATATCTGCCCCTAGGGGTCTGTCGGATCCGACAGTGCCCCCAGCTCTTACCTCTAACCTCAATAAGAACCATGCAGGAGTAAGTCCACATGACTCCCCAAATTTTTAAGTAAGTCGGACGCGACCACCCATTTCCACCACCCTTTGGGCACTGAAAACCAGATTCAGACTCCGAGGCCTCACTTCGGGAAAAAACCAAAAAAACAGGGCAACCACAAAAAAAAAATCCAGTGCCCTTAGGGTGCTGGAAATGGGCGTCGGACCCACGAAGTCCGCACTCACTATCCCTTCGCTGGCTGCCAACTCTCTCGCCTCTTGTGGCACTCTTTGCTCTTACCCAACCCTTTTCGAAACTGTAACCCTAATTCTTTCTCGTCAGCATTGCAGTCCAGCCGAGCAGCGCATACAAATTCAGAGGTAGTCCTTATCTGTGAACGTCCCATTCGAGGTTGTTCCTAACCTTGCACCAAGTGGCAATTTATAATATCAAAAACAACACTAATTAATGAGTGGGTTATCAAATACCTGACTCTCTTCGACAATACTGAAGTCCACCGATAGTTGGAGCTCGGTCTCACACTTTGAGTGTGAAGGTAAAGTAACTTCTTGTTCGACAACTTGATTTTGTACAATCTCGACTGGAAGCTTCGCAAACTGGTTCGTTAACGACTTGACGGTACCGTCCAAGTTTGCAAGCCGCATTCTCTTAATCTCTGCATTTCTCATCCTAGCACACCTAATCTGCTTTGAACTAGAGAATAGGGGCTTTCTCCTTCTCCCTCGCTTTGCGATCGAAGGTGTCACACCGTCTAATGGATACACAGCATGCATCTGAGATACTACCTCATTACGGGGATTGCTATTATGTGAGCCTAGAGCGGTGAGCGGTGAGCAGTGAGCACAAATAAATGAGCAATTTTGAAATATTTTTTCGTGAAAAATGAATATACCATGGCCTATGGCCGTGAATTTTGACACATTCTTTAAGATGAAACCTATAACCGTGGGATGACCCTCAGGGCATTTGTAGATCATTCTTATCCATCTCAGCCATTGGACTATGTTGATCCTTTGTTAGAGATGTTACAAAATATACGGATCTTGAAATGTTAGATAGTTTGGGATACTCAAAACATTTAGAGAAATAATAAACATATATTAGGTGATACAATTGAATAGGAAAAATATGTTGAACACATATAGTGTACGTATATGAAAATCAAATCAAAGCCAAATCACATCCAAGTTTGACCAACTCTAATCCAAACCAAATCCAAATAAAAACAAATGCAAGTCATAAAACTAGCTATAGGTGCTAGAGATAATGTCTTCGTCTTCAGAACTACCTTCGTTGGCCTCTACATCTACATATTGCATAATACGTATATCGTATGAGCGTTTGCATCGCCTTTTAGGTGGAGATGTCGAAGCTGCCATCACCATCGCTGCGTCTGCTGCATAGCAAGGGAGAAATAGGCTGGCTGGTGGTGTAAACACCATAGGCATCGATGCAGTAAGAGATGAAGATAATGCTGGAGCTCTGCAAAGTAACTAAAGAGTAAGAAACCAAGTCGAGACCATAAAATGTAAGAAATATAACAAATTCATAAGTAAGGGAAGAACTTACTCACAAGAAGGAACGCGGTTTAGTTTTAACTTCTTCTCTGCACGATCTCCCATGCCACGCCGCACAACCTTCCTCTTCTCAACCACAGGAGCACGAATCGAGGTGGGGATAAGGGGTTCCAAAAGAGCCTTGAAGATCTCCGGGTCCTCCTCAAAGGCCAAAATGTGTCTGCCAAGAGATTGGCAGGCACGAATAGAAGCACCTGCCGTAGAAATCGAATGTCAAAACATATATATATGTGATTATGAAATACAAGATTAGATAATGAAAAAATTGTAGCAAAAAAAGATAGTAAGAAGTAAGAAGTAACCTGTGGAGGCATTCCACTCAAATATAATGTCTCCAACTTTGGAGAGAGCCTCAATAAAAGACTTCATGAATTCCGGATTCTTCTCCCGAGGCCCCCGCCATGGAACACTTCCATGCATGAGTTGTGAGTCAGAACTTACAAAGTTGTAGAAGTAGTCATGGTGTTCAAAATTCTCGGCAATGGAGAATTTGGATTGGACATTGCTGCTCCGAACGAATAATTGAACCCAGAAACGGGTGCACTGCCACAAGAAAATGTTCACTATTATAGAAAGTATAATAAGAAAATGGAAAAAGAATTAAAGAAAAAAATGAATGGATGATAATTAAAAGAAGAGATGAAGATGACAATTACCGTAGTGGATGGATTTCGTGGAGAAGCCAACGGAAGATCATTTATGCCCCACCAATCACACTCCAAGTGGAAGTTGTAAGTCTCCGCACATTCCTCCACATCGATAAGAACATCGCGGTCATTTGCATGGAAAATGAGAAGTGTTGCATCGTCATGCAGATAAATCTCTGCAAACTCGAAGATGGTATCAACATACTTCTCCGGTCGAACATTCCAAGGTGGAATGACTGTACTAGGTACAGAAATCTCGGGCACTGGCAAGTTCTCTGGGATGTCTGCAATGAGGAGATCAATCCCAGTGTGCTTGCATTTGTCATTAGATACACGACGGGACCTCCCTACTCCAACCTGAAGAAAAAAAATTGAATTAGAAAATAAATTGTAACATCAATGACACAATTAAAAAAAGAGTAAAAAAACGTAATATCAATGAATCAACAAAATAGAAGAAGGAAAAATTGTAGATCAAGGTTTAATGAAAGTACCCGAGAGATGAAGTCATGTAACTGGGTCCATTTGGGTCTCCCAAAGCGGAGGAGGGCCATTTGGGTCTCCCAAAGAATCCATGATGGAATGCATTGAGGCATTCTGAATGAATGACTCAGAAGAGGTAGTAGGTAGTGGTATAGAAGACCTAGACAAAGTAGGCAGGCGTTGCATGCGGCTATGCACTACGTTTCGACTAGCCTCCATGTAACTCGATCCTGCAGCCTGTGAATCCATCACAGGGTGAGAGTAACCAGAAACATCACCAGGTGCAGAGATATCTGAAGTAGAAGGCAAAGGAACACTGTTGGTAGCAGCCACTTTGGCAAGTGCATCTGCCACAGCCCTCTCCACAGCTGCAGCTTGTTCCTCTACATCCCTAACTACCTTATCCTTATCCGCCTTTTCCTTCTCAGCCTTCTTCAAACGCTTCTTCTTTGAGGAGGTACCATCTTCTGTTGCAACATGGATCGACTGTGAGAGATCCAAGAATACATCCTCATCCTCACTATCTGGAACTGGAGGTGGAGGTGCAGTGCAAATAATGCTATTGCGGATTTCCACCTCTTCATCCGGAGTGAAATTCACATGGCACTCCAAATACCAACCACCACCATGGAGGTGAGCAGTAGAAAACTTCTTTAACTGCACGGGCGTGAAGATGCAAAGATCTGAGGATGGTTGAATCCATGCTCCAAAGAATGGAGGGCAGTTGCTATGTCCAAGTGCATTCTTAGGCATGAGCTCTCTCTTTACATACCTACAACAAAAAAATAAAAGAAAATGAAAGTGAAGCAATTGCACATGTGATACAAAACATAAGAAATGTGTAGAGTATTGAGAATGAATAGAATTCCAAAAAAAAATGATGAAACAAAACACAAACCTGTAAAGTAGCCGCTTTATAGCGAGGTCTGCTGATGGGACATTGTCAAGTTTGGTACTTTAAAAAAAAAAGGCTTGATGTTTGGATGAAGAAAGGATAAGAATGCTTTCTCCCACAGCATGATACGCCACCTCTCAACATAATCTGAGGGCTTCAATATTCCAGGACAGGCCTCCCAATTCACCAAAAGGTCGCCCCCCCCACAAAGATCCTCAAAATGCACAATAAATATTTTCTCGAGCTATGTAGGGACAAAAGAAGAGAAAATTAGATTTAGAGTGGCATTGGTAAAAGAAAAAAGCAAAATTAAATGACAACTATGTTTGTAAATGAAAAGCGGAGGAAGTACCTGAACCCAGAATGTAGCTCGGTTGAGCCAAGTATCCAAGATACTCTCTTTGACATCAGCAACTGGGAAGCGAAAAGATGCTCGAAGAATGGAGCCGGAGTTCCACCAGTGGAGCCAGCGCGCCTTAAAACTTGGTTCAACTGCTACAGTTGCTACTTTTTGCAACTTCTCAATTGTCATTTCAGTTTTCTTAAAGAGGCTGAAATGAGAATTGATCTGTTTATGGAAGAAAACTAAAATTAATAAGACCCGGATAAAGAAAACCATGAATGCAATGTAATTGAAAGAAAAAATAATAGAGAGAATAATGAAATTACCTCATCAAAGAAAGCCTCGTCATTCTTGGGGTTTGCAACGGCGAGATATTTTAAAAAATCCTTGGCTTTTATGGCTTTCACCATAGTGTCTGTAGCCAATGCCATAGCATCCCAAACTCCCTCGGGTGATATGTTCTCAGGTGGTGTGGTCCTGTGATATTCAGTGGCCGCATCATCGGCAGCATGAGATATATCTTGCTGAAAATGAAAAGCAAAGGAAATTTAGAAAACAATGATAATAGGAAGAGATGAGAAATGTATTATGGATGCAGTTCAAGTTTAATGAGGCAAATGACATGTTGACAATCCTATGAGATAAAATAGTAAGGATCATGAATTGAATAGAATGACTTACTCGGTAAAGAAAAGAGATAAATACGTCAATTGTAAGAGGAAACCAGGTAGGACGCGATTTCTTCACTTTGAGACATGTATTGAACTCCTCTTCGGTAAGCAGGTCCTTAAAATCGTCAAGTTGAAGTCCACCATAGTACCGAATTCGTTGCAACTTAGCAGTTAAACTAGTCTTCACGTGGTCGTGTTGGGTAGACCTGAAAAATAGAGTTGTCAGAATGAACTAAACAAGATATGGAATAGAGTAGAAATGAAAAAATATAAATGAAAGAAATGTGCTCACCAATTGACATCGTGCATGCAATTGAGCAACAATGTAATACGTCCTTTGGGGTCGAGAACAATGCAAAACACGGAATAATGCCATAGAAGATCATCGACATGTTGAGCATTAATATGACGCCACCAAGTTGTGAACCTGTGATTCCCATCCCACACAAAAAACATCTTCCTTCGGAATGCAACATAATCGGGGTTTGACTGAAGTTGATTTTCAAAGCGTTCATTGATATCACGCCAATGAGGGTCCCAAGAAGCTATGCGCTCTTCAGTGACATTCACAGATGATAGATGGTCATCAAAAATGGATATGTACATGGCACGATCACCGTCGATGTAACCCCCCTCAAAACGTTTTTCCAAGGTAGCGACATCAACCTCTTGAATTGGTCGGACTCTTGGAAGAGGAATCATCCTACAGAGGGGGACGTAGAATCGATCCAAGGGAATGCGCATACTATCGAGAACCTTCACAAAATCAGATTTTTGGTGAAGTCTCCTTGCTTGCTCTCCTTCCTTGGAATCTCAGAGCCCAATTGGACATTTGAGAAAAGTAGAATTCTCAGAATCAGAGAGAGACAAATCCTGACATGTAATTCGTGACAATGCAAATCATGAGAAGAAAAACTTGGACAAGTCACATGCTTCATTGAAATCCATGTACGATAAATGAATGATACCCAAAAAATAATTTATGCCCAAAGATTATGCCACATTCATAGGAGTTAAAAAAAATTAACCTGAATGACATCAAGAACTTCAAGTTGGTCTTCAGATTGAAGGCCTTCATGCTCAAGTTGTGAATGCGTGACAACCTGCACAAAATATAAACACATTTGTAATTAAAAAAAAAGACCAAGAGGTAATGTAGGGTTTTAAGAAAACCTGAAATCACTCAGCGTTGGAGCTGGATAGGTCAGAAGGCATTGTAGTCTTACTGCAGAAGAGCCAGCCATTCTACACTTGAGCAGAACTACATAGCATAAGGGGGTCCGGAATGGCAGAGCAAAAGAGCATTCGGTGCCGAATGCTTGCTGGACAGGGCGCGGAGGCGGACAGATGTGGGATGGACACACAGAGTGGAGGCGGAGCAAATGAGCATTCGGCGCCGAATGCTTGCTAGACAGGGCGCGGAGGCGGACAGATGTGGGATGAACAGAGCGGAGGCGGAGCAAAAAAGGAAAAAATGACAAATGAAAAAAGCATTCGGCGCCGAATGCTCATTGAAAAGGGAGTAGGTTTAGGGTCTAGAGCAAAAAAAATCAAAGGGGTCCGGTTTTCGGTTTTCAATTCCCGAATCCGCGGCTCCGCGGCTTCCGCGGCTTCGCGAGCGAAGCCGCGAGAAGAAGAAGGTATTTTCAACCTACTTCCCTTGGTCACCCATCCTTGAGGTATTCCTCTCTACCGTTCCTTAACTTCCAAGTACTTAGCACCCTCCTACCATGGCTTCTAAGCCTTGAAGATGTTGAAGACTTCAAAATTTAGGACTTTGCACATCACGTCACATTTTGTAACAACGATGTGCCGGCTTACCAAAAAACGTCACGTCTGTGGGGGGGTAAATCCGGCAGTTACCCCAGGGGTAAACTGACGCGGTCAACCCCCTGGTCGACTGCTAAGTCGACTGCAAAATAGCAGTCGACTTAGCAAACGACTGCAAATAACAGTCGACCTAGCAGTCGACTGCAAAAAAAATTCCAAAAATTCCCAAAAAATTTTTGGACCGTCAGATCTTCTTGGCAAGAAGATCTGACGGTCCAAATTTTTTTTGGGAATTTTGGGAATTTTTTTTGGCAGTCGACTGCTATTTGCAATCGTTTGCTAAGTCGACTGGTAATAGCAGTCGACTGCAAAAAAATACTTTTGCAGTCGACCAAGACCAGTCGACTGCTAAAAGCAGTCGATTTCAAGGAAAACCAAGCAAAAAAAATTCCAAAAATTCCAAAAAAAATTCTGGACCGTCAGATCTTCTTGGCAAGAACATGTGACGGTCCAAATTTTTTTTTGGAATTTTTGGAATTTTTTTTGCAGTCGACTGCTATTAGCAGTCGTTTGCTAAGTCGACTGCTAATAGCAGTCGACTTAGCAGTCGACTGCAAAAAATTACTTTTGCAGTCGACCAAGACCAGTCGACTTCTATTAGCAGTCGGCTAGCTGGTCGACTGCTAAAAGCAGTCGACTTCAAGGAAAACCAAGCAAAAAAAATTCCAAAAATTCCAAAAAAAATTGTGGACCGTCAGATCTTCTTGGCAAGAAGATCTGACGGTCCACAATTTTTTTTGGAATTTTTGGAATTTTTTTTGCAGTCGACTGAGAAGTCGACTGCTATTTGCAGTCGTTGGTAAGTCGACTGCTAATAGCAGTCGACTTAGCAGTCGACTGAAAAAAATTACTTTTGTAGTCGACCAAGACCAGTAGACTGCTATTAGCAGTCGGCTAGCTGGTCGACTGCTAGAAGCAGTCGTCTTCAAGGAAAACCAAAACCAAAAAAATCAAAAAATTCTAAAAAAAATCATGGACGGTTAGATCTTTAATCCAAGAAGATCTAACGGTTCAGATTTTTTAATAGAGTTTTTTAATTTCGTCAAGGTGGGGAAATGAAAGTTCAAAAAAGAATGACATCGGGCCCGCCTCAAAGAGGGTTCGGCGCCGAAGCCTCATTGTGGGGCATAATTGAACCTTCTCTCACATCTAGTGGGTGCAACCTAATGTCAAGGGGAGGCACGAAAATTCAAAACAAAATGACATCGGGCCTACCCCAAAGAGGGTTCAGCGCCGAAGCCTCATTGTTGGGGCTCAATTAAGCCTTCTTCCATACCTAGTGGGTGTAACCTAATGTCAAGGGAGAGAAGAGAGACACGGAAATTCAAAATAAAATGGCATCGGGCCCGCCCCAACGAAGGTTCGGCTCCGAAGCCTCATTTGGGGGCCCATTTGAGCCCTTTCGTGCAATTGGGGGATACAACCTAATGTCAAGGTGGGGAGACGAAAGTTGGGAAGAGGATGGCATCGGGCCCGCCTCAAAGAGGATTCGGCGTCGAACCCTCTTTGTGGGGCATAATTGAACCTTCTCCCACATCTAGTGGTTGCAACCTAATATCAAGGGGGAGACACGAAAATTCAAAACAAAATGACATCGGACCTACCTCAAAGAGGGTTCGGCGCCGAAGCCTCATTGTTGGGGCTCAATTGAGGCTTCTTCCATACCTAGTGAGTGCAATATAATGTCAAGGGAGAGAGGGGAGACACGGAAGTTCAAAACAAAATGGCATCAGGCCCGCTCCAATGAAGTTTCGGCGCCGAAGCCTCAATTAGGGGCCCATTTGAGCCCTTTCATGCAAGTGGGGGGTACAACCTAACGTCAAGGTGGGGAAACGAGAATTCAAAAGAAGATGGCATCGGGCCCGCCCCAACGAGGGTTCGGCGCCGAAGCCTCATTTGGGGGCCCATTTGAGCCCTTTCGTGCAAGTGGGGGGTACAACCTAACGTCAAGGTGGGGAAACGAGAGTTCAAAAGAAGATGGCATCAGACCCGCCCCAACGAGGGTTCGGCGCCGAAGCCTCATTTGGGGGCCCATTTGAGCCCTTTCATGCAAGTGGGGGGTACAACCTAACGTCAAGGTGGGGAGACGAGAGTTCAAAAGAAGATGGCATCGGACCCGCCCCAACGAGGGTTCGGCGCCGAAGCCTCATTTGGGGGCCCATTTGAGCCCTTTCGTGCAAGTGGGGGGTACAACCTAACGTCAAGGTGGGGAAACGAGAATTCAAAAGAAGATGGCATCGGGCCCGCCCCAACGAGGGTTCGGCGCCGAAGCCTCATTTGGGGGCCCATTTGAGCCCTTTCATGCAAGTGGGGGGTACAACCTAACGTCAAGGTGGGAAGACGAGAGTTCAAAAGAAGATGGCATCGGACCCGCTCCAACGAGGGTTCGGCGCCGAAGCCTCATTTGGGGGCCCATTTGAGCCCTTTCATGCAAGTGGGGGGTACAACCTAACGTCAAGGTGGGGAGACGAGTGTTCAAAAGAAGATGGCATCGGGCCCGCCCCAACGAGGGTTCTGAAAAATCAAATAATGAGCTATCATAACTAAACAATCTATTTTTTGTGGAGATTTTCCTAATGTGCTCTTCGATGTTGCGGATGGGAGATGAAGCCCCCTTCCGACTATGTGATTCATTCAATTTTAGAATAGGAACTTCGAGGCCTGTAGAAAGATCAAAAAATAGATGAGAGTGCTATGATGGAGTGACTTACTGCATCTGAAGCCTTTGAGGGCGTGCTTTGTGCACAATCGTCCAGATCTTCATCGCCTTGCTTGTTCTCGTATAGTTCGTGGTCATGATTATTCATATCTTGATTGGTCTCTTGAAACTGCTCTCCACTTGCCTCCCCTACTTGCGCATCCTCTGACACGAATGCCGAATTCTGAAACATTGATCTAAATATTGTCATCTCCGAGTAATAAAATCCTACACCCCAATGACTTGATATTGGACATATCAATGATAACCCACCTTTAAATTATACTTTGATATGCTCAAAACCTAAAGAATGATCCGCAACACACCACATTATGTTGTAGGACATCAAAGATATTCTTCAACCAATAGATACTTACTTGGATTTGTTTTTCACTTGACAACTCTTCTTCAAGCTCGCACTCAGACATGAATGGTTGATTGTCTCGCGATACCGCAAATCCTGATATCTCGCCTTCCAATGGATGAGTCTCAACAACAACTTCTTCCAACAAAGCACTGTCATACAAAAGTGTTTTAATTGTACTAGTAAGGTCTATGCCCGAACTTTGAAGTTGTCGCCTTGCCATTCTAGATTTGGCTAGTTGTTTTCTAGATGAATAACGAAACCCACCCCTCCGCTTCTTCTTCCTATCTCCGTTCTGCATTTGGCTCAATAGAACATCATTTACATCTCCACTATACTGCCTTCTATTGAGTCGAGGAATGTGGCAATGCCCTTAAAACAAACGTTTCTCAATAACATGCAACTGAATTTAAAATACTCAATTACGGACTCTTTCTCCATATATTAATCTTTGTTATTAATGCTAATCATCACACACATCGAATCTCAATAGTCACTTTAGTGGCATTTTCTATATTTTCATGCTCTCCATGGCCAGCTGGTGGGTACAACCCTGTAAGTTTTATATTTCCTACCTCCTCCTTCACGCTCATTCAACACTCTATTTCAAGTATGAAATAAATTATGACTATTTGAATACTTCAATTGAATGTCTATACTTTTCAAGATTGGTTGTTTTATTTAGATTGTCATATCTTTCATAAATAGAAAGGCTATCCTAGCAATCTAATTCTAGCCGTCACTAAAATAGTGGGTTCCTATTACACTTACAAGCGCCGCCAGTTTGTTCTACTTGTAAATTTGAAATCCATCATAAATAGAAGTAATTCAAACTAACATCTGCATTTGGTTCATTGTGGTTCTCCGATGAAAAACCTTTCTTCAAACAGGTATTATCTGACAATGGTAAATTTGTATAATTGAACCTGGTCCACCATATGTTGATGCTATGGATTGGACTTCAATTACAATTCTATTGTATAATTATTTCATAACGCCAATTCCTTTATTATTGGACTTACATAGTTCCAAGCAACCCACTTATCTGACACGCGCCGGCAACTTCTCTAAAATATGTCATTTTCATCAATACATGACTCTCGGCGTTTTTTTCTAATTTAAGCGCCTTTGAATCATCCTCTTTATTAATTCTAGTTTTCTATGTCTTCATGCAGTGATGTTTGCATAACCGCTTGCATGAAAATATACCTGCAAAACTCTTCGACTTAAAATCTACTCACAACTTTCATGTTGTCCGTGTCTTCCCTTTCTCCATTACAATGGCTGATTCTCATAATCCTCCTATGGTGATAATTCGTGCTGATGGGCAAGGAGTTCCTATTTCTTTTCAAGTAGGAGCTGATGGAAAGTGCACAGTCAGTGCTCTTCGTTTGCATCTTCGTTTTCAATTTCTACAAGGATCTATGCATGTTGATGAGGATATATTGATGTTGATTCAGGAGAACTTCTTTACACTATAGGTCAGGAGTCCTCTATGAATGATCAAGGTCAGTGTTGGATTCTGAAGTCAAGGACGTACCGAGTGTATAGGTTGAAAGATCCTCTTCAAGGTGCATCCACTGAGATCCTCACCCCTAAGGTGTCATCTACATGCACCCTACAAACACCTATGCTCCAAAAGATTAAGATTGAGCCTTGCGAACGTACCGTCCATCTTTTGAGTGATGATTCTGAAGATGAGCTCCCCACTAGATTGCCGTCTTCCAATATTCCAATCCCCAATCCTACTGTAACATGTCACGCATCGTATGACACAAATTCATCGCAAGGCAGTCGTCCAAGTACTTCTAGGCCTCCGATTCCGCCACGAATTGATGACTATGTGAGCGTTGTTGATTGTCTCAAAAAGTTAGCTGCAAGGAAAGGATCGAAGTCTATTTTGTCTAAGGTAGACTTTACCAAAATAAAAACTGAGAGAGTGGAATTCCTTCCCCCTAGGTTTGATGGCGACGTGATGTTTGAGTTACCCCCGCCAGGGAAGTATGCATCACAGTCACAAGCAAAGCTCCTTCATGGCATGGACAAACGCCATGATGGCCATGCTTGGACTCGCACCATCACCTCCAATATCAAGAATGACATGGGTTTAACATTTAGAATGTCTTCGTGCTTAGGTCATTTGCAATGCACCAACACAGCTTGTGATTATTTATCTCGTGTGCACCGGTCCTCCCAAGCTAACGAAACCGAATGGGATGGAATCTCCTTGTTCACCTTTGGAGTTGGATGTAATCCTCCAAAGGGCTCAACTATCGTGTGTAAAATCTGCAAGGTTTCTCCATCATGCTTGGATGTGTGCTTGGCTAAGATTTATTATGTTCTTGGCCATGGAAATATGACTCGTGCATGTGTACACCTTGGAACCCATTGTCATCCTGTGAAAATTGGCAAATACATGGATGTTGCTGAGAAAATAAAGGGCCTAATTGGTGAACAAGTAGAGAAAACTCCAACAGCAACTAATTCTCCCATTGTCCTTGAAGCGAGCAAGGAATTCCTTGGTGAGTTGTTTCTTTTTGCGGATGGATCAACGCAGGAGGAACTTACTCTTGATGAGCTTATACCAGTGTTTGATAAGTTCAAACACATGTCTTCCCCGAGTATTCGGAATCAAGTCACGACGTTTCGGTACTTGCGACGTTTTGGAGTTATAGACAGCATCACCAAACTTAGAGGGTCTAGCTACTGGGCATTTGTCCAAGAGAACAAATTCCCTGGCCAAGGGTCCGAGTCTGACAAGGTCTTTGTTTTCAAGATGTCTGAAGTCGGGCCAGGAAGTGGAGTTGATCTTGTGACAAGAATGCAGCCGGGTGGAGATTTACAGAATGCATGGATCATGTTCGACCATGTCAAGCGTGTGAAGGACTGGACTTCCATGGCCTGCCATGTTTATGATGCTACCTATTGTCGGGTAATGACCATTGCAGTGTGTGATATGCAATCGGAAGATGTTGCCGCTCAAATCATTTTCTGGAATAACTTGAATGCTGTTGTTGCTAGACACAACGTTTCTAACGTACAATTCAAGGGCTTCATGGCAGACAGTGCACAAGCGAATTGGAAAGCAATTCGTATTGTGTATGGAAGCGGTGATGCGTCAATTCCTATGGAGGACCAAGAACGTATTTGTTTGTTTCATTGGACCCAGTCATTGGAGAAACATACAAAGGCTGACATTCGGGCGGACCTGCAACCACAACATCGTCAATTGTGCATGCAATACAAGAATGCCAAGTCGTTAGAAGAGGCTGAAGAGCGGTACCTTGCTATCAGGTCATGGTGGCTTTCCTCCGGGGCAACGACTGATGAAGGGGTCGTTCGTCTTGACCTATGGCTTGCTTTCTGGCACTTCCGCTATCGCCAATGGGGTGGTTTTATGGATTTGGTAAGTTCACACTTTGCTCCGGGCCTTTTTGCTTTCAATTTCCTGTGAAGTTGTAACCTCATTCTAAATTCTATTACCATTCATTTGACATCACAGGCTCTTTCGGAGGCTGAGCTTGCTGAAATGCCTTCATGCAATTTAGCGGAGACTGTACACAATAAGTGGCTTCAACAGAGCGGTAAACGAGGTAATGACTTGTATGTGGCAACTGTCGATGATTACGTACGTGCTTTCATGCAAATGGTTGCCTACTACCAGTATTTGAATGGTGAGAGACCGGGTACTGGACCTGGAAAAGAAGAATTGCTATTGCGAGTCACTCAACGAACCGCCCAACGTTCTGGCAACCCAAAATCGCTTCATCAAGCGCTCCGAAACATGCCCGGAGCTGAAGGTTTTTGCACTCGGGAGCCTCATCTTCAAGGTGAGGAAGTATTTCTCTCCCTTAAGCGCAAACCAGATCTTCCTCCTGGGTCGGAGTTCGACTCTCATAGACCTGACAAGATTAGCATCTCTCGCCCTCGGGTACAAACGCGAGCAGGAGGTGCAAGATTTTATGATCTCACTTCATAGGGTGACGCACAACAAGAAGCAACTGAAAACCTGCATGACAATCCAGTTCAACTAGAGACACCTCCCACAAATCCAGCCGTGTAGCATGTGAAGGCTGTACAAGAAACAACATGCAATGAACATGAATGGCACATCGCGCGACTTCCAAAGATGTCAGCAAAGGTTTGCTTCGCTCAACAGGCCATCACCAAGAAGAAATGTGTGGCACGAATTGTACAAGATGGTAAGAATACAGCTGCACCAACTTACAACGGCATCATGCACAACTATAGGAAGAATAAGCAAGAGCGCATGCAGTTTTTCTTTTGCAACGACGACATTGAGAGGTGCGTGAAGGGTACTCGTCGTAAGTGGGTGGTTTCCAACCCTGCAGTTCCAGAAATTTGGCCTGTTAAGATTGGCACCAATCTCACACAGAAAGAGATACTAGACTTGGAGAACGCTGGTTTTCGATTGGCACCACGTCTGGAGCTCTCTCCAAGGAAGTTGTTTAGGGAAGAGGGATCATTGGTGGACCTGTCAGAGTACCCTACCCCGGAGTTCTCTAACGACTTTCCAAAGCGCAGATTCGAGAAGAACATCAGGCGGAATCCAAACGCACCTTCAACGAAGCACGCCAATTCCTGCGCATCTGCTCTTACTGTCATTGGGCAGATTCTGAAGGTTTCTATGGTACCAAATCTTGCCTTGGGTTGCATCATCACCTTTGAGTCCCGGAATGGTCTCAAAATTTCGCAATACTTACTTACGATTGGCCAGTTTCCCAGTTGTTCATGCCCCTTCTTCAAAGATATGTCGGGCAAAGCCTTGGGAAAGCGTGGGCAATGGACAAATTG
The DNA here is from genome assembly GCA_964035585.1 of Polytrichum formosum. Taxonomy (NCBI): domain Eukaryota; kingdom Viridiplantae; phylum Streptophyta; class Polytrichopsida; order Polytrichales; family Polytrichaceae; genus Polytrichum; species Polytrichum formosum. Next base: position 28,641,790 of record OZ037940.1, on the reverse strand, counting down.
TAAGCATTTGTACTACATATTTCACGTAGTTTGTGGATTGGATAGTGAGATAGATGTTTTTATGCACGCTCCTAGTTTCAGCTTCAACGAAATTAAGCGTGTTATTCAGATGGTGCTACTAAAGCAACCAGCAACTTAGAGATGCAATTGAACCCGAGGGTTACATTGTACAATTTTTTTTGATTGAATGGAAAAGTGGTGAGACTAAAAGGGCCACCACGACGTTGTTGTTGTACATTTTTTACTACTCATTGAATCATCATTGACATTGAAAATTTCAAATGTATGTACATTTTTGTTCACATTTTGCTGCCATCCTATAGTAATAGTGGTCAAAAGTGCATGAAAAATTTCATTCCCACGGTCATATGAGCACCCTTATTCAACGGTAATAGGTCCAAATAATTACTAAATTTGGGGGAAAATATTTTTATTTCTATTTTTGGTAAAATCCCAATAAATGTTGATTATTTTATTCTTTTTTCTGCTCTCTGCTCTCCATTCACTGCTCTAGGCTCACTGCTCACCGCTCTAGGCACGCAAACTAGCTTCGTCCACCTCATTACCAAACTCAGCTCATCTTTCTGCAATCTGAGAGGACTTTTATGGTGTTTTGCATCTTGTTTAAATCTCCACTACATTCCAATTTAATGGACCCCTTTAATGATTTACTTATAATAACGCATAATTGTTATTTTCATCCTTCAAATTGCGGCCGAGGGCAATCGACTTTACACCTAAACCTCTGATTCTAATTTGGATAGATATTTAATCGATCCAATAAATGACGTCGGTTGTGCCTAAATTCTGTTGCCACACATTCCACACAGCTACTTATGCGCTGACATACCTTCGATCACCCTTGCCCATGAATTTTACAGCTGCTATAATAATTTTAGCAAACAGCCAATTATCCTACAATCCTCTTTCCTACAATCCTCCATGTCTTTTCCCCTTTGGAACCTCTACATGTTCCCCTAGAAGAATTAACCCCTTGTCTACCCATTGTTTTCCGCAAGTTGTACGGCGTCCCTAAGCTCTCTCTTGATTCTAACCTTTGCCTTCTCTCTATACGCCTCTGTTTTTCAATAGTCCTCCTCAATTCTCGATCTGCTCTCGCTCTCGTCCGAGTGTTCATCTCTAACCATATTGAAGCAAACAAATGTTATATATCATTGTCAAGTCTGTCATAATTAACATCTATGCGCCATCATTATGTTCCTATTATCTTGGATTTAGATAATTAACCTACAGTTTCTTTAATTATTGCTCGGTTTGTATAGCCATAACTTGACGAGACTCTTCCAAATAAACTTTCCTATTCTCGCTTCGCCATAAAGGTGAATGCTCTACCCTTGCCCATTTCAAGCCTCGACTAAAAAAGAAACACTTTCCTTTAGGGTGCCCCTTACATCCACTAAATGGTTCACGTGGTCTTGTGTATTTATAAGTTCGTCAGTCGGCATCCAGCCTCATTGTTTGGTATTGATATATATAGTTTGGATTGGCATATGATCATGACTAACTTAAGTAAATGCTGCAGTGCATTTTCAATTTTTATTCACATTTCTATAATGAATCGGCTTATTATTCCACTACTAATCCAAGTCTCCGACGTCATTCATAGATTCCATCTTGCCATGGCCTTCTAATCACAACACTATATACACCTCCCCACTTTGTGGTTTCCTTAAGTCCATTGCCCATTTGGCCACTACCTGCTGTGAACTCGCATTCACAATCCTTCTACAATGGCCACCATCCGAGCACTGCACCATTCCATCCCGCTTATGATCCCTCTAGGAGATGATGGTCTAGCCAAAGTCACAGAGTCGGTCCTTAGTTTGAGGTTTAGATTCCACCCAGCCTCAATTCATGTCGAAGAAGAGGTCTTTGATGCTAACGGTGACTTGAGTCACACTGTCCTTCAGATATCGTTTCGCAATGACGATGGTAGAGTTTGGTTCTTGATCCCTGGAACGTACAAGGCCATAGGCGTCACCGAGTCGGATATGGCCACCACAACTGTGTTGCTAACACCAGGTGTGTCCCTTACGTCCACCACGCAGGTTCCTCTTCTGGCGACGGTCAAGAAGGAGCCCGACATCGAAGAGGTTACCTTGCTCAGTGACTCTGATGATGATCTGCCACCTGCCTCTGACATTACCCCACCTCCATCGCAGGATCAACCCTTCATCAATCCTCTCAGGATTCCACACTCGCCTACTGTAAGTCAACCATCTACTTCCAGACCCCCAGTTCACCCAGGTGTGTCTATAGATCGTCCTAGTGTTGTCCACCACTTGAAGTTGCTTGCAACCCGACCAGGGTCCAAGAACATCCTCAAGAGTATTGATTATGAAGCTGTTAGGCATGAGAAGGTTGAGTTCCTCCCTTCTGTTTTTGACGGCGACGTCATCTTTGAGTTCCCTCCTCTGGGAGCTGATGCTCCCCATTCCCATGCTAGACTCATGTTCGGAATGGACAAGCGTTTTGACGGTCATGCTTGGTGCAGGACAAAGACGTCTAATATTACCAATGATCTCGGCTTGACCTTCCGGTTTTCATGTTGTGTTGGCCATCTCCGTTGTAATAACGAGGGCTGTGATTACCTCAACCGCCCCATTCGGGCCACTGACGTCAACGAGACCGAATGGGAAGGCTGTACCGCCTCACCCTTCTCCGCAGGAGCTGATCCCCCAGCTGGGTCATCTCTCGTTTGTAAGGTCTGTAAGACACCACCCTACTGTCTTGATACTTGCCAAGCTAAGATGTACTATGTTCTTGGCAAAGGTGACATGACCCGTGCATGCATCCATATGGGTCATCACCATCACCCCGTTTCGCAAGGTGTTTGTAGAGAGTCTAAGGTCGAAATTCATGATCTCATTGGTAGAGAAGTTGAGAGGACTCCCACCGCCACCAACTCTGCGATTGCCTTGGCTACAAGTAAAGAGTTCCTGGCCAAGTATCTTCTACGCACGGGATCTGATTCCAATAAAGTTATGGACCTGGAGTCCATGAAGTTTGTCATGGACAGGTACCAACACCTCAACACCCCGAGTATTCGAAACACAGTCACTTCCTTCAAGCGCATTGGGCGAGGGGGGATCATTGATAGCATCACCGGACTGAGAGGTCATAGCAGTTGGCCCTATGTGCAAGAAAACAAATTCCCAGGCCAGGGAAAGCTGTTGGAGAAAGTCTATGTGTTCAAGATGTCCGAGGTGGGCCCTGGGTTTGGAGTTGACCTTGTCAGGAGAATGCAACCACACGGTGATTTGCAGGATGCTTGGGTCATGTTTGACCATGTCAAACGTGTCAAGGGGTGGACAACCATGGCTTGCCATGTCTATGACTCGGCCTACTGCCGGGTTATGACTATTGCAGTATGTGATATGCAGTCTGAGGATGTCACGGCGCAAAGCCTTCTTTGGCATGGGCTCAATGAAGTTATGCACAAACATGGCATTGCTAAAGTTAACTTCAAAGGGTTCATGGCGGACAGTGCACAAGCAAATTGGAATGCAGTTAGGATTATCTATGGCAGTGGTGATCCCAAGGTTCCTATGGAGTCTCGCGAGAGGACATGTCTATTGCATTGGACAGTGTCTATGGAGCGCCACACCGCCGCCCACATCAAGCCCGACCTCCAACATCAACACAAGTTGTTATGCAAGCAGTACAAGGATGCCAAGACTCCCGAGCAGTCCGAGTCCCGTTATCTTGCCATCCGGGCTTGGTGGCTTTCCTCTGGAGCTGCATCCGAGGAAGGAATCAAGGACCTTGATACATGGCTTGCATTCTGGCATTTTCGTTACCGTCAATGGGGTGGTTTCATGCAACTAGTGAGTACCCACCCACTTTCTATTTCGCTTTTTAGTGTCAACTTATTTTTTGGATTTTTTTGGGTTTTTTTGGTTTTTTTGGGTTTTTGGTGTCAGTTTAGGCTTTTAGCCTGTTTTTGTGCAAACGTACTCGCTACATTTTATTGACTTCTCTCAGAATTTCACAGATTCTGAGTTGGCAGAGATGCCATCTTGCAACCTCTCTGAGACAGTCCATAACAAATGGCTTCAACAGTCTGGAAACCGTGGCTCTGATCTATATGTTGCGACCGTGGATGATTTCGTGAGGGCGTTCATGCAATGTACGAACTACTACGCCTACTTGAAGGGTGATCGCTCTGGTACTGGTCCAGGAAAAGAAGAACTCCGCCTTCGTGCTGCACAACGATCCGGTGACGCCAAGAGAATTGTTGCAGCACTCGAGCACATGCCTGGAGCAGAGCATTGGTGCACCCGCAAACCCCAACTCGAAGGAGAGGAGGTCTTTGGCACCACAAAGCGCAAACTTGATATGCCCCCTGGTTCTGATCAGGATTCACATAGACCCGACAAGGTCAGCTTCTCTCATCCACGAGTGAGCACTAGGTCAACCAAGGCCCGTACTGATTCCGCCACACCATCAACCCTGCCCCTAACACAATCCCCCGAAAAATCGATTCCACAACGGGTCACCCACGTCAATAACATTCAGGAGACCCACTGCGATGTCTCCAAGTGGCACATTTCTAGACTACCCAAGACTTCCGCCAAGGCATGCTTCGCCATGCAAGCTCGCACAAAGACCAAGTGCACCCAGAAGATCGTTCGGCATGGTAAAAGTACTCCAGCTCCTACGTACACCGGTTACATGCGCAACTACAAGAAGAACAAGGAATTCTTGACACAGTTCTTCTTCTGCAACGACGACATTGAGAGATGTGTCAAAGGCACTAGGAGGAAGTGGGTGCAGCACCGTCCGGATGTCCCGGACGTCTGGCCTGTCCTCACTGGGACAAACCTCACTCTCCAGGAGGTTCTGGCCCTTGAAAAAGGGGGATTCCAATTTCAGCAGCGTCAAGATGTGTCACCCAGAAGACTCTTCGGCGACTCCTCCAATGTTGCCTCATCCATGGCCGAACTCCCTACCCCGGCCCAAGCCGATTAATACCCTACGCTCAGGTTTGGAAAAAAGATCCGACGCAGTAACAACGGACCATGCGTCCAACAACGCAACAAGTGGGAGTCAGCCTTCAACGTTGACGGACAAATCACCTCCGTCATAATGATACCTCACCCAGGGATCGGGTGCATCATTCTCTTCCAGTCCCGAAAGAAGGCTAAGGTTGAAGAGTACCGTATCACTATCAGCACCTTCCCGTCGTGCACATGCCCGGATTTCGTGGAGATGTCAGCAAGAGCACTTGGGAAGCGGCGCACTTGGGTAAACTGCAAGCACTTGTACTTCATCTTCCGTGTGACCTGTAACTTGGATCAATACCAAGAAACTTTCATCCATGCTCCGAGCCTTAGTTTCAATGAAGTGAAGCACCTCCTCGAAAGTGGCATCATGAAGCATGTGGGACCTTAGCGTGGATACCTATAGGAGCTAGGCTGCCCCCCCTTATTTATAAGTTCTCGCTAAGTATTTCCTATTGCGTTGAGTATACCATAGTATGAGTGCACGTTTTCCGAAAATATCGCTGATATATCACACCTATCTTTATCTACATGATGTGAATTGTATTCGTTTTTAAATATCTATAAAGGTTTCTAAATATTTATGGGTCTCTTCTTCCAACGGTAGTTTTAGATGTTATTGAACGATACGAGTTTTGCTACTTTGCTTGAATGCTTGAATTTTTTGACTTAGAATTTTCTCTTACGTTGTGACCATAGCCTATGATTAAGCGGCTCTCACCATAATGTGGACAGTCAAAAGTTCCCTGGTTTAATTAGATCATGTCAACTAGTCTCTCTGAAAGGTACCCTAAAACCAAGTCTCTGTCCTTAAAGCCCTCAAAATTTGCACGGAAATAGGACCATCGTTTTTACTAAAAAAAGAGGTCCCACGATTTTTCTATTTATATTGTCTAAATTTAGAAAGTTTATTACTATAATTGGACATCGTTGACTTTTTCTGCTCACCGCTCACCGCTCGCGTCCCACCGCTCACACGGTAGCGTCGTTGCTCACATACCCCCCCTCCCCTAGATCACTCAAACCCTAGATACCCCACTAGTTATCAACCCAAAACGATGCCTACCCCTTAGATATCCACCACAACATTGCTATTATACAAACGGATCATTCAAACCGCCTAAAGAAATAGCCAATGGAGACCGGAAACGTGAAAAAATAGGATATGGTATATATAACCGTTTCAAAGACCTAAAAATCATAGAAAGATTACCAAAACTACAAAATATACTATGTGCAGAATTGATGGCCATACACCACACCCTCCAACTCCTCACCACAACATACTGTGATGAACTAGCCCATATATTCATAGATTGCCTCAATGTCCTATACCTCTTAAATACCCAAACCAAACAACCCGCTCTACATGATAGCCACCGAGACAAAATATCCTAGAAGCTATGATTAAAATGCTAATATCTGGCACACAAATCACCACACTCCACAAAATAAAAGCCCATGCTAACATCAATGGCAATGAATAGGGATACGCACTAGCCAAACATGGACGTGAACTAGACCATAAAGACGCCGCAACGCCATACGAACACGCACACCCTACACCATACTACTTCCAAAAAGACTGGTGACACTCAATGCAAGAGACACCAAGCAAAGGTCCCATTAGACACCTTGGAAAATACATCCTTAAATATGACAACAGACACAACTTAGTAATTATAGCAAATCAAACACACCAACTACATAAATAGCTCGAGAACGATGATATTGATAAAGTATTATCAAATGATTTATGGATAAAGCCCATCATCACGGATAAACAAAAAACGTGCCTAATTAAATTCCGAATTGGACAATATATGGGTCATGCCCGAAAGCAACTCTTCTTCGGTAGAGAAGCCTACCCATCGAATACATGCCCTATCTACAACTCATCAGATGTAGATACATGGCTACATGTACTACTTAAATGCAAACAACAACACATTCATGCACTAATAACAAAAAGACACAACAAAATTGTATGGGAACTACGTAAACTCATCTTATCAACTAAAATATCAAGACACTACACACTTATGAACACATGTACATATAACGGAATACCTCAAGAAAACACCGTACCAACATGGCTACTACCGTGCACATGCGGAACCCAAAAATGTCATTGTAACGCCAGGTTTAGGCCAATCATAGTGTGCGTTATAGGCCACCCATACAACCACCCCCCACTAGAAGCCCCTACACCAAAACTCACTATACAATTTATAGAATTTACATATTGTAATGTGAGATTTGCTACAAAAACCCTTGCTAGGAAAACTACAAAGTATCAACCACTCACCAATAACATCACATCAAGAGGATGGAACATAGCACCACTTGTAGTCCTAGTTGTAGGCACAAGAGCAACAACACATATCCCATCGATGAAAAACTTGGAAACAAAACTGAAAATCCCTGTTACAAAAATCAAGAATACATTAAAACAAATAAACATAATTGTTGCACAATATGCACTTTCTATACTAGTCCATAAGCGAAGACTAGAGAACCGACAACCTACACAAATCTTCAGAACTCGACATAAATAAACTAATAAAGAAAGAAATATGTATATATAAATGTATATATACAAAAAAATTACCCTACCCCCTAAACTTCATGATGTTAAGTGAAAACCATGGTTTCTTTTACAGTAAAATAGTCTACAAACAATGTGATTGTAGGTACAACATTCTCTTATTGCCCGTGCAACTTACAGACAGAAACATGTGCGCAGTGTGCGGCAATTTCTAGGGTTTGGTGGTAACCCAAACTCTACATGCCGTCTACATAATGCAAATCTGGACCAGGAGACCTGCACTTGGACCTGGACCTGTGCAGTTGGTAACTGTTGAGCTTCATCTAATTAGGCTTGGGATCCAGGTCCCATTGTTGAGTTAGGGTGAGTTTTCATGTAGGCCGCTCACCAACTAGATTCTAGAAAATAATCGGTCGGAGGTGTTCTCATGTACTTAAGCGCTAGCCATCATCTAACCACATTCTGGCGGTTTGCTAGATTCTGGAGGGCAGTGGACACGGGCCGCTAGGCTTCCATGCGCCCACTATAAAATCTTTAACCTACAACTGTTCGTCACCATAGGTTTCGAAGATCAGTTTTAGAAGGAGGAGAAGGTTTTAACTTGGGGGAGAAGGTTAGTAGGTGGACCTGGATTTGAAAAGATGGGAGTAGCTAGTTGACACATGTGAACCCTACCCCACCAGATTCCCCTTACATTTGGATGGGTTTGTCCTTACTCGCACTAGAATCGTGTGGGCGACCGGCCTACATGGAAACTCACTCTTAGCGGACCCATTTGGCATCTGGAGACTGGAGTCCAGTTTTGTCGATGGTGTGCAGTTTACCTCGCCATAGCCACAGTATTCTGTCGGCATCACTTAGTTGCCAGTGTGTTCTCTCGCCGTCGCCATAGTACTTTGTCGGCATTGCTTAGCAGTGAGTGTGGTCTCTCGCCATAGTCAAAGTGCTTTGTCGGCATAACTTATTAGTAGTAGCCGGTGTGTTCTCTTGCCATAGCCAAAGTTTCCACTCGTCATTTTCATTTCATACACATAGTTACTTACTAGGCAGTTCTAGATTGATCTCGAGGTTTGTGTTGTGGCTTACCACGGCTGCACTCCCCTGGAACCCCAGTGTCGCATGATTATTTGAGAAAGGACCGCAATTATGTGAATTTATTACCACCCACTGCGACGGGGGCTTGTGGCGCTAAAGAAGCTGGCGCTCGATTGCGAGGTGAGTGTTCTTAGAACTTCATGCTTTCGACCAGTGTTCTTTCTTAATCATTTGAAGGCGTTTTTCATATTTTTGGTTCAAACGCCTACCCGTTTGGTTTATCTAGATGAGGGTTTGCGATTCTTATTTATGTTACTCTATTGTGATGGTCGCTCTTTTTCATCTCGGTATCTTTTGTTGCCGAAGGCCAAGTTCGTAGAAGGTATGGATCTATCTCATCGGTGTGCAAAGAGGTGAGGAAGTTGGAATTTTTGTCTGTCTGTTTATTGCTCCACATGTTGGCGAATTGGACCATTTGCACATCGGTGCGCTCTCTGTCTCTCTCTCTCTGTCTGTGTGTGGGTGTGTGTCTCTCTCTCTATTGGGTTGGAATGTGTTGAAGTGAAACCATTTTGGTCTGATATTCTATTTGTTCACATTACAATGTTGAAGCTCCAACGCCATCCTTAAGAAATTAGAGATCTGTGAATTTATTGGGCAATTTGAAGATGTTTCTGAAGAGTCGGGATCTATGTTGGTTGTTCAATTAGGTTTGTTGTTGGTTGCAGACATTTGTACAGAGGATGTGTGCTCTTCACAATTTGAGCACCTAGTTGCTAGAACCCTGCCCGAGCCGACCTTCTTGGCCCATGGTGGAGCCTATTCATAATTTGCTTTCATTCCTTCGCACAGTTTTGTTGGAATTCCCTGGGGCAGATGATTGTAGTACCTTTTAACCTCCCTATAGTCTGCAGCCTCCTCTTGTGCCCAGGATTCTAGTTGTTACGCTCGTACAAGTCATGGATCTTATGGGCTAAGGATCTTGCTGGGAGTGTTGTGATCATCCCGCAGAATCATATTCTAATGCTTGTCAGCTAGTTGCGCAGCAACCTAAAATTATGCTATAACTTGCACAACATAGTCTGTGTCGGTCGACGAGATAGAATAGAAGAACACCCTTGAGGCACCGCAAACCTCGAAATCTCTACCACCGAGACTCCTTTGATTCAACACGCACGATCCTAGGCGAGTGGATGTTGAGGGCCTCAGTTCTCTGATTTCGACTCTGTCTCTTTGCCTGCCTTCATTCTTGTCTAGGGATAAGACTGAACATATATATAAGTGATCACCGATTTAACCCAAGTGATGATCGATTTTCACATCGAGTTTGAGAAATAACCGGTTCAAATTCAAGAGTACAGGAAAGTCACCGATCCATTTAGAGTATTTCACAGAATATTCCCCAATATTTCTAATGCAGCAATTTCTAATAGAGTAATTTCTGATAAAAGAAAAGCGAAAGGTGTCAACATGTGACAGGTTGGCCTTGGAAACAGTAAGATCTCGACTGATTATGCCCAAAAACCTCCCCGGACACTGAATAGAATCAACAGGGAGGGAATGCACAGTAAAATCCACAGTGACTATTCCAATTCTAAGTTGGTGGTTGTCTGTGTGATTGAATAAACCTGCCCCAACATCCAAAACCTTGGTTTGAGAACTCAATTGGAACTGCCGAGGTCAAGTTAATTGTGTGCTTTTCACAGGGGAACTTGTAGAGTAGTGCACCAGCTGTGAGGTCTGTGGGTAATTTGACAGAACACCCGCGGTGTTAGCATGTGGGTCAATGGTTTTAGAAATTCAACAGTGTCTACCCGACTATGGAGTTTTGTGACAGGGTATGTGTCTAAACTCACAGGTGTTGTTAAGACTTCACTTTGTTGACAATAGGTCAGACTTGTCAATATATACTGTGTCATTAAGAAATTCTTGTGGCTGGGCTAGTTCAACTTCAATTACAGAACTCTCATATCTTGAAGAAACCTTGGGCCCAGTGCTGCTGCGGAGATGCTGTTGCAGGGGTTCAGTCCTCCAAGTTTATTCTTGCAGTACCAAGATTATTCTGTAGCCAGCTTGCTAGATCCCAGAAAACTTCTTGTTCTTTTGCGGGTTTGGTGATTTGAGAGACTTGGAGTAACTTGAACACACCTTGGGCCTAGTGCTGCTTGCGGAGAGTCCGCTGTTGCAGGTGTTCAGTTTTCCAAGTTTGTTCTTGCATCTTCCATGGTTGGACTACATGGTCCATGGTGTAGACCGGCCCTTTAAGTTCCATGCAAACTCATAGACTATTCAAGTGCCATAGATAGTGATGTAACAATCATGGCAGCTTGAATCATGTAAAATGTAAAATATTACAGAAGTTGAAATAGCTGTCCACACCTTTCCTTGTCCGCCATAGCCACCACCCTTTCCACCGGCTTGCTTGCGGCTGGTCACTCCTTCATCCTCTTGCCATGAACATGAGGCGGATCTCAATCCTGGTGTAGTTGGTTCGTGCTCTTGATTGTGCTCACTAAACTCTACCACCTCTGTTTCACATCAGCAAATTGTGTAGCAGATTGATCCAGTATTGCAATGCAACGCCCCACACCAAGCAGCTTGTGGGATGTGAGGAGTTAGTGGCACGGGTGTGTGGATGTGGTGTGCGAGAGGTTTGCTGTGTGTGGTTGCAAGCACGCACTTAGGGTTGCGATTCCGGGTTTGCGGTGCAGCTGGGCTTCGATCGCCACCGGGGGAGGTTCTGCTCACTCCCCTTCCAAAACCGTAAGTGCGGGGGAAGTCGTGTGTTGTGTGTTGGCTTGGAAATAGCAGCGAGAAGGATCCGGGATTGTCTGGGCCATGTTATAGGATGCTTTGTGATGGTTGCAGCATGTGGTGGCGTGGGGTTGGATTCGTGGCACAGGTGTATGTTTTGGTGAGGGGAGGGGGTTAGCTGGAGGCCATTTGTGGATCTGTGTTATAGGTGCCGAGTTTTTTCTTGCATGGGAGTGTGGGTTGTGCGTTTTGGTGAAGGTGTGTGGGTGGTTTGCAGTGGGTTTGTGAAAGTGGGGAGCAATCTTCTGCAAGCAAGAAGAGTGCATAGAGAGATTGGCGCACAAGTGGGTGATGAGTATGATGATCTGTTCAAGGTAGTGTTGATAGGAGACTCCGGAGTCGGGAAATCTGATCTTCTATCCAGATTCACGCGTAACGAGTTTTGCGTGGAGTCCAAATCGACGATTGGTGTAGAGTTTGCCACTCGCTCCATCCAGGTACTGTTTCCCCTGTATTAAGATGCAATGATTGTCTTTTCATCAGCGAGGGCCGCAACGGAGGCTCGTTCGCAGGGGATACATCCGTGCTGGCAGTAGATGATGATATTCGTGGACATTGAATAGAATCAACAGGGAGGGAATGCACAGTAAAATCCACAGTGACTATTCCAATTCTAAGTTGGTGGTTGTCTGTGTGATTGAATAAACCTGCCCCAACATCCAAAACCTTGGTTTGAGAACTCAATTGGAACTGCCGAGGTCAAGTTAATTGTGTGCTTTTCACAGGGGAACTTGTAGAGTAGTGCACCAGCTGTGAGGTCTGTGGGTAATTTGACAGAACACCCGCGGTGTTAGCATGTGGGTCAATGGTTTTAGAAATTCAACAGTGTCTACCCGACTATGGAGTTTTGTGACAGGGTATGTGTCTAAACTCACAGGTGTTGTTAAGACTTCACTTTGTTGACGATAGGTCAGACTTGTCAATATATACTGTGTCATTAAGTCAAAATTCTCGTGGCTGGGCTAGTTCAACTTCAATTACAGAACTCTCATATCTTGAAGAAACCTGGGGCCCAGTGTTGCTGTGGAGACGCTGTTGCAGGGGTTCAGCTCCAAGTTTATTCTTGCAGTACCAAGATTATTCTGTAGCCAGCTTGCTAGATCCCAGAAAACTTCTTGTTCTTTTGCGGGTTTTGTAATTTGAGAGACTTGGAGTAACTTGAACACACCTTGGGCCTAGTGCTGCTTGCGGAGAGTCCGCTGTTGCAGGTGTTCAGTTTTCCAAGTTTGTTCTTGCATCTTCCATGGTTGGACTACATGGTCCATGGTGTAGACCGGCCCTTTAAGTTCTATGCAAACTCATAGACTATTCAAGTGCCATAGATAGTGATGTAACAATCATGGCAGCTTGAATCATGTAAAATGTAAAATATTACAGAAGTTGAAATAGCTGTCCACACCTTTCCTTCTCTGCCAAAGCCACCACCCTTTCCACCGGCTTGCTTGCGGCTGGTCACTCCTTCATCCTCTTGCCATGAACATGAGGCGGATCTCAATCCTGGTGTAGTTGGTTCGTGCTCTTGATTGTGCTCACTAAACTCTACCACCTCTGTTTCACATCAGCAAATTGTGTAGCAGATTGATCCAGTATTGCAATGCAACGCCCCACACCAAGCAGCTTGTGGGATGTGAGGAGTTAGTGGCACGGGTGTGTGGATGTGGTGTGCGAGAGGTTTGTTGTGTGTGGTTGCAAGCACGCACTTAGGGTTGCGATTCCGGGTTTGCAGTACAGCTGGGCTTCGATCGCCACCGGGGGAGGTTCTGCTCACTCCCCCCCCAAAACCGTAAGTGCGGGGGAAGTCGTGTGTTGTGTGTTGGCTTGGAAATAGCAGCGAGAAGGATCCGGGATTGTCTGGGCCATGTTATAGGATGCTTTGTGATGGTTGCAGCATGTGGTGGCGTGGGGTTGGATTCGTGGCACAGGTGTATGTTTTGGTGAGGGGAGGGGGTTAGCTGGAGGCCATTTGTGGATCTGTGTTATAGGTGCCGAGTTTTTTCTTGCATGGGAGTGTGGGTTGTGCGTTTTGGTGAAGGTGTGTGGGTGGTTTGCAGTGGGTTTGTGAAAGTGGGGAGCAATCTTCTGCAAGCAAGAAGAGTGCATAGAGAGATTGGCGCACAAGTGGGTGATGAGTACGATGATCTGTTCAAGGTAGTGTTGATAGGAGACTCCGGAGTCGGGAAATCTGATCTTCTATCCAGATTCACGCGTAACGAGTTTTGCGTGGAGTCCAAATCGACGATTGGTGTAGAGTTTGCCACTCGCTCCATCCAGGTACTGTCTCCCCTGTATTAAGATGCAATGATTGTCTTTTCATCAGCGAGGGCCGCAATGGAGGCTCGTTCGCAAGGGTAGGAGATACATCCGTGCTGGCAGTAGATGATGATATTCATGGACATTACGCAATCACGTTGCCCGAGTACTTGAGGGTTGGACTAGGTCAACCAGGGACAAAATTTAGACTAGTGATAATGATGTGGTCACAATGCCATCGGCTTGCCACGATTACAGTAGGTGCAGGGCAGCTTGAGGCGGTCCGCTGTCATTGCACGGGTTCTTCCTCCATGTTGAGAATGGTAGAGTGAGATACATAATCTCCAAATATTGATGATGCAGATACTTGGACTTGGCAAGTTGCAATTAAATGAGAGTAAGTTAATCAATCTCCAGGCAGCTTCTGTAAGTATGAGTCCCCAGCCATAGCCGTCCATACCTTTCTTCTCCTCCATAACCACCACCCTTTTTGCTTGCTTGCTTGTGGCTGGTCACTCCTTTCTCCTCTAGCCATGAGCATGAAGCGGATCGCCGTGTTGGTGTAGGCGTGGTTCACAACTGTCGATTATGTTTCACATTAGGAGATTGTGTAGCCTTGAGCAACGGCAAAGGTAAGAATTGACTTCCTATTACTCTTTGCATCTCAACTCCGATCCTAAAACTCGAAATGACAATCTTCACGATTGGCAAATGGTAATTGTTCAAACGACAATCTTCAATATTGGCAAGATGAGACAATCCCCGATATGACCTGACGACATTTCAAATGGTATGTGGAGTTGGAAGTGCCCACAATAGGCCGCATACCTTATGCAGAGAAGCAACTTGGAGAATGGGTTAATATCGTGCTTTTGTAAATTTTTGACAGGACTGAAGTAGACATCTCTACTTAGTCCTTAGTCTTAACATAATGATCTTGGATTGAAGACGCTTGAAATTTTACAGAAGAGCTCTCACATGTCTGGAAATGTAGGATCTCTCTGTATACAAACTCGATCACTTTATATTACATAGAAATGGTCGTTCATTAAATTGCATAGATGCAGGTCATGAAGAAGGTCGACTAAGTTTCTGTTGAATTTGATTGCCATCCATGGTAATCCATTCTGATGTTTTCTTTTCTGCAACGCCTTTCAGGTGGACAAGTTTCAAATGTACAAGGTGGTTGTGAAGGAAATTCAAAGAAGGTGCTATTAAATACATCCAGGGTTATTTTGTTTCTTGTAAGGTATTGCATGTTGGGGGAGATCATTTACATAAAATCATGGCCTTTGGTTGACGTTAGGTTTGGGATAATATTTGTAAACCAATGTTAGACTCATCTGTGTGTTGGGCCGAAGGAGTATTGATGGAGGAGAATGTGATCTCAACAATAAAAGTAGTTGTAAGAGTATTCCATCTTGGACTTTGACATTACGGATGATTGACCATGTTGTTGATGCCTTGCAAGGGGAAGTTGAAAATTCGGTGCAATAGTTTGGTTATGTAAAAGTCATATATCTTGATTGTCGTTCCTAGTAACAAATGTTCAACACAAATTGGTGAGGTGAGTTTGAGTTTATGTGGAGAGATTTGTTTATCCATTTCATCTTTTTGGCTTTGGAGAGTTGATGCCATCATTGTCAATGGAACACCCATGAACTTGTTTCTAACCATGTCCACTGGATATTGGTCTTGTTAAAAGTCGGGATTGTAATGGCACTTTGGTTCATTGTGGACGAAAATTGAAAAAAGGTGGTGTGTTTAAAAATAAGTTTTAGTTTTCAATTGAACCGAGAACCAAATACCACTATGCAAAAGTATGGCAGAGTGCATGTGACAATATCAAAGTATGCCAAAAAACGAGGGGTGGTTAATGTAGATCACCGAAATGACAAAAATGAAAGTTGGACTAAAAATAACCTTGAAAAGATGGTTTTGTGTACTGCAGTTTGAGGTGGATGAGATGATATGAAGGATTAGTACGCCACTTTAGAAAATCTCATCTTTCAAGTTGTGGAACTTTGAAGCTACATTCAACAATAAAGAGGAGAACACACATAGGTCTTTGAAAGAGGCCACCATGCAAGAAGAAACCGAAGGTTTTCCCCCGTGGACTCAGGTATCCACGTGCCCACAACATGTCTCACATGCTCAACAATTTCATACAAGTTATAATTTTTGGCAATTGCAATTTTTGAAACTTCCCACTGTGTTGTTGATGACCTTGCATGCTTCTTTTAACACCCACAATATTAAAAGTGCAATTGTTGTTGATTTTTCCAGAGTTGTTTTGAATGGTTAAATAAAGGCATCTGATTTTTATGCTCTTTCAAGTTGTCAATCACATTGTTGATAACAAGTATTATGCTTACATTTGCTTGTTCACTCTGATTTCAATGGGTTAGGAATAAGAGTGTTATGGTTGTGCATCCTTGTTGAAATTCCATTAAAATTTCACCACTTGATTTCCTATATTGTTCTCATCCTTTGTCCCTCCAAACTTGTAATTGACAACATTTTGAGTAGTAATAAGTTTATTGAGGTGGTAGTAATTTAATGTGGATATTTTAGAGTTTTGAAATGATTCACATACAAAGAACAAATCATTAGACTTTATAAATTTGAACTTGGAATTTTTATCTCTTATAACTGTGGTGAACAAAGCAATACTTTTAATTTATGTGTCACACATAGCTTTATGCACTTTCTTATACGTTTTAGGTCTACAAGACATAACAAGTGGACTTAAAACAATTCTCTACAAATTTTGGTGTCATAATTTGGATTGGTGAGGAATTTTATATTATGTCCACTAAAGGAGAGGTTATATGCACCTCATGGTACTCCGACCATATGGGGTGTGCACAATAAGTTGGTATTTGTCTCATGTTGGAGTTCATTTGAAGTCTATATAAAATATTGTTGATACATAAGACACCTAAATTTGTAAGGGATTAAGCATGTTATTCATCTTGGGTTCGTTTTTATGTTGTAGACATCAAAGTTTGACAGTGCAATGCAATGCATTGTATATTGCAAACAAATATGTCAATAAGTGCCATGTGATGAATTACATTGAAATCCAGTGTTGACATATTTGTTCAATTTACAATATAATTAAGCTATGTGTTAATTTATGATGTTGATATGATTGGCATGTAAAACAATTTGATGGATTTAATAATATTTGATTGGAATTTTTCCAATGACTGAACTATAATGCATAAAATGCATGTCATTTCTTGGAAACCTTTCCATTTTACACACACATATGTTGCCTATTTTGAGAACGGAGATGGCCAGAACATCAAAAGTCCAATTTGATCAACATCAAGTGCATTGTTATGTTGGTTCACCTTTATACAAGGTGTGTTCCATATCAACAATTGTTTGAAAACAATACAACAATGACACCAAGTGGGCATCAAGCATAAAAGAAGTCTTGCCATGCAGTATGTACACAAATTATGTCAAATGTCATTGTTTTTTCTTTTGTGTGAAGTGGCATTCAATTTGTGGATGCCATGTGGCTCTAATTCTTTCCTTCTTTTTTGTTTTATATGCAGGATATGATGGCCAATCAATCCAATATTTTGGGGCTTTGTATACTCAATACCAACTACATACAACAACTTGTGCGCGAGGGTGGTGCCAAGTTTGCATTGAATAAAAATCAATGCATATATCTTAGGCAAACGCTTGAACAAATCACCAAAAACGTAGCTAGTATTTTCTTCCATGCTGATGAGTTTCTTAACAACTGTGACTTGCTCTTGAAGGAGTTGTTTCGAATTATTGAAAGGGCCAAGTTGTTGGTACAAGAATGCTATGGTGGGAAATGGTGGCATGCAGCATTGCTCCAAATCCACAATGAAGAGGCGTTCCAAGACTTGTTCATGGATCTCAAGTGTTGTCACGATGACATTTATCAACACTTAAAAGGCCAATGGGTTGGACAGTTGGACCAATTTTGGAATGATGTGAGTTTTTCACTAAGCACCATGAGTGAATTGGGAGTTGAAGATCATCGTGTATTGGTGAGGCGATTACAAGCATCCTTAGAATCCACGCATTCATCCTCTAAGAACAAGGACCTTGAGGAAGAGTTAACAATTGCGGCATATTTGTTGGAAAGATATGACAATCAAGGGAATTATGTAAATGATGGACACCATGTGGAGATTGATGCACGACTGGGTTGGGGAAGCTCAATCTTCATTGCAAACGGTGGATACGGGAGTGTAGAGAAAACAACTTGGTTTGGTTTGCCATGTGCAAAGAAGGTGCAAGGTTTGGGTGAACGAACGGAAGATGGGGACAAGACCTTCAAGAAAGAGGTTGCCATACTTGCAAGCGTCAATCATCCAAATGTCGTCAAGTTCATATGTTGTGGCCGAAAATCAGAGAAACTCAAGTGTTTCATTGCTATGGAGCTTCTAGACACAAGCTTGGAGGGATTGATCAAAGAGGTGACAAATGTCGGAACAAGGACATCCTTCCCAATTCAAGTAGCTATGGACATCATCTTACAAATCGCAAAGGGCATGAGCTATCTACATGAAAAAAAAATTGCGCATCGGGATTTAAAACCTGCCAATGTATTGGTGCATAGAATCATGGTAGATGATTTGCGCAAGGACAACTATGTGAATGTGAAGTTGGCGGACTTTGGACTTTCAAAAACGAATGCGCATAGCAACATTTCTGAGAAATTAAGCCAAGGTATTGGGTCGAGGTTTTACAAAGCACCAGAGCTTTTCCAAAACACCAACCAAGACATGAACAACATGTATTCTTCAAAGGAAAAAGTGAATGCATATGAAGCTGACGTATATAGTTTTGGTGTGATGTGTGCAACAATACTCTCAGGAAAACAACCATTTGAAGGCATTGATCATGACTTTGTTGCAAAGTTGAAGTCAGGTTTGAGGCCATGCGTGCCCAAGAATTCTCCTGAGGCTTTGGTTTCTTTGATCAAAGAATGTTTGTCATTAGACCGGACGAAGAGACCCAAGTTCAAGGAGATTTGCACAACATTGAAATATTTGAGAAGCTCAATTTTAAGGGGAAATGTTGTACTTAGAAATGAAGAGGTTGAAAATGTGACTACCATGATTACAAGGATTTCAAATTTACCTCACAACGTCATGTACATGTTCAAACGCTTTTGGAAGAAACCAAATTTGGAGGGGAGAGAAGCTAACGAGGCCCAAAATACAAGTCAAATTCATACCAAGGTACTAATCCTATCAATATTTCGAATGGTTTAGAGATTAGTTTACATCAACTTTCAAATGGGCTCAAAATATAATCAATTTATCTTGTTGTATCTATTCTTGTCGAATATTGGATCCAAATGCAATTTGGCAATCTTATTAAAAATAGTATATTCTTTTTAATGAGATAATCGAGGCACTTTGATAGCATTCATAGAAATCATACTCTTTTGCATTTATTGTAACTCATGTTTCAAACCAATATCTAATATCAAGTTTTGTATGTATAGGGTTTTCAACTTTTTGCACCATCGTCATGGGCAAACCGAATACTTCCATCACAAGTGCGGTCCACACATTCATTACCGTCACTCCCGATTCATTTTGTCAATATTGACAAAATAATGTCAAAGGTGATATTTCAACTAGAATCCAATCAAATTCTAGGCATCGTTGGGATGGGTGGAAGTGGAAAGACCACTTTGACAAAGGCCATTCTTCATCGTGTGCATCAAGGCTTTGAAGCAACAAGCTTTGTGGCAAATATGAGAGACTCCAAAAACATCTTGGATATACAAAGACAATTGCTAAAGGATCTCAAGTACGAGAGGTCCATATCAACCACAGAAGAGGGGTTCAAGTACTTACAAGACATATTTGAGAGAAAA
This sequence comes from Polytrichum formosum, assembly GCA_964035585.1. Lineage (NCBI taxonomy): Eukaryota > Viridiplantae > Streptophyta > Polytrichopsida > Polytrichales > Polytrichaceae > Polytrichum > Polytrichum formosum. The sequence goes on along the minus strand of OZ037940.1, from coordinate 28,622,232 downwards.
AAAGTCTTTGTTGTCTTTGATGATGTTGCCTCTCAAGAACAACTCCATGGGCTAGTTTCATCTACATGGGTGTTTGCTAACAGTAGCAAGATCATTGCCACAAGTCGAAATTGGCAAGACTTAAAAACAACTTGTATCGCACACACCGGAAAGATGGACATGGAGTTATTAGACGAAGATCAAGCAAAGGAACTATTCTATAGACATGCATTTTTGCAAAAACAACCTCAAGGGTTGCAATTTGAAGAAGTTGCCAACAAAGTCATCGAAGCATGTGGTGGACTGCCTTTGAGCTTGGAAGTATTGGGAAGTTATTTGTGTGGAGTTGAAAGGCTTAGGATATGGCAACAAGCATTGCGAAGATTACAAAAGGGACAATGCCTTGGTGGTAGTTGGGACAACGAAAGGATATGGAGAACGTTGAGGATAAGTTACGATAAATTGGATGAAGAGGAGAAAAACATGTTTTTGGACATTGCTTGTTTTTTTTGTCGTGATGTTCTCAAGGAGGGGATGCAAGAAGAGAAGGCGTTGAAAATATGGGATTGTGATGATAGTAACGCACATTCTGCACTTTTGAATCTCATGGACCGAAGTCTTGTGCGAATCGATTCGGATGGGATGTTGACAATGCATGATCATTTACGTGACATGGGACGTATGATAGCATGCAAAGAACATATTGGAGGACAAAGAATTTGGAATTTGGATGAGTTTGAGCCAACCAAATCTAATGCGAGCATGGTAAATGAATATATTCATCATCTTTGTCTAGTTTCATAATCATAAAGCATCCAATTTTAATGAAATTGAGTTTGCACTTATAGGATTTCTTGTAGAGAAGAATGTAAGGGTAGTAAATGTATCCATTTGAAGTTTTTTTTAATGAATTCATAGAGTATGACAAAATCCACACTTAATGGATTGCCATAACAATGGTTTGTGTCGTGGTTGATGCAGATGATACAAAATGTGGAAGGTCTTCATATGGTTGGATCTCATTGTAATTATGATATGATTACAACTCTGGATATAGCTAACATAAGGCTCTTGCATATGCACGATTGTGAAAATTTGGATTATTTTTACAAAACAATGAAGAATGCGAGTAAATTGACGTGGATGCGGATAAGCATGAGCTTCAATGAATATAGATGTGAAAAAATCGAAGAGCTGCTACCATCATTTTTCATTCCATTCAAACAATTGCGCGTGTTGGAGATGGAAAGTTTTGTGCATTTGCAACAACTTCCACTTGAAATCGGTACCCTTAAGATGTTACAATATCTTACCTTCATTGGTTGTCGGGAATTGAAATTCGTACCAAAGACATTGGGCAAGTTGACTTCATTACTGACATTGTACTTGAATGGTTGCTCGAGCTTGAAGGAAGTACCGGAGACATTGGGCAACTTGACTTCATTGGTTACATTGCGCTTGCGTGCTTGCTCGAGCTTGAGGGAAGTACCAGAGACATTGGGCAACTTGACTTCATTGGTTACATTAGATGTAAGTGATTGCAACAATTTGGAGGAATTACCAAAGACATTGGGCAACTTGACTTCATTGGTTACATTGAAAGTAGATGGTTGCTACAGCTTAAGGGAATTACCGGAGACATTGGGCAACTTGACTTCATTGGTTACATTGAACTTGCGTGGTTGCTCGACCTTGAGGGAAGTACCGAAGACACTGGGCAACTTGACTTCATTGGTTACATTGAACTTGGGATGGTGCGAGAGCTTAAAGGAAGTACCGGAGACATTGGGCAACTTGACTTCATTGGTTAAATTGAGCTTGGGATTGTGCGAGAGCTTAAAGGAAGTACCGCAAACATTGGGCAACTTGACTTCATTGGTTACATTGAGCTTGGATGGTTGCTGGAGGTTGAAGGAAGTACCGGAGAAATTCGGTAACTTGATTTCATTGGTTACATTGAGCTTGGGATGGTGCTCGAGCTTGAAGGAAGTACCGGAGACATTGGGCAACTTGACTTCATTGGTTACATTAGATGTAAGTGATTGCAAGAATTTGGAGGAATTACCGGAGACATTGGGCAACTTGACTTCATTAGTGACATTGAAAGTAGATGGTTGCTGGAGCTTGAAGGAAGTACCGGAGGCATTGGGCAACTTGACTTCATTGGTTACATTGAGCTTGCGTGGTTGCTCGAGCTTGAGGGAAGTACCGGAGACATTGGGCAACTTGACTTCATTGGTTACATTAGATGTAAGTGATTGCAAGCATTTGGAGGAATTTACGGAGACATTGGGCAACTTGACTTCATTGGTTACATTGAACTTGGGAAGGTGCGAGAGCTTAAAGGAAGTACCGGAGACATTGGGAAATTTGATTTCATTGGTTACATTGAGCTTGGATGGTTGCTGGAGCTTGAAGGAAGTACCGGAGGCATTGGGCAACTTGACTTCATTGGTCACATTGAGCTTGCATGGTTGTTCGAGCTTAAGGGAAGTACCAGAGACATTGGGCAATTTGACTTCATTGGTTACATTAGATGTAAGTGATTGCAAGAAATTGGAGGAATTACCGAAGACATTGGGCAATTTGACTTCATTGGTTACCTTGAACTTGATATGGTGTAACAGCTTAAAGGAAGTACCGGAGACATTTGGAAACATGACTTCATTGGTTACATTGAGATTGCATGGTTGCTCGAGCTTGAGGGAAGTACCAGAGACATTGGGCAATTTGACTTCATTGGTTACATTAGATGTAAGTGATTGCAAGAATTTGGAGGAATTACCGGAGACATTGGACAACTTGACTTCATTGGTGACATTGAAAGTAGATGGTTGCTCGAGCTTGAAAGAATTACTAGAGACATTGGGCAACTTGACTTCATTGGTTACATTAGATATAAGTGATTGCAAGACTTTGGAGGAGTTACCGGAGACATTGGGCAATTTGACTTCATTGGTTACATTGAACTTGGGATGGTGCGAGAGCTTAAAGGAAGTACCGGAGACATTGGGTAACTTGACTTCATTGGTTACATTGAGCTTGAGATGGTGCTCGAACTTGAAGGAAGTACCGGAGGCATTGAGCAACTTGACTTCATTGGTTACATTAAGCTTGCGTGGTTGCTCGAGCTTGAGGGAAGTACCGGAGACATTGGGCAACTTGACTTCATTGGTTACATTAGATGTAACCGATTGCAAGAATTTGGAGGAATTACCGAAGACATTGGGCAACTTGAATTCATTGGTTACATTGAACTTGGGATGGTGCGAGAGCTTAAAGGAAGTACCGGAGACATTGGGAATCTTGACTTCATTGGTTACATTGAGCTTGGATGGTTGTTGGAGCTTGAAGGAAGTACCGGAGACATTGGGCAACTTGACTTCATTGGTTACATTGAGCTTGCATGGTTGCTCGAGCTTGAGGGAATTACCAGAGACATTGGGCAACTTGACTTCATTGGTTACATTAGATGTAAGTGATTGCAAGATTTTGGAGGAATTACCGAAGACATTGGGCAACTTGACTTCATTGGTTACATTGAGCTTGCGTGGTTGCTCGAACTTGAGGGAATTACCGGAGACATTGGGCAATTTGACTTCATTGGTTACATTGAACTTGGGATGGTGCGAGAGCTTAAAGGAAGTACCGGAGATATTGGGCAACTTGACTTCATTGGTTACATTGAGCTTGGGATTGTGCGAGAGCTTAAAGGAAGTACCGCAAACATTGGGCAACTTGACTTCATTGGTTACATTGAGCTTGGATGGTTGCTGGAGCTTGAAGGAAGTACCGGAGACATTCGGTAACTTGACTTCATTGGTTAAATTGAGCTTGGGATGGTGCTCGAGCTTGAAGAAAGTACCGGAGACATTGGGCAACTTGACTTCATTGGTTACATTAGATGTAAGTGATTGCAAGAATTTGGAGGAATTACCGGAGACATTGGGCAACTTGACTTCATTGGTGACATTGAAAGTAGATGGTTGTTGGAGCTTGAAGGAAGTACCGGAGGCATTGGGCAACTTGACTTCATTGGTTACATTGAGCTTGCGTGGTTGTTCGAGCTTGAGGGAATTACCGGAGACATTGGGCAACTTGACTTCATTGGTTACATTGAACTTGGGAAGGTGCGAGAGCTTAAAGGAAGTACCGGAGACATTGGGCAACTTGATTTCATTGATTACATTGAACTTGGATGGTTGCTGGAGCTTGAAGGAAGTACCGGAGGCATTGGGCAACTTGACTTCATTGGTTACATTGAGCTTGCGTGGTTGCTCGAGCTTGAGGGAAGTACCAGAGACATTGGGCAATTTGACTTCATTGGTTACATTAGATGTAAGTGATTGCAAAAATTTGGAGGAATTACCGAAGACATTGGGCAATTTGACTTCATTGGATACCTTGAATTCGACATGGTGCAACAGCTTAAAGGAAGTACCCGAGACATTGGGAAACTTCACTTCATTGGTTACATTGAGATTGCGTGGTTGCTCGAGCTTGAGGGAAGTACCAGAGACATTGGGCAATTTGACTTCATTGGTTACATTAGATGTAAGTGATTGCAAGAATTTGGAGGAATTACCGGAGACATTGGGCAACTTGACTTCATTGGTTACATTGAGCTTGCGTGGTTGCTCGAGCTTGAGCGAAGTACCAGAGACATTGGGCAATTTGACTTCATTGGTTACATTAGATGTAAGTGATTGCAAGAATTTGGAGGAATTACCGAAGACATTGGGCAACTGGACTTCATTGGTTACATTGAACTTGATATGGTGCAAGAGCTTAAAGGAAGTACCAAGGACATTGGGAAACTTGATTTCATTGGTTACATTGAGCTTGGATGGTTGCTGGAGCTTGAAGGAAGTACCGGAGACATTCGGTAACTTGACTTCATTGGTTACATTAGATGTAAGTGATTGCAAGCATTTGGAGGAGTTAGCGGAGACATTGGGCAACTTGACTTCATTGGTTGCATTGAACTTGGGATGGTGCGAGAGCTTAAAGGAAGTACCGGAGACATTGGGAAACTTGATTTCATTGGTTACATTGAGCTTGGGTGGTTGCTGGAGCTTGAAGGAAGTACCGGAGGCATTGGGAAACTTGATTTCATTGGTTACATTGAGCTTGCGTAGTTGCTCGAGCTTGAGGGAAGTACCAGAGACATTGGGCAATTTGACTTCATTGGTTACATTAGATGTAAGTGATTGCAAGAATTTGGAGGAATTACCGGAGACATTGGGCAACTTGACTTCATTGGTTACATTGAGCTTGCGTGGTTGCTCGAGCTTGAGCGAAGTACCAGAGAGAAGCCGAACGAATCTCTCGATTCGAGCAGCAGGTGATGGAGGAGCTTCGAGTTCAACGGGTTTATACTGCTTTGGCTTCTTCGCCTCCAGTGGTGGCTTCATCACATATTGGTGGTGATGAAGGGAGGCCAGACTCGACTGTTGGCATCGAGGTTGGGGGCATGGTTAATGCCCCCTCCTCTGAGTAGCAATTAGAGTCCGTGCCAGCACCAGGTGGGTCTCCTTTAGTGGAGAGGGAGACCACAGAGTTTGATGATTGGCCATTGGAGTTAGGCCCTCATCTCACTGATACTGAAACACGGAAGGTACGAGCATTCATTCGTTCGTACCGTAGGTGTTTTGTTTTTAGCCTTCAAGATCTTGAAGGCTACAAAGGAAAATCCATCCACATTCAGTTGGAGGACGACCATCTTATTTTTCGAAGACCTTATAGGCTCAGTGCTCTCGAGAGGATTGGTGTCCAAGCTCGTTACTGAGAGCTCTTGGTGGCAAGGCTAATCGAACTTTCCAATGGGGAGTATGTTTGTAATACGGTTATGCCATCGAAGAAAAATATCTTTGGCAATTGGACGGAGAAGCGGATGTGTGGGGATTACCGTCCAGTTAACCGGAAGACCAAGTCGGATCGGTATCCCATGCCAATCCCGGAGGAATTGTTCGATGCCATCGGATTTTCTCGAGTCTTCAACACCTTGGACTTGAGATCCGGCTATCACCAGCTCCCATTACTTGTGGGAGATCGGGTGAAAACTGCATTCTGAGGAGTTGATCAAAATGGAAAGGATCAACTTTACCATTAGAAGTTTTTTCCATTTGGCCTGAAGAATGCATCTGCTGAGTTTCAGAGAGTGATGGATCAGGTTCTCTTTGGCTTGCCCTTTGCTCGGTGTTACATAGACGATGTGATCATCTTCAGCATGACACCACAGGAGCATGTGAGGCATCTGCAAGCCGTTTTTGAACGATTGCAGCGGTGGGGATTGCGCTTGTACCATATCAAGTGCAAGTTTTTCCATGACCGACTGACATATCTGGGTCATATGATTGTTTCAGGAGGACTTGGGGTGCAGCAAACTAAGGTGGACGCCTTGCAGACTCGGGGAGTTCACTGTGATAATATTAGAAAACACCGTGCGGGAAAATATAGGGTAATTTATATTCACAAAAGGAAAAACTTAGAATTTTCTTAGAAGTAATATAGGTGAGTATGTATGATAAAATTTATATTATAAATAATATAGGCTTGATACAAATAACGCATATTTTTAAAATATTTGTAAAAATATACCGTAGGATTTAAGGATCTTAGGTTTTTTTGAAATAGGGTGTCCTTTGTGTTCAGAGGCGGGAAGATTTTGGATGAAAAACTACGTCGATTCAGTTGAAAAAATGGGATGAAAGATTGATGAGGGCGGATGACAGATTAGGGTTTAGGAAAAATTGGGGGAGAACGTTGCTGAAGGATTAGGTTTTGAGAGATTACGGATATTAAAGGCATGCATTATTTGTTGATTATATGCTAGTGTTCTTAAAAGCTAGGAATTGTTTTGCAAGATGAACATGACATCTTTCATTTGCTATGAACAGTTTTGCTAGTGTTTTTAAATGCTAGAAATAATTTCTCAAGATAAATTAGAGGAGTTTTGGTTGGTCTTGTGTTTGTCTGCTTCAAGCAGGATGTTGTAGTATTAACTCTATACCCTTATATATTATTGCATGGACCCTATTTTTGCTTGCTTCGTTGTTGGTGTTTTAGTTGTTTTTTTTACACTCAATACCATTGTGTTTAATTGTGCGTGTAACTTGATTGAGGAACATGGGCTGATTTTGTTGTTTGAAACTGTTTATGAACACTCTTAATGTAAAACCTTGTTGTGCCTTGGATTTTGGTGACTTAGTACTTTAAATGCTCTTAAACCCTTTGGAGCAAAATCAAATAATTATAATGAACATACCTAGCTTAAAATTAGAGCTTCATCAAATTTAAAAGTAATTATAGGGTCATTTAAAAAACAATAAATTAGCAAATTATATAATAATACGGTACAAAAAATTAAGGATGGATAATTAAATACCCCTCGAATAAATACCCTTGTCACGCACGTGTATACATATATACATGGCTAGTGAACTCCCCGAGCTTGCAGAAGATTTCAGACACCGGTCGATGTGCCGAGACTTCGTGCGTTCTTGGGTTTGGCGAATTACTACGGACGATTCGTCAAGAACTTTAGCTTGATCGCCAAGCCGCTGACCATTCTCACGAGCAAGGACCAACCTTGGACTTGGGGTCGTAAGCAACAGCGGGCATTTGAGACATTGAAGCAGAGACTGGTACAGCTCCAATGCTTCGACGTCCTGATGTTTCCAAATCTTTCCAGTTGCATACGGATTGGAGTACATTGGGTTTGGGAGCAGTTCTCACTCAGAAAAATGATTTTGGTCGGGAGTATGTTGTTACTTATGCTTCGTGAAGCAATAACAGTGCGGAGGCCAATTATTCGTCCTATGATGGAGAAGCTTTGGCGGCGGTATGGGCTATTGTCCATTTCCGGCCATATCTCTATGGTCAACGTTTTACTTTGGTGACTGACCATCAGCCTTTACAGTGGCTCATGGAGTCGGATAAGCTTACTGGCAAGCTCTCCAGGTGGACTTTATTGCTCCAGGAGTACGACTTTGAGGTGGTGCACCGTGCCGATATTACCAATTTGGATGCAGATGGATTCTCACGCAATCCAAGTCCTTCGGACGAGGACTTGACCAAGGCCAGATGGCATGGAGATTGTGATCGAGAGGCGGTTCCAGGTTGGCATGCAGTTGCCTACCTCACTCTATTTTCTCACTCTACTGCTGAGGTTCCGATACAGGGCTCGGATGATGAGACTGATCGACCTCAAGCTATTACGGATATATTGGAGGATCTTCCCGTATTGCATAAGCTTCAATAGGGAACCTTTCATTTGTCCATCTCAACGATGGAAAGGGATAGGATTGGACATCGAATAACAAGGTTCCGTTGGGAGAACGGTTTGTTATTTCGATTGTGGTCGGATGGGATAAGGCGGATTGTTCCTAGACCGGATCAAAAGGCCTCTTTAGTGCGGCAAGTGCACGAGGAATTTGGCCATTTTGGCGTACGCAGGACACATTCGATGTTGCGTAGCCAATATTGGTGGACCGGCATGTATCAGCAGGTTGCTGCTTATGTCAGGAGGTGTGAAGTTTACGACCGGGTCAGGTCTAGCTTCAACACCTTGTCACCAAAATTACAGCCTTTACCTATCATGGAACTAGGCTACCGTTGGTCACTCGACTTTGCAGGACCGTTGGTTGTCACACCACGTGGAGCAAAATACGTGTTGGTGATGGTGGAGCATTTTAGCAAATGGATTGAGCTTGTCGCTCTACCCCAAAACTCGGCATAGTTGGCCGCAGCAGCCTTTTTGGATCATGTGTTGGCACGTTTTGGAGCATCGGCTGAGGTATTGACGGACCAAGGGAGGGAGTTCCTCGGTGCTTTTGAGGAGTTATGCACTAAGGCCCTTACAGATCACCGCACCACCTCGCGGGATCATCCGGAGGCGGATGGCTTGGCTAAACGGGTTGTTCAGACAACCAAACGTGGCTTGAGGAAGTATGGATTACTTCGAGGAAGCCATCGGGATTGGGACTTTTTGTTGCCTTGGATTGTTATGGGCTATCGATTTAGAAGGCAAGCCTCTTTGGCGTCCTACAGCCCATATCAGTTGTTGTATGGACGTGAGCCCATGCTCCTGAGTTCTCTTCGGGAAAAGCTAGCTCTTGTTGTGAACTTGGATGACCCAAACATTTGGGCAGAGTATTTGCAGGAGCGGGCTCAATTCTTCTAAAGGGCCATGTCTATGGCCATGGAGAATTTGTCCATTGCTCAATACCGTGATACATTACGTTATGCACGCATTCGCAGTGGTGCTTACCGACCTCAGTTGCGGAGATTCCGGCAGGGGATTATGTTTATCTCCAACGTGAGGCGCCTACAACATTGGATGTCAAGGTGGGGTGTACTATCCTTCAGGTGAAGGAGGTATTGCCAAGTGGTTTGTTATTGTTGGAAGGCAAGGATGACAAAGAATGTCGTGAGCATTCCAAAAACTGTGCCCCATGTCACCTACCTATTGAGGGTACAGTTCATCCTAAACTGGCCGTCGTGCCAGAGGGCCTTCCATGTTTCGTGTGCGGGGAGAAGAAAAGAACGGCTACTATGCTCTTGTGTGATCGGTGTCAACGTGGTTGGCACATGGCATGCTTGAGGCCACCCTTGACTTCTCTACCATCTGGACAGTGAAGTTGTCCTCGCTGTCGAGGATCTTCGGTACCTGGTGCTTCCACCAGTCGTATATCAATGATTTTGTGTGGCTTTCACCGTGTTTTGCTTGCCCAAGTGGAATATGAGGAGTTATGGCTTAAGGACGCGATCGAACGCGAGGCGGTGGAATTAATTCTTTGGAATCTGATGGCCAAACATTACACCCAGCCTACAATTCCTTGGGGCGAAGTTCACCACTCTAGTTAGTAACGGAGCCATCCTTCATTATTCATGTCCTTTGGATTGGCATTAGTCCTCGCTATTTGGCGGGGCGTCATAGTCAGCTGAGGGAAGGCATGTGAAGATATGTTGTGTATGTGTGTCTTTGCTATGTTTTAGTGTTATTTGTTAATGGTGGTTGGTACTCGAGCTGCAGTGACACACGATCGTTATTTACACGACAGCTATCACAGTATGTGACGTCGGTGACCACACCGCACCCGGAGGGATTTCATCCATTTGGATATGGATGGATGAAACCCTTGGACTTGTGGAGATGTTCCTATGTGAGGAGTCTCCTCCTTGGCTTGGCATTCTTGCCAAGTCAAGCCTTGTGAGTGAGTGTGTGGAGAGAGCTTGTGTGAGGTGAAGGTTGCATGATTTTGCAATGGAATCTTGAGTTCTTCTCCCCTTACTTACACTCTTGGATTCTCCCGTGGTGGAGTGAGAGATAACTTAACTTGTGTACATATTTGAAAAGATAACTAGAGTTCATAGTAGTCTTTGACTCTCTTCCTTCTTTGTGAAGGTGTGTTGTGTATGTGTGTATTTGCTATGTTTTAGTGTTATTTGTTAGTGGTGGTTGGTGCTCGAGTTGCAGTGACACACGATCGTTATTTACACGACATATGAATTAATACGGTTGAAACTTACATTTTATGTTGCCACGTCAAAAAAATTGTAATCTAAAAAATAGTCCAGTCATGATGACTTGTTGTCCAACCAAACTCATAATTCCATAACATATAGTGCGGTCTAACAATTCCTTGTAAAATTGTTGAATGAAAACTTTATGTAGTACTAGTTTTCTCCGCTGATTACAGAAGCTAATAAAAGAATATGCGATCAATCTATAGATCTTGTGATATAAGGTATGTTATGCAATTGTTGAAATCTTGAAGCTAAAACCTTAAACTACGATTCACTTGGATTTTGCACAAGAACCGGTTGAAGATGCTTCTTAACAACTCTACAAGTCTTGTGGATTTCATACAAGTCTCCTACGCTTTGCAATCCATCACCACTACCCAATGTTTGCAATGGTATTGCTACCCTCTTTTACACTAGTACAATAACTTTAAAACGAGTATTCTCTTTCTTAAAATAGGGGCCTAATTTCTTACACAAAATTATGATTGTAATGTATTTCACTCGCATTCACTTTCTAAATTTTTTTCCATTCACGAACCCAACAACAAGCGGTCTACAAATCCGTACATCCGTCTTTTTATTCCATATGGTCTTCTCTTTACGCTCTACACTCTCATAAACCAAGCTCAAAATTGCAAACTTTTTTCATTTTTCTTGCAAAGTAATATTTGAATATCCATAACATACTTCATAAGCATGTACAGAAATATGTATAAATTTAAGAGAAAAATAAGTCTCCTTCTCCTCTCCTCCATTGCACCCATGCTTGTTGAAATTCAAAGTGGAAATAAGCGAAAACAAGAAGATAAGAGAAGTGAAGAGAAATGAAGCCAAGAAAAAAGAAGAAAATGATCAAACTTGATTTTTTTAAACTATATATTTTTGGGTATATATTAAAAACTTCATCACATTCACTTTTTGGTGCATGGTCATTCCTCTTGGTCCACATTTGGTTTACACCTAGTCAAGGGCCCAAAGGCTTTGTAAATTGATTTTTTAAGAAATCAAACCGTGGAAGTTGGACCATGAAGTCCGACCATGGAAAAATGCCATCTTAAATGGTCCGACTTCATGGGCCATGGTGTAAACCGGCCCTTAATGGAGGTTGGTTTATAACCTATATGGGGTCAAATATGGGACAAGTTTTTCACATCTGACCACAAATGCTTCATAATATCATTCCAAGAATTAAGGCCTAAAGGTTTGTTTGCACACCTCAAAAATATATAAAAATTGGGTGTGGGGTGGATAGGGAGGGGGCCCATGGGTGCATTTTTTTTATTGGGCTTATTTTATCATACTTGTACCACGGAGGTGCACAAAAGGGAAATTAATTGTGAAAAGGAATGCTATCATTTGAGCGGCAACCAATAACTTGTGAGCAATGAAGGAGGAAAAATATTTGGAAATACATGTACTATATTGACCATCCCCATTAGTGAAGGAGGACTAATAGTGAGTGTGCGAAATTAGTGGATGTGTTACTAACTATCTTTATGCAAGGAAATTAATGCCACAAAAAGATCTAGGAAATACTATTCATCCCGTCATTATTCATTGAAAATACTATTCATAGCAACATTATTCATTGAAAGCACTAGTACTTTTCATCTTGACACTATTCACTCTTGCATATTATTGTTTTTATCACAAATGTGGTGGATAGAAAGCTTACATCAATTGATATTGGGACATAAATAAATTTTGAAAAAAAAATATCATAATATTCTATGAAAAAAAACTTAGATTATAAAGGATTTTTTTAATATTGAAAAAAAATCAAATACAAGTTGAAATAGACACAACAATGGCCCATATTAGTACTCGGAGGTCTTTTATGATGTCCACTACAACCCCATGCCATCAATTCCATGAAGGATTGTCAAATGCCATTCTATTGTAATTTATCTATTTTTTGACAATTTGAATTTTATTGGAAGCGTACAAATGCCGTTTTCCATTGATAAAGGACACGTGCATGTTTAACATGATGTTTGACACTACCATAGAGGCAGCATGCTAGAAGTTTGGCTTCGTTCGAAGTCTTGTATGGTTTGAAGGCTTTCTAGACAATTTCAAACAATACTGAGTATTTGAAGAGCCAATTTTGACATTTATATCTTTCACACCCTAATTAAAATCCACTTCAAACTTTTTGGCATTATGTAGTACATCATGTACTACAACTTTCATTTGAATGCACTTGGATCTTGTGTCACCAAAAATCCTCCACCCTTCGATTTTGTCCTAGCCCGAGTGGAAAAGTTTATAATGACATGTAGAGACTTCTCTCTTTGTAACCCAATATATAATTCCAATCTACCCTTGGAATATACACAACTTGATTAACACCACACTATGTAGTTTTACATTCCTTAATGTCGGGCAAGGTTATATCCTTAGCCTTTTCTAATGTCCACCCGGCCGCTTTGGCCACGCATGCCTTCAAAGATATCCCTCTTGTGAATCGAGTCCTTGCCGTCCACTCCATACTACTACATGAGTTTTCGCTTATTGATTCCGTGCTATCACATGTCATCGTGGTTGATTCCGTATTGGTACATGACATTTCGCTTGTGGATTCCATGAGCACATAGGCTTTAAATACAAGTATTAAAAAATACTTATATACTTATCCTTGCCCTTCCTTCTCTAAGTTCTTCTTGATGTAAATCTCTATCAATGTCTTCCTACTAAACTTCAGAATAGTATAACTCCCACCCAACTTATGTTCTTCAAGTGAAATTTGGTACACTTGTTAAGTACCTTATAAAAAATCTCCACACCAAATTTTGGCACAAACAGAGTTCATATGCAAAAGTTATGCATGAAATTCTAACTCTAACTACTTAGTATGAATGCTGTGATAAAGCATCCGGTCATAAAAACTCTAATAACTTCCAACTCCTACGTCCAATCAATCTAAAATTTTGACACAAAATAGATATATAAGTTCAGAAGGTAGTGTCAAATTTTGGTATCCATATCTATAACCCTCTAAGAGATACATATTTTCAAACCTTGCTGCTTTGTTCCTAGACACCCTCCCCTTCAACTTTTAATAACTCTTTCATCCCAATGACTGAAGCTCTCAAATTTTTACCACAACTCCCATACTTTATAATAAACAATCCCTCAAATTTTCATACCCATTGAACACTCTGATCATCCATAATTGACAAATCTCTCACTATAAAGTTCTGCTCAAGTTCATAACTAATAAAACACTACAAGTAATGCACCTAGTACAATCTAGTCACTGTAAATGCCACAAGTTTAAACAAGTTTGAACTCTCTCACTTCAATATGAATCTCAATGCAATAAGTTGAAGTTTACAATCAAACTCCAAATTCCTTAAACCCAATCTACTTCTAACAAGAGGTCAATCTCTCTTCAAGGCTAAATAGCCTTGGCTCTTCACCTAAGAACTAAGCACACACATGTGCTCCTATCTTGCTTCCCACACACCCACACTTATAACCCGTGGGGTGCTTAAGGAGCACGAAAGAAAGAGAGGATGAGTGAGGGAATAATGAAGGATTATATAATGAGTTGAGAGGGAGAGAGGGCATGAGGTAAGGATAGGGTGAGAGGATTAGAGCCTCCAATCACAACCCCTTAACCTTCTCCTTCTAAGTAGGGACTCATCCCATTCACAAGGCTCTCGATAAACCTTCGAAATCTCCTCCTACTTTATAGACTCTCATCTAATCTCCTAAGTCTTCCTCCCTCAAATGATCAACAAAGATCCTAATTCAAACATTTAACTAACCTTGGGTTTCTACCTACCACACTTTACCAAGGTATGTCCTCATACTACTTAAATCCACTCCACACAAGCCTAATGCTTCAAACTTAGCTTTCTTCAAGCTTCACTCTTTTTATATTTTTGTGAATAATCATAAATCAACAAAATACTACTTGTAATGTTTTACAAGTATTAACAACACATGTGGGCATCAATTTGGGCTCACATTATTGGCGACCATCTGGAACCGGCTCCTAGAATGTCTTGCTTGAAGTCAAGTGTCTTCATGTGTGGAATTGCTTGCACCTACTTCCGGCCGTTCGTGTCGGGAAGCTTTGTCCATTGAGTGTCTCCAATTGTACCGAGTTGTTAGGAAAGATATTCGCCACAATGTAAGGACCTAACCAAACCGCATCAAATTTGCCCGGAAAATCCTTTTTCTTCCCATCTTGGAGCATAACCAACATTCCTCGTTCTAATGCCCTCTTCTTGTGACGCTTGTCAAAGATAACCTTCCTTCGCCTTTGAATTGCTTCCATGTGTTGAGCGGCCCTCCGCCTCTTCTCATCCAACTCCTCTAGATCCCCGAGCCTATTTCACAAAGACTCATTGTCGTTGAGGCGTGTCCCTATTGCAACCCTCAATGACTCCACCTCAAATTCAATAGGGAGTGTAGCCTCAATACCGTAAACCAAAGAAAACGGAGTAGCTTGTGTTGTCACTTTGTAAGTCGTCCGATAAGCCCACAAAGCCGCGTTTAACTTGACGTCCCAATCTCTCTTTGAGTCGATGACCGTCTTGCGTAAAATGCCCACTAGAATCCCGTTCACCCGCTCCGTTTGACCATTAGTTTGAGGGTGATAGGGAGTAGTCTTCCTATGGTCGATCTTAAACCTCTGAGTCATCTCTAAAATGAGGTCATTAAGAAAATGTGTACCTCTATCACTAACTAGAATCTTTGGGACTCCAAACCTAGTAATGATATTTTCATACATGAATGTGGCGGCATGTGTGGCCGTGTCGGTTTTTACCGCCTTGGCTTCCGCCCATTTAGTCAAGTACTCGGTAGCTACAACAATGTATGCCATCCCTCTCGAAGAGTGGGGATGGACCTCCCCTACATAATCTATTCCCCATTTCTCAAAGGGAACTAGTGGTAATGAAATGTGCAATGGCATCTCCATCCTAAGGTCATTTCGAGCGTACCTTTGGCAAGCATCACACCTTCTAACATAGTCGTGTGAATCCTGAAACAATGTAGGCCAAAAGTAACCTGCTCTAAGGATTTTCTGGCCGGTAAGTGTGAGCCCAAAAGGGTGCCCACATTTAGTCTTAGACCCTTGAAACGTTAGTTGATGCACTTTGAAGTAGCATGTTACTTCACAAAAATATAAAAAGAGTGAAATGTTAGTCTTAGAAATACCATGTTGTAAGAAGCTAGGATGTGAGTTGTTATTGTGTTTTTACCTTCGGAAGGATTTGAGTGAATGAGGATAGGTAAGGAGAACTTGGATTGAGTAGTTAGTGAGTAGGCTAGTACAAATGGATGGAGACAACCAAAGTGACTCAAGAGGCAAGTGCATTCGAATTGGGATGAATGGAGGATCACATGGAGCGCACAAGTGGACCACCTCATCATGGCCACTTAATGGGGAAGGTCCAAGGAAGAATGCAAGGTGGAGGATAAGCAAATTCTCAAAGCACCAATCAAATCACGAGTTAAGCATCGTGGTTTGAATTAAGTGGTGAGCGACGATTTGGGAAAGTAAGGGGAGAAAGTTATGGCGGCGGAAAGCGAAGGAGGCTAAGTTTGGGTTGAAGCATCCCAAGTTTGGTAAAGTGTGGTAGGTAGAAAGCCAAGGCTAGTTAAATGTTCGAATTAGGATCCTTGTTGATCATTTGAGGGAGGAAGGCTTAGAAGATAGGATTGGCGCCTACTAAGTAGGAGGAAATCTCAAGGGCTTATCGTGAGCCTTGAGGGTGCTCACCCCCTCAAGCTTACTATATAATCCCTCATTCTTCCCTCACTCATCCTCTCTTTCCTTTGTGCTCCAAGGCACCCCACGAGTTATAAGTGTGGGTGTGGGAAGCCATATTGGAGCACATGTGTGTGCTTAGTTTTTAGTTTGAGAGCCAAGGCTTGTTAGCCTTGAAGAGGGCTTGACCTCTTGGTAGAATTAGTGTTGACGTGAAGGATTTTAAAGTTAATTCATGATTCCAATTTGTGGTACTTAAAGTTCATGTTTTGAATACACGTGGTTGCAAGTTCCATGTTTAAGAGTTGAGCACTTGAGGTTGTGATGAGTGCAAAAATATACTTGTGTGGATTAGTTAGTCTTAGTGAAGTTAGGAAATTCTCTCTCCCCCTCTCCTCTCTAGGATTTTAGGATTTTAGGATTAGAGAAGAATTGTGTGATTAGAAAGGGGTTGTTAGTAGAATTAGGAAAATTAGGTAGGAAGATTAGTTAAGGGCTTGAATAATTAGTGAGGTAGTTGGGGATTACAACTACAAAGTTGTGGGTTCATGAAGGAGCTGGGTTTATGAAGGAGCTGGGTTTGTTTAGTTAGAAGCTAAGAAGCTGGGTTTATGAAGGAGCTGGGTTTATAAAGGAGCTAGGTTTATGTAATTAGAAAGTAAAGAGATGGGTTCATGAAGGAGCTTAGTAGATAGCCTACTTAATTAGCTCATAGACAAGTAGTTAGTTACATTATGCTAGTTAGTGTTATGTGTGGTTTTCACAAGTAAATGTATTTGAGATTGACTATAGAGAATAGTGTTTTTTAACACTTGCATCCTCTCTTTAAAAATAAACCACGTGCACAAATTAATGGAGAATGTGGAGCACTCTCGCGATGGCAAGACAAAGGAAGCAAAGACCAAAGGTGCGAGGGAGAGATTGACATAAGTCACATAAGTATTTCTTAATACTTAAAGGCTTATGTACGGTATGGAGACACCAAGTGAGACCTCTTATAGTAGCGATACGGAATACACAAGTGATAGTTCAAGTGGTAGTATAGAGTCAACGGCACGGACTCCATTTAGGAGAGGGATATCCTTAAGGGCTTGTGTAGCTAAAGCGGCCGGATGGACGTTAGAAGCAAACAAAGACAAAATAGCACCCGAGCATAAGGAGGTTAAAATAACATAGTTAACTTGTGCATTCTCCACATACGTATTGAAATCGTACATTGAGTTGTTAAAAGTGAAATTCCAGTTAAATCCAAGACCACTTGAAGGGTGAACCTTGCACTATGGACTCATCCAAGTCCAAATCCAATACCGCGGAGGAATGTGAGCCCAAACCCACTACTCGGACTACGGATGCTTAAGGGTGGGGGGTTTGGCCTCACATAATTGGTGCGTCCGCCGGGAGCGAAGCGGAAGGTAGTTACAAGACTTGGAGGCGACTATGAGATTTGGAGGCAACTAGGAAAAATTGGAGACACAAACTTGAGAGAAGGGAAGGAGCACCCGAAACTCGGTAAGTATTCTCTCTTTGGGTTACATTTGAATTCATTGTATTTCAACTATTCCTTGGAATGAATTGCATTGTCAATTACGCAAATTCATTTTTGAGGAAGGAGCGCGGCGAAGGTACGTCCTCAACCTTTTTGGGGATTTGCTAAGAACTTAAAAGGAACCTATAACCGAGTAGCTCATTAAAACATTAGAGGGTAAATTCACCTTAGGACATTGAACTTTGACACTCACCTCGGGGTGAGTCTCAAAGTTTTGGGAGTTGTCATTTCATGCTCTAGATTAAATTAATATTTCACAAAGTTTATGGTGTTGTTACATTGAGTCACGATTGAGGGGAGTGCTAACTCACAGGGGGATGCGATTGCTCAAGGTATGTTTATTTCTTCAAAGTGAACTCATTAACTAATTAAGGAATGCCTTTTGTACTCGTGATTGTTGTTATCCGTTGTAGAGGGTAATTCCCGAATTGTGGATGGTGTGAGAAGTTGAAGGGTGAAGCCTCGACTTTTAACATAATCTACTCGGAAGGTCACCCCCTCACAATCGGTATTGTGGTGAGTGTTAATTTGCGGGAAGGTGCGGAGGTGATGCTCCGACTTAACCAAAAAATTAACATGAACATGCCTATCCCCTATTGGGATTCTTTCACCTAAGTGGGCTTGCAGGTTCTTTTCCTCACCTCCTAAAAAAATTATAACCACACCAAGACAAGTGAAAATATTAAGAGGGGAATTGCTAGGATTATGTGTGGTCAAGTGGGGGTCGATCGATTCTTATGGAATGCAAGGTAGGACTCGCTCACAAAAACCAAGTTTGATAGTAGGACTAGAGAAATCTACTCGAAAGAGGCGGTCCTCTAAAATCAGTGATAGATTAGAACAAGATAATGTTAGAATAGAGAGTTGTTTGAACGTCGAACCTAGGACTAGGTCAATTCTAGACACCTTAGAACTTGGAGCTCAACTTGAAGAGGAGATCACTCCCTCCAAATTGAGTGGTGAAACTTCTTCGGAAAATTACACACTTAGAGAAGAATTCCCGGTAGAAGTTGATAGGGGATTGTTGAATAGTTCACCGGTCACCATGGCCGAGGAACGGGGGATGGATCCACCACCCATACCCCCAATTCCGCCCATACCTCCTATACCTCCAATAGACCCATTGGTTAGGCCAAGAGGCCTACCAATTGTGGTTCCACAAAATTTAGCGGCGATGGATATGCCATCTCATCTCCCTAAATTTTATGGGACCAAGGATGAGGACCCCTCTCGGCACATGGAACGGTATATCGAACGGTTGGCTAGCTTCCTCATAACCGACCCGGGTTATTGGTTAGTGTGGTTTCCTACCACTCTAGAGGGGGAAGCCTATGAATGGTATCGGGATCATGCCGAGGGACATTTTAGGGGATGGGAACAATTACAAAGGGAGTTTCTTAACGAATTTAGGCCGGAAGTGGGTCAAAGTACCGCATTAAGGGCATTGTCGTCATTGAAGCAAGGAAGGGAGGAAGAAATTTCGGCTTACATTAGGAGGTTTGATTTAGTGTGCACTAGATTTGTGGGTACCATGCTCAACGACGACACGCTAAAGCAATTTTTCATTCAAGGGTTTTTTAAGTCCGGAACTATTAGGGGTGTTCTAGAAAGGAATCCCTTGACCTTGGCGGATGCCAAGCGTGCGGCTAGAGATATTGAAAACTTGGATAAAGATCACGAAAGGCTATGGAGAAGGGAGGATGAATTGATCCCACAATTCATCCCCATACGCCCTAGGGTGGTAGCGGTAGAACCCGCTAAGTATGAGAACCAAATTCCATATGCCATTGTGGACACCGGCCCCCGACCTTTAGCGGTTAGGGAACCGGCACCTCTTTTGGCACTACCGGCCCCTAGAACGGATCCACACTTGGAGGAGGTTGAGAGAAGACTAGGTGCTAGCCAACTAGGATTCCAAGAGGCTATGATAAAACAAATGCAAAGCCTCACGGATCAAATGTCATTAATGATCCGGAGTCAACAACCGGGGCCTCCACCCCCGGTTGAGTCGGGTAGGCATTCTTCCGGATTATGGTGTGTCCAATGTGGCCAACCGGGCCACACGCGTCAATTTTGTAGAAGTGGACAAAACCGTGACCAAAGAGGAAACGGTAACCCACCTCAACAAAATCAACGAGGTCAAGCGCCACCTCACTATGGAAATGGAAGCAATAGAGGACCACAACCTAGAGGGCAAGGTGGCCAAAATTTAGAGAAGAAGGAATTTCATCCCTTTTGTGGAAGGTGGCACGCTCAAGGACAATGTTGGTCCGAAGGTCAAGAGTTTAATTGTAGCAATTGTGGAGGAAGTCATCCCTCGGATACGTGTCGCCAACCGGACAAAATAATTAATGTCCCTTACCCGGTGGCTAATCCACAACAACAAGCAAGGGATAATATGCGAGGTGCTAGGCCACAAGGAGTACCGGCCAATGAACTTAGGCCACCTAACTTATACTATGACCATAGTAATGCTAGGCAAACTTTTCATCCACCGGCGGGCTTGCAAACTACAACCGGTTACATTCCAATACAAAATAGACAAGGAGTTCCACCTAATGGTAGTAACGGGAGACAAGCGCCTCCAACGGATCCGGGACCATCTAACTCCCAAGATGTTAGGTTCATGGATGGAGTGTTGGAGGCCACATGTGATGACATGCTTCCTCTCCCAACGAGAATTGGAGAGGAGCAAAGTCAATGGCCTCCTCACACCAATGCTATTACATATGAGTTAGTGAAGGGTAAGGGTGTGGTTGAAGAAGCACCTGCACTAGCGGTAACTACTAGGGCTAGGAGAGGGGATGCCCCGTTGGAGGTAGGAATAGGAGAGCAAGGAAATTACTCTTCGGATGAAGAGATTAATCTCTCCGAATTGGATAGGGTAGCTAGAAGAGCTACTAAGGATGTGGAGAGGGAAAATATAATTTTACAAGATAGGGAGAGGACTAATGCGGTACATGACTTGGATAATAGCGATGTGGGTGAATGGGAAGGACCGGGGGTTCCCGTAGACGAATTCGACGTAGTGGGTAATTCTAAGGTGGAAAGATCTACCGGGTACGACTTGTGGGCGGACCTTAGTACACTCAAGGCGGATATTACTTTCGGCCAACTATTGGAAATTTCACCCACGGCAAGGAAAACATTAAAGGAGGGAATGCCGGTACACAAGAGGATGAGGAAGGTGAAAGCTAAAATAGCCGCTAGGATCCAATCACAAGGTGGAAGAGACGTGAAAGCTATAGAAATAGAAGTTGTTATAGTAGATAAGGTGGTTCCTAATGTGCTAGTCGACGGAGGGAGTAGTCTAAATATACTACCGGAGGATACTATGAAAAAATTGGGACTTGGACTCACGGGGCCTTCACCTTTGGTCATAAATATGGCAAATCAAAGTTCGACTACGCCTTTGGGGATGATCAAGGATTGTAGAATGACTACGGGAGGCGAGGAGTACTTGGTCACCTTCCATGTCATTAAAATGCACTCCAACAAGGACACCTTCCCCATTTTGCTAGGTAGGCCTTGGTTGCGGATGGCGAATGCTATGGTCAATTGGGGTGGACCTAAACCATCCATCACTTATGGTCCGGAGGGTAATAGGGTCATAGTGTCCATTGGTTCATTAGAAGGATGGATGAAGAAGGAGATGTATTTGCCATTGGAGAAGGAAATTGATGACTTAAACGAGAATGAGATTGGCAAGGCATTGGTGGGAGTCGTCCATCCCGAAGGTCAAAGGGTTGTTATAGATTCGGGCTCGGGAAGTCTAGGTCCTAATTTTTACAATTATGGGGATAATGGGGATTATGCCCAATGGCTAAGGGAGTACCCCGAGTCCGAGGTTGATGTAATGGTTACATTTCACCAAGTAGGCTTAGGGAGTGAATTTCCTAGTGTTAGTTTAGGAGAGGGCTCATTGTTGGAGCCATGTGAGGTGCTCACCGAGGAAGAGTGGGTTAGCGGTGGGTTAACACCTTGGGTAGATGACGTGGAAGAGGGTGAGGTTAGTTTAATTCATGTAGATGGGACTCAAGAGGAGGATGTGATTATTGAGTCATCAAAATTGGAGGAGCCTTTACATTTCAAGACCACGTCTACGGGGATAGTTGTAGGTCAAGATGTGAAAGATTACCCCAATGTGCCTTCCGATTGGTATCGGAACAAAGAGGAACAAGCACATGTGTCGGAAGCGGATTGGCGGTACGTGGATGTGAAATTAAAGAATGGAAAAACCCGACAAATGAAGATGGGTTCCAAATTGGGGGAGAAAGAAGTTAGGGAGTATAGCAATTTGGTGGATGAGTTTAGTGATACTTTTGCATGGTCCTACGATGAGCTTAAGGGAATTCCTAGGGAAATGGTAGAGCACCGGATTCCTTTAATTCCGGGGGCGAGGCCAATTAGACAAAAGGAGAGGAGGATGAATCCTCAATTGCAATTGTTGGTGAAAGCGGAATTGGAAAGGTTATTGAAGGCCGGGTTTATCAAGCCGGTGGAAATCACGGATTGGGTTTCTCCTATGGTCTTAGTAAAGAAAAAAAATGGGAAATTAAGGGTTTGTGTCGACTATAGGAAATTGAATTCGTGCACATAAAAGGATCACTTCCCCTTACCTTTTATCACCTTGTTGCTTGAGGAGGTTGGAGGTCATTCGCGATATACCTTTATGGATGGGTATGCGGGTTATAATCAAATTTCCATAGCCCTCCAAGATATCCATAAGACGGCTTTTACTACACCTTGGGGTACTTTTGTGTGGGTAGTGATGCCATTTGGGTTATGTAATGCCCCGGCTACTTTCCAACGATTAGTAATGTATATCTTCACCGACTTGTTGTTCAAATCCATGACCGTCTTTGTGGACGATTTTAGCACACAAAGTAATGTGGACGATCACCTACATTGTGTTAGGGAGGCATTGGTTAGGTGTAGGAAGATGAGGTTAGCATTGAACCCGGATAAGACATTTTTGGGAGTGAATAAGGGAGTGTTGTTGGGTTATGTTGTTAGTGAGAAAGGTAGAGAACCCGATCCGGATAAGATTGCGGCCATAAGCGACTTGGCAACTCCAACCAATTCCAAGGGGATCTCTAAGTTGTTAGGACATGTGGGATGGTACCGGGAACTTATTCCTAATTTTTCAAAGATAGCGGTGCCCATTACCCATTTGCTCAAAAAGGATGTCAAATTCGAGTGGACAGATGCTTGTCAAAAAGCCTTTGAGGAATTGCGGGATAGGTTGAGCACCTATCCGGTGTTGATACCACCCAATTGGGGTAAACCTTTTCACGTCTATTGTGATGCTAGTAATGTGGCAATAGGGAGTGCGCTTTGTCAAGCAACGGGAGAAAAAGAGAAGGATCAACCTATAGCTTATGCGAGTAAGCAATTGACCCCCGCCGAAAGAAACTACTCTACAACGGAGAGGGAGTGCCTAGCCATGGTGTTTTCCGTTAAAAAGTTTAGGCATTACCTCATGTGCAACCCGGTGGTATTTTTTGTTGACCACATGGCTATCAAATATCTAGTTAACAAGGCGGAGTTAAGTGGTAGGTTAGCTAGGTGGGTTTTGTTATTAGAAGAATTCGACTACACGGTGGAATATAAACCGGGTCGTATGCATTTACAAGCGGACCACTTGTCTAGGTTGTCGGAGGAGATAGGAAAAAATCCGGTAAATGATATGTTAGTAGATGATAGCCTCTTTGTGGTCACTTCTACACCGGAGTGGTATGCGGGCATAGTGAAATTTCTAACAACCCACAAGTTGCCCAAAGAGTGGACAAAAGAAGAGAGAAGGAAGGTGAGGGTAAATAGTAGGCAATTTGTTGTAGTGGGCCATAGGTTGTTTAGAAGGGGGTCCGATGGTATTTTACGACGATGCGTGTCAAAAACGGAGGTTGAAGCGATTTTAATCGCTTGCCACGATAGCGCTTGCGGCGGTCACTTCTCGGGTCAACTCACCGGACAAAAAATACTTAGAGCGGGCTACTTTTGGCCTACACTATTTAAGGACGCCCATGACTATGTAAGGAAATGCGACGCTTGCCAACGGTATGCCCGAAACGACCTTAGAATGGAGATGCCTTTACATGTATCATTACCCTTAATTCCTTTCGAAAAATGGGGCATCGACTATGTGGGTGAGGTCCATCCCCAATCTTCAAAAGGAATGAAATATATTGTGGTGGCAACCGAGTACCTCACCAAGTGGGCGGAAGCCAAAGCGGTGAAGACCGACACGGCGGAACACGCGGCAACATTTATGTACGAAAACATAATTTCGCGGTTCGGGGTGCCGAAGATCCTAGTAAGCGATAGGGGTACTCACTTTTTGAATGACTTGATTCGAGAGATGACAGAGAAATTTAAAATTGATCACCGGAAGACTACTCCCTACCACCCACAAACCAATGGACAAACGGAAAGGGTTAACGGAATTTTGGTGAGTATACTACGCAAGACGGTTATAGACTCGAAGCGGGATTGGGATACGAAACTAACGGCGGCACTTTGGGCATACCGTACAACCTATAAGGTAACTACGCGTGCTACACCATTTTCCTTAGTCTATGGTCTTGAAGCGACACTACCAATCGAATATGAAGTCGAGTCACTTAGGGTGGCCGGGAGTACGAGACTTACCGAAAGTCAATCCTTACGAAATCGACTAACCGATTTGGAAGCACTTGACGAAGGGAGGAGAATGGCGGCTCAACATATTGAGGCAATCCAAAGAAGGAGAAAGATTACTTTCGACAAACGACATAAGAGAAGGGCCCTAACACCGGGAATGATGGTCATGATTCAAGACGCACGAAAGCTTGAATTTCCGGCGAAATTCGATGCGGTATGGTTAGGACCTTACCTTGTCTATGAGGTCTTCCCTAATAATTCAATTCAATTGGAAACGTTGAATGGTGAGTTCTTTCCTACCCGTACATCGGGAAGTAGATGTAAGGAGTACCGAGCTTGACTAGGCAACTTACCCTTGGAGCAAGAGATGTTTGGATTCATCCCCCGATGGTCGCCAATTATGTGAGCCCAAAAGGGTGCCCACATTTAGTCTTAGACCCTTGAAACGTTAGTTGATGCACTTTGAAGTAGCATGTTATTTCACAAAAATATAAAAAGAGTGAAATGTTAGTCTTAGAAATACCATGTTGTAAGAAGCTAGGATGTGAGTTGTTATTGTGTTTTTACCTTCGGAAGGATTTGAGTGAATGAGGATAGGTAAGGAGAACTTGGATTGAGTAGTTAGTGAGTAGGCTAGTACAAATGGATGGAGACAACCAAAGTGACTCAAGAGGCAAGTGCATTCGAATTGGGATGAATGGAGGATCACATGGAGCGCACAAGTGGACCACCTCATCATGGCCACTTAATGGGGAAGGTCCAAGGAAGAATGCAAGGTGGAGGATAAGCAAATTCTCAAAGCACCAATCAAATCACGAGTTAAGCATCGTGGTTTGAATTAAGTGGTGAGCGACGATTTGGGAAAGTAAGGGGAGAAAGTTATGGCGGCGGAAAGCGAAGGAGGCTAAGTTTGGGTTGAAGCATCCCAAGTTTGGTAAAGTGTGGTAGGTAGAAAGCCAAGGCTAGTTAAATGTTCGAATTAGGATCCTTGTTGATCATTTGAGGGAGGAAGGCTTAGAAGATAGGATTGGCGCCTACTAAGTAGGAGGAAATCTCAAGGGCTTATCGTGAGCCTTGAGGGTGCTCACCCCCTCAAGCTTACTATATAATCCCTCATTCTTCCCTCACTCATCCTCTCTTTCCTTTGTGCTCCAAGGCACCCCACGAGTTATAAGTGTGGGTGTGGGAAGCCATATTGGAGCACATGTGTGTGCTTAGTTTTTAGTTTGAGAGCCAAGGCTTGTTAGCCTTGAAGAGGGCTTAACCTCTTGGTAGAATTAGTGTTGACGTGAAGGATTTTAAAGTTAATTCATGATTCCAATTTGTGGTACTTAAAGTTCATGTTTTGAATACACGTGGTTGCAAGTTCCATGTTTAAGAGTTGAGCACTTGAGGTTGTGATGAGTGCAAAAATATACTTGTGTGGATTAGTTAGTCTTAGTGAAGTTAGGAAATTCTCTCTCCCCCTCTCCTCTCTAGGATTTTAGGATTTTAGGATTAGAGAAGACTTGTGTGATTAGAAAGGGGTTGTTAGTAGAATTAGGAAAATTAGGTAGGAAGATTAGTTAAGGGCTTGAATAATTAGTGAGGTAGTTGGGGATTACAACTACAAAGTTGTGGGTTCATGAAGGAGCTGGGTTTATGAAGGAGCTGGGTTTGTTTAGTTAGAAGCTAAGAAGCTGGGTTTATGAAGGAGCTGGGTTTATAAAGGAGCTAGGTTTATGTAATTAGAAAGTAAAGAGATGGGTTCATGAAGGAGCTTAGTAGATAGCCTACTTAATTAGCTCATAGACAAGTAGTTAGTTACATTATACTAGTTAGTGTTATGTGTGGCTTTCACAAGTAAATGTATTTGAGATTGACTATAGAGAATAGTGTTTTTTAACACTTGCATCCTCTCTTTAAAAATAAACCACGTGCACAAATTAATGGAGAATGTGGAGCACTCTCGCGATGGCAAGACAAAGGAAGCAAAGACCAAAGGTGCGAGGGAGAGATTGACATAAGTCACATAAGTATTTCTTAATACTTAAAGGCTTATGTACGGTATGGAGACACCAAGTGAGACCTCTTATAGTAGCGATACGGAATACACAAGTGATAGTTCAAGTGGTAGTATAGAGTCAACGGCACGGACTCCATTTAGGAGAGGGATATCCTTAAGGGCTTGTGTAGCTAAAGCGGCCGGATGGACGTTAGAAGCAAACAAAGACAAAATAGCACCCGAGCATAAGGAGGTTAAAATAACATAGTTAACTTGTGCATTCTCCACATACGTATTGAAATCGTACATTGAGTTGTTAAAAGTGAAATTCCAGTTAAATCCAAGACCACTTGAAGGGTGAACCTTGCACTATGGACTCATCCAAGTCCAAATCCAATACCGCAGAGGAATGTGAGCCCAAACCCACTACTCGGACTACGGATGCTTAAGGGTGGGGGGTTTGGCCTCACAGTAAGTTGACCAGAAAAATGCCCTCCACAAGCACTATCATGACAAGCCTCTAGAATATCCGGAACCTCTACTTGCGATACACATTTTCTCAAGATGGTGTCCGCTCCTCTCCTGAACAATCTATTGCCTATCACTGCAAAGTGCCTACTATTGACTCTAACCTTTCTTTTCTCCTCTTTCGTCCATTCGGTTGGTAATTGTTGAGTGGTCAAGAACTCTACAATTCCGGCATACCAATCCGGTGTGGACGTGACTACAAACAATCTATCATCCATGAGGCTATCATCTATTGGCGTAGTGCCCATCTCCTCCGACAATCTAGACAAGTGGTCGGCTTGTAAATGCATGCGGCCCGGTTTATATTCCACCGTGTAATCAAACTCTTCGAGTAACAAGACCCACCTAGCCAACCTTCCACTCAACTCCGGCTTGTTGACCAAATATTTAATGGCCATGTGATCCACAAAAAACACTACCGGATTACAAATAAGATAGTGCCTAAACTTCTTGACCGAAAATACCATGGCTAGACACTCTCTCTCCGTAGTGGAGTAATTCATCTCCGCGGAAGTCAATTGCTTACTAGCATAAGCTACGGGTAGATCCTTCCCCTTCTCTCCCGTGGATTGACACAAGGCACTACCCACCGCTACGTTGCTAGCATCACAATACACATGAAAAGGCTTTTCCCAATCCGGTGGCCTTAAGACGGGATAAGTGCTCAATTTTGATCTCAACTCTACAAAGGCTTTTTGGCACTCATCCGTCCAAACAAATCTGACATCCTTCTTGAGCAATTGAGTGATAGGGACCGCTATCTTTGCAAAATCCGGAATCAACTCTCTATACCACCCCACATGTCCTAACAACTTAGAGATCCCCTTGGCATTTTTCGGAGTTTCTAACCCGTCAATGACCGCTATCTTGTCGGGATCCGGTTCTCTTCCCTTTTGGCTCACAACATAACCCAACAAAACTCCCCTTTGTACCCCTAGGAATGTCTTGTCCGGATTTAATGCCAACCGCATTTGCCTACACCTAACTAAGGCCTCCCTCACACAATGCACATGCTCCTTAGTGCTAGATTGGGTACTAAAATCATCAATATAAACTGTCATGGATTTGAAGAGCAAGTCGCTGAAGATATACATGACTAGTCGTTGAAATGTAGCCGGTGCGTTGCATAAACCAAATGGCATCACCACCCATATGAAAGTCCCCCAAGGTGTTGTAAATGTTGTCTTGTGTAAATCCGCTAATGCTATGGCTACTTGGTTGTAGCCGGCGTATCCATCCATGAATGTATACCGCTCATGACCCCCTACCTCCTCTAACAACAAGGTAATGAATGGCAAAGGAAAGTGATCCTTTTGCGTACAATCATTGAGCTTCCTATAGTCTACACAAACTCTAAGCTTCCCATTTTTCTTTTTCATTAACACCATGGGAGAAACCCAATCCGTAATCTCTACCGGCTTTATAAACCCAGCCTGCAACAACCTCTCTAATTCTGCTTTGACTAATAATTGCAATCTAGGATTCATCCTTCTCTCTTTTTGTCTTACCGGTTTAGAGCCCGGAACTAACGGAATACGATGCTCAACCATCTCTCTAGGAATCCCCTTGAGTTCATCGTATGACCATGCAAAGGTATCACTAAACTCATCTATCAAATCGCTATACTCTTTGATCTCCTCGTCATCGAGTTTAGAACCCATCTTCATTGGTCTAACCTTGCCATTCTTCATTTTGATATCCACAAACTTCCAATCTTCTTCGACCACTCGTGTTTGCTCCTCGGTATCTCTATACCAATCGTTGGGGACATTAGGATAATCCTTGATATCATGACCCGCTATAATGCCCGTAGAAGTAGTTTTAAAATGCAAAGCGGGCTCTAATTTTGAGAGTTCTAACATGGCCTCCTCATCTTGAGTCCCATCTACATGTACCAAACTCACATCACTCAACTCAATATCATCTAACCATGGAGTGAGTCCTCCCTTCACCCATTCCTCCTCCGTGAGAACCTCACATGGCTCTAAGGACAAATAATCTTCTCTAGACACATCATCGTGGAGGATACAACTATGAGTCATCATCATGACATCGCTAATGGACTCCGGATATTGTTTTAGCCAATGTGTAAAATCTCCATCAACATCTTGATTGTAAAAGCTAGGACCTAAGAACCCGTTAGAGGAATACATTTTAGCCTTCTCCTTGTTTTGAACAACCCCCACCAATGTATCCTCAAATTTCTCATTACTTCCGCCATTCTCCTCTTCATCCGACATTGGATCAATCTCCTCCCTAACCCAACCACTTAAAGGTGCTATTGAGACCTTGACCCTATTATCTACGGGACCATAAGTGATAGAAGGTTTTTGTCCTCCCCAATCTACTACGGCGTTAGACATCCTTAATCAAGGTCGTCCTAACAAGATGGGAAATGCATCCTTATTGTCGTGCATCTTAATCACTTGAAAGGTCACAATGTATTCTTCACCTCCCGTGCTAAGTCGACAATCCTTAATAATCCCCACCGGAACCACCGGACTTTGGTTAGCCATATTGATGACGAATGGCGACGGACCGGTCAAACTTAATCCCAATTTCCTCATAGTGTGCTCGGGTAGAATATTGAGACTACTTCCACCATCCACCAATACATGAGGAACCACCTTGTCCACCATCGTTACTTCAATCTCCACCGCCTTGACTTCCCGAGTTCTCCCTTGCATTTGGACCCTCGCCGACACTCTAGTCTTTGGCCTCTTAGCCCTCCTATTCACAGGCATTCCGTCCTTCAAAGTCTTCCTAGCTACCGGTGAAATTTCTAATAATTGACCAAATGTGATATCGGCCTTTAGTGAGCTTAAGTCGGCCCAAAGGTCGTATCCATCTACTCTATCGGCCTTAGGCCTTCTAACACTATCAAACTCCTCTACAGGAATGCCCGGACCTTCCCACTCCCCTACATCACTACCATCTAAATCATGGATGACATTAGACCTTTCCCTCTCATGGACAATTTCATTTTCTCTCTCTAATGCCTTAGTGGCCTTCCTAGCTTCTCTAGTTACATTCTCCAAATCCGAAAAATAAGGAATTTCTCCTAAGGGATTTTCTTTTTCTTCCTCCTCCTCTACTTCTAATGGTGCATTACCTCTCATTGCTCTAGTGGTAACGGCTAATGCCGGGGCCTTATGCACAACTTCCTCTTTAAGACCCCTCAACTCATATGATATAGAGTTAGCATGTGGAGGACATGGACCCTGGCCATTAGTAGGCACCTCTAAATTTACCGGAATGGTGGAGGCATTCATAAATCGGACATCTTGAGACGTGGATGGTCCCATTTGTCTAGGTGATTGTGTGACTTGACCTCCTTGCCCCGGAAGGTTTGTATATCCATCATAGTAGAGGTTGGAAGGTTTAAGATTATTAGTACCTTCACTTTGTGGATGGAAACCTCTCATGACATCTTGACCCGATTGTTGTGTGTTGGTTGGAGGGTTTGGTGCTCCACCTACCTTATCCGGATGACGACATTGGTTAGACGGATGTGGACCTCCACAATTACTACACCCTTGACCTTGGTTTTCCGACCAACATTGTCCTACAACATGATACCTCCCGCAAAGATGGTGAAATTTTTTCTTCTCGGTATTTTGGTTATTTTGACCTCGAGGAGGCGGACCCCGGTTGTTTCCTTGGTTTTGATTTTGATTTGAACCTCTTTGGTTTTGTTGCGGACCGTTATTGTTCATTCTTTGATTGCGATTTGGCCCATTTCTACAAAACTGAGGCGTATGACCGTGTTGTTGACATTGAGTACACCAAAATCCCGATGAGTGATTACCCGACTCGATTTGAGGTGGAGGACCGGGTTGTTGATTTTTAATTAACAAGGCCATTTGGTCCGTGAGATTTTGGAATTGTTTCAACATCGCCTCTTGAAACCCTAGTTGAGTAGCACCTAACCGTTGCTCTACTTCTTCAATTTGAGGGTCTGTTCTAGGGGCCGGCAATGCTAACATGGGTGGGGGAGCCTTCACCGCTAAGGGAAGCGAGACCGCTTCAATGGAGACATATGGAGGACGGTTAAATGGCCTAGTTGGATCCACTCCCGATTTAGGTAGGAGAGGGATGAATTGAGGGATTAACTCATCCTCTTTCCTCCATAACCGCTCATAATCTCTCTCGATATGTTCCATGTCTCTAGCGGCTACCTTAGCCTCGGCTAGGGTGCGAGGGTTTCTTTCTAACACATCCCTAATAGTATTTGCTTTGACAAACCCTCTCATAAAGAATTGCATTAGGGTATCATCGTTGAGCAAAGTACCTACGTATCTTGCGCACACTAAGTCAAATCTCCTAATATAGGCGGAAATCTCTTCATCCCTCCCTTGCCTCATAGTCATTAAGGCTCTAAAAGCCATACTTTGACCGACTTCGGGTCGAAATTCATTTAGAAACTCTCGTTGTAATTGATCCCAAGTTTGAAAGTGTCCCTCGTCGTGATCTCTATACCACTCGTAAGCTTCCCCGTCTAAGGTCGTAGGAAACCACACTAACCAATATTGTTGGTTGGTAATTAATGAACTAATTACCCTCTCAACGAATCTCTCCATGTGCCTAGAGGGATCCTCATCCTTGGTCCCATAGAATTTTAGGAGGTTAGACGGTATATCTACCGAAACCAATCCTTGGGGTACGATTATTGGTAGGCCTCTCGGCCTTACCAATGGATCGATGGGAGGAAATGGAGGCAAGGGAGGTATGGGAGGTGGAATTCCACCTCCCCCTAGAGGATCCATGGTGCTAGGTGACCCTCTCTCGCTAGATCCACTAGTACTCACAAAGTTTTCTTGTCTAATTCTATTAGACTTGTTAATTATTTTCTTACTCAATTCGGAAGGAAGATTACCTTCCTCACTTTGAGTAGATATTGGTAATACTTCAACTAATGGACTAATTAATGGTTCAACATTTGAACTAACTTCTATACTATCATCTACTCCCTCTACTACTTCCTCAATATTAGACAACCTACGCTTAATAACATTCTTTTTTAACTCTAATGCTAACTTAGGCTTTTGAGATCTAGTATTTCTTTGCATCCATAATGTAGCGATCAACCCTTACTTTGACCAATCAAAGCCTCACAAGTTCTCTCTTTAATATTTCCGCTTAGTTCGTGTGATCATTGTTTTGGAGGTGAGGAAATAGAGACATACAATTTTCAATGAACAATCCCAATCAGGGGATGATAAGCTCGTGTTAGCATCAGGGTTAATGAGAGAATCACCTCGTCACACCCCCTTTCCGCGTAACATTTGCAACAAGACCTCACGTGAGGGGCTGACCATTCTTATGTACCATGTTTGGAATCGAGGCTTCACCCTTCGCTTCCTCACATTATACTATAAGTCCGGAATTACCCTCTCCGTTAGTCAACGACAAAGACGTATACAAAAATCATTTTTTAATTATTTAATTTTTTTTACTTGGAAGAAGTTTGCTTACCTGAAGCAATTCGCTACCTCCTGCTTGTTAGTCTCTTCTCTCGACCGTGATTGCTAAACACAACGACACTTCAATAATTCCAATTGAAAAGCAATAAACCCCCTAGTTGAGAACTTTAAACGCTCACACCCAAGTGAGTGTTTAAAGTTGAAATTCCTAATTTTTAATTAACCCTCTACCTCTTAGTATACTAGTGCGGATCCTATTAATGTGATCTTAATTTATGCCATCCCAAGGAAGGTTGAGTCGTCACACCTTTGCCGCGCTCCTTCCTTAATTGAAATTGCATAACTTTAAATAACTAAATGAAAACTAACCTTTCACGAGCGCTCCGTCCTTAGTTGATCTTCACGCCTCGCTCTCCTACCGCCTTCCAAGACTTCTGTCGCCCGATCTCCAAGCTCCAAACTCCAAACTCGAAACTCCCGGCGGACGCACAATTTATGTCACCAAAAATCCTCCACCCTTCGATTTCGTCCTAGCCCGAGTGGAAAAGTTTATAATGACATGTAGAGACTTCTCTCTTTGTAACCCAATATATAATTCCAATCTACCCTTGGAATATACACAACTTGATTAACACCACACTATGTAGTTTTACATTCCTTAATGTCGGGCAAGGTTATATCCTTAGCCTTTTCTAATGTCCACCCGGCCGCTTTGGCCACGCATGCCTTCAAAGATATCCCTCTTGTGAATCGAGTCCTTGCCGTCCACTCCACACTACTACATGAGTTTTCGCTTATTGATTCCGTGCTATCACATGTCATCGTGGTTGATTCCGTATTGGTACATGACACTTCGCTTGTGGATTCCATGAGCACATAGGCTTTAAATACAAGTATTAAAAAATACTTATATATTTATCCTTGCCCTTCCTTCTCTAAGTTCTTCTTGATGTAAATCTCTATCAATGTCTTCCTACTAAACTTCAGAATAGTATAACTCCCACCCAACTTATGTTCTTCAAGTGAAATTTGGTACACTTGTTAAGTACCTTATAAAAAATCTCCACACCAAATTTTGGCACAAACAGAGTTCATATGCAAAAGTTATGCATGAAATTCTAACTCTAACTACTTAGTATGAATGCTGTGATAAAGCATCCGGTCATAAAAACTCTAATAACTTCCAACTCCTACGTCCAATCAATCTAAAATTTTGACACAAAATAGATATATAAGTTCAGAAGGTAGTGTCAAATTTTGGTATCCATATCTATAACCCTCTAAGAGATACATATTTTCAAACCTTGCTGCTTTGTTCCTAGACACCCTCCCCTTCAACTTTTAATAACTCTTTCATCCCAATGACTGAAGCTCTCAAATTTTTACCACAACTCCCATACTTTATAATAAACAATCCCTCAAATTTTCATACCCATTGAACACTCTGATCATCCATAATTGACAAATCTCTCACTATAAAGTTCTGCTCAAGTTCATAACTAATAAAACACTACAAGTAATGCACCTAGTACAATCTAGTCACTGTAAATGCCACAAGTTTAAACAAGTTTGAACTCTCTCACTTCAATATGAATCTCAATGCAACAAGTTGAAGTTTACAATCAAACTCCAAATTCCTTAAACCCAATCTACTTCTAACAAGAGGTCAATCCCTCTTCAAGGCTAAATAGCCTTGGCTCTTCACCTAAGAACTAAGCACACACATGTGCTCCTATCTTGCTTCCCACACACCCACACTTATAACCCGTGGGGTGCTTAAGGAGCACGAAGGAAAGAGAGGATGAGTGAGGGAATAATGAAGGATTATATATTGAGTTGAGAGGGAGAGAGGGCATGAGGTAAGGATAGGGTGAGAGGATTAGAGCCTCCAATCACAACCCCTTAACCTTCTCCTTCTAAGTAGGGACTCATCCCATTCACAAGGCTCTCGATAAGCCTTCGAAATCTCCTCCTACTTTGTAGGCTCTCATCTAATCTCCTAAGCCTTCCTCCCTCAAATGATCAACAAAAATCCTAATTCAAACATTTAACTAACCTTGGCTTTCTACCTACCACACTTTACCAAGGTATGTCCTCATACTACTTAAATCCACTCCACACAAGCCTAATGCTTCAAACTTAGCTTTCTTCAAGCTTCACTCTTTTTATATTTTTGTGAATAATCATAAATCAACAAAACACTACGTGTAATGTTTTACAAGTGTTAACAACACATGTGGGCATCAATTTGGGCTCACATCTTGCCCACTCATGCTTATGGTATGATTTTTCAAATGGAAGTGAGTCAAAGTTGTACTCAGTTTTGTTTGTGACTGTATATCTGTGTATATGCATTATTGTGGGTGAAATTTGAGGGGATGGATGTGGTTGTATTTGGTTGATAGGGGGATTGTGAGGGTGTTTATGGGAGTGGGAGTGTTGGTTTTGGGGGTGTTTTTCCATGTGTTGGAGAATTCGACGTGGTATTGTGTGGGGGTGAGTTTGATGGGGTATGTGTCTATGTGGATGTTAATTGTTTTCTCTAGGACGTGTTGTAGTTCGTGGGGGGTTTGTAAATTCATTGTAAGGTTTACTTGGTTGTGTATGCATATTATTGATGCAAGTGATAGTTCTACTTTTTGGTAGTATTTTGGCCATTCCAGTGTGGGGTCGTAGTGTATAATATAGGGTGGGATGGTTGCTATTGTATGTATGTTTGCGTTGTTGGTGAGTGGGAGTTGTTGTGATGTCCAATCGTTGTGGTTGACTATTAGGATGGTGATTGTACGTGTGTCTTCTTTGGCTGCCATTCTAGCCCAATGGATGGCTTCTAGGGTCGTGTTGTGGTCCATGGGGTATGCTAGGCCTATTTCGTTCCATCTAGAAGATTTCGCGTGCCCCAGGGAGCTGAATAATATATCCCGGTTGTGGGGTGAGTTGTATTGCGTGAGTTGAATGGGGCAGGTGAGTGAAGATGAGTAGTATGAATATATAATGTTAAAAGAGTTTACTAATAGTTTAGTGATTTCAAGATGTAGTGTGTGGAGTTGGTTGTTAGGTTGTATGTTTTTT
Organism: Polytrichum formosum; assembly: GCA_964035585.1. Lineage (NCBI taxonomy): Eukaryota > Viridiplantae > Streptophyta > Polytrichopsida > Polytrichales > Polytrichaceae > Polytrichum > Polytrichum formosum. The sequence continues at coordinate 28,586,803 of OZ037940.1, read as the reverse complement.
TGGTTTTTTCTTGGGGAGTATAGTTATGTATCGTTGTATGAGCCACAATATTTCGGTTTCAAAGTCTTGTGGTGGGGGTTGTAGGAAGTTGGTTAGTTGTGGGAGGTTGTTGTGGGAGTATTGGTTCCATACACCAATGTAGTCTTTTGATAGTGATGGTGGTTATGTATTTTCCGTTTTTGTCATATATGTGGGACTTTGAGGCATGTATTTGTATGGTTGGTTTATTTGTGAGAATGTTTTTATCCAGGTTGCACTCTTGTGTGGATATCTTGAGGTTGGTGATTTTTAGGGGGGGTGTATAAATTTGTTATTCTTTGTTTGGGTATAATTGAGATAACTAGCATAGGCTTGGGTGGTGTTTTGTTCTAGGACCTTCTTATGATATCGTGTTATAAGGAGGAGATTGTGGTCTAGTAGGATGTTGTCTGGGTGTAGAAGGTTTTCTTCTGTTCACCATTGTTGTGTGGTCCCTTGCGTAGTTTGCCATTGGCATAAGTATGTTTTTTTGATGGCTTGTGCTCCCCATTTGTCCTTTCTGGTGATGGTTTCACGGGGGGTTCACTCCATGTCAAGTTGAACACCACGTGCGGACAAAGTTTGCTACCGCTATATTACATGGAATAGATAAATTTAAAAATTATGATATTTTTCTACATATACATAACCATTGATAATATCTTTTGTATATATTTTTGGAATTTTTAGTCATCTTCATTTTTTGTGAGCCCAAATTGATGCCCACATGTGTTGTTAACACTTGTAAAACATTACACGTAGTGTTTTGTTGATTTATGATTATTCACAAAAATATAAAAAGAGTGAAGCTTGAAGAAAACTAAGTTTGAAGCATTAGGCTTGTGTGGAGTGGATTTAAGTAGTATGAGGACATACCTTGGTAAAGTGTGGTAGGTAGAAAGCCAAGGTTAGTTAAATGTTTGAATTAGGATTTTTGTTGATCATTTGAGGGAGGAAGGCTTAGGAGATTAGATGAGAGCCTACAAAGTAGGAGGAGATTTCGAAGGCTTATCGAGAGCCTTGTGAATGGGATGAGTCCCTACTTAGAAGGAGAAGGTTAAGGGGTTGTGATTGGAGGCTCTAATCCTCTCACCCTATCCTTACCTCATGCCCTCTCTCCCTCTCAACTCAATATATAATCCTTCATTATTCCCTCACTCATCCTCTCTTTCCTTCGTGCTCCTTAAGCACCCCACGGGTTATAAGTGTGGGTGTGTGGGAAGCAAGATAGGAGCACATGTGTGTGCTTAGTTCTTAGGTGAAGAGCCAAGGCTATTTAGCCTTGAAGAGGGATTGACCTCTTGTTAGAAGTAGATTGGGTTTAAGGAATTTGGAGTTTGATTGTAAACTTCAACTTGTTGCATTGAGATTCATATTGAAGTGAGAGAGTTCAAACTTGTTTAAACTTGTGGCATTTACAGTGACTAGATTGTACTAGGTGCATTACTTGTAGTGTTTTATTAGTTATGAACTTGAGCAGAACTTTATAGTGAGAGATTTGTCAATTATGGATGATCAGAGTGTTCAATGGGTATGAAAATTTGAGGGATTGTTTATTATAAAGTATGGGAGTTGTGGTAAAAATTTGAGAGCTTCAGTCATTGGGATGAAAGAGTTATTAAAAGTTGAAGGGGAGGGTGTCTAGGAACAAAGCAGCAAGGTTTGAAAATATGTATCTCTTAGAGGGTTATAGATATGGATACCAAAATTTGACACTACCTTCTGAACTTATATATCTATTTTGTGTCAAAATTTTAGATTGATTGGACGTAGGAGTTGGAAGTTATTAGAGTTTTTATGACCGGATGCTTTATCACAGCATTCATACTAAGTAGTTAGAGTTAGAATTTCATGCATAACTTTTGCATATGAACTCTGTTTGTGCCAAAATTTGGTGTGGAGATTTTTTATAAGGTACTTAACAAGTGTACCAAATTTCACTTGAAGAACATAAGTTGGGTGGGAGTTATACTATTCTGAAGTTTAGTAGGAAGACATTGATAGAGATTTACATCAAGAAGAACTTAGAGAAGGAAGGGCAAGGATAAATATATAAGTATTTTTTAATACTTGTATTTAAAGCCTATGTGCTCATGGAATCCACAAGCGAAGTGTCATGTACCAATACGGAATCAACCACGATGACATGTGATAGCACGGAATCAATAAGCGAAAACTCATGTAGTAGTGTGGAGTGGACGGCAAGGACTCGATTCACAAGAGGGATATCTTTGAAGGCATGCGTGGCCAAAGCGGCCGGGTGGACATTAGAAAAGGCTAAGGATATAACCTTGCCCGACATTAAGGAATGTAAAACTACATAGTGTGGTGTTAATCAAGTTGTGTATATTCCAAGGGTAGATTGGAATTATATATTGGGTTACAAAGAGAGAAGTCTCTACATGTCATTATAAACTTTTCCACTCGGGCTAGGACAAAATCGAAGGGTGGAGGATTTTTTGTGACATTTTTGTACTAATTATTTTAGTTCAATTCTGTGTCATTCTAATTAGAAACAGTATGTTTTATTTTTTTTAAAGATCATCAAATTTGGTTACCATTTTTTACTATGTAATAGATACCATGTATATCTACCCATGAAAAAACATTGAAATTTTTTTGACCCATTTTGGTGATGCAACTTACCAAAAGTAGATTTTTTTTGGCCGCACGTGGTGTTCAACTTGACAATGGAGTGACCCCCCCCCCCGTGGATGGTTTTTTCTTTAGGTATTGCGTGAATTGTTCGTCCTAAGGTGAGCCATGGGGAGGTGTTTGGGTTGGGTGCGGTGTTTGTGAGTGTTTGTTGTGATATTTCTAAGTGGTTCTCATGGGGTGGGGGGGGAGGGAATAATGATTTGGCTTGTTGTAGTGCATCTTTGATGATTTTGGGCATGTGTTTATATGTGGTCCAGAATTCATGCGGGGTGAGTATGGCGTTAGTTTCTTTGTTTTGGATTTGCAGTATCATTGTGGGCGGGGATTCGTGGCACTCAAGTAAAATCATCCATGCGGATGAAAAAAACGCATGAATCATCTAAATGACTATTTTTAGGCAATTTGATTCCGGAAATAGAGTCAAAGGCCCCGAATTAATCTAGTGATGTTACATTCGAATGAATCGGCCCTCAACCCCATAGGGGTTTTTTTTTATTGGAGCCACTTCATCCACGATATCTTGGATGGATGTTTCTTAGTGAGTGCCACGAATCCCCAACTTATCATTGTGATACCGTACGTGTATAGTTTGTTCAGGTATTTTTGGGATTTTGCTTTTGTATTATCCGTGAGGTTGGCGTATGTTGGGTTGGATTTCCATGCTTGTTCTAGAGGTGTGTGTTTGATGAGGAATGCGCGGTTAGTAGTGGGGCGTGTATTTCATATTCTCTTTTTAGTAGGAAGAGTGTTATGGCTATGGGTGACCTTGTATAGGCTTGTTGTTTAAGTTTGGATAGGTGTAGTGAGCCCCCATATTTGGCAGATATGTACTTGGCTAGGCCTTGGTAGATGGTGCCTAGTTGACATGGGTCGTTAAGGGCTTGTATTAGTTGTTGACCTATGCAATTTATGTAGTCTAGGAGGAGTGAGGTTACATTTATACCAAAATCTTCATGGGGGAGGTGTATGAGGATGTTTGCAATATTTTTGGGTATGTTGCAGATTTCCTTGGTTAGTTTGCTAATTATTTTATCTAATTTCTTGATGTCGGGTTTGGAGAATGGGATTGCATAGTAGGCATATGCAATGCGGGGTTTAATAATTGTGTTTAATATTTTGATTTTTTGTTTGAGGCTAGCTGGGGAGTGGGTGAGTAGTTTACTTTGTTGTTTGGCTTTTTGGAGCGTGACTGATTTTTGTAGGTTCCACTTGAGTGATGGCATTAGTTGGATCCCTAAGTTTGTGTATGGCTCATTTTGTGTGAGGGTGGGGAAGTTTTTAGATTTGTAGGTGATGTTTTGTGATTGTATGTATGCTTGGAAGGTATTTGGTTTGAGCTTGGATTTGTTAGGGCATGGCCATGAGAATATAACCATGGGATGCACAAACCCTCCGCTATGAGACTCAATTTTAGACCAAGCTCCTAGCATCCCATGGTTACATTCCCAAGGCCCATAGCTACTTAGTAATGTTAGATTTTATTATTGCCTTTTCAATGACGTGTGTTCTAGGATCAAACTATTGTGAGTTACATCCTATGGATGCAAAAGTGTTCAATGACTTTCTCATTGGAAAACAAAAGTGGATTGTACATGTAATAAAGGCCTATTCAATGCATGATTTGTATTTTGTGTATTAGTGGAGGCATTCTCCACATTCGATTGAAAAGCTTAGTATAGATACATGAGCCCATTTTCTAGCCTATTGTTAGTGCATAGACATTTGTTTTTCTCTAAATTTCTAGTATATAGAGGGGTTTTATTTCATAGTAGCCCATGAATGTCATATAGGTTTCTATTGAAGAGTCCACCCCAACAAGGTATCAACCTAGTTTTAGGGTAGTTTAGACCTAAATAATAACTTTGATTTATAAATATTCTCTCAACTTATGATACCCACCAAGTATCAATATGTACATAAAGTTAGTATTACAATTCAATATTGCTCAAATAGGTTCTTTGATACCGCTCATGTAGGTTCTTTGATACCATTATTGTTATCATGTCTCGACACCATAAATTCACCTATATACCAGTCACACATTGGTTGGAAACTTGCCACTGTATACTTGTGGCCACGATCCAAGATTGTATACAATCCAAAAAGTTTTTCTACAATCCAAAAAACAAGAAACATTAACCTAATGCCTTGCCGCACTATTTGGTCATGTGACTGGAGAATGGGTTTAACCAGCACAAATGCCCACTACAAACCAAGGTTTTGGTTAGGATCCATGAAACTAGCCAATTGTGTTTGGTTTGCAATAGGTGCAAGTTTCGATTATAAGGGTTTTGAATTTAGCTTTTGTAGTTGCATCTTCATTGCTACAATGCATGGTTTAAGAGGATGTCACCCCAATTGTGTATGAGGAACTCTATAATCAAGCCAAAATTCACTATTGGAGTTTGTTGCCTCTTTGGCGTTGTCTGTGTTAAGTGTCGAAGCTGCAATAAAGCTTGAAACCCACCTGCCACCCACATGTGAAAGTCTTTGCTTGGTGTTGGAGCTACAAGGTCTACGAAGGTATGTGCGATAGAATGGATAGCACATGCCACCTCAAGATTTCAACCACTTTGATTTCACCCACTAGCATATTTGAAGTTTTAGCACAAAAGTTGGCCTCAAATATGATCTATTGAGCTTAGCTGAATTGTAAACAAATGCCTCAAGCACTTGTGCTTGCTCAATTCTCAAACTTTGGCACCTCATTGTTGGTGGCATTCATCAATATCGCCAAGTTCTTGTTTGATTTCCAGAAGAGAGGCTCTCCAATCTTGGGGCAAGCATTAGTACTTCAAGATTAAAAAAAAAAAAAAAAAAGTTTGTTGGGTTAGGCATGAATCATAGTTGTTCTTGGACTCTAGAAGGTATAAGATTTTGGAGCACAATGGCACGTGGGAGCTAAAGAGATTGGAACCATGTTTGGAATCTACCTACGCATTCATATGTACATTTTAGCTCGTATCTAATGAATGATCAATTTCAATTTTAATTTTAACTCAAGAAGGTTGACCTCGCCACTATTTGTCATTTCTTTTGCCAATGTTTTGATGTTTGTAGTATGGAGAATCATATGCAAAAGGGTGATTTTAGGTGAGTTGCTTACATACCAAATTCTTTTTGTGAAAGTACGTGCATGTTGTCATGATTTGACTAGTCACGTTGTTTAGCATGGTTTAGGATGTAAGGATTAATTGTGTGCTCTCGAAATTGACTTGGATTGTCATTGTGGTGTGGTTCACAAACTAAAGGATTATTAGTTTCAGTTTATTTTTTTTTGCTATGCTTACTTCTCACATTTGCAAGAGCACATGCGTATGTTCCTCAATTCAAAAATGGGTAGGTGTTAATATGCCACCATCTTTGTCTATTATCAATCCCTTTTAAATTTCTTAACACATTGGCCTCAAAACTTTGTATTACACGAAATGACCATCAAATGTCTCTAATTTTAGAGAGAATCATAATAGATTAGCTTGAAACCATTCCATTGGTACGTTGCCAAAGTATCCAAAAAACCACGACGAGCATCCTTTCTATCATTGACATGCATCTAAAGCATGACCAAGGGACATATTGCACAAACCTCATATTCACATCATGGTGTATTTTTCTTTATGTTGATCATTGATTGTCACTACTTATCACTTACTGGGTAGAAGCACGCTAGGGTTGGTACACTTTGGGCAAAAATCAAAGTATGTTTTGGACACCAATTTGGAGCAATTCTTTGATATCTTGAAGGAAAAGGCTTTTGTTGCACAAAAATGCAAGAAGCCCACGTAGTGTTCTCTATGTTTTGTATGGGCAAAAGTGAAAATGCATTAAATTTTTTTGATTTCCTATGTTTTAAGCACTTACAAAAATAACCCCATTTTCTTTCATTAACCGTTGAGTGGACTGCAAATGTAGGAATTGTTTAACAAAATATGATTCATAAATATATATTACACATGTCACAAAAAAGTCATAGAAAAATATAACCTAAAACCCACAAAACGAAGTATTTTTCATAAAAAAATATACTGTGTGACAGGAAACCACTGGTATATAAATATACTCACCACGGTCAAACCATGAGGAGTTTATTGATAGAAACTAGAAAAATTATTGCTCATCTATATCTACAACCAGATTATTCCATTTTATCCCTCAATGAGATGCTACTTTGAAATCTACACCCAATTGAATGCAACATTCCTCTGAAAATGTGTTTTGTGACAACATTTTTGTACTAGTGTAGCGTGCTTATGCCCTACTTTTTGTTTTGTGGGTTTGCATGCTAACTTTTTCATCTTGTATGATGTAGGTCTTTAATGATGCGCTATGATGATATATGCAGACCACAATCTAATCCTTACAGTCAACCCATGCTCCAAGTGATTGAAGTATACAAGGGTTTCCCAACATCTTCCCAAATACTTCTTTCCTCTTCATGAGCTCATTCCTGTTTTTTAAAGTGTTATCTCCTTCCTCACCCAAACCAATTAATGCCATGGTTGCATTGTGTAAGATGATGAGTATGGACTTGAAGGTTTGGCAAGAGGCATAGACCAACTCGAATCACACAACCTGCTTCAAGAAGTTAGAGATAAATTTAGCATATTGGGAGACATTATGGACTCATTGGGAACCAATGTAAGCAAAAAGAGAAGCTCGAAAGTTGATTGACGTCAAATTTTTATTTCCCTTTTTGAACAATACATGAGTTCGCACTTCTAACACCTACACCTTGCAGAACAACCCACGCGTTCAACATCTACCCAACGAACTTAGTGATCATTTTCACTCAGATAGATCGTCCATGAGTTCCTCTTCCAAGAATCATCTTCCAGAGTGGAGGGACTACCTTCAACTCCCACACCAAAGCTATGGCTTGGTGTATGCAGTGGAGGAGCAACTCCATCCACACCAACAACAAATGGTTAACTCACGGGAGAACGAGAAGGAGAGCGTGAAGAAGAAGGAACTATCCATGTCGAAGGAGGTGCTCTACCAAACCCAGTTGCAAGTGAGGAACACATCTGTCACTATCTTGGAGGTTCATGGGGGGAAAGTTACAGCATGAGCGTAGAGCGTAGAGCGTAGAGCGGTGAGCGTCATGTTTTCGTGAATTTCTCTGCTCGCTTTTCAAAAATTTATTGAAACATAAGGATCCTATTGCCACTGAATTTGGTCCGGACAAAACTGTAAATGTATATTTTTAGGGAAAAGAGTACCCCAAATCCGTGGAAGGGGGTCCTATTGCAAATTGTTGTTATTATATATATATATATATTTAAATTAGGGCTGACGTCATCATTTAAATGAAAGGGTGATTAAAATGAGGACCGTTCAAGGTTGACATGAAATTGTGTTTTAATTAATTCACAAATTTGATTTAGTGTTTAAGGCTAAGGGCGCAATTAGGGCTCGCTTCATCATTTAGATGCGGGCATCCTCGAAACAATAATTTAAATGGCGAAGTTTATACAATCCAACAAGTGAATATTATTGTGCTCGTTAATCGGTCATGTAGGTAGGTCCCCTCAAATATGTTCATTAGGTATTGCGTCTAGGATGGGGATCATACTATAGAGTATATAGTCCAATCTTTTTTATTTGTTTGGGTTTCCAGTTTTGTAGCTACATCTAACCACATAACACTCAAAGATAGGTGTTCATTAAGATAAGAAACTGAATTAAGCACGTCTACTTTAAGCCCCAAACCTCTTGACACATGGCTCTTTTGAAGTGGCTAGAAAAGGGTGATTATCACATACGAGCATAACTTTCATCCATACATTATCTAGACTTGACCCCTTTAGGTTAATTGTTGATTGGCCTCAAATTTTGATATCAAATTACTAAGATACAATAGTACTCAAAGTTACATACTATTCTAGGGTTTTCACGGTGGATGAGTTCTAGATACGTTGGTATGCAATAATTTCCTCCCCCACCTAGGAGGAATGCTATTATGTGAGCGGTGAGCGATAACTTCTACAGTTTTTAGAAATTTTGTATTGAAAATAAAGCCCTATAATCAAGACTAGAGCAAGAATTTGAAAACTTTTGAGCTCTATGACCGCGGTTTTCACTGAAAACTTGCAAGTTTTAGAACATAATATTTATTCAAGATACTTTGTATGATCAAGAAGGTCGCCATTACTTCAATCACTGCTAGACATTGCTTCTAAATCAAAGTAGCGTAGAACTCGAGGGTCAACATGATTCTTAGGAGTGAAAAAAGATGTCGAATTCCCAGAGCTACCATGGGCATACGCCAAGGCCATGGCTTCAGCATATACAGGTAAGCCACGAGGACTCGCGGGCGGCGACGGAAAGCACCAAGTTGGTGGAGTTCGTAGTGGTCTCCCTGAATTTGTCAAACTGCCATGTTCAGAGCAAGATTTAGAGATGGACAAAAGAGGGATTACAAGTAAGAGATAAATAGAAAACAATATGAACCAACGAATGCGTGGACTTACTCACATATATCGTGCAAAGGGGCATCTGGAATGGCCTCGTCATCATCACTCAGGTCTTCCGCAGTAGAGAAAGTTGAAGCATTTGGAGGTGGAACTGCCAGGGGTTCAAGGACTTCAGAAAAGAGCATAGAGTCGCTCTCTAAAGCCAGAATGTGGCGATTACATGCACGGGCTGCGTGAATAGTAGCTCCTGGAGAAATGGGATAAATTAGGACATGAAACATGGTATGAAAATTAAAATCAAAAAAGGAAGGAGAAATGGGTATGAGGTACCTGTGGAAGCGGTTAGGTCTGCGACAATACCATCTGGAGGAGATAATCCATGCACAAAGAGCTTCATGAGAACATCCGATTTCTCCTTCGGGCCTCGCCATGGCAAACCAACACCTTTACGAATCAGTTGGGTTTCGGATGTGACAGGATTGAAGAGGACATCATCACAGGCTAAGTCCACCTGAGGGATTGAAGGGTCTGGAGTGATCATGAGGATCTTTGGTTGCCTAGCCTCAGAAGTAGGAACAGATCTGACTATAAAAATAGCCTTGAACTTCAAAGTCTGCAAAGGTAAATCAAATATTCAGCTAAGTCTTAAGAAGAAAAATCGGAAGAGATGAAAAAACTTAGTTAAAATAGTTCAAAAGAGAGAAGGATAAGAAACAAATATTTTTGGCTGGCACGAGGGGATTGGCAAGGTGCAAATAATTGATGATGGTCCACTCGTCAAAAACCTTCATCTTGTAATTCTTGAAAAATGATGAAATCTCCTTGCGAACCGTGGGACTGTCGGGGTAAAAAAGAATGAAGGCTCCATCGTCATGCAAGTAGGAATATGCAAATCCCATGGTCACTTTAAGAAAAGTATCGGAGTACTCATTCCAAGGTGGGATCTGAGATGGGGGATTTGAAACTCCGGGAACTCTCTGCCCATCAGGGTACTCAGCAATAAGCAAGTCCACTGCAGGTTTCTGAATGAGTTTGCCATCAAAGTAGAAGTGGCGTCCAGTGCCAACCTAAACCGGAGAGGAATGTAAGTCCTAGGAGTTCGGAGCTAGAACTTGACATTGAAAAATTGCCACAAGAATTCAACTACCAACCTACAACAAAAATCCAACTACCAACCTACAACATGACATTGAAAAAATGAAAGCAATGCTGTAGTGAATTGGAAAATTAGGGGGAGACCTTGTTGAGAAAGTTAACAATGTCTTCGTAGTTGGTGCTGAACTTTCCAGTGATTGTTTTCTCCTCCACCATACGAACAAAAGAATCATTAACAAGAAGTTGTTGAGAAGTATATGCGGTTGACAATGCAACATCATTCACCTTCATGGGATGACGTTTAGGGGGAGACAAGAACGTGGTGGCAGTACTGGACTCCGGGACATCAACTTTCTGGCGCTTCGTAATTGGCTCTGCTAGAGGTACTGAAGGACTCGGTGGTGATGCAGGAAGTCTAGATGCACTTGAAGCAAGTGCAGCATCTGGTGCAGAGAAGAGGGGCGACGTCCCATCCGGGGAAGTGGCCCTGTGAACCGCATCAGAAACGGGAGTCTTCTTCTGCCTCAGTTGCCTCTTGGATTTTGAAGCCGGCCGTTGACTGGCAAACACCTCAAGCGGAGTGTCGACGGTATCCGAGGGAGTCCCAGTTCGAAGGGAAGGTGGTTGGATGGAGTCTCGAAGAACGATGTCAAACGAAGGGGCCTTCGAAGCTGGGCAGTCAAGATACCACCCACATCGCTCCCAATGCACAGAATCCCATGATTTCATAATCCCCTCAGTGAGCATGAAATCCTCACTATCTCTCTCTAAGAAATTGACAAAGAATGGAGGGGATCTAGAGATAGACTTGGAGGGGAAGAGAACATATTTGAAATACCGGTACAGGACACGGTGTAATGCTGGCTTGAACAAGTACTGCTTTTCGATAGTGTTAGTCTTATTCACTCCTTTCTCTACTGCGAATTCGCGGAAGAATGCCGTGTCCCATAGTGATATGCGAATCTGCTCAATATAATCAAAAATGGTTGGAATTGGATCCCGGTCATCAGGTTGATAGTTGATGGTGGCCTTTTGATCACGCAAGACACCATCGAGAAGTTTTTGTGCTTCCACTGCCAACTACATAGCACGACAGAGGAGTTATGAACAAAGAAGATAACAAGTTGGCAATGGCATAGTAATGGCATATCAAAAGAATTCAACAAAGAGGGCAGGTGGAGGATCACATACTTGAGCCCACCATGTTGCCTTATTCAACCAGATGTAAAAGGCATCATCGTTGAAACCTTGCTTTGGAAATTTCAGTTGCATCCGAAGACTTGGAGGTTGATTCCAGCGTTCAAGCCAAAGTACCTTCATGGATGGATCCATGGCAGACACAGCCAACATCCACAACTTCTCTAACTTCATCTCAATACCGTCATCACGAGACTCATAATGAGTCTTCACTTCGGCAAGAAAAGCAGGAGTGTTCTGAGGATCAGCAATGGGTAAGATCTTCTTCAACTCACTCTTGAAATGCACCTTGGCACGTGTAACCGCCTTGCCAACAATGTCATCAACGCGTTGAGATGTCCAGTCCTCAGGATTTGGATATCGATCATAAAATTTCCGCTCTGCAGATGAAGCAAGCACTCCAATTTCTTGCTGAGACATTTAAAAAGCAAAGAATTAGTATATTATCAATGCGGAAATATAGAGGAAGACAAAAGTTGGAATGAAACCATAGAAAGAGTATGAAAACGAATAAACCTGGTAGAGTATGGAGGCGAGCGCTGCAGTTGTAAGCGAGAACCAAGTCTTGGTTTTAGGATTTGACTGTTTTGCCTCCGCAGCTCGAAAATCATCCTGAGACACCAAAGACTTGAAGAACTCCACTGGTTGTTTGGCAAGACTCTGAGTACGGTAAAGTCGATGCACAAGGTTTGCAACCACATGTGAATTTTCATTTCTCCTGGGTGGCAGAAAACCAAGATGAAATTAGAAATGAGGTAAAATGAAATGAGATGAAATGATGAGAGCATGTGATTGCAATGAGAACATACCAGTTGACCTCGTACAAGGCAGTGAGCATGGATACAACATCTCCTTTCACAACCAGAATAATACTCTCGACCGTATAATGCCAAGAAATGTCATCTGGGTGATCATTATTGATAATCGGCATCCAAGCTTGGATGCGGTGGTTGCCATCCCAAACATGAAACATCTTCCCGCAAAAGATTTGGAGAGCTGGATCGGCGGCTAGCATGGCCTCAAATTCGTTGTTTACTGTCACCCAATGCTGACTCCAAGTAGAAATTATCTCTGCGGAAACATCTAATGTTTTGCCTTCATTATCATCCAGGGCTACATAAAAAACACCGTTACCTTCCATGTAACCGTTCTTCTGGAAATGCGAAGCTAACTTACAGACATCATTCTTAAGGAATGGACGGACCACAGGAAGACAAACCATTCGACATAAAGGAATAAAAATTTTGGACTTGTTTTTCGGTTGAAATCTAAGTCCTTCAATCTTTGATCTGGTGTTGGTAATCTCATTAGAGACCATGGTCTTCAGCTTCGAACGAGCATCTATTAGATTGTCTGGCTCACCCAAAGATGCTGAGGAAACGCACAATGCCATATCAGTCAATAAAAGTCATAATAAAATTGTATGCAAACAGAATGAACTTGATTACTAAAATCACAGAAGAAGAGAGACATTTGACTACTTGGTGAATGACCCCTAACAATGTACGCACCTCATAATCGATAAGGTTCATTCACGAAATTCGAATGCAATACCAAACATCATGAAATTGAAATGAATAAATAAACTCCACAAAACAATGTGGAATGCACCTTCTCCACCACCTCCACCATCTCCTGGACTCACAACACTCGCTTCAACTGAAACAAGTTCAACACAATGCCACATTAAGCTCATGTCAGAAACATGCACACTTGAATGTGTTACCTCAAGTGATCTTGAGATGATGAGGTTTGAAATAAGGTTTTATTAACCTGAGTCATGATATTGGTTTAATAGGCCTTCAGGTTGTGAGTCCATTTGCCCGAGGCATGCCGCGTCGTGATGTAACATATTGCCGACCTACACCTCTCAAAATGCACCTGTTGAATTCACTTGCAGGGAGAGAGAGATAGAGAGAGGAAGAGATGGAGAGGGAGAAAGAGAGGGAGAAAGAGGTAGAGAGAAAGAAAGAGAGCGAGAGTATGGAGGGTCTGGAAACCCTCGGCCGGCACCGGCTGGGGTGCCTCGACCAGCAGCCACCGAGCTCACCTGCAGCCACCGAATTTACCTGTCACCTGTCACCTGTCTCCTGTCACATGTCACCGCGACCGTCTTCATCAGATAACTGGATTGAATACTCCATGTATGTAAGACCACAAGACTAAAAAACGTCTATGAGAAATAGAAACATGTTCGAATCAGCTATCATCTATTCAATCCATAACTTTGACTACCTAATGCGACTCCATGGCCATCTTGCTAACTCGCACTGAGAATATGAGGAACGACAATGTTTTCCACCAGAAAGCACAAAAGATGCAGGCAGGTCCACAAACTGGAAGTGGCTTTTTAGAATAAATGGCCTTTCCAATGGAAGATTAAAAAGGTTATTAGTGGAAAAGGAAGTGTTGTTTTCTAGGCAAATTTCTCCTCCCATTTCATTTAAAAGTCTTGAATTCACAGTTTACTCTACGTATAATATGCCTACCAACAGCTGTAAAGGCAAATCACGTTCTGAGCTTATGAAACTCTCTGTACCATATTTGTATATATATTATTTCAAATAAAATTTGTATAATATGAACACAGCTAAGTTCACTTGAAAGCCTCAACTGTGTTTGGGACGGTCTATGATGGTTTAGTCTGGGGTTTACATGTTGTGACACCACAAGCTCTGGACTGTGCAGCCTAATTGTTACACAAAGATCATCACTGTTGATGGTCAAAAGAAAGTAGTGATTTATTCAAAACACCAAATTGCTCCTGGAGAAGAGCTGACATATGATTACAAGTTCAGCCTAGAGGACGTGAAGATCCCTTGCTTCTGTGGTGCAGCCAAGTGTGTCTCCTATAATCAGTGTGTTGTCTTTTATCTGCCTACCGTCATTACTCATATAAAGTTTGATAGTTTTATTGAAATGCCCTAGTGTGTGCTTCTATGTCACCACAGTTTATGTTACTTGAAATTGAATTGTTTTTGAGATGGTTAGCTTACATTGGGAAAGGTTTCATGTTTTGCAGAGCATGACCAGAATTCAGTACTCTAATAAGTGACCTGTCCACAATTTTTCTTGCATGTGTGTACAGATGTCGAGGCTCTTTAAATTAAGCACCAAACACAGTAAGAATTCAATTACACCAGCGACAATCCTGGGGCCACCCTCTTGACAGGTGTGGGACGTGATAATCTGATATCAGTCATTGCACTAGGAATTTGAAAGAGTTTTAGTAGAACTAAGAATCGTAGACTGCTCAACAAGGTTCGCAATGAAATGTTAGCAAGCTATTCCATGGATTACATTGACCAATTTAGTGCATTTGTACTTGCAGGAGCAAATTGATTTGACACTGGCTCCTTTGCACACACTTCAAAGTCCTTTTCATCTTTCCCTCGCGGTACTTGTTCGCTATCGGTCTCTTGCCTGTATTTAGCCTTAGAAGGAATTTACCTCCCACTTAGGGCTGCATTCCCAAACAGCCCGACTCGCAGACAGCGCCTCGTGGAGCAACAGGGTCCGAACTCGACGGGGTTCTCACCCTCTCCGACGTCCCGTTCCAGGGAACTTGGGTCCAGTCCGTTGCAGAGGACGCTTCTCCAGACTACAATTCGAAGGGCGAAGCCCTTCGATTTTCAAGCTGGGCTCTTTCCGGTTCGCTCGCCGTTACTAGGGAAATCCTGGTTAGTTTCTTCTCCTCCGCTTAGTGATATGCTTAAACTCAGCGGGTAGTCTTTCCTGATCTGAGGTCTGATGCGTTCGACTGTTTCCCGGCCTGTTCGACTGTCGAAGACCGCGAGACCTGCTCGAGTCCCGATTCAATGCTGCTTGAGAGACGACAGGGACTGCGCACGCTTCCTCGCTCCTGATCAGGGAGGGTCGGATCACCTGATCGCAGCCGCGTCTCCACGGCAGCACGCCTCCACCACCGATCAGCCCGGCTCCACCAACGAAAACCCCCGGCCGGCACCGGCTGGGGTGCCAGCAGTCGCCTCCGAGAGCGAGCGAGAGAGAGAGAGAGAGAGAGAGAAGCTAACCGAGAGCTCTGAGCAGCCTCCGAGAGAGAGAGAGAGAGAGAGAGAGAGAGAGAGAGCTCTGAGCGGCTGGGGTGCCTAGGCGAGGGTGAGGGAGAGAGAGAGGCGAGGGAGAGAGAGAGATAATGTATGGAGGGCTGAAAACCCTCAGCCGGCACCGGCTGGGGTGCCTAGGCGAGGGAGAGGGAGAGGGAGATGGAGAGAGAGAGAGTGTAGGGAGGGCTGAACAGTGACCCTTTCCACATATGATTCGGTCGTTTTCTATGCTCATTAGGTTGATGCCTAAGCTCATTAACTTAATTCGGTGAAAAACCTAACGTTTTTTTGGCTTTTAAGTCATTTAAAGTCAATTTTAGTTATTTTAAGTCATTTTAAGTTATTTTAAGTCATTTTGGCTTGGCAATCGGTTCATAAAATAAGAACTCGGTTCATAAATTAAGTTTAAGGCAATTTGCACACTAGTATGAAAACATGAAACACCCTCAATAATACATGAAAACAACAACCAAAAACATCAAGTCAGTACTCAAAAATATGAAATCATCACCCTTAAACATCAAATAAACTCTACAAAACATTAAAGCAACACTTAACATAGGGATGGCAATGATAGCTTTGGTTTAGTCTTGGCTTGCACATGTAAACCCTTAAAGATAGGAACAACCTAATGAGGCTTAAAGATATGGAGGATTCAAGGTAAGGTGTGGGAGAACCAGTTAGAACCCTCGGTGGAAGATGATATGGGGCAGCTAATATCCGCCCACTCTTGAATGGGAATGGATGGAAAACCGTCATCAACTTTAGAAAAGCGGTTGATTTCCTATACACTTAATTATAACTATATCGGTTATACGACCTAAGATACTGAAATTAAATTGGTAATTTATTGATTTCACTCGGTTGATTTTACATTAAAGGGTTACTGAAAACCCTCGGCCGGCACCGGCTGGGGTGCCGAGGCCATAGAGAGGTAGAGAGAAAGAGGGAGAGAGAGGTAGAGAGAGGGAGAGGGAGAGGGAGAGAGCGAGAGTTGGGAGGTCTGTAACCCTCACAGAGAGAGAAATTGGGTTTAGGGTTTGGGTTTAGACTATATTATAAGCGATAATTTATCGCGCACGGGGAGTCCAGCCGGCACCGGCTGGGTGTCTCAGTCACTTGTACATGCGGGGGTGTCTCTGTCGCCTGAAAATGAAAAACTAAATTTCGGTTCCTGCAACTACAAAAGTTTTGCCACCAAGAGGGCAGCCGGCACCGGCGGGGTGTCTAGAGCGCCTCCGCGCTGAAAGTAAAAAACTGAAACCCTTTTTTGGTTGCTGCACCGACCCAAGAGGAAAAGCACAGCACCTCTGCGCTGCACCTTTGTGTTGCGACTAAACTTGTGTGAGCGCGCGCCTGACCATCGCATTCCAATATCGAAAGGTGAGAGGGAGAGTTTCATTAGGGTTTCAGGTGTCAAGGCTCACCTGCGATGTCGCCCTCAAGGTTGCGCACCTCCGTCGTCGATGACTCTCCAAGCTGTCTCGATGAACTACCTCTTTGATTGCCCGCGGTGACCTCCCTGGTGTCCATGGCTGTCGGCGCAGGATTCATCTGCAACAGCTTGCGACCCTCTCAAAAGCCTGACCTTTGTTGTTATAGGGTTTCCGCTTGCCTAACCCTCTCAATAGCATCCGCCCGCCCTTCTATCCTCCACAATGCCCGCCCTACTAGATTCTACAAAACCCTCCAACTCTTCCGTTCCGCTTGCCCCAACTTTTGTTCTAAAATTTTAAGTTTCGAGACTTACCGAGTCCCTGTCATCGCTCCTTGGGGCATCATGATCTTCACTGTCGGAGCTTCCCCCTTCTTGCGTTTCTGGTATGCCTTCTAGTTGGTTCTCCTGTCCTTCATCATTGTAGATGAGCACCTTTGCAATATCAGTAATGTCACACATCTCCTCGCTTGAACGCCTCGTCCGCACCATTCTGTTGCGCTTCAAAGACTTTGCACTTGTAAAGAGGAGACCACGCTTGCGTCTTTTTCTTGAACTCACTCCCAACATTCTGATCTCGCTCACTACAAATTACTTCAGATTGCTCTTATATGATTGAAAGGTCTACATTTTCGAGCCTTAGAAGACTCTTCTTAAAACCTAAACCCATTTATTACATTTCAAAACATACATTTATTACCTGAGAAGATTTTAACTACTGCCGAAATCCATCCATTATCTGAACTATTCCAGCTGGTTTTTAACCATATATAGATGAACATGTGGATCATCCATGCTGGACCTAGATACCATGCGTCTGACGTCTACCATTAAACTCGGCTGGCTGATTTGTATTATAGAGCCTGCGCCATCAAAGCCCACGTCTTATTCCATTCAATTACTAATTCCGAAGCCCACGTCTTATTCCACTCAATGTCTGACATGTCAAGTTGCTCATTTCAAGCTATGGCAATTAATGCATATCGTTGTTGAGAGTTTCATATTAGTCGCCTCGCTTCGGACTGTTGCGACTCCACACTCGGCCGGCACCGGCTGGGGTGCCGAGGCCACAGAGAGGGAGAGAGGTTGAGGGACAGAGAGAGGGAGAGAGAGGTAGAGAGGGAGAAGGAGAGGAATTGCACTGCTCACCGCTCACTGCTCACTGCTCGTAAAATAGCGTCGCTCATTGTCAGGTGAGATGCGTAAATATATCGACAAATTCAAAATAGATTGGTAACTGATGTCAGTGTTGTCAGTGATCTAAAATGGGATCCAACATTTTATTAAACGCGGGATTATATAATTAGAAGACATAGCATGCTAGAAATTATATACACAGGAAAGGGATTCGGAGTGTTTGGTCTTTCGGATTGTTCGGAGTGAGCGACGCTATTTTGCGAGCGGTGAGCAATGAGCAGCGCGTTTAATAAAATGTTGGATCCCATTTTAGATCACTGACAACACTGACATCAGTTACTAATCTATTTTGAATTTGTCGATATATTTACGCATCTCCCCTGACAATGACGGCCTCCATAAATTTTCAAATTGTCATATGTTTCCATAAAAGGTACATACACCTTTAGGGTTTACCTTCATCATTTCGGCGTAGCATATATTGGGTTATCAAGAATGAGTTATTTTTTAGTGCGTATATTTGTTTGGTGGTCATAAAGTAATGACTATTACTGGAGTACATTCTAATCCTACATGAAACAAGTTGTCTAGAATTGACATGAATAAATATTGACTATTAAATGATCTAATAGGTTGTCATATATTTGGGTATTGGTGTCTACCCAAGGTGTATATAATACCCGATTATTGGTATCATTTCCTTCATGTCATCTCATCATATTCTTCTCCAATGGGTACTGACTCACGTCTCCCAAGCCTTGCTCCATTAGGTGCTCCTAGTTCATCTCAAATTTACACTACGTTTTCCTTTGATGGTTCTCCAGGCGTCAACAACATGAAGATTCTAAACCCACCTGAGTGCTCAGTTACTCCGGCGATCGTCGTTCCTAAACCACTGACTCCATCTTTGCAGGCAGTTGATGCAACACTGATACATAACAAGTCTACTTTCAAGATTCATGCCTATTCTAGAGCAGGGGTTATTAAACCTGGCACTTACTCTAGATCCATATTGAGGAGTGCCAAAGGTCAGAAACTCGATTGCGCAGGATGCACTGCAGTTCGTAGTTTAGGGATTGACCATTGTCATAAACATGGCGGTGACAAATATGGCAAAGGGCCCCATATGGCAAAGGCCCCATTTTCGTCTGGCACTCCATGATGTATTGTTTACAATCATGTTCCTACAGTTTATTAGTATTTCTCATAATTAACCAAACATTTTCTGACTACATTCTGTACATGTCTAGTATGTCCAACAACTTCATCAACCTTTCATGTATATATCCCATTGTTTCTTTTCAATCCTCCTTTTGCAAATTCCCTCTCACATAGCATTGTCAAATTGTTTCTCAATGTCTTCCGCTGCTGTCCAAGCTCGACTCTTGGATGCCATCGAACTTGTTTCTCCTGGATCTCTTATTCCTACATGCATACCAACTGGCCCTGATGGAACCGCCGATCTCACTTCCCAGTGGCTATCCATTCGTTTTGGTTTTGATGCTGATAGCTTGTGGATAGAGACAGATGTTGTCGATTCGGATACTCAAAATGTCCTTTATTCCTTATACGTCCAGCCCGTAACGTTAGACAATAATGCGAGCCGCGTTTGGAAACTCAAGCCTGGAAGGTATCGCGTCTTTGGCTTGTCAGAGTCCATGAACGCTACTACAGTCCTCCTCACTCCTCGTAGTTCCTCCACACTGTGCACCGAAGCCCCATTACTATCTCGTGTCAAGATCGAACCAGGTCTCTGCGTTAGCATCGACTTGTCTGATTCTTCTGATGATGAGGAGAGGCCTTCCCTTCCATCAATCCGGTCTAGTGCTAAGCATCCATCTCCCTCCTCTTCCCAAGATTCGCGTAGGACTACTCCTTTCCTTATATCTTCGCAAACTACAAAACTGATAAACATTCTTCCCTCCCTTCGTTCCTTAGGTGCTATGCCTGGAAGCAAGTCAGTTCTTAAAAAACTGAACTACGATTCCATCCGTACTGAGAATGTAGATTTCCTGCCACCTTCGTTCAATGGGGATGTAATCTTCATTCTTCCTCCCACACTTCCATCTGCCATCCATAAGAATGCTAAATCTATGGAAGGTATGGACAAACGTTACGATGGCCATATGTGGACAAAGACTATGACTACTAACATCAGTAACACGCTGGGGCTGTCATTCCGGTCGTCTAACTGTGTAGGTCATCTTCAATGCCACAATCCCAAATGTGGGTTCCTGCAGCGGCCTGAACGCGCATATGGAGTGAACGAGGTCGAGTTCGAAGGTTCGTCCAAAGATGCGTTCCCTGTTGCAGACGCTCCACCTCCAACTTCAACATTAGTCTGTAAGATCTGTAAAGAACCTCCTGTTTGTGTAGCCTCTTGTGATGCAAAAATCTTTTACGTTTTTGGAGATGATACGCAAGAGCGTGCTTGCGTCCATGTAGGCAACCATAAACATCCTGCCAAGGTAGGAGACTATAGGGGCACGCGGAAGATAATCGACGATTTAATTGAACAACATGTTGACCGCAACCCGCAGGCTACCATTTCCAAAATAGTCTTGGAAACTAGCAAGGATGTTTTGGGTAACGTCTTGCTCCGCGAAGAAGACGACCCTCCCACCTTACTTTCTCTGGAACAGCTAGAGCCTATCTTCCAATACTGCAAGGAGCTCAACTCCCCTAACTTGAAAAACCGTGTCTACAGTTTCAAGTATTTACGCAGATATGGCGTTCTTGATGGCATCACTAAGCTCAGAGGGCTTAGCAATTGGGCCTACGTGCAACGAAACATGTTTCCAGGCCAAGGTGACGACTCCGACAAGGTCTTCATCTTCAAGATGTCCGAGGTGGGACCTGGCAGCGGTGTTGACCTTGTCCGCCGAATGCAACCTAGCGGCGATTTGGAGCACTCATGGATGATGTTTGACCACGTCAAACGAGTTGCCAACTGGACCACCATGGCCTGCCACGTGTACGACTCCTCTTACCAACGTGTACTCACCATTGCTTGCTGTGATTTCCAGTCTGAGGACAAAGATGCTCAACTCGTGTTCTGGAAGAACCTTAACCACGTCATGGGTAGGCATGGAATACACAAGCCGCAGTTCAAAGGTTTTATGGCGGATAGTGCTCAGGCCAATTGGAACGCTGTGCGTATCATCTACGGATCCGGAGACCCAAAGATACCCATGGAAGACCGCGAGCGAACGTGTTATTTCCATTGGGCGCAATCCTTAGAAAAACACACCAAACAATACATAGTGCACGAATTGCAAGATCAACACAAGAAATTGTGTATGCAGTACAAAGATGCACGGTCTGTGGCAGAGGCTGAAACACGTTACTTGGCAATCAAAGCCTGGTGGACATCTTCGGGTGCCACCTCTGACGCTGGCCTCCACCATTTGAACCACTGGCTTGCGTTTTGGCATTTCCGATATAGGCAGTGGGGTGGATTCATGGAACTGGTAAGTATGCACTCTTTCATTCAAATTATTTAACTCTTTAAGGTTGCACTCTTATCTGTACGTCTAATGTAGTATCTAAACAATATTAAATCTTTAGCTTTTAAATTTTATGTGTTCATCATTGAGATTTATTTCAGCGTCTCAACAACTCCTTCGGAAAAATATATATATTTTTAGGGGATCTATGCGTTGCAGCAGGCATGGCCCACCACGACTCCTCCTTGCTCACTTGAGTTTCCGAACATTTCTAAACTAATTGCCTTCATGCAGGAGAAAAAATATTCTCCAGATGAACTAGCTGAAATGCCTTCTTGCAACCTTGCTGAGACCGTTCACAACAAATGGTTGCAAGCGTCCGGCAATAGGGGTGGCGATCTCTACGTAGCAGCCGTCGACGATTACGTTAGAGCATTCCTGCAAGTGGTGGGGTACTATCAATACCTCAAAGGTGGAGCGGGAGGCTCTGGACCCTCGAGAGAAGAACTTCGACTTCGCACAGCCCAACGCCGAGCTCACCGAACCGGGGATCCGACTTCCCTGAACGCAGCCGTCTTGAACATGCCCGGAGCCGAAGATTTCTGTACTCGAGACGCACACCTCGAAGGAGCTGAGGTTTTTGGGTCGAGGAAACGGAAGCCGGATCTTCCCCTTGGCGCCGAAGAAGAAACTCATAGGCCAGACACTGTTCATTTTTCACGCCCTCTAATGGGTCGGAGGGTGACACGTGCTCGTGGTCAAAATCTGAGTATCATCCATGAGGAAGTTCAAGTGGAAGTGGAACGACCAGCACAGCCCCCTGCCTCAACTGGCATAGATATTGGACGGGTGACGGCTGTGGAGGAGACTCGCGTGAATGAGAAGCTATGGCACATTGCCCGACTTAATAAGGTTTCTGCAAAAGCTTGTTGGGCGCTGATGGCTGTCACTCGAAAAAAATGTACATCCCGTATCGTCCAAAACGAGAAGAGCACACCAGCTCCCACATACACAGGCCTTTGGACCCACCCTCAAAAAGGCAACCAGAAGGTGGTGGAGCAGTTTTTTTTCTGTGCTGACGATATTGAGAGGTGTGTGAAGGGGTATCGTCGACGATGGATAGAGCCATTTTCGGATTACGAGGAACGACCTCCCATCCCGTCGGTTTGGCCTGTGAAGATAGGGACCAATCTCACACGTTCCGAGATTGAGGCGTTGGAGAATGCGGGATTTCAACTTCCCCAAAAGCAAAGCGTTCCTGTGAGCAGCACGTTCAACAGTTCAGCACCGCCACCGGATCTGTCACAGGTTCCAATGCCAGATAATGCGGACGTTTATCCTAAAACACGAAAGTCAAAGAACATGCGCCGCTCAATCACTTGTGCCAGTTCGAAGCACATGCAGAACATTGATTCCGCTAGAGCAATGAAGGCAAGTATTATGAAGGTAGTAATGATACCTCAACCCGGTTTTGGATGCGTTGTAACTTTGCAATCTAAACCAGCTCCCACGGAGTCAGTTTACCATCTCTCAATCAGTGCCTACCCAGACTGCAATTGTCCGGCGTTCAAAGAGACAATGGCTAAGCTAGGTAGACGCGGGTGTCCATTCCGACCTTGTAAGCATCTTTACTATCTCTACGTACAAGTCTGCAAACTAGAGGCCGACCATGACCTCTTCATGCATGCGCCTACACTCAGTTTCAAGGAGGTGAAAACAATTCTTGAAAGGGGGATCTTAGCCCATGCTACAGTTTAAAGTCAGCAACTTTATTTATTAGTCTCATATATATGTTATTTTTCATAAACGTGTATGACACACGTCACTCCATGTAATTTCACAATTTAGTGAATACGTATATATAAATATATATTTATATATATATATATATATATATATATATATATATATATATATATATATATATTTTTTTTTTATTTTTTATTTTTTTTCTATGTTAAATTTATGAATCACTTTGTACTTGTCTTCACTTGTGCTCTTCCGTGAACATGTGTCCTTGTAGTTCTCTTCAATGAAGTCATCTATTTTCCATATGTCAACACCATTATGCACGGTTATGGGTATTAAATTCCGCGGCCATAAGGCTCAAATATTCGAATATTCTGAGGAATATACCATGTACAATAATAATTTTTTATTTTTGGGAATTTTATTGCTAAAAATATAAACTCTACGCTCGAAATTCAGAAAATCTATGCTCTACGCTCATGCCCTAGCAACGCCCAGGTTCATGGTTGTAGAAAATGTCATTCTCCTACCAACTCATGATTCACAAGCAACATACATCGCTTGAGTGAACTCAAAAGGGAGTTGACATGCTCTAGACATTTGTATTATTTGCTCTTTGGACAAGTCCCACCATTCTCTGGCTTCGGTAAAGCCTGAATACTCCTTGATTTGCTTCTAGTTCTTAAACAACACATCCCACTTGTTGGTAATTGCGGTTTGATCCCAAGGCCTAAACCCAACCACAACATTCAAATTACTCTTAATCTTGCACCATGTATCTTTCCCATATACAAACTTCTCTTGAGAACTTGCCAAAGCAACGGGATGATGTCTACTTTTAAATTCTATTTACTTCTCTTCGATGAGAAGGAGACACTTGGAATCGGTCCAATTTGGTCCTCTAGACTTAGGAGGCACCTTGGTTCTACATATCCTTTGTATGTTGCTCTGACCATGATCATGCATACCTAGACCCCTACTCGACACTACATCAAATTGTTCAGGCAACAACTCCTCCTCATCGTAATGAGAGTCAGGCGTGGCTTGGGTGTCAAAAATTGATTCCTTCTCAAAATTGTATTCCATCTTGCATACATATTGCAACACACATCACTTACCTATTCAAAAGAGAAGAGAGCATGAATCCAAAAAAAGAAGGAATAGTATGCATGCAAAAGAGATACATAACATTATTCAAATCCAAAACAATGTTTTGTGGGACTGACAATATTTTGCGGAATATTTCATCATTCAAGTCGAATGTGAGGAATATTCCACACAATATTGTCAGTCCCACAAAACATTGTTATGGATCTGAATAACGTTATGTAAGCAAGCAGTCAAAAAATATAATACCACGAACTTCAAAGAGAATGTCATCCATAAGAGAGAAGAGTATGATTTTTTTATAAAGGAAAACATGCAACAATACATATCACTCATTTATCTATTTGAAAGAGAATAGAGCATGAATCCAAAAATGAATGCATTCAAAATAGAGGAAGAGCATGTATTCAAAAGAGGAAGAGCATGCATGCAAAAGAGATGAGCAACAAGTTTGAAGAGAGAATACCCGGAGCTTCAAAGAAGAAAATCCATAAAAGTGAGATTTGTTTAAAAAAAACATTGGACACTACCTATCACTCTCTCCATCTTTCATACATATTGCACAATACATTACTTATGAAGAAGAACACGTGTTTCATTGATCTCCCAAAAAAACATGAAATCAAAAAAATAATGCATCCAAAATGAAGTTGGAGCATGAATTCAAAAGAGGAAAAACATGCATCCAAAAGAGAAAAGAAAAAACTTTATATATATATATATCACGAATTCCAAAGAGAGATGCGTGCAAAATAGAGGGGAGTATATGTCAAAAAAAAGCATGCGACCAAAAAATATTAGAGATTTTGAGTTCAAAACTTAGAGAAGGGGGCATGCACTAAAGCGGAAGTATATTAATTCAAAAGAAAATAGCACAAACTGAAAAGATAAAAGCTTGAACTCAAAACATTCACAATCATGAAATGAAAACCACAATTGCCCAAATAGAGAAGACTATGAATTCAAAAAAGAAAGCATAATTTGCAAAGCATGAAGGTTGGTTCTCATCATAGACGACCAAGTTGAGTATTGGGAAGTTGAGAGATCGCTTCCATCAAACACCCAAATGTCATTAACTCAAGTTTGGATTAAAATTCAAGTTCATTCCCTATCAAAAGCAAACTTGAAACACAATGTTCAAAATTTTGAGAGAGTGGGGTCCTCTGAAAATAATATTGTCCATTTGTCAACCTAAAAGTCATGTTAGGTTGATAAATATTAGATTATACTTCAGATGTGTAGTTTCCATTAAAATGAGAGTATGTTGAGCTGGGGAATCGACTCATTTAGGTTGATTCGACCTAAATGAGGAAATATGTCAGTCAATTTAGGTTGAGTCGACCTAAATGAGGACAATATGCTAGTAGATTTAGGTTGAGTTGACCTAAATGGTCAATTTTAGGCAGCACATCACTCCGCAATTTACGGCAGGAAATCAAATGTTATTTTTTTTCTTGAACTCTACAACTCTCCATTGGTTTTCACTTCATTCTTGGATTAATAGTTTGTTTTATGTACTCTCAATTCACTGGAAAACTCTCAAAATTTTGAATATTGTGTTTTGACCCTAAACCCAAACTCCAAATTCAAATTCAAATTCAAATTCAAATTCAAATTAAATCAACCAATCAATCAATTCTAGGGTCAAAACTCGAATTCAAATTATCCCATATAGCACTCATATTGAGATTGCGATTATTTGGAACAGATTAAGATTTTTATTTTTTATTTTTTATTTTTATTTTGGCTATGGAATGAAGAAATAGGGCCAAAGTCTCCAAATGGCCAAAATGGCCAAATTTATACAAAGCATGAGGCCAATTCCTCTAAGTATTGTGACAAGGTCTTTGAAGTTTGAAAGAGTTTTGCTGAAGATTTCTACAAGGACTCCGAATTTTTTACGAGTGCCCAATTGTTCCAACCGTGAAGCTTTTGGCGAGGTCTCCAAAGCTCTTACATGGTCGCAAGGTCTCTGAAGCCATCTACAGGGTAGCCAATTAGTTTAAAAACATGTTCCAATCGTTTCAACAACAAAACTTTGTTCAAGGTTGGCAAAGTTGTGAACATGCTCTTGGAAGATTGCCCACATTGACACTGAACATCGCAAAACCAAGGTGGGTGCCAAGCTTACCTAAGGTAGAGGCAGCTAATTCCGTTACCCCATCCTAAACCAACACCTATACCCGCCTCCTAATCACCAACATCTACTTACCTTGAACCGTCACTCATGCTAATTCTATGGCCGGGCCCGCGAAGTGACAGTTTTGGCAACAAGCTGGCACGCCACCCCATACAGTAGGTGCTAGGGTTGGGCATTATTATTAACAGCCTTTACACTAGGTTGAGTTGCTAATCTTAGATTCTAAAAATGGGTATGATTCTGACACTATTCATTCTATCACTAGGCTTGGCTCATGATTAGACATGAGTTGGTTTAAGGCCTTGCATGGTGGGGTTTAATGAGAGCATCAAGCTCGATTCCCGGTATAAGATGGGCCTAGTATAGATTTGGTAAAAGTTGAGATTACATAATAAATGAGCTGGTCCTCGGGTTCCTCACTCACTTTACTTGCCCGGCCTAGCTAATGGAATTAAGAAGCTACTAGTTTTGACTTTGACAATTCATAAAATATTATACTTCCACTAAAATTTTTTTTTGCTTTGAGGCTATTTTGGGTCGAAATGCTAATATGATATACTATTTTTTTTACCGTGACATGGCCACGTGTACCCACAATGGCTTAAAGTGTTGGTTTAAGCACCCTCTACCTTAGTTGTCGCTTGTCTGAAGCAACTTCGCCTCAATGCCTTTGCCTCACTTGGCCGCTTCCTACGCCTCACCTGGCCCTTCCCTTCACACCAAGCTCTCGACACAGAAACTAGGCTCCAAGGAAAAGGACCCCCTCCCAAAAAAACTCCCGCATCCCACCCCTCATATGTGAGCAACTTGGACAAAACAATCACCTCACCAAAGAAACCATTGCTACGACAAAGAACATAAATTGTCTAGTCTATGTGGATTTAAATCAATATATATAGTAGGCCAAACGGAGTTCGAATCGTGCTTTTGGAAGAGAGCCCATATTGTGAAGGGATTCAATGAAGGACCTTGCCGACTAGCCTCCACACATAGTTGCAGGCCTTGGGCATTCCGGCTAGCCAGTGCAAGTGGTGTTAGGCAAGATACCCCAGTTACAGACCAATATTGGTCATATGACTGCTTAGGGCACCACGGGCCTTGGCTTGGTGGTTAGGGCTCATGGCCCCCAATGAGGAGGTTGTGGGTTCTATTCCCCATGCCGGCGTGGTGCTCACCACCTTAGTCCGCCCAACTATGGTGGGGGGCAGCGAATTTTATTTGGGCGATTATTCGCATTTAATGCTATATCCTAAATGATGCCACGAAATTCCCTATTAGAAAAATCAAATCTAGGTGTCCCCAAATCGTCCAAATCTACCATGAGTAGAAGGAGTAAAGCTCCTCCATGCTGCCCCCACCTCCCGCCCATTCCGCCACGTCGCTGTTAGGTCACCTCGCCAACCCTAGACATCGGCGGCGCATCCCTCCACTCTACCACCTTATGTCGCCGGATTCTCCACGTCGCTCCTGGCCATTCGCGGCCACATGTTCATATGGATGAAGCCCTTTCGCAGACTAGCAGATTCATCCGGTGGTTCCATTCGCGGCGAACTTGTGCATTGTCCACTCTTTCCAGAGTCCAGAGTCCAGATCTGATAGACAATGTTGTGCATGGTTGTTCTGTTGAGGCCGTCAGAGTTGGAGGCTTGGAGGCACATTGAAGTCTGGGCATTTTGTAGGTAGGGTTTGTGCACAATTCTCACTGCATTCACTAATGAGGATGAGGATGGGTGTGGGTATAGGGAGTGGGCGTAACAGAGCTGGGAGTGACAATATCTTATTTATGGAATCTGCAATGAATAGGTATGTGCATTGTTGTTTTCCGAAGTGGTATGTGCAATTGTTGTGTGTGCATTGGCATCGCCTTTGCCCGATCTGGTTTTCTGTGATCGCCTGTTTTGTGTGCATTGGCGTCGTTGCCTTTGCCTGATCCGGTTTTGTGTGATCGCCTGGTGTTCGCCTCGCCGCTCCACATCGCCTGGCTACTTGGGAGTTGGTTTTGTATGGTTGACTGTGGATTTGCGATCCCCTGCTCCGGCGTTTCTCATGGCGACACCTGGTAATCCCTCCACCATGTCACCTGCATTCGCTGCATCGTCCCTTGCTCCGGCAGTTGCAATGAGTGTAGGTGGCAGTTGCTCTACCATGGCAATGGCACCTGCATCTGGTTCTGGAAAACGTCCCTCCTTCAAGCAGAGGGTGTTGATGATCACCCCTGAGGGAGAATTATTAACTGCCGCAATGCAAGAGGTTGTCCAAATCTCCTCAACCGCATCTGCAACCATTTTTCTCCCACCCCACTGCATGTACCTGCTCCATTCGAGGCCGATGCATTGGATATCAGTGGGTCCCCATTCATTGTTGATGCGCCTTCAAGTGGTGGTAGCAACAGCTTTGATGGCTTCCATGAGCAATCAAGCACCCAATTGCTACCAACCTCACATGAACCTCCAACAAAGAAGCGAAAAATTCCGAAAAGAAGGTACCTCCTAAACCCTACCCTAGCTGTAATTTTTGGGGAGTAATGCATTAGCTGAGGGCTGAGTGGTAAGATTGTTCTAAAATGTCGTCTCGATTTCTTATTTCTAAGCATGTGTCATTCCCCACCCCCCCTTCAGAGGCGGTGGAGCGGGCTCTTTCCGGTAGAGGCCACATTCTCTTCTTGGGAATTCAGAGGACAGCATAGGAAGGGGCCACTAAACCCATAATGTTTGGGGAGACACGGGCATGGCGGGCCGCGGGCGGGTATAAACCCCCCCCCCCCCCCCCATGATGGCTTCCATGAGCAATCAAGCACCCAATTGCTACCAACCTCACATGAACCTCCAACAAAGAAGCGAAAAATTCCGAAAAGAAGGTACCTCCTAAACCCTACCCTAGCTGTAATTTTTGGGGAGTAATGCATTAGCTGAGGGCTGAGTGGTAAGATTGTTCTAAAATGTCGTCTCGATTTCTTATTTCTAAGCATGTGTCATTCCCCACCCCCCCTTCAGAGGCGGTGGAGCGGGCTCTTTCCGGTAGAGGCCACATTCTCTTCTTGGGAATTCAGAGGACAGCATAGGAAGGGGCCACTAAACCCATAATGTTTGGGGAGACACGGGCATGGCGGGCCGCGGGCGGGTATAAACCCCCCCCCCCCCCCCCATGATGGCTTCCATGAGCAATCAAGCACCCAATTGCTACCAACCTCACATGAACCTCCAACAAAGAAGCGAAAAATTCCGAAAAGAAGGTACCTCCTAAACCCTACCCTAGCTGTAATTTTTGGGGAGTAATGCATTAGCTGAGGGCTGAGTGGTAAGATTTTTCTAAAATGTCGTCTCGATTTCTTATTTCTAAGCATGTGTCATTCCCCACCCCCCCTTCAGAGGCGGTGGAGCGGGCTCTTTCCGGTAGAGGCCACATTCTCTTCTTGGGAATTCAGAGGACAGCATAGGAAGGGGCCACTAAACCCATAATGTTTGGGGAGACACGGGTATGGCGGGCCGCGGGCAGGTATAACCCCCCCCCCGTTGAGAGGCGGTGATGCGGACCCTTCCCGGTAGAGGCCACTTTTTCTTCTTGGGAAAACTGAAACTTTTTTTTCTTTCCCCAGTTTTCCCAAGAAGAAAAAGTGGCCTCTACCGGGAAGGGTCCGCATCACCGCCTCTCAACGGGGGGGGGGGGGGGGGGGTTATACCTGCCCGCGGCCCGCCATACCCGTGTCTCCCCAAACATTATGGGTTTAGTGGCCCCTTCCTATGCTGTCCACTATCTTCAGGGCCTCGAATGAGGCCCTTCTGATTGTTTTTTTGGCATTTCGAGGAATTTCTTTGGCATTTTGAGGATATATTATTGATGATGTCTTGTTCCTCAGCAGTTTAGCATGGTTTTGGTGCAGATTTCAAGAAATTTGGGCAGCAAAATACCCATGGTCTCAACAGGACCCTGAAGGGGATTGTACATTTGACAAAGTTCGATGTATCATCTGTTCTAAAGTAAATGGCAGAGACAAAATACTCGATGCAAAAGACGACAACCTAAAAAAACACCAAGGATGGAAGAAAGCCCTCAGCGACTTACCTTCTTTGAAGGTGAAGAAGGGTGAATGGTATTGGGACCACAATTCCGTCCATAAGCGTGCTGAGAGGGCATTTGCTGCACTGCCTGTTAATGATATTGGATCCCTAGTTACAGCTGGGGCTCCTCCAAAACGCAAGGAAGTGCAAATGGCAATCATCTTTCATTTGTTACAATTTGGAAGACCTATGACAGAATATCCACCCATGAAGGAGCTGTTACAATTCCTGGGCGTTCCTAAGGTCAAAATCCTTCCTTTATTTTCAGTTTCAGTTGCTCATGTTATTAACTTTGTTTTGAAACATCGTGTTCGTTACTAATGACATTTGAGTGTATGTGCAGGTTCCACTAAAGCATTGGACCGAGGGATCGGGTTGGGAAATGGCTGAGAGTTTGTTTACCGTTGTGCAAGCAAGGACAAAAGAAGTAGTAAGTACAGCCCCTTACTTCTCTATCACTTGCGATGAAGTCACAACGTTGGACAACCAATCTTGGATTAGCATGCATGTTTACACAATTCAAGATTGGGAAAGAGTGCCAATGTTGTTGTGCTTGCAGCGTGTGACTGAGGGTGGTACTGCCGATAATATAACCAAGATGATTCTTGCTGCACTCACTAATGAAGGTGGGTTGACCTCACATCAAATTAGAGACCGATTTATGGCATTTGGGGCAGATGGTGCATCGGTTTTGCAAGGGAAGAAGAATGGTGTCACTAACAAGCTGCAGGTTTCTCATGCGCCACACATGCAAGGCATGCATTGTGTGGCACATCGAAGCAACCTTGCAATGCAATGTCTATCAGATCTGGAGATGGTGGGTAGGATTGAAACCCTACTGGCTGCTTTGCACAAGTATTTTAGTAAGTCCCCAAAACGTCATTTGGAGCTCCAAAAACTTGCTGAATTACTTGAATCTAAGGGCAAAAAAATTCTTCAAAATGTAAAAACGAGGTGGATTTCAATGTTGAGTCCATTGAAACGTGTTTTGTCGGAGTACCGCACCCTTTTGCTGAAGATGTACTCTGATCATCTTCTAAAACCAACAATCCCGGCAGCCAAGGTAAATTATGAACTCATGGCTGATATCAAGTCTTTACTGACCTTGGCTGCAGTGCTACCTCTTCTAAAGGCTGTGAAAGCCTTGGTTGTCTTTGCACAATCCCCTAGTGTATATGTGTGTGATTTCACAAGGGCATTGAGCCTTTGTATCTCAGATGTGAATGACTTGTATTGCACAAACAATGCATTCATTTCAGATGCATTTTCATGCTTCAAAAAAATATGTGACCTTTCGCATGAGAGCATCCGCCTAAGGTGGCATCCAGATGTCAATGATTGTGTTGAGCACTTGGTTTTTGAGGCCCATTTGTCAACTTCAGCCGGTTCCCACCTCAATGCGACTTGCATTGATCATGTCACACACTTGAGGAGTTTTGTGACAAGAGAATTATTTGCTAGAACGATATCAGAAGTGAAGGTCGAGGTTGCAGGTATGTGTTTGTTTTTAGTTTTGTTTGTTTGTTTATGTTTTTGCATCTTTTTAATACATCAAGGTTTTGCATCCATGAGCATGGATCTAATGTGTTGGTTTTTTATTGCAGATGCTGCAGCCATGATGGTCATGGAATTGGGAAGTAGATTTCCCCCTAGTGAGGTCATGGATGCACTGTCCATTGTATATCCTCAATTTTGGCTTGAACCAGGGCATGAGGACAAACTCACAGGGTACATGAACATTTTGAAACAAACATATGCTCACACCAAGGAGTTTTGTAGCGCTACACATGTTTGTGATACATGTCCAACAGTGTTGAGTGCTGTGGCACTTGATCGGCAGTTGCATTGGTTTGCTGTGGCTATGGCGAATAATTCTCCTCATGCAATGAGGGCCATGGACACCCACATTCATCCCTTAACCAAACTATGGCGTGCCTTGGCACAATCTAGCCCTTTGAAGGGTATGTTTCCTGAGTTCTTTAAGCTCGCAGAAATTGCGATGATCCAGGTAAGGAGTTATATTTTGAATATATGTTACTTCATTAAACTTTCTCATGCTTTTTGTATTCATGTTTTTGAATGCAAGTTGGTTTCTTACTGACTTTGTCTCTTTGCATCCATTTTGTAGGTTCTTGGGAGCGTAGAAGACGAAAGAACATTTTCCAATGTTTCTTTCTTGAAGAACAAACTCCGCAACCGCTTAACTGAACATTTACCTCTTGCTACAACAATGTTTGCACAAAAACATTACACATTGACATCATTCCCTTACAAGGATGTCGTTTCCGATTGGAGAGCTTGCAAGTCGAAGCGCGGCCGATATGCACTTGGTGTTTGATTTGCATAGAATGAGACATTTAGGGGGTTTTTCCCACTTCTTCATAACTATTTACAATACAAGGATCTTATATAACTTCTACTTTTAAGAGCCTACATCTCATATGGCTTATTGGCGATGCATGCCATTGTAAATAAAGAAGTGGTTTCCTCCTAAATTTTTTGTGACGTAATTTCTGGGATGTAATTTCGCATGTTTACTGCTGCATTTCCTTGTTCCAATAGTGGCCTTGCAATATTTTTGATTTTCACTTAGCTAAACTCCCAAAAGGCATCACAACAAGTATCGCATTTGCATTTCTCTACTGTCCATTTTAGATAGCGGCAATTTCATTCTACCACACATTCCATCGCAACGTTTACAATTTCCTTACATGTTCACATAGCCGAAATTGCAATGTAAAAAACCATTAAAATAGTTGTTTCACCCCCCAGTAAAAAGTGAAAAAAAATTCGCTGGTGGGGGGTCCTTGGACCTTGTTGTATGGGTACCTCAAAGCCCTTTGGGGGGATGCCATGTCCGGTATCTTCAAGGCACTTGTGGCTAGCTAGGAACTAG
Source organism: Polytrichum formosum (assembly GCA_964035585.1). Lineage (NCBI taxonomy): Eukaryota > Viridiplantae > Streptophyta > Polytrichopsida > Polytrichales > Polytrichaceae > Polytrichum > Polytrichum formosum. Next base: position 28,553,387 of record OZ037940.1, on the reverse strand, counting down.
TATAGTCACTATAGTGTCCATCCTCGAAAGGGGAGAGTAGTACAGTCAAGACTCTATAAATGTTATAGGTCGGGAGTAGCAAAAAAATAACATGTATAGAATTATAACAAGTAACACTTATAGAATTCATACCGATGATTAATAACATTTATAGAAATAACACTTAAAATTTCCAAAAATGAAGAACATAATGTTTTATAAAAATAAAAAATGAAAGTACAAATGATAATACATAATTCAACTAAACTAATTGAAAGAAATAATCTATATAATAGTAACTTGACGATATTCTTCCAACTAAACTAACCGAAAGAAAGAGTCTATAGTAGTATCATGAGAAGCTTCCAAATGATGAGATGAAACTTTTTGGAGTTCTTGAATGCTCATGATGTGTGATTATCATTTGGTCTTTGTTCAAAGTATTTCTTCAAAGTCTCTAGAGAACACTCAGCAACACTAAATCCTACAACATCTTCTACCACATCAACCATAACCTCATCAACATCAATTTCTTGATGTTATGAGGAATACATATCCAAAAACTCCTCATCGGTAGGTTCATAGGGATTGTTTAAATCAAACTCCATCTCATAATTGAGGTATTCATGAGCATTCATCACGTCACCCACCTCACTATCAAATGACAACAACGTCAGTTGATGAAGTAGAGTAGCAACTTCATCAACCGCTACCAAGTGCCTAGCTTCCTCTATCTCCCTCTCAATAGAGATCGAAAGAACACCCGTGTGCCTCCAACAATTTTGAATTGTTCGCAAAGAATATGGGATAAATGTGATTACATGTTTAAAATGTATGCTCTCATATATTATTACCTTGATTTTCTCAAAATTAACACTTATAGAGGTGCAATTAACAAAGAAGGGAGTAGAGCACGTTATAACACTTAACACATAACACTCACTAGTCTTACCAATTGTGTTTTTGTAGGGGAGTAAAATTTTCTTAACATATATGAAATTATAACGCTTATAGGGGTAACACTTATAGAGTCTTGACTGTATTGTCCCAATGTCCCCTTGTCCGGTGGGCATCGGGTCATTGGCATTATGAACGGACACTTTATTCACGCCGGCCCCTTGCTAAAAAAGGGACCGGAGTTTCTATCTATCTATCTATGACTGCTTAGTGTGACAAGGCCTTACATTCATTGAATCATGGATGGAAGAATTCAAATCTTGAACAGTTGGCCAACTAGCATCACCTAGCTAAATTTTCTAGGCCCCTATTTGTCACTTAGCTTTAGCTAACTAGGTTCACCGAACCTAGAATTCTCACTTAGCTTTAGTTAGCTAATTTTTTTTCGGAATTCTCATTTTCACTTAGCTTCAACTAGCTAAAAAGTTGTGTGACATGCATATTCATTATGAACCATAGAGAAATCCATTCAAACGAAACCAAACAATATATATTTGGTTGCATTGCTCTCGGTTGGCTATGTATTTTCATGTTGTTGCACAAAGAAATTGAAAGGCTTAAAATCAGCACGTATAGTCAGTTTCCTCACTTTCGACTGGCACTGGTGATAGATCATCATCTTCGTCGTCGTCGTCGTTATCATCATCGTCATCTTCTTCTTCATTTTCATCATCATCATCAGAATTGTCAATGTCATATGGCAATTTAGGATGAGATGGAATCAAGGTGTGCCAAATCGGAGATTCTATGACATCTGCTGGATTATTAGGAATTCAGCTCATGTTCAATTTCAAAAACACCGTTGCTTCAACCAGTTTGGGTATGAGAGATGACCGTTTCGGTGCAATGACATCAATCATTCCACCGAGATCACATTAAGATTCTAGCTAGTTATTAGCTAACTTTCCTCACACGGATTATGGCACTTAGTTTTAGCTAGTTTTTGAGGCACCAAATTCATGTGTAGCTTTAGCTAGTTGGGCTTTTAGCTAGCTAAATAGTTGCCCACTTAGTTAGATGTCCAAGGTGTGGAAGAATTACAAAAATAGAATTTGAAAGTTGGCATAAGTTAGGTGCCAATAATAGTGTTGGGCATGACATGAATTGGAGGCAAAGAGACTGGAGTCCTATGAGGCTTAGAATCCCACCACTTATGTGTGGCCATTTAACATGCGAGAGAGGGATTTGTCGCATATAAGCGTACCTCTCATCCATCCAACGTAGAAACTCAACCCCCTATAAGTTTTGTGGTTGATTCATATCCGATGACTTGCACTAGACTAAGTCACGTCTTTGGAATCAATTCTAGTGTCAAATAAACTCAAAAAGGCCTTAGATTGGATGCTATTTTGGGGCGTTGTATTTATTTATTTATTTCCTTTATAATAATGTTGGATGAATGAGACGTACGCTCTTATACGATGGTTCCCTCTCATCCCAGTTAGCAACAATCTTGGAACCTAGTAAAAGCAAACATCACAAACCTCGGTGAGGTCTTCACAGTAAAAGCAAACATTACTTTCATTGACTATGGATGAAGGAATTTCAAATTACAAAATTGAAATGTGGCATACTTAGTTACTTAAAGGTAGATGGGTCTTAAGTGGCTCGTTTTCTTAATCAGACCCCTAGTTTGAGTGGTATGTGGTTCGGTGAGGATCAAAGAGCATACATCATAAAGACACATGTTTACAAGAGATTGTACTACGTCTTCAAATATTGATAACTACTCTAGACTCAACAATGAACACAATGGAAAGGACCTAATGTATCTAGTTAAGAAATCGATAAACATGCACTTATGATAATCATAACTAAATTACGGGAGGTCCGATTTTTAATCCGATTTTTGCAGATGTTTCATCGTAGATTTGCTAATGCAACATGAGTTTTGTTGTGTATATCTAATCGGTGGAAGTTGGAGAAAATGGAAAAAATGAACAAATAACACCCACATACCTCCTTAGTTACTTAATGTGGGCCATGGCATGAAGTGGGAGTCGTCGACGAAGAGACGAAAGAGAGACGAGAGAGACGAGAGAGAGAAAAAGGAAATGTGATTTCTAGGGTTGGAAGCTCGCCCGGGGCCTGGGGCTTCCTTTTTGTTTCTCTTGGCAACTGCCTGTCTCCTCTGTGTTGCGACGCTCTCATCGCCCTTGCGCTCGCTCTGTCTGTCGGCCTGCCTTCCTTCCTGAGTGCGTCCTACGTTCCTTCCGCTGCGGGGACCCCCTGCGCCACGCGAATGCTGCTGCCGGGCGCTGCTGCTACTGCTGCTCCTGCTGCTGTCATGGAGGCTTCCACCATGTCGCTGGACATAGGGGCGCTGGATACCGACCTCTTGCACCTCCCCGCCGACTTTCTGCCCTCGCCCGCCTCCAAGAGCCCACCAGTCTGCAAGCTGCACTTGGAGGACCTCTTCTCGCAGTGGATTTCGCTCCCCGACACGCAACGCCTTGTAAGAACAATCCCACGCAATTCTTCAATGCTTGCCCTAGGGTTATGGCTGTGGACGATTTCCTTATCTCGCTGTTTAATTGCTTTGCTCATCGGATTCTGCCCTTTCGATATCTCTATCTCTAAACGCCCCCCCCCCTTCTCGCATGCCATCGCCGTGCGGATCTTGCATGGCATTCTTTGGGCCTTCCTCTTCCATGTCTACGCCTTGGGTTTGCTGAGAATTAAGCATCCAGATTATAACATTATTGTTATTGTCTGATTACATTGTCCCTCCTGTTCCATTTATGATGGTTTTGAGTGTTGTCTAGCACGGCAGAAGGCATGTTCTTGAGGCGAGATTTTGTAGATCAGTCCCCATCTTCAAGCACACGGAATCTGTCTGTGTGTTGGAATCGACAGTGTAATCAAATGTGCAAAATCATTCATCATCAGCACATATACATTGAACTCTTTCTTCAATAACTCTATACGACCCTCCATTCTGAATTTTATGTTGTAGCAGTCATCTAGCTGGAAGTAGTAATTATCAGGCTATGTTGCATTGGGATCAACATAGAATGGTGAAGAAAACCAGGTTAGGGTTGAGATGGTTATTGGTCTGCACATGCCCATCTCATTAAGCTCTACAAGTAGCCATATTTTTACTACCATTTTTGTATGGTTTTCCAAACCCCTTGCTGTTACTATTTCTTTCTGTTTCAAATATCAGTTAGTGCTCCCTGACGACTCTCAACAGGGTAATGAATTGTGTTAAGTCCATTTGCACACTTACCATGAGGTTCGTCTGTATTTGAATTGAAGAGAATTGCTGTTACATAGGGCACAAAGGTCGATGACTGTAATTCACCTGGAATGTGCATTTGAGTTTCCACTATGATATCAAAAATTTGATGACTGTAATCTACTGGAAAATCTCGACTCCTTTGCAATATGCCGGACTACTTAGCACGTTTTACTCCATTCGGCAGACATCTTCTACTGTTACCATAAAATTGCAGGTTACTATCTTAGTATTGTTCAAATGATTCCTCCATTTTCAAAAATGAGCCCCAGGAATATACATTTGTGAGGAAATGATGGATCAATTTGACCAAACGCACATAGCTTTCAAGGTTGCAGAAGATTCTCTTGTACTACAGGCAATGTAAATTTCTCTTTTCAATTAGTGAAGAGATTGTACTTTGCTACCTCATTAAGTTGGACATGCATCTAGCTTGTTCTCGTTCCAAGTAACTCAGAAGGGCTTTCGACTGTGTACTATAAGATTGGCAAACATGTCATAAAGCATAACAGAGTGAACTAGGAAGTGTCTCTTTTTTCTGTATCTGCACAATCATGTAATCTGGTTATATACTGAAATTAGCACTAGAGATAAGACTTGTTGCTGGGGGATACTACTTGTGTAGATTGAATCCAATTCACCTTTCTTGGGATATGGTTAGAATCACCAACTATGGTACACTTTGAGCTTTTGCACCTTTAGAGTTGAGCATTTCTGTGGCAGGAAGCATGTTCTTCAATCTGAAAATTACCTACTGTGCAGGTGATGACATTGCTTGAGGATGCAAAATCTGGAGCACTGCCCACAGGACCCTTAAATGTTGGACCAGGTGCTATGCTTCTGCCAGGTGGCTTAGGTGCAGGAGCCACACCTCCCTTGTCTCCTCGCAGCTCTGGCTCCCCAATGTCCCCTAGGTCTCCTTTCAGCAGACGTGAGCGCTCTGGACATAGTGTTCAGGGGTCCCCGTTGAGAAAATCCAGTGAACCTATTCGAGAAATAATACCTCAGGTAAAATCTGGACTGTATGTTATGCTGTTGAGCCTAATGATCAAACTAGTCTCTGAAGTTTGCATATCTTGTCAGGTTCACGGCCCTTTGAGCTTGGAACTTGGAACTTGAGGTTATATTATTGCTTGGATTAATTCAACTTGAGGTTAATTTATCCACTTTTCTCGATGTGTTATTGAAGAAGTTGCTTGTCCTTCCCTTTCTATATCCTGCAGTTCTATTTTCCCAAAGGACCCCCAGCATCGAAAGAAACAACTGATTCATGTATGTCTCGTGTTAATCAAATATATGCTGCCCATCCAGAAGGACTTCCTCTGTCAGGTCAGGATCAAATTAATTATACTGCATTACTCATTCCTCTCTTTGCACAACAAATGCTCAATGTGTTAGATTTCAGGATGTTAACTTTCTACCTTTTGTCAGAAATATGTTTCTGATGGCCTTTTGTGGTTTGTGTGCAGCTTTCACAACTATCACCAAGGATGTTTGCAAACTGCCATCCTTTTTCTCAAGCTGTTTATTCAAAAAAATTGATGTCAACAATACAGGTTTGGTTACAAGGTCAGGAAACAATGCTTGTATATTATCCTGAAGGTCATATCTGCACTGTTGTATATTGAACAGTTGTGAGATTTCCTCTTTATTATCTCTACATTCAATTATATTTCTACCTATGCATTTCTTGGCCTTCTTGTGCATTAGGGAGTCTCCCTGCTGATGTTTTCCTTGCACTCAGTGTTTTGTTCTGCAGCACGTTTATTGATGTATCGGTCTGAAAGTCAAATAGAATAAATTTCTGGTTTGTTTTTCCACAGGGAGAAGTTTGTAGAGTACTGGGTGGATCAGAATATGCTGACAATGGATATTGCAACACGTATTTTCACCGTCTTAAAGCAACCGGACAAGAATTTTCTTACACAGGTTTGAGCTCTACCTATTTGAAGTTAATCTGTCAACAATGTCATGTCAATTTCCTGCCTTTTCAGTTGTTTGTGATTGGCAGTGCCCAGGCATACCAACTTGCACAGAGCTGTTTATTTTGGATTTGGATTTGGATGTGCTATGTTGAAGTTTGGTTTTTTTTCTGTGTGTAGGATGACATTAGGCCCATATTAAGGGAATTGCTGTTGTCACATCGAGGCTTGGAGTTTCTTCATGATACTCCTGAGTTCCAAGACAGATATGGTATATTGATATATATATATGTGTGTGTGTGTGTGTGTGTGTGTTTGGATACACAAATATGTTTAGAGGATGTATATTATCAGGTCTAGAAACTCTTTATTCATAGCAACTGTGTCAGATTGTAGAATAATGATGTTGTTTTCATCACGAAAAATAAATAAATAAATAAATAAATATAATATATATATATATATGTATGTTCATGTACATGGAAGGAAAGGTGTTGGTTATGCTCATGAATCTTTGACCTGACATTGGGATGTAACTCTTTGTTGATGGTCCAGCGGAGACAGTGGTGTACAGAATCTTCTACCATGTAAATAGGGCTGGAAATGGACGGCTGCAGCTTAGAGAGATTAAGCGGAGTAACTTAGTTGCTGCTCTTCAACAGGTGGATGAAGAAGAAGACATCAACAAGGTGTTACGGTATGGATCTATGACTGCTTATTGAAACTATCTAAAATTTGTGTATGTGCTTCTTAATTTGTATATTTGTCTAGACTGCTTTGTGCTCTTACATAGGTTATCAATATGTGAGTCTACACTTGACTAAATCTATTGCTCCAGCCTATATGTCAAATTGTTTTTTGCTGGTGGAGTTATTATTTGGAGTCAAAGGCTATTGGTTTCATGTTCTGCTTCCTATTTTAGGTCAAGCCTTTCAATCGAGCAACCATTTCAAGTACAGGTTTTATTCTTATTTTCAGAAACTAAAGTTTGAAAATTGTAAGTTTGTGGAAGTTGAGTTAAGGGGTTTATTAATGTGGCAGGTATTTTTCATACGAGCACTTTTATGTCATATACTGCAAGTTTTGGGAGCTGGATTCAGATCATGACTTCCTGATTGACAAGGATGATCTCCTTCGTTATGGGAACCATGCTCTTACATACCGAATTGTAGAGCGCATTTTCTCTCAGGTACATGGCACAAATTAAATTCACTCATAGTCCTAATTGGTTTTAAGAAGAGGGTATCTAGGAGTTCCATTCAACAGGTGCTGCATGGTCAAAACGTCTTTGCACTTTTAGGTTGCCTTTTATCTGCAGTTTGTTTACAAGCACACTCTCTGAAAACATGATGCAGTCAGTTAGTATTGGACTCATACTGTATTGAATGTGGTAAATTGCAGGTCCCACGAAAGTTCACCAGCAAAGTAGAGGGGAAGATGGGTTATGAGGATTTTGTTTGGTTCATCCTTTCTGAAGAAGACAAGTCTTCGGAGCCTAGCCTAGAGTACTGGTAGATGATCTTTCCAGCCTTTCTAGGATTCCCTACCTTCTTGGAATGCTACAATTTTTTGTTAATTCTGTTTTGCTCCTGTCTTATATTTCCTGCATCAATATTGCATGAGTACAAGTATCTCCTAAAAGTGTTATTATTTTGATGTGGTGCAGGTTCAGGTGTGTAGACTTGGACTGTGATGGTGTGATAACTGCCAATGAGATGCAGTACTTCTATGAGGAGCAACTACATCGAATGGAGTGTATGGCTCAAGAACCGGTCTTGTTTGAGGACATTGTTTGCCAAATGGCAGACATGATAGGCCCCAAGGTACATCTATCATTTAAACTGCAAATGGGTACCTGCTCTTTTCGATTCCATTGCAAAGGGGATGGGGAGTGGATGGAATGTTCATGAAGATCCTAGAGGTGCTGAAAGGACTAGTTTTTTGATGGCTGCAGAAACAAGGGCAGTTAACGCTCCGTGACTTGAAGCGGTGCAAATTATCTGGGAACTTCTTCAACATCCTTTTCAATCTCAACAAGTTTGTAGCATTTGAGACTCGTGACCCTTTCCTTATTCGCCAGGTATATAATATGTACCTATTCATTCTGGGCTTCACATTCAGGTCTTTCAGGAATTGCTTACGGTCCCACCAATAGTACAGCAAAACATGTGTTGATATCTGGTCTCAAACATTCTCCAACCAGCAGAATATCTCCAATTTGTGACCAGTGGAACAGTGCAACTCCCCTAACTCTGCTGTAGCCAATTTTCCCTAGTTTCAATAGAGCATCAGTCTGGAGACATAAGACTTATTTGGTTACCATCTCAAAAGTTGCATGGCAGGCTCTATTGTGACAGTGATGTGAACCTACCTGTTCATGTATGAGGGTTGCTCATTTTGAAAATTGGTGTGCAGGAAAGGGAGGAGCCAACGCTTACAGAGTGGGATCGCTTCGCTCACACAGAGTACATTCGTCTCTCTATGGAAGAGGATGGTGAGGATGCTTCCAATGGCAGTGCAGAGGTTTGGGATGAGCCTTTTGAAGCTCCCTTCTGATCATGTGCATCCTATTACAGGATCTATCAGTTGCACTGACAGCGGGTGCTCATGGCGTGAACAAATTCTTAAGCACACAGCGAGGTTCAGATTCTGCAAGTTCAATGCTTGGTGAGCTTTTTGAGCAACCATCTTGCTTTGTGGATCTGGATCTATTGGAGTTGTGCAGACTGCACATCTTGTACAGCCTCCAATATGGCACTGCGTCTCTTCCCAGAGTCATTTGCGCCATCAAATTGCAGTCACAAACTTGTTATGTGATTTATGTTACAGGCCCCCCACAGATCCTAGTGTAACAACTTTTAGTGTTGCAGACAGGAGCAACCCCCCAATCCGGGCATTCTATGCATACACCTTGAGGGTTGCTCAGCAGAGAGGCACTCTGAGGAATTTCAGGTCGTTTGCCTTGAGCAACTGTGATATCACCTTGGTAGTCGCCGAAATTGAAATAGCAAGGTTGCTGACCTTTGCTTAAGGGTCAATACTGTTTGTGCCATTGTACAGCCCACATGGCAGTGTAGCACTTCCAATGTAGTTTCCACAACATTGATGTGCCGTATAATGTTTCATGTATTGATTTCTTACAATTTGATGTGGACACTCAAAATATTAACATTCTTAATTGGTCAGGCTTATTTTGGAGTGGCAATTCTCACCATGGCAGTTGATATATCCTTCTTCCTGCCTACCATGGGCCTACTATGGGCCTTTCAAATTTTGAGTTGTAGACTTTGGGATACTGATTTTAGGTTTAATCCACCTACACGTTTTTCAGCACCCCAAGCCCCAAAAATCATACCCTGAATCCCTGAACCACAACACCTCCGGTTGAACAATCTGAGCAAACTTGACACAAAGGATCATGTAAGATGAATTTCCTCAGAGGAGAATAAGTGTTTCCTAGTCGAATTTGCAGCTAAGGTTTTGATTACTTCGGCTTATTTAGGTATTTGTGCATTCCATTTGTATTTAGATTTTGAATATAGATACTGTTAAACTCGAACATAATCATGCGAAAATCTAAAACACAATGTATTTGGACAACTGTGGAAGTTTTAGACATACGTAAATGGTTACTGAAAACTCTTCTCAAGCCTCAACTTCGCCAGATCATTATGATTTTCATTTGAGACATGTAATGTTTCTGAGGGTTTAGGGTTCAGGGCAACTTGTACAACCAAAATCCTAAGATAGCTTGATTGTAGCTCAGATATTCAGGTATACGTTTCTGGCCACAGTAAAGCTGAGTCATGGGTGTACTGGTCTTCTGGATCGTTGTAAGTTGACTGACAACCTGAGTTGTGTCATACCAATTATTGATCATTTGTACCAGAACAATAAACATGCGTGTACCTTTCCAGAATCTCATGGAGAAAACCAAACGAAAAAGTTTTATGCAAGTTTCTCAGTCAAACAGTAGAAATTGTTCGTCATCAAAAGTAGAGACTCTGAAAAGGTTATGATGACATATTCTACGACGGCTATGCGGATTCTTGCTGAATTCCGTCCGTCTGCATCACATACACCGTCCACAACCCTTCAACCACATCACATTCACATTCAAAACATTGCACTATTGAGTTGTCCCTCTCAATGGAATGCAATTCATGGAGATGGGCGTCTACATTACAAGACTGATGAACAAGTAATTCAAGTGTGAGTAGTTCAATTCTGGTGCACAAAACACGGTTGAGAGTAATCCGAACAAGAACTTTCAGTTGTAAGTAGTCATTGTACAAGGTGCGGTCCTACAAAAATGTTTCTAGTCTCACGTTTCTGGGTGCAACCAGAAATCAGCAATGGCTTAAGGTCCCTGCTGACTATCGCCGAGTGCGAGACCAGTGTTGAACAGCCTGGTTGCAACCAGAAACAAAGACAATGTTGCTAGTGATCAGTAGTCACCATGTTGCATTTAATGCCGCTGCTGCGAATGCTGCAACGTTCATTCTCCATCGGTTGAACTTACGGCGCGCCATACTCCTAGATCCCAAACACAGGACCCTCCTTCCTGCGGTATACGTATATCCCATCCAAGGGCAGTGACTCTAATTACATATTGGAAGAAGACTAACCCTAAAGCTTTCTGATGTAAATCTGCTCTTCTACTTCCCTAAACGCGGAGGCAGGGCTCACAGTCAATATGGGATGATGATTGCGCTAAAACTTCGCCATCGCCATCCTAAAACTCCTTCAATGCGGTGGGTGCTGGGACGAGACAATCCGTGCCGCTAAAGGCATGCATGCTCAATTTACACAATCACTCTGCGTCCGAGCTAGACGAAAAGTGGGTGGACAAGTTCCAAGTTCCAAGTTCCAAGTTTCGACAAGCTCAGCAATTGTGCACTTGACTCCTCCGCAAGCTCCGTGAGCGTACGAAATTTTGAATGCGCCTCCTGGAAGCCGCACCAACTTCATTGATAGTATCTAGCCGTGGTTTCCAGGAATCGCAACGGGTGAGGGTGGGTTGCGCACTCGCCAAGTACATGCTTCGAAGGTCAGGGGTTGAGTAGCTGACCAGAGACGCTTCCGGGCCTCGAACTGTCACTTGAGCGAACCCAGGTGACGACTTGCTGTGCTTGATCTCCACGGTGAAATTTTCTTTGTTGGAGCCACGGCTGCCGCCTCCTTCACTCCTGCTCTTCTTCTCAGCGTCCTCATCTTGGAACTTGTGACTGGGGAGGACATAGTACAGACGACCACCTTCGAGCTCCCGGTCTCCCGACATAGCTGACTTCATCGTCAGAGCAGCGATCATGGCACTGGAGTGGCACACGTTGTGCCCGGGATACGTCTCCATAAGCTCCTCCACCATCACCGGCCTCTTAAACACTTCAATCGTGCCGTCTGGCAGGATCACCTTCACCGGTGGCCCTTGCCACTCATCCTGCACTTGCTGCCCCTTGCTGTTCATACACATGTAATTTCCCATCTCACTTCACTCCCTTTCTCCCCTCCTGTTCGCAGCCTCTAACACCGCCACCTGCGACCTTACTCTCTACACTCACACAAAGAAGCAACACCTGCACAGCTCTTCAGCTTCCACGCAGCGTCCAACCTTCCGATGATCTCCCAATCTCAGCTGCCTGCCTGGACACCCCAAGGGCGCCACCCCGAGCTGCAAACCGAAACACTGATCGACTCACACAACAAACAATGTCCCTACTTCTACCTCTGCCTCTTAAACTCCTCCTGATGCTGCTGCTTCCTCTTCCTCCTTCCTTCTTCTTCGTCCTTAAGTTAGGCTTGCTTGTCGTTGCTGCTCTGCTACTGCATGCGTGTTTTAGTTACGCCTTTAGCGACTCTACTGACACAAGGTCACACCGAGAAACACCAGGGAAGAGGGCTCTTAAGAGCGTCTCCGAGAGCGGAGCACAGTAACCGAGCCGATTGAGTATGCAGCTGGAGTTTGACTACGCCCTGACTTTTCCAGCGATTCAAGCGGTGGGGCGCGAGCTAGCGAAGCTTTTGGAAGCGATTGCTGCGATTCGGATTGTTGCGAGCACGGCCGTAGTAGCCGAACCCCCCTGCCCCGCCATCGCCAGTCAAGCTCCCAAGGAGAGATCCCCAAGACTGCGTCCCGCCCCTTACGTGGCGCTTCTTCCGCCTTCCGATGGCGGATCCAACGGCCACCATGGGCCCCGGTCAACTCGACGATCGCTCCGCACTGCAGTCAGTCGTTGGGCTTCTCAGTCAACACATCCTCTAGGGTGCTAGCTGGGTCGGTTTCTTGGATGCACAGATATGTCCCACGTATGGATAGAGGTGGATGAAAAGTATACTTTCTCGTCGGGGGAATGTTCGCGGGGCACGTGGTGGTGCGACAGTGGATGATATTTGAGACGAAAAGACGGCCGCTACCTGTTTACGTGGATGAACGTCTTGGAACTAGGCTGCGGTTGGGCTCATTGGGGGGGGGGGGGTTGAATCATTTGATAAAGGGTTTGAAAATGAACCCGATTCCCCTTCCCCGGCTTGTGCTCTAGTTTGAAGTCTTCATTTGCTTCTCGAATGCGGAATTTCCCTTCAAAGAAAACCTCTTTTTGTGATTTGGGGCCCTTTGGTACAAAATCATCGAAGGTTCTTGGCAAAAGTGTCATATTGAACACCTTCAAAATTTCATAGTTAGGAGATTTGCTGCGTATGAGTGTACATGTCATTCATCCATTATCTGGAAAGACGTATTCTAAGACAATTTTAGACCCTGGTTATTTTATCAACTCTGCGTTTCAGTTCAATCATAATCTCGTTTCAAAAGTCAACCTTATTCCAACAAATTGTCATGAAGATTCCCCTCAATTTTCCTTTAGCTCGAGTGTGAACTACCAAGTTCAGGTACTAGCTACACTAAATAGGATATTTAGTGTTTGATACACTAAATACAAATGCATACACTAAATATCAATAACCCTATGGAAGTAAGTAACATTAAATGTAAACTCAAACACTAAATGTCAACTATGGTAATACGTGGAAGTTACATGTTTGAATTTAGTGTTAGGAAGGATATGAAAAAAAAGGATATAATAAGGGAGGTGGCAGTAGGGAAAGTAGCGGCACATTTATGTCTAACACTAATTGTCAAGGAATTGAAAATTAGTGTTGAGCAAGATAGGATGGTAACAACACTAAATATAATCAAACACTAAATATCCTATTTAGTGTAGTTTATGGGATGGGATTGGAATCAATGGGGGCACAAATCCAAGCACGAGTTCGGGTGTCCACTTAAATATTCTAGACAAAGTGATCTAAACTATTGTTTTTTTCTCTTGTTCTTAGGTCAATGGCAATGGAAACAAATCTATTAGTGTTGACAATGATTAGGTTAGATTGTGTTTACTTGGAGAGGGACTCGATCAACATGTGCAAATTGGTTGTCAAATAAGACAGTTTTCTTATAAGATTAGACTAATAGTTTTGTGACTTGGAGATCAACCGAGAATTGTATGTAATGTACGTAGAAGTGGACTTCCAATAGACATACATAATCTCTAATATTTATGTGACCAAATTATGCTAGACTTTGAATGAAATGTTGTTTTGAAGACTTCGTCAACATGTTGACAAGTTATAATTTAACTATAAATTCTATTGTGAAGGGCTCTAGAAAAAAGTAAGAAGTTCATGTTAAGTGCAATTATTTAGGTTCCCTTCAATTTGGAATGCATATGAAATCTTCAACTTTGAACATTGCCCCCACTTCCCAATTGAGTGGGGGGGGGATGGATGGATGGATGGATGGATTTTGTTAGGGTTGTGGGAGCTTTGAATGGCTGCACTAAATATGATATTTAGTGTCATATGGTAACTTTTTGGACGACGCTCCTTATGAAGAAGCGAACAAATATTGTTATGGATGATGGATGAGTTAATTCATTGGCCAAAACCCTACCTTCTCTTGTCAGCAACTTGTGTTGAAATATTGTCACGGATGATGGAAATTTGGATGAAAAACCACTTGGTAAGTGACAGTAATTGCAACACCGTAAATCTATAGTCCCCCAAAAAAATTACACGAGATGACAAATAATGTTGGGTTTAACATTTAGTGTTGGAGACACTATACCGCGGTGTACAGTTAGTATTGAGCAAGACAATTAGAATTCGTAACACTAAATATCATATGAAGTGTAGTTTCCAATGGTTGAATCGGATGGGAGGGGGGAGTATGTAGATGAAGCTCGGTGGGGCTCGGGATGGATGGATGGATGGATGGATGTCGTTGGGTCGTGGGAGCTTTGAACGGCTCATTTCCATGGTTGAATTGGATGAAACGGGGATGAAAGCTCTGTGCGTGTTTGTGTGGGGAGCCGTGCGGATCTTGCAGTGTGTTCTTCTGTGATCCGATGCTAACTTATTTAGTATGGCTCCCGGTGAGTCAAAATAGGTTGTGTACTCGGCAATATAAAAATCTCGCCCAAGACCTAGCTTAGGTTGGATCCACTTCACTTACGTGGAAAGCCCCTTGGAAGACGGAATAGCATGCGTTGTTTGTTGGGACAAAGGCAAAGGCACTCTCCTCCACACACCACACGAGCCACCACATGATGACCCCCCGTGGAATTGAAACCCTTACTTAATTGGTAGCCCCGGACTTTTCAACTCCACCGGATGGGAACGGATCCCTAGTACTACACTAAGGGCCGCTTCACACTATGGCCGTCCAAGTCAAGAGGCCGTGGGATTGAATGGCCAAACTTTGTTGAAAGTCCAAAGAAATGGGCTGAAAATACACAACCAATAAAATATAGGAATTGGGGCCTTCAGTCGGGCACAGTGTGAAGCCTCCAAAGGCCAAGCCCAAAGTCCAAACCTTTGGCCATGAATTCCCGCAGCCTCTCAACTTGGACGGCCATAGTGTGAAGCCTCCAAAGGCCAAGCCCAAAGTCCAAAGGAAGAAGGAGCAACCAACTTTATTCCCTGCCCAAAATAACCCCTCCAATCTAACGGCCAAGATCTTGTCAGTTTTTTTTTTGTTTAATGAAAAAAAATCGATGGCCTCTCGACCATAGTTTGGGTTTTCATTCCTGTCCAACTCAAACTTCCTTTGAGAGTGCGTCGCCTTGGTCAAAAAGTATTGCCATGTAGGCATTTTGGAGAGTGGCGGCCTTTGAACTTTGGCCTCTAGTGTGACGGGTCGAGAGGCCGAATTCTTGGTTTCTTGCAATTTGATTGGTGGAAATCGATGGCCTCTCGACGTTCGGCCATAGTGTGAAGCGGCCCTACATATTGTATTTTAGTGTTACTTACTATTTGGAATTACGCAATACTATAACTATTTAATGTATTTATAATTCATTACCTAAAAAATTAAAATTGGTTGTTTGGACATTACAGAACGTTAAAGTCTTTACTTGTTATAAAAATTACATTAACAGTTAAAAAGATATAGCATTATGTAACTCCACATAGTAAGTGACACTAAATACAACATTTAGGTAGTTATCGTTCAATGAGAATTGATTGTGGGCAGTCTGGACTTTCAACCCAATGGATGAAATCCATCCATGCAGAAAGATGAGGATAGAAGTCCATGTCACAAAGGTTATGGATGGATGCCGGGAATTTCCTCACAATAAGGAATCGAAGCCTCAAAGCGTCACCTTCCTTTTGGTGACACCTAATTCTTATCCTTAAACCGTCAACAAGTGAGTGTAACATGACCATTGAGTAATTATAGCCCACCCACATTCTTGGTGTGGGCCACCAGTGATATCAACATTGGTTACATTCATTGGCTCTCATTGACCAAAATTGAGCTAAAATTGAGCTAAAATATGAGTTGTTTGTTGGTGGCCACACCAGTGTGTGTGGGTGGGCTATAAGTCATTGTTAAAATTGATTAATCATATGCGGCATTAAGTATAAATAGCACCATTTCGGCCATTCGTAATAGCAGTGTAAGAAGGATGCAAGAACACTTTAATAAGAGCACCAACTTTGGCCAATCACAATGGCTAATCAGGGATCTATCCGCTCAACGAGGCCGTGTTGGGATCCATCCACTCTCCTACCATGTTGAAATTCCGAGCCACCACCGCAATTTGCAAGCTACCACAAAAATGACGATCAACATGACCTAAACCGAGTCAATTAGAATATTCAACTGAAAAAGGTTGACAAATAACTACCATTTCAACAATTTCCTTGACACCCAAATGATACATTGATTATCCCGTTTAGTGAAGGTGGCCTAATAGTGCATCTGGGAAATTAGTGAAGGTGATACTAAATTTCTCTATGCTATGAAATTAGTGCCGCCATAAGACATAGGGTTTTGAGAGTCAAAGTGTCATAAACTCTCAATACAAGCTCAACTCTTCAGTTTCTTAGTACTAAGAGGTACCTCGAGATTGAGTGGCACATAAGAAGAACCCTCTTTGAGCTCATCAAAACAAGTTATGCACTCTACAAACACCTTGGCCTAGCATGCACTAATTTCCTTTGAAAGGTATGGTAAATGAGCGCATGTACTCATGAGTTTAGTATCACTTAGTATAAATTTCAGCCCTCACTAATTTTGAGATTTGGCAAAATCGTGTGTGTTTCGAAAACTAGTACCACATGCACTAAATGGGATAATCAATGTAGTAACCCTTGATGTAAGGTAAAGGGGTCTTCAGTGGCTTGTTTTCTTAATCGGACCCCTTACTTGATCGGTATGTGGTTTGGTGAGGATCAAAGAGCAAACATCATAAAGACACATGTTTAAAAGATATTGGACAACGTCTTCAAATATCAACAACTACTCTACACTCAATAGTGAACAAAAAATGGGAGAACCTATGTATCCAGTTTAAAAAATCAACATGCACTTCCGATAATCATAACTAAATCAAGGGAGGTCTAATTTTCAATCTAGTTTTTTGTAGATGTTTCATCATAGATTTTCTAATGCAACACGAGTTTTGTTGTGTAAATATAATCAGTAGAAGTTGGAGAACATGAAAAACAAACCCAATAACACCCACATACCTTATGAACCATCACCTTTGAAAATCGTCCAAATCATGACATTGTCAACCTCGCAAGCCCATGAAAAGTGGTGGGTTCAATCTAGTTGTTGACAAGGTCATATTAGATTGTATCGGACTAATAAGGTATGTGGCCATATTGTGGGCACTTCTAACCAACCTCCACAAATAATTTGAACCATTGGATCAAATCGGGAATTGTCTCATCTGGTCAACAAATTGCAGATGAAGATTAACAATTGTCTTTTCAAGTTGTAGAATCAGAGTTGAGATGCAAAAAGTTAGAGAAGGTCACAATGAAGGGCGAGAGGGGGATTAATGCACTTGAGTGTAACTCATAATCATCCAACACAAAAAGTTATGTAATGATATGTGTTCCAAAGGTTACCATTTTGAGTTGATTCGACACCAAAATTAACTCGTAAAATCTCAAGTTATTCTAGCCCAAGTCATTTGAGATGAATTGGCCACAAACCTATAAGGGGTCAAGTTTTATAGGTTGGATGGATGAGAGGCATGTTCGTATGCAATAATTTCCTCTTGCCCAAAAGAAAAGTCTCTTTCTATATAACTGATCACACAAGCCCTCCGAATTTGTGTTAGGATAGTTAATATGTTCTAAGCATACAATCTCATCTCATTGTAATACATACTTTTCCCCTGTCCATTTTAAACTACAAGCACTGCCATATAACCCTTAAATATAGCATGTGTTCCAACTAAAGAAGAGTGACCACGGAAGGTCCACATATTCTAGTTTACCTTGGATGTGTCGGGTAAAAGTTGGGGGTTAACCCTTAACTTCATGAGAGGCCCGTTTTGGGCTTATGAATGACTCTCAAAGGCAAATTCATCCAAAAGGAAGGTGCTACGAAGGCCACAATAGGCATCATTGTCATTCCTCGTGAAATTTTCTTGTCAGTGGTGATGATCCTATTCCAATATGAATAGATGGTTGTTCCCGAGAAGTTTTTGAAGTCAAGGGTGAACTAACCTTTCCCTTTGTTGATAAATTCCTAGATATAATAAATTTGCATTGTTTTGATTGAAAATCATCAATTTTCAATGGAATCCTTTTTCTTATGTCGAAGCGTATATCTATTCTTAACATAATCTTGAAAGTTTGAACTATAATCTAATTTTCATATATTTATCATAATTTCTTGAAGTTTAATGATTCTAAATCAATATATAAACAAGTCATGAAAATTACTAAATATTTCTACCATACCATAAGCAACAACTTTTCTTTTAGGTAAAATAAAAGTGAGCTCTAGAAAGCTTACTTTTTAGATGATCTAATGAAACCACAATACGCTCCAGGAAGTGAAGGTATAAAGTGGCAATTGGCTGGGTTAATTACTACCGTAATACCTTCTATGGTGTGCATGAAGTAGTAACTTACGTAAATAAGTTACATGTGTTAAATATACGTTTATGGAGTTAGTCAAACTTATTATGATAACTGTTAATAATTGATATTTATAATAAGCAAGTCAAGTGCTTGAGGCTTATCCCCCAGCTTTCAGGGGGCATGTCTAGACATGACCCCATTCATTGCCCAAATTGACTCGGTTTTATCCATGCAATGAATGGGCCTTTTGGGTCCTCATCCATTTCCCATATTTCATCCACTATCTGTCCCCCAAAGAAACGGCTACTAAAGGTAATCACGGAAACTAAGGGCAGGTTTACACTATGGATCATGAAGATGGACCAGGGCTCTGCAAGGCAGCTGATTGGCTGTTGAAGTTGTCCCGGGACAACTTCGGTTTTAAGTTAGAGAGGTTAGGACCCAAGTCCAACTTGGGGCCACTTCACACACAAGATTGAAGGCCCATGACCATTGGAATGTAAGAGCTCTCATTGGTCGAAAAGGTGGACACCGTCCAAGTTCATTTCACACTAGGAGGTGAAGGTCTAAGGGCCCAAAGAAAAGTTTGTGGATGAAAAGTTTACATGGAGTTCTACAAGGTAAGTTGTGGATAAGGGTGCATGGTCTGTCGGAATTTGCATTAGGCCTACCTCCAAAAGGTAGGCGTGGCGCAAATTCTGGAAGACTATGGCAGTGAAACAACTGTCAATGGTTGGCATGGTTATTTTAATGTTATTTTCTAATAATAACTTTTTCCAAGACATATTAGTTAAAAAGAGGTAGAAGGTCGTTTCTCCCGATTGCCCATAACTCCAAGTGTTTGGAGCTTGCTAATATATGTGATTGTAGTGGACACATTATTTTTATTGAAATTTTTTGATAATTTTTTTTTTGTCAATGGTGGGTTTCTCGCAAGATGACAGTTGTTCCAAAATCCAACAATTGAACCAAAATTCTCCTTGGATGTCATGGAGTCAACCCACAATTCGGGTTGCAGAAACCCTCGTTGGGAAGTAGGAATATCAACAATTTTCAATTGTTTCATGATGCAGATGTAGAAATGATTGGATCACAAATGTCGCAAAATATCGAATGTAATAGAGATGCGACCATGAGAGGTAGAAGAGACTACTAGGAAAGAAGAACACCATGGTAAGAAGAAGAGATGTAAGGCGCTAGTTCCAAAATTGAAAGGAACACCAAAGAAAAAGACAAAAATTGATGAAATTGAGTTGGGAGATTCGGAAGTGGAAGAGGAGGCCTTATTAAATGGCGAGATTATGAGATCGAAACCCTCATAATCATTAGCGGTGAGATGAAAGAAGAATTTGCAAAATTGTCAAGAAAATAAAGTATGAAATAGTTTGATTTTAAAATTGATGTTCAAAATGTAAAAGATCATACTCAGATTGGGCCAAGTGATTGTGTCACTGTATGTGAATATTGCAAGTAGTTGCTAAATTAATTCCTCTCTTCTCCCAAGACTAGCATTTGAGTCTTCTTCCTCTAAACAAGTGACCCAAAATATTTGCGCTTGAAAAATATATAGATTCCATATTTTTGAAGTATGTCAACCCTATTGGGGTTATTCAATTGAAGTATTTTCCCACAATTGGGTAACCCCTCAAGGACGGAATAGATTTTTTTGGGGGGTCCTCTACATGCACAACTATATAAAGGTGAGTTTCCATGTAGGTTGCTCGCCCACCATATTCTAGTGGGAATAAGGATAAACTCACCCAACTGTAGATGTAATTTGATGGGGTAGGGTTCATATGTGTCAACGAGCTACGAGCTCATCTTCTCAAATTTGGGCCCACCTACTAACCTCCTCGTCCATGTTAAATCCTCCTCCTCCTCTTCCTAAAATTGGTCTTCAATCCTTTGGTGATTAGCCCTTGTAGGTAGAAAATGCTTTAGTGGGCGCCTGGAAGTCTAGTGGCCCATGTCCATAGCCCTCCACATTCTAGAAAACCACCGTAATGTGGTTAATTGGTGGCTTGTGCTTCTCTACATGAGTACACCTCCAACCTACTATTATCTTGAATCTAGTGGGCGAGCAACCTATGGAAACTAACCCTAAGCCCATTCACCAAAGTGCATAGTGTTGGAGGCATTAAGTGACCATATAGGCCCCTTGCTTGCTCGTTGAGTGACCTT
Organism: Polytrichum formosum; assembly: GCA_964035585.1. Lineage (NCBI taxonomy): Eukaryota > Viridiplantae > Streptophyta > Polytrichopsida > Polytrichales > Polytrichaceae > Polytrichum > Polytrichum formosum. The sequence goes on along the minus strand of OZ037940.1, from coordinate 28,532,726 downwards.
ACGATGGTTGTCATCTATACCTTGTTATGAACCCTAAATTAGCCTATAAGGGTGAGTTTCCATGTAGGCTGCTCGCCCACCAAATTTTAGTGTGAATAAGTACAAACCCACCCAAATGTAGATGGAATATGGTGGGGTAAGGTTCATATGTGCCAACTAGCTACTCCCATCCGGGCCCACCTACTAACCTCCTCCTCCTTCTAAAACCAGTAGTCAACACATTCGGTGACAACACTTGTAGGTTAAAGATTCTTTAGTGGACGCATGGAAGTCTAGCGGCCCTCCACATTGTGACAGACTACTAAAATGTGGTTGGATGGTGGCTTGTGCTAAAGTACATGTGAACACCTACAACCCACTATTTTCTAGAATCTAGTGGGTGAGCGGCCTACATGGAAACTCACCCTAAGTAGATCACAAAACCCAACTTTAGAGGCAACCACTCCCGCCCATAATGGCTGCCACCTTCATAACATTATTCAGATTCATAACAGTGTTTTGTGGGACCGATAGTATTCTACAAAATATTCCATCATTCAAGCTGAAAGTGAGGAATATTCTATAGAATATTGTTAGTCCCGCAAAACACTGTTATGGATCTGAATAATGTTATGTTGTTCCAACCTTGACTATATATATTTGACATAACTGACCAAATTGGTAGGTTTTGATTGTGGAGGTGTTGTGCAGGTGGGAAGGCAAGACCTTCATGGGAAGCAACTCACTTCTAAATCTAAAATTCAGGCAGCTTGGAATCTTTTAACTTAGCTCAATGTCATTGTTCCTTTTATGACTATTGCAGACCCTATAAGACCCATAAAATAGGTGACTGAATAAAACCACTAACTAAATATGTTACGCTTACCTTTTCTTATACCTAACATACCTCAACTTAACGTAGTGACTAACATTTGCAAGTCCTTCAAACGGAGATGAATGGTGGGCCTTTGCAAAGAGTCCTTGTGGGCGGGAGCGGTCAAAGTACAATTATTATGCTATGAGCCTTTGTATTGGCCAGATGGGCTTTTGGCAGAGTTTCCCCACCTCTCATTGGATCCATCGTGTTTGAACTAACCACATGGTCAAAATATTAGGGCATTTTCACACGTGACCAATGACCGCAAGAAAAAGGATATATACCAAATTTAGATATTTCTAAACATAGATTTATATGCGATGGTCACCCTTGTTTTCCTATTAATAGCCCACCCACACTTACTGGTGCGGGCCACCAATGAATGATGAGTATCAGCACTGGTTACATTCAGTGGCTCTCATTGGCTAAACCAACTCTAAAAGTGGCCCCTGCTGGTAGGAACCATTCACTGGTGGCCCGCACCAGTACGTGTGGGTGGGCTATGAGACAACCTATTTGGGTTCTCTCACCACAAAATTTGGGTGGCCATCAAACATGATCCATTTCTAGATAAGTAGGATTCCATGTCACTTTCTTCAACTTTCTGACATGCTCACCCATGGTCACTTTTATTTTAGGTGACTAAGTGTAAAACGAAGTGGAACCACCACTCGTTTCTCAACCAATGAGAGATTTTAGAAGGCAATGGTCATGGTCATTGGTCATTAGTCACCAATGTAAGCCAACCCTTCGTTAACTCGGAATCCCATTACTAAGATGTGCTTAAACCAAATGTCATTATAGTAAGTGATCGCTTTTTCACTCTCTTTGATATTGTTGATTTAGGTAGTACATTGGTTATGGTACCTATCTACTATGGGTGAAAAAACAATGGTGAATGAGTAATGCATGGTCCCCCTTTGTGGGCACCTCTAACTCCACAAACAATTTTTGTCATTGGATCGGCTCTGGAACCGCCTCATTCACTTAGCAATTGCAAATCACTTAGCAATTTTTGTCATGTCAAGTTTCATTGAGTTTGAATGCAAAAGTTATAGGAGGTCACACTGAAGATTCTCTTCCTCTTTAAAATGATGACATTGACCCTCTCAATGGTGTTAACTGATGAATCTAGAATGGTGTCTATGTTTTGAGCACATAGTCCCATTTCATTGTACCACGTGCCTTTTTGATGTCCATTCTTAACAACATGCCTTGTCATATACCACTCAAATATAAGTGTCCAATTAAGAGGAGCGACCACATATATAACTCATGTGCATGTCATCACCGGGGGCATTCACGGTTGGGGTACTACTTTTTGGGTGTCTAACGGTTTAAGGACTAAATTACATAACTTTACATAGTCGGTGTGCTTAGATTTGTATTGTGGAGCATACTCTGGATCATACCTACATTTAGTATTCCATAATGAGTACACCGACAAAGTTAATTTGCAAGGAATAGGGTTATCTAAGATATCATTTTGATTCCTTAACGGACATTTATGGTTGTTGTCATAACTGTTGACCTCAGGATTAAGGAATGAAAAGGACGACAAAAATTAATTGAAATGATCCCAATTTTCTTCCCCACACTTATCGTTCAATTGTGTACCAATAAAACTAAAAATGTATTGCATACCAATTGTATAGCCTTACATATGACACCAAACATGACCATAATTACACAATATCATGGCTACATGAAAAAGGAACGTTTAGAATTAGAATTGGACATAATAAAATATATGTATGGATACATGACACTTATACCAAGGTACTAGGATGCAAAACATGAAATAATTCACCTCCGATGTACACTTCAATAATGAAATTGCCATTGATGTGGCCAAAACAAGTCCTATGACCTCTCTACAATTTTATGACCTATCTAATCATTTCATAAAGGACTTATCTATTATTAGTCATTATTTAATACCAAAAAATATTTTTCTTAATAAATCCTAGCCTATCTACTTATCTATTTAAATTTTATTAATTAAATAATAGTAAATCGTAATAAACGTCAAGATCCAATGCGACAAAGTCCTTAATTCCTTTGTCCCAAAAGTAGTACCCGAACCGTGAATGGCCCCCACCATCTAAAGGTTGTAAAGACTACCTTGTATTTTAAGTGATTGTGAAGACTATGTGTGGGACCCACATGTTTTACACTACAAATAGCATGATCAAAATATCACATAATTTTCTAAGATAGATGGTTCTTTGTAGTAAGTTTGCTATTTTATATTTTTGTCTTTGTTGAATTGTGAGCAAGGAAAGTGCTTGAAATTGAGCTTGGCTACCATATACTAAGGGCCACTTCTTCATACACAAGACTGAAGGCATGTGACCATTGCATTCTAAGATCTCTCATAGGTCCAAAAGGCCGAGACCGTCCAAGTTCACTTCAAACTACATTGTGAAAGTCTACAGGGCCCAAAGAAAATATCATGGATGAAAAATCTACATGGATTCTTACATGGCATACTATGAATAATGTGTCATGGTTTGTCGGAATTTTCGATAGGTCCTCTTCCAAGAGGTAGGCTTGACGCAAATTCCGGCAGACCATGTCAAAAGCTAAAGGCCTTAGGGTGAGTTTCCATATAGGCCACTCGCCCACTACATTCTAGTTAATAATGGCCGGAGGTGTTCGCATGTAGTTAAGCTCAAGCCACCATCCAACCACATTATGGTGGTATGCTAGAATGTGGAGGGTCATGGACAAGGGCTACTGGACTTTCTATGCGACCACTAGAGAATCTTCAACCTACAAGTGCTAGTGACCGAAGGATTAAGACCGGTTGAAGACTCAAAAGAACCAATGATGGTGTAGAAATCCATCCTTGGTAACCGGGAGGAGGAGGTTAGTATGTGGGCCTAGATTTGAGAAGATGAGAGTAGCTAGTTGGCACATACGAACCCTGTCACACCAAATTTCCTCTACATTTGGACGGATTTATCCTTATTCACACTAGAATCTGGTGGGTGAGCAACCTACATGAAAACTCACCCTTAGACAATTGCAACTACCTTTGGATGAGAGTCAAGAGCCCTCACAAGGACGTGGTCACAACCCTTGGCTTGTGTGGGAAGTGGCCCTAAGGATGTCTTGAAAATGATGAAGTCACTAATATCATGTATGCATTTGGATAAGAATGTTCAAGTCTCGACTGGCTTTGCCTTATTACAAAAAACGTATCATGTACACATGAAGGAGATAGATTTCCTTTCAACAAACTGTCGCAGTTTTCAAAAGGCCCCACCAAACTTGAACCTAAGTTTGTAACAAATGCGAGAATATAAAACACCATGACTAACCCCAACATCGAAGAATCTAGGTCAAACTTGGATTTTAGCTCGAAATACCACCTGGCTAATGAATTTTGGATTGATCTGAGTTTAGAATTTCATCGAGATGAAAAACTGTAACACATGTAAGGGCCACTTCACACATGAGACTGAGAGCCCGTGACCTTTACACTTCAAGCACTCTCATTGGTGGAAAAGGTGGAGCCGGTCCAAGTTTGCTTCACACAACGCTTGAGGGACCAACGGAGTATGTGAATGCAAGATGGATGTAAAGTCTATATGGATTCCTACATGGCATTGAATGGATCATGTTTCATGGTCACTTGGACTATTTTCAAAAACCACCTCTTGGAGGTAGGCATAACACAAAACCGGGAGACCATGACATTCCGAGCGCTCACAACCGTTGATTTATTCTATTTTATCATGTGTGAGGACCCACATGAATAGAGATTCATTGAAATAGCATTTGGTTGAGGGTCCGGTCACATATGACTTCACACTACACTTGAGGGTCCGTGACCACACTACATGATTTTGGAGGTGTGTTGGGACGGCCTTTAAACACTTACTTTTGGGCTCTCACAATTTCATGGTCACGGCTCTTGGCTCGTGTGTGAAGTGATCCTAAGTATGGAGAAAGAACTTATCATCAAGGGTGGCAATGTTCTTGTTGACGTCATATAGGTTTTAGGTTTTATTTTATGCCCGGTGAATTTGAGAGTGACTCATCCAACCACCTAGAAGCCACGAGTCCAATTCACCATGTATTTCTCCACAAGGATTGCCCAAATATAGGCATTCAGAAGTCTGCCGAGATTCAACTCCCAATTAGCACGAGCTATTTTTGGCCACCAACTTGAACTTGCTCTAGTGGAAGCACATGACATAAAAAGGTTTTTGAAGCATCATGGCTTTTGACCATCATTCAACCATTGAAACTGGATGATGGACAACTATCCCCATCGCTTAGCTATAAATAGGCTACACGACTTTTACTCTTATAATGCAGGTGAAAATGAGGCACATTTTCTATTGGAATATTCTTTATTAGAGACATGATTTATCACTGTTTGAGAATGTGGTCCAAGGACCTTCAAGTTTTTCTTTCAATTAGATCATCAAGTTGACATTAGCTTCTATCTCACAGAGGTTGCTACTGAACTTTGTCACTCTAAGAAACTAGTTGGTTTGAATCCAACCTGATGTACTTATAGTCCCATTAGCCTTTTTGGCTTCCTGGACTTTTTATTCATTCATCCATCCATCCATTCATTGATTGATTGCAATGAACGGGGATAACTGATTGCTAGTTACAAATAGACCGGTCGAGCTTGAGAAATAACCGGTTGAAGTTCAAGACTTCAAGAAATTACCGGTCATTCTAGAAGAAACTATAGAATGTACCGCAAACAAATGAAGGAAAAACCGAAAGATGTCGACACGTAACCGGTTGGACTTGGAAACACTAGGATCTTCACCGGTTATGCCCAAAAATCTCCCCAGACACCGAACCATTGTGGTGCTAAAAGAAATGAATATGCGGGGGTCAATATTTTCATTATTTGTATGATTACGCGGCATTTTTTGATTGGGCTCTTGAGAGAAGCCAATTAGGCATGTCCTATGTAAGTTATCTTAAGAAAGGCCATCCAACAAGGCCCTCATGAAACATCCGAAAATCGTCTTGAAGTAAATAGCCACATACAACCCACAAAGAATCGCAATTTTCTTTTTGGTGGGGGTGGGGAGTAAGATTGGATTGGTGTAACATCAAAGAGCATCAAAGTTTCTCTAGGTCTAGGGTGTGGGGACATATTAGTAAAGCGTGGAAAATCATGATGAAAGGCACTTACCAATTATCCCCTGCAATCTCATGGAACTCCTACATTCCAACACTTGGTGGTTTGCATGACTTGACCTTTTTGACAATGGGATCTCCTATGATGGGCCCCACAAGCTTTACTGCAAAAGCATCCAATGTGTTGATGTTATCTGGGATGGTGAGACTAAGAACTTCCTTACATGGGCTGAGGCAAAGGATCACTTATACGTCTCTCCAACATAGGTAGGGGATCGGTACCATGGCACATCGGATGCCACCTTTTGTAAAGTGACCCAAAATGATACTCTCCCATGTCAATGAACTGGGCTATACAAGGAACATGAAACTGACATGAAATCTCTTCTAGTGTTTTGAATCCACTTTGAATTACTAAGTCTCGTGCTCCATGACTCTGTCCATGGGGACTTGATGCGAGATCAAGACCGAAGCCATCATTTCACAAAATCACAACATGTTCATTCCCAATCCTTGACTAAAACATGCTTATGCCTGGGATGATACTTACGACCGTGTGAAACTTAACAAGGTGATGCAATTTTGGTATTGAAACTTGAATTGAGTCTATGTGAGTCACCGCAAATGTTGAATGGATGGTCAAAGTTGTCCGTGGAGTTGGAAGTGTCCACAATAGGCCACATTACCTTAAGAATAGTGCACACTTCCACTTTTGTAAGGAAATCGGCGCACTACTAATTTGGTCGCATGCAAATAGAATACGTCGTATTGTTCCTTGGCTTTGTCGTCCACGAGTTTGGAACTTTGGCCCCCTTCGGTGGGTGCGGGGCCCACCTTTCGTTCAACCCTTGACCAATGTTGGCTTTTCACTTGCTTTGGGACGACTCCACGGGGCCGGCATTCAATAGAGGAGGAGACATGATGCCATGTGGGCAAAACTTGTCGGCTACCGAGATATTCAAGGACGGGCCAATCATAGACCGCCACTTTAAGCTTATCCAAAGTCACGACCGGTGGCCTTTCAGTCAAAATTTGATAGTATCGCTACACCAATTATGGTATGGTGTAGAGTAGTACACCTTTTTGATATTTAGTGTCACGTACACTATTTGCAAAGGGCCTAAACTAGATGCCTAGAGGTCTCAAAAGTGTAATTGTAAGTATGATATTATTTGTCAACATCAGTAGCTTTTAAAGTGCAAATCTATATACGTCATGACATGTAGCATAGCACATTGGGATACTTGAGATGATAATTTGCGTTTTAGTATGTAAGGGGGATGATATTATTGAGCATATTAATGCCAAGTGTCATGTGTTTACAAGGGGAAGTGTATTCTTGAGCATATTAAGTCTAAGTGTTGATTGTATACACTTTAGTCAACTTGTAGACCATTGTGTAACATAGGCATTCACTTCATGGTGCTATTGAGGATACTCATGCCAAGATACTACACTAAATCAAATATGATATTTAGTGTCACCAATTCTAATTGTCTTGCTCAATACTAATTGTAAACCGTGGTGTAGTGTCACCAACACTAAATGTTAACCCACAATCATTTGTCATTCCTTGTGAATTTTTTGGGGGATTATAGATTTACAGTGTTGCAATCACTATCACTTACCGAGTGATTTGTCATCCAAATGACAATCATCCGTGACTATATTTCATCACAAGTTGCTGACAAGAGAAGGTAGGGTTTTGGCCAATGGATGAACTCATCCATCGTCCATGACAATATTTGCTCACTTATTCATAAGAAGTGTCATCCGAAAAGTTACCATAGTGACATAAAATACCATATGACACTAGATATCAAAATTAGTGTAGAAATCGCACTTGAACACCAAGTGTCATGAGGTGACACTAATGGTAACCTAGCATACACCTCAAAATAGGGTAGGTGGCATTATTACACATTCGACACTAAATACCATACACAGTGTAGTGGTGATTTTTCACGATGAGTAGTAGCAATGAGTTCACATTAAGGGTTTGAGATCAAAGTATGGGAAAATGAAGTGGTGCTAATGTCAGTGTGATCACTCTCATGCCAAATCTTGACGATTGTAGTTCAAGAAAGTACTAGGAAATTGAGCTTCAAGCTTAACTCAAGGCATGGACTCTTATTTCTTGATAGCCTTTAAACCCCTAAAAAGCATGGGGGTTTTATTTTGAATCAAATATGTATTGTAAAGTATGAAGTAGAAACATTATTTTGTGTTGGCATATGAGAGAAAGTTTTAGGGAGTTAATTTTAAATCACATCCATGTGGTTGGAATATGGATCATTATCCTTGGTCTCCCACCAAATCATTTTACAAGCATTTTCCTTCATAAATTAATAGGAATTGTAAATGGGTGTCCAAAGCATTTGATCTTTAATACAACTAGCTAAAATAATGAGTTGCATAATCTAATGGAAAAACAAAAATATTCATCTCACTTACTTTCCCAAAGTAGATATTTTTTTAACAAAGAAATTTAAGGGCTCCAACCACTTCAAGGTCCATATCTTAGACTCATTTATAAAAAAAATTGATCAGTTTGCTCTAGATGGTGTAGAACTTTATTATGTCAAGGTCCCCCCCCCCCCAAAAAGTTTGTGTTGAGAAATATATCTTTAAAAAAACGCTCGCAACCACTTTTTGGCCTCTTGGGCATTTAGGGGTTAGGATGTACTAACTAGAGAAAAACAACATCTCTACCTTATATATGTATAGTAGGTATGTATGGTAATGTCTCAAACTAATACCCCTTCTTACACTCACGTTAGTTTGTACGTGGTGTGAAGAGTCCACCTCTGGAAGCTTAAGACCAATCTTCAATCTGAAAGTAAGGTGTATGAACGGGTATTTTGGACCCCTCCCTTTTTTGGATCTACCCTTGACATACACTTGACAATACACCAGTGGACACATGTAGAGAGATACATGGCACATAACTTTCAATCACAATGCATTAGCATAATAGTGTTTTGTCATAAGCTCGAACCACCTGATCATACGAGAGAGACAAAAGATGCTCTTTCCTCCCCCAAGCCTATTCTTATAGGGTAGTAAAAGACTTCTATCTATGGTTTTTTTAGCTTTAGTTCTATTTTGGCTAGTGCATTTTCGTTGCTAGTCACTATGATTCTTATCATCTTCCTTCATCACCTACCAATAGATATAGAACATCCCTCTTTGGAGCAATCTCCTCCAAATCATGTCAATTTTTCCATTTACTTTAACTTGCATTTACAATAGCAACTTTCACATGGGTAATTTAAAACCAAATCAATATATGATAGACCCAGATTCTAATGTAAACCCACCCTTAGTTGTTCAACTACCTCGGATAGCGAAGAATTTGCACCACATCATAGCTGGAAATATTGTTCATATAATAAATTGAGTATATTGGTATTGAAGGGATGACATACAATTATTGATGCCCTTTGTAGTTAGGTTTTTGTTATGACTTAAATAACCAAAACCCATAGATACTCTCAAGAAAGGCTTGACTAGTGTCTGTTATAGGCATTTGTCACATTACAACTCATTAAATAGACTATTTCATTCTAAAAACACAATTGACGTGTCCTACACCTCTTTTTCTCTCTTAGGTTCCTCTCAGGACCTCTCTTCCAATATCTCATGCATTCTTGTCTTTTGGTTGTGGTCTGCAGGTTATCATTTCCTAATTGTAAAGTGTAATAATAGTCTTTGGTAACCATGATCTTTTTAAGTGTAACAATTGCCTTTGTAACCATTGGCCAATGCATCTTCAAATCACAACAAGTTCCTTCCTTAAATGGCCAATGTTAATTCGAATGTAAAACAAATTATTCATTTTTTATTTTCAAATGAATTAATTATCACTTACAATTATGCAATTAATAGCTAAAACCAAGGATAGGCTATAGTTTTGGCTCCCATGCACAACATGCAACATTAATAACAACAACCAAGGTAATGCAAAAGACCATAGTTAAGTTGGTTACCCTACACTGCACTCTCTTCCTATCACAAGGTAACTCTTCTACTCTCCATCAGTAGTTACTTTCCTTCCAAGTTCATTCGATTCACTCCTTACTCGCTTTGTCCTAATCACTCAAATCTCTCTCTTTGAGCGATGGCATGCCATGGTTCGACACACTATGTGCAATAGTGCCTTCCTCGGCCAATAGTTTAACCATGTTCTTCACTTTTGAATATTCACTCAATTGCCACCTTCGGTCAATAGTTTTACATTTTCTCTTAAACTTCCAATGTATATTTGACACTTTGCTGATAGTTTCGCTTAATCACTCAAATTAGTGTTATCATATACTTCCTCTCGTTTCCACTGAAGAATCCCTAACTCGTGGACAATGGTTTTACTATACACTTACTCATTCCGAGTGTAAGTTGGACACTTAGTCAAAAGTTTATTCAATTACTTTCAAACTAATTCAATTTGACTCTCCCCAACATAGAGCGCTATTCATTTATATAATTGCTTTCACTTTCGTTATGAAACATGATCATTATCTTTATCAATTGTGGTTTGATCTCACTTGATTCTCGGACAATTATCCTCACAAACTCACACTCTCACAACTTCAATCAACCTTTCTTAATCTCAATTCTCTCACGCTTATACATCTCACTCACAATTTCCATTCGCTCAATCATCCATGACTCATTCACGAAACAATCATTCACAATTCCATACATCAAGAAAATAGTTTAGCCTTCCGTTAGTGTTGAGGTATAACTCGTATTCAAAACAACAATAAACTCAATCTCAAGGCTGCAATCCCACAATCACTGTGGTGATTGCTAGTTGTTTTACAAAAAATAGTTTAACTATTATCCTTGCACAATCACTGTGTCGAGGGAGACTAGACCATTGAGTTCAACCATGCGCTCAAAATTGTCTAAAGGGGAATGTCTATGCTCTCCGTCTCTAATTGCCTCCTTATAACAAGATGAGGAAGAAGATAGTTCTAACCGACTAGGGGTTCCTAAGCCCATGATTATAGTTCTAACCACCTAACTCCATCCACAGTTCACTACTTTCATCCATCGAAGTACAATTTCCATCTACATATCACTAAACTATCTATAGTGAAACTATTAAACTAAATTTTGGCTCACACCCTCCCCACCCGATCAATTATGACTCCAGTTGGCTCCACATAACTTACCTTCTACAAGGAGATTGTACACTAAATATTATATTTAGTGTCATTACTATATGAAATAATGCAATGCTGTAACTAATTATTGTATATCACATGTTTTGTCAACAAAGGCCAAGTTGGTTGTTTGGACATTATAGAACACTGACATCTTTACATGGTGAAAAATCCACATTTATAATAATAATAATAATAATAATAATAATAATAATAATATAAAGCATTGTGTAACTCCAAATAGTAAGTGACACTAAATAACATATTTAGTGTAGTGTTTCCCCAAGAGTCTTGCGAGCTTTCGGGATGCCAAATTGCCAAATGCCATAGCGTACTCACGTTTCCGGTACCCAATGGGTGCCGACCAAGATGTTGGAATTTGATTGGTTGGCTTGTGGCCAATGACAAGGTGTCCGTGGTTGGGCGGTTGGTTGGCCGGACAATTGGACCCAACCTCCACCCGCCATCATATCATGCCTTCTTCTTCTTTTCTAGTTGGGGGCCCAATGGACACCACTAGCATGCCATGCCATGCCTTTGAACGCCCAACCAACCACTCACAAGTTGGTCAAAAATTCAAATCATCCACACCTCACCCGTCCGTTGGTGGACACCAACTTTTTGACCATCTTTCCATTTGGATCTTTGGTTGTTACACATCTCTAGTAGACAATACAAAAAGAGCGAAGGCTACCGTTCCCTCCTTTTGAAGCGTCGTAGGACTATCATATGAAGGATTTGGAAAACAACATTGAATAAGGTGTTTCTTCGGCTTCTTGGTCTTTTGCAATCCCGCAATATAGTTTTCAAATAGGAGGAGTAGAGGTGGTCTCAATCTCTCTACGGAGGTTATTTTTAAATAAAATAAAATTGAGATTACATTCATTTGGATATATATATTCCAAGTTCATTGTTGCCTATTAGAGAAGTCACTTGGCATTTATGTTACCCATGCACAAAGTCGGAACACATTGCACATGATGCTAATTTCCTCTCACGTGTTTGACAATTGTGTGAATGGAAAAAGGGATAGGAAAATCCTCAAGACCATGAGACTTTGCATGTACATATAGTTTGATATTGGACCGAACTACAAATGTCACAAATGCACCAATACTCCAACCTTAGAGCTTTCGCTCCCACGTCCGTTTAAAGAGTGAATAACAATGACATGCTAGATTCATCTAAGACTCCTTGAAAAGTACGATTCGCAATAGCAATTGAGATGTGTAAGGCAGATGAGGCCAATTTGGTTAGCTTCCTTAATCACGCAACTATTTTTGGCTCCTAATCGGCAATACAATCGCTCTTATTTGGTGGGTGAGTAATACATGCTAATGTAGCTGCCACCATGATGATAGTTGGGCCAGTCACCTTTCACAAAAATCAAACTACACCACACCATTCTTCATAATTAGGAGTGCTATGACACCCTTGATTTATGGGGGCGAGGTGGACAAATTAGGAGACGATGACTTGGGCAAATTAGGAGGCAACATGTGGCTATGAGGTGCCGACCAACTTGTATTGTGGGTATTCTATAATGAAAAGCTAGTCTGGCATCATTTCATCTTACATGTGACCACTTTAGAGACATGACATAATCAATATTAGCATTTTAACTTGGTTTTCATTGACAAATGGTCCATGTAGAATCTACTGGTGATGTTGTCCACTTACACAACATTGAACGATGGAAGAGTTCCCCTCTATAACACCACATTGGGAAGTAGAGAATCTTTGATTCTAGAACCTAGATCAACACCTTCCTCGACTTTGATTTCAACGATTTCAAATTCTTTGGTTTTGATTTGCAATTGCTAACATTCTCAAGCTTCTACTACTCAAATCCATCAGCTAGATGATTCACATGGGTGAAGGTGTCCACATTAGCCTCATCTACCTTACCATGTAAATGGACATAGGGTTAAAATCTTCTAGGAATGTTTTTGTAGACCATTGACTTTAAGCATAACATTACTCAACTACCTACTAATCCAAACACCCTTCCTCAAAATAGATTCATCAAAGGAGTCTGAGAAAAGGGGACGGGGGAGGGTCTTAGAGCATCCGCACCCTTGCTCTGAATCCACCACTGAGCAAAGGGCCAGTAGAGGGCTCCACAAGGGTTGAATGACTCGCCAAAAATAAAGACCCCCACTCTCGCTCCATAAATCTACAGTCTGACTCCCGAATATCTGGGCCGGCTGAGGAAGTCCGTATGCGCTGGCTCAGACTCTACGATTATCTGCCACTGAGTCACGGCCACTGAGGCACTGCAGGGTCCCATGCGCTGAGATGGCTGAAGTTCAATCGCACCATTCTTTCGATTCTTCCGATGCCCTAACTTAAACAAGAACGCCGATCGCAGCGCAAAGCAAACGGTGCTTGTAGCAAACTCGGAGGCCGGCCGGTAACACGATGAGCGGCGATTGCATCCTGCACGCAAGTATGCATTTCCCGACGAAAGATTGCTCCCAGGCGTGCTTATTGTGAAGAAGAAGAGGAATGGAGTGTCTCGTCGGCCATGGCGCGGTGAGCTTGGGCGTGGGAGGCGTGGAGATACGCCGTGGTGGCAAAAAAAAATTAGAACGAAATCTCCCAAAAAACACCCGGCTTTTGGGCGCGCCCAGGAAACTCACAGACACTGCAAAATGGCGCGACATGGGAGTATTTTGGCGAGCCCGCTCTTCAAAGAGCCGTTGCCCGGGTTGCGGTGGGGGGGTCCGTCATGCCCGGGCCCGCCAAAAGCCAGTGCGGCCGGGTATAGAGAGCAAGGGTGCGGATGCTCTTATGTGAGTAGATCCCATCATATTGGATGACACTACACTAATATATTGTATTTAGTGTCATATGGTATTTTATGTCATTTTGGCAACTTTGTCTTAGTGACACATCCTATGAAGAAATCTACAAATACCGTCATCCCAACTTACTTTCAGTTCATGCAAATGCCAAATATTGAACCAAAAGTTTGGTGTATTCTGCATCCTAACATGTCTATAATGTAATATATTATCATGAATGATTGAAATTTGGATGAAAAATCACTTTGTAAGTGACAATAATTGCAACATTGTATATCTATAACGCCCACATTTTGTTTACAAGGAATGACAAATGATGTTAGGTTTACACTTAGTATTGGTGACACTACACGGGCGGTTTACAATTGGTATTGACCCTCCCTGGTTTTAGACCTAGAAATTCACTTTCAGAATGAGCATTCAATACACATGTAGGTTTAGGTCCGAGACGATCCTAAGCTACTGGATGATAGTGGAGTGGTATCCAAACCGAACGGAGTGGTTGGCGGTTCGATTCCCAACTGTGAAATTGTCTCTCTACTTGACGGAAAAACTAGCCAGGTGGTCAAGCGCCTCTTGTGTGCCAAAAATAAAATAAAATACACATATAGGTTTGGAAAAGTTACGAGGTACCCACTTAAGATATTTCCATGATCTTGGATAGGTCGTATGATGGGTTTGCGCTAATTAAATTGGTGACACTAAATACGATATTTGATATAGTGATTGCCATGTGATGAGAAGGTTGGGGCTCCCTTCACACTTGCAATGAAGACACATGCATGCCGAAAGGCATGAAGGATGTACAATTGTTGGTGGTTCCATACCCACATGTCACTCACCTTCCGCCACAAAAGTCATGGGAGAATGTTTCACGCGTGCTTATTGATGAAGCCGTATTCACGCATCCCCGATTGATAGTGGAAAAAATTGACCTCGGCAAAACTATGGGCCCTCAAAGCCCAACAAGGAGGTTGAGTAATGTTATGGGAATGTTTTTCATACCAAATCAAAGAGATTAGATAAAAACATGAAAATCCATTCGAGAACCGATGGGGGTTTCTTCTTCCCCAACAATTCCCATGGCATGATCTAAGAAGACCAGACATGTTGATGGATTTATGGGCAATGATATGTTTGAGGAGATAATACATGAAGATGTTTTTTTTATTACCAAGGAAACAAATGCATCAATGATCATTTATTCCGATTTGGTGGGATTTGATTGCTTGACCTTGATAATGCTAAAGCCCCAATAACGTCCTCAACGACACCATGAGCCCACAAACACTAGAGTTGCAACCCTAGAATGAAAACAAGAAGATCATGACATTAGATGTTATTGCTTTAAGCTTCAAGAACTAAATATGCACCATTCAATACATTTGGAAAATTGATCATGAAAAAATTCTTGTAGTGGCCAAATTGCTCAAAGCTCATGCCGATGCATCTCCAAAACATTCTCCTACTTATCACGTCTTCATTTGTGGACAGGGTCCATTGGTCAAGGTGTTGTCCAATTTGGAAAAATGGCATAACATTACACAAGCTTCAGAGTTTGGCCGCTTTCCAAATCGAGTTGGCCCATAATTCAAGCATGTTGATTCTCAGTGATGTGGTGGTGAGCCACACTTGGGTAACAAACCAACTCACCATCGGCATGTAAATCCATCAAGAAAATATAATATTCTAACTGTGACTTCGATTCTGACACACTAGCTTTGTTGATACAATGTTTTTATATGAATGGCCAGCTGCTGGGGATTACCGATCTGTAATGAATAGTGTTCATATCGACTAAACCCCCAATGTGGAGAAAACCCAAAATAAAAGAGGCATAATGCTCGGGGATTCCCGACCCCACATGACATTGATACACAACTGCATTATATTATGCCCCACAAATTTTACAAATCTTAATTGAACAAAAAAAATAAAATCAACAAGTGCACAAGATGAACTTCAACCATCACGGAGCCGACACCTTGTGGTCAACATTTGAATCGTCTTGACATAATGATGGCAATTCCCGAGTGCCTCTCTTCAAGTAACCTTCTTCACCTATGTCGCCTTTAGGATTCGCCAATAATTCGTTCCAAAAAAGCAAAGACAACACCTAACTTATACTATACATGTGATGACTATGATGCTTGTTGCCATAGTCATAGTCAAAATAGAGACGGGTGGATCTCAACATCCAAAATATCCAACTGACACCGTGAACTTTGGCCATCACAAGATAAAGAGATTGATATACTAAGTTATTGGCAAGCCTTTGAACTTTGCTACACATTTTGAGCACAAAATCAAAACGCATGCCCATGCACATGCTGCCACCTGCAGATAAAGGTGTTGTTGTTGTAGTACTAATCGCTCATGACACATAATAGGATAGAGTATTATTACCAAGTCATTTCTAAGGATGAGGAAATAATGGATGGATGACAAGGTGACGACTCAAAGAAGAAAAAGAGAAGAAAAAAACCGATGTGTGAAGTTGGTCCGTTTGCCATTCTCATAATAGGGCCGTAAGGACAAATAAGAGGAGGATGGGCCAATGCTTATCTTTCGATAGGTAGACTTGAAGGGGAATGAGAGGGTGATTAGCAAAGGGGTACACTCTAAACTTCGAAGTATCACACCTGTGGCAATCAAAGTGCACGTGATATTACAGAGTTTTGTAGTGTTAACATGGATGCGTGATACTAGTGAATTAGTGTAGCATGTGACACTATGGAATAACACAAAGTGCAACATATTAAATGGTGTGGTGTGGTCCAATCCACTTTGCCTTCCCGGACGATGTGGCGGATGCATGCACCAACATTCAACAAGTGGCATAAGAAGAAGAAGAAGAAGAAGAAGAATAAGAATATGAAGGTGACACTCCACATATTGACACTACATATTGAACTACTAGGGTTTGGCATTTCTCGAGTTTTCTTTTGTCAAGAACAATATATGCAAGGTATTTGATGGCATTAAAGGAAATGGATTCCATGAGATTTTAAGGTTTATTTTGTGGAATTTTGATGTGAAGAAGGTGTTGGACGGGTGTTTTGTGAATAATGCCTCGAATGTTGGCAGTATTAACCAACGTTGGAAGGGTATTCCAATTGAGTTGTTGTAGATGGGGGATGAGAGTGTTATATTTTTCGTGTTTACGAGTAGCTGCTTCCGGAAACCTATCGTTACATGATGTAAATTCAATGAATTGGACTATGATGTTAGGAGAGGGGAAAATGAGGGGTTTATAATTGGCCGATTTACCTTTGATACAAAAGGATGTCCGGTCTTAGGCAGGCAAGGCAGAAGCATGTGCATGGGAGTAACCAAGAGGGTAGTGTGTTTTTGGGGTGACGATTGTTATGAATGTTGCCATGTATTAATGTGAAGTGTCTCGTATTAGGATGGGAAAGGAAGGTGGTGGATAAGGTGTGGATTGCTTTGTTATGTCTATTTGTGCGCAGGGTGTTGATGTGTTTATTAATGTAGCATGATAGGAGGTGGAGGCATGTGTCATTTTGGTTAAGATGACATAAGGTGCACCGCGCGCGGGGGGGGGGGGGGGGGGAGGGATAAGCTTGGGTTAACGATTTGGTGTTTACCTTGATTGCCCATATAGAGGTTGTAACGGAACTTAAGAACTTGTCTGAGTTGGGCATCATTGATAGATTTAGAAGTCCAGTAAAGGTTTGACCATGATTGGTGAACGTGTGAGTTATGTACCCAGTTGGAGATGTAAGGGAATAATTTGGCCAAAGGAGAAATAGTATAGCTACGGTATTCATTTTCTATGTAGCGTTTGATGTTGCAAATCAACCTGTCGTGTTGAGTAGAGGTGGGTACACTAGAAGGCCAGTATGGGATGCGATGATCAATAAGATGGGAGGGTGTTTCGTCTAGAGGGATGGGGTCATTATTTGATCCTTGTTTTGCAAGATTGTCGGCTTCATCATTGCCAAAGATGTTTGCATGAGCTCTAACTTTGTGGATCATGACTTTGTGATTGTTGTGATTAATATGGAATAAGATAATTACTATGAGGAGTTTGTTAGGGCAGTTGTGTTGGGAGGAAGGGCAATGCACATGGTTATGAAGAAGGTAAATACTATTTAGGCTATATATGGATATATGTATATCATGGGAGAGATGTTGTCTATGTTGAACTGCTAGGAAGAGTGCGTAAAGTTCAACGCAGAGAATATTGGGATAACCCGGGAGTTTAGGTGCAATGGATGTGTGATCTGAGTTGTTAATAATTCCAACGCCGACAATATTACCATTACCTTCATAATCGGGGGGTGTGAAAGATTTGTCAATGTAGTAGGAGTATCGTGGAGGATATTTGAGAGGATGGAGGTTGGTGATGGTGGGTGGGGTGGTATGTTTTGTCAGGTGTGATGGGAGGAGGGAGTTACAAACGTGTTATCGAGGGGGGGAGGTTAATAGTGGTATGACATGCATGTAAGAGGTTGGGAAGCAAGGATGACAACAAAATATTTAGGGTATGATTTAATGAGTTGTGGTGGATGTATAGGATAATGAGTAGTTTTTATTCTTTTGTAATGTAATAAGGGGGAGTATAAGGGTGGGGATGTATTGTGTGGTAGGGGGGGGGGGTGTGGCGACAAGGCAAGGCGGGGGTTTGAACAATATGGGGGGATGTTGATTGGGGGGTGAAGCCATGTACATGTTGAGTAGTTTTTAGGGTTTCCTTTAACAAGGGGAATGTATGGCTAGGTGTTAATGGGAGAGTTGGTGTGGCATGGGGATAAATTAGGAGGATAGACATGGTTGAATACGACCATGGAGATTTTTGATACGGTGGCCATTGTGCATGAGGTCAACAATGATATCGTGTATCGGATTGGAGGTAGTGAGCGGACATGGGGTTGGGATAAGTATGGCCAAAGGCATGTGGCAATCGGGGACGATTGGTGGTTCTATCGTGGAGGTTGGGGTGATAGGGTGCCCGTTTTGCTGCTAAGGAGTGGGTTGGTGGCACCGGAGTGGAGGTCTTCGAACAAGAGGTGTCGGAAGTCGAGAGGGAGGCGTAATGGTGTCGATTGCCTTGAGAAAGGCAGTTCAAGTGGTGAGTGCTATGATCGGGAAGAACCGGCAGTTAGTTGCAAATGAACCGGTTGAGTTTGAGAAATAACCAGTTGAAGTTCAAGACTGCAGGAAAATTACCGATCAATTTTAGAGGAATTTATAGAATATACCCCAATTTAATAAAGGAGAACCGGAGGATGTCAACATGTAACCAGTTGGACTTGCAAACACTGGGATCTCAACTGGTTATGCCCAAAAATCTCCCCGATCACTGGTGAGGTGGAGAAGGCTTAACCAGTAGAGAATGGCGATGCGTAGTAGGGAGACCGTAGTCTTCCTGTGAGGCATGGTGTGTAGAAAAGGATAAGTCAAGATTGTGGCTCTGTGCTGAGAAACACTTTTGAATAAAGCCGCCAGTTGGTGTGAATTCAGTTCGAATGCTAAGTCGGTTGCAATGCCGTGTGTGTGTGTGTGTGTGTGTGTGTTGCCATTTCGATCATGGAGATGAGCAACCGTGTGCAGGTTCGAAAAGCTTGAGTAGCACTTGCGTGTAGATTTGTGTGTCAAGCTTGTTGAAATTGGTACCGTTGGAATCAATGTGTCATGGCAATGTAGGCAGTGATGTTGCGGTAAGGAGAATTCTTACAGCGCCATGCATCGTCTCCAAAACCTCTTTGGTTGCATCGACCAGAGTGGCTTCCATGAAAGGCGGAGCGCCTTTTCCTCTTGTTATTCTCTAATCTTGTTCCCACTACATTAAGCGATGACTCGTAGATGAACTGTGGATGCAACATGGAGTGTAGATTGTACTTGTTGATATCACCGTGGGCCCTTCCCCCGCACAAACTACACCGTTTGTGGTATGTAGTGTAACGCACACTACTTGCGGAGGGCCTAAACTAGATGCCTAGAGATCTCAAAGTGTCACGTCCACTAATTTAATCATTGTTATTGTTGTGAATTTAAAAGTTGTCTCACTCTTTGGTATGAGTGCAAGCAAGATGAAATCTCCCTCTGTTGGTAAACGTTTGTCTCTTGGTAATCTACTCCCTCCGCAATATGGTCCTCTTGGTAAATTGCTCTCTTGGTAATTTGGTCCTATTGGTAATTGTGTGGTTGACCTTCCCTCCGCAATCGACCTTGAATGTGAATCTTGAATCCCTGTCAATCACAATCATGTCAAAGGGGGGGGGGGGTGTAAAGTTGAAGTGCAACATTGTCCCTGAACTATACTTATAACCTTGAGGAATGTGTGCGATCCAGGGCCTTTGGATGTGTCCTTTGCTAGCGAGCGTCACTCATGAGTTGGAGGCATCCTCCTCTAGGAGCAAGATTTCCGACCTTGAATGCTCCAACCTTTCCCAAGCAAATGACGTTGTAAAGTAGATATGCCACCCGAGCCAACTCTGAGAGAAAATCCATGTTTTTAGCCAATTTGGGGTTTGACTTTAGGCCCTTACAACCATTTTTAGACTCAAACAATTTATCAATTGCCTTTGGCTATTATTTATTATTATAAGTATTTCCATATATTTCAATCTTGTTGTCACTATATATAGCCGATGTGTGAAAAATATAAGGTATTTTTGTCCATATATACTAAATAAACATGTTTGTCATAGCCATATATGCAACAATTTGCGATTGCCTAAAGCCAACCAATCAATATTCAAAATACTCCAAAAAAAAAGGTTGCTTCAAAGCATGGAAATTAAGAGATATGTAATAATGAATTAAGGTGAAGAATCTAAGAATTAGTTCTAAAATTTATGAGAGATCCAATAATGATTTAAAACTAGGAGACTATGAGAGATTCAAGAATGGTTCCAAGCTAACATATTAAGAGAGATCACTAAGGTACTAAAACTAAATATAAAAGCTCCGAGAATGCAAATGAAGGATCACAACTACTAAGAACACAAAACAACAATTCCTCAAAGTATAATCCAATAGCCACAAACAACTCTCATACAAATCAAGAGCTACAAACACATATTCTACAAGCCAAGAGCGACAACCACCAAGAGCCTCAAGAGGATAAACGAAAGAGAAAGATGAAAGTGTCACAACAATCTTCCATGAAGTCTCTTGTGTGGGTGGGTGTGGGACTAGAAGTACTCATGGCCACCCTTATTAAGACTTGAGCCACGTTAATTGTGGGTAGCTAAAACAATAGATACAAAGTTAACAACCTCTTAGTCTGGATTGAAATCATGATAAAAGTTAGAGCCCTTAGACAAGGGCCGTCTTACTCCAAGTTATGTTTTTGAAACCACATAAATAGACTAATTCACAAAGATGAAAATCCATTGCCTTGGGCTTTGAGATGAGAATACGTAGATGCTGCAAAACCCAAGTTGTTTAGTGACACTCCCATACAAGTACAAATGTTGTGTATTTTTAAAAAGTCCTTCATACATGTACATAACTATAAGTTATAATTTGTATAACATATGTATACATATAGTTGTACATGGTTAGTACAATGCACCCCAAGAGGCACTCCTCAAGTTTCTCGGACCCGGACTCCCATCCTTAGCCCATTCATCCACATCCACTTATCTACATACACCCTAAACTCCATAATATCAACCTCCATAATGCCACTCACTCTCTAATATCCCGAAACCCTAGGGAATGGATGTTCGTAGTTCAAATCTCACTCCTTATTGTCACCTTTCTCTCCCTTATATCATGAATTTTGTCATTAATGCAAACCACCAAAGAAGTCAACCCACACCCTTGCATTGCGCCATGTGTCAATATGTGGAGTGTCACCTTCTTCTTCTTCTTCTTCTTCTTCTTCTTCTTCTTACACTTGTTGAATGTTGGTGCATGCATCTGCCACATCGCCCGGGAAGGCGAAGCGGAGTGGACCACACCACCCCATTTAATATGTTGCACTTTGTGTTATTCCATAGTGTCACATGCTACACTAATTCACTAGTATCACGCATCCATGTTAACACTACAAAACTCCGTAATATCACGTGCACTTTGGTTGCCACAGGTGTGATACTACGGAGTTTAGAGTGTATATTCATCCGCCTTCACTTCTCTAACTCAAAAACTTGAGGACTCAATCGGGGCCTCCCTCCCTAAATGAGATGTTAAGTGGAGGCACTATGTACGTTTGTGAGGAAATAGGGTACTCTTTACACTTTACCACCCAGAACTTTAAAGAAATGAGTTCCTCGTGAAACTCTTTTGAGGACATTGAATGGAGAGGCTTATAAAAAAACTTTAAGCAAAGTACAATATTTGCATATATACTACGTGTGTATCGTGTGTATTAGCCCATTAACTGAGAGGGCACACACGCCCTTCCAACTACGACATCGAGTCAAACTAGACCTTTGATTTGCCTATTTAACGACCTAATTTGGAGTACACACAGATTATTTTTTACATACAAATAACATACTTATCTCACTAAAAGACAAGCCGGACTTAAGAGCGCTCCGGTCAAAACGGACCTTTGATTTCTATTTATAGAACTTTGGTGTCATAACCTACTTATAGCTACATGTTCTACAACTATATAGTATTAGTAGTTGTGATCAATGGGGATCAAATTTGAATCTCATTCGGAATATCATTATTAATGTAGTAGTTGGATCGGAGGTTTGACCAAGGAAGGGTTGTTCAAAACAACTTTGTACCTCGTCCTTCACGTTCAATTCCTAAATGCTTGGGCCTATTTTCAAGGAAGTCAAAGCACTACATACATTATGAGTGAGTTTTTGTTTACTTGAAGGAGCGCAAATCTAAAGTAAAATCCTACATAAGTAGGTAGTCAAATGTGTATTGAAGTTGCTAAGACCAAATTTCAACGTGATTGGACCGTATTTGAAATGGTTATGATTTTTTTTCGTGTAGAAATGATTAAATTGAAAATAAATCACATGTAAGCATGAGATTTCATCCAAGTTTTCATTTTTGGTGGAGATAGTGTCTATTCAGTAGTAGGTAAGAAGTTGTAAAGGAAAAAGTTACATGAGGCATATGCTTGAAGCATCCTTAGAATTCAATTTGCATTTTGGGCACTTAAATTTTAGTTCTCTCAAACGTGTGGAACTACAAATCAGGTCTGAATGGCCCATTTCCAAACACCACCCCATTTTTGCAACTTAGACCAACATGTTTCCGTGCAACACAATATCAATCTTTGACCAATGTTTACATGTCAAGATTGAATTTCAACTTAGCCAAATGTCAGTGGCTAAGTTGACAACTAGGTTTAGATTGCAAGCATATTTAGGTGCCACAATTGTCAATTACAAGTTTCAAGCATTCTCGGTGTTCTAACCGATCGGTGATTAGAAAGAGGGTAGCCTATATATCACAAAGTACATGTTGAAGAGTATATCCATTTAGAAAATCCATAGTATTTTGGTTCTTGCAAAAATATTCTTAAAAATATATGAATTGCTTCTTGTTTCTATATCTCAAACATGGGGATTCCCCCCCCCCCTTTTCTTTGAACATACCTAAACCACAAATACGTTGAATTGCTTACCTAGTCGGGAATGGGTCAACTACCTTCGTGGTGGTGGAAAGCCCAGGCACCTAATAACCTTCTAACTGCATTAACCTCTGGATGTGCTCGTATACCTATTGGTTGGATACAAGTTGATTAGTGGGGTGCAACTGCCAACTATACTTTGAAGTAGTACAATTTGAACCAGTATTACATATTGAAATCATTGCAAACTAGGACACATGGTGGACCATAAGGGATCAATCTAATCATGTATGCAACTTGGGGTTGAGGTATGTGGGCTTTATGTGGTCGCTCTATAAATGACAATAAAACTTTGAAATGATAGTATGTGTCATTTGCAATTGCGAACCAATCCAAATTCTTGAGCCCATCCAAATTTCAATTTTCTTGTGGAGTTGGCAATGGCAACAATGTAGAACTTTGAAACCTTGAAAGCACAATTTCAACTTTCCAACATATGTAGGAGTTTGGAAGCCAAAATAAAATAAAATTACATGAGCACATGACACCATTTATTATTAGTGTGGATCACCATCTAGAATTATATAGTGCTATAACTTCTTACATAGAATTTTGATTTTTTGCCATTAATGTTTTTTATAAGTTGTGTGTATTGTACATTATCAGTAGTGTTGTATTTGTAGAAAATTGCATCATGTATATATATATATATATAGAGCTGATTAATCTTGTCTGGATTAGAGTCATGTCACAATAGGTCATGTCACACCTATTGTAGAGTTATGTTATGTAAAGTCATTGACAACATACATCCTTGTTGGAATAAGGTCTTGATAATCTCATGGTATATATATGTGTGTGTCCTTCTTAGTTATGAAATGTTTCCAAGAAGTCACAGATATGTGGTACTTTCTGTTTTATCGGTTGTCCGTTAACCATAATTTATATATGAGTCGTTATAGACCCTTATATTCATATCTGGATCAGACCAGTCTAGAGAGTGTCCTGGTATTATATTCACAGATATAAGCTCACTTCTTATTCTGTAGTTTTAGATATTTCATGTGGTCAGTATCTCAGCAGTTAATCACCAACTGAGCAGACTTAGTTCATCATTCCATCTAAACTGAACAACTCTTCTTAGTCAGCAATAGGACTTGTAGTATAGAATATATACTCGTCCTAAGTTAGTGTCCTCAACAACAGGTCCATATATACCCTTCATGATTTTATAGTAAAAAAGATCCAGTAACTTTTGAAATCACCATCAACCCATTTTCCTTCTTTCTCAATCTGCAATATCTCAACAGTACTTTATGTAGTTCGAAATAGTCTGTTCAAAGAATACTGAATCAAAGAATTTACAGGGACAGATCCATGGGTATGTTTCCTCTGTAAATTTATAGCATCCTGAAGTATAGTCAGATTATCACCACGTCTTATATAGACAGGAATTGTACTTAACATCATTATTAGAGTATTATATGAAAATTATCACGAATGATAATACTCATCACCACTTTTCTAGGAGAAATTTCAAGAAAGATAAGTGGTGAAGGGACAATTTCTTCCGAAGGTGCACCGCACTTGTAGAAGAGGTCCTCACCTGTGCCCATGCTCCCAAAATTACCAAGAGATAAATTAGTAGAGTGTACAACAGGTGTAGGCGGACCAACTTACTTGTTATCGATGTCAACAAGGCAATGCTACTTCCATGGAAATAGTTAACATACTCTTATATATATATATTGAATTGCTTATGAAGAAGCATTTGTCATTCTTGAATCAAGAAATAAATGATAGATGTTAAAGTACATAAACTGATAATCACAAGAACTCATATATATCGTCAAGTGTAGAATCATTTGATCGACACCTTATACTCATCTTGTGATGAGCTATTCTTTTTGGTCATCTTGAAGAACAGTGTGATCAGAGTATATTGAGGCAATCGGCTCACAACCCTGCTTCACAGACTGAATCACCGAAATATTTCCTATGGTATCAGGATTTCGGGCATTCAGGGATATGTTCAGTAATCTTTGAGGAACTACACCTCACGCTCAGAGACTGCACTCGCAGACTTATCTCCTCTCTACTTCACAGCCAACCTCTGTCACTCAGCACTATCCATCCGCACTATAGAGGTGAGCCGTAATGGCATCGAGGGAGTTCCTTCAGCGGTGCTTTCTGGGGCTACAATCCCCTTCTTTATATTGTGATAGTACTTTTTTCACGGGCAGCCCGTCAACTTTTTGGACAGGAGCCCTTAAATCAAGAAGTAGAGAGAGAGAGAGAGAGAGAGAGAGAGAGAGAGAGAGAGAGAGAGTCTCTTTGCCCGCAAGCCTGAAGTCCACTTCGGGGTGGCTTCCATGCATGGCAAGCAAGGATAAGGTGGGGGGAGCCCACGGTGGTGTGTGTGCATAGTGGGTTGAATGTAAAGGTAAGGTGATGGGGTGGTGGTCACCCTAGGTGTATATGGGTTCATGGGTGAGGTAGAGAGATGGTGGTGGCATATGTCAAAGTTCTTGTAAGGCTTTGTTTTTGATATGTACGTGCGATCCTTTACCATAAGCTAAGAGAGTGGAGAGACATGGTTGCGGTCGATGCATTTTTGAGGTTTTGTGGAGAGTGGGGCAGTGGTGAGAGGAGGCAAGTTGATTGGCTTCGAGTTTTTGTTTGTCCAAAATTAAGGCGGGGAGGGAGGCAAGGGCTGTGGATTGTGGGTATTTTTGTAGAGTTTGGATTTTGGTGGTGAGGAGCTTCAGTTGGTCACAGAGTTGTTGTAGATTTGGTGAATGTATGCCGCCTCGTTGGCCGGTAGTGAGGATGATGAGGGGTAGCGAGTGCAACCATGAGAGGGGTACATTTGTCCATTTTGTGTTGGATAACCGAGTCTAGGAATTGTTGTGACAATAAGTGAAATCGATATATTACAAAGAAGTTTCCTCCATGGGTCGGAGTGGGAGGGAGTCATTTTGGCCAGAATGTGTGCTTGTGACAATTTCCCATATATTGGCCGATCCTAAATTTTGGATTTAGTGTGATTTGCACTAGAGAAATTTGGATGGGTCCAGGAGGAGTTGGAGAGGGGGAGGTTTAGATGTTTGTGTGAATTTGGGTGGTTGGAGATGATGATGTCTTAGAGTCGTTGTTTGTGTGAGAGAAGGACATCAAGGTTGTGTATGGGGCCTGGGCTAAAGTGGGTGTTGTGTGGGAAGTATGGGAGGGTGGAAGATGTCAATGGGGTCTCCATTGGTGGGTGCATTTTCCAAGCCTGACTTTGGCTAGTTTATCAACTTTCTCGTTGCGTTGTATCCTAGTGTGTGATTGTACTTTGTGGAGGTGGACCGGGTGTGGGCGTTGGGCAAATTGGGTGAGTATGTTGTATGCAGTGATGTATAATCTAGGCACCTTACTATAATTTGTCATTGAAGGTCTAGTGCCAAAAACAAATAGCAAGCTCAACCATCAAGTTTCTCATTTAGTGTAACGTGCAAGGTTGACATGTGCATGGGGTCAAGCCACAATACCTAGAATTGGTCCAATTTGAATGAAATAGAAAAGAGAGAGAGATGCGATGCCAACTATAACTTGACATGAATAAGAGACTCCTCAATGTGCAAGGTCTCATGTGAACAAGTAACGTGCAAGGTTTCCATGTGGATGGGGTGTAAGCCACAATATATAAAAGTGGTCCAATGTTGATGAGATTAAGAAATTCTCTAATTCAAGTGCTAAAGTCAAAAGGAGGTATGTAACATGCAAAGTCTCCCTATGAATGGAGTCCAACCACGATACCTTGAACCGGTCCAATGTGAATGAGATTGCAAAGAAGAGGGAGATGGACAACTATTGGTGAGCACCCATAACCTATAGTTATGGGTCATTTAGAAGTCATAACTGTATGGTTATGACTCCTAAAGTGGGCTCAACCAAGTATCCTCCCATTTATGGAAAGGAAATGGTACGCACAAGCTGACTAATATTATGAATATAGTATGATCTTGCCTAATAATGGGAAAATCTTGTAACTGTACAAGTTTTCATTGAAACAGGTCAAATACTTGTATCAAACATTACATGGCATCTGTGCATAGCATCTAAGTATATATTTATGCTACGTAACATTGCCGACTTGCACATACTCACCATATCCAAGGTTTCAACATGCTTAAATGATTCTTGCCAAGGTGCCAGAAGTGCAGAAGATTTTTCGAGTCCATTTACTCGAGGACTTTTGGATACTCGAAATGAATCAAACAACAAAGACAGTTGTTCCTCCCAAATTCTCAAATTCCGAAATTGTGGGTGTCCCTTTTCTCTTTCCATGGTTGAATGGGTCCTGCATTCTTACATTCCTGGTCTTGGCGATAAAGTTTTCTTAATTCCTGGTTACTCAAAGTGCATGTGGTCCAAGAGACTCTTCGCTCATTCTTATGGTCTGTTGCTTTAAACCCATCTCCCTCACTCCTCTACTCCCATTCTCTCCTTCCGGATGTTGTGCAAGTAGATTTTGGAATTATGGGTCCCCCTTTTCTCTTTCCATGGTTGAATGGGTCCTGCATTCTTAAATTCCTGGTCTTGGCGATAATGTTTTCTTGATTTCTGGTTATTCAAAGTGCATGTGGCCCAAGACTCTCTTCACTCATTCGTATGGTCTGTTGTTTTAAACCCATCTCCCTCACTCTACTCCCGTTCTCTCCTTCGGGATGTTGTGCAAGTAGATTTTGGAATTATGTTTCAGAAAAGAGCCAGGTCGGAATTCTTTTGGTTCCATTTTTCAGTAACCCCTTGCTACGAGCGAGCCGATAGAAGTTCAGAATTGTAGTTTCACAATCAAACCCCTTGGGTTGCGCCAGAATGCAAGGTCAATCTAATAGAGATCATGCACAGTAGACACAGAGGAATCTTAAAATCAGAGCTTATGACCCATAAAAAAAAAGAGGTGCATCCATGAGTTTGCACTTTCAGCCGATATAAGGATAAATGCGGTATGATACATATCATGTTATGACGAATACAACCAGGACCGAGATAGTCCTATTCGTGCACGAGCCAACTATCCGAGGAACAGACTATGCTGGAGACACAAATGCAACAAGACATTCTGCATTTTGGATACTTGACTTCTGAGAACGATCGAGGCACAGAGCAACTTAAGGACATGAATCTCAGAATTTACAAATTAATGGTCGCTATACGATCCACACAAACCCCAGACTCCGCAGAACAAGGGCAGATTTTCTGACATCATGATTTGAATGGCAGTTTGAAGGAGGTCATTTCCCAGGTTCTTGATATGATTCTGGCTCTGATTGCTCGTCCCTGCCCCTTCTGGGTGCAGACATGGCAAGCTCGGCCTCAGCCTCCCGTCGTCGATGATATCTGACCTTCTCTGTCTTGCAAGCTCTGCTGCAGCTTCAGCAGATTGTTTCCGCCTCCTGTTACGGCGCCTCTCGAGTTGTGCCTCTTCTTCCTCCCACTTGTCTGTCAATTTAGACACAATGCTTGCAGTGCTTTCATCAGCTTCATCGTCCATTTCCACAACAGCAAGTTGGCTGCCATATAGAGGTTGTCGTAGATGACTTTCTTGCATGTCTTCGTTGCCAATGGCTTCCTCCCCTACCACGTCGCAAAGCAAGAGGAAGCCTCTTACGTCCTCTTCCTTACTTTGATTTGTCGCTTCCATCCTCTCAAACCGAACTGATCCTATCTTTCGAGCATTGCCAGCAAGAATCTGAACACAATTCGAATCGGTCATATCAATCATTGGTTTCCCGGAAAATATTATTCGGCCACACAGATAATGGACGACATGATACTAGGTGTTGTCGAGAGTTGGTGATTTCACGTACATCCAATCGATATTTATGAAATTTGTCTCTCTGATCCTCCTGATGATGTTCACCATCTCCATCTCGCCTCCCACCTTGAACTTCTGCCTTCTGAAGTACAACCTTGGTGCTCTGAGCCTCTGTCTAGTATGAGGAATGTAGCCAGAGGCCTTACATACAAACCCTGACAAGGTTTCATAGTGTCATAGTTTCACGGTTTCATCCACGTCAAAAACCACATCGAGCCTTTGTACCACATAACAGTCTTTTTCCGAATTTCCTCCTGCATTCATAAACGGCCAGCATTAATTTCATTTCTTCGATAAGATGAGCGAGACAACA
This sequence comes from Polytrichum formosum, assembly GCA_964035585.1. Lineage (NCBI taxonomy): Eukaryota > Viridiplantae > Streptophyta > Polytrichopsida > Polytrichales > Polytrichaceae > Polytrichum > Polytrichum formosum. The sequence goes on along the minus strand of OZ037940.1, from coordinate 28,503,078 downwards.
GTAACAAATGAAGATACCTACAAGTACTCTATGAACATACGTTTACAGGTCGAAGGTACCAAGAAACACTCCATGAGCATAAGCAGAACTCTATGGACATGCAGAACCAGATCATACAGTCTAATAGTCTGTCTTTGACCAATTGAGCATGGACTGGCAACGAGCAAGGACCAGAAGAATGAGATTAGAATCCTTATACATTAATTCAAGTGTTATCCGATATTCTCACTATTCTCAAAATAGAATTATAAGTTCGTAATTAATAAATGATGGTCACTCCGGCAGTTTCTGTCCGGACATTGTTTCCCTTCATGATCCTTTTGGTTTATAGGTTATTTGTTACAATAATTTGAACATGCCAGAATTGTGCGAGTACATCCTTATAATGCAATTGCTTCATATGTCCGTAGCGAAGTCGAAACTGTTTAGGGTCTAACCTCGTTCCAGAGTTCGCAATTCCTCGACTGTTGAGGTTTTGTGATTGAGCGCGAACTGGTATAGTGATGTTCCATCAACAGAAGAGAAAATGTAAGAATCCACATCCCACCGCTACAACTCTTCTTCCCCACGCCCCATCATGCCTGCTGCGTACCCTAACCACGGAATCACGCACCACCGTCGCCATGCCTCCGCAACCACGCAACCAAATCCCAATCCCGAGCTGGTTTGCATCTCGCTCCAGAGATACCATACCCTAATTTCCGCCACTTCTACAAACCACGGAACGGATAGACAACATGTTCGCACTCCCGCAACAAGAAGCAGAAGGCGGGCAGAATTAGGATGATGCCCGGTGCGAGGAGGTAGTGAGCAATTTGTGAAATTTGTTCAACAAGCTCAGCAATTATGCACTTGACTCCTCCGCAAGCTCCGTGAGCGTACGAAATTTTGAATGCGCCTCCTGGAAGCCGCACCAACTTCATTGATAGTCTCTAGCCGTGGTTTCCAGGAATCGCAACGGGTGAGGGTGGGTTGCGCACTCGTCAAGTGCATGCCTCGAAGGTCAGGGGTTGAGTAGCTGACCAGAGACGCTTCCTGGCCTCGAACTGTCACTTGAGCGAAACCAGGTGACGACTTGCTGCGCTTGATCTCCACGGTGAAATTTTCTTTGTTGAAGCCACCGCTGCCGCCTTCTTCACTGCTGCTCTTCTTCTCAGCGTCCTCATCTTGGAACTTGTGACTGGGGAGGACATAGTACAGACGACCGCCTTCGAGCTCCCGGTCTCCCGACATAGCCGACTTCATTGTCAGAGCAGCGATCATGGCACTGGAATGGCACACGTTGTGCCCGGGATACATCTCCATAAGCTCCTCCACCATCACCGGCCTCTTAAACACTTCAATGGTGCCGTCTGGCCGGATCACCTTCACCGGTGGCCCTTGCCACTCATCCTGCACTTGCTGCCCCTTGCTGTTCATACACAGGTAGTTTCCCATCTCCCTTTCACTACGTCTCTCCCCTCCTGTCCGCAGCCTCTAATACCACCACCTGCGCACCTTACTCTCTACACTCACACAAGAAGCAACGCCTGCACAGCTCTTCAGCTCTCAACTCTTCAGCTTACACGCAGTGTCCAACATTCCGATGATCTCCCAATGTCAGCTGCCTGCCTGGACACCCCAAGGGCGCCACCCCGAACTCCTGCAAACCGAGACACTGATCGACTCACACAACAAGCAATGTCCCTACGTCTCTCCCCTCCTGTCCGCAGCCTCTAATACCACCACCTGCGCACCTTACTCTCTACACTCACACAAGAAGCAACGCCTGCACAGCTCTTCAGCTCTCAACTCTTCAGCTTACACGCAGTGTCCAACATTCCGATGATCTCCCAATGTCAGCTGCCTGCCTGGACACCCCAAGGGCGCCACCCCGAACTCCTGCAAACCGAGACACTGATCGACTCACACAACAAGCAATGTCCCTACTTCTAGACTTATAGATATAAACGCCGGCTCCAGATGGAGCGAGCATTAATGAAGAGCCTCTTCGTTCGCAGGCCCCCCTACCTCTTCAGCTCCTTCTGCTGCTGCTGCTGCTGCTTCTTCTTCTTCCTTGAGTTCGGCTTGCTCGTCGTCGTCGCCGCTGCTCTGCTACTGCATGCGTAATTTGGTTCACACCTTGAGCGACTCTACTGACAGAAAGTCACACCGAAAAAGACCATGGAAGAGGGCTCTTAAGAGTGTCTCCGAGAGCGCCGGAGCACAGTAAATGAGCCAATTTGAGCAATACGCAGCTGGAGTTTGACTACGCCCTGACTTTCCCAGCGATGTAAGCGGTGGGGCGCGAGCTAGCGAAGCTTTTCGGAGCGATTCCTTACGATTCGATAGTTGTGAGCACGGCCGTAGCCGAACCCCCTGCCCCGCCATCGCCGGTCAAGCTCCCAGGAGAGATTCCCAAGACTGCATCCTACCCCTTACGTGGCGCTTCCTCCACCTTCCGATGGAAGATCCAACGGCCCTCGTGGGCCCGGGTCAACTCGACGATCGCTCCGCACTGCAGTCAGTCGTTGGGATTCTCATCAATCAACACATCCTCCAGGATGCTAGCTGGGTCGGTTGCTTGGATGCACAGATTTCTCGCATGTATGGATGGAGGAGTGGATGAAGAGTGTACTTTCTCGTCGAGGAATGTTCGCGGGGCACGTGGTGGTGCGACAGTGGATGATATTTGAGACGAAAGGCCCCCCGTACAATGTACATGTGTACTTGGATGAAATTGTTGGACTGGACTGGACTGGACTGTGGACTGGACTCGGCTTGGGTGTTGAATCATTTGATGAGGGGTTCAGGATGGATGAATGGGTGTGTCGATGAATATGTGAACTCTGTCAAGGGTGCGGGAGCTTTGATAACCCGGTTTTCCATAGTTGAATCGGATGGGAACGGGGAGTACGTGGATGAAACTCCGTGCGTTTGTGAGGGATGTGCAGATCTCGCAGTGCGTTTTTTGTGGGATCCGATGCGATACTAAATATTTCAATTTAGTGTCACCGATTCTACTTGTGTTGGTCAACGCTAATTGTAAACCGCCCGTGTGGCGTCACCAACACTAAATGTAAACCTAACATTATTTATCATTCCTTGTTAAAAACAACTTGGGCATTATAGATTTACAATGTTGCAATTACTATCACTTACTAAGCGATTTTTCATTCAAATGTCAATCATCCATGACAACATTTCATACATAAATGTTAGGATGCAAAATATACCAAACTCTGTAAGTATTGGATTATAGAATTGTATGTTGAGAGGGCAGTACTTGTAAACTTATTCATACCCAGTGTCGTTAGGTAAGCTACCATAGTGACATAAATTTCCATATGACACTAACTACAATATCTAGTGTAGTATGCTCCCGGTCGACAAACGTTGTGTATGTGCTAGGAATTCGAAAATTGCCCAAGACCTAGGTTCCTAGATCCACTAATACCATGCCCACACTAGGGCCAGTCGTTGGTCCTAGGTAGTAGGAGGAGTCCTTTTTGATAAGGAAAAAGTGCATCTCTTTCTGAAATGTATTGCTACCAGTAAGGATTAAGTCCTATCAAGATGGAAACTCTCTCCCACTAGTGTGGCCCAGTCATTGGTCCTAGTGTGGGCATGGTATAAGCCGTCTTGGTTTTGTGACCGATTGGTGATCGAAAATAGGGTAGCCTATATCACGATTATAGGTCAAAGAGAATGTCCACTTAGAAAATTCATAGTAATTTTTTTATTGTGAAAAAAAATTATGAAAAGAATATGAGTTGCTTTTGATATCCATTTCTCTACATGAAGATTTTTTTTCTCTCATTAGACCTAAAATTGCATACATGCTAAATTGCTTAACTAGTTGGGAATGGGTCAATTTTACCTTATGTGGGAAGCCCCTAGAAAACACAATAGTTTGAATGGACAAGGCACTCTCATCTAGATTCCACACACCAAGCAAGCCACCACATGACTATTGAATGAAAAACTAATTGACAATCTAGACTTTCACCTCTATAACATTATTCAACTTATTGACCAGGTTGGGTGGGGTCGGCAACATGTCATGTAAGGATTGCTCGTCTAAGTAGATTTAGCCTAATAAACTTGGGTGAAGCACTATCACATAATATTATTAAAATGAAACAGTTGATAGCAGTTGAATAATGTTATGTCAACAGTTGGAACAAACCCATCCCTAATCCTTCTATGAAAACTAATCGATAGTCCAAACTTTCAACGGAACGGATAAAACCCATCCACACTGAGGAATGGGGATGGAAGACCGTGTCACAAAGTCACGGATGCAAGAAAAACAATAGAAAAACAGAAAACATCGAATGACCAATATTGGTGCACTAGTCTAGGAGTGGATTAATTCTTGTGTAGACCCAAAATGGTTCATTATAAAAGTTAGCCCGAAAAAAGATGCAGTGATTGACTTGATAGGTCATGTTTCACACCACTTGGGATCAATTTTGGGTGCCATTAAGTTAATTGTTTTATGTGCATTCGTATGCATAGAAGGATATTTTGATGCTCAAATTAGGGAGACTCTATTGTACAAGAAGGGGTTTGACTTACTTGCCTCTTTGGACTAATTCTTGTAAAATTTGGAATAAAATTGCAAAACAACTTGCATGACTCATCATTTCCTTAACTCCATCTATGAAAAATATTGCACAAATTTCAAACCACTCTTTCTAGGCAAAGCAACTTATTTTCGCCATTTTTTGTTTTTCTAGCTTATACGGGGCATATTTGAACTTTGTAGCATTGTTCAATGACCATGACCATCGCTTTCAAGAGAACTCTCATTGGTTGAGAGACAAGCAACAGTGTCACTTCGTTTATGTCAAAGCAATGTGTCCGAGTCAGTTCGCTTTATCCTATGTCCAGTGACCATAGCTTTTAAAAAGTAATGTGGATTTCTCTTGGTCATAGTCTTTAGAACATTGACCACCACCAAAACCATGAGAAATCCTAAATCATTTTTTTTCACAGTCCTTTAGTCACATAAGCTCATTCCACATAAGTAGTAAGTACTAGGCATCCACACTTGCCATGTTGGAATTCCAAGCAACCACCGCAATTTGCAAGCTTCCATGAATATGCCAATCGACCTTAACCCAAATTTCTAAACTTCGGCCAAGAATAGCTAACAAATACCACGTTATCGATTTTCCTCATCCAAATGTATTTGAGAGTTGGATAATGAGCCTCAATGTACATTTCGAGCCTCAAAAGCGGAAGGTCCTTTTAAAATCTGCTATTCATTCCCTTAAGCATGTTGGTAGGGGTAAATCATTTGGTTTTTCAACCTTGTAATTGTGCAATATTACTATTGCTTTTTAACCACCTAATGTTACAAGTTTGGTACCATCCTTGGATCATGGAAAAATTGCTTCATTCAAAGTTCAGTATAAGAAGAAGTTCAATTTTGGAATGGGTTCTCTCTTAGTTTTATTTTTCTACCACTCAACATGACTTGAGGAAAGTAGTGCGCAGTATAAAGCAAGCTATTATGCAATGCTCTCAAGTGTGGAGAGAGATGAATCCCCAAATCATACAAAACAATTGGAGGATATCCAAGATTTTACTGGCAGACTGGAGTGTTAATTTTCCATATATGAACCTTATGGCGGGACACCGGTGTCCCACATAAACCGGAGCCAAAAAATGCATTAATTACATTTTTAGGGTAGGGGGTATCTCCTATACAGAGAGGGGGAAGGTGTTGGCACATGCATCATTTGCAATGGCGTCGAAGAAGACCGAGGAAGAGTGTAGTCAAGAGCTAAACAAGAGAATGTGGTTGTTAGTGATTGAAAATAAAAACCAACTTCAAACATCACATTGTGTACAAGACATCGAGATAAGCTCAACGCCGCTTTGATCGCCTTCAACCGACCATTTTTGACGTCGACACAGGCTTTATGCGAGAACCGGTGCATTATGGGACACCGGGGTCCCGCCATAAGGTTCATATGATGAACATGAGAAATTGAGAATGACAAAAGCAACAAAAGAATTGACAAGTCTCGTTTCCTCTTTGAATTTTGGAAGTGATGAAATGCCTGTTGAAGAATGTGTGCAATTGGCAAGAGAAGAAATTGTTGATGTAGAGTACATCATGGCCGAGTTGGTGGATTTGGCATGGGGGTAGAGAAATCCATTTGGGTTCATATTTAAATGAAGAGCCAATGGAGGGGAATGATGTCAGCCAACACCAATAGTCAAGCTTCCTCGAGCCTATGAGTATACCCAATTACTATCAATTTTGCATTGGAGCATCCTTTGGAGTTTTCAGTTGTAGATGTGATGAACATGCAATTTTTTAGGGATAAATTGAACAAGATGTCAATTTCCAACATCTAACAAACATCATCAGAAGACTAGATTCTTGTTTATGTAGTGTGTGATATTGTGAAGGCATCATCATGGGACTATAATTTTTTCTTAACACCCATATTGTGTGACGTTGTGAACATATTTCTTTAATGAAAATGTTCTTTCATACTTATGTACACTCTAAACTCCGTAGTATTACACCTATGGCAACCAAAGTGCACGTGATATTACAGAGTTTTGTAGTGTTAACATGGATGCGTGATACTATAGAATTAGTGTAGCATGTGACATTATGGAATAACACAAAGGATATGTGAGAACAATTTGAATTCGTTCTCCCGTCACCTATGCTAGTGTGGTCCACTCCACTTGGCCTTCCCGGACGATGTGGTGGACGCATGCACTAACATTCAACATGTGGCATAAGAAGAAGAAGAAGAAGACACTCCACATGTTGACACATGGCGCAATGCGAGGGTGTGGGTTGACTTCTTTGGTGGTTTGCATTAATGACAAAATTCATGATATAAGGGAGAGAAATGTGACAATAAGGAGTGAGATTTGAACTACGAACATCTGTTCCCCAGGGTTTCGCAATATTAGAAAGCGTGTGACATTATGGAGGTTGATATTACGGAGTTTAGGGTGTATCTTCATTGTGCATATAAAATGACACTTTATATTGAAATTAGGCCATTTTCTTGAAACCTCGATAGTACGACATTTGAGGCCAAAATGTCATATTATGCATAATACGACATTCGGATAATTCGACACTTCTTGCACGACCAAACGTGTCATATTTAAAGGGGAGAATAGTACATATATACCACATTTCTAGGGTCAAACTGACTAATTATGGGATCTTCTAATAATCGATGTTAATTATAAGCAAGTCAAGTGTGTTAGTGGTTATCCCCAGCTTGCAGGAGGCATCTCTAGAGGAGATCCCATCCGATGCTTAAATTAACTTTCATTTGTATACATGAGTGGAATGGGCCTTTCGAGTTCCTCATCCATCTCCTATATTTCATCCACATCCGTCCAAACAAAGACTTACCCTAAATATTGTGTTTAGTGTCGTATGGTATTTTATGTCACTGTGGTAACTTTTCTAATGACACTTCTTGATGAATGACTTTAAAAGTATTGTCATGGATGATTGAAATTTGGATGAAATCTATATCAATAATTGAAACAAAATTTGGTATATTCATGCATCTTAACAATTCTGTAATGTAACGATTCCTATATTGTCATGGATGAATGAAAAATCACTTAGTGAGTGATGGTGAGTGCAACATTGTAAATATATAATGCCCAAAGGTTGCTACACATAACAATGTTTTGTGGGACTGACAATATTCCACAGAATATTTCCCACATTCAGATTGAATGTGAGGAATATTAGGGAATATTTTGTGGACTATTGTTAGTCCCACAAAACATTGTTATGGATCTGAATAATGTTATGCAAGGAATGACAAATAATGTTTGGTTTACATTTAGTGTTGGTGACACTACATATGCAATTTTACAATTAGTATTGAGCAGCACAATTAGAATTGGTGACATTGAATATAATATTTAGTGTAGGTACCCTTCTTCCAGGGTGGGTTTGGCAAAAATTAAATATTTTGGTTACTATCTAATAATGCCATGTCAACATTAAAATTTACTCTACTATTCAAAACAATTAGAAATCAAAGTGTCTAAACCTTGAACATATTGACTCAACATTACTCAGCCATAGTAGTCAACAGTGTATATGTTTGACAAAGTTTTTGCAAGTTTTTCACTTTTGACATGCAAAAACTCGCACAAAAAATAAATGCACGTCAATTGACACGCACAATTTAGAAGTTGACACGTACTGTGACTTGCGAAGAAAAAAAACACATGTCAATTGACACACTTGAAACTAAAATGACACGTATTACTAGGCAACTTAAGTATTATAAACTGCAGCTCAAGTATCCGGAAAACATAACCCATAACAGTAGGAGAACTTTCTACACTCACTTACATACTTAAGTTCAATGTTGTTCTTGTAATTTCCTTTGTAACCGGGAAGGCTCTACAGTTGAGACGGTGATCAGACAGGTGGTGGAGGCTAAGTACAAGGCCGACCAGACCATTGTTCTTGGTCTCTTGCGGATGTATTTCCACGACTATTTTGTGCAAGTATGTGAATGAAAAATTTGCCCTAGCAGATCTCAAAAAGTGATGCTTTGGTTGGTTAAATATTGGGTTAATTATGAGGCGTCTCAGCTTGACACTGGGATGATTTGAGGTAGACTTTGCATAATGCAAAGATCCCCTTCGAATTGAATCTAATGTACAATGTACAATTCATAATGCCTGAATTGAAGCTAGGTTGGAAGCATTATTTTTGTTGGTTATGTGATTTGAATGCCATCAACGTTCACAAGTCCCTAAAGTTCGTCACGTACTTTGAATCAATGGTAGATAATCCACTCTCACCAGTGGCACCGCCTACATTTGTGATAAATACTTTTGTGTGGCCTTAGTCACTTGAATTGAAGTTTTAAAATGGGAGGAGATGTAGAGTGCTTTGTTTGATTGAAAATTGGGGAAAATAGCTGTCTCAGCTCAGCATGATTTGAATTTTGAGGTCTTGCATAGGGCAGAGATCCCCTTCAATTGAGTTTAATATACAATGTGAAATTTTCATTGATTAAATGCAATGTTTGAGTTGACGTTCAAGGGATTAGGTAGGATATGAAGAAAGAGGAGCCGTATGATTCTATCAGAGGGGGAAGACCAGTAGTTGTGCACTTGGGTGTAATATTGGATTTTTATCGGTGTTCACAAGGCCCTGAAGTTTGTCACCTGATCTATCCCAATATCTAAGATGTTGAGAGATATTCCACTCTCACTAGTTTTACCCTCTACACCTGTGGTAGACACTTTGTTTGGTCAATGCCCAACTATACTGATTATCCCATGTAGTGTGTGTGGTAGTAATTCCCGAAACATGCATTATTTTGTCAAAAATGAAAATTAGTTAGGGGTGAACTTTTTACTGAGTGATACTGAATTCATGAATACATGTCCATTTACCATACATTTCAAGATAATTAGTGTGTGCTCTAAGGTGTTTGTAGAGTGCAATGTAGCTAAACTTTATAGCCCTTGTAAATATCCAAGCAATGATAGTGACCGAATCACAAATACCGAATTGTGGCTTGAAAGGATATTGTTGAAGTTTCAATACACTGAAGAAGAAAGTGACATGTGTAAGGGAGAACTCTTGGAATTTACAGAAACACTTTGACATGAGTGTGAGAACCAAATGATATTTGAGGCTTGGCGCATATGTGGTAGCAATTCAGAATGGCACACAAATTGGCCTAAACTTATGCAACTTTAGTAGAAAATTATGCTCATTCCATCAATTATAGCTTTTTGTGAGAGAGGATTTTCCAAACAAAATGCAATCAAAAGCCACTTGCGCAATAGGTTGAACTTGAAGACCCTTGATGCTCTTATGCGTGTCTCTCTTTGTGGGCTTGAAGTGGATGCAATGGATTGGGCTGCCATCTTCAACATTTGGAGAAACATGCGAGACCGAAGGATACTTACGCTTGATTGATAGGTTTTTTTGTTACAAATCAAGATTGTATTTTGATTATTCAAACTATTAGTTTTCCTAAAATATTGTGTAACCCAAAATTGAGGTGACATTCTAGAATAAAATGTATATGTCAATTGGCATTTCATTTTCGTTTATGAAAATGTCACGTGACACTTTGGATTTGAAGTTGAACGTCAAATGAAATTTGTCAAACATACACACTGGTAGTCAATCCACTGGATCTTGGAACAAATTAATTATAGTATGTGCCTCCCCCCAAAAAACAAAGTAGTTGTATTTGCTTAATGTCCGTACATTCAAGCTAACACTTGGAAATTTGGGTGGAGTTATGTTCCCGGCACTATTCATACGAGGCATTGTTCATCCCGACATTAATCACCGAAAATATTGTTCATATCAACATCATTCAATAAAAGGGTTGGCATTATTCAAACAAACACTATTCATATTGGCATCAATTTCTTCTTATAATCTATATCGCTTTCATAAAGGTAAGATGGAGGAGGCCCATGTTAGATGCTACATATAGAAATGCAACTCAATCACATGGCTAACTGATGTTTTGGATGCATCCCACATTTCAGTAAAAAAAAAATTGTCTTTTTCTTTTTCGTTCACCAAAATAGATTCTCCTTTCATAAAGTCCTCAAAACTAACTAAACTTTGGTATAGGTGGCAAAGGCAACCTCATCTTGGGTGAGGATCTACTTTAAAACATGGCTAAGTCTTTCTTAAGACGTACGGTGCAAAGTAAACTTGGGAAGCCATGTTGTGAGTTGACCTTCATTTGGCCATGTTGTGTCATGACATGATTTATAGATATGTCCGGTTCTTAGGGATCCTTGATTTGCCCATGTTAATGCTTGAACTTGATTTTTCCATCTTGTGGGCTTATTTGGGGTTTGGCATGTGTCTGTGACTTGCCAACTAGTTATGTAGGTCTAATATTCTAGAGTTCTAGAGTTAGATATATGTAGGTGAAAGCTCATACGAGGGAAACGATTACCTGATTCCAATAAAAATAATGTGTAGGTGCCAAAAAAAAGTAAGTAATTGCCACCTAAGTGTTGGACCTCCTTTAAAAACTATTCAGCTCACATAACATTATCCAACTGCATGGTTGTATTTCAATCTATATTTAGCATACGATATGAGCCTCCACTATCTTAACTTCATGGGAAGAAACTGACACCGGTACGACTAATGAATAGTGCCAATATGAATAGTAAGAATATTATGAATAGTGTCAAGTTTTAGTGATATTGTCTCTATTAATACCATTTTCAATGAATAGCACCAGGATGAACAATGATTCATGTCAATAGTGTTGGGAGTATAACTTCGCCCAAATTTCCAAGTGTCAATTAAATAAATAAATAACCAACGTCGTGCAATCCGACGTGAATTTGAGCCCGTTGGCCCTACTCTGCTCAAGAATCCTCTTGTTGTAGGGTGGGGTTTACTGCCTACCTTGCGGTGGGTGGGCTCTTGGCTTCCTACTTACCTAGCTAGTTCTTTTCCGTCAAGTAGAGAGAAGATTTCACAGCAGGAATCGAACTGCCAACCACTCCATTCAAAAATGGGTACCTCTCCACTATCACCTGATAGTTTAAGATCATCTCTGGCCTTCCAAGTGTCAACGTGAATGTATGAATAGAAACGCATATTCTTACTTGGTTTGGGGGACCTTTGGAATATATTTGACATATTCCAAGGTCATGGAACTGACCCACATGGCTAAATAATGTTATGCAAAGAGCCCGTGTCCTTCCAAATCAGATGCCTTCCCCACTATGAGAGTTGTCCAAGTTGAAGATGCTTGGTAAAGCATCTCAAAGCAGTGATTGGGGAAATTTTTGGGCATAATCGGTTGAGATCCTAGTGTTTGCAAGTCCAACCGGTTACATGTTGACATCCTTCGGTTTTCCTATGTTAATTTGAGGTATATTCCACAAATTCCTCTAAAGTGATCGGTAATTCTCCTGAAGTCTTGAACTTCAACCGGTTATTTCTCAAACTCAACCGGTTCATCTGTAATGGCTAGGGCGAAACAACGCATACATTGGTTCCTTGGAGGCAAGGGTTTAGGCATCCAACAAGGAACGAGTGTATGGGTTGGTTCGCCCAAATCATCTATAACTAACTATCGGTTCGCCCAAATCATCTATAACTAACTGCCGGTTCTCCCCAATCATAGTCTCATGCCCCGATCACGGCTGGGGCGAACCAACCCATATATCCGTACCTTACCGGGGAGGGCGAACGGCTGGGGATTCGTGGCACTCACTTAAAATCAACCATCCTACATATTGTGGATGAAGTGGCTTCAATACAAAAAGACCCCCTATGAGGTTGAGGGCCGATTCATTCGAATGTGACATCACTAGACATCCGGTAAGGTACCAATGTATGGGTCGGTTTGCCCTAGCCCCCCGATCACACCAAACTTTCCGTCCGATTCCCGCCGTGAAATTGCTGGGGATTATGTTGAGAAATAGATGTTGGCCCACCACTTTTTGCACTATTACAGCCGGAGATGCCGACGGATGGTGTCATGACTGGTTGGTGTGATCAGCCCCTCAAAGGCATTGTTCATGAACTTAACCTGACATAATCCTGGCCCTACCAACCTCCTTCTTCAGCTAAATCATTTAACACTGGTGTAAACTTGTATTAAATACCAAGCTTACTAATGCACCACTTGCCTTGAAGTACGGTGTTCCCGGAAACTAGGGCTGGGTCCAAGCCTGGGACCAACTTAATGGGAGCTAATTAAAACAACCGCACGCATGATTGGCCATCTTAAACCGAATCAATTTGATGTTGAGAAGGTCAAATGTGAAATGGATGAATTTCATTCATTGCACATCACCCCAAGCATGACTGTAATCATGCCAAATGACCATCTTCGCCCAGCCTCTCTACATTTGGACCAAGTCTTTCAAGTATCCTTTCAGTGGACACCCAGTATTAGGGCCACTTCACACACAAAACTGAGAGCCCGTGACCATTGCACTTCAAGCACTCTCATTGGTGGAAAAGACGGAACCGGTCTAAGTTCGCTTCACACTACGCTTGAGGGACCAACGGAGTATGTGAATGCAAGTTGGATGTAAAGTCTACATGGATTCCTACATGGCATCGAATGGATCATGTTTAATGGTCACTTGGATTATTTTCAAAAACCAGCTCTTGGAGGTAGGCCTAACGCAAAACCGGGAGACCATGGCACTCCGAACATTCACAACCGTTGATTTATTCTATTTTATCATGTGAGAACCCGCATGAATAGAAATTCATTGAAATAGCATTTGGTTGAGGGCCCGATCACATATGACTTCACACTACACTTGAAGGTCTATGACCACACTACACGATTTTTGAGGTTTCTTTGAAGGGTCTTTGGACACTTTCTTTTGGGCTCTCACAATTTCATGGTCACGGCTCTTGGCTCATGTGTGAAGTGGCCCTTACTATTGACCCCATAGGCCCAAAAAATTCCTATGCCAGAGCTAAAGACCTATTTAAGTGGACGACACTTGGAATATGGAAACTATGGATTTTAATCTCTTCGGAAACCATTCAAAGGAGATTTGGGTTCCGTTTGATTGAGGGGGGAATTTGGAAAGGACTCTTATTGATTACATCTACATTGCTTGGCAGAAAATTCTTGACTTTGAGGGTTTAGTCACCCTTGCTTGGGGATTTGGTTGGTTCTCTTTGAAGGGAATGTCGGTGACTCCATCTTAATTTGTTATTCGTAAAGTAAATGGGATGAAACTCTGGGTTTAGAGCCAGTGTCTAGGGAGGTTTTTGGGCATAATCGGTCGATATCCTAATGTCTCCAAGTCCAATCGGTTGCACATAACATTATTCAGCTAATGAGTTGTTCATGGGTCTCATAGGAGATTCGAGAATAAAGCCTCTGGATGCCCGAATTCCAATACTTCAGATTGAATCTAAAGTCAGGGCAATTGAACATAGCACCCATCTGACTTCGAGTCCAACCTAAGTCTGTCAAAAAGTCAGGAGGAAAGTCTCACCCCGCATTCAATGGGTGACCTCTATTGAATCTAGCCGGTAAGGGTGAGTTTCCATGTAGGCTGCTTGTCCACTAGATTCTAGTGTGAATAAGGACTAACCTTCCCAAATGTAGAGGCAATCTAGTGGGGTAGGGTTCATATGTGCCAACTAGCCACTCCCATCTTCTCATATATGGGACCACTTACTAACCTCCTCCTCCTCCAGGTTAAAACCTCCTCTTCCTTCTAAAACTGATCTTCAAAACCTTCGGTGCTTGGCACTTTTAGGCTAAAGATTCTTTATTGGACGCATGGAAATCTAGCGGCCCGCATCCACGGCCCTCCACATTGTAGTAGTATGTCATAATCTGTTTGGATGATGGTTTGTGCTTACCTACATGCAAACACCTCCGACCCGCTATTTTCTAGAATCTAGTGAGCGAGCGGCCTGCATGGAAACTCACCCTAAGCCAACCTGCTAGCTCATGGATTAAACAACTAGCTCACTTTTAAGCTGACTAGTCAGTTGTTGCGTCACATGGCAGAGCGAGGGGCTAATCACACTGGCCACTTCTGGCACCATCCATCAGCATCTTCGGCTGTAATAATGTGAAAAGTGATGGGCCAACATCTATTTCTGAACATAATCCCCAACAATTTTGGTGTGATCGGAGCATGAGTCTCCACCAACCTCCATTTCTAGACCCGAAAACAAGTTTCAAAGTTGGAATGTTTCAAATTCAAGCCTCAAATTTTTTATCCTTGAATCATAAATAGGATTCAAAGCAGGATGTCAGGTGGACACCGGATATAGTAAAGTCCCTCAAACCAGAATTAAACACACGGTTCGGTCTCTCTTTGAGAGACTTTACGGATAACTCTAATTCATGGTTTTGTTGAATTCATTGTCCCAATCCCAGACATGGGCACCCACTCTAGAAGCATGGTAACTTGGCATAAACCTTTAGGGGATGTCATAAGTTATTTGTACAAAGTGAGGATTGTAAGTACCACTACACCATTTATGGTATTTAGTGTCACATGCGTAATAGTTTGCTTACCCTATTTGAGGTGTATCCTAGGTTACATTAACGACCACCATTAGTGTCACCTCCTGACACTTGGCGTTCAAGTGCGCTAACTGATAACTTGGCGTGAGTCTGTACTATAGTGTTATGAGGTGCATGCCTATGTTACACAATGGTCTACAAGTTGACTAAACGTGTACACAAATGACACTTTCCATTAGTATGCTCAAGATATCTTCCTCTTGCTTACGAAATTGGAAAACTTTCATCTCAAGTATCCCAACGTGCTACGCTAAATGTTATAATGTAAATAAATTTCACCTCAAAAATTTACTTTTTGTTCACGAATAGTATCACGTTGACAGTTAACAGACATGACACTTTGAAACCTCTAGGCATCTAGTTTAGATAGTTTGCAAATAGTGTGCGTGATACTAAATACCATAAATGGTGCAAAGGAAAGAAAAAACATCCTATCAAATTCTACTACACTCTAAACTCCGTAGTATCTCACCTATGGCAACCAAAGTGCACGTGATATTATGGAGTTTTGTAGTGTTAACATGGATGCGTGATACTAGTGAATTAGTGTAGCATGTGACACTATGGAATAACACAAAAGTGCAACATATTAAATGGTGTGGTGTGGTCCACTCCACTTGGCCTTCCCGGGCGATATGGCATATGCATGCACCATCATTCAACAAGCGGCATAAAAAAAAAAAAAAAAAAAAAGACACTCCACATATTGACACATGGCGCAATGTGAGGGTGTGGGTTGACTTCTTTGGTGGTTTGCATTAATGACAAATTTCGTGATATAAGGGAGAGAAAGGTGACAATAAGGAGTGAGATTTGAACTACGAACATCCGTTCCCTAGGGTTTCAGGATATTAGAGAGTAAGTGACATTATGGAGGTTGATACTACGGAGTTTAGGGTGTATGGGGAAGTGGCTACCATGTAGTGGGACCCTCATAGATGGAGGTGGCCAAAAACCACCCCTTTCGTGAACTACCATACATTTGGACCTTCACGGCTTGTAGAAAGGTGCTTGATGAAGACATTTAGCCTGGGTAGGCCAATGACAAACGGCTTGCAACCAACACTGTATATCATGGGAGATTGTGTATACCTTTGTGATGATTGCCACATATATATGCCAACCTCTCCCCATTACGTATTTTAGACACTTAAGGGGTATATAAAAGCCACAAATATGATCATTATTAACATCATTATTATATACACAAAATTAACATGATGAACATGATTAATGCCCCATATTATATTTCTATCATGTTGGCAAATAGGATAACCACTCAAACCTCTAGCCTTTGTACAACAAACATAGACCGCTTTTGGATCTCATGGTCCTTAAGGGGTTAACACCAATTTTGAGATTGTGTTCAAGCTCACAAAGCATGGAATTGGACTACCCATATCCTGTTCAAACTTAGTGGGACCATAATTAGTCATGATTAAACTTTCTACTGGAAGCAAGGATTCTTTGGTAAATACCATAAACGGTGTAGTACACCATTTATGGTATTTAGTGTCACATGCGTAATAGTGTCACTTATTCTATTTTGAAGTGTATGCTAGGTTACATTGATGATTAATAACTTCACCATAAGTGTCACGTCATGACACTTGGTGTCCAAGTGCACTTACTAAAGTGTACGCAAATGACACTTACCATTAGTATGCTCAAGATATCTTCCTCTTGCATACTATAAATGTAAACATGTGACACTTGCCATTAGTGCACTCAAACATATCTGCCCCTTACAAGACTATCATCTAAAGTATCTCAATGTGCTACTCTAAATGTCACGATGTAGATGTTTTCTCACTTAAAGAAGTTACTTACGGTGGCGAATGGAATCACCTTGGCAATTAGCGGGCGTGACACTTTGAGACCTCTAGACATCTAGTTTAGGCCTCTTGCAAATAATGTACGTGACACTAACTACCATAAACGGTGTGCTAACTCATAGCATGCCCAGAACAACTCCTACCAACAGGGACCACTTTTAGAGTTGGTTTGGCCAATGAGAGCCATTGGATGTAACTAGTGCTGGTAGGAACAATTCACTACACTAAATAGCATATTTAGTGTTTGATTATATTTAATGTTGTTACCACCCTACCCTGCTCAACACTAATTTTCAATTCCTTGATAATTAGTGTTAGACATAAATGTGTTGTTGCCTTCCCTACTACCACCTCCCTTCATGTGAAGCATGAATTTCACTGGATTTGCGATTTTAGGGATGGTGCCCCACCTTCCTACTCGCTGATCTCTCATTTGCCGAAGTCAACAACATTTTTTTTCTTCATATCCTTACTAACACTAAATTCAAATATGTAACTTCCACATATTACCATAGTTGATATTTAGTGTTTGAGTTTACATTTGACGTTACTTACTTTCATAGGGTTATTGGCATTTAGTGTATCAAACATTAAATATCCTTTTTAGTGTAGTGGGCCGCACCGGTAAGTGTGAATAGGCTATTAGTCCCATGCAGATAGTATAATATCGCTCCTTGGCTTTATTATCATCCACGAGTTTAAAACTTGGCAAGTTGGCCTCCTCCTCTGTCGGTATGGGGCCCACCTTGCGTTCAACCCTTGACCAAAATGTTGGCTTTTCGCTTGCTTTGGAATGAGGGCACGGGTGGCGTTCAATAGAGAAGGAGACATGATGCCATGTGGACAAAACTGTTGGCCATAAGAGATATTCAAGGATGGGCCAATCATGGACCGCCACTTCATCCAAAGTCATGACCCATGGCCTCGGAGTCAAATCCGATAGTGTCGTGGTCTACCAAGATACATGGCTATTGCAACTTCTAAATTACAGTACCAAATCTACAACTGTGACCACCAAGACATTGGCTTCATATATATATATATATATATATATATATTCTCATAACCTAATACGTAAGATTCTACATGGAATCTTACAAGAATGATGCCAAAATGACAAAGGTACACCCTAAACTCCGTAATATCAACCCCCATAATGTCACCCACTCTCCAATATCCCAAAACCCTAGGGAACGGATGTTTGTAGTTCAAATCTCACTCCTTATCGTCACATTTCTTTCCCTAATATCATGAATTTTGTCATTAATGCAAACCGCCAAAGAAGTCAACCCACACCCTCGCATCGTGCCATGTGTCAACATGTGGAGTGTCGCCTTCTTCTTCTTCTTCTTCTTCTTCTTCTTATGCCACTTGTTGAATGTTGGTGCATGCATCCGCCACATCGCCCGGGAAGGCCAAGTGGAGTGGACCGCACTAGCGTAGGTGACGGGAGAACGAATTCAAATTGTCCTCACATCTCCTTTGTGTTATTCCATAGTGTCACATGCTACACTAATTCTATAGTATCACGCATCCATGTTAACACTACAAAAACTCCATAATATCACATGCACTTTGGTTGCCACAGGTGTGATACTACGGAGTTTAGAGTGTACCCTTGACAAATTTAATCTCATGTGCTCTTTTAAATGAACCAAGATACTACATTTGGGTGGTGTCATGCCTAAAGGTTTAGGGCTCATGTTACGGTGCAGACTCCAAGACCAAAGATATTCTCGAATCAAGCAATCTGACTACATTGATCATCCCAATTAGTGAGTGTCACTATTCAGAGTTACGCAGTGCAATAATGTCTTACTCAGGAGTTCAATTTTTACTAACAAATGTTTATTACGTTGTTCGGATATTATGGAACATAAATGACTTTGCGTGGTAAAATATTACACTCTTGTGAAATAGTTATAGCATTGCGTAACTCCGAATAGTAACACGCACTAATTGGGATAAATCAGTGTAGTGGAGAGCAAAACACTAGGGTTTGAGTTCAACACATGGGATAATAAAGTGGCACTAGAGTAGAGGTGCCCATAACTGATCACTTAAGAGATTCTGCGCCAAATCTTGAGAAGTATAAGGCGGTGCAAATTTTACCTGTGTAGGAAGATAGAATCACGCAGACTGCAAATTTGTTGATAATTTAATTCCTTAAATGGAAATTATTGTGAATTTTTGAAGCCAAAAGTTGGTCTGAACATATTACTAATGTCTAGAGTCTGCCACAACCGTTCATTCCTCCTCACTTTTAGCATTCAAAACCAAGACATCTGTCATGACACTATTGGTTCCGGCATGATCGAAATTCAATCCCAGCCTTGTCGAAAATCCGGTACCCTATAGATTACCAATGGAACCCTAATCAAGAATAAACGCCTCTACTATAACGTGACACACTCTCCTGCCAAGTCTTGATGATCCGGGCTCAAAAAACAGTCCACCCGTTTTGAGAAACCGAGCTTCCAACTTGGGTCAGACCTTGAGTCAAGAACTAGGGTTTGTGAAGGGGTGTTTTGAACACCAATTATCTAAGATCCGGACGCTAATGTGTAAACCACATGTGGAGTGACAAATCAAACGATCGTATTGGTCAAGATCAAGAAGAGTTATGGAGTGTTTCCCCAAAAGTCTTGTGAGCTTTCGGGGTGCCACATTGCCAAAGGCCATAACTTAGTCACCTTCCCGGTACCCAATGGGTGCCGACCAAGATGTTGGAATTTGATTTGTTGGCTTGTGGCCGATGACAAGGTGTCCGTGGTTGGGCGGTTGGTTGGCCGGACAATTGGACCAAACCTCCACCCGCCATCATATCACGCCTTCTTCTTTTCTAGTTGGGGACCCAATGGACACCACTAGCATGCCATGGTCAAAATTCAAGTCATCCACAACTCGCATGTCCGTTGGTGGACACTAACTTTTTGACCATCTTTCCATTTGGATCTTTGGTTGTTACACATCTCTAGTAGACAATACAAAAAGAGCGGAGGCTATCGTTCCCTTCTTTTGAAGGGTTGTAGGACTATCATATGAAGGATTTGGAAAGCTAAATTTCATTGAATAAGGTGTTTCTTCATCTTCTTGGTATTTTCCAATCCCACAACACAGTTTTCAAATAGGAGGAGTAGAGGCGGTCTCAATCTCTCTAAGGAGGTGTGTTTTATTGCAGGAGTCTATGCAGTAAATGATGTGTTTGTCCTTGGTGTGCATTGTATGCAAAATGATTAAAATGGACCCAACTAATGCGTGAAACACTCTGCCTAGGGAGAGCACAATCGCAAGGCTAAATCCCAAAGGAATTGACGGGGACCTGCACAGAACGCATGTATGAGATGTTATTTGGAGATATGTTTATTTCCAACGAAAAAATGGTAGTTTAAAGACAAAAGTATACCCATAACCTCAAAGAAGTGATTTCCTAATGAACATCTTTCAAGGACAATGAAGAGGTTTATAAAATCTCAAGCCTAGTACAATTTGCATACTATATTAGCCCCTAAAAGACACACACGTACACCCACACCTCCCCCACTACGTTGAGTCAACTCGTACCTTCGATTTCTATATTTTTCTACCTATTTGGAGAACATACTAAAAAAATTTGGTTTCGGAAATCACTTCTACGTGGCCACTTTGATCCCATGACATGGTGGCGCTTGTAGTAAGTGGAGTACAAAACTCAAATCCGTACAAGTAGTATTATACATTAGCATAACTTCTTAGTACGTGATATGATTTGCAAACCGATCTCTCTAAAGACAAGCCGTTGTCAAACCGGATCTTTGATTTCTATTTCTAGCACTTTGGTGTTATACGGTCATAGCTAGCTCCATGTACGGGTTCTATTTAATATTAGTTGCATTCAATGACATCAAATTTGAAAACTAGTAGGAAAGATTAGTAGTACAATAGTTGGTTTTTTGATGTTTGACCAAGGAAAAGGGTTGTTGGTACCTTGTCCTTTGGGTTTAAGGGTCAATAAGTTGAGTACATCCTTGAGTTTCCTATTTTTTTCTAGTGGGTGGGGAGAGATAGAGAGTACGGAAAATATGGTATTTGTGGCATTTAGTGTGTGCCACTATAATTTTGAAATGAGGATTAGTCTAATTGTTTGCGGGCTTGCCAACCAAACTTTGGATTCATGAATGTGGTAAGTTAGTGGTGGTGGAAACCTTCGGCCCCCATAACATTACTCAACAAAGTAAGGGTCACTTCTCACACAAGCCAAGAGCCGTGACCATGAAATTGTGAGAGCCCAAAAGAAAGTGTCCAAAGGCCGTCCCAACACACCTCCAAAATCATGTAGTGGTCACAAATCCTCAAGTGTAGTGTGAAGCCATATGTGACCAGGCCCTCAACCAAATGCTATTTCAATGAATGTCCATTCTCGTTGGTTCTCACACAAAATAAAATAGAATAAATCAACGGTTGTGAGCGTTTGGAGTGCCATGGTCTCCCAGTTTTGTGTTAGGCCTACCTCCAAGAGGTGGTTTTTGAAAATAGTCCAAGTGACTATGAAACATGATCCATTGGATGCCATGTAGGAATCCATGTAGACTTTACATCCATCTTGCATTCACGACTGGCTCCGCCTTTTCCACCAATGAGAGTGCTTGAAATGTAATGGTCACGGGCTCTCAGTCTCGTGTGTGAAGTGGCCCTAAGGGTCTTCCTACATCATCAGACTGACACTATAGTGTGGAGTGTAAAAGTTTGCAAGACGTTGTGATTACACTCCTGAAATTGCATGGCCCACCCAACTGAAGGTATGCGCTAGCTAATCTTATGCCCTAATAAACTTCTAACTGCATTAACCTCTAGATATGCGTGTATACCTATTGCTTGGATATAAGTTGATTAGTGGAGCGTAATTGCAATTTGTAGCTTGAAGTAGTAGAATTCAAACTAACAATGCATATTGTAATTGATGCAAACTAGGACATGCATTATATGTAGGACTATATGATGGAACAAACAGACCACAACATTACTAAGCATCTACATGATGGCCTCTTTTTCCAAAGCAAGAGGTTGTCATTTTAAAAACTCTAGTAATTTTCAACTACTTGTCGTAACTTGTGAGTACTCTAAAACTTGATCACTATGAACTAGATAAATATAAGGAGAACCGGCTCACATTCACATCGGTGCGTGAACATTGACGTTTTTTTTTCTTCCTTTTCTTTTCTTATTAAAACTTGAAATGACAATCTTTGTTATATGCAATTGCGAACCATATTAGATAATTCATGAGCCAATCCAAATTTTAGATAGTGCTAGTAGAATTGGAAGCGGACATAACGTAAGATTGTTGAAATGGTGTAGCAAAATTTAAGAATTTGGTAGGTAAGAGGAGCTTATGTGGTTTGAATCACCCAACCTTAAGCTATGGAGAGGCTTGGGGAGGTTACTTTTCTTAGAATAAGTATACACCAGCGTTAACGTAGTATTTTATAGGGGGCTATTTACCTACTCGAATGGATTATAAGGCATGCTTATTTTCAAAATAATGGTAAATATTTGTTACTATTTGGCGCCCTTTGGTAATTGTGATTTTTTGGATGATTGGTTTAGTGGTACTACCATATATTACTTATATGTAAATAAAATAAAATAAAACATCCCCGATTCTCCAAAGTCCTTAAGGTGTATGATTAATTATAAGCCTCACAAGAAGCACATGTACAAAACAAGGAAAACAAACATTCTCTAGGATTTAGGGTATATGATTTGAAATCATAATCAAGCCCCGTGCAAAGCCACATAGTAATATGTTAACAACAACAATGAATTGCATGTACATATCATTAACAAAACAAGACAAAAAAATATAAGTTTCGTGTTCATTAACATAGTTTAGGGGATTTCAAAATTTAGGCATAGTTAGTGATCCTCCGGATGTCATGCTTCAAGGCCAACCATATGTGTCTAGAAGGTACAATTACAAGGTTCCCATAGGCCCTACGAAAAATAGTCCATATACTACATAGTGGCATAATTTACAAAACACCTACATTAGGCTAACAATGATGCTAATAGCAACCACAATGATACACAAAACTTAAATTTTTTTGCTCCAATGACAATATCGGTCGAAGAAGCCATAGCCAAACAAAACCCTATGAGATGGACAAGAAAAATATACAATCAACACAAAGGACCACATCAATTAAGACAAAGAGACATGGTATTTGCAAACAACATATCTTCTACAAAACATATAGAATTGAACATCCATGTAACCTTCATCTAGAATCTGATGGGAATATTCATTTCATGAGTGATTTCATCCATCCTTTGATATTTTACAAAAAATCCACAATTATCCATCCATTCTCCATAGTTGAAGTGGAAGGTATATTATTTTTCATATGTAGCACCTTATTTCCATGGTATTTTAATGTACCACTTAAGTAATTTTATGATGTTATGTCAAATCCTATATTACATATAATAATGCTTAACACACCCGAGCACCTTATACTATATTTAATTATTTTACAAAATTTACCCATAATAATATATTACACCCTATATTTGATCGCATGTAGTTCTTGCGTTTTTTGCTAACGCTCTCCCTGAATGGAGAGGAGGTTTGAGAGCAACAACATGAAGTTGAAGGAGAATGAATGTCATGTTTCTCCTTGGTTGCTCCCCTCCTTTCCTCTTCCGTAGCCCTCCCCTCACCCATGTGCCTCTAATTCCTATTTCAAACTAAAAAGTTTGTCAATCTCTCAGATTTACATTCACAGTCGCGGCTTTTATCAAGGGGTCATTTATGGTCAAGGCACCCAAAAGGAATGTCTTACACCAAAACTATCAATTTTTTAACACTTTGATAGAGGTCACCAATTCACCTTCTTATGGACATATAAAAATGATAGTCCTTGTAAACCTTATATAGTGTTTTAATAAAAACCAAAGGGATTTTATGATGTTCATTTAGTTTGCGTGTCCTTTTTGTTGTAGTAAGGACTTGTCACATCTACATGTGTTTCTTAAAGGAAAGCAAAGGAATGACTATAGTGCAAGAACCGATTACATTGTAACATACAACATAGTTCAACCAATCTATAAATATCAACATGGAGCTCATGTAAACATGTAAAAATCATGTTTATATAAATTTTAGATTTTAAATGAAGGTAATAGATTGTGCACAATAGGACAACATGCAAAAGGACCTTTATTTTGAATACATTTGGTGGTTTCGAAAGATATTCAATCAACTTAGGATGTAATGGGGTGATACATACCTAAAGTAATATTAAACACATACAAAATATGTACAAATTATTCATTTCAAAGCACCAGATGCCTCAAAATTAACATTTGTGGTTATTTGAAAATATTTTGAGTCAAAAAGTTATTGTTAGAGTATATCCATGCTAACTTTGAGTGTTATAAGTTTATTTTTGGGAGGCGTTTTTGGATTTCTTACATCAATTACCCAATGAAAAACACAATTAAATCCATAGTTCTGGAAGGGGTACCCGAACTGTGCATGTACCCTCAATGTTGAAGAGTCTCTCAATAACACCAAACTCGGTCTCTTCTCAATTTCATTCATGTTGGACCGGTTCTAGGTATTGTGGTTGTACCCTCATGCACATCAAGACCTTGCACGTTACACTAGATGAGAAACTTGGTAGTTGAGCTCGCTACTTTTTGGCATTAGACCCCCCACTCACAAAATTATAGTATCGTGTATGTTGGAAGAATTGGCATTGGTTCGAGGGAACATTTTACCCAGCACAACACCGATCACTCCACCCTACACAATTCCATTTTTGGAAATGTGCCAAGGTTGCAAGCATGGTAAAGTGGACCAAAAAGGTGCTCCAGTATATTAAGACCATGATTTTTTGGGTCAAACACCTTAAAGTTTTTAGATAAATGTTGTTGAAATTGGATAATTTCATGGTAGCCTCTGCTATTGTGTTAAGGACTCAAATATAAAATGTCAAGGTGAGATGTATAATGAAGGCCTCATAATTACATATACACATGAAAGTGAAATGTGATTGAAAGAATGGGTATTTGAATGTAAATATGCATGTACATTCAAATACCCATTTGGGATTGTTACATCCTGGGGCCTAGAGTTTTGGATTCATGTGTTGATAAGGATGTAATAGCATGTATGCTTATTTGAGTGGAGTGTATGCACTGTTTGGTGGGCCTTGTTATTATGGTGAGCTATTTGGAGTCCTTTTATACGTTGATTTGAGAATACGGACAATAGGTGTGACCAAGTATTTGTTGCATCATTTGATCATAATGTGCAATTTGGGTTTGGGTGTGTGGTTGGCCATAAAATGCTTTCTTGGTGGCCATTGAGTGTGCTTGTGGGGAGCCACATGCCTCTACATATTTTCAAGAAAGGCATGCCATCAAAAGGGCACATGATGCCATCTTCTCCGTTTTGGGGAGGTCTCTAGAACTCACATGCCGGATGAATTAGATGTAAGTTTAAAATATTAAACTTGATGAATGTTTGGAAAATATTCTATGAGCTTGCCCAATATTGAGGAAATTTTGTAAATGTGTAAGTTTTAATTAAGAAATGCCAACTACGTACAGTACATCAAAAACAACATGGCATCTGCCAAGGATCTAAGGACATGTATATACTACCTATGATTACAAGTGCCGGAAATATACAAGATTCTCCAAGTCGATGTGCTCTGACTTTTGGATACTGAATCGAATCAAACAATGGAGAGATCCTTATAGGTCCAAAAACAGGTAAATACTCTTCTTCACAAACTCCCGCACTCCATAAACTGTGGGCGACCCTTTCTCCTTCATTGGTTGAATGCGTCCTGGATTCTTAAATTCCTGGTTACTAAGAGCCCATGTGGTCCAGAGACTCTTCACTCATTCGTTTGGCTAGTTGTTTCAACCCATCTCCTTGACTCATCGTCTCTCATTCTCTCCCTCGGGATTTTGTGCAAGTAATTTTTGGGATTACATTTCAATAAAGTGCCAGGTTTGAATTCTTTTAGTTTCCTATTTCAGTAAACCCCTGCTCCTAGCAAACCAATACTGATATTGTAGTTGGAATTGTAGTTTCACAACCCAATGCACGACAGACACAAATGGATCTTAACTAGTTATTGCAGAACATCAAGTTCCGACTTGTACGGATAGAGGGACTCGAACCCCCACAAACATTATGGTTACCAGAACCTAAACCTGGCATGTCTACCAATTCCATCATATCCGCCAAAACTTGGTTCAATCTGCAACAGAGCTTATAACCCATTAAAAAAAACGTGCATCCATGAGTTTGCACTTTCAGCCGATAGAAGGATAAATGCACTATGATACACATCCGTGATGACAAATACAACCAGGACCGAGATAGTCCTATACCTGGACGAGCCAACTAACCAAGGAACAGACTATGCTGCAGACATAAATGCAACAAGACATTCTGCGTTTTGGATACTTGACTTCTGAGAACGATCGGCAACCTAAGGACATGAATCTCAGAATTTACAAATTAATGGTCGCTATATGATGCACACAAACCCCAGCCTCCGCAAAACAAGGGCAGATTTTCTGAAACCTTGATCTGACAAGACAATTCTACGCTAATGATTTGAATGGCAGTTTGAAGGAGGTCATTTCCCAGGTTCTTGATATGATTCTGGTTCTGATTGCTCCTCCCTGCCCCTTCTGGGTGCAGACATGACAAGCCCGGCCTCAGCCTCCCGTCGTCGCAGATCTGACCTTCTCTGTCTTGCAAGCTCTGCTGCAGCTTCAGCAGATTGTTTCCGCCTCCTATTACGGCGCCTCTCAAGTTGTGCCTCTTCTTCCTCCCACTTGTCTGTCAATTTAGCCACAATGCATGCAGTGCTTTCATCAGCTCCAATGTCCAATTCCACCCCTTCTCTTATAACTTCATCGACTGTGCACAAGTCCCAGTCTTGCGTACCCATCATTGACAGCCCATCTGCAGTGACTGCAGCTGTCTCATTTCTGCAGTCGGAAATCGTTGGGAGATAGAAACTTTTCCCAGAGTCTTCATCAGATGGGCGGCACCCCTCATCATCAGAATCAGCTTGTGAAGCACTCCCCTCAGGCTCCTGCCAGTGAGGTTCCTCTGAATCAGACCTGTCAAATGTCATTCAAGCGTAAGATGTGAGGATGTTGACAATGCCAAGATTGCATGATTTTGCATATCCAGAATTGTCTTCAATTACGTACTTCTCAATTGCAATTTAACATTTACAATTGCAATAATGATGTGCACAAGACATTAATAATTTCATGAAATGCTGAGCAATGTTCCTCATGTTAAGTTGGGTTGTCATAGATGACTTTCTTACATGTCTTCATTGCCATTGGCTTCCTCCCGACCACGTCGCAAAGCACGTGGGAGGCCTCTTTCGTTCTCTTCCTTGCTTTGATTTGTTGTTTCCATCCTCTCAAACCGAACTGATCCTACCTTTCGAGCATTGCCAGCAAGAATCTGAACACAATTTCAATCGGTCACAACAATCAGTAGTTTCCCAGAATATCATTTGGCCACACAGATAATGGAAGACATAATACTAGGTTTTGTCTTGAGTTCGTGATTTCACATACATCCAATCGATATTTCTGAAATTTGTCTCTCCGATCCTCCTGCTGATGTTCACCATCTCCATCTCGCCTCTCACCTTCTTCAAAATCTGCTTTCCGAAGTACAACCTTGGTGCTCTCTCCAGTACGAGGAATGTAGCCAAAGGCCTCACATACAAACCCTGACACGGTTTCATAGTGGTGTGAACCCTGCAAAAGATAGCAAGTTCGAATTTTGTAAGAAAACAAAACTTTCCGTTGATTGCAGTCGATGACCGGCAAATAGAATCCCCGAACTAATTTGACTGAAAACAACACATAGTGTTCATGAACCCACCTCAGGAAGTTTTATCTCTAGTGAATCAGCAAGGTCCTCTATAGATGTGTTGGCATCCACGTCAAAAACCCCATCGGCCCTTTGTACCACGTAACCAGTTTTTTTCCGAATTTCCTCCTGCATTCAAAAACGGCCAGCATCAATTTCAATGCTTTCATAAAATGAGGGGGACAATAGTAACAATTGAAGATACCTAGAAGCAGTCTTTCAGCATAAACAGAACTTCTCGATAAACATGCAGAATTAGAACAAACAGTCTGATAGTCTCTCATTGACCAAAGAGCTTCAGCAACAACATGCCTACAATGTGTTCGATCCACTACATCCATTGCACTTTATCAGATCCTCACATTAGAATATCCTACAACAAGACATTCTATCACTTTTCATAATTTGGGAAATTGGCCATTTCATATATAGTGAGCATGGGAAGCCATAACTAACAAACAACACTCATGCAGGAGTGGCAATGAAGAAAAGACTAGAAGAATGAGATACTTCGACATTAATTTGCAGTGAAGTGTTATCCTTTCTCACAATTCTCAATATGAAATCATAAGTTCGTAATTAAAAAAGTGATGGTCACTCCGGCAACAAACATATCACACAGATCATAGGTAGAAACTGGGGCAAAAGCAATGACACCATTGGGCAGAAATAAGACAAACCTTGGAGTCATTTTCATCAAATATTTCACCTACAATCTCTTCTACAACATCCTCCAAAGTCACAACCTGTAAAGTCACCCCAGACACATAAGATTTAGAACATGGACCTGCGACATGCAGGAAGAGCCATCTACTTTCAACTACAGAAGATTTGACACACCAATTTCAGAGCTGCACCTTGAAATTTGCCTTAGCTTGCATGAAAATAACTACCAATTTCAGAGCTGCACCTTGAAATTTGCCTTAGCTTGCATGAAAATAACTAAGTCAAATACAAATACATTCCTTACATCAACACAAAGTGCCTTGAAAAATAAAACTCACCCCAACAGTACCACCATACTCATTCAGCACAATCGCCATGTGTACTTTACGTATCCTAAATTCCCTCAATAAATTCCATACAGACATCGAGTCTGCACAACAATTCCGCAAATGGGATCATTTCAACAAGAATAATACTGACGAGGTTGTTATCCACATGGAACCTATCAACTACTTATAGATCAACCTAAAAGGAAGCATGTGAATCTTATGCCCCCGCCATAGATCTCAGATGACCAATTACCTGGAACAAAGTAAGCTGGCCTATGAGCAATTCGTCCCACATTCATTCTTTGCAATAATTCCACCTGCCATGATGAGCAATGTCAAGGTACTGTAAGAATAACATTCATACAGTCATCACTGCCTTAGTATTTATTGAGGGTACAAATTTTGAGGAGCAATATACATCAAAGAACACCTACAGTATGTTGAACAATTACCGAAGTGCAGAGTAGGCAGATGAGGAAAAGCCTCCCAAACTAGAAGTGGGCACCACAACAGCTTAAATCATTTACTGAGGCTTCCTCCCAAAAATCTGTAGACCTTTCACCAAGGATCTCACCTGCTCTACATAGTCAAGCATATCCATGGCATATGCTATCCCAACAATGTTGTCTATACGCCGTTCGAAAACTGGTACTCTGCATTTTCATGAATAACATATATAGGAGTAAATATTGCATTTTTATAAAGTACAGAGCTAAAGATAAATAATCCCCCTAGAATCCTAATAAGCCATCTGTACTTACACAACCTCTTCTAAGTGCCTCTCACAATTATTCAAATATATTCCTGGAGGTACCTTCTATGACTGTTTATCTTCTCTAAAGTAATCTAAATCTCCCTGGCATAGCTTCTATGATTATCCACAAGCATACCAAAAATAGGAAGAATACTGTTGGTACTTCAAAAACCCAAACTTGATTACCTTGAGTACTGGTGCTTGACCCAAAGATTACGAAACTCCATCAAGGGTACAGCTGAATCAATGGCCACCACATCTACCAAAGGAGTCATCACTTCACGGACATATGTGTCCTTGATCTCCAACACATTCTCTATCATATCCTGTGACATGAATGGGTTAATCAGAGCTGCCCTCTTTTGACTACTGTACAAACTGACTAGAGATACTAACACGATGCTGGTTAATCAACCCTATGAACAATAAGCATTACCTGCTCCTCTTCTTCAATGGCACCACTGAGTTCTGCTCCTCGTAACATCAGCTTGAGCTCCTCTTCACTTACAAATGGCTCCCTACAGATCAAAAGACGATTAGCTGTAAGCACCTAGAGGTCATGCTCTTTGAAGTAATATTTACAATGAGGTTATAAGCATGTTGCTATTGAACTATCCATTCAATATAAAAGACAGCTTAAAAAAGAAGGACAACTGGAATTAAGTCAGGTGAATACTTAGGTCTTAAATTCAAAGCATGATTCTATTGAAAATTTTGAGAATACAATATATAATCTTACCCACTGCTCTTTAAACCTAATAGCTTTAGGAGACTTGTGGACATCATAGTCACTACACGTCCTACTGGGTAGAGGACTATGGATAGCCATGCAACTGGCCGCACCTGCATCTCAAACAACTCACTCTTTAGCCTCAATTTGAGAAATTAAGAACATCTTTTTCAGTCAACAGAATAGTACCCACATCATTATTGACTACAATATTCAGTTCTTATCAGCTTTAAGAACCCCCACATTTTCAGAGACAACTTACCACAACACGCGCCACTTCTGTTGCATTATGCACAGCAATACTCTTGGGAGCAATCTCTGTCACTAAAAGAAGTACAACCTGCACCAAAAGGAAAATAACAAATTACAAAAATTACAAAACAAAGAGGAAATACGACACAAGTAGATCTAAAAACGTAGGGCACTACTGAAGGTAAGTAGTTACTATATGCATCATGTGTGGACTACAGTCTAGCAGAAAGGAAAATTTCCCAGGTAGGTCTACAACAAAATTTAAAAAATAAAAATTTAAAAATAAAATAAATAAAATAAAAACCCACATGAGTTCTTCCAGCCAGTCCAAACAGTCCTAATTACTTGACAATTTCTAGATATTATCAAGAATGTGTGCATGCCATCTATGAACAGTCCCTAATATTTCTTAAGGCAACCTGTCAGTCCTATATGATAAATACTACATGTAGTTTGTCGGTTTAAAAACTCTGTAATTGATACCCTAGGACACACAACATTTGGAGGCCTGAATCTTCATAAGAAGTCTAACCTCCACAATGAGATAATCCCACTGCCTAGTCTTTGCCATGGATTCCTCATATCTGAAGGCTTCAATTAAGTCGTCTACTGAAGTTTTTCTGCTGGCATCCAGCTCCTATTGGCTGAATTCCAACCACCTATAGCTAATTATATGTTATTTTCAGCTCACTGCTTGGCATCCATAACAGATGCAGTTTCCCGTAAGCTTGCAAACAAAATGAAGCAACCAGCACTACCTCATGGTCTTCATTAATTATCAGGAGCCTCTAACAGCTAGACCCTATCTTCAGCAACATTTAGTACATTAATGAGAGGTCTTTTGACAGTGAACATAATAATACAAACCATCACATGCAAAATGCAACGTTCAATTTAACCTACCTACTCTTGTTGGACAAGTGGAGACAAGAGTGACTATATCACTCACCGTCATGACGCCTGTAGCTGCTGTTACTCCTGCTTCTCCAAAAAGGGCTGTGGCTGCCTCAGTGACCATTGCTGTTGCTGCAATGTTGACAACCCTGTTGAACCATTTAACAATCTGATTATTGCCAATTGAATAACAACAGAACAATATAAGATTCTGTTCTTAAGGTTATAAAGGTGCACAAGACATTTATAAGTGGAACACATAATTAGCATCTGCTCAAGTTATCACTGGTGAACACTGACTTGTGAGCTGGCTGCCCCCAAGTGAAAAATTTGACAGAGCCATGGGACGAAAATTCAGCGTCATTGGAAACAATGATTTTAATAAACAAAGTGAAGAACCTACGTTGTGCCTATCAGAATTGTGGTGAGGAAACGTGTAACATCTTGGCGTAGTACATGAAAAACTCCACCTTCTCCCTCTTTCTCTGCCAGCTCTCGCACCTGTAGAGAATAAAGCAGCAATGTTACAACAAGACAATCATCACTCACAAATCATTAGAAGTCAGGACTAACATAGACACTGGCTACAGAAATGTTACATTCCTCATGTTAATGTCTCAAGACTGTTGAGAATAAGAACTATTTCACATTCAATATCTTGTTTATCAAACATAATCTTGTAGCAGAGCATAGATTCTATCCACAACAACCACCATGAGCACAATCTTCTCACACAGTTAGTGTGGGAAGGTTCCAAAAACCAAACTTTACCTGATAGTCAACCACAATACCTGGTGACTAAAGCCCAAGTGGTCCTGGTTGACCAATCTCTTGCAGATATTGACCTTACAAGAACCTCACCATTACAATACTTTGTCACACTATTGGCAAGGCACTTCAAATATATTTTCTGAGATGGCATTGAAGGAACTACATAGAATTCGTACCTTCCAAGGCCAGAGAGTAGTAATAGAAGTCTCTGCCATAGAGAAAAAAGCAGACAAGCCGAGAAGAATGGACAAAAGAAGTCCTTGATCCCTTAACACCTCAAGAACCTGCTTTGTTTTGGGCCACATAGCTGTTAATGTTGATTTTATAGAAGACTTAGCATCTCCAACAAGAGGCAGCACCAGTGCACCTGCGCTGCTGTCAGATGCAAGTGCTAGACCACCTCCTGTCAAAGCATCACCCACTGTATCCAATGACATGATGTAACACTACAAAGCTGAATTGACAACATTCTGTCAGCTGGTGCCCCAGTTCTACTCAACACTTTTAAGCAGAAAAGTGATCAGTGGCAACTGACATATCTGTACAAACTGCATCACTGAGGCAGGAAGGTCTCACACTACTTCAAACTACCAGCAAGCTATTTGCCTCTACTGAGACAATGGCACACAGAGCAGTCCTGGTGATAATGACATGAACTCGTAAGTTCAGCCTAAAGAGAAGATGTGAATCAGAACAACAGTATTTAGACAGAAGTATCAAAGAGAGTCTTTCATCCACAATACTGCACATTTCCAACCCTAAATAATTTGTGTGCCAACCATAAAGCGGAACCTGGCTGAAGCCCAAGTTTTGAAGAAGTACTAAAATTGCAAGTCCTACCTGCAATTACCGCCCAGTTACCTACTAAGATGCAGGATAACTTGTTGAATATGTGATGATGTCTGACAGTCTAGGTGACATTAAGACTTTTCACATCCAAGAAGGAAACAGCCTCCTTGAATTTTGCAAATTGTCAATATTTGGCCTTAACCAACATGCCTCACATCCAACAATGTGTGCCAACAAAATGCAATACAACTTATTCAGTCTTCTTGTTATGATTTTAGCAGGCTATCAACCCTATCTCAGCCTATAACACTCTTTGAACAGCCAAGCCATAAATTCTTACCTCCTGCCCACAAAGCGACACATACTGCTACAGTCCATATCCAGAAAATATATCTGGCCAATCTTCCAGGTCGATTCCAGTGGGATGCATTTTCATTCACTTGACTATTTAGATTCTTCAAATGCACATCTGCTGGTGCCTCTATAACCCCTGCAAAACCCTGTCGGCTGGTGTAGTGAGAAATCCAGATTTAATCAGGTTTACCAGCTACATATATTGCACAGGTTCGTTAAAATTATAATGTAGCAACAAAACCAACCGTCGTCATTTAGTAAAGTCTAAAGACACATGCTCTACTGTCATACTACAGTAAAATAGATGCTCCACACATTGTTCGCAAGTGTACAAAACCCATGAACCAAACTGACAGTTACTTTGAGGTATGAAATCATAAGAGCACAGCAGCTCATC
Source organism: Polytrichum formosum (assembly GCA_964035585.1). Taxonomy (NCBI): domain Eukaryota; kingdom Viridiplantae; phylum Streptophyta; class Polytrichopsida; order Polytrichales; family Polytrichaceae; genus Polytrichum; species Polytrichum formosum. Next base: position 28,469,360 of record OZ037940.1, on the reverse strand, counting down.
CACAGCAAGAAATCCACCTCTAATGAACTCATGAATTAGCTGCTTCTTATTTGGAAGAATGTAACAATTTAACTCTCCAGTTTCTGCTCAGATATGAGTTCAGCGCATTCTTTACTAGTGAAGTGCATCCCGAACCCCAAGGGCATTAGCGTCAACGAGGAGGTCTATAGACCATCTTTCTGTTCATGGTGCCTTTGGGTTTATAAGGTTTTGCTATACTAATTTGAACTTGCCAGATCTGTGCAACTACCTCCTTATAATGCAATTGCTTCATAAATCCATACAGAGTCGAAACTGTATAGGGTCTAACCTCTTTCCAGACTTCGCAATTCCTCGACTGTAAGGTTTTTTGATTGAACGCAAACTGGTGTAGTGCTGTTCCATCGACAGAAGAGACAATGTAAGATTCGAGAATTTACCAGGAGCAAGATCAAACTGTGCTTCTCAAACTGTAATAAGCTCACCGCAGCAATAGCCGCACAATTGCGTACTGAAAAAACTTACATATAGCCAACCGCAACAATGCACCCGCAAGAATGGCCAGTCCTGCACTCTCCGGAAACGCTGCCTCTGCAGGTGCACAAGGACTTCTCGCAGCCTTGAGGGACGAAGTGCACCTATTCCTATGCGAGGTTCGCCATAACCCTAAGGTTTCCAAACGACCCAAACCCGTATCTCCTGATTCACCAATTCCGCCCACATTATTCTCCGCCACGAAAGATTGCACTCCACACACCCTGCGCCGCTGCTGCAATCCACATGCCACCGTAGCAATTCTTCCGCTCCTCCTTCTTTCCCACGCTCCATCATGCCTGCTGCGTACCCTAACCACGCTCCCCCCCGCAAAGGCTGACCTCAAATTCAAGCTCACTGCCAAACTCTGCGCCATAGGGATGCGTGCAAGCCAGCGGAATTACACACCACCGTCGCCGTCCCTCCCCAAGCGCGCAATCCCTCCTCACATGAGCAAGCACATCCCAAATCCCGCGCAGGTTTGCAGCTCCCTTCAGAGCTACTAAACCCTAATTTCCACCATCTCTCTTCTACAAACCACGGCAAGGAGCGACAACGAATTCGCACTCCCGCAACAAAAGCAGAAGGGCAAGCAGAATTAGGATGGTGCCCGGTGCGAGGAGGAGATGAGCAATTCTCTTGCCGTGAGTTTGTTGCAGAGGCGAATTGCGAATTGCGAATTGCGAGTCTGATGGTGGAATCATGCGACGACACGGCATGGCCATTCGCGAGCGAGTGGAGGAGTCTTCGCGAGCAAGTGGAGGATTGCATTGTGACGCCTGGATGGATGGATGAACTCCGTGGTCTCGGATGACAAGGTTTCTCTTCCTATTCATCACACCTATCCACTCCCTTCCGCAGTCATCAGGACCAGTTGCCCGGGAAGTTTTTCGGCACAGTCGGTCAAGATCCATGTGATTCTAAATCCAGCCGGTTACATGTTGACATCTGCCGGTTTCGCTTTATTCATTCGAGGTATATCCCGTAGATTCCTCTAAAACGGTCGGTAATTCTACTGAACTTTCCAAACTCAACCGGTCATTTCTCAAACTCAACCGGTTCATCTGTAACTAACTGCTGGTTCTCCCCCAGCCCTGCTCAGGACTCAGGACCACTTCGCACACGAGACTGAAGGCCCCGTGACCATTGCATTTAAAGATCTCTCATTAGTTGAAAAGGCCGAGACCGTCTAGTTCACTTCACAATAGAAGGTGAAGGCCTAAGGACACAAAGAAATTATCATGGTTGAAAGGCCTACATGGGCTTTACATGACATACTATGAATATGCTTTCATGATATGCCGGAATTTGCATTAGGTCTATCTCCAAGAGGTAGGCTTGATGCAAATTCCAGTAAATCACATCAATGATTAGGCCTTTGGATGAGAATCAAGGGCCCTCACAATTACATGGTCGCGGCCCTTGGCTCATGTGTGAAGTGGTTCTCAAGAGACCCCAAACTACCGATTTTTATTTCAAGTTTTCAAGAGAGGAGCAGTGGTTACAACCATTGGAGTGACGAAGCCACATATAGATGATAATACAAAACTTCTTCCAATTGCATACACATTCGTCCAAAAGTTGACGATTTCATCCATTTTATATTATTTTTGGGGGATTTTTTGCTATGTATTTCGAAATATTCATATAACATTATGTTTCCTATTTGTAGACTTGCGAATCACCGGCCCATAGCCGCGTAAAAATCATTGTCCCAAAATGATTTGAAACTAAGGGGCTATCCGCACTTGCTTGTTAACTTGCCATTTTAGTTTGGCTTACATGCTTGATAACAAAATTGAATCAGCACTACATATGGTTAGGTAACCAAGTTGTTGGTTTTAAGGAGTTTTAGGGAGTTTCAAGGGCTTGTTAGTTCACTCACTTTCTTAGGTCGGTTTACTGACTAATTTATATATTATTTGGCCACTTATCCAACATATGTCCAACATGCAAGGAGCTTCTACCCTCTTTCAAAACATATTCTCTCCAAAGCTCTTCCTCCTGACCATGGGGAAGGAAGGGAGCACTCCTCTTTGAGAACATGTGCATTACTCCTTGTTAAAACCCCTTAGACATACATACGAATAGATAGATAAATAATGACCAAAAAAATGAGATTACATCTGCACACCATAGACTACATAGTAATATCATATGTGTATACAACAATTTTGAAATTTTAGAGTAATTTTCTCAATCATGTATACAAAATATAAGGTATTGGAAGGAAATAAAAAAAATGTTGTGTATATGCTTGTAGATCAGTTTTTATTGACAAAATTACTGAAGTATGACACAAGGAATGATAGTTGTTGCTTCATGGATGAGCATAAACAAACACCTCTTGTGACAAACTTCAGGGGGCATAGGGTACACACACCTCTCCCCCAAAATTTGTACTACCTTATTTATTTGTATACAACCAGACGGAACAATCCCCATCCCGTACGTATGTTTTGTGATCCAAATTCTTGATAAAGTATTATGTAGATAAACAATTGTTGGCATGCTAAACAATTGCTTTATGTTGAAGTGATTAATTGTGCATCCAGATGATGCTACAACACTTGTAATTGTGATAAAGCTTTGGAAAAGAAGGTGATTCACCACAACACTGAGTTTTCTCACATTGAAGCACGTGTTTTTTGCATGGATGGTCTTTCTACGTCATTGAGTTGCTAAATGTGTTTTGTTGATAATTTTTACACTGCACTTTTTGATTTGTCCAGTGATGTAGTTAGGAAAGTTGTTCTTGTTCCTACTTCTAAAATCACCTACATGATGCTTGACATGTGAAGCAATTTCAGTTGGAGCATATCATTGTGAAAAACAAGATTATTGAGTAGAAATTATATGGTTGGTATTCTTTAAAAGCATAAGCCCTGAATTTCTAGAGAGAGAGAGAGACTTGAATGAGGGAAGCTTCGCCTTGATCATAGCCACAAGGTCATATGTAAACTTGAGACAGGTCAATGACCAAGTCTTTTTCAAAAATATGTATAAGTCTCTAGAAAGTCAAAGTGAAAACATTCAATAGTTTGACACATAGTTAATGATTGCAAGGGCATAGAAGCCAAAAAAAACCAAAAATACAAAAACAAACAAACAAATGGAGGAATTTATAGTTGTGTGGTAAAGATTTTGTTCTCTATCTTCATATTTTATTCATTTGAACCCATATACCCATACGTTTCAATGACGTTGCATGTTAGATGCCCAAGTTTTGAACATGACACTAACTATGATACAATATAATGTTGTGGCCCACACCATTTGTGTTTCATTATGATTATAATCAAATAAGTATTAATATTAATATTAAATAATATTAATAATCTACATGTGAACATTGAAAAATGATATTTATACTAGTTTATCACTGAACTATAGTTTTCTTCATATAATATTTAATGATTTAGGACAATGTAGGAAATAGTGCGGTCCATCTCATAGTGGAACAAAGTAGGGATGGGGGAAATGAAAGGCAAGCATTCATGAATAACAATTTGGGCTACTCATTTGTATAAGTTAGTTAGCAATAGGGGTGTGAATGACTTAAAGATTTCTTCACAAAAGCAAGGTCCCAAAAGTTAGCTAACTTCTAGTTTGAAAACTTTTATTAAAACCTTAATTGTAACTAGTTGGTGTGGTTGTAAGATAGATTAGCTCTTATGTAGGTTAGCTACTTCATATGTTAGTTAATTCTCTTAACCGGGCAATGTGGGCATAATACAACTAATTTGAGTGGTTACTTACTCTAATTGAAGCCTTAACCATATGTGCAGTGGACCCTTGGTAGTGTAATGGGTGTTCACCCTAGAAAGCACGTTGTGGAAAGCAAACATTTGGTGAGATTTTCTGGTCAAGGTCTTTAAGTCGAATCATAGTATATTGACAAGGTTTTGTTTGAAGATAGGTAACAATGAGGTGTTCACATTGGAAAGAGAGTTAGACCTCAATGAGATTGTTAAGTTAAACTAGCGGAGCCCGCGTCAAGTATGTTGTGGCAATTGAGTGCGAGTGGTCTCCTAATTGGTAGTCGGAGCTATTGCACTCAACATTAACCCCTAAAGTTATTCAAGACTACAAGTGGTCTCAAGCTCGGGGGTACTACCCCCTAAGAGCATAGGTGGAGGTTCTTTTTGAGAGAGAAAATGTGTTTTGGGGCGTGTGTGTAAAGTTTACTTTATTACGATGTTTTGAAAAGTGGATTTGGGTTTACCATATTATTTACGGTTTATCATTAAGCTCATGGCCAACCTCTCAGCCAATGAATGGTTTTATGAGTGGAAACACTATGTTTATAGAAAATATTGACTTCAATCCTCAATTGGTGTTAATTTCCAAAAAAGAGTAGTTAGAGATATTTGTTCTATTCACATGATATATAGAACATAATAGAATAATGGAATTTATAGTGTTACTATTTATGGGATCACACATGGAATCGAAATCCTTCATGATGTTGGGCTTTCAAATGCAAATAAACAACACTTTGTACATTCAAGATAATGGGTGATTGCGCGTTGCTAACACCCCACCTTTTGCCACCATTCAAATGGTACATGTTATTAAAAAAGAAACAGTGGTGTTTTTGGACATTATGAGTTCACTTTGATTAACTCAATACTTTTCTTTAAATCATGATGTTCACTTTGGACATACTTCTGAAATCGTTTACAATCATCGAATAATTTGACTATTTGATTTCGTATTTAGATTACACAATGACAAATAGAAATCATGAGATAAAATGCATCAATATCCTTATGAATATGTTAATCATTGAAATTCTACTTTGTGTACAAAACAATAATCAATAGATTGTACATGCTTTGTGGACCCCTACACATGTAACTAGTGATGCCTAGATCTCTCTAGGTTTATTCATGACAAGTTAAGAGTTTGGTCTTCATTGGTGAAACTGCATATTAATGTCAAGAAAAGTGGACAATTACACAAATATGGGGGCAAGATATAGAGACAAAAAAATATTGTTTTCCTCCCCAAACTACTTTCTTATAGCAATGACACTAATTATACTTTCTAAGTCCCATACAATAAAATCCTCTACCATAGTCTACTTTTAAGATATTGCCTTTTGGCTCGACCACATCATTCCAATTGGAGTTGTCTGCTTCCAACTTATACATCCATCCATTTGAACCCGTCTAACTCCCATATATTCTAATTGGATTTCTCTAACTCCAACACTAAGATCTTACATAAGAGGAGGTCTAACTCCCATATATTATAGTCGGATTTCTCCAACTCCAACACTAAGACCTTACATCAACAGAGGCCTCTCCCGATTGGAGTTGTCTAACTCCAATGCAAAGATCTTTCATCAAGACTTGTCTAACTCACGTGCATAGTTCATTCACATGTTGTATAGCCCTTGTTCACAACTCATTCTTGGGTTGTCTAACCCAAGTTCATTAACTTATCCTTCTTTGGGAGTTATCTGACCACTTGTACAGTCACATGCAAAGTACAACAAAATACGTTAGTCAACATTCTTCATGGATTAATCAATAAGATAGTTAAATGAAAGTACCACTAAGGTACATCACATTACAAAGACATTGTTATACATCTACAATAATCATGATGGTGACACCTAAAAAATGGGAATGTGAAAATGCTAGTAATTGATGATGAAGAATGTTATTTGCCTATTTTCGTTCGACATAAGCATGTCAATAAAAGAAAGCAAACATGTAAAACGTACGCATGTCCCAAATTGGGACCTCGTTCCAAAACAACATCCCATGTACCTCTAAGGGCCAATATCTCATTGTTTTTGACCAAAGAAGACCCTCTCTAGATTCCTATGCCTCGCACTTCTTGTGAAGGGTTTCTAGATAGATAGAAACTCCGGGCCTTTTGCAGGGCCGGCGTGAATAAAATGTTTGTTTGCAATGTTAATGGCCCATTGCCCACTGGGCAGAGGGTCATTGGAAGGGTTTCTACTTATAGTGATGTATAAAGTGAGATCCATGTGCACGTTTCCTCCGTCAAAGATCTTCGTATGGTTTATGCATTAGTTAGCCTTGTCCTATGGGCATGCTACCAACTACACTTGGCTTTTGCTTCTCCTTTCTTCTGGGGGGGGGTCATTTTCCACCTTTTTGGGTTCTTTGAACAACTGCAGGATATTGGGCAAACTCAACGATAATTTAGCAACAATTATAACAATATTTTATAGGTTAAGGGACGATTCCCAATTGACCTAAGGACGAATGGAACATAACATTATTATTCAACTGATCAACTAGGTTAGGTGGGGCCGGGAATATGTCACGTAAGATGTTAGAATAACACCTTATGAATGCTTGTCTAAGCAGGCTCAGCATGGTAAACTCGGGGTGAAGCACTATCACTAATAATTATTAGAATGGAACGACTGATAGCAACGAATAATGTTATGAAAGCATTTTGGTGCCTGCAACCTATTTTACTGCCAATTTTGCATTATCTAGTGCAAATCCAGTTACTGAAATCTGAAGCATTTGATAGCAGAGACTATGTGTGCGCTAAAAACTATAGCACTTCGCAGCTTCTTACAGGTACGGAGCTGGAATCTTTAGCTAGCATTCTGTGAAAGAAAATTGAAATCTAGAGCGAAAACTTATAGCATGTGGCCAAAATATGCAAAGAATTTGTGTGTGTGCACCGGATTCTATGGATCTTGCAATTATGTAGAGACTTGGAGCTTGAATCGAAGCACTTGGGCTAAATTTTGGACCACTCATCCAAAATTTCTAGAGACTATGTTTGTGTCAACATCTGTAGAGGTTCAGTGAAACCAAATCCAAATTAAGGGACAATTTATTTGATCTTACTATGATGGAATATAATATAGCATAATAAAGGGGGATATCTTATGATTTGTCAAGTGAAACTCAAAAATGACCCATAGTTGATTTCTTTTGGATATCAACATATGAGACTTGGGTGTGTAGCTATTATGAGTCGTTGTCCGATTTAGTTGCACTCAGCTTATTTCAAGACACACATAAAATGAAGTGATTAAGCAAAAAAATCCCCCGTGATGGACTCCTTATACCCCATTCGAACTAATGTTAGTGTAAAAGGGGGTATTATTGGAGACATAATTGTACATAGTATACACAAGGGGAGGTGTTGTTTCTCTCTGATGCATACATATAAAAAGGCTCGGACATATTTCAAGGTAGAGGTAGATGTGCAAAGAAAAGTCCCAAGGTTTAGAAGGAAAAACCTAACAATAAATGTGCTAGTTACATCCAAAGTACATTGTCATCCACTGCGGTCATTTGGTTATTGTCCCCAACGATGAGAGGCCTTAGTAAAAATACCTTAGTACAAACACACGAGTCTATTACCATACCTGGCCGTCATGGTCGGCAAAAATTAAATAAAAAAATAGAAGTTGAAAAAATCGGAAATTATTGGACAAGAGAGTTGAAAAGAAAAGTTATTCATTGAAGAGCATGCCGAATATTACAAAATTGAGCCAACTTCATGTAGTAAAATCCCAAAATATTGCATACCGTAGCATCATAACTAGTTCGTGCAAATTTTTTTATTTTTAAAACCGGACATTATGAGCCCGAATTTTTTGTTGTTTGCAAAGCAAATTGAATTAACCCCTAAAGGGCTTGTGGCCAAAATCATGGCAAACCCAGAGGTTGTAGTGGCGTTTCAGGATCCAAAAGTAACACATACAAAGGACCACTAATTGACATTAGGGCATTCAATTAGGTTAAACACACCAAGGCCGCCACAAAAGGGTGAAAAAAAAGAAATCTTGCATTGTTGTGAACTAGCCTTGTATTAAAGCGTTGAATCTTTTACAAATATTTTTTGAAATTGTTGAAATTTTTATTAATTTATTTTTACCATGCCTGACCCACTTTCTCCACTTTAAATAATTATTCGGCATGACCCTGACGGCCGAGTACGGTATCTAGCATATCATTACTATTTAAACAATTTGTTTTTTAAAATAAATTTCTTATACATATAAAGCGGGGGGGGGGGGTTTTGGAGTCACCCACACACGTCATTCAAGATTCAATGAAGAGCCCGCCCTTCAAATAAATCAGATTACAGACGATTGCCAATACTTCACCAAAGTTGTCGATGTTTCTCAATGACAACCTTGAGTTGCCACGACCACAAGGCATTTGCAAGTGTGCTTGATTTTCTTGCCGTTTGTTGCGAGGACGTAGCTCACAAGCTACGAAATCAACCGACACTTGACTCCCCCCCACCCCCACAACCACCACCACATGCACACGAGTCCCACATTTTACAACCCGTTAAAAAGACCCGCAACGACCCATGTTTTCTTATCCACTTCATCATCCTCCCTCCCTTTTTGTAGTTGCCGCCTACTAGGATCATGCCGTCCATGTAATCCTCTCCCTTACCCGGTTACTCTTCGCAATAGAATTGTGGTGGGCCGTGACGTCGTTGAGGAACAATGCTCTTGAATATATTAATCTCGGTGAACGTACATCACCAACACAAGCTCCAAGATCTCGCATACGTACATGGCACACTTTTTTCAAAGCCCTTTTCCGAGGACTAATATATATTGTAGTGTTGGTGGTGGTGGATGTTATCGTTGTTTATTTTCAATGCTCACATTTTAGGGCGGTTGGCCTTGACCGGCCGAGAATAGGTCCACTAGGGTAAAGGGCCAAACACCATGTTGACAATGTGGCTAGCATGGGCCTTGGAAGTTAGGTCACATGTGATTATATTTGGCCCCCACGGTCTCCGGAGGCTACCCAACCGGCCCACCCAATCGGGCACATAACACCACATAACCAACTCATCCTCCACCCCACTCCACCCTCCGAACTTTATTTTACACAGTGACTGCCAAAACTGAGTACAAAAAAGCCTAGTCTACCTTTAGCCATTCATATTTTATAATTTATTGCATTTAATGCCAAATCAGTTGACGTCTCAAGTATACATGCATGTAAATGATGTGGCTACCAAATTACAAGTCCAACAATGCAAGATAATTTGAGAAAGATCTGGATCAAAGTAAATTAGCTCCAAAACTCAATTATGCTCACACTTGGATTACGCTATGAATGCTACAAATTTGACATGTACACGTGGTTTTCTGGGTCCGATTTTTTGGGTGGGCATGTTCTTGGCCTTCACATTTATAATTGCGTCCCCATTCAGTGCACATCATGTATGCAAATTGAGCAAAATGGTTTCATTGAGGTCTCTCTCTGCTTCTGGTAGAAAGCAAATAGAAGAAGTTACTCTAGAGAAGCTGAGGAGGGGTGAACGTACTATAAATGTTGCCAGAGACTTACATGTATCCCAAAGTTGGGTTGCACAATTTCATAAGCAACATTTGAGTGAATTGAGTGATGTCAATCACAATTTTGGTGGCAGGCCACAGGTGTACAGTGCAGCTGATCGTAGAGCTTGTGTGAGAGAAATCACTGTGGGTGGCTTAGAAACTGCACACAAAGTTGGAAATTACTTGAGAGAAGAGCTTCATGTTGGTATGAGCGATAGTACTGTGAGGAGAGTGTTACGAAAAGCATGTTTGAAATGTAAAGTGAAGCAAAAGAAACCAAAGCTCACACTTCTTCAAATTAAAGGACGATTAAAATTTGCTAGACGTCATTGCCATTGGACTGATGATGATTGGGATTGTGTAGTATTCTCCGATGAAACAAAAATCAACCGATTTTGCTCTGATGGTCGCAGTTGGTGTTGGTTTCGTGATGGACAGAGTAGAAGTGCTGGAATGGTGCAACAAACTGTCAAGTTTGGAGGTGGGGGAGTGATGATGTGGGGTTGCATGACTCCGAGTGGCCCTGGTATGATGTGTAGGATTGAGGGAAGAATGGATCAATACATGTATAGAGAAATTTTAGAGCAAGAGTTGATTCATACGCTGCATGCATATAATTTGGATCCTGCCAATTTGATTTTTCAACATGATAATGACCCGAAACATACATCCAAGAGTGTGCGCCGTTGGCTGAATTTGCAAGAATTTACTGTTTTGAAGTGGCCGGCGCAATCTCCAGACTTGAATCCGATCGAACACTTTTGGGCAACTTTAAAACGTCGACTAAACCAATATGAGACACCTCCCAAAGGAATGTTAGAATTGTGGGAGCGTGTTGATGATTGTTGGGCTTCAATTACTCCCAATGAGTGTAAGAACTTGTATAGGAGCATGCCTAAGCGCATTGCAGCTGTTATAGTTGCTAAGGGTAGGTGGACAAATTTTTAACTTTGTTCCAGCTTGTGTGAGCAAAACTGAGTTTTGGATTGAACTTCACTTTACTTTTTGTTTGTACATGCATACTTGTGTGTAATAGGCCTCAATTCCCATGGAAGTATGACTAATTGCAATGGTAATCCTATGCAATTTATGGTTTCATTTTTGGTGCATCCAATTTCCTTACATTGTTTGTTGAATTTCAAATATGTTGTGTTTGTACTCAGTTTTGGCAATCACTGTATCTTCTTCTCAAGTGTTGGGTTTGCCTACGATCATGCAGATACACACATACATAACTTTTAAACCAAATGTAAAGCACTTATGTTCGTGAGGAAATCAAGCATTGGGTGAGAGGCGTGGAGTATGCTAAGTGGTTGGTTCATTCATTTGTGGTTTTAATTGGCTGCAATAGATCTTCCACTTGATGTTTTTCATTATTATGAAAGTGCAGGTCATAAACTCATCTAGATAGAGTGTGCAAATTTTAATGCAATTATTTAAAGGGTATCCTAACACATGAGTGGACATTACACCTCATTGCATTTGCTGCATATCACAACGTCATATTTATACTAACTTGGGTGATATTATGCTCTATATTTATAATAATAAAATTGGGGTGGAGTATCGTGGGAGGGATCAAGGACATAAACTATAAGAGGTTTTGTTATGGGAAGGATGTCTCCCATATATGGAAAATTAATTGTTGATCTTATTATGGAAGAAAATAAATTTTAATCGCACAATGAAACCAAAACAAGACCAACTACACAATCCATATCCAACCTTGATGGTGGCAGGTCATGGGGGGTTTATGAGCATGGGCATGAGCATACATGCCTATGGCGGGTGCACGTGGGCATGGGCATATGGACATGAGGGCAAATGGTTGCATGGGTTGGATGACCCAAGATATTAATGTATGTGCATGGGTGCAATGGGGTGGGATGGACATAGGGTTGCCAAATATTGATTTATATCCATAGATGCATGGACCAGGATGACACATGTCGAAACTAGTACAATACACATGATGCTACACAATACAAATTGGTTTTAGAACACATGTTACCAGCGAGCTCAAGGTTGAGCAAAATACAAGGCACGAAAGAGGGTGGTATATGAGGTTGATAGTTGCCAATAAATGAATGAATAAACAATCTACAACCTTGTGTGCCATCACAAATACTTGAAAATTGCATGACCCTATAGGAGGAGGATTCCATCCAGTCAAGTTCTTGGAGGACTAATTAGTCTTCGTAATTGCCAAGGATTGCATTCCTCTTTTTGCAATGAAAAATCTATGATTGAGGAGGGTGGGGTTAAAGCAACACCAAGTTAGGATGCTTCTCCTCTAGAAAGCAAGTAGGTGACACAAACGTGTTGTGTTTAGTTACAAAAACCTACGGATATGTAAGTTCACCGAGCAACACTCCAATGTGCCACAACTGAAATGGCTTTTGATATGTGAATGTCGCGAGTTCGTTAACACTTTTCCCCTTGTTAAAAACATTCTAAATGACATTTGAATATTGTGTCATGTCGTTGTTCAAGTCGTTGAACACTCCAAGAGCTACTATGGCCAACCATGTGAAGGTTTTGGTAGATAAACAATAGTTAAGCACAAAGGTTATGGTTTGTGTGTGTGGCATAAGTAATAAAAAGACAAACTTTAGGATGTATAGATTCATCTAGTACATGAAAAAAACAAGTAATCAAATTCGATGATCTATTCTCTGTACACATTACGTTGTTTCTAACTAGAAGGACATCAAATTCAACCAAAACAATCACTACAAAAAAATCAAAACAATATGCAAAATATGGTGTCAATGGTTCTTATCCGATAAGAATTTCATGGTTTATTTCAAGTAGTTTATAGAATGATATACAAGAGTAGCAAACTTTTATCACACATAGTTTTCTAATGTGTTCAGAGAGGACCTCAATGGAAGAGGTGATTGCATATGTTATTGACATTTGCGTAGCACTTCACTCTAACAAAATCAACGTAATGTGTGTTGCATTGAGGCTTGGTCCAAGGTGAAGGGGATAACAATGAAAATGGATCACATTTGCTAAGGCGAATGTGACACATGAACGTTTTTGCTACGCTAAACCGAGTGCCTTATGCTCTTACAAATGCTTCAATGCCCTCACATGTTGTTTCCTTGTCTAAATAGGTTGCATTGGCAAAGGAACCAACATCGTGCCTTTTGAAGGCTCAATTTTTACTCTGCATGAGGTTTTACATGGAAAAGTTGGAGATATTGTACCCTTTTTATGATGGTGGTATGCCAATAATACAAGGTGTCACCAAAAATCCTCCACCCTTCGATTTCGTCCTAGCCCGAGTGGAAAAGTTTATAATGACATGTAGAGACTTCTCTCTTTGTAACCCAATATATAATTCCAATCTACCCTTGGAATATACACAACTTGATTAACACCACACTATGTAGTTTTACATTCCTTAACGTCGGGCAAGGTTATATCCTTAGCCTTTTCTAATGTCCACCCGGCCGCTTTGGCCACGCATGCCTTCAAAGATATCCCTCTTGTGAATCGAGTCCTTGCCGTCGACTCCACACTACTACATGAGTTTTCGCTTATTGATTCCGTGCTATCACATGTCATCGTGGTTGATTCCGTATTGGTACATGACACTTCGCTTGTGGATTCCATGAGCACATAGGCTTTAAATACAAGTATTAAAAAATACTTATATACTTATCCTTGCCCTTCCTTCTCTAAGTTCTTCTTGATGTAAATCTCTATTAATGTCTTCCTACTAAACTTCAGAATAGTATAACTCCCACCCAACTTATGTTCTTCAAGTGAAATTTGGTACACTTGTTAAGTACCTTATAAAAAATCTCCACACCAAATTTTGGCACAAACAGAGTTCATATGCAAAAGTTATGCATAAAATTCTAACTCTAACTACTTAGTATGAATGTTGTGATAAAGCATCCGGTCATTAAAACTCTAATAACTTCCAACTCCTACGTCCAATCAATCTAAAATTTTGATACAAGATATATATATAAGTTCAGAAGGTAGTGTCAAATTTTAGTATCTATATCTATAACCCTCTAAGAGATACATATTTTCAAACCTTGCTGCTTTGTTCCTAGACACCCTCCCCTTCAACTTTTAATAATTCTTTCATCCCAATGACTGAAGCTCTCAAATTTTTACCACAACTCCCATATTTTATAATAAACAATCCTTCAAATTTTCATACCCATTGAACACTCTGATCATCCATAATTGACAAATCTCTCACTATAAAGTTCTGCTCAAGTTCATAACTAATAAAACACTAGAAGTAATGCACCTAGTACAATCTAGTCACTGTAAATGCCACAAGTTTAAACAAGTTTGAACTCTCTCACTTCAATATGAATCTCAGTGCAACAAGTTGAAGTTTACAATCAAACTCCAAATTCCTTAAACCCAATCTACTTCTAACAAGAGGTCAATCCCTCTTCAAGGCTAAATAGCCTTGGCTCTTCACCTAAGAACTAAGCACACACATGTGCTTATATCTTGCTTCCCACACACCCACACTTATAACCCGTGGGGTGCTTAAGGAGCACGAAAGAAAGAGAGGATGAGTGAGGGAAGAATGAGGGATTAAATAGTGAGTTGAGAGGGAGAGAGGGCATGAGGTAAGGATAGGGTGAGAGGATTAGAGCCTCCAATCACAACCCCTTAACCTTCTCCTTCTAAGTAGGGACTCATCCCATTCACAAGGCTTTCGATAAGCCTTCGAAATCTCCTCCTACTTTGTAGGCTCTCATCTTATCTCCTAAGTCTTCCTCCCTCAAATGATCAACAAAGATCCTAATTCAAACATTTAACTAACCTTGGCTTTCTACCTACCACACTTTACCAAGGTATGTGCTCATACTACTTAAGTCCACTCCACACAAGCCTAATGCTTCAAACTTAGCTTTCTTCAAGCTTCACTCTTTTTATATTTTTGTGAATAATCATAAATCAACAAAACACTACTTGTAATGTTTTACAAGTGTTAACAACACATGTGGGCATCAATTTGTGCTCACACAAGGTTCTTAGCCACCCATGGCCTCGGAATCTCAAGGTTCCAAGCATATGTTGAATCAATTTTCTAAACAATTTGCGAAGGTGCCCTCTAGGTGTAGATTAAATACAATATTTTATTATGTTTTCAAATGATTGGAGGTCATAACATGGTTGTCATTTTCATGACCAACCAAAGAAACCAAGAAGACCTAGACCAAACCAACATTGGTCAAATTATAAGCCAACGAGGAACCCGCAACCCATTTGAGACGTTACTCACCAACGACTTCATCATCACCACAAAATCAACATCAACATCATGGTCGCTACCTTTTACAACAACATTGTCGCTTGGAATGTCCAACATGAAAGACAACCCCTATTCCTAGTACCATTGCAAGTAAGGATTGGTCATAGAAAGACAACGTATACAAAAGCTTTGGGGTTTGTGGGTTTGGAAGACACATGCTCTATGCATTTATGGATGAATGTTGAATTGATGGATTACTATTTTAAAGTTTTTTTTGGATGGTTTTTAACAATATCTCTTTAATTAATGGGAGTATATCAATCCTACAAAATGGTGTTTGGGTCTTAATTGATTGAGCAGTAGGTTGATATGGGTTGTTATTGATGGTGACACTTACCATGGCAGATGGGTCACACAAATCCCAAATTCATTAAGATGATATTATATGTACATACTATTGCAATCACATATTTCTAAGTTTTGAGGATTAATTTTGTAGAATATGTCTTTGACATCGATTTAAAACATGTAGCAAATGACGAAGAACTTGCTAACTGTAGAACACTAGCTTGGACACGTGCATATGAATTTAATATTTTGGATGAACCCAACTCCATACACCCATGCAACCAAATGCCCCGTGTTTATATGCATCCCATCCCCGTGTGCACATGCCATATGCATATATGTCCATGCCCATGTCATAGGCCCCCATGACCCACCAATATGACCCATGGAGCCCTTTAACTGGGGGGAGGGCGTTATGAATTTAGATTGTCCTACTTTGTCCTATTGCCCATCCCATGTTGTCACCTTGCTCCATACCCACCTCTTGCACTTGTAGTCCCCTAACTTTCCATAATTGTTTCCTCTTTCTTTTGTCACGTGTTTATTTTTGGAAGGACATTTGGCATGTGCAATTTTTGGGGAGATTTTTAGGCATAAGCAATCGAGATCCCAGTGTTTCCAAGTTGAATTGGTTACACGTTGACATAATATGGTTTTCCTTCATTAATGTGGCATATATTCTATAGATTACTCTAAATCGATCAATCGGTTTCTTGAAGTCTTGAACTTCAATTGGTTATATTCTCACACTCAACTAGTTCATATGTAACTACATTGATTGTCCCAACTAGTGTGTGTTACTACTCGGAGTTATGTAGTGCAATAACATCTTACTCATTACTTCAATTTGTACTGGTGGAAGTTCAACTGGTTGTTCGGACATTATAAAACATAAATGACTTTGCTTGGTAAAACATTGCACTCTCATAAATAGTTATAGCACTCCAAACTCCGAATAGCAACACGCACTAATTGGGATAATCAAGGTAGTGACTGGATCTCCCTATTCATTGGGCATGTGGTCATTTTTCCTTGCACCATTTTTGTTTTTTGGGACAAGAATGGTGGGGCGACAACCTCATCATCACCACCACCACCACAACTTCCATTGTGTATAGATTTGAACTTACTTGAAACATGTGGGGCTTTAAATTGTAAGTACTTGAAAAGAAAGGCCACGACTTTGTTGTAAGACAAAATGTGCAACATTGAAAACCATTGTCAGCTCATATTCCCGGGGCGGCAACTCAAACAAATAATTCCAGGGGGCTCGTCCAAAGATTTCACAAAGGCATAGATTATGTACACATAATCATACATATAATCTAGATTATGTTTCAAATAATCTACAACTTTCAACTATTGAAGAGGAGTTGAAGAGTCTTAGAAGAGAAGCGGGAGAGAAGCCACCGAGAGAAGTCGGGAAGAGAGTCAGGGTTAGGGCTTACAAGCCAAAATAATCTATATCATCTTCAAAAAATTTGTAGATTAGATCAACTATAATTAGGTAGGATGGAGACCAGATTGTGGACTAGCCCCCCTTGTCCAAAAGAAAGTCCACATTATTTTCAAATTATTCATGTATTATAATACATAGACATGTTCAAATCAAAAAAATGATTACATATTATGGACGGTCTCAATGTGCACTACATCACTTCATTCTAAGTTTTGTATAATTGTTCTTTGGTGTGAATGTACAAGGATAATATGGATGGATCATCTGTTACAAATTATTTGTTTGAGTTGCCACCCCGGGCTCATATTCTTTGTGAAACTAAATCAACCCTTAATCAACATTGAACAAACCATTGTTGTGGATGCAGACATCAATCACAACCCTAGAACATGTATATTGTCACTAGAGCCTTTACATGCCTGCCATAAATCCCCAGTCCAACAACATACTTATTGTATGTTTTATAGAGAACAAGAAATCTCGGATCCTATAAACTTTCAAGGTTCTCCCAATCCATATACACACCAACTTCAACCACTTCGAGATCTAACCCTTCAACAAGGATTAAAATTTCACACTTAAGAGAATGAAGCTTAAAGCTCATCCCAAGTGAATGAAAACTCGTATTCATACTGCCAAGTCTTCTACACGGAGTTCCAAGTTGCGAAACATGCACAAAATGATGTCTTAACACACGTCTTACAAGGGTCATAAAATCAATAATATATGTATGTTTGTTTGGTACTTTATAAGACATCACTTAATGGTCCAATGTATGTACATGTGTGTGTTTGTTTTGAATAATGTAAGATGGTCTAAGATGAAAGGCTCAATGACCTCTAAAATCATTTTCTCATAGATAAAATTCATTGGAAATAACTTCAAGATAATGTCCATACGGTTGGAGGTGGTTGGAAGGTTTTTTATTTTTTTTATTTTTAGATAGAAGGCCGACATGCCAGCGCCAAAGCACATGAGGCAAACCACCTAGCAAGTTTCTGTCAAGTAGAGAGGAGATTTCACAGCCGGGAATCGAACCGCCAACCTCTTCCTTGAGATTTGGGTATTTCTCCACCATCATCCAGTAGTTCAGGGTTGTCTGGGACCTTGTATTTGCAAGTGTGGTATGAAGGAATTGACCATTCACAACCTTTAATAGTTCTAAGAACATCAAGTTGTGTGTCATTATCTTGTCCATCCATGGGGATTGAACAATAATCCGCACAAATTACGGATATATACCTAGGTATACGTCCAAGATCGCGGGTATCAACTTGAAAAGGCATTTGATTGTGTGTGATAATTGACAACATGAGAGCTAATCGAAACATAAAGACACGATGCTAAAAAGTTGGAAGTCCCACACACGCAAAGATCCCTTGATACAACTTGGGCATCGAGGACCGATTGCAACCCTAAAACAATGAGAGGAGGAAAGAAAAAAACTCCATAAAACAAATTTCAACGGTCGACTCCACCACGTAGCCGATTCCAAGCTTTGATTTAACGGCCACGTAGTCTTGAGGGGTCAAGTAGCGGCAAATGAGGCGAGACTTTTTGGGCCCCTTAGCTTTATGCTTTTGCGATAGGATAACCTAGCCTAAATAGGCGATGAAAATTCCAATCATATGAATGGAGCCCACAAAAAGCTCTTGATGTCGAGGAACAAGTCCGTTTGTCCGTATGCCCATGATAACTACTACATGTATGGTGGTCCGGAAAAGAGCACAACGGGAGGGCCGGGCCCTTCCCCAATGAAGAAAAAACATTTGGGAAGAGATCAAAAATGATATGTAGGGATGATAGCTAAAGGCAATATCCAATGATAGGTCAAGAGATAATGGTATTTTTTTACACGTGTTTTGAAATCTTGGTACAAAAAATCGTCATAAGTGAGCTCAACGTAGGGCAAATGTAGGTCACAATGTATGAGCCTTAAGAGTCATGTTACCATGCATCTTTATTATTGACCTTCTACTAACTCTTGCATTTTACACATGTTTTGAAATCTTGGTGCAAAAAATCGTCATAAGTGAGCTCAATGTAGGGCAAACGTAAGTCACAATATATGAGCCTTGTGAGTCATGTTACCATGCATCTTCATTATTGACCTTCTTCTAACTCTTGCATTTACCAAGGGTGTGTGGGATCCTAAATGAGATTTGAGGGCCTTATGTGGTTGGTGTTCTTCAACATACACATGTATTTTAAGTGGTAGGTATATGGCAAAACTTGTGGATATGTACGGGCACCAAAAAGGCACGTTGCCACGAGATTAGACTTATAGTAGAGGCGTTTATTCTCGATCAGGACCCCATTGGCAATTTATAGGGTACCGGGATTTCAATAAGGTTGGGATTGAATTTTGATAAGGTTGGGAATGAACTTCGATCAGGCTAGGATTGAATTTCAATTAGGTTGGGTCTATATTTCGATTAGGTCGGACCCAATAGTGCCACGACACATGTCATGGTTTTGAGTGCTAAAGTGAGGAGGAACGAGCAGTTAAAATGAGCGGTTATGGCAGACTCTAGACATTGGTAATATGTTCAGGCCAACTTTTGACTTCAAAAATTCAGGGTAATTTCAATTTAAGGAATAATATTATCAAAGAAATTGCGGTCCTCTTCATTTCTATCTTCCTACAAGGATAGTTTTTGCAACGCCTTAAACTTTCTCTAGATCTAACAGAGAATATCTTAAGTGATCGGTTATGGGCACCTCTACTCTATGTGTTCAAATTGTTGCTAATCATATTAGGTTCATAATTAATGCAATTGGAGGACTTATGTGATCATTTAACAAGAAGAATAAACAAAAAAATAAAAATTTCAATATAAAGAAATAAAAATTAATTTTAAAATAGTTTTTGCATCCTAACTCTAGATTTGAAACTTAAAATGATTCAAATCAATAAAAATTTCCAACTTCCGAGGCTTTCTGAATACTCTTTCAAGGCTTTTTGTGTTGGATGAATAAGAGGTACACTCATATGCAAAACTTCACCCTCTCCTATGCCTTAAAGGGTGGATTGAAAACCCCAACTACTTGAAACCTAATGTCATGGCAAGCAAGTAAACAAAGTCCCATAGCTCAAGAGTCCGATGTCACGATTATCATTTTATTATTGAAGAGTGGTCAAGCCTTAACTTAACCATGGATGGAGTGTGGACTCCTCTTGTACATTTGGGGTCAAAGTGCATGATTGTTGGCAAAGTGTAGTAAGTGTAGTAGCTTCGGTACTTTAATTTATGAGTCCACAAGCACCAAATCAAGATCCTATATCTATATATAGAGAGAGCATGTTGCCGGTCATGTCATTACGGGCAGTCAAACAAATGTACTCTTCCTTGACCCTCCTCCTAAATAGGCTGTATGTTTGACAATTTTCCAATGATGTTCAATTTCAAATCCAAAGTGTTATGTGATGCTTTCAAAAACAAAAATGAATGTCCATTGAAATCTATATTTTACAATAGTTTTTTAATAGCTCGGGCACCTTTCTGTCTAATAATTAATTAAAGTGAAAAAATAAGTTAGGTAGCCCATAAAATAATATTCTAAAACTGGGCAGATTCAAAAAGCAATTTATGCTTGTATTGTTTGTAGACCATGAGTGAGATTGATGCCGCGTGAAGACACTATTGAAGTTATTTGATGCTACTTTGTTGGATTCCAGTGAATGCCACTTGCATTATTGTGATTTTAGGCTCTCTTTGAATGGTTTTTTTGGGATACTCAACAAAATTATTTTCCCATAAATTTAGGCACTTTTAAAATTAATTATTTTTTGCCCAAGCTACTAGAGAGCTACGATACTCTTAACTCTTACCTTCAATGTCACATGTCTAGCAGTACATGTCATTTTGATTTCTAATTTGTCAATTTACGGATGATTTTCTTCACAAGTCACACATCGTGTTAGATTCTAAAGTGTGTATGTCAATTTACACTTTGACATAACTTAGTTGTTCCGCCAATGCGGTGGCGTATCACCGTGAGAGAGTGGTTGCCCATGCTAAATTATTGTACGAGGAACATTGTAACTATACCATGGGAGTTGATGGTTTTGACATATGTTTTTCTAGTATGAGTTTGTTGAGTAATTTGTCAAGTCTAGTGATATATGAAATAGAGAGAAGGGCCACATACAAATGCATATTCTATGCCTAGGCGAATGATTATGTTCATATAAGGATGGGTGACCGTTTCTTTGCCTTCCCATAAGACATACTTACAATACATTGCCTTTGGGAGAGAGGGAATCATCAGAAATGAGAGTGCCTCTCATTATCCAACATGAAAACTCGACCCCCAATAGGTTTGTTGCTTTATTCATCTCAAGTGAGTTTGATGAGACTAACTTGGGGTCTTTGAAGCTAATTCCGATGTCAAATCAACTTTAAAAAGTAATATTTGGGTTGCACGTTGTTTTGAGGCCTTGATGTTGGATGAATGAGAGTTACGCTCGTATACAATAATTCCCTCTCTCCGTTGCTTTGTTACACACAAGGATCTACTGTAATTGCTATGGAAATTACTCTAAGCTTCCACCAAATATTTCTTCCTCTTTATCCATGCAGACTCAATTGAACAAATGACCGAGCAAACATGATTCAAACTATTAGTGCTTGTTGGTTTCCTATTACCATAGAGGGCTCTATATCATCTTTATCATGGCAAACTTGAGGGGAAGATACTTATTTTGTGTCGGAATAGCAAGTCCTCTATAGTACAACTAAACATGCAAATATGCTAGAATAAACATTAACAAAGACATAATTTTCTCTAGCATGGTCATCTTCATTTTCCGTTGAGACAACCATTTTGGGTTCTCTCGGCACAAATTCCAAGTGACCATCAAACATTATATAGTCCTGGACATGTAGGATTCAATGCCACTTGCATGTCACTTTCTCATTCATTTTCTGACATGCTTACTCACGATCAATTCTGTTTGTAGTGACCCTGTGTAAAATAAAGTGGGACCACCACTCGTTTCTCGGGAAGTGCTATCATATGAACGGTGAGCAGTAACACGTGAGCGATGAACGAGGGAATTTTTTTGGAAATGCACCCATGAATATCCTATATCCATGGTATTTAGGCACAAATAATAACATCTTCTATATATAAGTATGCGTGTAGAGTTCAAAGAGAGTCTACATAATCTAATGAATCCCTTACACTAAATTTAAAATCAAAATCCCCAAGCTTTAATATAGTTGTTGGTTTAAGCATCAGAAATAAATGAATTGATGAAGCCAATGCACACTAGAGTAGCTTAAGGTTTGAGGCATATATGGAAGTATAATTCAATGTCCACCAATTGTGTAACTTCAAATGAAGGCCAAAACCCAATCATTGTCACATAAGTCAGGGCAATGGGCTCAAATAATATCAAATCCAATCATATAAAATCAACGACCACCACTCCAAGCTTAGATAACACCTCGATAAACGTTTGAATGAAAATTGGATGTTTCTCACAAGCGCTCTATCAAGGCACCAAGGAATTCATTAGCTGGTATTTCTTAGTATTGTAGTTAAAATACATGTCATCCACGCCAACACATACCCTTTGCTTTTCAAACTCAATGTTTTTGTTAAATGATATTTTCACATTGACATTCTTCTCGTGGAAAAATAATAATATGTGGAATCTCTTTGACTACAAAAAGAAAAAGACCCACAAATATTAGCATAAGTTTCCAATAATGATTTAATCCAATCGCATGCACCATAATTGACAAGATTTGAAAGGGTGACTTTCTGTGGCAGAAGCCTTGGAACCACAACACAACTTCATTACGTTCACACTCCACTAATCTCTCACTATAGTGCAGTCGTACATGGCCAAATAGGTACGACCATCTTCATGAACATCTTTACATTTTGTAATGAAGAAAAGAATGGATGCATCATCATGAAGGAATGAATATTCGAATAAAAAAAATGCTTCAATCTTTGTGATATTGTGCTTATTCCATTATCGTAAAACTATTGGAGGGGAAGAAATACATGGGACAGGAAGCCCTTCTAGCAAGTTTGCATCAATAAATCAAAACATTGGTGTGAGTATGAATTGCTCAATACACGTGTGGAGTAGATACTATTAGTTTTTTGCACACAACAAGGACAATTCAATAAGTGGTGTTATCTACATTGATGTTACAATAAAGACAATGAAAATAAAGAAATAGGAGTATTGTAGGAACAATGCTTACATGTTTGACAAATTCGTGTGTTTTCACCAACAATGGATGAAATGGTGTATTGATAGTATTAAGCACGGAAGTGTTCTCCAACACAAAATTCACTTGCAAACTTTGGTGTAACACGACCGGAACTTGCTGAGAGTAAAGGGGAGAGGGAATGGATGTTTTTTAATCCAATTGAAAACTAGAAGAAATTTGTTGCGTTTGTGGCAATATTGCCGGGAGGTTGAATATTAGAAGGAGGTTGAGTATTGGAAGGGGGAGATGTTGCCCCAACATTCTTGCTTATTTGCTACTTATTGTCAGTTTGTGATGATACGACTTGCAATTCGACCATAACTTTCTCTACCGCCGGTATTTTCTCAATAGCTTTGTTCTCCTCCTCTCGTGGGAAAAAAACCACATTACAATCCAAAAAACCAAGGACAAAATGCAAGCTCAAGGACAAAACTCTAAGAGGTCTTAAACGCTAGCTCGCAACTACTAAATTAAAATTTGTCTTTGTGGGCTTTGTCATACCCGGAGGACGATCATATGATGAATTACTACAATCGTCACCAACACCTGTTTGGGTTGGCACATCTTGACACCACATACAAGAAAACTAGAATATAAGGAACTACATAAGAAGTCTATAAACAACGTATTCTATAATGTCAACAAACCCAACCATGCAATCATTTTGAGATGCTATGGATTGAATCCCCATTGTTGGAACTAGCACTTACTTTGAAATTCAAGGAAATCACACCAAGTGAAAAAAACCAATATCAAGGGTGCAAAATTTCCTTGGTAATTGTCTCTCGTATATGAAAGACAATTTTCAAGGAAATTTTTAGACCCCTTTGTGCTGCTCACATTGTAGGCTAACCTTGGGCCCATTCACAAAAAACTTTCAAGCACATTCAAAAACCTTAAGGAGGATCTTAAGGGCGGGATCCAAAAATTTCATGGGCATGTCATCCTCCAAGCATAGGTTGTAATGCACATAATGAAGCCCCTTTTAGGGCACCTCATGGCCACATCAATCATGGAAGCACAAATCCCAAAGCATAAATTCAAGCCTGCAAATGGGCATGCTCGTCAATTTTATTTTTATTTTTATTTACTTTTAAAAAAAACCCAAGGGGGGGATCAAAAGCTATCTTGAAATCATTCTCATATACACGAGTGACATATGCCAAGAATTTTTTTGAACTTGCCTTGTTGCTCATTTCAACGATGAAAACAAACAATCAAATCCATGTAAAAAAACAAAACCTTGGGGGGGGGGATCAAAAGGTATCTTGAAATCGGTATCTCGTATACAAGATACATATTTCAAGAGTTTTTGGAATCTTCCATAACTACTCATTTCAACTTGAGTTAAGGTAGCGACATCCGTTCACCAAAAATAAAAACAAAAAAAACAAAAAAACCTAATGGGGCAATCAAAAACTATCTTGAAATCAATATCTTGTGTATGAGATGCTCATGTCAAGAAAAAATTTGAACCTCCCATGGCTGCTCGTTTTTGCGACGAGGGCAAGCAACCAAATCTTTTTTTTTCCAAATTAGGGGGGATTCAAAAGGTATATTGAGATAAATATCTTGTATACACAATACATATTTCAAGAATTTTTTGATCTTCCTTGGTTGCTCATTCTAGCTTGAGTGAAGGTAGCAACACCCATTCATTAAAATAAAATTTTAAAAAAACTAAAGGGGGGGATTAAAAGTTATCTTGAAATCAATATCTCATATACGCGATACATATTTCAAGTTTTTTTTTATCCCCTTCTGGCTATTCATTTCATCTCGAGTGCATGCAACAACATCCATTTTCGAACCAAAAAAACCTAAGGGCGGACGAAAAGCTAAGTTGAAATCAATATATCATATACAACATACATATTTGAAGAATTTTTTTGAACCCCCTCCCCCCTCGCTACTCATTTTAGTGATGAGGGCATGCAACCAAATCCATTTTTTAAAACAATTGAGGAGGAGATCAAAAGCTATCTTGAAATCAATATCTTGTATACGATATACATATTTCAAGATTGTTTATGATCCCCCTTGCTGCTCATTTTAGCATGAGTGCAAGCAACAACATCCATTTACCAAAAACAAAAAACCCTTCGACTATTTCCCAAGAAACTTACAATAAATGGAAATTGGACCTTTTTGTGTTAAACAAAATACCCAAAAAATAGTTCTAGGGGGATCAAAATAAATCCTCAAAAGAGTCTCTCATGTACAAGATACCGTTTTTCACCCAAAAAAACATTTGCCCCTGAGTAGTAATCATACTACATACAATCGTTTTGATTGACAACTTGCATGTTTTAAATGTATAGTTTCCCCCTCATCCTCGTACGATGACTCTTCAACTTAAGCTGCATTCAAAACCAAGCCCAAAAAAAAAGTACTTGGGGTCCACAATTATGCCCAAAAAGAATCTCTCATATATGAGATACTTTTTTGGGGCATAATTTTGGACTCCCTTTATGTTGCTTATGAAACTCAAACCCTAAATCTCCACATCATGCAGCTTGGATAGAAAACTCCACTCACGCATGTATGAACTCTCACATAGAAGCTCACTTAAGTGGTAGGAGTGGAATAATCTTTGAGTCCTCGTGCTGTAATTGCTCAGTCCCCCATATTTTCTATGCCTCCATTGCCTCCATTGCCACCGGCTGTTTTCCTCCCAACAACCTTCCCTTGCCCTGCACCCTTGGTCTTCCACGCCATCTTTGAGACAATGGTCAGGTGGATTTGTCTCTTGTATGGCCTACCTTCAACCCAAACCCCCAAACTCCCATTAGTAAACTACTAATGAAGGTGTAATGGAAATTTAGTTAAATGCCTAATTACGAGACTAGTTGTGTGCTCATGTAGGATAGAAGTTGATGTGGTGACATCAATTGAAAAAGCACACAATCAATAAACAAAAGGCACAAAGAAACTTACAACACCCTTGTAAATGGAACCCTTTTTTCCTTCTATATTTGACAAATTGTGGACGGTGTTGCTCACTCTATCATCATCATCATTTCCAAAATGAGGGGTTGCTTTGTCTCTTGTGTCTCAATTTTGAAACTTTCATTTTCTTCAATGGCAAGAAATTCTAGTATTCGTCCTTAGAGGTGGTCATCGACAAATTCAAAACACTTGCGTATGGATCGAAGCATTTTGTGTGTAGTAGAATGGGGACTATGGATAGTATTATGGCACTCAAAGATCCATGAGGTATGGACTCTTCATCCCAAGTACGAACTAATGTGACTGTAAAAAGGGGCATTATTCGAGGCATTAGCTGACATTGTATACGTTAGGAAGGAGTATTTTGTTCTTTTCCTAGTGTGTACATTTAAAAAGGGCAGTAACAAATTTGAAGTAAAGGTAGATATACAAAACGGGGCCCTAGACAATTTGACAAGAGATGTGTTTGTTTCATCCAATTCACATTTTCATCCATTGTTGTCATATGATAATATTCCTCAATGACCACCATGTCCATTGTTGTTAGAATTTGCATCTAGGTTTCCACAAATTGGAGGCTCTTAGACAACATAGGCTCCCTTGAGTTTTGCTCTTGGGATCGTGGCTAAGTTATTGTGCTCTAATCTCATTTTTGTTTGGTGCAATTGTTGAATTCCATGCTATGGATGAAATTTTGGTCAATGACTTTGCCATTGAAAAATGAAAGTGGATTTTATATGTAATAAGGGCCCATTTAAGCTGTAATTTATATTTTGTATACGTAGTGGAGGCATTTGTCATATTCAATTGAAAAGCTCTATATAAATACATGAATCCATTTTCTAGTATGCCAATACATACACATACGTTTGCCTCCATACAATTCCCGTATACATGAGGTTTAATTTCATAGTGACCCACGCACATCATTTAGGTATCCAATGAAGAGTCCACCCCCTAGGGAAAGACCATTTTTCTTTGAAGTCCTAGGGGGTGCACCTTTCATTAAAATCCAAGAACCACGGGTGTTTGCAACATACTCTTAAAAACCCTCTATAGACAAGTTTTTTTTTTTGGGGGGGGGGTAAAATCAAGCAATACATGTACAATTTCAATGATAAAAATACAAGTAACAATACATATACATACAAAATTACATTCATATATAGTCATTAACATAAGTATACAAATATTCTTTGGAATAATAATGAATCCCTATCATATGTATAATGTGAAACCCTACTAGCATTCATTAATAAAGTCGTCGAAGGCTTTTTGTCCCCCGGATGTAACTCATAAGCATCTAAGTCTACAATATATGTCACATAAGCTAATGCAATTACCATTTCTGAATCTACCATCAAATGATTTGTAAGATCGTAAGTCCACTTATTGCTGGTAATGATACGAACATAAACCACTCTCCATGGTTGATCCTATAACGTGCAACCCTTGGAACTTGCAACAAATGTAATCTCTAAATATTTGATCCGAATTGTTGCACACATTGGAGATATACTAATGATTTGAAATTGATCGAGGGAAAACCCACCTGGGAATCATCACCTTCACAATTTTGATGCCGCCCATGATCTAACGAAGGCATCAACCACTCACATCAACCACAAAGAGGCACCACAAAGAAGTGTCGATTGTTCCTCTTGCAACCCTAAGCAAAAAGTGGCCTTATTCTCAGCTCAACCACTCTTTCCAAAACCATGATATTGCCTTTTCCATGCAAACATGGATGAAATAAGGGGAAAAATTAAAAATATTCATCCTAGTTTCATCCAATATTTAATACTTATCCATAAATCTAGTGACCCTACCATACAAGTACAAATGTTATATATTTTCTAGAGGTCCTCCATACATGTATATAATTACGAGTTATAATTTGTGTAGAATATGTATGCATAGTACAAAAAAATTCAAATTAATGCCCCTTGTGTGCCCTTATGTATACTCATACGTGTTATGAAAGGTGCACACCCTAGGTTTCAAGTTTGTTAGTGGCAATAGGTTTCTAGAGCAATCAAAGGACAAAGTGTATGTTTTCAAAATGTATGTAGACCTACCAAGTAGTGGTTTGGAGTTTGTAAAGAGGATCCGGATCGAAGGGGGGGGGGAATGGAGAATTCTTGGATTATGTTTGACCACATCAAACGTTTGAAGGACTGGACGACAATGGCATGTCATGTGTACGACAATCGATACTGTAAAGTGTTGACCATTGCATGTTGTAACATGCAATTTGAAGATGGCGCAACACAAATTATCTTTTGGAAAATTTTGAATGTTGTCATGGTGGAGTATGGAGTGCCAGAGGTAACTTCAAAGGATTCATGGTAAACAATACTCAAGTTAATTGGAACGCGGCGAGGAGGATCCATAGGGATGATAACCGAAGTTTGCCCATGGTTACATGTGAGCGTACATGTCATTTTCCATTGGTTTGCGAGCTTAGACAAGGTGACGTAGAAGTATATCAATCCATCCTTGTAGTTTCAAGACAAACAAATATGCAAGTATTATAAAGACGAGAAGACAATGGATGACGTGGAAACTAAGTACCATGTGATTTGTTGTGGTAGTTGTCATCTGGAGCTGCCATTAAAGTAGGCATCCTCGGCCTTTCATAGTGGTTGGGATTGTGGTACTTTTGCTATAGGCATTGGGGTGGTCATATGCTATTTGTGAGTGCATACCAAACTGCATTATTCAATGTCATTCAAATTCTTCAATTTTTCTCCATTGTTCAAAATATATGTCATGATCTTCTTAATTGTATGCTTATGTGTTGTTCACATGATATGACAATAGAAGATTGTGCGGAAATGCCAACATGCAATTGTATAGAGACTCCAATAGCATGGATCCAACAATCCAACAACAAAATGATTTGCTTATATGAAGCCGCAATGGATGACATGATTTGTGCCTTCGTGCAAATTGTGAATTACTCAGCATGGTTGAGAGGGAGTTCTAATGGTAAAGGTCTTGATTTGGCATCCTTGAAACTCAATGGATTTGCCATGTGTGGAGATCCAAAAATGTCAGTTGATGCCATGAAGTCTCACCAAGGGAAAGGGCCGGGGGGGGGGCAAAAAGATACTAATACCATGGATTGTGCATTGGAGGGATCTGAGTTGTTTGGGTCCACCAAACAAAAACTCAACATGTCATGTGTTAATTGCGACTCTCATCGACCCGACAAAGAGACCTATTCCGTTCTTTGCCATAACACCTTTGCAACTCATCAACGCATAGAGGAGTCGTTGTGTTCTATAGAGCATGTTGTGGCTCGTACTACATATGCGTTAGAGATTGATTATCTTGCTTCTATGTGGCACATTGCAAGATTGCCACCCAACTCAGCCAACAATGTTGGGAAATGCAAGCCATTACATGGAGTTTATGCAATGCCAAAGTCAGGATTGGCAAGCATGGCACACTTACTCCAACATACAAAGGAATTCCGCTCCACCAACAATGTGGAGTATGGTTTCTAGTTTTGTCATGTCGGCATCAAGCATTGTGTGCCACCGAACTGGACATCCATCCTACATCCATGTTTGAGAAGACGTTGTGTTGCAATCCAACAACACCGACAGTGGATCACAAAAATAATGGGAGAACGGCAAACTCATGAAGGGTTACTATGTGGTTGGAATCACTACCATTCCATCTCCATGCTTTGAAGAGATAATCAACACCGTCTCTAAAGAGGATATCGCAGGTAACAATTGGCGACATCCCGCATGGCACATGCATGAACTTCACAAAAATGTCCTCTCATGCTTTGGGAAAGAAAGGGAAATGGGTGTACTACAAACATCTTCATTGTGTGTTTAGATTTATGTGCAAGGTGGATCATCATAGTATCAAATTCATTCACACACTTATGTATATCTACAACAAGGTCACGTAACTAGTTGAACTTGCTAGTGTTGGAGAGTGTGAGTAATGTTGCAAATCTTGTGTTAAAGCTGCTTATATAGTAATGTCATGAAATGACATGTATTGGTTTTGATTGTTATAATAAAAGTCAACAAAGGAGTGAAAGTATTCTAAATGATCCATGCTAATAGACCCCTTCACTCTTGCTTCATTTGAAATGTTCCAATTTGCAATTGAAAATATATACAAGTAATGTAGTGCCAAATTTAGATTATGAACCCTATATCTATGCACATTTACTAAATGTGGATTCGTTGCTCATATGTTACCGCTCAATGCTCATGTGTTATTGCTCACCGCCCATTGCTCATCGCTCATGAGATAGTTTCCAATGAAGATTTTAGAAAGTGGTGGTCATGGTCATTGGTCACTACACCATTTATGGTATTTAGTGTCACTTACTATTCGGAATCACATTGTGCTATAACTTTCTACTATAGATCTCATTTTTACCAACAAATGTCAAATTGGTTGTTTGAACACTATAAAACATTAACATCTTCACTTGGTAAGAAATTTCATTAGCAATAAAGTGCTATAGTAATGCGTAACTCCGAATAGTAAGTGATACTAAATACCATAAATGGTGTAGTGTAAATGTGCCCTTAGTGGAATATTTTTCAATAAGAAAAGGTGTATGGGTCAAAACACAACTGGGACTCGGTAGACTTCACGAGATATAGCCTTTCTTCTTCTTTTGGCACAATTTTGAAAACAAATTCAATTGCAAGGGCAAAACACACGAGATAGAGTCCTTTTTTGGCACAAATTGAAAATTCAATTGCAGAAAGAACCCAAAATACAACTAGCCCGGCCGAAATAGCGCACGAGATAGAGTCTCTCATAACATAGGTCACCAAGGAAATTTGATGATCATGATGAAATTGATGATGATCATTGAATTTCATGATTGAGGATGAAATTTGATGAGAAATTGAGGATGATGAAAATTGTTGACTTGCAGTCTTCAAAGTATGTTTTTTCTCTAAAGAAGAGTTATTGGGAATGTTTTTCTCTGTTCACACAAAAAACAAAACCTACAAAAACAATTAATTAAATATATTTAATTCATTGAAAAAAGTCAATTTTGAATCATTCATAAGAAATGCTAATTGTATTAGTTATGTTTGAAATTTGGTGTGTATATCACCAAAATGATTTTGTATGCACGATAAAAATATAGAAACAAAACATCAACCTTGATGATCTGAATGACAAGTTTTCAATTTCATTAAACAAATATTCTTCACGCTCTACACATAGGACTATGTCTTTCATGCGTTTTAGAAGAAGTCATAAGTCTTTATAGGATGACCGTTACTACAAAATATCTAGGCAAACTAATGTCATCTTCATTTCATGAATTTTTGCCTTAAGTTATTGCGTTGAAAATGCTTACATAAAGCTCGTGACCTCGTGTAGAAGGCCCAACCGTGCGGATATCATCCTTGACTTTGTGTCAACAATTTTGCTTCATGAATGTTTCATAAAGCAAGCTTGCAAATATCAATTTATAACTAATCTTGAAAATACATAAATCCCTTGGGAGAATAAGGGTTAGAGTTCAAGTCCATTATGCCACATGGCATGCATGGATATGAAAGCCAATATTGGCACAATGGGCGCACTCATCATGGCATTCCTACTATCTATATAATCATCGTTGGTTGTCATTTATGCTTCCCGAAACCACTTCAAATTTGAGAGAATCAACATGTCAACCCCTAAAGGACCATAAGGGTATATATGCCATGTTGCACGTATGTTATTAGCATGCAAGTTTTGTTATAAGTCCCAATAATGATATGTAAAAAGCAGGGAGTTAGTATGGTTATGTTTTATAATATGGCCAAAATCAAAAGCACTGGATGGTAATTTGGTATTTTCTATATATCATAAACATGAAGATATTTGGGATTTTTTTGGGCATTTTTTTTAACATTTTGGATGTGTTTCGGCATTGAGGCAAGTAAACGTGGATACATCCAACAGAAATTGAATCAAACCCAACATTTTGAGTAATCATATTATTGTAATGAAACATATTCATGTTTTTATTATCATCCTACAATTCATGTTGGATTACTTGAAAAAAATGCTTATTTGTGAAAAAAACACTCTCAAAGCAACTCATATTTGACATGTGCCCAAAATAAGCCTAGTAAATCATAGAAATTAAACTCCTTTTTGTAGATTTATTTTTGGGTACATGGGTTGAACCCATAAACTATTCCATCATCATGGTTTCATGACCTAATCTTGATGTTCAAAATGATATTGAATGCTATAAGAGTATAAAATTGATGCCCTCGTTGCTATCACATTTAATCAATGAGAATGATTCGAGAAAATCCCTAAACGAACAGCCACTTTGACGTCCCCAATTGAAAACAAACAAATTATTATAATTGCTATTTTGCTCTACATGCGGTCCTTTAGGGGTTGAAATACTCATTGTAGGTAACTAAGCGCTTGTGGTGTTTGGTTTTCTTGTACTATTGAGGTAAATTTCTTAAAATTTGAGAGGTTTCAAGTAGGTATACAATTTGTGGGGTCAAGCACCCCTTAACTCCTAAAGGACCGAGGCCAGGTTTTCACACGATACATGATAATTAATATGACTCATTAACAAGGTTCAAATTTAAGGTACATTTGTATATTTACCACATGTAACCCATATAGAGGAAGTGCAACAAACTTCATACGTGACAATGGTACTTATATATACATGGTATGTATGCGAGTCTAAATCATTTACACTACACTAAATAGGATATTTAGTGTTTGATTATATTTAATGTTGTTACCACCTTACCCTGCTCAACACTAATTTTCATTTTTTTTGACAATTAGTGTTAGAAGATATGCTAGAAGATATGTTGGAATTCTTCTTTTATCATTGTTATTATTATTTTTCATATCCTCACTAACACTAAATTCAAGCATGTAACTTCCACATATTACCATAGTTGATATTTAGTGTTTGAGTTCACATTTAATGTCACTTACTTTCATAGGGTTATTGATATTTAGTGTATGCGTTCGTATTTAGTGTATCAAACACTAAATATCCTATTTATTGTAGTTCAAATCTTCCTATGATTCATTTCACCTAAATGTATGTTGGTTGGAATGATGTATTTGCTAGATGGCTATTTTTGAATAAGGTCGCTTATGGCACTTTTAGCTAACAACGTCAAGAAGTGTTCTTCATCCACTCCTTATGGCCATTTGAGCCCCAACTAGGGCATGTCAAACCTTTAAGGGTCATCCGTAAAGGCCCAAGGTTTCTCACATAGTAACACACATAATGTTGTTCATGTGCTATAAAATGATGGCCACAAGGATAGAGAGTTAAATTTTCCAAGCAAACTTGTTGATATCATTTTAAAGAGCACAACCATTCAGTTGGTGTCCTCGAATAATTTGTGACATAAAATCCAGCTAAGTATGGAGGCTAAGTGGACTTGGGAATCTGTTAGATAGTAGTTGGGTACTAGACCATGGTTATTCTCTTACCAACAATTCAACTTGATAAACTCGGGTGAAGCATTGTCATTGAATATTATTAGAATGCAATGCATGAGAGCAGTTGAACAATGTGGTGGAACTCCGTGTAAGCATTATTTAGCTTCCAACACTACATTGTTTTAGGTTGTAAGTTTTTGGTGTTCTAAACATGTGTAGGTTTACGAGGTAGCAAAACACAAGAGTTGATTTTGATGCTAACTGGAGACGTTTTGTTTTCATATGTAATGATGATGAATGTCTACACTTAGAGTATCGTTCAATTGCGATTTGATACGCATTTCATGTTCTTTATAAACATTTAAATTAATTCATGTGAACAATTAAACTTATAGGATCCATACCATGTATAGATTGCATGAAGACATTCTTTAACATGCTACTAAGAAGTGACATTTGGACATGAAAACCTTTTTTCTTCTTCAAGGATTTTGTGTTTTTGTTGCATTCAAACTGGTGATCAACATTTACTAATTGCATCCCCACCCTGCACCAAGGAGATTCTTGAACATGATAGGGCCAACAGGCTCAAATTCATGTTGGATTGCCCGATGTTGGTTTTTCTTCTCTTTACTAATTGCCTATGGATACTATCTCAGTAATGTAGATATTACCTCTACTGTCACAATAAAAGTGAACAAATATTATTTCATTTTGCATCCACCCTTTTAGAAAAAACACTCTTGGACCAAAAATGTCCATATGGGACACTAGGGGTAAAAGGCCATGGTCTAGTAAGGTTTAGGGGACCCGTGACATCGAAGGGGTAAATGAAAGTCCAACCCAACAAAAGCAAGGCAATTAAAGCGATCAATGACGATGATGATGACAAGGAAGATTTTGGACCATGTTATGTATTTTGGATGGAAATTAGTGTGGGTATTGTGAGCATCATACGAAGGTTTGCGCTTTGTTTTTTTCCCATTCATAACCATACTTGTATTGTCATACGGGGCATTATGCAAACCATATCAAAGCAATGGCACTATGAACTTCAATGTAATGTTTCATTTGTGAACCTAGTGAAGGCCGTTTGTAAGTTGAATGGATGAAAGCATATCGTTGAACCTTCAAGTTGGAAAATGGTTTGACCTAAAAGGGTGTGTGGGGTTTTTCCTTTGAAGCCGTCCACATATTTCCAATCAGTCATTTAGATTTGTTCTAATTAGTTTAGATGCCATAAATTATAAAGTTTCACTAGTAGAAAACATGGTAAAAAAGAACCGCAGTTGTTTTCCCATTGCGGTTCTTTCGACCACCCTGATTTGCAGTCACTAAACGACTGCAAAATTGTTTTTTTGGTTTACCGACTGAAATTTTAGAAATTTTGGGCCGTGTAATACACCGTTGGAAAGGTATTTTGAAGACCTTTCCAAAATTCCAGTCCCAAAATTTCTAAAATTTCAGTCGGTAAACCAAAAAAAACAAATTTGCAGTCGTTTAGTGACTGCAAATCAGGGTGGTCAAAAGAACCGCAATGGGAAAACAACTGCGGCAGTGATCGGGGAGATTTTTGGGCAGAATCGGTTGAGATCCTAGTGTTTGCAAGTCCAATTGGTTACATGTTGACATCATTTGGTTTTCCTTTATTAAATTGGGGCATATTCTATAATTCCTCCAAAATGATCGGTAATTTTCCTGAAGTCTCGAACTTCAACCGTTTATTTCTCAAACTCAACCGGTTCATCTGTAACTAACTGCCGGTTCTCCCCGATCGTAGGACTGCGGTTCTTTTTTACCATGTTTTCTACTAGTGTTTAGTGTGTCGTACTTTTATAACATTTTCTTGGTCGAATCCACCTTGGCACCTAAACCCACAATGCTTACGTCCACCAAAGTTTCCGGTTCATTTTAACTCAATAACACGCTCGCAATGCATGTATACAACGTGTATGTTGGGACTCATATTTGTCGTATTATCAAGTTAGATTCCACGGGATCCACGAGTGATTCAATGTTATACTACCTTGGGCAATAGAATTATAGAGGGAACATTGGGAACATAAATGTAATATTCGTCCTCCCACAAATCATAAACTTGTTTCGCTTACTACATGTGTCATTGAGACATATGGTGACACTAGAGTTATGCATAAAGTCCCTCGAAGGGAGATGAAATCGTGGGTTTGATTCTACTTTGAGATTTCTTTTGAAGAGCTTGTGACTTTGTCATGGGTCATAGCCTATTTCAAGAATTGGGTGAAACTATTTGGACCTCCTCTCGCCGTTCCAAAAACTTTAATCCATAAATGCCTTTACAAATCCTTGTATAATACGTTCTCCAACAAAGGAACATTCTTCAAAAAATAAAAATAAAAATAAAAACATAAATCACTTCCTTCTTTCTTGCAAAAATATGCATATGTCATTTGATCATATGACATATGCCATTTGAAAGGAGGATTTTCTTGCAAATCGAATGTTGTATGGAGTGACCTTTTATAAAGCCTCCTTTTAATGGAAAAGCGTGTTCAAATCATTCATCAACCACTATATGGCTTCATAGACACTTAAGGGTTTAAAAAAACTTATGGATCTAAATTAGGGTTTTCTCAGGGTTTGCCACCATGGGTCAGCCCACCCATCCTAGTATGACAAGCCATAGAGTGTGACCACCTATTCCCAATCAAAGATCCCATCGGGAATCTATAGGGTTACCAAAGTTTTGATATGGTTGGGACTTAATTTTGATCATGCTGGAATCGATAGTGCCATGACACATGTCCCTAGTTTTGAGTGCTAAATTGACGAAGTGTTTATCTCAAAATGAGCGGTTGTGGTAGACTCCAGACATTGGTAATATGTTCATGCCAATTTTTGGCTTCAAAAATTCACAATAATATCAATGTAAAGGAATAAAACTACTGATAATTTGTAGTCTTCTTGATTTCTATCTTCCTACACCGGGGGGGGATTGGACTATATAAACACAAACAAAATGAATAAGTTAGCATATTGAAATCCTACTACTCACGAGTACATTGTACACATATGAAGAGTCATCACACTTTTGCATGCATAGACATATTTCATCATTCTTTGAGAGAATTTCAAATTTGGGGAGCTTTCACTGCATTGATTATGGTAAATAGTGCGGTTACATTGACAAGCATATTTTCATGAGCCAAACATTGTGGATAATATTATGGGTGCATACCAACTATCAACCTCCAAAGTTTAGCATTAGAGATCTACGTTGTAAGTTACAATACTTATACTAGTTTGGAATACTATACATTTCGAAGACTTCCAACCTAGAGGAAGGAAGTGGGTATATCTCAAGAGCATGCCAAGTTTTAATTAGCATTGCATATTGACCGATGTGTGATATTGTAAAGTGTGGATCACATTATATAGTTGCCCACAATAAGTCTCGCTATAAATATGCCCCCAATATTTACTATGAATAATGATACTCCCTCCGTCCCAAAATGATTGTCCGTGTTTCAAACTTTGGCAAGATTAAGGCCCGTTGACCATTGACCGAGACATTATAAGTGTGACTCTTAAAATAGAAAACAACAACAACTCCGAAATGCCCCCCGAAGTCGCGGTGTTGAAAGACTTCTTGATGATGAAGTTTGGGGCGAAAATATTTGACTTTAAGCCTCAAATTTCTAGCCATGCAGATAAACCGGACAATTGTTTTGGGACTGAGGGAGTAGTAGAAAACATGGTCTCAAACATAATGGTTCCAAACAACTTGCTTGTAAAATTGGCTCGGCCAATGTACAAAGGAGCTAGATTGGAACACAAGTTCGGGAGACAATCACATGTTACAAAGGCTTGGAGGGTAGGAAATTTAACCAAACTAGACCTTGCCCAATTATTATAAAATGATTAATATGGGAGGTGGAGATAGCTTACTTGCATGAATGCAAGGAACTCAAATGTAGACAAGTTGGATTGGGTGAGGGTAGAACTCCAACTCAACAATTTGTTTTTACTAAGAAATAGGAGAAAGTGAAAGAACCCCGAAAGACATGGAAGATAGTCAAGCTCCTACATAGAGAAGTTGCGGTATTTGATGATGACACAAAACACCAATTGGGTAGCATGACACACAAAATTGCATTAATGAAACAATCCATGGCAAAGTAGAAGTAGAAAAAAATAGCATATTAGGAAAATAAAAAATACTAGATAAATAGCCCCCCTCAAAAAATGCTTCAAAGACCCACGTATATATAGAAACCATGCGATAGTGAGGTACCTGTGAAATACACACAAATATACAAGCCTATTCACATATATAAACATTGGTATATGTTACGTCCCACCTTCTTGGGCCAAAATTTATGAATCTAGACCCACATGCCCATAGACTCTTCTTTTTCATTGAGTTTGTTTCCTATCAATAATTATGAGTTTTTATTTTTATTTTGTATTTTTTTGGGGGGGTCTTAGAAGGTGGTTTTAATGCTCAAACTAGGTTCTCATTAAACCACGATGGACAAAGAGTCCAACGACAATGGCCATTACAATATTTTTGATCAAATTTTGGTACAAAATGTATTAAGCTGTAGTTATGTGATTCTCAACATGGTAAAATAAGCTATATCATAATTGAACATGTT
This sequence comes from Polytrichum formosum, assembly GCA_964035585.1. Taxonomy (NCBI): domain Eukaryota; kingdom Viridiplantae; phylum Streptophyta; class Polytrichopsida; order Polytrichales; family Polytrichaceae; genus Polytrichum; species Polytrichum formosum. The sequence continues at coordinate 28,431,226 of OZ037940.1, read as the reverse complement.
CTCCAATATGGGTGGGTGGTAGTAGTTATCTCATATGTGAACCCAACTCCCTCCACAACTCTATCTTTGACTTCTCCAAAGGTAGCAGACAACCCAACTTCATACCTTCATTTTTTCTTCTTCTTTGAGATGTGTTAGAGTGTAAGATCCAAACTCTTAATGGCGTGTTCTTCAACCCAATCCTCTAATTACAAATCAACATGTTCATAATGTCAAACATGAACTCAACCATGCCACGCAATACCTGCACTTCATTAAATGAGCATGCCCATGCAAACAAAGAGGCATACCAACTAACACATGGTTTGATGGCAAATGTCAAGAAGCTTGGCAAAAGTATCGAAATATGTTAGACTCTAATCACTCAAGAGCAACTTTCAAAAAGCATTGCACTGTGATCGCATATTCAATTTGTTTTAAATAATAATTAATTAAAAAAACACTCTAACTTGGAGCATAAACAACTAGAGGCACTACACCTCTTTTTGATACATATGAAATGCTTTGAAGAAGAGGAAATTTTTTAACCCTTATGTTTAACTCTTCCATTTACACCATAGGAAGCAATCGATTAATGCAAATACCTATACAATTCATGCCAAAGTATTAGTGAATATTGTTTCCCAAACATTCAACTTTCTAATAGTCTTACTAAAGAGAAAGTTTGAGCCACTATAAAATACTTAGCAAACCACAAGACATGAGACATATGTGGTTTTAAAATCGAGTTTCTAAAAATGGGCAACAAATGATATATGTGAGCCACTCACAAAGTTATATAACTTAATGACTAAAGGTGATTTCCAACCACACGGACATAACATTCTCCAAATGATCTTTAAATCCAATGAAATTAATTCCATGTGGAATTGTAGGACCATTATGTTAGCCACATTATTTGGCAAAGTATTTGGCTAATTAGTTTGTGGGCATAATTGAAAGGTGTCCAAGCAGGAGGATAAGTATGTTATAGGGATTGTTAATCTACTTTTAACCACCTCCTTACATTATGCAAATTATTTGAATTAAAAAAAATTGCTAGTCAATATCTCTATTCTTGCTTTGTTAATTTCAAAAGAGGTTATGAAACAATTTTGTGTAATTTAGGAATGCCTCCAACACTTCATTGACAACAAGTTGCAAAGGCCATATACATCATAAATTGTGCAAAAGCACAAATTAACGGTGACATGCATGATAATGTAATGTCATAAATTGGTGTTAAAGAAAGATGTCCCATCTCTCGCAGACTATTCAGCATGTATATTGATGACCTTGAGACATATTTGGATAATATTGATAGGGATCAGTTGTATTTGTTCAATGTTGTCTTGCTCTCCAAATCACGAGCATGCCTCAAAAGACTCCTCAACATGCTACAAGAGTTTTGCATGTTATGGACTAAATAGAGCTAATTCATGATGATAGATACCATGGGTTTAATTTTATACTTGAACATGGCTATTTTGAGCCACTGAGTAAGGGGCGACGAATTGCAAGTATGAAAGCCTTGATAGCCACCTCGAGGAAAGAAGTAGTAGTCAGAGCATTTTGGGAACTCAATTCCCATCTATTTAAAGTTTTGGTGGTTATTGATTTTACACATGGTGCAAAGAGGGGGAATTTACTTTAAATGGTCGTTGGAAGGTATTCATGAAAGCATGATGATGGTACATATATGATAACTCATGTCAAAGTGCATTCTTCAATATCTTACCGTATATCATGGCCAATAATTGGATGAATTTTCAAGAAATTGTATGCAGTTAAGCTAGATACAAGTTTCCAACAACAATTTCCTCACCAACCCTCCTCTTGCTTAGTAGGTTGAGCAAACCTCACTTTCTTGACAGGTTCTTGACTATTGGTTGAACAAGGATTAGACACTTGGCACAAAACAACGACCATTTGGAAGGCATCACAATTGGAAAACATATCAAATATATAAAAACGAGAACGACATTCCAATATCACCAAAAAATTACATTTGATGCTCTCAAACATTCCTCTCTTGCTAAATAATGGTTTTCTTTCCCAACTCGAGGGAAATTAATAGATTCCCTTCACCTGAAGGGTTTTCTCAACTAGGAATGTGAATTGTACTTGAGGCAACCATGGACATCACTCTCGAGCAAAAATGCTTGTGCTTAATGCACCTCATAACATAGACTTGCCATTGAAAATAGATAACAAATTGGGCCACTTTTGCTCATACAATGTAGTTGAAAATGTAACGCTCGTGTTGAAGTGACTTCTTTACAACTCCATTAATGACACGTTTTATTCTTTATTGAAGAGAGAGAGAGAGAGAGAGAGAGAGAGAGAACCACTAGTGTTGGGGTGATTGAGGGACACTTCACCTTGATCATAACTGGCAGCTCATATGTGAACTGGAACATGTCCCTTATTACAAATCATGATTTTTAGGAAATCTCAAGTTTATTGTTTTTTTTAAATCGTTCCAATAGGAGTATTGAAATGATATGGGCCTCTATCTTATGGAGGCCAATGCACTTCGATACCAAGGGCCAATTTACACAAGGTCCCAAGTCCTAAGTCTCAAGTTTCTTGAGGTCAATCCATGCAATCTTAGCCATTGAGAGCATGGAAGTTGGAACTTACCACTTCACACGGGTCCCAAGTCCCAAGTCCCAAGTCCCAAGCATGACACGGATGCCTACATGACAACACTTTTTGAAGGTGAGACTTGGGACTTGTGCTGAAAGTTGGGTTGAGCAAAAGGCTACATCCAACTCTCAACAAAGTCATGTGAATCTTTTTACATAAAATAATCGAGAGCCAACTTCAATGATAATCAACCATAATTGAATGGTGTCTTGAGGCTCAAAATTTGGGACTTTGCCTCCATGTTGGGACTTGGTAACATGAGTGGGACTTGGGACTAGGGACCCCATGTGAACCGGCCCTAAAAAACCCTTCCAAAACCATCTCGATGCACTTTTTATTTCCATAAGCCTTTTGGCATCCCGGACTTTTAAACCAATTTCAGTTCATTTCATTGAGAATATCAAATCAACAAAGCAATCGGTGTCGTTCAAACCCCCCATTGTAGACTAAGGCGGTGTTTGGTAATAAGACCAAAAGGGTGGAAGTAGGTGACCCAGTCTTCCATGTTCGTTTTGGGTTTTGTTTGTAGTTGTCCCTTATGGGAGTCTTCTCGAAGCAAGTGCCGCTCATTGATATCTCTTAGAGGACCCGGTTTTCAAATTCAAGGAAAACCCAAATTCAAACCGTCGGAAGAAAAATACACACGAGGATTAAGTGGTGGCCCTTGTCAAGCCAATTTGGTAAGAGCCCTTGCTAAAGCATCCATCATGATGTGGCCTTTTGCAAGGCTCCTTGATGACCCCCCGCCCCCGGCGTGTGTACAATTGAAATGGTTGTTGGTAACCCTAGTAGGTTTGGCTACGTGTTGAGTTCGGAAGCAGTCAAGGTGGCAAGCTTAAATTGTTTTGTGGAGTTTAAGGTGGCTGCATTTAGATGAATCAAAGGGAGTATTTGGTGATTGCACATATCTTATTTTCCATTCAGGTGGCGACTTCTAACTGTATATGGAAGAAATCTAAGGCTACATGTATGTTGTGATAAGGTGAACAATGGCCCCATATATAAATTAATAAGTGGCCCCCGTATTTGTATCCATAGTCTACACACACACACCACAAACTAAGCGGGAACTTGGCTATGTGAAATTGGCTACACTCAAAAATTTTGCAGTAGCCCCTTAAACCTTTAGAGGCTTCCAAGTTCAACTAGTTTGTAAATGTACGAGAGGATCAACATGCACATATCATATGTTGCACCAACCCTCTTGAAGATCCATGTACACCAAAATTGAACCAATTTGCACACATATAAGATGACTAACATTGAAACATTGTACACTTGAAGTACGTAATACATTCCTACACCAAAAATATTGGACCAACCCACTTAAATAAGAGAATGCACCCAAAATGAACATCAATGGTTAGAAAGACCACTCTTATAATCACACATACAAGCACAAATAGGTAGGGAGAGAGGTTGACGCCTTCAAGCACCACCAATGCGTTCCACTTCCAAACTTGAAATTTGGTACCAAAAATTCTTAAACTCCACTACAATCAAAAGGTGGTGCCACTAAGTGCCACTACGTGAATCAAGAGGATGTAACGTACAAGCTAAAAGAGCAAGAGGGTGGCAATACCACCCACCCCACCCAACTAAACCCTAGGCGACATGAGCCCTTGGATGGGAAGATGGGCTCCATCCACGGCTCATAGTGGTGCTCACTCGGCTCCTCCCAACAGTGGAGCTCAAAGGAGGGTCCCAATTTTCAAGCAACTCCACTCCACCCATCTGAAGCTAGTTGACACCACCTCTTACCCACAAAGAGTGTAGGTGACACCTTACAAGAAAAATCCAAATTATTTAACACGTGTGTGTGTGTGTGTCAATTTACTTCACCGCAGTAAAGTGGCTACTACTGTAGTAGCCATAAAAAAAAGGGTTGGTTATTGGACATCTCATTCCACCCCTTGCATGACTGATTTATTTATTTATTTTTATTTGGGTCTTCAAAATACCATAAAACTTCAAAGTCAACATACAACAAGGACTCCACCATTGCCCATATATAGCTATCTCTAACCAATGATGCACCGCTACTTCATAGCTCCGAGAATTCAACTCTTGTCCAATTAATGTGCATACCTACAACATATGTCATATTATAAGTGTATGCAAAGAGTGGTACTAAACAAAGGGTATAGTATACATGGCATGTACGGGGTTAAGGATGAACAAAGAATGCTTATACGGATGGTGGGGGGGGGCCGAGTGGGTGTCCTAAAATAAGTACAACGACAAATCTAAAGTAATGGCATAAAGAGGGGGATGTTTTTTGGTGGTGGGACTATAATTGAAGGTGCCAAAGGTTCCTTGTCCTAACTTAGTCTCGGGCCACCTTTCCGGGGAGTTGTCATCATATTCCCAATAAAGCAACATCCGTGTTTTATGGGTGGGTTAAAGTAAGTAAAAGCCACTACTAAAACCCGTGCATAGTTAATTAGGGTGGTGGTACGAGACGCGTGTTTTGAAGGCCCTGTTTTTACCCCCTCCCTAGCCTCCCACTTGCCCAGCCGGATGTCTATTTATTATATAATTAACCGGCTTGTTCATTGTCGTAGATTACGCATGTAGTCAGGTACCGGTGTGACTATGAGCCCGTTGACCTAATGCTGATCACGGATGTTCGTGATGCAGCATGGGGTGTTATGCCTCTTATGTTGGCATGAAGAACAACATACAAGGGGATGTTACTTTTTTCTCTTTCATGTTGCTTATGAGGAAATGATGCAAATGACTTAAGATGGATTTACATTAGGATATGGGTTCAAGAAACACTCGGTGCAAAACGTGCCTTCGTGGAACTTCGTTTCACACTCAAGATTGAAGCATGAACTTGAAGATTAGTTCCACAACCAAGGTTATGGGCATTTCCCCAAGTGAGAATCGCCAGGATTTGGTAGAATAGTGATGCCATGTTAGTGCCATGTCATTTATTCATACATTGGATATGTATCCCAATGTAAACTTCCTTTATCTCTCTCAACCAATAAGATTGTCCAATTTGGGAGTTTCCTTGGTTGTTGGACCCTAACTACACTAAATGGTCCTATTAGTGCAGGTGGAGAGACCCGAACCGTTGGTGGTTGTTCTCTCGCCCCCGCACTAGTGTTGGCATGAAGAACTGGTTTTATAGTCAATGTGCCATTAATGTGGGTCCAAGACCCCAGGTCTTCCCCTAAGTCTTCACGAAAACTTCTGACCAACACATTGAACATTAGTTGTCGGACATAAGTAGCACAATATAAAATAATCACCCCACATTAATTTCCCATATGAAATAATTAACGTAACCCACACTACTTTCCTAACAAACATTTGACGTGGGTCAGAAATTTTAATGTGGCCCACATTCATTTTCATTATGAGAATTGGCCCGGGCTCTATAACGTTACCATGGCCCACCATAACATGACTAGTTAGGGTGGTTGTCACTAAACCCTCCCTTAGTCGACGCTAAATTGGAAGACCGCTCTGAGATGTACACGGTATGAAGATCGTAGAACTAGGGGGTGAGGCACACGGAAGTTCCCGCAGTTCAGACAAAAACCTACAACATGTGTGCATCTTAGTAGAAGCTAGTAGTAAGTATAGTGCGTGACCAATTCCGGTCCTTGCGGGAACCCATGGGGTTTGAATCCAAGGAATAAAGAATAAAGGGCGGCCATTGTTTTGTGGAATAAGTTAATAATTAGTTGGGGTGTCACTCGATGTGCCCGTTTGCCAAAGTTAGAGGCCAAGGGCTAACTTACTCTTATTACACTTATACAAAAGACATGTCGACACCCACCCGCGGGCCCTCGAATGAAGGCCACGAGTCATGGGATGCCTTTTCTATTTCCATTTGCAACAAAGCCCTTTTTATGACAACGGACAACAACTTTGGGGGATGTTTTTTTTCCTTTCTATCTAGATCCCGTTCTATAGCGGCCCACCTTATAATTATACGGTTCCGGGAAATATCCTAGAAAAACCGGCGGGCACATGATGATTGTGGTTTGGACACAAACGAGTCGGAGTCGTTGCCCTTGCCTCGCCTTTCCCTTGATTTGTACGACGTTATCCCTTTCTTTGAATCCTTTCTTTGAACTCAACTCACATACAACCTCATCCACCACGACGAGTGCCAAATATATGCCGCCCCGGCCAACTATATTTTTCCGTTTCAATTTGGTATGTTCACACACACACACACATTTCATCATTGAAATATGTTTGTTTATGTTGCATTGTAGACTACCATGATGACTTAGTCATGATGCATTCGTAAGATCAAATATCTTTTGTCTTGCTATTGTTGGCACCATCTAGTAGTGGGCCATAAATTAAGGGTGGACCCGCGTCGAATTTTAAAGCTCTTCCCAACACATAGTAGGTATAACTTGGTATATAGGCACATTCGAAGCTTACAATGTAGCCTCTAGCTAGCACCTCTCCTTGAATCGTCCTTGGCCTTTGAGTGGTGTCCTAGTTACACTATGTTTTTTTTGGAGATGGAAGGTTTTATATGCCCCAAAATGAATAACTACAGAAGTGAAATCTAGTAATAACCCATTATAGAAGAATTTTTTTAAATGCTCGTGAGCATTCTTTTCATTAATTTGTAGGATATGTATATTGACTTTGGATTTATCAAGCTTTCCTTTCATGATCTAAACAAACACTTTTAAAAAGCAATGAACCGACACATGAGTCTATTAACATAGCAAGAAGTGCATAAACAAATAAAAAATGCTTGTTTGAGTTAATATGCCTTCGTTTCTTGCACAATGAGCATATCGCTTGCCTAAGCGAGTGACAAGTGGCAACTTAGCTACGCGTTTATTGACTCATGATGCCCCGATCGCACCAAACTTTACGTTTGGTTCCAGCCGTGAAATTGATGGGGGTTATGTTGAGAAATAGATGTTGGCCCACCATTTTTCACACTATTACAGCTGGAGATCTCGACGGATGATGTCAGAACTAGAGGGTGTGATTAGCCCCTCATCCACCCACATGCCTAATTGCATACTTACATGACAGTTCATCTAATTTACCAAGGTGCGTGGATAGAGCTAAAATTTTCTTTACCACAAGTGCCACACAAATGTACATGCCACACTACAATTTTGTTAAAACCAACTACATAATAATTTACAACTTGTATCAATTTGTAAATCATATGCACTGAAGCCATGTATTGATACACCACATGCCAAACCGATGAATCGTTCTACATGACATGGACAATGAAAATGTTAGTACAATGAACACGTAAAATTTCATGAAACCTACCAAAGGGGACATTGAAAACACATCGTATAAGCCCATGAAATTTGATTCATATCCAAAAAACACTCCTAAATCATGATCATAGTCCCCCCAATATAGTCCAATGGCACCCAATTGAAGTGAATAAACATAAACTTAGAGGGGCATGTGTTTGCCTCACACCCCCCCCCGGCGGTAGGTGACACAAATTAAATCCCGTGATGAACCCTTCCTTTAGTTTGTATCAACATATTCCATCCACAATCCACGCGATGAACCCTTCCTTTAGTTTGTAGCGGTTATGCTACCAAGTTCCACTAATTAAGAGAGTTTAGTGTAAGTGACCGTCCATCGTGGTTGCCATTAAAGCGTGGATTTCTATAGGGGCAAAGCCAAGAGAAGATTGTCATATCAACCACATCACAAGAGGACACATGCGTGCTTTCCATCCAACATATTCCATCCGTCCGTCCATCCACAATCCACACGATGAACCCTTCCTTTAGTTTGTAGCGGTTATGCTACCAAGTTCCACTAATTAAGAGAGTTTAGTGTAAGTCACTGTCCATTGTGGTTGCCATTAAAGCGTGGATTTCGATAGGGGCAAAGCCAAAAGAAGATTGTCATATCAACCACATCATGAGAGGACACATCCGTGCTTTCCATCCAACATATTCCATCCATCCGTCCATCCGTCCATCCACAATCCACAATCCAAAGGGGATGCGGCGTTGTCGTCATAGATCCCGGGTGAAATGTTTGGCTCTCGAAATTCCCCACTAGTGCCCATGCAAGTCATGGCAATCATGCGATTAGCCACGCCTTTTGTTGTTTAAGGGGCCGTGGGCGAAACGGGCTTGCTCGGTGCTTCTTCTTCTTCTTCCTTGTCATGTCTCGCTAGTGTGTCCTCCACCGGCAATCAATAGTATCTCGGCACACAAGCAAAGCAAAGCAAAGCGAAGCGGAGCCCGGCCGATCGAGGGGACGAGCCATATCACCGGCACATGTGGGGAGTATTGGTAAGCATGCGGGGAAGGAATGTTTTTTTGGAGTCCCAAAGACTTGGCGTGTCTCTTTTTGGCCCGAGGGCGGGTGGGTGCGTGCCCATTGGGCCTTTGAATATATGCCCCGGAATTTAATATTCCGGGCCACCACTAGCTAGCATGGTCACGTACTTATAGGCACTATATACTATGTAAACTCGGTGTGAGTGAGCGAGTGACTCCCGGGCCTCACTCACTATTTGATAGAGTATTTCCTCCTTCATGCCATGCCCATACTGAGGCCCATGTTTCCCTCCGTAGCTTAATCTCCGCGCCCGATGCCAGCTCCGCGCCCCCTTTGTCCTCATCCCAATCACTTAGTGGCCATGTTTTCGGGCCCGGTCGTATACACTACCATTTCTTTAGAGGGCCACTTCACACACGAGCCAAGAGCCGTGACCATGAAATTGTGAGAGCCCGAACGAAAGTGTCCAAAGGCCGTCCCAACACACTTCCAAAATCATGTAGTGTGGTCACGGACCCTCAAGTGTAGTGTGAAGCCACATGTGACCGGGCCCTTCACCAAATGCTTTTTCAATGCATTTCTATTCATGCGGGTTCTCACACATGATAGAATAGAATAAATCAACGGTTGTGAGTGTTCGGAGTGCCATGGTCTCCCGGTTTTGTGTTAGGCCTACCTCCAAGAGGTGGTTTTTGAAAAGAGTTCCAAGTGACCACGAAACACGATCCATTCAATGCCATGTAGGAATCCATGTAGACTTTACATCCATCTTGCATTCACATACTCCGGTGGTCCCTCAAGCGTAGTGTGAAGCGAACTTGGACCGGCTCCGCCTTTTCCACCAATGAGAGTGCTTGAAGTGGAATGGTCATGGGCTCTCAGTCTCGTGTGTGAAGTGGCGCTTACCTCAAACCTATGGGCTAAGGGATTCGTTGCATCTATGTAAACTTCGTTCATTGCATAGATAGCGAAATTTATTACAACCTATAAATGATTGTTTTTAGACAATGTGGTTTCAAAAGTAGCATCAACAACCTCTAATTAGTGTAGTGGAGTCTAGCTGGAATGAATCAGCCCTCGATCTCATTGGGGACTTGTTTTTTTCTGGAGCCCCTTCATTCACAATGGATGAGTTTACATAGATGCCATGAATCTCAAGCCAAACATACGGGAGTACTACGTAGTATGCCAACAATATATTGGGTTATACACTCCTTCCCAATTGATTCCCGGCAGGCATTAGAGTTGTTTGTAAAGTTAAATGTATGGAACCATGGGTTTAGTTCCATACCTTGAGTTTATGAGAATGAACACAAAGTCACCCACATTTACTTCACAAAGAGTGGTGTCAAGTTATTAAAAACTAGCTTTCTAGCTTGTCCTACTAGGATAGGTGGGGCAAGCTAGCCTTGCATAGGCCAATCCAAGATTGAAGATGATGGGTCCCATGCACATAACCTATTTTAGATCCTAAAAGTTTGTAAAAGTTTGAGCGGTGGAAATAGGAGGTCCCAAAAATTTCACCCAAATTTCAAAATAGGCTCCGATACATGACGAGGTATCGAGCTTCTCATGAAAAAATTTAAGGATGAAGGATCAAACCCACGGTTTTGGTCCCTCTTTGAGATACTTTATGGATAACTCTATTGAACACTCTCATTTAGTATTTCTTTTGGGCACAAATTGAAAAAATCAATTACAAAGGTAACCCAAAATACAACCAACCCAGGCGAGCCAGCGCAGCCCGAGTGGAAATCAAGAAATGAGAACCCTTTCATTTAGGAGAACCAAGCGTTTGGTTCTTGTGAACCTAGGGAGCCAAACACAATCACTCATAAAACATATCGTATTCTTCTAGAGGGATTTAAAAGTCTTACTTGAAAGGGAGAGGGGGGGGGTGCTCTCACAACATTATTAAGTATGGACTCTTTCCAAAGAAAGAGGTTGCGATGAAAAAAGACGATAACTTGCTTGTCGAAAAGGTTCGCATCGCATAGTTTGAGTACTCCCCATAAATGAAGAATCTTGAAATTAAATGAGAATTATACTCATGTGATACATGATCCCACGGCACGTAGCCGAGGTGTAGGTGATTTTATAATATGCATCAATTCAATTGATTTTCTTTTCTTTGGAATTTAATGTTTGTCCATACATGCCACTAGTAGGAAAGGTAGGTCTACATGACACGCCAATCTACCACAAAGTGTCCAGAATATAGACCCACCTTTCCTACTAGTGTGGCCACAAGGACTCGGACACCCTTTTTTCACGGGTAAGATCCTAGAGAGTGAATCGAATGGATCATGAATTATGCCATCTTGATCGAAAGCATTAAGGAAAACCGTCAAACCCTAAATACTTGCAATTATTTTTCTTTTTCTTTTTCTTTTTGCCTTTTCTTTTCCAATCCTTTTTCATAGCCGTGCCGGGTGCATGGATTCAAAGTGCCGTGTGTCACACATGAATGGTCTAGGGTAGGGTTAACCTTCTCGGCCCCTTCCACTTGGGAAATGTGCTCTTGAGGTCTACACCCCTAACTTACTTTGTTAGGACAAGAAAGCAAAGTGAACTTGAAAGGTTGTTGCGCATCCTATGATTTGCCTATCTTCTTACATGTGTGCATTAGTGGTTTGGATTCCCGGGGCCAAACATTCTCTCTCCACACAAGTCGCATATAATACCAAAGATACATGTGTCCCGCCTCACATTTACTCGGACCAACGAACCCTCTTTATTACCCTAGGCACGCGGGACGAGTCTCACGCACATACTCCCGATTCACTAAGTACCACATTAGATTTGCTTGGTAGCCGTAACTTTCTCCCAACTATGAAAATCCATCCATCATGGATGAAGGAGCTCTCTAGTCAAATCTCACGAGTCATTCGCATCTCAATCGCGTGTCATTGAATGTAACCCAAGGGCAAAATATTCCCGGTTTCGTACCCACACCAATTTATTCAAGTAACTCTCGGGCTATAGAATAGAACACCATTTTAGGGTATTCAATGTCACGTCCACTATTTGCGAAGGGCCTAAACTAGATACCTAGAGATCTTCAAGTGTCATGTCCGCTATTTGCCAACATAAGTAACTTATTTAAATGAAAATATTTACAGTATGACATTTAGCGTAACACATTGGGATACTTGAGATGATAGATTTGTGTTTTAGTATGCATTTGGAGGAGATATTATTGAGCATACTAGTGGCGAGTGTCATGTGTCATGCACTTTATCAACTTGCATGCCATTGTGCAATATAGGTATACACCTCATCACACTATTGAACATACTCATGCTGAAATATTCATATGCACACTTGAATGCCAAGTGTCATGAGGTGCCACTGATGGTGAACTCGTTGATCATCAGTGTAACCTAGCATATGCCTCAAATTAAAGTAAGTGACACTATTACGCATGTGACACCAAATACCATAAATGGCATACTTCGCTTCCTCTTCCCCTTTCCAAATGAAAGAGTTTACATAGTTGCGGTGGGGGCGTGGGGTTCCGTGGCCATTGGTTCGACCTCGACTTCCAAAGAGAAGATATGCATTGTTTTTAAGTTTGATTAAATGGTCAACAAGCTTGAATACCGGAGTACCATAAAGGCATATTGTGCGGTAGGTGGGGAAATCGTGGTTAATGTTGTTTATTTTTGGGCACAGGTGAAAGAAAAAAAATTCATTTCAAGAAGGCAATCAAAGAACACGTATAAAACCACCGTGCCGGGTGGGAAAAAAAACTATTGAAACATAGCCAGCTCGGGTTTCTGCCTTCTCCATATAATTTGGAGACCAACGAGTTATTTGTAAAGTAAAGGAGATGAAAGTAGGGGTTTAGGGCCACTTTTACACACAAGTCAAGAGTCGTGACCATGAAATTGTGAGCACCAAAAGAAAGTGTCCAAAGGCCATCCCAACACACCTCCAAAATCATGCAGTGTGGTCACGGACTCTCAAGTGTAGTGTGAAGTCATATGTGACCAGGCCCTCAACCGAATGTTATTCCAATGAAATTATATTCATGCGGGTCCTCACACATGATAAAATAGAATAAATCAACGGTTGTGAACGTTCGGAGTGCCATAGTCTCCCGGTTTTGTGTTAGGCCTACCTCCAAGAGATGGTTTTGAAAAGAGTCCAAGTGATCATGAAACATGATCCATTCAATGCCATGTAGGAATCCATGTAGACTTTACATCCATATTGCATTCACATACTCCGTTGGTCCCTCAAGCGTAGTGTGAAGTGGACTTGGACTGGCTCCGCCTTTTTCACCAATGAGAGTGCTTGAAGTGTAATGGTCACGGGCTCTTAGTCTCGTGTGTGAAGTAGCCCTTAGTCCCAAACCTTGAGCTTATGAGAATTAACACAACGTCACCCAAGTTTTTTTCATGCTTAAATTGTCATACACAAAAAGTGGTGTCGGGTTATTAAAGATCAACTTTCTAGCTTGTGCTATTAGAATGGCTGGCCAAGCTAACCTTGCATAGGCCGATGCATGACTAGGACCGTGAGTCCCATGCTCATGCCTTATTTTTTAATCCTAAAGTTCTCTCAAAGCTTGAGATGTAAAAAGAGGAGTTCCCAAAAGTTTCACCCAAGTTTCGAATTAGGCTCCAATGTACAACGAGCTCTTAATAGAAAGTTTTCTCAAAGAATGATCAAACATGCCACCTGATCTCTCTTTAAGCAACTCTCATACCTATCACAAATATTATGGTTAGCTCCTCACGACTTATCAAAATTATCGATGAAACATGCATGGACAACTTTGGGTGTTTGTTGATATGCTTTGAGTTTCAAGCCCCTCTCTCTCTCTCTTAATTTATGCTCATGCTATCTCTCATTATTTAACACTAGGTAGTTCCTATGTTTCCAAATAATCCATGGAACCGGGTTATGAAGAAACAACCAAACATTTCGAATTCCCCTCGGGTTGCGTTGGTTCTCCCGAGGTGGTTGTGTTTCTGCTTCCTTTCTTGCAATTGAATTTTCAATTTGTGCCAAAAAGAAGAAGAAGAAACAACCAAACAAAAGAGAACGACTTAAATCGGATTGGGAGCTTTTGATCAAAACAACTCCTTATGAAGCTTGAAGCCCAAATTTATGCACAGACCCGGACCCAAACCTTCAACAAACATTGGTAGTGTACGGATGGTTAACCCAACTAACCCCAACACCTATGAGGGTATTGTTCTTCCTCTTTAGTATGACATGTTTGGGAAACGCAAAAAAAGTCGTATTATCGAGGTGTCGTCTTCTCATTAATATGACAAATGGCGTAAAGTTGTCATATTATTGAGGGAATACAAAAACATAAGTAATATGAGCTTTATATATATATATACACACACACAATGAGTTTAAGCAATATAGATGGTATGAAATAATAATTTATAACTCCAAACAAATACAAATATTCTCAAGAACTCTTGAAATAGGAGTCCAAAGATCTTTGGTGTTGCCTACCCAAGTTAGCAAATGTCATCTTATCTAAATTTCCTATTAACTTTTAAAAACCAATAATTTCATTAACACCAAAATATAAAGAGTTCTCTAATAAGAAACCAGACAACAATGATGCATGCCGTTCAACATCAAGATATTGGTGATACTACATCACCCGTGTACAAGGCAACATACTAGGCAGGAGGCCACTCTAACCCTAACCATGTCCATTCTACACTAGTAACCCTAATTCTCATGAAGTTCCCAATGATAAGTGAAGTTCCGAAGTAGTTCCCAAGTGGAAATGGATGTATTTTAGATGTACATAACATAGATGAAAATAATTTTAGCATTAACTACCTCTTTAATATGACAAATTGGAGATTCTAAATGTCGCATCATTGAGTGTCGTAGTCATATAAAAAAGGGAGTTTTGAACTAAAAAGTTTGGTCTTGCAAAAATGTGTCGTAATATTGAGGGTGTCGTATAAACAAGTGTTGTATTAACGAGGTTAGATTGTACATAACTAGGGCACCTATCTCTCTTCACACAAAATAACAAGCTTCGAGGTTTTAAACTCCTTTACCATCAATTTTATTGGTAATTTTATGTTGGATACCTACATAGAGCTCACACTCGAGAGGGGGACACATGCATGCAAAGAGGCTCTTCATTTATGCTTGCTTTGTGAGGAGCCGACATTTATATTTATATGAAGTTATAGCTTTTGATTTATAGTTCATATTTGATTCATGTTTTCCTCCATGCTTTTCAATAGGAGTGTGTTAAGCCTGTCGGCCTTCTGTCTCAAAAACAAACAAACAATAGGAGTGTGTTATCATGTGAATAGTAAGCAGTGAGCAGTGTGCGGTAACTTCTAAGCGGTGAGGGAGGGAAAATATTGGAAATGCACCCACTAGTATCCTATAACCGTGGTATTTTGCTACAAATAGTATCAACTTATTTTATAATAATAAAAGTGGGGAAATATCCAAATATTATTTTTAGATTCAACATTCAAGTCTTCAAAAAAAACTGCTAGCACATTCCAAGTGTTCAACATACTTTAAACTATTTTTCTAGAATTCACGTAGATTTGAAAAATGAATTGATGGAGACATTGTGGAAGAAACGAACTTAATTTTATAGGCATAGATGGAAGTATAAGAGGGAATCGCTCAAATGAATCAATGTCCGTTGATTGTGGTAATTTAAAAGGAAGCCCAAAATCCAAACATTGTTACACAAGTCGAAGTTATTATCACTTGAATTATGGATAATTTACAAAAATGAAGTTGTTTAACACATGGAGAAGATGGGTATAGGTAGAAAATGTCAATTGCGCACACAAACAAAATGACCATTTTGTTATTAATGAAAATGAAAAATTGCTAACACACTACACACATTTAGACAAACACCTCCGTAGCCATAAACTAATCATGAAGTAATTTAGCCTAATCACGAAGATTAACGCACTTATGCACCTTATCATCTATGAATGGGTGACGAGCAATTTGTCTAAGGGCCGGTTCACATGGGGTCCCAAGTCCCACTCATGTTAGCAAGTCCCAAAACGAAGGCAAAGTCCCAACTTTTGAGCCTCGAGAAACCATTAAAATATGGTTAATTATCATTTAAGGTGGACTTGATTATTTTATGCAAAAACATTCACGGCACTTGTGTTGAGAGTTGGGTCTAGCTTTTTGTTCGACCCAACTTTCAACACAAGTCCCAAGCCTCACCTCCAAAATGTGTTGCCATGTAGGCATCCATGTCATACTTGGGACATAGGACTTGAGACCCCGTGTGAACCGGCCCTAAACCTATAGCAAGGGACCGGCATTGTTGACTTTGCCATAATCCAAGCGACACCCTCTGCATATGGAGGCAATATCATAGAACTTGCAGAAGAAATCACACTACATTTTTTTTTCTTGCATAATTAAATTTTAAATGGTAGGCTTCAAGTGGGCACTTCTCAAGCCGTGGATGTCAAACAATGTAGAGAGAATTTGGAGACATGGATGTCAAACTCACGTACTCGATTGATTATTTCTTGCCACCTTCTTGACATGTTTTGCTGTCTGAATAATTGGAGGTTGCATGTGCCAGAGTTTGACATGAAATAGGAATTGGTATTGTATCATGTGATGGTGATAGGGTGGCATCGAACAATGCATAGTCTTCCTTGTGCATGACTAGATGGCGGCCACTACGTCTGCAAGCATGAATAGACATACCTGGCATTGAAATGTTGAGAGGTCAATAAATTTGCACAAACCACGAACTAAACCATAGTGAAATCCATGTAACTTGAAAACACCTTGAGCACATGAGAAATATCAACTTGTAGATGCGTAAGCATCAAGGACAATTGATCCAGGAGACGTGAAGGTGTCAATCAAGATTTGCAATGATTCATACGTTTTTCTCTCTACCACCTCTTTGACACATTGTTGTTCACGAGTTGCATGCTCGCCGATGTGAGATAAGAATAACTTCCGAGGCATGCACGTCCACCTTAAACTTTGCATTTTTATTTTATTTTTATTTTTTTTCACAAAACAAACTTTGATTTGGCCTTTGAATGGACAAACATCATGATGTGGTTATGTCGAGTTCGCGCAACAAATTTTACCATTCAGGGTGGTAGCTTGAAAACAACTCAACATTGCGATGCACTAAAGAGAAAGAACTTAAAGTAGAAAGGAGATTAGGGTTTGGAAGTAATCATATCACGATGTGTCAAGTGTAGAAAACAACGTCAACTCGTTGAAACCCACCAATCTCTTCCCAACATGAAATCATAGAAGGCCACAAATATTCTACATTGTCTCCAACACCATTACTCTCTGGGACAAATAAATTAAGGGGGCGTCATCAGTGAGATGCGCGAAAGCAAATTCAAACATAATCTCAATACTCTTCTGATTGTGGTCGTTCCAAGGAGGGATGAATTAAATTTTGTTAAGTGGTCTCCAAATGACCCCAACAACGCTATCTTGGGCTATAGAATAATTCCCATGAAATGAGATTTTTTTTGTTTGGGATCCAAGACACTAAATATGAAGGTTTTGGACTTTCATTCTCTAAAGGAAAGATTGAATTTAATGTGGAGTTTATTCTCCAGACATTCAAAAGAATGAATTTAGTGTTTCGATGCCAATACACTAAATACAATGAATTTTAACATTTATTCATATGCAACCTTGTGAAACGGTCCACTACAAGTGGCTTTAACAATCCATGAACAAAATAACTTGTTTATACAAAGCCACAATGGATGATTGATATGGACCTTTATGCAAATCACAAATCATAGGTCATGGTAGAAAGGTGGGTCCACCAGTGAAGGCCGTGATTTAACGTCATCGAAGCTTAAGCCAAGTACGGAGATCCAAGGCTAATGGCAAAGTCCGTGAAGTCTTATCGGGGGCAAAAGGTCTTAACACCAAGGTTTAATTTGTGCCGTGGATGGGTGTAGAGTTGTTTGGTTTCACCAAACAAAAACTTGACTTGCCACCCAGTGCCAAATGCGACTCACATTAACCAATAAAGTGAATTACTTTGTTCTCCCGGGGATGCACTCCGTTGTCAAGTTGGACAAAAAAAAATATACTTTTTCGCTAAAGCATCACCAAAATGGGTCAAAATTTTATCAACTTTTTTCACGAGTAGATATACATGGTATCTATTACATAGTAAAGAAAATGGTAACCAAATTTGATGATATTTTTTTTAATAAAACATACCCATTTCTAACTAGAATGATGCAAATTTGAACTAAAAATTTACTACAAAAATGAAGATGACTAAAAATTTCAAAAAATATATACAAAAGATGTTATCAATGGTTATGTATATGTAGAGAAAATATCATAATTTTTAAAATTATCTATGGCATATAAAACAGGGGTAGCAAACTTTGTTCGCACATGGTTACGAAACGTAAGGGGGTGTGATCGCCCCGAGTTTGTTCTTTGTCCAAGCACTAGGGCAAGAAGGCATGCATAGAGGAGTCCTTGAATTATGCGGGATGTGGTGTGGCACATTCTACATCGGTGTTGGAGACTGATAGCCCTAGTTCCTAGTGGCACATTGCAAGATTGCCACCTAGCTATGCCAAAAGATGTTACATGGAATTTGTGCAATGTCAAAGTGGAAACTTGAAAGCATGTCACCTTTGCTCCAACATCGAAAGAGGTAAAGGAGAAATTTCCTTCCACCAACAATGTGGAGCATGAGTTCGGTTTTGCCATAACAACATTGAGGGTTGTATGATTGGCAGCAAGAAGAAGCATATACTGGACTAGCCTAATGTACCCAACACATGACCGGTGAAGATAGATACCAATATCTTGAGAAAGGAGGTGTTGGTGCTCGAGGATGCAAGATTCCAATTGCAGCAGAGGGAGACACTTTCGCCTTGTTGTAGGCTCTCAACAATCGGGACACTCCCCATCCCTCAATTACATTTTTGTGTGCCACTAAACCCTAACCCCACCCAACTTCCATATTTTCAAAGATGGTGCATCATAATCTAGCAACTCCATTGGCAAATCGCAAAAACAAATGAGAGAGTGACAAACCTATGGATGGATACTTTGTTGTTGAAATCATTGTCATTCCATATCCAAGATTTAGAGTGATTATCAACATTGTCTCCAAGGAGGATAATAATTGGTGACATCCCACAATGCATATGCACATACTTCATCAAATTGAACTCCACAACTTTGGGAAAGAAAGGGGAAATGGGTGTATTCCAAACACACGTACTATGAGTTCAAATTTCTTTCCAAGGTGAATTACAACAATGACAAGTTCATCCACGCTCCAACATACGGGTACAATGAGTTCATGCAACCGATTAAGCTGGTTGTTGTTGTTGAACACGAGTAGTGATGCTAGTATAGTGTTTACCTTAATGTTTCAAAATGTCAATTGATGACATTAGTTAATTAAAATCTACTTCGATTGTATGTAACAACGTTTTGGACTATTATAATAGAAAACAATAACCGATTGAATAGTTTTCTAATAGTCCATTGTAATAGGCCCCTTTATGTTGTCAACTTTTGAAATGTTAACACTTTTGAAATTGAATCAAATCAATCAACAGATTGCCAAAATTAGATTATACATCTATAGTCATGGAATTTTATTATTTTTAATTTATTGCTCACATGTTACCAGTCACTACTCATGTGTTATCGCTCACCACTAATGTCTTAGCTTCCCTCCTTTTAAATAGTAGCAACATGACTAAGTTTAAACTTATGGAAAGTGTCTCTATGGGGGAGAGGGAATTGCCACATATGAGCATACATCTCATTCATCCAAACATAAAAACCATTCAATAATATGCAGCTTGGAGCTTATTATTTATAGTTGATTCGACACCAAAAATCATGAGCTTGAGTTATAAGGAAAGTGGTTACATCTTGGGACCATCTCATAAAACACCTTGTAAGACATCAACATATGGTGTACCTTTCATTCATTCAACATAAAAACCATACAACAATATGCAACCCATATACTAGTATTTATAGTTGAGGAGATACCAAAATTAGCTTTTAAAACCTTGAATTTGTTCAGTTTAAGTTATTTGAGATGACTTCGCCACAAACCTATAGAAGGTCAAGTTTCTATGTTGGATGGATGAGAGGTATGCTCGTGTGAAATAATTTCCTCTCCCGTGTACACTAGCTTTCCTCTTTCTATGTCAATTTGTGTAACTCTCAATGAACTTCATTTGGAGGGGACCCTAAGATTAACACGAAGACAAACATATATGCACCATTTTTAGCATTTATGAATTAAATATCACATTGATGTGGTCAATATTTCACACAACGATGGTAGTGAAGTGGCGATGGTGGATCTTGGTTGAGATCGGCAAACATTGCGTGCATTGTAGTTTGCAGAGTGTGGAATTGGTGGAGCACATATTCTTCAGTGTTCGCTTGCACAATAGGTGTGAAAATATGTTGTTAACATTATCTGGCAACTCTTTACTAAAAGGTTGAATTTGGGTCCTTACAAATCCTTCTCTATGCTACGACATCTTTTTTATAAACTTTTCAACAAATCATTGAAATGTTTTAGTCATGATTTGGTTCGTCATGAAGTGGTCTTCCTTGGATTATATGGTGTCAAAGGAACAATTTTATTTTCAACAACACCCAATGGCCAGTGGAGACAATTCATTGGTCGGTTTGGGATTCTCTGACATATATGATGGAGCAACAATGAATTCTCCTATATTTAGAGAAAGTTTCAAATATTGCATATGAAATCTTCTTTATGAGTTTGATTGGGTGTGGTGTATCAAAGGACTTATGAGTTTATTGTTGCATGTAGCAATTTGATGGGCATCATTTTTAACTCCCCTCGGGTCCCAAATTGGGTTTCCATGTGTTGGTTGTACTTTGGTTAATTTTTTGCATTCAATTTATGCCGAAAACAAAAACAAAAACAACAACATTTGAATTTCGCATTCTCTACTACCTATGACCCCCTTCCACAAAAGCGTGTTTGTATGTAAGTGGTTGTCCATGGGAGTTACATCTTACTTAGTAAAAAACCAATGAGCATTAATAAACTCAATTAGGTTCATTCGGTCATTTGTTCAATTGAGTCTGCATGGATAAAGGGGAAGAGTTATTGTGAAAGCATAGAGTAATTTGCATAGCAATTGTAGTAAATCCATGTGAGAAAATGGAGTACAAGTCACATGCTTCTCAAACTAATGTAACAAAGCAATCTAATATAAGTAGATATTATGGGAAGACAATGGAATGGTCATATATCCTAAAAATAACATAGTCATATGCCTGAGCATAGATTATGCATTTTATTTTATTTATTTATTATATTTCATGTATAACCAAACATGACAAATTACTCATCAAAATTCTACTAGAAACATATGATACAAACCTATCAACTACCCCCGATATATTGACAATTTTCCTCATAGAATAATTTGGCATGGGCAACCACATTGGCGGAACAACTATCCTAAATTTGAATTGACCTAGTCAATCAGATGACATACGCTAAGGACCCATAAAATACAAAGTTAACAAGCATGAAGAAACACAATATCTTTGTCATCTAAAAACACCATGATTGCCAAATATCACCCACTACAAACACACACCATGTTATCTAAATGAAAAAATCATTGACATCACCTTCCCTTTACAATCCCCCTTTACACACAAATTTGTACAACAATCCATTCTATCATGCTCAAACAACCCCCAAAAGAAGCCAACACATATTATTTTTTATTTGAAAAAACCACCTTTTGACTAGCACCTTTTTAACATCACCACCCTCCCTAAATCCATAAGTCACAAGCCCTCTGCATCCTCCTCCCACTACATACCAAAACTATCACATAAACCTACCACAAAACATCTCTAACCCACCCCAAATATCCCAACCCCGAAACCAAAGGCCACACAACATTCAAAAATTTGCTCATTTGAACTAGTAAAGTGTAAGGAATAATGGAGTCCCTCTAAGCACACATACAAAATTCAATGTCAATGGCCTCCTCTCCACAACACTCCACATATGGACACACGAAAAATGAATGAATAGATTCATAGGACACAAACATCAAAATACTCCCTAGAAAACCACTCACCCTCTATAAATTCAATAAACAACCACATATTTGGACCAACTTAAAAATGAATCAACATCATAATTCACGCTAGTGGCAACATTGGAGTCATCTTTCTTTTCTTTATTGAACAACCACAACTCCATCCCACTAATATACTCCTTCCACTACTTAACCACTTTCCCACCACTTTGCACTTACCCGTTCTTATTTCTCCGTCCCTCTTCGCATACCCCAATTCAATTTACACAATCTATTCCCCTCGTACTACTTGGCTCACTAGGATTGACATTCTCCTTTCAAGGGACAAATCACGGCTATGCATGTATACCACACTCCAACCTTTTGCCAAAAGCAATGCGGTAGGCTAGAATGGTAGACCAACAACACCTGAACAACATCTCAATACTCATCATCCCCCAAAATGATTGATGTCAAAATACCTTTGACATTCTCAATCACCCTCGCATAAACCACATAATCCTATACCACTGCTCACCCTCCAATACTTCCCTTCCTCTAGACTTTCCCACCTATTATACCTCCAAAGAACCATTTACTTACCCTACTATATACCCAACACAATGCTCACTAGATTTCATATCAACATCCGTATAACATCCCCCCCCCCAACACACACATGTATTGTCGCCGATGCCATACAAACATTCCTTCCATAACACTTCATTCTCATAACTTCATGCACTTGTGGACAAATGAACCTCCATTGCTAAATCCACATTACAACTCTTGTTATCTCCATCTTTTACCACCTCCACGTAAAACACCACACATAATACTTTTACTATACAAACGGCCAATTGCCTTGCCAATGATGGCAATGGTATTTACATTGGCATTACCCACACCAACTTTTGCAACTAAACTCTCAAGCTATCCAAACAAAATTTGTTGAATTTGAAGCATTTTTCCTCACAATACAACTCACCCAACATCTCACAATTGACGTGTTTGTTTTTAAATATTGTCTATCCATCTATCTATCTATCTATTCTCAATGACCACATCCACCACCCATCATTTCAACCAAACTACCTGGACAAATTCTTGATAGCCCATATCCTCTACCACGTACTACAAAACATGCCCCACCATATTACAATACAAAAGTTAAAAGCTCACAACAACATCATTGAAAATGATGAAGCTAATAAAGTTGTCAAATGTGGCTCCACATGAGACCCTATCCCCCTTTCCAAATCACCTTCCACCTCGTATGACATAGGATTCCCTATTGGCATGCATGAAAACTATATCTACACAACATGACGGCTCCATTCATAATCTTAAAAGAAACACCAAGCAAGCGACAAAAGCTACATTGTCTTCTATACAGTAACCTCCCGCTTAAGTACGCAACTTGAACATGTGCGGTTTGTGCGTACTTAGCTGGTAGGTGCGTACTAATAAATCTTGAACCCTAAATTTTTTGCCAAAAAATGCGTACTTAACCGGGATGCGTACTTAAACGGGTGTGTACTTAAGCGGGAGGTTACTGTACATCTTTCCATATGCGTCGAAATGGTTAGATAACCCAAACATCGACCCCCAATAGCCAACCTCTTTTAATGCTCCAAACATACCTTGGATCTCGAAATTATGCAAACTCTCGAGTTTAGATACAACATGTACCATGGGTGAATCCCGCAAACAAACAACCTTGGATAACACCCTCTCGAATTCAACAACCTTTGCTGCCTTTATCAAAATGACACATGCCTGCACCTCCTATCATGTTGCATTAACAAACATGTTGATGACCTTTAGACTAACAGCCACAACAAGGCGGTCCATGCCATTGCCGAAACTTTACTTGCACAATTCAACACATGACACTTGACTCTCAATCGTGTGGACATCCGCAAATAACAAACATCCATAACATACACTCCCGTCTTGGCTACTCCCACGTTCATGGCTTTCTCCCAAATTGTAGATGCCTCGCTAGAATACGCCTCAATATTTTATGCATCATAGGTATAAAAGTCCCATGGATACCCCACCATTCTCCCTACACAACTTTATCAAATTCAAACGATTTAACTTACCTACCACAACTTTAGATTTTTTAGTGTGGCCACTTCTTGAAACCATGCGACATATGACATCTTGATCCCACATCTCCAACAACTTGGTTGGACCCCCCCTTTTTCTTTTGAAAAGAAAAAGAAAGAAAGAAAGAAAGAAATGACCTTCAATGATCACTTCGCTGACTTGGATAGATAGATAGATAGATAGATAGATAGAAACTCCGGACATTTTGTAAGGCTGACGTGAATAAAGTGTATGTTCGAAATGTTAATGGCCCAGTGTCCATCGGACAAAGGGCCATTAGGACAATACTACTCTCCTCTGTCGAGAATAGACACTGTTGACTTGGACATCTCATAGCACAAGCTTAAAAACCTCATGGAAACCATCTCGTACAATGCCATTACTTATATCACACGCATCATACTGAACAACCTAGAACTTGAAAATCACCAAGCCTCCATTGACACTAGACCAAGTTATGATCCTTTTTTTCCTATAGTTACTTGTACATTACGGAAAGGGTCCATAATTGAAAAACAAGCATTACACCATCCCCCTTTTAACGGAAATGTAATGAGATTGGTTAATGGCCCATTTTCACATTGATAAATAATCGACAATTTTCTTCTGGGTACAAAATTGGAAATAATAATTGCAGAGAGGTAATCATACAACCACCTTATTTTTTCTTCTTCTTTCATGTGGCAATAAAACCCCCTCCAAGGGATTTGCATGTGTTCTATTGCTTGCATACAATAATTTATAATAGTCTTGCATACAAGCATCTAATTGAAAGTTCACTTCGTCTATAACATTGAGAACAATATCTAATACAACCAACTCCAAAGAAAACACGGTCATATGTACATGTTAATGATAAAATATACATGGTATGTATTCCAGTCCAGGTCATTTAAACAAGCCCGCATCTTTTGTTTCAAAAAATACATATACATGTACTTTGATCTAGATAACGTGATTAATGAACGGGCAAATTGTAAGTGGGGTTGTGTTTAATACTTTCAACTAAACATAGCAATAAGAGGACAAATAAGTAACCTTAAACACCTCCGTACAATGTCTTGAGACCCATAAGGCTCATAATGAACGGTCCTCGACTTGGATCCTTAAGGTTAAGTAACTCTAGAATGTTCTAACATCGAATACCACGCAACACATCTACTATAAATGAGCGAGCTACGGGAATATATGGCCACCTCTCAAGTACTTAACAACTTGTCTCATATCCAATGGGCTGCTACGGGAAACCCAACAAACCATCAAATAGTCTACTCCAAGCTTTCAAGTTCACATGTCAAATCTAAAACTAAAGATCTACCGTACTTTTGGATGAAGAGAATATCCCATTGTCTTTCCGTCCATGCAACATAAGCTTATTGGGTTAAATAATGGATGAATACAAATAAATCGTGCAAATAATGAAAAAGAGTGTGGATGATGTGGCTTCGTTCTACACAAAACACAAGCTCCCTAATAGTTTGAGGGTCATGTGTCCCAAAGACCACGACAACCATGAACAATCCAGTTCAAGCAGATGAATAAAATGTATGGTCATCCATCCATGCATGCAACAAACACATGTCAAATGGATGAAGAAAATGCCCAAAGGATGAAAAAAACACATCTGATATGACCC
Organism: Polytrichum formosum; assembly: GCA_964035585.1. Lineage (NCBI taxonomy): Eukaryota > Viridiplantae > Streptophyta > Polytrichopsida > Polytrichales > Polytrichaceae > Polytrichum > Polytrichum formosum. The sequence goes on along the minus strand of OZ037940.1, from coordinate 28,405,516 downwards.
CTTTACTCAGCTCAAAACAAGCTCGCTACAGAACGAGGGTCATGTGTCCCAAGCATGACACAACAAGCATGAACAATTTAGTCAAACGAATGGATTCAATGTCCGGCCAATCCATCCAGCACATGGATGGATGAAAGGAGGAAGTAGCAAAGGATGAAAAAGGAGAGGTGATGACGTGGCTCCTCTACTCAAACCCATCAAACCAATCAGGCTCCCCCTAGAAGTGGAGGGGTCAAGTGTCACAACTTCGTCCAAGCACCACAAACATCAACAAGCACGGACAATCCAGGTCGGATAGATGAACAGAATGTCCGACCCATCCATCCATGCAGCTCACAGGGATGGATGAAGGGAATGTCCGAAGGATGAAAAGGGAGATGCATCCAGCCAGCCAGCCAGTTGTGGAGCGGTGAAGAGTCGGAGGGAAGAGTGAAGGACGGCGCTCTTGAAGCGGAGGGTAAGTGAAGCTTAGAAGGGGGAGAGAGATCCGAAACTTATCCTACTCGCCGCTGGCCTACCGATCTTTACGAACATCGTCGAAACTTCATGTAAATTTCTCCCACCGCACTGTGGAAAGAATCATCGCAGCCTTGCGCATGTAAGTAGGTCATATTGAGTGGCACCAAGCTGGTAACAATTTAAGGTAACTTAGGCGTCGATGAAGAAAGGAAGGTGGAAGGATTTGAGTTGCAAGGGAAAGAGTAAGATTTCGACGAGGGATCGGTTGGAGGACTAATAGTTCATCAGAAGAGAGAAGAGAGAAGAGAGAGGAGAGAAGATGAAGGAGGCGAGGTGTCCTCTTCCTTGGCATGCAGTGATAATATACTTATGTGATAAGCTGGTAACAGCGGTGCTGCCTTAAGGGAACCTTTAAATGGGGCCTGTGGGCGGGCTGCTGTCTGTGTCGGAGACTCATCAGACGTGTGGGGAAGGAAATTAAAAGAAAACAAAAATTTGCAAAAGCGACGGGGAATAGTACTAGACTAGCTTAACTTATCTTACTCTTTTTCTATTGCCGGAGCGACGGAGGGGACGGGCGCCCGGGGAGGCGAGCTAGGGGAGCGGGGAGGGAGGGGGTGGGGGGGGGGAGCTTACTATTCCTTTTTAATTTGTTTTCCCTTTTGTTGGGGTTTTGTTTAATCAGGGACAGGTGCCTGCTTGCCTGCCGCTGACAGTGTTGATGTTTTTGTGGCTTCATGATGTCGTGAGGAAGTAAGTAGGTTGTAGATGGAGGTGCATGTGTAAGTAAAGTATTGACCGGCTTCATGTGGGATTTGTAAGTAGTGAGGGAGAGAAGAGAGGAGAACAGAGGGGAGCTTGTAACTGCACTCCATTGCGTTTGCTTGCTTTACTCGCTCGCTTGGTCACAAGAGCTTCACCGAAGTCAGTTACTCGTGACTGAGTTTGCACTTGGGGGTTGGTTGGTTGCTTTTGGTGATGTGACGGGGGTTGTTTGGTTTGTCTTGATGATTGTTGGTCTGGGTTTGGGTTTCTGCGTTGAGTTTAAGTATCAGGGGATGTGGATGGCAGTGGACATCGGACAGTCTGATGATGCCATGCCATCTGTCGCTTTCGTCTCCGATGCCACTGCTGTGCGTGTGTGTGTGAGAGCTCTTTTTGTTATGGTGGGGGGTGGGCAGCAGGCACTTTAAGGATGTTTTGTGAGCTCTTGAGTTCTTTGAAACGCTCTGTCGCTGTTTCTCCAGACAGACACGTGAGTTGCAGACTTTAGATTTCCAGAGTAGGGGATGAAGAAGCAGAGTGTATACATTCTTCCTTTGCCTTAGGGTTCCTTGGATTTTACTCTTTCTCACCTAACATAACCTCGGCACTTTGGGGTCACCTGGTCACTGCGCCTTTCCTGTCCGTGCATTTGGGTCGTTTGTCAGTCTCCGTCTGGGCCTTTTGAACTTGCTAAACATGTAAGAGGAGTGGCCTTCGGAAAGGAGGGAAGGGAGGAAGTAGGTCGGCTGTTGCTGCGAAATGAAAGTGCATACACATCAACTCACATCATCAAGCCAGGTTTGCGGGCGGTTGTAGTTGGAGATCTTTCAGAGCGCAAGCAAGCAAGCATGCATCGAGCGAAGACGGAGGCTGGCCAGCAACTGACCTGTGAGTACCACTTGGCCGAGCTTCTGCAAGATCCAGAGAGCTGTCCACCGAAAGACTACATGATATATCTTCACTTTTGTTATGCATCGTACAGCTTTCGCTTAACCGTAGCTTACCCCATGGCTCCGTTCCCAATGCTCATCCTATCTGGGCAGATTTTCATGACCACCCCGTAACGACCTATGATGCTTGCAAAACCCGGTCCCCAGAGTCTGTTCCCCTCCGATGCGGGAAATTGGAAGTGCGCAAGTATGAATGAGTATTACATCAGGAGTGTCAAGTAGCAGAGCTGCTCTTAAGAGACCCACCGATAACTCTCTTATCAGGTGTAGGATAGTGTTAATCCTTCCAGGTCTGTCCATTACCCCTCTGGAAGGAGGATGTGAACTTAAGGCCCTCGATCAAGTGCAGTACTTAGACCCTGCAAAGATCTCCAAACCATCTTAAATTTTTTGCCAGCAAGGTCTGGAAGGAACCAATGGTTGAGCCTGATCCTACTGAACAAATGCCAATTGGCATGCTCCTCTCCAGATGCGCTCCAGATTTGAAATCGTTTTTTCGTTTGAACGCTTTGACAACTTCTTCTCCTGCCTATATTTTGGTCTATGATTCATTAGCAGTCGATGACCACAGGTCAATTGCATAGCTTCCTAAGCATGAAGCATGTAGAGAGATAGTCATAGTTCCTGATGTAGACGCCTTTCAGGCTCGTTGGCCTTTTTCAAGCCGCTAGTAGATAGAATAGAGATAGAGCTAAATTGGTAGACTCCCATTGCAAGCAGCAATTGCGCAGAGAGTTGCTTCCTCACACTTGCTCACCTTTAGGTCTATATCTCGATTTGTGGGACGTTGTGTGTCTCAATTGACAGTCGGTAATTTGAGATGTTGCCGGACATTGTGTGCTGCCCGTACAATCAGATTCGTACTTGAGACATAAGAAACCATTTAAGGACAAAGATGCGACGCCCCAAAGATGTTGTCGGTTTAATACCTAGGTGTACATCTGTGCACACGTCTATCCGTATTGGCACTTCAAACATCGCAGATGAAAGTTAGTCGAGTCTTGTTCTACACGTTGCAACTTTAGATCAGATCAAAGTCAGTGATGATGAGATGTCATATGTTTAAACAGATCTGTAACTTCCAATGTGAAGTTGTTTAGGCGACATCTTCTCCGGACAAGACCGAAGAACTTCGCATTGCTTGACTCTGTGCTCCTTAGACAGTAAGGTTGCATTGTCGATGTAACCGGTAGGCTTGCACGCTTCCGTTTTTGCTATCGATATTCAGTTGCTCTTGAGAGCGTTACTGTCGAGAGGCTCCGTGCAATATTCTACTGATTAAAGCAGACCTCATGACTTACTCTGGACATACTTATAGGAATCCGCTATAGTACTTCTTTCCGACCTGTTTTCATCTGTTTCAACTGGAGCTGATTAGTTCAGATGCTGGTCACACATAGACGTTTTTGCATTCTCATCAGTGTTAGGGCTGAAGGTTTTGTAATGCAATAGCAAGAGACTAAAGGTCAGGGATACTGTGAGACTGGAGTGCGTACACTTTCATAAATACTGTATTCAGCATAAGATATCTCTACAAATTTTAAACTGAACGTGACCATTAAACGGGTGCTATGCCTTCTTATAGGAGATGCAACAGTATCATGAATTTTGTTTTATGCTGTGGATGGAAGACTGTAATCATGCTCAGATCTGCTGTATGGCAGGTATTTGAAATTTGGCAGCAAGTTACAGCGGCGACAAACTGAGTCTTTGGCAGGTGTATATAGAGGATGTGTTGTGCCGTTTGGAGCAAGTCAAGTCTTACCAGCACTAAATACTTTATTTCCTCGGTAATGATCTGCATCTGACTTCACCTTAGGGTTTTCATGGTCTTCTGTGGACTCCTGGCAGTTTTTGAAGGTTTGATTTTAATTTTTAATTTGAATCACTCCGTGCTTTCTTCGAGCATCGATTTGAAAACTTGTCTAGGCTGTAGAAATGTTACTGTCACTACATGCATTGGTTAGTGTGCTGTCTTTACACTCTCAACAGTGTGTTATCAGATCTTAATTTGGAAGTTTGGGTCTGAACTATACAGGACCCAAACTATATAAGACTTTATTTCTGAATGGATCAGAAATAAAGTCTTTCTCCTTTGTAAGTATTATTGAATTGAATGCCGCTGATGGGAAGGAAATTAACTGCTAGGAATGGTCTTTCATTTCTTGGTTCAGGTTATTCTTTCATTCACACAGTAGAATCATGGCTCACTGGTAGCATTGTTGCCCAGGAAATGCGACCCACAATGGCTTGATTTGGTGTGACCTTTGTACAGGCTTTCAGTTCGACGACTGTGGGAACAATACTTGACAGCGTTGAGCTCTGCTGACGCCATTTTCCGGGAATTATAAGAGCATTGCACTCTGGATTCCCATCCAGCTGCACTTCATTCTCTCCTTTCAGCTTCTCATGAAGACCCACCGTACCCTGCCATAGCACTTGATCTAGTCATATTTTGAGGATCATATTATATTCTATTATACTCTTTCAAGTGTAGCCCCTAATAGTTATCTATTGCGAAAGTAATCTATCTCAGCTCACAAAACCGACAGCAGACATAGCTTTTGACTGGACACAAAAGCATTTCACAATTGCACCTCCAGAACTTCCGGTTTCCTGGTTTGGAATGCCCGGGCCAGGCCCTTGGTTAGCAATGAGTGTGAAAACAGAAAAGCTTGATGATACTGGAGGTCGTGAAAAGAGCTCTGGAACAGGGGAAGGTTTGCTTGGAGGCCTTGACGCCCAGTTATGGCATGCGTGTGCTGGGGGTATGGTCCAACTGCCTCCTGTTGGTGCAAAGATTATTTACTTCCCTCAAGGCCATGGTGAACAAGCTGCAACCACTCCTGAATTTCCACGGTCTTTGGGTCCCACAGGAACTATACCTTGTCGGGTTGTGTCAGTCAATTTCATGGCTGATACAGAAACAGATGAAGTGTTTGCTCGACTTCGCCTGCAGCCAGAGGGTAGCTCCTATTCTCGAGACTTGATGGATGATTCTCCCCCTTCCCCAACGCCAGAGAAACCTGCCTCGTTTGCCAAAACGCTTACCCAGAGTGATGCAAACAATGGAGGGGGCTTCTCTGTCCCCCGGTATTGTGCAGAAACAATCTTCCCACCTCTTGACTATTCGACCGATCCTCCTGTCCAAACTGTCCTTGCTAAGGATGTACACGGAGACACGTGGAAATTCCGACACATTTATAGGTACAATTCTCAACTCCTTGTGTCAACCTTTGCAGATGTTGATTTGCTTGCATGTATATATGGTCTTATATGTCTTTACTGTACCTTCATCCTCTCTGCCTAATGTCGACCGCATCTTTCTGTAAGCTATACCGCTAGCATGCATCAACTTGTTCCTAGTGAATGGCAGCTGATGCACTGGCATCGATAGTGAAGAAATCTTAATGTACATCTGAATGTGCCTACCTGAATTTACTACACTTGACACTTCTGTTTATGTCGCTCTGTTTATATAAGGTTCCATTATCCTCGACTACGATTCCAAATTCTGTTTCTATAATTTTTCTACCTAAACTTTTGCGTTAAAATAAGATGAGTAGCTAAGGGCCTCTATTCACGATTGGAATTTTGTGTTTGCAGGGGGACTCCTCGTCGACATCTTTTAACGACTGGATGGAGCACGTTTGTGAATCAGAAGAAGCTAGTGGCAGGGGATGCAATTGTGTTTCTTCGAAGTGCATCTGGGGAGTTATGTGTGGGTGTGCGCCGTTCTATGAGAGGTGCCAGTGGTGGGGATTCCTCGTCCTGGCACTCCTCAGCCAGCGGTTCTTCTGGAGCAATCCGGACTTCACGTTGGGAGGTGAAAGGCACAGAAAGCTTCTCAGATTTTTTAGGTGGAGGGGGTGACAGTGGGCATGGCGGGACAAATAGTTCGGTACGGTCTGGAAATCAAGGCTCGTCAACCTCTAGTAGCTTTGCACGAAATCGTGCCCGAGTCACTGCCAAATCTGTACTTGAAGCTGCTTCGCTGGCAGTTGCTGGGAAACCCTTTGAGGTTGTGTATTATCCGCGGGCCAGCACCGCGGAATTTTGTGTGAAAGCTGCGCTTGTGAAACAGGCATTAGATCATACTTGGTATCCTGGAATGCGATTTAAGATGGCATTTGAAACGGAAGATTCCTCAAGGATAAGTTGGTTCATGGGTACAATTGCTGCTGTTCAGTCAGCCGATCCGCTCCTCTGGCCCAATTCTCCTTGGCGTGTCTTGCAGGCAAGTGCATATATATAATATTGTCCGTTCCCTAATGAGTTTTTCTGTTTGACACCGTTTTGGTATTAACAATCTGCTGTGAATAACGGGGATACCATCATCAGCCATGGTAGCAGATGTTTGTACGAGGAGCAGGTTCACGACAACCATAATTGTGAAGCTTTACTGGTTACCGTGGAATTTGAGTTGCTGAAGAGGCGGCAGTAAGCAGTTATTTTGTAGGAAGTAGGGGATGGATCTACATTGTGTTTGTGTACATACTGATTTGGGGGTTACTGCTGATGATCGATGGTACAGGTGACATGGGACGAGCCTGACCTATTGCAGGGGGTGACTCGTGTAAGTCCGTGGCAGGTGGAGCTAGTGGCCACACTGCCAATGCAGCTCCCCCCTTTCTCCCTACCCAAGAAGAAACTGCGAGCTGTGCAGCCCCCAGAGCTGCAACTGCAGGCGCCTGGGCTGCTTGGACTGCCATTGGCAGGCACTAGCAATTTTGCGGGGCAGCTACCCGGCCCGTGGGTGGGGCCTGCTCTCTTAGACGACGCCTCTGCTGGCATGCAGGGAGCCAGGCATGAACGCTTTAACGGGCTTCCAACTGTGGATTTCCGGAACAGTAACAACAAGCATCCCCGAGAATTCCCTTCTGAAAGTCACTACCACAGGAACTCAATCTCTCCTGCAAGGACCCTCTTAAGAGACCATTCTCCAAGTAATAACAATCACTTCGCTCTTCTTTCTACCGATCAGCAGCAGCAGCAGCTTCGCCCTCATTTTCCTTCGAGTAATCAATCGAGTGGGTTTATGGCTACTGCAGCTGCTGCTGCTGCTGCTGCTGCCCGAAACTCACCAGGGGAAATCTCCTCACCCAAACCCACTTCTACTGCTTTCTTTCTTTTTGGTCAGTCTATCGACCCATCAAATACATCGAATACATCAAATATGTCAAAATCTAAACAACAACAATTAGCACCTGGGCACAGCTCCTCTGATAGCCCTGTTCATAATGGCCAACGGCGGTCACCCACTAGTAACTCGTCCTCAGATACTACTACCCCGGAGAATAAGGAGAGGAGTGGGGTTTTCCTCCCAGCTCGAAGTGGTGGCTCTGGTAACTCGGAAGTTGGAACAGATGGTGGTAAACCAAATGACACTACTCATCCCGCGGTCTCATCATCAGGTGGAAGTGAAATTGGCAGCCTGAAGTGGTTCAAAGATCAAGGTTCCGACAGGGAGAGGGCGTCCAGTGAAGGGATCTCTCTTTGCAAAGTCTTTAGGGATGGTGAGGAAGTTGGACGAACGCTTGATATGTCAAGCTTCACCTCTTATGAGGAACTTTACAGCCGATTGGAAACCATTTTTGGTGTCTCACAATTACATTTTCAAGATCGTGCGGTTTATCGCGATGCACAGGGCTCTACTAAGCATGTTGGTGACGAGCCTTACAGGTTGTTCTCCAGAACCTTCCTTTAGATTTTTTCCCATCATATGTGCTTACATACTGTTTTAAGCTAGGCCCTTCACTTGCAAGGAGTCAGCTTACATACTGTTCCCGTTGTGAATATGCTACACTAGCTTACGAGTACTGATCATGCTTGGACCTGTTGATCATGGCAGGAGTTTTATGCAGACTGTCAGACGGCTCACAATACTACCTGATGCAATCAGTGGAAGTCCAGTGTGATCAATAGCTCCAAGAACTGTGTATATTTGATCTTTACACTAGAGAAAACTTACATACAGGAACAGTTGGGACTCAGTTTCCATACTGATACGCAACAGTTGGGACTCAGTTTCCATATTGTCGTATCCCCATGACACCCTCTGCATACTTGCAGAGCAGGACGGGTATGATTGTAGAATCTCGACAATCTTTGGAATACTGGGACATAAAACCAGGCAAACCAGGAGCTTTCAGGCCCATCGTAGCCTATCCCGTAAGTGAAGGCTATGGAATGCTAAAGGCGCACACATTTTTGAAGAAGGTTATATAGTGTACAAGTGCACAGTTTTGAAGCACAAAACTACATGGACCGGCAGGAACACTATGTCAACCATCTTGTAACAATATGCAAATTCCTTACATTTTGGTCTCTCAGAAGAGGGATTAAATACCTGAGTCACACTACTAGCTCTTGTAGTGGTCAAGACTTGTTCAGACTGCAGAAATCGAAGGAAAGTCACTGCCGTGGCCTACAAGCCACGATTGCCAGTAATGTTTCTTTTCTACTTCTATAGCGTTTGTGTTTGCTTGACCATTTAGTATAGGAAAGTCTGTGTAATTTGGATGGGGTCTTTTTCTGTCATCTTGAAGGTGTTGCAGAAAGTGTGCTATGATGGTAACCTCGAACCCAGGGCAGTTGGCAACTTCGGACTGATGTCTGAACCTCTTTATATCATACTGTTGGCACAGAAGAAAAGTATTCGTTTCGTCGTGTGGTTAAAGTGACTGACAAGGACCACTTGGTGCAGTTGACTGAAAACTGGTTCACAAGTTGAATGATCTCCCCCCTCCCCTCCAGATTGTGAGTAGTCCAGATGCATACCCAAAACCAACACTTAACCCAAAAGCAAGACTATACACCCCCCTTCATACATTCAAAATCCTCCCCCCCCCCCCAAAAAAAAAACAAGAGCCGGCACTGTGTGTGGCTTATGTGTGGATTTTGTTTTCCAACCACCTACATATAGGCTCGGTACTGAATCATTCAAACTAAACAAACTCAGTAGACTAATTCGAGGTCTCCGACTCCAATTTAGGTGCTAATTTTGCTCAAAATACGAATCATCGTGTGGTTAAAGTAGTAATCAGTGGAATTTCACCCTCAGTGTTGGTAGCTGTTGTCAACGTTTACGTACCCGACTGTTGTGTCGGCTGGGCCCACGAGAGCCTACTACTAAAGTCCCACCGATTCCCGAACACCTAGGCAAGGGAAATGCAGCAGCATGCAGACAAAAGCAGGGAATATATTATACATATGGGGGATCGAGCAGGCTGGTCCACCATGGGGAAAAGTTGATGCAAATTGAACCAGTTAGTCAAGGCAGAACAGCCAACAAGAAGATGACAAAACGCCTGGTATAAAGTGGTCACCTGCTCACGACATTCTATTCCCAGTACGATGGCATGGCAAAGGCGAAGGGAGGGGAAAAGCAGGCCGGCCATAAGGAAGGAAGGAAGGAAAGAAGGAAGGTCGTGACTCATGAGGCATGGCATGGTGATTGATGAGTGCCAAAAAGCAGGCAGGGAAAGGCGTAGCTCTCCGGCCTGCATTATGTATAGTCGCCTACGGACAGATATATGATATATAATATGCCCACGATGCCCTTTTCGCATTCCTCCTGATCAGTCCCATATTGCATGAGCTCGAATAAATCTTTGCAACCGAGATCTAGTGGGAGATGTAGTGGGAGGTGGATTCATATTTGGTCAAGATTCGCCTTTTGAATAATCCTGCTCCCATCTCCTCTGAAAAGGTCGTGTAAGGCTCACGGGAGTGGATCAAAAGCATTACCCTCTGACACCACCCGCCCACTAAAAAACTAATAACAACCTTAAGTCACTGTATGGCAGTAAGGGCTGCTGTTGTGGCATGTGCACATAATAATAAGGTTGTGTGGCCTTTACATAGCATTATTGAGCTGCTATCAGCTGTTCCATTCTAATAACATCCACCGACAATGCTTCACCCAAGTTTATTAGGTTGAATATGTTTCGACAAGCATACATGAAGTGAATTTCTAGCACCTTACATGACATATTCTCAGCCCCACCCAATCCGGTCACTCAATCGAATAATGTTATGTATGTGGTCGTCACACTTAAGTTCAATGAGACTGTATATGTTAAATAAGCCTTGGAGTTATGATTGGACACTAAAAAGACAAGTGTGGCAATGAGATTGGACGATGCCCTCATATAATATTGACACCGTTCTAGTAATGTAACTGGGAAGGCTTATATGTTCGTGTAAAGAGAAAGAGAATATTCAGCTTGTGACTTTCGCATTTTAATGCTCTTACCGTAACATGTGGCATGGCGCACATAATTGTGAGCTTTATGTGATCATTCTCGTCAATCAAACACCTACATTTGAGTGGTAGGTATATGGTAAAGCTTGGAGACGAGAACGGACACAACAAAAAACACATGTGATGATGTGCTCAAAACTGACATTGACTCCATTCTATATCCAACATTACATAATTGGGAGGGGTGTATGTGAACGGGAAAAGAAGAAGATAATCTTCTCTTCGACCTCTTGTAACTTCTACATCTTAATTCGAACTCTGAAACTTCAAAATGACAATCTTCGTTTCTCCGCAATGACCAGCCAGAAGATGAGTCGATTGATTCCCGAGCTGACCCAACGGCCAAAACTGTCTGCACGATTGGAAAAGCCCACAAACAAACAGGGCCACATACTACCTTGCCTAGATTGCAGCCCTTCTTCTTCGGCCTCTTGAAGTCTAAACTAATTGAACAGTATGAACACCGACTGTGCAGCTTCTGGACATGCGCACATGCATGGTGCAAGTGGCGGAGAAAGTCATCCCTGTTTATCATTCACAGATCCACTACAGTAGTCTCATCTGGGCTAAAGGTACTTGTTATTTAATTCAGTTAAAAAAAACCTTTTGGGGGTTTGTACAATCATCCAAGTTGTGCAGTAGTGCAAGCTGGTCATGGTGCATGGGTGATGAATAAGTTACAGTTATAGTTATAAAAGGGTAGATGGTGATAAGGCCACCACTTCTATCGTTAGCAATTGACCGGTGGGGTTCCAACGCACCGAACTATATTTTGTTTCAATTTCGTATGCATAATTTATAAGGGCTCAAAGTTTTATCGGTACATGATCCAAAAGCAACATGGTGGTGGACCCGATGTGGTGGTGATGGACATTCTTAGCACTGTTATTTACTTTAGCAACGACTTTTGTGTTTGTACAATCATCCAAGTTGTGTAGTAGTGCAAGTTGGTGGCGGGTGATGAATAAGTTATAGGTATGTAAGGTAGATGGTGATAAGACCTCCACTTCTATCCTTTTAGCAATTGACCAAGGGGGTTCCAACGCACCAAACTATGTTTTGTTTGAATCCATATGCAAAATCTGAGAGGGTTTAAAGTGTTATTGGTAGATGATCTAAAAGCAATATGGCGGACTTGATGTTACAGTGATGGACATTCTCAAGACCGTTATTTAATTTGGCAAATTTTTTTTGGGTGTGTTCAATCATCCAAGTTGTGCAGTGCAAGTTGGTGGTGGGTGATGAGTAAGTTATAGTTATGTAAGGTCGATGGTGATAAGACCTCCACTTCTATCCTTTTAGCAATTGACCAAGGGGTTCCAACGCACCAGGCTATGTTTCATTTGAATCCATATGCAAAATCTAAAAGGGTTCAAAGTGTTATTGGCAGATGATCTAAAAGTAATATGGCGGACCTGATGCTATGGTGATGGACATTCTCAAGACCGTTCTTTAATTCAACAAAAACTTTTGGGTGTGTTCAATCATCCAAGTTGTGCAGTGCAAGCTAGTGGTGGGTGATGAATAAGTTATAGTTATGTAAGGTCGATGGTGGTGCTAAAACCACATCTTCTATTTTCAGCAAATGACAAGGGGTTTCAACGCACCAAACTATGTTTTATTTGAATTTTATATGCAAAGTCTATAAGGGTTTAAAGTGTTATTGGTAGATGATCCAAAATCAACACGGTGGACCTGATGTTATGGTGCTGGACACTCTTATAATCAAATGCGTATTTATTGTGCAATATTAGAGGGTGTTGATTTTGGGGTGGGTTGTTGGTTTCATCACCATCTGCATCATGTGGCATCTCTCCACAAGACTTATCCAACAACATTGATATGTAAAACATTCAATCATGTGGCTCTATGATGGTGGGCACTTCCAACCCTAGTGATAGTTTCGAGTGTCGGATCAAATTTGGATATTGTCTCACCTACCCATATCTAAAACTTCAAATGGTACTCTTGATTCGTGTTGAGAAGCAAAAGTTACAAGAGGTCACGGGGTTGACACTTAGTGTGACTTACGGAAACCACATGCAGTGAGGGTATACTTTTTTGGGGGGTATTATCTTGCTCACAAGCAATTAAATGATCCATTTAATTAGGTATTTTCTAATTGTGCATATTTTGTAGTACCTTTCAATTACTTTGAAAGGCTAGGGTTAGTCACTTTCATGTACCATATGCTTATTATAAATCAACAAATGGATGGTCGGAAAAGTGCAATGCCCTGTGATTATCCTCCACACATGGCCAATTCAAGTTGGTCGTCTAACCGAGGCCAAACTTCAGCTCATTTCAAAAACCATCTCAAATGGCAGAGCCAATAAGTCATTGCAATGCGGTATAGCCCAAAATCTTCATCCACCATGGGCGGGACGGGGGAATGCATACACTATAACCCTTTTGCAATTTTTTTTAATGCCATGGTATCTTAGAAATAATATAAACCTACTTTCATGGACTTTACAAGATCCCTACATTATTTTGAACTCAAAGTCACTTATTGTGTGGGGCCTATTTTATTTCGAAACCACTTCAATTTTTTTTTGATAGCATCATTGAAAAAGACCCTATCTTTGGCCACATGTACTTTCTAATTTTCGGGGAGTGTCGGCCCCGAACAAGAGGTCAAAGTGAAGAATACTCTTTCTCTTCAACCAATTCCATGAGTCATAGACACCCTCCCGATCGTGTAAAGTTTCCTCAAACCTTGAACAATGAATATACATCGATCGGCACACAACCCAATCTCATTGTAACACATGTCCACTTGGTGTAACGCATTCTTAACTACAAACATAGTCATACACCACTCAAATATAGGCATCACTCAAATAAAGAAGAGTGGCCTCATAACGCCCACGTAGTACCTTATCTAAAGCCATTGAATATCATTCACGGATTCGAATGTTATGAGTCATCTCGATCGGTTGAAGCCGCCAACAGATGGTCCCCAAAACTTCCATTGAATCCCGTAGTCATAAGTTAAGACTTCCTTGGATGCATAAGTTATACAATTGGCAGTCTTTGTGCAAGTTGTTGGCGGGTGATCGTGTCTTGCCACTCAACTTGCTCCGAAACAGTCCACAAACCCTAAAAAACACAATTGAATATACTTGTGGGATCGATCTAATGAGTCATCATAAGGAAGGAATGCGGGCCTTATGTGGTCATGCTCTACTTATCCAAATTGGGGTTGAGATATGTAACTTATATGGACAAGTCTTGACTTGTCCAAAACAATAACAGTAAGCAACCGATAGTCATAACATTATTCAGATCCATAACAATGTTCTGTGGGACTGATAATATTTTACATAATATTCCCCACTTTTAGCTTGAATGTAAGGAATATTCTACAGAATATTGTCAGTCCCACAGAACACTGTTATGGATCTGAATAATGTTATGGTGTGAGCTCCTTTAAAAAGGGGGGGGGTTCCACTAGGCTTAGTAGTTGGCTCGACATTCATGATGAAGATTTTGTTGTCACGTGCCCAACCCGGTGTTAGGTCCCATGCAGTAGGTAGGTTGGCAACAACCCGGGGGGTGGACTCCTCATTGGAAACCTAAATGACATGCGTGGAAGACCATGACATAAAACCCCCTATATACGAGAAATTTATAGAGAAAACAATTGTATATCTACCATAGTTGTCTAGTAACTTGGGCGGGTGTTTGCCTAATACTTAATTAAAGTGCCCAAAATAATTAGGCAACTTGAAAAATAATATATCAAAATTAGGCAGTTTCAAAATACAATTAAAATAAATTAGGCGTTCATCCAAGTTTTTCTTGTTAATTTCATCTACGGCGGTTGATTTACCCTCAACCCATACCTTCACCTCCAAAGCTCCTATTAGTTGGCCTAAACTCTTTTATGACATAGTTTGTTATGTGTGAGAGATATGTTGCATTTGTGAAACAATTGTAGGTTAAAAATGTTGGAATGGTGAGACAAAATATTTTGCAATGTATGTTTAAATCTATTGATAATGAAGAGATGCAAATATGTATGAAGTGTGAGTTTGCAACATTGGTGTGAGCCTCATAATTGCCCCCAATGGCAAAGAGGCTCACAATTGAGGTGTTTAAGCAAAATCATTAGATTAGTAATAGGTAAATTTAGCCAAAATCCATTTAGATTAAGGTGGGTTAGAAAGAAAGATCCTATGAGGTTGGTTAGTTGTATTTTACCCTCGGGGTAAGAATCTTAAGCAAGTAGAAAATTAAAAACCGAAGGGGTAAAAGGGAAACGCCCTTTATCCGAATCGGAAATGTTAAAGTAGTGGGTTAGTAAATAGGTATGTTAAGTTAGGAGCAACCAATTCAAGCAAGCAAAAATCAAGCGGCGGCAAACAAAGAATAATTCCGGAAGTGAAAAAAAAGTGACAACTACGAGTGTAACGGATTTTGCCAACTAAGGCAACGAGGCCATGTTGTCATCCTTGCCAATCAAAATTGAAGTTCAAATTAAAATAGAAAAGCCTTTCTAAGGGCTTGGACAAATGAGATGTGAGGTGGTGTTCCCCCCTATTCACCACCGAAGGCTTGGTTTCCACCGTTTAAGGGATGAGACCCCTCGGTGAATGAAAGAAGAAGGGGCCCAACTTTTCATTGAAGGAGGATGAAAACTTCCTCTTCCCCTCTCAATTCTCTCTCTAACTTTTTAATTCGAAAGGCAAAGCTCTAAAAAATTCTAGCTAGAAAGAATCTCTCATTTTTTTTCTTCATTTCGTAGAGCGAAGCCTTTTAGAATTTTAGTTAGGGAGAGCAATCAATTTCATTTCAACAAAAAAATACATTTCTTTTCATCTTTTATTATAAACATAAGTTAGAATTGTTGTAGTTAAGATTCTTATGAGTGAGGTATTGTACTTTTTAACACACACTAAGTGGCTGTGCCATTTTTAATCGAGTGTAGTGCATGCAAAAATTATAATTTAGCCTTCAAATTTTGAGTGAATATTGTCCTTCAAGTTATATTTTCAACAAACCTAGGCTTATTGAAATCATAGTTGGTGAGTAGAAATTATAAGTGTTTGAATGAAGGTGTCTTAGGTGCCTCCAAAATTATAAGCTCATATCTAAAAGAGAAAACATGTAGTTTCTTCAATATTTTGATAAGTTATAGATTTTGTTTTGAAGTTTCTAGAAAGTATAAGCATGTTGCAATCATATTTAATGAGTAAAAGTTAGAAATGTTTGAATGAAGGTATCTCAGCTACCTTCAAAATTATAAGCGTTGACTTTGTAAGCTTATATATAGAAGAAGAAACATGCAGTTGCTTCAATATTTAGATGAGTGTAAATCTTGATTTCAGGTTTCTAGAATGTATAAGCTTGCTGAAATCTAAGTTAATAAGTGGAAGTGATGAGTGTTTGAATGAAGGTGTTTCAACTGCCTTCAAAATTATAAGCGTTGACTTTGTAAGCTCATATCTAGAAGAAGAAATATGCAGTTGTTTTGATATTTGAATTATAGGTATTATTGTTAGCTTTTCAGATTATTAAAAATCATTCCAATTGAAGCTTAAGAGCAAAAGTTGTGGGCGTTCAAGTGAAAGGGTGTCTGTTGCCTTATAAGAAGATGTTCGTCTATCCAAGGTTGGAGGATACAAATTGGTGCCGTGGGCGACCAAGAGTTGGAGTAGGGGTTCCGCACCAACCATCGCCAAACCAAGATGAGAGTCAACTGGTAAGCTTTTTAATCCTACACCCTTCAATTTAGGAATGAAGGGAGCGCGACAAAGATAAAATCCTAACCTAACCCAACTATTCATGTAAGGCTAGGGGGGTATCACCCACCTAGCCGCCGAGGGGAGATTCCAACTGCCATGTGTGCGGAGCCTCTCGGTTTAATGTTATGGTAGTAGTTTTTTTATTCATAGTTTGTTCGTGTGTGGTGAAGCTGGATTAATTACCTGCATGACCACTCTGTGTGCTGTAGGTGGTAAGGTGGAAATAATGACCCACGAAACTACCATTATGTTGTTGGCCCAAAGGTTGAAGGTGATGATTCCAACCCTTGAAGATTGTGTAACATGTTGAACACACATGTTGGCTTATTCCCCGGTCCCATTAAATTGAAATTTCGTGGTCAAAGCGTGTTAAACCAATTAATAACCAACAAAATTCGTACAACCCCCGTGGAAAAAAACCAACCGAGAACTTAACTCGGAGGATTGATACTACCTTTCCGGCGGCAAAGATCGGAGGGTGTAAGTGTCAATCAACCTTTAAGAAACCCGTACATAGCCTTAAAAGGTTCGGATTAGGGTGTGTACCAAACAAGTAAGTGGTGATGCCATAATTTATGAATTTAGTAATATAGGGTCTGTTTAAACAACCATAAACTAAGAAATAAGATTGAGAGGGTGAAACCTAGTAATATAGGCTCTGTTCAAACAACCATAAATTAAGAAAGAATGTTGAGAGGGTGGAACTTAGTAATATAGGCTCTGTTTAAACAACCATAAACTAAGAAAGAAGGTTGAGAGGGTGGTACTTGATTAAGGTCTCCCCATTTAGAAAATTTAATCCATAAGAAGTAAGAAATTAGATGTGGCCCAAGGTAAGAGGTCTCGGGGAGATCACTCCCTCTTTAATTAATGCATACACGTGCGCTCAAGACCTATTTATCAAGGGGCTATTTACCTTGTAGAACATATTTTAAGGTATGGTATTTTTCAAAATAAAGGTAAATTCTTGTATTTTAATACACCCTATCAGTAATTATAAATTTTGGGGGAATCGTTTAAAAATACCCTATTTTATTGATACTGCATTTTTTCCTTATACCCCAAGTAACCAATTTTTTTGACTTTACCCCCATTTTTTTTCTCGGAGCCCAACTGTTGTCCATTTTTTTCTTACACCATATTTTGTTTCTTACACCCCATTTTTTGTCCAACACATAATCCCATGTAATCACCCTCGGTCATGCATCGGATTTCTCATCACCCTCATTGAAGCTCTGATCTAAACCCTTAGATAGCCTAATTAACTAACTCGCATCAAAACCTTGATCCCTCTTCACCTAAGAACACACAACACCACGAGAGCACACGGCAGCTCTCACCGAAGCAGGGTTTCCACCCTCCGTCTCTTACTCTCACTCTCCTGCTACCTAATGAGCCTCTCACCCCAGACTACCGAGACCCCTCCAACTTCGCCATTTTTTTTGCAGTGCCTGGTGACCACCAGTCTTAGGGCAACCTGAAGAAAAGAACGAGCTTTTCTTTTTTTTTCTTTTGGAAAGAAGATTGCAATTCAAACAAAATGTTGAAATTTTCCTTCCCGGCACGTGGGTAGAGACCATTAACTCCACATTGGATACATTGGTTCAGTAACGTTCAAGCCAGTCAGCCTACGAAGTCATCCATCCAACCTTTTCCACAAAAAATTACCTCTTTTCATCCACTAGCACAGACCCTACCCTACACCCGCTACCCCTAGTAATTGTTTCCACGCTATTTTACATGTACTAACTAGATAAAAAAGGCCATTATATGTGATGGTATTTTACATGTAAACATGTTTCATTATTTTAAAACCCCATGTATTATATGTACGTTTTTGCAAAATTTACCTACAATGAATATATTGGACCCTATTTTTTATCGCACGTTGTTTCTACGATTTTCGCTAGTGATCTCCCCGAGTAAGAGGTAAGGTTATTTCATTCATTAGGATTAGGTTGCCTTGATCCCAAGGCTGGTGCGTCTGCGCGTAAACTATGATAGATTAGACATTAGGTTAGGGAAATTGATAGTTACCTTAGGTACTTATAATCTAGGCACAACCTACCGGAATGATACGACGCGATTACCAAATCCCTCCACAAATCCAAACACTCAATAAATATCATAACATTTGGGTTCGGCTTGGGCACCTGCCAAGGCAGGCCATTCTCACCGAAGGGCTTATGCGGTACTTTTAGGCTCCCTTAGAGGGGGGCGCCTAAAAACACCACAATTGGGCAAAAGGCTGGAGTTGGAAAAAACTATAGAGAAGGAGGTTGTAAAACGCCTTGTTGAAAGACCCACGGAGTTGCAAGGAATTTTGCTGACACCAAAGGTAGAGAAGCTTGAATGGTTAACAAAAAAAAATACACACACACACACACAAAGGTTAGAGGCAAGTACACAAATTGGTTTATACCTTCTCTTTGGGGTCCCATTCATGCTGCAATGAGAGTACACAAGAACTATACTTTTACTATGAACTATTTGCAAACCAAGTACAAACTTCCAACATAGAGTGGAGTGCTTATGATGATCTTACAAGAGGCAATTTCTATAATTGGTTCACTCTTTTTGGAGATTTAAAAGAGAGAGTTGCAATATATATATATATTATGTGTGTGTGTGTGTGTGTGTGTGTGAACAACGAGAAATCTTCTTTTACTAAAGGTTCTCAACATAAAATGTTCTTGCTAAGTTTTTTGAATTGGAGGAACAAATAATTGAGATGCTACAAAGACTTAGAGATGTTGGTCAACCTCTTTTCGCATCTTCTGTGAGGATAAGGATTAGAACCCTAATTGAAGCAAGACAACCCCAATTACTTGAACAAGATGGCCACAAAGCTTTTGGAATTAGTTTAATTTGGTCTCGTGCTTTTGTAAGAGACAACTTAAATTGGAGCTACAAAAAGGTTACATGGATTGCAAAGAAGCTACCTAAGGAGTGGGAAACACAAGGGTTGAAGATGGCACAAAGAGCTGTTTTTCTTGTCAAGGTTTATTCCATTCCTCCACAATTATTTGTCAACACTGCTCAAACATGCATACACTTAGTTCCTACATGAGGAGCTCATACATGGGATGTTAAAGGTTCAAGACATATGCTTGTCCATGGAGTAGATGACAAGAGGCAAATAACAATGTCCATATCCTCCATTGCAACTGGAAATGTTCTCCCATTTCAAATTGTCTTCACAAGAACAACAAACAAATGCTTACCACCACGAAATGTTGGGCAAATGCAATGTGAGGAAGTTGGGTGGCATCTAACATAGTCCGAAAATCATTGATCTAATGTTGAAACATGCAAGGATTTCGTGATGAAAATCTTACAACCATACAAAAAACAACAATTGGAATGTTTGAAGTTGGACAAACATATCAAGTTAATTTGGTTGATAGACTGTTAGAGTGTGCACAAGTTTAAAGATCTTAAGTTTTGGATGAGGACAAATCACCCTGCAATCCTTGTCATTTCTGTGTGAACAAATTGTACTAGTGCCTACCAACCAATTGATGTTGTCCTACATAAACCATTCAAACATGGATTCAGACAAGCATTTGACTTCTACACAACAGATGACATCATGAAACAACTCCAACACACAACAACAAAGGATGTGAAAGTTGATACCGAAATGAAAGCATCAAAGCCCCATCTATGTGGCTGGCTATTCAAAGCAAATGAACATTTACAAAGCAATGGTGAAGGCAATTATAAAAGGGTGGAATGTTTGTGGTCTGCTACAAGCTTTTCAACTAACAATTCAATTGGTGGCTATGGACATGAATATGAAGACATCTCTATTCGAAGAGGAGAAAGAAGTAGAATTGGAGCGAGAGAACAACGAAAAAGATGAAGATGTAGAGACAAATCAAATTTTGGAATTTGTAGTACAAGATTCATTGATAAAAGTGGTTGAGATTGCAACATCAAACAAAATAGCAAGTGTCTCCATTCTTAAGAGCATGGCTTACAAAAGGATTTTCATGTGTGTAGTTTAGGTTTTTGCTATCACTCAACTCATAAAAGAAAACAAACCAGGAAACTAGGTCTCGAGGAAGACTGATATAATGTCTACAACGATGACTTGTCACATTGGGATGGGGAAACTATAACGATCTATGGTTCTTCACTCTCCATTCCCTCTCAACAAGGTTATTTATGTATTCCTCTCTCAAGATTATTCAATTGTGCTTCTTATAGTCGTGTGTGATTCCTATGCGTGTGGACTCCTATCACTCTAATTCTATCCTCTAATTCAATCGTGAAGCTCAATAGCTTTCGGCAATTGTCTTGTAACTTGGCAATAGTATTTTTCCTTTTCAGGAGGCAATAGTCTTCTCAAGACTTTTGTCATGAGATTTGCGTTAATCCATTCCCTAATTACTTCCTCTTTTATTTGCAATTCATCATAACATTGCATTCGTCAAACGCCCAATATTCACTTATAAGTTAATTTCCATGAAAAGACCAAGGCTTGCACCTGTAAGGTAAGAAAACTGCTACAATACTTCCACATAGGTATAACAACAAAGCAATAATCAATTTAGGTAAGATTTGTTTTAGTTGTAGCTCATCTATTCAATCAACCGCAAAGATAAACCCCTTGTGCACATTAGGTCATAACAATTAATCATAATCCTAACCAACTAGTTGCCTAACATGTCTGCTCAATCACTGTGCTAACTCTTTAAGTTACGCTCTCTTGTCTAATGTTTTTTTTCCCTCTTTTTCTCTCTCTTCAATCCTTTGTCTATCTCATGGTTAAAGCATCTCGCTCATCCCATGTCCCTTCACCAAAATCCCTCAGTAGCCTATTGCCTCTTCCTTTCGGCACTTTCTCTGAGTCGTCTCTCTCAAACACTTTCTCTCAATCTAGACTACATGGACTGCATTGTGCATCTGTCTTCCTTATCGCTTGCACCTCACCTTTATTTCTATAGATTCTGCCACTAACATTATCATTGTTGCACGTTCACACAAGTAGGCTATATTCTCTCATCTCCTTTTAGTTTCCTCTCACAGTGTCTCTCTTAGTAAATTTCACTATCTCTTTCTAACTTCACATCATTGAGACCAATAGTTACACGAAACCACACACACGACATCAACGTGATTAATGTATTGGCTATAATATGTATCATAAGAACATTGCTTCCTATCACAGGTGTAGTAGTAAATTTTGACTTTTTTGGCTCATTTATGAAACAAGTGAAAACGTAGATATTGCCTAAAAGGACTAGTAGGAACGGGCAATAGTCTTGTGAGATTGGAAACAATTATTAGTAAGGACAATAGTCTGTTTGTAGCCAAGGTAGTTACGGCTCGGCCGGCTCTTGCGGGATACTAAGGAGTTGAGAACTCATAATTAACTCTCGAATAAATGAGCAAGGCTGGGAGAGCCGAGAGGGAGATAGAAATTTCATGTGTTAGAATTGTCTGAAGTGATACGGAATTATTTTTCTGAAGTCCAAATATCTTTGTTTGTATTGTGTGGTGACTTTATGCAACTCTAGGGTGCATGTACTGGAGTGTGCTTGAGACTTATGTGAATTTGTGTATGTCTTTCGATTATCAGTTATTGCATGAGGCAATTATAATTGAAATTGAAGGTTATGATTAACGGCAGTTCTATTCCCGGTCTATCGTCTTGTGGATGTGAATTGTTTATGTGTGTTTACCTTGTACTAGAACTGTTGCGTGAGGCAGAGTTATTGAAAATGAAAATTATAGTTATGTAAAGTCAAAGCAGGAGTTATAATTCGAGTCTATTGTCTCAGGGGTGTAAGTGGCTGGTATAAGTAATATGTGTAGCAATTGAAATATGTATTTGCTTGCCTTCTGAGTGAGTTGTGATAATGAGAGATACTTGTGCATGAAGCTAGCTGGTGAGGGTGATATGGGTTCCAGAAAGTTATAAGTCTATGGTCATGTTTGCACGTGGATTAGTAAAAATGAATCAGTGTATTTCCCCGAAAGGGAATGGGCGAAGAATCGTTGCTACTTTTGATTATAATTATTGAGATTCTCGAAATCATGTTGTTGTGAAATCTGGCCATGATATATATATATATTCTAAATATGTTGGTAGGGCAGGGAGAGTTATTTCAAGGCCATTGTCTGTGGGTAATAAAGTTGGAGAGAATTTGTTTAGATCCTCGTAATAATTACAGTGACTCACATTTGTGAGTTAAGGCTGATGAATCTATGGACTTGTGAATATTGAGAGTGATCTACCTAGATATGTAGCCTACTGGAGAACAGAAAGGAATATGGAAATAGAAACACGGATCTATTTTCTGCACTGAAATTACAGATAATAATTAAAGCCTTCCAGCATGCAACTTAAGCAAATTATTATTCTTAATTCTGAAATGAGTTGTTCTTGCCTTAATTGAACTCGAAGTCTATAAAACAAATCAACTTCGTACAAATCCATTTAACTTTTAGAGGTCATGATTAGGAAGCAAGGAGGTTGAATTTGTCGTTGCACATAATTGTTTGATTGAGCAAATAAGTAAGACTGTGGTTGTTGTAGTGTAAATGGAGAAACTGTTTCTAACTTTTGATGGAAGACGAAGCGTCAACGGGTCGAGACCATTGACTGCGAAGTGTTACTCGTGTGCGGAGAAGCCAAAAGGACGTGCCGCTTTTGATATTGGTAAGTATTGATTGCTAATTAAAACCTTAAGGGAATTAAGGCTAATCTAGCATTTTACCATATTTAAGAATTGAATTGATTAACCATTATGTGTAATAATGGTAAATGAAAGGAACCGATGAATTAAATGTTTTAAGATCTAAAAATGTGGAATTGGAACATTAAATAAACCCAATGAGTTTATGAGTGATGTGAGAAAATGTTAACACGCATAAGTGGTTTGGACTTATTGCCTTGAGGAAAGAGATTACGATTGCCTTGGCCAAGACCAGGTAAAAAACAATTGTCGGACCGCATAATTAAGATTGGACTTAATCAAAGAAGACTGACTATCTTGAAAGGATTACCGCACTGCCTTTTTCAAGTTACATTAAAAGGGATTAATTAATGAAAGACTATTGACTACGCCGAAATGCCCTTGGCTTCGGTAAAGAGACAAAAATGGGTTACGCAAAACCATTGACTATGGCTGTGCCTATGCTCAGGGATTGCACGTCACGTCACGTCATGTCACATTTTGTGACAGCGACGTGACGGCTGACCAAAAAACGTCACGTCCGCGGGGGGTAAATCCGGCAGTTACCCCAGGGGTAAACTGACGCGGTCAACCCCCTGGTCGACTGCTAAGTCGACTGCAGATAGCAGTCGACCTAGCAGTCGACTGCAAAAAAAAAAAAAAAAAATTCCAAAAAAAATTCTGGACCGTCAGATCTTCTTGCCAAGAAGATCTGACGGTCCAGAATTTTTTTGGAATTTTTTAATTTTGGCAGTCGACTGCTAGGTCGACTACTATTTGCAGTCGTTTGCTAAGTCGACTGCTAATAGCAGTCGACTTCGCAGTCGACTGCAAAAAATTGCTTTTGCAGTCGACCAAGACCAGTCGACTGTTAAAAGCAGTCGACTTCAAGGAAAACCTAAAAAAAAGAAAATCAAAAAATTCTAAAAAAAATCATGGACCGTTAGATCTTCAATCCAAGAAGATCTAACGGTTCAGATTTTTTAATGTATTTTTTTAATTTTTTTAATTTTTGTTTTCTGAAGTCGACTGCTCGTAGCAGTCGACTAGAGCAGTAGTCCAAAAAAGTTACAAAAAAGTTACAAAAAATTGGTACAGTAACTTTTTTTTACCACGTCAGTGCGTGTCACGCCCCGACGTGACGTGACGTGACGGCGTCACGTCATTTGTGACGCGACGTGACGCAAAAAGGCCGCGTCACGTCCATTTGCACATCCCTGCCTATGCTTGTGCACCACACTTGGTCCAATTAAACTGAACTTAATGCCAGACGATTGCCTGGGAAATTAGGGTGAGGTGAGAGACTGTCACATTTGCATGTACTGATATGGAGAGGTTTTTAGGGTTTTTATCCCTTACCTGTAAACCAATTGTCAATCATAATCCAAAATAAAGTGAATTAACCTTGTGTTTTCCTTAATAAAACTTATCTGAGACACCTAGATGTTGTACAAGTCACCTTTTAAGTCTACCCTGAGTGTTTCCTTGGGTTTGTTCGTAACCAAAAATTGACTACAACATGCAATCTCAATGTTAGGCCATAATTTGCTCAATTAGTCCTCTCACAGGCACGTACTCTATCTCCATTTCCTATGACTAAAGGCTATAGCCTTTCCTCGCTGCCTTAGCAACTTCCAATTCCTATCCAAATTATCATGCTCGCACTATCTGCCCTATCTTGCAAATGAGCTCTCTGGCTACCTTTTGGCCATCACCCATGGCTTCTTGTATCCAATACAGTGGCCATAGGCTTAAGTGGTTATAACCATTTTTACTTGACTATTTCCTCCTATTTGCATCCTATAGCCCTTTTCACACTTTGTTAATGTCTTTTTCTAACTTCTAGGGCTTAAGGATACAATAAAAATGATTATTGCCAATTTTTTTGTATTACACTATTAATGTACAATGGTTAATTAGTAAAATATGCATTGTTGAGGTGAACATGCCATGGTTAGTTAAGTATACAATGCAATTGTACATTGTGTTGAATATGCAATGAAAAGTTACCATAGGCAATATGTCAGTGCCAACCACTATAGCTGAGATAATTACCAAATCCAACTCCTTCACTTGGTCATGTAGGCTAATGAAGTCTCTATACATATCTTATTCATTATCAATCACTATATTATCGTGCTTGTAACATGGTCATATAGGTCCAACCTCAAATATTGCAATGCCAATAATCTCCAATACTATACAAGGCTCCCTATTATGACAAAATGGAATTATTTCCCCCTCAAAATCTACCACGTGTCATGCTGACATTCGCCATGTTCCACTTGTGTGTCCCACGTGGAAACTACAGTCCAACACATGTAAAGATGAAATTGGGAGCTCCTACGGTAATATGATAAGAGACCCCCTCAATTGGGTGGGTAAAGAGCGATATGCAATGGCTTTACCATAAGCAATTGCCACATTGATTAGCCCATTTAGTGTGTGTGTGGTCTTAATTCCTAAAACACACTATTTTGCCAATTCTCAAAATTGGTAAGGATTGAAGCTTTGATTAGGTGATAGTATTTAATTCATGAATACATGCTCATTTGTCATACATTTCAAGAAAACTAGTGTGTGCTTTAACCCTTAAATGCTCAAGCCTTCACATTCCATTTTCGGGCACCTCCAACACCAATGCTTAAAATTTATGTTATGTAGAAAAATAGACTTTGTTGTCTTCAAATCCAACCGTCCCAATGTGAACCAAACTACCATATATTCTTTTTGTGAAAATTTGAAGCCAATTGGACCAAATTTTCTAGGTCATATTGACATAAACTTTGATTTTTTTAGAATTTGTTTTTTTTGTTTTTTGCTTCATTTTTTTTGCTTTATGACCATAACATTATTCAGATCCATAACAATGTTCTGTGGGACTGACAGTATTCTATGGAATATTCCTTGATATTTCCCACATTCAGATTGAATGTGGGAAATATCAAGGAATATTCCATAGAATATTGTCAGTCCCACAGAACATTATTATGGATCTGAATAATGTTATGACCATTTGGGTCATGCCACAAATTTTAGAAAGTTGGCAACTTTGCCATAATATGTTATGCGGATGAAAGTGAGATACTCCCGAAAATTTGGGTCTTCTTGAGCAAATTTAGATGAAGTCCGTCACCCTTAAAGTTGGAGGGGCCACATGAGGTCATTTGGGGAGATTTCCCCTTTTTCATGGAGCAAGCAACATGTGCACTAAGCTTTTTTTTCCCCCAAATCTATCCGGTCAAGTTGTGCACAACCGCCACCTTGTCCTAGGGGAAAAGCCCCCACCCAAATTGGGCATCATATATGAAAGATGTTGGCTCCTAAATTTAGCTCCTACATTTGAGCAACATATGGAACCATCTCCCAAAACAAGCAATGCCAACCTAATAAACAATCCTACATTCTTGGAGTATGAGGTTTTTATATGTAATTTTGGCCCACGTAAGTAGTGGGCACCACCCTACACTAGTTGATACCTTTCCATCCACGTAGATTGCCACTGAGTGGGTCGCAAACCCCAGTAGAATATTAGGTGGGACCCATTTTGGGTTGGTTACTTGAGCATTTAAGGGTTAAGGTGTTTGTAGAGTGTGTAATTTGTTTTGATGAGCTCAAAGAGGTTTCTTCTTTTCATACAACACCACTCACTCCCAAGGCATCTCCTAACACCAAGAAATTGAAGAGACCTTGCATTGAATGTTCCCGGCACTTCGACACTTTGGACTTCCAAAACCCTAGAACATGGTATTCGTGAAAACGTCACATGGCATGCAAAAATGTCACAAATGCCGTTTTCTTGAATACAAGGAAGGCCGGCTTGAATTGGTCACTGGAGGCGACTTTTGTCAACTACATCTGGATGTATTTACAAAATGTTGGTAGCATGTGCGAGTGTCCTCAACAAACTCATAATGCAAGGAAACTTGGGTTTGGCCTCTAAAAAATGGGGGTTTCAGCTAATTACGAAATAAATATTTTATTTGGAGTTGGCATACAAGAGACAATCTTAGGGAGTTGAATTTAGACCACTCCTATATGGTTGGATTAGGAATTGTTATCCTTGTTCTCCGCCACATCATTTTAAAAACATTTTCCTTTATAAAAGAACATAGATTCCAAGATGTATCATAATCACTTTATCTTTTATACGATTGTCTAAAAATAAGTGTATCATAGATTGGTGGGAAAATCCAAAAATATTCATGTCATTAACCTTGTTATTTTTCCTAAGTAGCAAATTTTGTAACATTCACTTTGTAAGGGTTCCAACGACTTCAAGGTCCATATCTAGATACTTGCTTCTATAATTGTATTGATCGGTTTCTTCTAGATGGTGTAGAGCCTTACTTTCTAAAAGTGGAAGAAAAATAAAAAATAAAACAAAGTTCGCCTTGAGAAAGATATTTTTGAAAAATGCTCACAACCAAATTTGGGCATCTTAGACATTCCTGGGTTAAAGCACACAAATGCACCTGATGGAATATTGACCTCAATAGCAAGTCACCATAGTGAGCGCCATGGTGACACCTCTGATGACCATGGCCACTGTGGTAGTGTTCACGGCATCCACCCCCATGGGTGTTGTCATCGTAGCTATGGTGTGCCATGGATGTGCATGCGATGGCCATTGTTGTCTTGTCAGTGTCCAAGGCTGTTCCCATCGGGTTTGTGTGGTTATAGTATCAGGGTGCACTGTATTTAAGATCATATGCTCCCCGTAGTTACATCCCCTCCGAGCCTCCAATCCCGAACCTATCCAATTGCTTCGGAGGATTGCAATGGATGTTATTCGTTCTAAATGAATAGAGTTGGTGGACGTCCACCCACTGTGTTTGACGTTCACGCAACTATCAAGAGGGTCACATCCTACATTTTATGAAACGACCAAGGCATAATGTCCATGGCCATGAATGATGTAGCAGTGCATTCGATGCATTTCAAAGTGCCTTTTTATTATGTTGCTGTGGACGTGCTAAGCGTGGCCGTGGACACTGCCAATATTGTTATGAGAGTGGAGGGTGTTATTGTCATGTTGAATCGTTGTAGTGTAAACCTCGCAATTCGGCGTTTGTTGAAATCGCCAGTAAGGATGGAGCCGTCGGAACAGTTTCCTAGGAGAATTTTTTTCAACAGTTCTCGTTCTTCGCTTCGTTTAGTCCACTTTCATAACATTATTCAAATTCATAACATTATTCAAATTCATAACAGTCTGAATGTGGGGAATATCCAGGAATACTACGTGGAATACTGTCAGTCCCCCAAAACACTGTTCTGGATCTGAATAATGTTATGTTAGGAGTTTGAAGTGTTTCAAGGTTTTAAAATATTGTAATATCCTGTCCTGTTACTATAGGAGTTTCTGCAGCCTGATATCTACCTAATCCTTTTTCAGTGGCATCTTGACCCAGCTTTTTAAAGTTCCTACTCAATTACTGTATTAGCAAGGCAAAGTGAGAAAATTAGACTTGAACCACACTTGTGTTGGCTATTGTTCCAAGTTTGAGAAACTTGTATTCTACAAATTCTTTCCAAAGTTCTGTCCTAAACAATCTGTGATGAAATATTGTCATGGATGATTAAAAATTGGATGAAGAATCATTCACTAAGTGACAGTAATTGCAATACTGTAAATCTATAATCCCCCAAAAAAGATTTACAAGGAACGACAAATAATGTTGGGTTAACATTTAGTGTTGGTGACACTACACCAGAGTTTACAATTAGTATTGAGCAAGACAATTAGAATTGGTGACACTAAATACCGTATCTAGTGTAGTGTACTTTTGCAAGAATTAACTGGAGCCTTTTGCCATTCTTTTGAGCCAAGATTAGTGAAGCTTTCTGAACTTGGGCTTGATGAATGGTTTGACCGGCATTCAAGCAATTATTTTGGCATAAGATATGAATTGTAGGTCATGAGAGGACCAAAACACACACACATGCCTCCAGGGCTTCCCTTTGCACCCGTCACAAGCCAAAAGAAAGGCAAATACAGGCTGAAATTAATCTTGCCCGTCGAAAGAAAGGCAAAATGAAAAAGTGTCCGTCACATGGAAAGGCAAAAAAAAAATGAGCCCGTCAAAAGAAAGGTACCCTCAACCATTGCCCGTCAGCCATATCCCATAAATATGGGCAAACAATGTTGTATCCCGTAGTATATAAGTCACGCTTTGAGTTCATAGTGACTTAGGAGATACGAGTCAACTTCTACACTTGTAAGTGACACCTAACTAAACCCAATTTGAGTTTGTGTTGAGTTTGTTTTTAGTTTGTGTTGAGTTTGTGATTGTGATAATTGAAGAGGCTTTCATTAAAAGAGTAGACGTGAGGTAATTGAAAAATTATTGAATTGGGGGCTTTTCTTGAAGTCTTGAACTTCAACCGCTTTATATGTAACTAGTAGTCAGGCATTGGATGCTATTATGTGTACATGTGACGGTGTAGTAGAGAGAAAGTATCGTGTAAGGAAATTATGAATATGCAAAGAACAACCGGATGATCACATCATGTAACCGGTTGGATTTGGAAACACTACGAACTAGCTATCATTTTGATCGGGAGGACACACTAGAAGAATGCAAGATGATGGGAGCTATGTATGTGCAAGCAGTTGTGGATAGCTTGAATGAAAGGTTTCCTGATTTACCTGTTTTCAATGCATCGAAACTTTTCAGTCCAAAGTATTATCCAAGTGATGAAGAAATTCGTATAACTATGTCAGAGCAATGGTTGGAGAGACTGATTGTAAAATTTGGATTGACAGTGGTTGAAAGCGATGCAAGTAGAGCTAAGTTGCTTGAGTTTGTAGAAACTTTGAGGCATGAATGTGAAAACAAATCATTGTACGAGGCATGGCAATTTCGTGGGGCCATCAACGAGTGGTATACCAATTGGCCACATCTCATGAAAATTTGGCAAAAAATACTTGTCATTCCTTGAAGTATTGCAATTTGTGAAAGGGGATTTTCCAAACAAAATGCTATCAAGAGCCACTTGCGAACTTCATTGAAGTTGGACACTTTGGATGCTTTGATGCGGGTATCATTATGCGGGATAGAGATGGAGAATATGGATTGGAGGGCGGTATTTGAGTTATGGCGCAACATGAAAAATCGGAGAGTTCTTAGTTTGGACTAAAGAATGTAAGAAGTTCATACTTCTCAACATTTGTATTTGAAAAACATGATTTGATCTTCAAATTTGTGTGAAAGATGAAAATTTTCTCAACCCGTCATTTGAAAGGTAGTTTTTGATGTTGCCCGTCACATTGAAAGGCAAAAAAAAAAGTAGCCCGTCAAATGAAATGCAGACGGACCCGTCAAAAGGAACCACTGCATGCCTCCAATAGAACAAATAACCTCCTTTATATTTTCAATATTAACTTTTGGTAAACCAGAGCTGTTGCAACAATCAATGACCAAGTTTAGAGCATCACATGTAGTCTTGGAAGGCCCACATTGTCTTGCTCAAGTCCAAATGCTTCTAAACTTGCTAATAGAAGATTTACACTAAATATGATATTTAGTGTCACCAATTCTGGTTGTCTTGATCAATACTAACTGTAAACTGTGGTATAGTGTCACCAACACTAAATACTAACCCAACATTATTTGTCATTCCTTGTAATTTTTGTGTGTTGATTATAGATTTTTTTTAAATTTAAATTTTTTTTGAGACAAAAGGCCGGCAGGCTAGCGCCAAAGCATAGGAGGCAAACCATCTGGCAAGTTTCTGTCAAGTAGAGAGGAGATTTCATAGCCGGGAATCGAACCGCCAACCTCTTCCTTGAGATTTGGATATCTCTCCACCATCATCCAGTAGTTTAGGGTCGTCTCGGACCACTATCTTTAGAATTATATACTTAATTAATTATGTCAATTTTAGCTGATGTTCAACCATGAAATAAAATGTTCGTTTCAAAATTATTCTAATCTATATCAATCCATTTTTTCTAGCATGTAGAAATTTCCATACAGAAAGCGCTATGCAAAAAAATTATACAAAAAACATCATGCATAATATGTCATGCTGAATGTGTTTGTAAAATATGTTGTGTAAAATCTGACATGCATATTGTCTTATGTAAAACACATAAATACACATCATTTAGTGAATTTGATATGTTTTGCAATGAATGAATACAATTTCATTCAACAATTTTTATTCTACCCTAGCAAAATTTATTTCCCTCTCCCGTAAATAACATGCCTCTTGGATGATCTTTTGGTAGATCCTTCAAGAAAGCTTCTATATTTTTTTCAATGAACGGTCACCATCTTATGCAAGGAATAGCATTGTGTTGTATATTTTTATAAAAGTGCGCCATCTTTCGCGATTAAATCATTATGCTTCTCACTACCAACTCCCTCACATTTTGTTTGTAATGGCTCATGATTTGAGTTGAAGATATCCCCAAGGTGTGCATTCTTACTATCCACTTAGTGAATAACACATTCCTGGGTCTAGATCTGGTGCATAACACATTAGCAGATCTCATTTACATAACACATTAGTACATATCATTTGCATAACACATTGATAGATGTGGTGCAGAACCAAAGAAATGAAAGCAAGGAATGTTCCCAATGTCCAAAGAAGGTCCGTGGCTTGAAGGATTACTAACATTGTTGAAGTTGAGTCCATCCATGGTTCCGTCCGGTCAAGCTAGCTACAACAACAACATGGACATGACTAGTAAAGTATGGTCTGGGCACTAACGTGTGGGCCAGGAGTGGCAAATTCTTAGGCGGACAGAGCTCAATAGGGATGGTTTAGTGTCCGGCCTATAATATGGCCCTTGAAAACATGTATGTAAGCTACATATTTCCAATTTTAGCCTACTATGTCAAAAGTGGCCCTATCTAGGATTAGTCCAATATTCCAATGTAATTTTGGCATTGGCTTTTTGGCTTACTGTCTCAAAAGAAAAATAAAATTTCCAATGTACTTTAGAAACCAGTTGAATATCAAACTGTTATTGACAATCTAGAATAAATACTCAACTGGGGTGCCCTTGAATGCAAAGCATACTCAGGATTTCGATCATCACTATCACATGTGAAGCTGTTATAAAATTCTGACATAAGATGATGTATAGACTATAGTTCGATAACCAAAACTGTTACAAACTAGACTTCTAGACTTGGTGAGGCTTGTGAAAAATGTGTATGCATAGAGCCCCTTGGCAGCCCTCTTAAGGGTTGAGGTCCCTTCACACCTAGTGTTCTGAAAAACCTTATGAACTTTCTTAACACCACGTTGACACTGAAATTAGTGCATGAGAGGTTTCATATTTGTATTAACACCAAAGTGTTACTATCTTTTTTCCCACCTTGTGTTATCTACCACTTACCTCCAGCTTAATACCCAGTTATAAATCATGGGATTCACATGGAGATATCTTTTAGCAAGCTCTTAACCTCCGATATCCAATCTTGATTGATGATAATTGGGTGGGCAGTGGGCAAGTGGGTAGTGGTGCAACCAAGATGCACAATTTTGTCCAATCCACATCTGAGAGCAAAGGGAAGTCTGAAAGTGTAGAGTGAGCAATTGCAAAGTGAAAAGAGGAGTAGTGTATTTAAATAAAATGAGTAGTACCTAACCTCCGACAACACAATATTTGCTCATTTCATCTTGATGCTCAAGTTAAGGATAACCTCAAATGAAACAACCATCTGCACTTTAATACCTACTAATGCAATATGTATCGAGCATTTATCAACCTTATGCAAATTAAAAGTGCAGCAGTGAATAGTGCCTACTCAGAAATTTATTTATCACCAAGATTGGCACTACTGCAATTCAGGCTGAAGATGAAATACCTAGCAAAGGGTCTTGATGAACTTCACATGGGTCATAGCCAGTGCATTCTAAGTTGCCGAAAGCAAGCATACTATGTCTTCGGAATTTCAAAGCATACACCAACGTGGAAATCAAGAGGAATTTACAGGATCGTTTCGGGTAACATCGATGAGGTGATACAGGTCACCGCGTCTTTGCGACTCAATTGGCATGTTCTGTCTGCAAATACAACACAAATCATTTTGCACATTGTTAAGTCCATATTGATCTGATATATGCTCTGGTTTCTTAAGGGGTTAGATGCATGAGTTTGTTTCAATCAGCAGCTTCAATCAGAATATTGAATTTATTAAGATTGGAGAGAGGCCATACCTTCTTTTATTGATTTCCAAGTAGTCAATGTCTGCAAAGATAGTAGTCTCCTCGTGCTCAGCAGCAGCCAGAATCTCACCAAACTAATCCATTCATGACAAGGAAATACTGAGTCTGTACCCCAGTTCTGAAAGTTTGGAATACTAAACAAGTATGTGATCGAAGTTCAACTTGATCTTCACATTAAAGAACTTACTTGATAAAAACCTATCATGAGATTCTAAAAGGTACTCCTGTTCAATTTGCCTATGCTGTACTGCTCAATTTCATTCCCATTGTATGGTAAACCACACCTAATTGTGACACTTACCCAAAAGCAAGCCCTCTAGATTCTGGCCAAATACAACCATGGGTTGAACATGCAAGCCTAGGATCAGTTTTGGACACACCTATAATCAACGTGTCAAAAATTCACAGTTTAATCATATGATGTCCAAAAACTACATATTCATGTGTTGAAATGCTCTTCCAATTACCAACATGACCCAACAAAAAGTGAAATGATCTAATATTGGTTACTGTGTTCAAACACTTAAAAGGGCAATTATAGGTGTAGTTGGCACAAGCTTCATATTTTCATGTACTTCAATCCACATGTATGAGCCAAACAGACAAATCGAGACCCTTAATGAGGCAGGCGGGGGTAGGTGGAGGTGAAATGTCATTACTTACTGGGCCTACAACAGTTGAGTGGCCCCAGGCAACATAGCCAGCGCTATCATCTCGGGCAGGTGAACAAGTTACAACAAAAATCTGTTGTCAAGAGCGGGTTGTGTCAGATTTTTCTATCGAATGACCAATGAACACTGATCTTTCAACATAAAAACCAACACACATTCAACAGGTGCCATAAGTCATTTATTAAACAAATCTGGTTGATTGCTGAAAGCCAAGACTTGAGTGAAATGAGGTCTCTAACAGGATTTTGTCACAAGTGAATGCAAACAACATTAGAATGCTGAATGCCTGGAATTCTTGTCATAAAAGTTAATTTGGAATGAGGACGCGAGACTTATTATTGTCCAAACGATTTTCAATTTGGCATGGACATAACCTATTTCCTGTGTGGGGGAGATACCTGGTTGTCCACAGCTCTAACATTGCAAAACAGCAGATTTGCAGCAGAAAAACCAGTGCACCCACAGATATGATGGAGGTCAGTACATAGTTGGACAAGGTAATGAAAATGACAGTGATCATCCTAGCTACACTGATAATGGTAAATACCGTGGGCCACACTATTGAAATAAACACTAACAACATTAGGGATAATACTATGGGTGCACACTATCTACCAACCCATTATATTTAACATCAGAGGTCCATGCTATAGGTTACAGTATTTCTATTGGATTGAAAAAAATGTGCATTTGAGAGACTTCCAACCTAGGGGAAGGAGGTGGGTTCACTATAGGGGCATGACAAGTGTAACTTGGTTTGAACACTATTCTCATGAATCATGGTGTATACTGTGGGCCACACAATTCATCTGCCACACTATTCATCATAATTAGTGTAGTGACATGTATACAATCATAAGAAGAGAATGTGAGTCGTGGAAAACCTGGCCTTCTGCAATAGCTGCCAATGGAGAGGACCAGTAGTCATGTTGAAAGCGCCTGGATAGCATATAATGTGCGCCCCTGCTCATACACACATCTGACCATAAACTACTGAAGAAAGACAGTATTTGTGGAAGAACTGAACCAAGAAATTTAAAGAATACCAGGCATTTTAGGAGGTATTCAATTACCTCGAGCTGCATATAGCATAGCCATCTCCGGGAAGCGGATATCATAGCAAATTCCAACAGCTATTCGCCCCACATCTGGACACAAAACAGAA
Source organism: Polytrichum formosum (assembly GCA_964035585.1). Classification (NCBI taxonomy): domain Eukaryota; kingdom Viridiplantae; phylum Streptophyta; class Polytrichopsida; order Polytrichales; family Polytrichaceae; genus Polytrichum; species Polytrichum formosum. The sequence goes on along the minus strand of OZ037940.1, from coordinate 28,370,616 downwards.
AATTCCAATTGAGACCCTTTGCAAACACAAAAATAGGTAACCACAAATTAGAGAACGTAGTCTGATATGCTTGAGCATTAGTAACGGTAATGAGTGTAACATATCCTATTTCAACAAAAGTTAGACCTCATTTGCATGATTGAGGAATGTAAACTTCATGCTGAGTGAAATTGTATCACCTGTGTCAACAACACAAAGTCCTTCTCCAGGAGTCAAAGTATCAGACTCTTTGAAGGTGATTTTTCCTGGGATGTCAATGTCAAACAAATGGACCTGATTACAACACAGCAAGAATGTCAACAGAATATCCCCCATTCACTATCATTACCATAGCATCACCTCGCTTGAATCTAGTGTGAGTGTGCTGTTTGTCATGGCCCACAGTGTTTTAAGGACAAACTGTCAAGTTATTACTTACCCAGCTCCCTTTTGGTACTTTCAGTGGTTCTTCACCTAAGCGAGAAACTTGACTTGGTTGACAAAACAAAGTTGTAAGTTATTCTCACCTTGCGAAATTTGGCCTTGAGTTCTCCATTTTTGTCAACAACACAACACGTGTTGTACAACTTGCCACCACTGCGCTCTGGAATGGATCCGCCCACAATAGTAACATTCTTTTCATGTGCAACCTCTGATAGCATGGCTAAGGATGGGGAATTTGTAATTCCTGCATCAATATCCTCTGCGTATGTTGGGAAGCTTGAATTTGAATATGGACAGTTCCACATTTCCTGATACCAAGAGCCCATATAGAAGTCTATGAGAAAACCTGCTCAAAGATGCGACTGATAAGTCCAAGTGAACTGGAACAGAATGGAAAAGATAATCTAATCTTCTGTTATGTCCTCAAGTCCATCCAAATAACTTGTTGCTGTAAAACTGCACATGACTTCCCTTGTTAAGTCATCAATAATCAAGAGCTCCACTGCTGCCGAGAACCATACAAGAAGAAAATTTTCTATCTGGTTTTTGTAGCTCTTCTGGATAGTATTTTATTGGAAAGCTAAGCACTACCATCATTAAATAGGCAATAAGCATCTACATTACATCCTCCCTTGACTTATACTTCAATGGCTTATGCTCCTCCCTTGGATTATTTAGTCTATGAATAAGTAGAAAACTTACAGGAAGAACAATGAGCTGAGCTCCCTGATCAGCTGCTGCCTGAATTTTCTCTCGCGCATGAGCTATGTTGGCCTGCTTGTCAGCTGTCACTGAAAGTTGGCATGCTGCGAGCTTGTACTGCATACATCACCACCTCAAAATTCATGCTGCTTTCTCACAATGCCTGCGTCTTAAATTTTTCCAGGACCGGAGATTCTACTTCCTATTACAACATCACAAGGGATTTACACTTAATATATAGATTGCACGATGATAAACTAGCACTAAGCCAATAACAGATTTAAAGCCTGGCTTTGTCTAACCAGGCTTTCTAAGAAAGCCTGATTACTTCTCCAACATTTTGAGCCTGAAGATGAATAAGTGACGATGAAACTCCAAGATCTATGAAACATCCCTGTAAGTATTGTGCAGACAAGGTAATCAGGTGAAGGACATTTATGTTACACTGGACAACCATTCGTGAGACTTGAGAGTTACATATTCAATTAGAATTTGAGCAAAAAGCAAAAGGTGGGGACGAAATTTGAGATAGAGTATGTCTCTATGATTTCTAAGCATGTCCTTGCTTGTGCACAATCTCACAAAACTCAACCAATGCTAGGCTACCAAGACATGATTCAAATTTCTGAATTGGTCAATCAAAAAGCATGTGAAAGACTTACAAACTGACTGCCAGCGGTGGTGGGTTCAACCCACCATCACAGGCATTACCACATCACAAGGTTTCATACTTGGGTTTAGCCACGGTGAAGCCTTTACCCATTTCCCCAACTTCTTGTCAAGAGATGGCTATTGGGTGCACATTGATGAGGTAGTAGGAGAGCATTGGCAGCTACGATATCTCCTGAGTACCACTTGAAGTGTCCAAATTAAATTGGACTGCAATGGCCAGGTCTCTGTCTAAGTACTCTACATTCTGTTTTGAGCTGGTTTTGCAGCAGATTCCAGGACTCACAAATAAGAATGCATTGTGATGGTCGACTATTGGTAGGTTATAACCAGGCTCCCTGAAAGCAGATCATTTGAGGAAAGAGCCATCGGTTAAGTTAGGTTAGGTTAGGTCAGTCCCTTATAAGCAAATTGTTTAGCTTCATGTGCAGAGAAATGTGTTTGTACCTTTCCACCATTTGTAGCTTGAGGTAAAGGCTGGGCGGGTGGTTGCCGTGCCAACTCGGGCTGAAAATTGGATGCCATGGCTACAACTGAGGTGCTTGTGTATGTTCTTCCCTGCAGGAGACTCTGTGATAAAGAAGTGGTGATGAAATGGCGGAGGAATCCTGTTGGATGATGATCTGATGATTTACAAAGCAGCCTCGGGTAGCTGAGAGATGACAAGGTAGATGCTGCTACCACTTGGGTACTGCGAATCAGGCTGGAATTGAGCACCGGCAGGTTTCCGATGAGCCTTGCCCTCATTTTACAATAATGGCCCAGACAGCCAATTCAGCTCCCTCTGCACAACCAACGCCCAGACGACAATTTCAACCCTGGGTTAACTCATAGTGAACATCATCACCTCTGGACAGAGTTATCCGTAAGAGCAGGCCCGGAACAATTCACTGTTCCTAGTGCTCTGTCTGATGAGTGCTTCACTCTTCATTGCGCATCAGATCATGAAATTTGAAATGAAAGAAAGGGCATAATCATTGCTCACATTAAGCTTGAGGACCATATATAAACAGAGCAAAATCCTTTGACGAAACTAACATTTGTGGGCCAAATGTGTGACATAATCTTAGGGGTGAAATTGTCATGGGAGTTCGCTCTGTTTGCACGATTCACAAAAACAACCCACAACAAAAATTCCACAATCTCACATCCCAAGCATACATGATGCACCCAGAACAAGGAATACAGTATGCTAAGATTGCACGACAACAAATAAGTTTGCTCTACTTACGCTGATGCTAACTTTCTCAAATGCAAAGGAATCACATCTTGAGGCGACAGCGGATTACCCAAAACATACTTTGAATTACACTCTCATACTTCACAAAACAGGAACTAACTTAGATGTGCATACATGGATAATTACTGTACCTTGGTTAGAGAGCTGCATGCACATTCTTATTACATCATCAACTTGTTCTTCTTGCATTTCTCCGGTTCCCTGTAAAGGCTCATAAAGGACAAAGGAAGTGCTTGGATGAACTCATCCATCAATAATGAATGAATGAAATATGAAACGATAATTTTCGTTGTTCCTTCACCGAGAATGGATGAAAAGGGGATGAAACCCTAGGTCTGGGTCCGTGTGTGCACTCTTTGTTCAGCGCTTGCGTTTCGCTCTTCCTCGGTGGCCGCTGCGAGACGGGAAGCATCTCGAGTGCACCTGATTAGTAGCTTCCGAGCTTCACACTTCGGTGTACTATCCTCTCCAGCTATGCCGGTATGTGCTTCGATTTCTAATTTACTAAAACAGGTTTAGTTTGACGGACGTGTATGTGTATGCATGTGCCGTGGTGAGGGTTGAGATTGCCAAGGTTCACTTACTCGCGATATCTGTAGCTATGATCCAGTGACCTAGTGATTGAAGAGGATATTTTCCTGGGAGCACATCTGTAGAATGTCCGGGATGTGTCCAATGGCTGGTTGCATGTTACGAACATGTAGAATTTTGGGGAAATCTTTCTGTTGAGAGCAAGTGAGGGACTATAAACTTTCAAGAGCCCTCTATCTTGGCTGCCCGGTCATAAGTCTTGCGTGTCTACATTGGGAGACATGCCGTTGTGTGATGATTAGGTTTTGAGATATTCCGCTGGAAGTTTGACAGTAATCTTTGTAACAAGAAGTTATAAATGAAAAGGTTATAAGAGAACAGGGAAAGGTCTCGAGGTTTATGTCGCCATTTGTAAGCTGATGTCTCGATATCCCTTATCTAGTTGAAGGGCAGGTGGTTTATACATTTCCTACATGTTACTAAATGTCTGTTGTCAGCTGAGAGTTCGACAGATGGAGAGAGCCAAAGTAAGGATGGCGTAAGAGGAGAAAAATGTTGGTCATAAATGAGATGTAATATGCATAGCTGTGAGAATGCAGTTGGATAAAATCCTGGACCAAATTTGGTGATTGGTATTCATGTGTGTACATACATGCCTTGCATGATAAAATCGATGGCCTAATCTGAGTTCTGCCACTTGCTGCTTGATTGAGGCCTCTTAGCAACCTCTGCTCTTTCCAAAATCCTTGCATTTACCTTGATACTTACTTTCATAGAAAATGATACAAGGCTTCAAGTAGTTTAAGGTGTAATAAAATGCTCCAGAACATATATGACACCAATCTTATTAGAGATCCTCAGCCACTTCATTTTTTAAGCACGAGGTAGTTGTCTAGGATGAATTGTTTTTGCTTGTGAAGAGCCTTGAGGCTTCTGCATCCAATGCTTGGTAGGATGTGTATCTTAGTTGTGGATGATAGGAGCATCTCCAGAGACGAGACACTCAGGATTTCAGGAACATTTAGAGCATCAATATTTGACAATCCTGCGTTAGGTCAAGTTGGATGTCATTATGGGGGAAACGTGGTGTAGCTCAGAAGCACCTGAGTTTTCGTTGTTAATAGAAATGGCCCGTTTAACAATGTGAAGAGAAAGTGTTTTTTGCTTCAAATGTTAGTATCTGGTGTAGCCAGTGTCTAAACATTTGAAGTACAAATGGCAAGCGGGGTTGGCTGTTGACAATGGGCAAAGGTCTTAATAGACCCAAATCCTTGTTGTTGAGTATTCTTAAGTTTTCTGACAGGAGTTTCTATAACTTTTGTGTTCTCCTGAATCTCTGTTTTGGCCTGACGTTGTGTTTCTGGTTATAGTGTTGCCTTCAGAGTATCACCTCACTTTTTATTTACTACTCAATGATGTGCTGTATTAAAGAAGAAACCTGTGCTGATGATGTGGTCATGCTTTACTTGGAAACAGGTGCGGCATCTTTTGGAAGTAGTACCACCTGACCCGGTGCGGTATATCATAGGAGCTGCGATTATGATGTTGGGAGTGGTTCTCCCAGTTGGCTACATGATGTTTCGAACAAAGCGGGTGCCCACATCCTCAGTTTACGCCAAGCAGATGTAGGTGTGCTGTTGCCCCTTGCTTTCAATTATTCTGTTGCGACTGGAAATTGAGTATCTAGCATGTAGGCTATTTGGCAACAGTAGCATTGTATATAGGGCTTAGTCTACCTTACGTTTGGACAGTATACAGAATCCCAGACAATAAGGTAAAAGCCTGGCTGTTGAAGATATCGAGGTTGAGGTGTTTATTTTGAGAAATGTCACACCAAAGTAGTACAGCTGTGTATACTTGATAGTACTGATTGATTTCAGTGATATGAGTTAGTTGAAGAGATTGTATCTCTGCCTTTGAACCTTGGATACTCAGATACCTGTGACCAGAGTAGATTCTGAAGTCAATCTCTCTGTACAGTTCTCAGCTGTGTCCTCTGCGTCTGTCAATCTATCATCTGTGGTGAATTGTGTGGAATAGTAAGACACAGAAAATTGTCATGCAACTGCTTGAGCCATTCAGAATTAACTTATGAGGAAGAGTTAAGATGTTCAAGTGGACTTGCAGATTGCGTCATGTGATTTCCGTTTGTAATTAGTTGTTGACATAGCGTTCTGTGGAGAGAATACTGAATGATGTATGTGATGCCCCAAGCAGGGACTACCCTGAACGACAAAGAGGGATCTGAGATTCTGAGCCTCTCATGAGGGTCAACAAGGGAGATGATCTCTTGCACCTTGTAAGTGTCGCGATGTCATCTTGTATGACAGTTGATCATCTCTCTTTCAATTACTTTCCAAACAGGGACAAGAATGATCTTGGTCCACCTGTCCATACATAGAGTGCATTCAATAGGGCATTAATGCATTAGGAGATACCCATAAATTCCGGTTTGTTTGACATGTTGCTAACATGTCTTGAAATGGTTGTGCAGGTGTTGTCACACAGTTGTAGGATTTAGAACACATTCAATAAGCAGCTGGTGTGACTCGTCATCACCGAGCACACTGCATCATTTTTTTAAGGACAAACACTCTATATCTCAAAGATGACCACACTAAGCGGTCACACTATGTACCCTTTCTTTTAGTGCAAATACTTGTAAAAATTTCTTTATGCTTGAACCAGGGGAGTATCCCAGACTCTTAACTTTGGATGCCTTTGGAGAGGTACTTAGTGAACAACATGGCAGGAGTCTGTGAACTACCCTGAATGCCAGAGAGATGATGTAGCACTTGAATCTAGTAAACCAGCTCGACTGTGAGCAGTTTTATCTCACTCTGTACTTCTAATCTGAGATCTGAATTAGTAGAAGGTGATTCTTTTGATGGGCTCATAGAATTGGAGGTTCATGAAAATTAGCATATTGCTGCTGTAATGGTTCATGTCTGTCACTTGCATATGGAGCTCTGGTGAAAGAAGCGTGGCCCACACGGAGAGGTACATCTGGTGTATCTGTAAATGCATTCTATAATGCATATTGGGTTGTGCAGTAGAGAGCATGACAAAGGTTGGTTCACAAATATGGCACAAAGAAATACAAAGGGTGTTGAAGCATTCTATAGTGGTGCACATTTAACTTAAACCCTACCTTGAGTTGGCACTTTGTATGCATATTGTGAGGTGCTGCGCATGTGAACTTGATCACAATATATAGCTAAGGGCCATGTGCCTCTAAGGTGGAAATGCTTTTGCATGGAGGTCAATACAACTGAGTTCATAAATCTAAATTTTGCAAAATCCTCCAGAAATAATCAACTGTAAACCTGTTCAAGTAGCCCTCCGAGCATTTGGTGCAGGTTAACTTATCCATTGTCATTTTCTAGTCTTCAATTTTGTAGACTTCAATTAGATTATTGTGCTTAGAGAATTGTTTGAGCACTACATTGCAGGAAGAACTTTTCTGGTACTGGAATTCATATTCCTTCTTTATAGAATTAGATCTGTACACCCTGTGTCCAGTTTTCATATGCTGAATAATATGAGGCTAAGTACATACCCTTCTAACAAGTCCCACTACTGTAGTTCCAACCAGAGGTAAATTTGCATGTAATTTTTTAACTTTTACCCCTGTGTGTCATGTGACATTAACTATCTGTCACAATTCCAATAGCGTGCATGAGAAATGGACATCAATATGTGTATTCATATAAACATCCCCAGCACTTGTGTCTAACTCTTATCAATTCGTCTAAAACTACTGTGAAATTCATTGACCTGGAATTCTTCAGGAACTGCGTAACTTTTGCGATGGTTTCAATGTACAGGACAGAAAGGATATGAATCTGTGACATCAATGCCTTGCTCTGTCGGGCAGTAGGAAAGAGGGCAATGGTCGATGAAGCGTGAAGGATTACCCCACCACTGTGGTCCATTTTTGTTGAAGTACAAGAGGGTGAGGAATATGAGGGGCCCTGCTAATGCAACACCAGTATCTAAAGCAGCTGAGAGGATGTAGTTGTACCGTTTCCACCAACGTCTGTGGTACTTGAATATGCAATAGTTAAATATGAACCCAGTTAGGAACCAAGAATTGAATGTGACGGCAGTTGCAGGTGGCCATTGGTTCGCTGCTCCTAGTAAAACTGGCATGTTCATCTGCTTCGCATAGTCCTGCACACATTGTAGCATAGACAGTTTAGATGAATGTTTCTAGACTGTTGTTCAGTCCTTGCTAGAGCAACTCTCATGGTCACTGTAAAATAACTCTCAATAATCAGCTCCCAAAGTTTTTTCGAGCCAATGCCACATGTTCATCTCACACATAAAGTGTATATCATATGTATATATATATATATATATCTTCATTGCCACACCAATTACTGAGAGAGGGTTGGGAGGGCTAAGAGGGTTGCCTCGCTCTCTCATAATCGGTGGGCAATAAGAATTTTGACACATATGGGCTTTGCGGGTGGAATGAGAATGCAGTCTTGCCCCCCCCCCCCCCCCCCCTCCCCCCCCGAAAAAAACCTAGAAAGCGAGAATCACTTCACAGTGACCACACGAGTCTCTCTTATTTTTCTAGTAGCTCTAAACACAGTGCAGAAGAAAATTGAACTCAACCATTGCCATCATTTGACCTCCTCACCTTGATCTTTGAGGAAGCTGATTTGGCAATCAGCCAGAAGGGTATGGGAGCAAGGACTCCTATTAACAGACACCATCTTAGATCCTTGTACTCCCCTGTTGATCCAATCAACCTGGATGTGCCCACCAGTCCCCATAATGCAACAACAGAGAAGCCGTTGTTAGTGGAAGGGCAGGACCATGCACCAGTTTCCTCACAAAGATTGTCGATGCTGTCGTACAGCCAGTACGCGCACCCAAGGTTAACTAGTCCCCCTAACACAGCACCTGAAACCTGCAGGAATATTGAAGCATATGATTAGTTGTTGTGTAGACTGTTCTTTATGGTTTCAATCCCAGACACTGTATGAGGTATCTGACCCAATTGTGGGCACTTATATTTTCGGCCTTTGGATAAGGTTGAGAATTGTCTTATCCAGATAGCAAATTGCAAAGCACGAAGATTTTCAAGTTTCTGAATCAGAGTAGGGATGCAATAGTGTTACAAGTCCAAGGTGAAAATCCTCTTTCTCTTTGAGTGATCACATAGACCCCCCTGATTCTCTAAACAGTTAAACCTAGAATGGTTGATGCATTCTGGGCACATAGTCCAATCTCATCATAACACTTATTTGTTTCATTGTCCATTCTTTACTACAAACCTTGCCAATACCACTCACATATAGGTGTTCAATTAAGAAGAGTGACCACATAAAGGCCGACATACCTTATAAGCAATGCATTAGGACTATGATGTTATCTAATAAATGTAGTAGTTTTCATTTATATTTCTTTGTAGTTGTATCAGTGGTTTGAATAATTTGTGAACTTCCTTCAAGGAGTATGGAGGACACAATATGGATTTCATTCCAGAGCTTACAACACCAGTCTTTGGTTCTATGCATAAAAAAACTAATAGCGCAAGAAAAGGGTAGATGTGGACTCTTGGTATGAAATGAACCTGGACAGCGAGCATTTCTCTTGGGGCAATCTTCATGTATTGGCCCAGTTTGAAATCGCGCAGGAATGCAAGACCTTGAGCCACAGACTCAGACGAATACAAACGGAAGAAAAGGTTGGCGATGGGGAATCCAGGCAGCAAGTACCCTGCCATGACATCGCAGAGTGGTCCTACACCTGTGAACTATAAAACCACAGGTGTTCATGTTAATACAATGCCGGAGTCCCTCAAAGTTTGTTCCTCCTCCAGTGCGACTTGGGTGATACTGAGCATGCACACTTGACAGTACATTGATGATCATTGGCGCTCAGATACTCCTCAAAATCTGATTCTAAACACCATTGTGCACAACATGTCACAATAGTGAACTGCACAGTAATGCTAAAACAGGAAAAAACTACCATTTAGGGAATGAAAGAGTTTTATCAATTGACTGCATTGTAACCAAAAGATGTATGCAGCATAACCGGGATAGTCAATTTGTATTCTCTTGTGCATACCCTGTTGGTGGTGGCAGCGAGTACACCAAGGGGTAGGGTAAAGACGATGCTGATGATGAAGCCCAGTAATACACCCCACCAAGGCAGCTGAAAAATGTGTGGCCATTGTTGTACAATAATCATGCCAAGTATGGTGTTTCCAAGGAAAAGCACCCAGAACCACCAGGATGGAATGTCTTTATATTTCTGCATGAGTTTTGCATGTACACTTGGTTTGCAATCACCAGCTGCAGATGTCAATCAGGCACATTGGCTAAATTCAAGTATGTTCATTTAAAAAGAGATTTCTCTCCCCCTCAAAAAATAACATGAAGCTAGTCAAATCCTCCAAGCAATTTCGTCAGTGGGCAGTCCAAAAAACCAATGAATACAAGTGCAAATGATAAGGTTGGTAAAACACATGTCTAGTGTTCAGGGTACGTACGAGCAGTTAGGTACTGGCGGTATATAATCTTTCCATGCCATAGTAAGACATGGGTGATGGTGGCTCCTAAAGAAGCAAACATGAGGCCCCAATGTAGCACGGCATAAAATGCTGACATATGAGGAGGGCCATATTGTTCATACTTTTGAATGTCAAGTGTCAAGCCATCCTTGGCAACTACCTGCATGGATGCATATCCTTAAAACCCAATCATATAGTCCAGATCACAAAATGACAGGAACAAATTTGGTCGCATCATGCATGGCCTGGACATCATGAAGTTGACAATCAAACATGAATCTTTGAGTAGTGAATTTCACCTCAGCAACATTGTATCGGTGGCCGTCCGCCAGAAAAAGCTTGTTGGAGACCAAAGGATATCGTTGTGTGTGGTACATATTTGCCATATACATGGAGGGGATAATTACATAAGCAGCAAACATGAATCCCACAAAAACGTTCAGTAGTGTTGGCCAGGGCGTCGACAATGGTGAGCCCAGGATTGCTGAAATTGTTGCCCAATCAAGAGAAAATGCCATGAACCCTAGCCCATTCGAGCCTGTTGCCACAAGAAACATTATCAGTGACCTAGGGTAGATTTCATAGCTGAAATGCTAGTTGCATGCATGTCAACCAAACAGTTGTGATGAGCCTTTTGCAAAAAGCCTCTTAATTAACTGCAAACCTGTTCGAGTAGTCTCACAAGAACCCAGTGTTGACTATGAACCAAATTTGTTTAGTTGCACAGGTCTCTTACAGGAAATTGAAAGTGTAACAATACAATGGACATCATTGCAAAAGTATGAAGAATATAATCCAATGAAAGCATATAAATCCAGCAAAGTTGAGACGTTTAGGGTGTCACAATGGCTGTCTGGTTATTAATTAAGTGCAAATTGCTATGAGTTTTATTACTCAAGGAGACTGGAAGTAAGTTCAATCAATGATAGCTGGCTGAGGGTCTAAGACATTCTCCAGCTCCAAAGCTTCTGTCGATGGTGGAGGATTCTCAAAATGCACAGCCAGAAACTGACTTCCATAACACCATTTAGGTCTAGTAAATGGATGGGCACAAACCTTGAAGTGACAAAATATTTTTACAGAAAGGCCAGAAAAAGAATTTTAATTACCAGAGCCAATCTGTTGAGCCACAACAGAATCTTTCCAGACCCAACACACCCATGAAAGGGAGGTGATCGTCGCAAACAGGTACCCTGGGAGAAGGTACCAAGAAAAACTGCAGACAACAGCGATGGCAAAGAACTGCATCTTGCTCACCCCTCTTCCATTCTCCTTCTCATGTAAGGTCCTAGCCATTTGAACACCATCCAATGTCAGATCTTGCATAAATAAATGTACACTGGAGTCAAGCTGAAAATCTTATCACCATTGAGTGGTATGTTGACATTATCCACCTACAAAAACATTAGGGGTAACTGTAAATTTATGACCTTGCTCAGGTGAATTGAAATCACCTGAACAGAGAGACATCAACCAATGTTGCTGGCCACCACATGTTCGCGGGTTCCTATGACGTAAAACACAATCGATCAGATGTAAATACAAAAGCGTTCGGATCATAGGAGGATGACATTAGACATCAAGCTTACGAGTCTTCAATTCTCTATGAAGCTGACAGCATGAAGGAAAACTTCACCACAAGGTACTTGCGTAGCAGACCCGCCCAGCCATAGCCAAGAATCTGGGTGGAGATCACGACCAGAACTGCTGCCAGAAAAGGCACGTCCTGGAAGAACAAGTGGCGTCTTGTCAATGATCTCGAACAAATGGGAATTAGGTAAAAAACTCGACAAATTTATTCACAAAATAGACACAACGTAAATATCAATAAGAAAATCGGTCACTCAAAGATGATGTTACTCTTTGTTATTTCATAGATGAATCATAGTTCCTAACAATAACTTCCGAGAGAAATTGGAGGAAAGAATCACAACCTTGCTGCCCCTTCAAGTAGGTAATCTTCAGGGGATAAGCTTCCTTAAAGACTCTCCAACACTCACCGCAAATTTTCAGGCCACTATACTCGAAGTATTCATAGGCATTGTGAGAAGTTCACACCAAATATCTATATGACAGTTTAGAAGGAACAGAAAGACATCATCTGTGAGCTGCAGAGACGAGACCTTGTTGAAAAATGCGGGAAGTTTGATGACGGTGATGGTGTCCACACCTTTGGCTGTGCTGTTTTTGATACCTCCTCCAGCATGTGCAAATATTGTTATGAGCACATGCTCCTGCCAAACGAATCACCAAAATATCATCATCTATTGAGTCTCTAATTCTACTAGGTAAGTGCAGTGCAAAATTCAAATGCTCTCCAAGTGCTCAGAAGGATGATGTCCTCTAGCAATTTGTAAAGAAGTAGCACCAAGAGTTATATTGTCAAATGCTCCACATTCAAATTGCAGCCAAGAATTTTGTAAGATCACATTCCCAATCAACAATGTGGTCTGAGGTGATGAGGTCACGATTGTTGACTGTTCTGGATCATTTTGCTATTCTCAGTTTAGTGTACTGTACCAAGTGCCATCGGTCGTAACGTCAGGGTTAAAGGTCGGTTGATCACACCCTTTTCCTGCACATGCAGAGGTTTTATCCAAGTCGAGTATACCACGTCCAGGTACTACTTGTGGGATGCAGTGGACTAAGAAACAATTGGACTGGGATCACTCCAAAATATCAACTTGCCGGGCCATCGGTTCCTCCCTGGCAGCATTTTACCTTTCCGCACAAACTTGAAGAAAGGGTTGGGGGAGGAATCGAGAATCGAAAATTGAAAGAGTCAAGGTGATGACCAATTAAGTAATAGGTACCTTGACGTTGAAGGGACCCGGGTTGATGCGAATTCCGAGGATTTTCTTATCCGGGAGTACTTGGGCCATGAACCTGCCCAGGTACAGGGACGCCATTTGCCCAGCGATGGCGGAGATGGTGATGGGCGCTGTCCGGAAGAAGAAGAACTGGTTGACGAAGGACAGGAAAGCGCACAGGATTATGCCCAGCGTCCATGTTCGGAAGGTGAGAGCCGGGATGTTAGGGTCATCGGTCTCCGGTACCGTAAGCTTCACCTCCTCTATCGATGACTCCGTATCCTCCTGTGGTCAATATACACACACCCATACATGACCATGAATGAAATTAGCCCGAAACCAGCCTTCACCACCAAACCTAACCTGCAATTAATCATGACCTGGGATACATCTTCACACACAACCTTTCAACTTTTGGGTTATACTCACATTTGCAAAAGACCTTTACCATAGTCATCAGGAACAAACAGTTCCAGGCACCACGCCCACAAGCATTCTTTTTGTAATTACTCTCCTCTAAAAATTAGTTCAAAGAAAGTTGTTTTTCATCAAAAAAGAAAAGGTCTACGTGATCGCCGCTCGCAAAAGCTTCCTTCGATCGCCGGGGGTTAGGGTGGCATGCCTCAATTAGAGCCATTCATATCTCACACACATGACCAAGAATGAAATTAGTCCGAAATTAGTCCTCACCACCAACCTAACCTGCAATTCTTCATGACCTGGGATACATCACCAGCCTTAAGCTCATATACGAACTGTTTAAGTTTCCATAGTCATAGTCATCAGGGGTCCCTGGAACACACAATGCGAGGCACCATGTCCACAAGCATTCTATTCCTACAAAAGATTACACCACCGTTTCACAGAAGTAATTTATCTCCACTAGAACATTAGTTCAAAGAAAGTTGTTCTTGAAAAAGTCTACGTTATCGACTCTCGTAGGAGCTTCCTTCGATCGGCGGAGGTTAGGGATGGCACGCCTCAAGTAGAGCCGGTCATGTCTCCAGGCACTCGAGGCACTCTAAGAGCTCCAGGCGCAGAGTGTACCGAATTTTCTTGACGACGTCACAGAGATTTTTTATTTTTTTTACAAACCAAAATGCAAAGAAAAATGCTGCTTCTCTCCGAGTTGATGTTCATTTGGATCCATCGTCGACATGCTCGCACGTACCTCAAGTAGACCCTCTTCCACTCGATTTTGAGCATCCAAGAGTGGTGCTTTGATTCCCTCCTCCTCGCCTTCCTCCATACTCCCTCCTTCGCAAATTGCACCCATCGCTCGAGAAAAACTGCAACCGGAACTACGAGCACACGCAGAGCATCATAATTCTCACCCTCCCATATATGCCACTCACACCATCCGCCTGCCACATCACATCAGTTTGCCACATCAAAATTGGTCCCGAGAGTACAACACTCCCAGCTGATGATCTGGGGCCCATCGTCCAACTCATGGATGCCAGATGCCCAGCCATGACTTATAATTGGTGGCACTGTGCATCTACACATGTCTTTCCACAGATATTTCTCCACAACATACTTGTTCTTGTACCCACGCAGCAGAGTACTAGGCAAGTGTATACATATATAAGCGTATGTGTGCTGTCCCTTCCAGGAGCTCTTAAGTCGTATCTCCTTCAACTACAGCACGTTAGGACTAATCCTCTCTCAATTTCCACATTCAAAAGCAGAATTTCTCTCTCTCAAGTGCCGCCCATTGTACCACAACTTCTCCACATATACTTATTGTACCCACCCAGGAGAGTACGTGTGCTATCACTTCCACGAGCTCTCAATCCTCAAAGCCCTCAAACTACATACATCACCTCAGATGGCCGAACCCACTCAAATCTTGGAGGAAAGTTGAACATCTATGCAAATGCAGAATTCCTCTCTCAAGTGCAGACCAGTACCTCAAACTTGAGCACCGTGTACATTCAAAAGGTTGTGATGGATGCACTTACCCAGTGAGCAAACAGCCTAACCCTTTGATAAGCCCTGCATTCAAATACAGAATTTCTCTCTCAAGTTTCGCCCAGCACCACAAATTTTTCCACACACTTGCAACTATGCATCACAGTCGTGCGCACGCATATTGCGTAATATGTATGTGTCACTTCCACGAGCTCTTAAGTCCCAAACCCCTCAAACTACATACATCACCTAAGGATGGCCTAACCCACTCAACTCTTGTACAGCCGAAATAATTACCCATTCAAAATGCAGAATTTCTCTCTCAAGTGCCCACTAGTACCGCAAATTTGAGCACCGTGTACATTCAAAATTAAAGGTGCGATGGATGCACACAGTGGAGCGTCGCTCGAGCAGCCGCTTACATATGAAATTGATGACGATGATTGATGAGTGTGAATGAACACAAGTGAGGATTCCAATGATTCGTGAAGAGAGAGAGAGAGAGAGAGAGAGAGAATCAATCGTATTCCGAGTGTGTATTGAGATGAAGTAGCTTTTTTGTGTGTCGGAGACGCCAAAAACTGCAGTTATGGTGATTCCCATGCAGGAGACTCGGAGAGATTTGTGCGGGACCTTGGTAGCTCTATTGACCGTGGGAGAGGAGCTCGGTCATAGGATACGGTATATCTTACATCCGTTATCCTATGACCGTGATGGGAAGGGGAAGAGGTCAGACTGCTGCTTCTTCTATGTCATGGTCCCTAGGTCCAGCCTTTTGCACTTGCTGGTTTGATTATAAAGGGTAGGTGGGGCTGCTCGGCCGTGCTTTTGCTGGGCCCCATCGCTGTAGCGGACGACCGTGAAAGCAATAAGGGTAAGCAAGGTGTCAAAGGGTCGCTTTAAAATATGCACCCACTTCTCGGAAGGTCGCAATTAGTAGGAAATGATATCGGATTCCATTTTGTGACCATAGCCATACGTATGAACATCCCATTCATTGTCAAAGTGAAGATTCTCGTTGATATTAAATGCTTATTAAGGTTACCTGAATTATGTTCACTATTATGAATGGTAAACATATTTTGAGCACGTAGTCCAATGTTTGATAAACACATGTCTTTTTTATGCCCATTTTTTAAATCCACAACTAATCAAACACCACTCATATATAGCTATTCAATTAGGGGAAAAAATGGCCATGAAAGGTCGATCATTGTTAATCCAACACCTTCAAAATGTGAACACCTATAGGGTAGAAAAACATAAAACAGTGAATGACTGCTATTGTTTACACTAGACTAGGAGTAGAATAATTCTTGTGTGGAACCAAAATGGCTAATTGTAAAAGTGGTGGCCCAGAAAGGATGTAGTGATAGGCCGGATGCAATGATTGGTCGAACAGGTCTTGTTTCACACCATTTGGGATCACTTTTGGGTTCCATTAAGTGAACCGTTTTGTGCGCATGTGTATGCATAGTAAGATATTTTGATGCTCAAATTAGGGAGACCCTACTATACAAGTAGGGTTTTGACTAACTTGCCTCTTTGAAAAAATGTAACTAATTGATTATAAGAAATAAAATTACAAAACAACTTGCATTCCTTTTCATTTCCTCTACTCCACCTTTGAAAAACATTCCACAAATTTCAAGCCACTCTTTCTGGCTGAATCAGCTTATTTTCACCATTTTCCATTTTCTATCTTACTTGAGCATTGTGTGTGGGTCAATGTGAATCTAAGAGCACACACCAAAAGTTATGTTGTTAAAAGAGATTGGACTACATGCTCAAAATACGTTCATTATTGTAGGTTCAATAGTCAACATATCGGGGGGGGGGGGAGGGGGGATTATGACCATTTAACGAGCACATAATGTTTTCTTTTATAATGAGTAAGAATTCATATGGGCTCTAAAAATAATGAGAATGGCTACATGCACAATTGGGATTTGATACTCATCTCGCACTAATTGATGCTTCATACCTTACATGAAGTGGGTACATAGCCTAAATTGGTTGTTTTAGATGCGGACTCGGGACCTCCTACAGTATATGACCCTATTGTTGGCGCTTCCAAGTCCACGTGTTGTTTTGACCATGGGATCAAAGGAAACTCTCTCATCCAGTTAGCAAATGTGAATCGTGCAAATTATCATTTCAAGTTTCAGAACTGGAGTTGATTTGTAAAAGTTATGGGAGGTCAAAATGAATTTTTGTCTTTCTCTTCAAGTGATTGCATAGATCTTCCCAATCTCGTTAACAATGGAACTTAGAATACTTGATAGATTTTGAGCACGTAGTTCAATCTCATTGTGAAACATGTTTGTATGGGGGTCCATTCTTAACTACAAACCTTGCCATGTATTCTACTTGGACACCCAAATTCACTTGCTAGAGTAGGGTGGGGTATAGATGTGGAGGGACAGTAGAAGAACAAGGAAAATAGAAATGAAAAAAAACATAATGTTGATGTCACCTTGGTACTACCTTCTCCAAGCAAACAGTACATTGATTATCCCAATTAATGCATGTTACTAATCAGAGTTACAAAGTGCTATAACTATATCATGAGAATGTAATATTTTACTAAGCAAAGTCATTGATGTTCTATAATGTCTGAACAACCTATTGAACTTTCGTTAGTAAAAATTGAACTTGTGAATGAGACACTATAACATTGCATAACCCCGAATAGTAACACACTCTAATTGGGACAATCGGTGTAGTTTACTTTTACGGGGCTCGAAACTGAACCTTCAGCTTCCCATGTCAAAAAAAATTCACATTAAAAGGTGGATGAGGTGAAAAAGTCTTATCCGGAATTGCTACAATTTTATGATGAAAGCATTGTGATGGGACCCCTCGAGTGGCATTTCCCTCCTTGTTTTGATGTCACTCGGGTACACATATTGTAACTTCTCGTTAGTGAAGTGTGGACATGCCTAGTAAAGTGGTGCTAGATTCTTCTATCTCTAGGATATGATGTTCTACCTCACAATAAGGTGTTCAAAAACTACAATCTACCGTAGCTCTCTAGCAGCTTGGGCAGAAAATAATTAATTTTAAAGGTGCCTAAATTTTTGGGAAATTAATTTCTTTGAGTGTCCAAAAAAAAGAAATAATATTCAAAGAGTGTCTAAAATCATAATAATGCAAGTGACATTCACTGGAATCCAACAAAGTAGATTTGCCAAGCAAAACCCTGACATACAAGTAAAAGACAAATTTTAGGGTAAGGAATGTTGGTTAAGGGAAGTGTTTAGGTTAATCATAGATGCCATAGATGAAATTAGGAAAACCATTCATGAATTATAGAAATGACTTGGATATATGTCTAACTTATTTTAAATTACTTTTTGAATCTGCCCAAATTTAGAATATTATTTTATGGGTTGCCTAACTTGCTTTTGCATGTCAATTAATTATTAGGCAAAAAGGTGTCCAAGCTGCTAGAGAGCTATGGTACCCTAGCTAAGTGTTACCTCTTGGGAGTATAAATTTTGTAGCACTATGGCATTGTAACACTATACTACACTAAATATGATATTTAGTGCCACCAGTTCTGGTTGTCTTGCTCAATACTAATTGTAAATCGCAGTGTAGTGTCACCAACACTAAATGTTAACCTAACAATATTTGTCATTCCTTGTGAAAAAAAATCAATATTAGTCATTCCTTGTAAAAACATATTGGATATTTTAGATTTACAATGTTGCAAGTATTGTCACTTACTTAGTGATTTTTCACCCAAATTTCAATCATCCATGATAATATTTCATCACAAATTTGTTAGGATGCAAAGTATACCAAACTTTGTTTCTATTGGCATTTGGACGAACTAAGAGTAAGTTGGGATGATAGTATTTATAAAATAATTCATAGAAGGTGTCACATTAAATGCCATATGACACTAAATATCACATTTAGTGTAGTTAGAGAGGGTGGGCAATGGTGCATATAGCAATTATACAATGTAAATTAACAAAGAGGGGAGTAATTATTTTTTTGTAACATCGTAACATATAACACTTAATAATATATTTTTCAAGGGAGTATGAAAAATGTATCACTTGTGGCATTGTAACACTTAAAGAGGTAACACTTAGAGAGGGTAGAGTCTAGACTGTACCTCCAAATCCTTCTAAACTGTGATATTGTATCTCCTTAAACCTTAATATAATATATGGGTTTTTTAAAAAAAATCAAAAAATGACAACATGTAAAGCTTCTCAAGGTCTTCTCATAAGGATCAAACATGCATAGCATTATTCAGATCCATAACCATGTTATGTGGGACTGACAATATTCATACTGAATATGGGGAATATTCTATGGAATATTGTCAGTTCCCACATAACACTATTATGGATCTGAATAATGTTATGTGGATTAGACTTGTAACCTAACTTGGTTGTCAATTGTTTGGGCATAGGACCACAAAGTAGTCACACTACCGCCAACAAATAGGTGGTCCATCAGAGTTATACTTAAAAATCAATCAATTTGGTAAAATTAAGTTTTTCACTTACCAAAATGATTAGATCATTTTGACACTCTTCTCATCGAATATCATTCATTTTGACTTTTTGCTCAATAAATCCATCCATAATAGGAATTGATAATGCATGTGAGAAAATGCACACCGACAAATCAAAAAGATTTTGAAACGAAAACCTTACATTTTCTACCAATACAGTGGAGTAGTATTTGGAATGCATGTGGTATGCGTTGACTTCACATGAAGTTGCGGTGGTTCTCTTGTATGTGTTTGTGCATTTACTCATGCAAAAATAGTTGTAACCTCAAAATTTTCTTTGGAGGTCAAATGTTTGCTTGATATTCTATCTTTACTTGCTTAAACATCGCATCTCCTCACGTTTATTGTGTTGGGACGTGTAGTAGTTCTATATTATTGTTCCTTTGTCTCCACTCACACTAAATGCATTTGAATCTAGTGGGCGGGAGATACTGTTTTCATGAACTGCTCATGGTACACAACATGACCCACCTCCTTGGTTGCGTTCCATGAGACCATGTATCACATGAGAATGATTTTCCTTTAATTCTACAATTCCCCGTTTGTGGGGAGTAACTTAGGTTGTGTACTGTGAACTTTTTGACAAGCCACTGTAAATTATCATAGTTTTCAATCGTAACTTCTTTCTTTGGAAAGAGACCATCATGTAGTTGGTTAGTAATGATATGTAGGTTGAAGATAGGTTTCCTCACGTACTTTGGGGAATAGAATTTCAACTTTGACATCCAATTGCTAAGAATTGAAGTATAGAACCTCTAAATTGCAATCCTCAAAACTAGAGGGAAGTTGACCGTACACTTATACGAAATTCATTTGCTTTCACAATTCCCAAATATGTAGTACATGTACCATGTGGTCCGTTCACATTGAGGAACAAGATAAACATGAAAGGGCATCACGTCATAAGGTTATCTAAGGCACGTGTATCCAAAACCAACACTCACAGAAAGCTTGTAAAGTTCAAAAACATATGTTAGAGAAAACTTGTCTTATGTTACTAGAAAATCTGCAAATCTAACATGGTGGTAGATTTGCATATTTCTTTCACAGATCCAAGATGATTGCATAGGACTCATATGTTGGTAATGAATGGATAGTAGACATTGAAATACATGTTATGACAAAATTGAACTAGCTGTCAATAACATAGACTCCATTTTAGGTTCAATATATGTGAACACAATTTGGGAGGATTTGTTTTGATCACTTAGAGAGAAAAAGAATCTTCACTTTGACCTCCTATAACTTTAGGATCCCAATTTTGATTCACATATTTGAAAGGACAATTTACGTGATATGTAAGGTAAGTGTGCCAATGACTGCACGGTCAATCTTCAAATCCTTGTAAATAATAATTTACAAGCTTAAATTGTTTACGATTTTGAAGGATTGTTAATTGTGAAGTGGGGATTCTCCTTCAAAAAATAAAATTAAAAGATATTATGATTTGTGAAAGCTATCACAAATTGAATCCAAACATACACAAGTGGATCTCAAAAGCTTACTGAGCCCTTCACCGCGCACCGTGCGGTACCTATAATAAAACACCTAATAGTGATGGTGCTGAAGTTCCCTCGGGAGTTCTCATGAATGAAATTTGTGCAAAGGGTATGCGGTGGGTGTGCGGTGGGTGTGCGGTCCTTGGGTTGCGTTCGGTCATTGGCACACTTACCTTAATTGCTAACTGGATGAGACAAATATTGATCCGGTCTAGCATCCAAAATTGTTTTTGGAGTTGGAAAGTACTTGCCCACAATAGAGTCACATATCTTATAGATATCCAACCATGGTGATGAGTTAGGAATTTAATAATGTTTTCATGTACCGTCACATGCTACATTTATTCACTTTTATCACGCATCCATGTTGACACTAGGGAACTCCTCAATATCATGTGCACTTTGGTTGCCACAAGCGTGATATTACGGAGTTTAGAATGTACCTTGAAGCTACAATGATTATGGCAACACCAACATGTTGATTGGTCAGTCGGCCTCAGAAAGAAAAGAAAAGAAACGTGGGTGTTTTATGCACCTATGTGAATGTGATCCCATTATTCTTAGTCTGATCATGTATGACCATGATGCAGACTAAGAGGCATTTCCACCCTTTCGGGTGGTGGGTTCATGTAGTGATGGTAGTTCTATGGTGGCGGTGTTACCGGGTTGTTGGTTATCTAGTTTACGTTTGTTTAGTATTGAGTATGTAAGGTATACTACGGAGTTTTGGTGAATTGAATTCATAAGATTTTTGATGGTGGGCTTGGGAATGTGGAGATTTTTGAGTTTGGTGATGGATTGTTCGTGGATGGCTCCCCTAACACCAGTCGTTAGGGTTATAAGTGGGTTCACTATCCATCCTTGTTGTTTTAGGGTGTCTATTAAGGGGTCGTATTTGTCGTGTTTGGTTGTGATGGCCGTTTCGGGGTATTGGTCGTGGTAGTATGTGAATTCTATGAATTGGATGATATCGATGGGGGAGGGGGTCGGTGGTGTTTGGTTGTGATTTTGGGTTCCAAGGACACATAGTATGTCAAGTCTTAGGTGTGCCATGCATTGGCATGGGTTATGGTTGCCGGAGTGTGGTAGTATCTAATTTGGGATATGTGGCCAGGGGTTGGTTGTTAAAGGTTCCAACATTGATTAGCATGAAGCATCTAGTGGTTTTGGTGGGTTGTAGGGTTTGAGTTATGTGGTGAACGGCATTATTGTGTCTAGTTGTTCTTAGGCCTTTAAAGTGTGGGTTTTTGCATGTGGATAGGACACAAATAGGAGGTGGGACCATGTGTCTCTATTGTTGTTGTGGCATAGGGTGTGATTGGGGTTTGGGTGTGTAAGTGGCCAAAATATGTTTTTTCTACGGTTATCCATGTATTGTGCATATCTAAATTTTAATGTGTTGTGTAGTTGGTGTGTTTGTTGTGCCTTTGGCTTCTAGAAGAAGTTTGATAGTTTATGATTGATTTGGTCGTTAGATGGCCATTTTTTGACATAGAGAAGTTTATTTTTGGCTAGGTTGGTATTTTTTTTCAGTGAGCTTTTGTAAGGAAATTTTGTAGGTTTTGGATGGAGCCATCATGCATTGCAGGTGGGCGGGTGGAAGGTTGGCCAACCAATATGGGATGGTATGTGCAATGTGTATGTGGGGAGTGCTCGGGGGGGGGGGGGTGACCGGCCGAAAAGTAGAAACCACGTGAGAACAACTATAGGGTGCTTTTTATTCATTGGCAAGAAAAATTATAGAAACTTTGGATCTACCATAGCCTACTTAAATTGCGAAACATGTGATTATATATAATTTAGCATAAGGGGGAAACCCCCACTTTAGGTTTGAGGTAGAAAGAAGTTAGTATGACAAAAATAATAGAGAGATTTTTTTAAAAATAGAATGAGCATATTCACATATAATACATGCAAAATGGATGAAAATTGAACGACTGGGTTATGATGTGTACACTCTTCTTTCACCAATGTGTAGCAACATGGATATACGCCATGCCATATTGAAGTCTTAAGTTTGCCTTCGTACGGAACGAGTAAATCAAAATTTTGTAAGTACTTTAACATCATTTGATATAGTCTAGGTTTTCTTTTATAATTACCTATAGGGTGCTGAATATTTGGTGAAGTTGCTTTTTTTCTACTTAAAGGGTTCCCTAAAATCCAAATGAGAAGGTAAATAGCCCCCATAAAAATACCCTTTATACGCACGTGGTTACATAACACATGAGGGAGTGACCCCCCTGAGGGGGAGTGGGGGTCTCTAATTCTTTGTGCCATCATTGCAAGGGTGTCCACTATTTCGTTTCCTATGATTCCAGTGTGTGCTCGAACTTTTTGTATGGTCATTTTGTGTTTGGTCCCGTGGAATTGGTGTACGTTGGCCATGCCGATTAGTTTGTCTAGGTGGTGGTGTTGTAAGGATGGGTGTCTTAGATGGTTGTTCATTAGGTACATGATGTTGAGGTTGTTTGCGAAGCTCGGGGGGGGGGGGGGGGGTCACTCCCTCTTGTGTTATGTAACCACGTGCATACGAAGGGTATTTTTATGGGGGCTATTTACCTCCTCATTTGGATTTTAGGGAACCCTTCAAGTAGAAAAAAAACAACTTCACCAAATATTCAGCACCCTATAGGTAATTATAAAAGAAAACCTAGACTATTTCAAATGATGCTAAATTACTTATAAAATTTTGATTTACTTGTTCCGTACGAAGGCAAACTTAAGACTCCAATATGGCATGGCATATATCCACGTTACTATATATTGGTGAAAGAAGAGTGTACACATCATAACCTAGTCGTTCAATTTTCATCCATTTTGCATGTATTATATGTGAATATACTCATTTTAAAAAAATCCCTCTATTATTTTTGTCATACTAATTTTTTTCTAGCTCAAACCGAAAGTGGGGGTTTTCCCCTTATGCTAAATTATATATAATCACATGTTTCGTAATTTAAGTAGGCTATGATAGATCCAAAGTTTTCATAAAATTTCTTGCCAATGAATAAAAAGCACCCTATAGTTGTTCTCACATGGTTTCTACTTTTCGGCCAATCCGCCCCCCCCCCCCGCCCCGAGTTGTGAAGATGTGGGTGTCTTGCTTCGTGGTTTGTATGGCTTGTGTGGCTAGGAGTATGGCATTAAGTTCCACTCTAAGGATGTTTTGGTATCCGGGTAATCTTTTGGAGATATGTAGGTTGTTATTAGGGTCGTAAACTCCTAAGCCAACAATGTTGCCTATTATATGGCCATTTATAGTTTTGGTTGGGGGTGTGCAGGAACCATCTCTATACATGCATTTTTGTGGGTTATATTTGGGTGGGTGTATTCAGCTAGTATTGGTGGGTTTCGTTGTTCTAGTAGGTTGCATTAACTCTGGGAGTGTTATTCCATGTTTTCAAGTATTTTAAGTTATATGTTAGTGGGGTTCGTTTTGGCAAGTGTGGTTGTATTTGTCTCGTAGGATGTTTTGGAGGGTTAGCAGGAATTGTGTTGCCAAGGGGGGTTTGTTGGTTACGTACACATATTATTGACGTAAGGTACGTTTTTGTGCAGTGGTAATATTTAAGCCATTTTGGGGTTGGTGTATATAGGAAGGAGTGGGGAGGGAAAGAGGCAATGGTGTGTATGTCAACATTCTGGTCGAGGGGTTTTTTTTGTTCAGTCCAATCTTTGTGGTTATGATGAGTATGGTAATTGTTTATGGGTTTTCCTAGGCAACCATTCTTACATAGTGTAGTGCTTCTAGTGAGGTATTGTGGTCTATTGGGGTGGGCTAGGTTGTGTTCAATCCATTTTGATGATTTGGCATGTCCCATGGAGCCAAATAGGATATCTCTGGTGTGAGGGGAGTTGTATTTTGTGAGTTGGAGTGGACATGTGAGGGGGGATGAGTAGTAGGAGTGGGTGATTGTGGGGTGTAGGGTATGATGTTGATTGGTTGGTTTGATGTGTTTTGGTTTTCCTTGGGTAGTGTTGATATGTAATGTTGTACTAGCCATAGTATTGTGGTGTGGAAGTCTTGTTGAGGTGGGTGGAGGAGGTTTGTTTGGGTGGTTTGATTGATTCTTTGCCATAGCCATTGGAGCATTTTTGTGTTGAGGGTGATAATGTAGTTTCCTTGTTGGTTGTATATATGTGCTATTGATCCTTGGATTTGTATGGTAGGTTTTTGTGCGATGATGTCCATGTTTGGGTTGCATTCTTGCGTAGATAGGGCGAGGTTGTTTATTGTGAATGATGTTATAAATCAAGTATCTTTGCATTGAATATGTTTGAGGTAGTTGTCGTATTTGTCTCTAATTTGTTATATGTACATCTCTTTGTGGTAGTTGGTGAGTAGGAATAGATCGTGGTCTAGCATGATGTCATCTTTGTGTAGGAGTCCAATTTCTTCTCTCCACATTTGTGTAGTGTTTGGTGCATTGGCCCATTGGCAGATGTGGTGATTGTTTTGGTGTCAATTATTGCTTGTATTTTTCGACCCAGTGTGATGTTTCTGTGTGTCTTCATGGTTTATTGATGGGGATGCCGTCTATTGGGGATGTTATGTGCGAGGGAGGGTGGGTGGGTGGGAATAGGGTGTTAGCCAACTTTAGGGCCTCTTTTATGAGTTTGGGGGTGTGCATATATTTTGTGCAAAATTCTGCTAGGGTTAGGATGTTTGTGCAGTTGGTGTTTTGAATTTGTTGAAGTACGGTGATGTTATGCGTGTATAAATTGTTGAGGTATTGGGTTGTTTTTTCTTGGTTTTTTTTGGGAGGGGGGGGGGAGCATTGTGAATCTAGGGTTGGTTCGCCATGCATCCTCTTGTGGGGTGTTGTTCATGGAGAAGGTTTGCAGTGTGGTATTAACTTGGATTTCAAATCCTTCATTTAATAGAAATATTGTTCTAGATATTGGGGATCTTTGTGCATGCTTGATATTTTAGTTTGTGTAGGTGTAATGAACCACCGTATTTGGCAGGTATGTATTTCGTTAGTCCTTGTAGATTATGCTTGATTGGCTTTGGTCGTCCAATGCTTGGATTAGTTTTTGCCTAATGCAATTGATGTAATCCGCCCGGTGAGTGGACTCTTCATTGGAAGCCCAAATGATGTGTCTAGGTCACTATGAAATTAAACTCCCTTATATACAAGAAGTTCATAGAGAAAAACAAGTGTGTAGATACTAACGACAAGCTAGGAAATGGACTCATGTGTTTATGCTTAGTTTTTCAATTTAATGTGATAAATGCCTCCACTACATATACAAAATATATATAATGAATTAAACAACCTTTATTGCACATGAAATATTTTTCACTTTCCAATGAAAAAGTCATTTTGATCCATAGCATGTAACTCAACAATTGTATCAAACAAACAATGACAAGAGCATAATAACGTAGCCACAAACATGAGTGCATAACTTAAGGAAGCCCATGAGCACTCCAAGAATCTCTAGTTTGTAAAAACCAGAACCCTAATGCAAATCCTAACAAGAACATATATGATGGTCATAGAGGACTCTAACCATATGACAACAATGGATGAAAACATGAATTGGATGAAACCAACACATTTATTGTCAAAATTTTCTCTAGATCTTAGGGCCCCCTTTTGTACATCTACCTTTAGTTCAAAGAAATTAATAATTTTTTAAAATGTACACACTAGAGAAAAATAATACCTTTCCCTTATGTAATACCATTCCCTAGGGCTTGAGTATGTAGGTTGGGAGGTGTAGTTTAGGTTTTTGCTATCACTTGACTTAAACAAAGAAAACAAACTATGGATCTAGGTCTTAGGGAAGACTGGTATATTGTCTATAAGGAATAATTGTCACATTGGGATAGGAAAACTATAACAATCTATGGTTCTTCACATAACATTATTTAGATCCATAACAATGTTCTGTGGGACTGACAATATTCTGAGGAATATTCCACATAATATCATCAGTCCCACAGAAAATTGTTATGGATCTAAATAATGTTATGTACTTACGTTTCCCTTTAACAAGGTTAAATATGCACTCCTTCCTCTTAGGAAGGTTCATTTGTGTTTCTTATAGTTGTGTATGATTATGCCATATACGCGGACTCCTATGTGCTCTATTTGCATGCTTCTACGTCGGTTGTGAAACTCAATAGCTTTTGGCAATAGTCTTGTAATTTGGCAATGGTCTTTTTCGTTTTCAGGAGGCAATAGTCTACTGAAGACTTTCATCATGAGGTTTTTTTTGCATTAGTCTATTCTCATAATCACTTCATTTTTAATTTCAATTTAAAGCACATTGCATTGATCAAACATCAAGCCATTCACTTGCAATTTAATTTCCATGAAAAGATTAAGGACAACACCTGCATGAATTAAAAAATTGTCATAACACTTCCATACATGGTTAGATGAGTGGGTGCGTTAGGGAGTGTATGCAAGGGTAGGAGGAGGATTTATACCGTAACACCATAGCAGGTTCGCCACCTGGCGAACGAATATTTAATTTTTTTGAAAAAATAAGGTTCGCCTCTCAAAAACTGAATTTCTCAATTTTCGTTTTTTAGCAAAATAATAAGTAAAAATGCCCTAAATAGCTTAGAAATAGAAAAATATTTCAAAAACTAATTTATTCTATTTTCGTTTTTTTGTCTTCAGAATTTTCTAATTTTTACGTTTTTTATTTTTAGAATTATTTTAGGACGAACCTGCTATGGTACTACGGTATATAGCACTAAGGCACGATTTGATGTGCCTTTTGCAACGGATGACATAGTTGCCTCTTGATGTTGTCGTTGTGTTGATCTCTTGTTTGTGTGTGTAGATTTGCTACTATGTTTGTAGATTTGGGTTTTTGCCGTGTGGCGCTCTTCGGTGTTCTTTGTTTCGGCAATGTGAGGTGTGGTTGTGGTGACTCTCGGTGGTTTGCTACACCTTGCTTGGGTGTTGCTTCCTTGGGTTTGCGGGTGTCTTCTCTGCATTTGTGTATGTTTCCGCTTGCTACTTGTTGCAAACCGCAACAGGGTTGCACCTGGCTGTTGCGCTCTCCCTCATCGCGCTAGACCCATTGTCAATTATATCCGGTCGGCCGCACACAAAAGAAGAAGAAGATGGTAAAGAGGATAACACACATCTACCTTAAACTACTTCATGGTCTCTCAAACGAAAATGTCAAACCAACTAAGAATACACTCTAAACTCCGTAGTATCACACCAGTGGCAACCAAAGTGCATGTGATATTACGGAGTTCTGTAGTGTCACGGGGGGGTCACTCTATAGGATTTTTGTGCACCACGTGCGGCAGAGGGGTATTTGTTTAGGGGCTATTTACCTCCAAGGCACGAATTAAAAGCTCCCTATAATTACTTAATTTTCTAAAATGGCCTATTTTTTTGCACCCTACCATTACTTATAATATCCATGTCATTGCAATTTTTTGTAGTCTACATTCCTTTTAATTTAAAAGTTAATTTAAAAGTGTATGCAATGCAAAAGTGGTGGGAAAAAGCATGGCAACAAAAGGTATAAAGAATACATACCATTGCAAAAAGTAAGTACAAAAAACTTAAAGTGGAAACACAACAAGAAGGCTTAGGATGGAAACACAACAAGAGTGAGCGTGTGTTCACAAACATAACACCAGCTCCGTAAAAATCCTTCATTCAAAGTCAATTTACATACTAGTGAAGACCAAATCATAGTGTACAATACTTACATAATGTGAAACACTCCAAGTTTGGTCATGAACCCTATATAGTCATGACGCCAGAGAAAATATGTCAACAACACATTTAGAGAGTGCAAGAATCTACCTACAAGACATTGAGATTGCACGATGAGAAAGAGCTTGGAGCGACCAAAGATGAAAGTTGGATTGAAGGCAACGTTACAATGATCTTGCAAAAAGATCGCAAAATAAAGAAAACTAAACAATTGGGCGAATATGGCAAGGGCAACATGCAAATCACAAAGACTCCAACATTAAATAAAACGTGTGCTATGAAGCGGTGGTGGAAATGGACATACCTGTTGGAGATGATGGTGTAGGAGTAAAGAAGTCACCGAAAAATGAGAAGCCACAAGAAAAATGGAAAATGAGAGGCCACCAAGAGAAGGGAGAAAAGCCACTGAGAGGTGTCGGGAAGAGAGTTAGGGTTAGGCTTACAATTTCATCCATTTTTTGGTAAAGAATGAGTCATTTTTCATCCATCCCTCATGAGGCATGTGTACAAAATTGATTTTACTAAACATATATCCTAGGATCCTTATTTCAGCCCCTATATTATTTTTGCAAAAAAAAGAATGGCCCATATTTTATACCTATCTACCTTACTTGTAATGGGATTGTCTGCTTTTAATGGACCCTTCATTACTTGGAATTATTTTATAAATTTTATGTCAAACAAATTTAATCCTCCCTATATTATGCCGCACGTCGTTTTTAAAATGCACTAAGTGACCCCCCCGTGTGTAGTGTTAACATGGATGCGTGATACTAGTGAATTAGTGTAGCATGTGACACTATGGAATAACACAAAAGTGCAACATATTAAATGGTGTGGTGTGGTCCACTCCGCTTCGTCTTCCCGGGCGATGTGGCGGATGCATGCACCAACATTCAACAAGTGGCATAAGAAGAAGAAGAAGAAGAAGAATAAGAATAAGAATAAGAAGGTGACACTCCACATATTGACACATGGCGCAATGCAAGGGTGTGGGTTGACTTCTTTGGTGGTTTGCATTAATGACAAAATTCGTGATACAAGGGAGAGAAAGGTGACAATAAGGAGTGAGATTTGAACTACGCACATCCGTTCCCTAGGGTTTCGGGATATTAGAGAGTGTGTGACATTATGGAGGTTGATATTATGGAGTTTAGGGTGTAATAAACTCCCGGATGCATACTCGGTATTTCAGGTCTTTTGTGTTGGATGAATGAGAGGTATGCTCTCTCTCTCTCTCTCTCTCTTCATGGGATTGAATAGGTTGACAGATGGGGACTTGCAACAGTCTTGAGTGGCACGGCAGCTCAACTTACATAATTATCATCACCGGAAATGCATCTTTAACTTAGTACTTAGAATTACTGGAGGAAGAGCGAGTGTGGTGCGACTAAGTTGGAACTGGGTAGCCCTCCCCTTCTTGCCAGGCCCTGCAAACTGGCCTTAGGAAAGGAAGTGTACTCTACTCTGTGATAGAGACCGTAGGCAGGCACTTCTCGTGAAGGCATGGCTGGGGATTCGTGGCACTCACTTAAAATCATCCATCCTAGATATCGTGGATGAAGTGGCTCCAATAAAAAAAAAGCCCCCCTATGGGGTTGAGGGCCGATTCATTCGAATGTGACATCACTAGACTAATTCGGGGCCTTTGACTCTATTTCCGGAATCAAATTACCTAAAAATAGTCATTTAGATGATTCCTACGTTTTTTCATCCGCATGGATGATTTTAAGTGAGTGCCACAAATCCTTGGCTTGAAGGCACCATCTGGTACTTATGTATGTACATGTAACTTATTGAGAATTTCATGCCCCACAAATTCTAAGGTAGATGGGTCTACAATGCTCAAACTATGTAGCCCACTATCTCACGGGATGCGAAACACACGATTAGTATGAAATGGTTAGCATATTCAAATCGAGGCCGTAGCCACTTTCCTTGTGATTTTCGGAGCCCGTATGAGTATCCTATTCATTACGAAAGTGAAGGTTCTTGTGCTCATTAAAATGGTCATATAGGAGGTCCCCTCATCTATCTTGATTGTTGAGTTCAAAAATGATTATCATATTCTGAACACATAGTCCTAGTTCTCTTAGACACATGTCTTTTTGGTATTCGTTATTGATGCACCCCTAACCACATACCACTCAAATACATGGGTCTAGTTAAGGAACGTAGTCTAGCATGGCACCCCCTGGGTACAGTCTAAGTTAGGAGGGCATTATTGTCCGTGGCCAAGTTCTCAAAAGTTGGGGTATATGTTCTATGGAATACACCATAGTTTATACGAACTCTCAACCATAAAGGCGGAAGCGAATTCTACCCAAAATTGTTTAAAATTTTTTTAGTCCAATTCAACAGCTTATTGAAGAAAATATGCATCTCAAGTCTCTTATGGTGGATTATGACTGTATGAAGGACATTTATGTAGAGTTAAGATTGTTTTCATAAATTTTAAGTCGCCCATATGTCTCATATTCTTTCATTCTTAATTTTTTTTTGTCTTGAAATCGTCCATCACTTCCAAACATAAAGATTACATGTATTAGAACCCATGACATGAACTAAGGTTGGTGTGCCTAATTCGGTGCCTTGACTTAATTGCACACTTATATTTGGGTGTTCTAAATGATTGGGTGTGGATTTAAGATTGGACGCCAAAGAAATGTGTGTTGAATAGAGATTGGACTACATGCTCAAAATTCATTAACTATTTCAGATGAGGAGAGTGGCTATGGGCATGATTTCATCATCTCACATCGATCGTGTGCTTCATATCCTACGAGAAGTGGGTGTGGATTCTTGAGAGAAAAGTGTCCATTTAAGACTCACTTACTTCATGGCAGCAAGGTTGTGATTTAAATTCACGTCAGTGATAGACTCTAACCTCCCTAATATCATGCTTATGACAACCAAAGTGCACATGATATTAAGGAGGTATGTCGTGTTAACATGGATGCATGATAATAGAGAATTAATGTAGCATGTGACAATATGGAATAACACAAAGTCAACATTGCAATAATGACAATAACTACAATGATGACAACATGATACATGTGAGCGTGTTCTGTACTGGATTACTTTAATGTCAAAATCCATGACATATGTGAGGGAAATTTGACAACAAGGAGGATGATTTAAACTAAGAACATCCGTTCCCTAGGGTTTCAGAATATAAAAGAAGGAGTGACTACAAGGAGGTTAGGGTGTAACAATGATCGGGGAGAACCGGCAGTTAGTTACAGATGAACCGGTTGAGTTTGAGAAATAACCAGTTGAAGTTCAAGATTGCAAGAAAATTACCAATCATTTTAGAGGAATCTATAGAATATGCCTCAAATTAATATAGAAAACCCGAAGGATGCCAACATGTAACTGGTTGGACTTGCAAACATTAGGATCTCAACCGATTATGCCCAAAAATCTCCCTGATCACTGGGGTGTAACAATGATGTTTTTTTTTTATATAAAAAAACAATCTGATAACCTCGTGTAGGTTGACCTTATCACCATCATTCCCTTGAACTCTGTAACCATGTAGTTAGATTTGTGTGAACCGTTTTTGTTACTTTCATCTTTCATGCAGAACTACCTCTCCAAAAGGAGGAGGCTTAGCTTGGGCAGGCCCCAAGTTAGACCAAATATCTGGCCCTCAATCATGGCACCATGCACGGGCCGACAAAGTCCATATAATGAATTTCTACTTTTAAGTTGGGTACACATAAGGCGGGTGGCCCTATTGTGGGCACTTCCAACTCCACAAACAATTTTGGCCACTAGATCGCATCAAGAAATTGTCTCATATGGTTAGATCTTGTAATCATGAAGATTGTCGTTTCAAGTTTCAGGATCGGAGTTGAGATGCAAAAGTTATGAATGGTCAAAATAAAGGTTTGTTTTCTTTAAACCAACACAATTGTGTCTCTCTCAAACGTGTCAACTATTGAATTTAGAAAGGTGTCCATGGTATGACCGCACAGTAGGTTTAACCTTGAGAGGTCAGATGAAGGTGAAACACATGATGCAATCTTATAAGGTATGAAAATATCATATGGAATTGAAGATTGTATCATGCATGTGTATCACTTTCTATCATGTGTTAAGACTTTTAAATGGATGTATCATGTGTCAAGGCCTATAAATGAAAGCATGTTGAAAGCAATCGTCCTCCTATTCTTAGCATCTTCAATGTTTAGTCTAGAGTTTGGTTGTTTTCTATTAAAAACATGTAGTTGAGGATGTAAACTTCTTAGAGTTGTGAAGGAGTTGTGAAGGAGTTGCAAAGTTGGTAAGCCTGGCATGTCTATATTTGGAGCATTTGATCGGATTTGAAGAGTTTCCACCTAACACACCATAAGAAAAAAAAATGCACCTCCAAATGCTAGATGGTTGCTCATGTCGGCTTAAAAATAACAATAGTCCAATTTGATTGTAACACGCGTCTTTTGAATCATGTCCTATCTCACCTACATGCCTTGCTATATATATACTACTAAAAGATCAAGTGACCAATAAAGATGAGTGACCACATAAGGCCCACATGCTGAACAAATTACATTGTACCATACTTACAATGATGTCCCCAATAGGTAAGTACCTATACACGTTTGTGGATATATTCTTCATATCCAACGATCCCTTTATCACAAAAGGATGTGAATGTCCTTGCTTCCCATTCTTTATTTGGGCGTTCTATTAATATAGAGGACCTGCCTCGTAGATATTTTTGGAAAGAAAAACACACAGAGGGACACGTCACCAACATATATTACTTTGAAAGGTTGAGGTAAGAAGATCCTTTTCACAGGTACAAGACTCCACCAAATTCTTAATGTGCAAGGATAACACTCCACAACACATGCAAACATCATAAAGTAAAAGAATAAGAACGATTGTGCACAACATTTGAGTGTGTTCTAGTGCTTCTGCATAAGCCGCTGCTTTGATTCTTTGAGGCATCTTAAAACACA
The DNA here is from genome assembly GCA_964035585.1 of Polytrichum formosum. Lineage (NCBI taxonomy): Eukaryota > Viridiplantae > Streptophyta > Polytrichopsida > Polytrichales > Polytrichaceae > Polytrichum > Polytrichum formosum. The sequence goes on along the minus strand of OZ037940.1, from coordinate 28,337,080 downwards.
CACAAAAAAACGTCCACTGGAAATTCAATCAGCATAGCATAACACAACTTATCAACAAGCCCAAACATATTATCAACTAGATTATTATGAAGCCGAGTGAATAAGAATGGATTAATGGCAATCTAGTTGACTACTTGTAACCCCTAGTGGTAATCTTGCTAAATACTTGTAACTCCTCTTATCTTGGACACGTGGCATGGGTTGAGCAGTATGCATGAGGAAGGAACCAACTAGTAGACCGGTGACAATCACAACCAGTTAATGGTCAACTGCCTCCTGTGCTTTGGCGCTGGCCTATCGGCCTTCTGTCTCAAAAAAAAAACAAAAAAACAAAAAAAAACACACACACACAATCACAACCAGTTAACGGGAATGTCCATTCCCACATTTAGTCATCCCCCATAGCTGAGCTTGTTAGCTCCAAAAAGATCACCCCCCCATCCAATCACATTGCTAGACAAGTAACTATGTCCCCCTCATCAACCCCCACTAATGTGCCCAAACACTCCTCATATACTCTATGTCACTGTGGTAACTTTTCTAATGACACTTTTGTTGAACAAGTTCACAAATACTATCATCCCAACTTAATTTAGTTCATCCAAATGCCAATATTTGAGACAAAGTTTGGTATGTTCCGCATCCTAACTTTTTTTGTAATAAAATATTGTCATGGATGATTGAAATTTGGACGAAAAAGCATTTAGTGACAGTAAGTTGCAACAGTGTAAATCTATAATGCCCAAATGTTTTTTCACAAGGAATGCCAAATAATGTTAGATTTACATTTAGGTGTCTACACAGACAGTTTACAATTTGTGTTGAACAAGACAAATAGAACTACACTAAATACGAACGCATACACTAAATATCAATAACCCTATGAAAGTAAGTAACATTAAATGTAAACTCAAACACTGCATCTCAACTATGGTAATATGTGGAAGTTACATGTTTGAATTTAGTGTTAGTAAGGCTATGAAAAAAGGATATAATAAGGGAGGTAACAGTAGGGAAAGTAGCAACACGTTTATGTCTAACACTAATTATCAAGGAATTGAAAATTAGTTTTGAGCAGGGTAGGGTGGTAACAACACTAAATATAATCAAACACTAAATATCCTATTTAGTGTAGTGACACAAAATCTATTATTTAAGTGTATTTAACAGATGAACTGGTTGAGTTTGAGAAATAGCCAGTGGAAGTTCAATTACCGATCGTTTCAGAGGAATCTATAGAATATACCTCAAATTAGTAAAGAAAAACCGCAAGATCACAACATGTAACCGGTTGGACTTGGAAACACTAGGGTTTTGACCGATTATGCCCAAAATTCTCCGCCGGACGGTGTACCGGTAGTGTGAATGGATTTCAGATTGTGATGATCCACTTCCTAAATTTGTAAGTCCTCCCGGTTCAACATCGGAGCAATTTCTATTTGGAAGGACACCGTAACTGTAGTAGTATTCATTCATATACTGTAGTACATTATTCGGAAAGTGTGTGGGCTCAATAATGTAAGTATTGAAAGTTCTCCGATATCATGATGTTAGCCACCTAGCATTCACAGTGAAATCAATATGGGTCCACAAAAGGTAAAGTGAACCATTCTTGATCCTTGTCATGCTTGAATATAGAAATTGGTCAATGCAAAAAAATGTATGAAAAAGTGTTTGAGATCAAAAACCTGATGTTAATAGAAGATGCTACATTTGACAATGACCAATTGAAAGTTGGAAAAGTAAAAGATATACAAGCATAAAATATGCATGTGACATTAACATTTTGGAAAAAATGTGTAAAGTGGCAAGAAAATGCATTTAACAGAATGTTTTGTGCATTTTTAACACGACAGTGCCATCGATATAATCACAGACTTTAATAGGATCGGCTCTTTCTAAATGCATTTTACATGACAAAAAGCACATCCAAATGTAAAGTCTAATAGCTTCATTTCAAATAAAGTTTTCAAAGTTGGAAATATTATTTTTGCCTTCAAAATTTGAAATTCTATTCATAAGAGTGTAATTGAGTGCATCATAATTTTTCATTTTCCATTGACGTAATGGTTAATTCTGCATCACTATCATGCCCCCGAATGGAAATTATTTAGAAATGGAGAAGCGGAGCCACTTTTTGGTCCATGTTCCTTTGCTTGGGTAGTTCAAGTTGGTGACTCTCAGTAGCTTCACATGTTGATTGGGAGCTAAATCCTTTAAGATTTCATGTAATGTACTACTTAGCTTGGGCCCATGCTGTCTTGGACCATTCCACCCATGCATACAGATTAATGTCCTTGGCAATTCTCGCATTGTCCACTCAACATGCCATCATCAAGATCCACCCATTTTGGAAAGGTTGAATGTGGACGGCCTCACCACTTATAACTTCTCACCATGCAACTTTTGCAAAATGTATAGTAGATTAGTTATCAGTCTATTGTAGGCTACTTTGTGCGAGCAATTTGAAAGTTTACAATGTTGTAGATACTTGTAGTTTGACTTTTCGTGAGCTAAAGCACTAAGGAACATGGATGCTTTCTAATTTGATTTTTTGCCTAAATTCAGTTACTTATCTTATTTGAACACCGATGTTTACATGGTATGCGGTTAAGTGTGGATGTAATAACATGCACCAAAAAGGCATCATATGTGCAAAAGGGATTGAACTGTGTACGCACAATTTGTTAACTCTTCTAGATTCAATAGTCGACATAATGTCTCAAAGTATCACACCCACCAATTGCCAATATAATTCCATTCATCAACATAAGTAACTTCTTTAAGTGAAAAATTATCTACATTGTGACATTTAGACTAACACATTGGGATGCTTTAGATGATAGTCTTGCTTTTTAGTATCCAAGAGGAAGATAGTCTTGAGCATACTAATGGCAAGTATCATTTGTGTACACTTTAGTCAACTTGGAGACCATTGTGTAACATAGGCATGCACCTCATAACATTATTACACAATACTCATGCCAAGATCATTAGTAAGCGCACTTGAACGTCAAGTGTCATGAGGTGACACTTATGATGAAGTTGTTAATCATTAATGTAACCTAGCATACACCTCAAAATAAGGTAATCGACACTATTATGCATGTGATGCTAAATACCATAAAAGGTGTAGCCCACTTTGTCCTAAAGCCACTTTGTCCTAGAGCAGGGAGATAGAACCAGGAATCAGCTAAATACATCTGGAGAGTCGAACAGATTTGAGGCCTTTGAGGCGTGAAAGGCAGTTGCAAAAGCCAGAAACTCATCTCCGTCACGGCTCTACTTGTCTCCCTTCATCATGGAGAACTCAAAAGAAGAGGATTTTCAGAGCACAACACCTACCTGAGAAGGACCTTGGTGCGATTTTTTTTTAGTTTTTTTTCAAGTCAGGCCTTTGGCCCATGTCTGTGGTGGGTGTAAAACAACCATGTCACCGTTGAGTTGGAATCTGTCCCCTTTATGGAAACAGTGAGGTGAAGAAGTTGGCAGCAACTGAGAATCGTTGGGAAGAAGAAGCACCTCTGAAGGGTATGTCGTTGGATCGAATCGGGAACTCTCTCATCTGGTTACGCAATTGCAAATCATGCAGATTGTAATCTCAAGTTTCAAAATCAGAATCAAAATGCAAAGATTACAGAGGATCAAAGTGATTTCTCTTGAAGTGATCTCATGGCTGGGGTGAAACAACCCGTACACTGGTCCCTTGGAGGCAAGGGTTTAGGCATCCAACAAGGAACGAGTGTATGGGTCGGTTCGCCCAAATCTGATCTCATAAGCCCGCCCCATTGTCCCCCTTTATCATGGAGAGCTCGAAAGAAGAGGAGTTTCAGAGCACAACACCTACCTGGGAAGGACCTTAGTACGATTTGTATTTTTCTTTTTCTTTTTCTTTTTTCTTTTTTCCAAGTGAGCCTTTTGGCCCACTTCTGACCACTTCTGTGGTGGGTGTAAACAACCGTGTCACCATTGAGTTGGAACCTGTCCCCTTGATGGAAACAGTGAAGTCAAGAAGTTTGCAGAAACTGTAGGCCATTGGGAGGAAGAAGCACCTCTGAAGGATGGTGTCTTCAAGAAGCAGCAAGGGTATGTTGCCCTGTCCAAATCCACACACAATTTTCATCGAATTGGGAACTCTGTCATCTGGTTATGCAATTGCGAATCACACAGATTGTCATTTGAAATTTCAAAATCGGAGTTGAAATGCAAAAGTTACAAGGGGGTCTAAGTGATTTCTCTTGAAGTGATCTCATAGGCCCTCGTGATTGTCTTGTCAAATGGTGGATGCATATTAAGCACATAGTCCAATCTCATTGTAACACGTGTCTTTCTAGTGTTTTGTTTTCACTATAAAACTTGTCCATACCACTCAAATATACGGGTTCAAAATGACTAGACAAGGCCCACATACCTTAATACAGGCCTAAGATAAGTCATCATCCGTGAAGGCTCAACTTGGAGCACCTTTGGAGAAGTCATTAAGGTATGCGTGTATTATTCCGTTCCTTTTCTTAATCAGACACCTATATTTGATTGGTGTGTAGTTCAGTGAGGATCAAAGAACAAACACCATAAAGACACAAGTTAAAAAAGATTGGACTACATCTTCAAATTTTACTAATTACTCCAAACTCAATAATAAACACAATTGGGAGGACCTATGTGTTCAATGAAGGAATCAACAAACATGCACTTCCAATAGCAATAATCAAATCAAGGCACATCATATTTTCAATCTGATTTTTGTTTATGCTTCATCATAGATGTGCTAATGCAATACAAGTTTCATTATGTGAATCTTATGGGTAGAAGTTCAAGAACATTTAAAATTAATTATTAGATAAATAAATAATTAAAAAAAAACTACTGAATGACACCCACATACCTTAGTACCTGCACTTCTCCATGTGCCACCCATCACATTTCAATTAATGCACTTTAGACATATGAAGACCATTTCCTAGTGGCGCCACATTTGAGGTCACATTTTAATCCTGCAGAGGCTTCAATGGAGATATGAATTGCAGCTGGGTGCATCCATTGCTGTGTGCATGGACAGTGGTGTTTCACCCAATATTTTATTTGAGAGGAATACTCCTGACCCATCATGTCACCACAACCTCATCTGAAAGCTCCTCACACATGAAATCTCCACCTTTACCTTTAAGAGTACAGAAATTCCCCTTGGAATTTTGGGCACATGTGTTATTCTTCAAATGACCTTTTAAATTCATCTAAAACAGTGATCTGCATTAAACAATTCGACACACACACATCTCAAAATTGGATTTCGAGAGAGGAGCATTAGTATGCAGAATATCACTATGGACACTAAAGTCTTCACATTTAGGTAAAGTTCAGAGGATTGATCGTAAGATTTCTTGTCTCTATGGAATCTCAGTACCTACTCCAAGAATATGCCGGATGCGAGATGACCGTTAGAATTGATAAGAGGACTTTGAATGAGATGTAAGCTCAGACAAAAAGTCCAATCCAGCAGAGACACTAGTATCTCAGGGAGGAATGTAATATAACTACATATTAAAAATAGAGGAATCAATGACTGATGCTTTAAAAATAATTAGTTTCTTGAAGACATAAATTCATCCCTTCTTTACACAATGTTTTCTGAGCTCAAGTGGAGACCAGTGAACATCAGGAGCTATGGACACATTCAGATTGATCCAGAGCAGGTTTGAGGCCTTCATGTAGATGTTTCATGCTATTGTATCTTATTGTTCAACATGATGATTTGCATTTTAGATTCTAACTCTGTATATCATAAGACCTTTCAGCACCAACGCTGTTAGAGGCACAAAATGTTATTCAAAGTTAGTGCACAAGTTGATTTACAACTTGCTGAAGGACAAAGGCCATTCTTCTTCACAAACATTGTACAATGCCCTAAAGAAAGAAACTGCTAATAAGTGACTGAAGGTTCGTATAATGTAACATGACCAAGAATTTCAACACAGCTCCAACTGTAGGGCACAATGATGCAAAATTATCCAGAAAATAAAATACAGAGATTATATAAGTGGAGCCAATATGCAGATCCCAGAGCATTTGAAAGGAAAAATCAACTGTCACAACAATGAGTGAAGAGTGAAGTTGGACCCAAGTCAAGTTCAATTTGCATTTCTTTTGCGGACAGAATGCTTTAGGGCCTGCCAGTCTCAGCTATCACTAGACAGATTCAAAGTATGATCTCGAATCAATGTGAGTGTACAGAATATTTTCCCTATACTTTGCACAGAGAGAACGCTCACCCTAATGGAGCCCAGTCATGTGCCAAAGATCAATCATTAACTGAGCAATGGAACTGCACGAAGATCAGGAAATGCATCGACCAGCCACCTGGTAAACAGAATGTTTAGAGAGTTGACCCTCATTCAAGTAACAAAGGGACTGAAATGTTGTCTGAATATTACACAGAATAAGGTAGATGAGGCTATGATAGTTACTTCCAGGAGGTTTGGCCTCGTCTGATGTGTAACAAATTCCAAAAAAAGAAAAAAACCCAAGTCGTTTAGCAAATCTTGTACAAACCCAATGCCATGAGAATGAGACTGAGGTAACTAAACCTCAACTTGTGACAAATTTTCAAAGAGCATATATGCAAGCTTCTTAAGTGGTTATATTGGTGTTCCTAGAGTAGTTAGTGTTGAGTGAGTGATGAGCATTGACTTTTTGGCTACCCCAACCAATGAGCCGGCATACTAATCCTTAGAATAATATCAGATGTGTTCATTTTAGGAGGATATTGAGCCATTTTGCACCCAAAATAGGTGTTTGAATAAGACATGTCTACCTTACTCTACAAAAGAAGTTTGGAAACTTACAGTAGGTTGTCTTGGGTTTGGATTCCCACTCTGTGCAACCCAACAGCACCACTTTGGACTCTGTCCCGATTCTCATTGTAAGGTCACCTGATGAAGGAAACTGCTTGCATGTGCATATTGTGACCACCCAAAAAAGTCCAAGTTGTAACTAAATGGCATCCGGCACCTTTGCCCATCGCTCCCAAAGCTGACGCGCACGATCTTGTACATCTTCTGGTATAGAAGGATCGACGTATGGCGCCATAGCCTCCACAAGTTTCACAAACTGGTCACCATTGTCTTTAGGGTTTTGGCAAACAAGGTCATCCAGAGTGTAGGGGAGCATATACGCTGAAAGATCGTGCCTCAAAGTAAGTAGTTTCTTGCTAAGAAGAACTCCACCCTCATCTTCCAACAAACTTTCCCTCGCACGTTTTGGTTTCACCTTCTCCTTGTTCGCCAAGACATTATCCAGACTGCCAAATTCTTTGATCAATTTCAGAGCTGTGATTTCGCCAACGCCATTCAGCCCGGGGATACTGTCAACTTTATCACCCATAAGAGCAAGGACATCTAAATGTTGCACAGGCTGGATGTCGCCAAACCGTTCCTGGAATTCCTTTACACCAAACGCAACAATGCCTGACCCCCTCGGAACAAATCGTAGAAGCCGGAGCTGGGGAGAAATGATTTGGAAGAAGTCTTTATCTGGGGACGCAATGCTGACATTCATTCCCTCATCGACCGCTCGCAAAGCAATCGTTGCGATTACATCATCAGCTTCAACTCCTGGTACCTCAAGGACACAAATTCCCATAGCTAGCAATGCGGGTTTCAAGCACTCAAGAGCCTGACACACCGTATCAGGAGTCGGGGGCCGGCCGCTCTTATAAGGTTTATAAAGCTCGTGCCGAAATGTGAAACCCTTGTAATCAAATGCGGCTGCGACATGAGTAGGCTTGATCTCAAGCAATCGAATCATGGTAGAGAGCGCGGTGAAAACCGTCAACACCCAATCGGCTTCGGAACCCATGTCTTTGAGACCTCCGTAATGCACCTTTGCCATGATTTTGAAATACGCGCGGTACAAAATTGCGTTGCCGTCCAGGAGCAACAAGCTTTTCTGAGATTCTCCTCCCTCCCATGGAAAACTGTTGTCGATTGGCACGGGAATTCCCAATTTGTCATCTGGTAGAAGATGCGCAGCCTTGACCGTCGCCTGAGGGGCGGCTGGTAAGAGCACTGGAAACTCTCTCGCCTGTTGAGAGAGCAACCTTGGACGCTGTAAGATGCCTACACTCTGTTGCTTGAACAGCTGCAAAAAATTCAGTGACGCTGGTTTTTTCTGAGTCCAAAATGGCCTGTGCCAAGACACAGGAAGAGCCGATGAAAATTGCAACGCCGACATCCTCCAAAGCACCATGCTCTTCTCTCTTGTTGCTAGGATCTCAAATCCTTTTCACGCCAAAGGTCCTTCATATCTGCGCGTTGCCAGACATATAGGTCAATAATTACAACTCCCGTAATCAACATCACAAGCAATGAGAATTTGAAACAATGACAACAATTGCTAAGATCCTTTTAGAAGAAACACAAGTCTGTCTTCACAGGATGTGCTGCCATGCCCCAATCTTTAGAGACTGGAGGCCATGAGTTTTAAACCCTGAACCCAAACTCCCGTATTGAACATCACAAGCGTTAAGAATTCTCGAAACCATGAAATTATTTGCTACAATTATTCCAATAGAATTCCAAGTCTTTAAAGTATGCGCTCCCTCGCCCCAATCTTCTGAGACTGGAAGTCATGAGCCCTAAACCCTGAATCCCATTAATCAACATCACAAGCAATGAGAATTCTCGTAACAATAGCAGCGTTCATTATAATCCTTCCAGCAGACCCCACCGTCCGTCTTTACAGTATGCGCTGCCTTGCCCCAATCTTCAGAGACTGGATGCCATGAGCCCTAAACCCTATACCCAAAATCAACATCACAGGCAATAAAAATTCTCGAAACAGGGTCAGCATTTCCCTATAATCCTTCCAGTAGATACCCACGTCTGTCTTTACCCCAATTTTCAGAGACTGGAAGCCATGAGCTCAAAACCCCAAAACCAAACTCCCATAATCAACATATCAAGCAATGAGAATTCTGGATACAAATGGAAAAATTCGGCTTTGATACTTCCGGTAGATACCAACGTCTGTCTTTACAGTATGCGCTCCCTTACCCCAATCTTCAGTGACTGGAAGCTACGAGCCCTAAACCCTAAACCCAGATTCCTATTTATCAACCTTGTCATTGTTGAAGGGACTAAATATGGCAGAATTCTCGAAACAATGACATGATTCGCTATAATCCTTCCAGTAGATACGCATGTCTGTCTTTACAGCATGCGCTCTAAACCCTAAAACCTAAACCCAAACCCAAAATTCCATAATCAACATCACAAGCCATGAAAATTCTCGAAATAATGACAGATTTCACTGGAACTCCTCGACTGTCGTCCCCATATACAATCCCTTACCTCAATCTTGAGGAACTCGAAACTCTTGAACCCTGAACCCAAAATTCTGAAGGCTCCACCGCAGTGACTTCATGACATGCAATAAGGTACATGTCTCGTCACAATTGCACGCCTTCCATTCACAAGTTCACAGCATCAATGTGAGTTTCTTTCTGTTCAGTGTGACTCGCCCATTCCATTGCTCTCAAACTTCGAGTGGAGATGGACTCTGCTGCCAAGCCAGACTTTACAAAACCTTCAGATAGATGGGTCTTAAATGGTTACTTTTTCCAACTAGCCCATTTCTCCTCGGATATGAAACAAGGTGCGATTCGATTAGAACAAGATGGTTAGAAAATCCAAATCGAAGCCATAGCCTGCACTTTCCTTATAATTTTTGGAGCTCATATGAATATCATATTTCATTATTAAAGTGAATATTTGCATGCTCATTAAACGGTCATATAAGTCCCTTCAATTATGTTGACTATTGAACCTAGATTGTTTATCATATTTTGAACATGTAATGTAATCTCTTTTAAACACACATCTTTTCAGTATCCGTTTTTAGAGGCAAACTTGACCACATACCATTCAAATATAGATGTCCAACTAAGATCAATAACCGAATTAGGTATGTCTACCTTAATATCCACAACAATTCTATGATGTGGTAGAATTTCTTAAAGGAAACTCAAACAAAAGTGCAAGATCTACTAAGGCAAGTAGGCATGGATTTGTTTCTCATCTTAATGAACACCTATATTTTTGGGTGATGTGTGGTAGGTGTACATCTAAGAATGGACCCCAAAAACACATGTGTTAAAAAGAGATTGAATTGCATGCTAAATTTGTTGACCATTTTAGGTTCCATAACCAACATAATTGGGGGGCGGGGGGATATATGATCATTTATTGAGAAAGCATAACATCTCTCAAGAGCAAAGCCATTGCACCGTGGGGCCAAGAATTTTGCAAGAATAATGCCCCTTTTATGTCGGGCCACATTTACAAACAATATTCAAGCTTAACCCTATTCATTTGTAACACATTCATTATGTAACCGATTTTAAATCAAAATGAATATAAATAATATGTTCACCTAATGGGACCTTACGTGGAGCTTGGCACCAGCTGGCTAGGTCAGTTTCGGCCCTAAGTGTTGCAGTGCCAAGAATCTTGCCATGAATAATGGCATATGATCTCATGAACATCCTTACGTGTTGACGCAATGAGCGTCAATGTTAATTTTCTTCTTATGTGATCTCAACCTAGGCCTACCCCACCCCCTTTAAAAAGGGTGCAGAGGGGATAGGCTTAGTAATGTTATGAAAGAATCTTCACTTTGGCAATGGATAAGATATTCATATAAGCTCCAAAAAATAATGGGGAAAATGGCTACATTCACGGTTTGAATTTGTTAAGCATCTTGCACTAGTTGCGTATTTCATATCCTACAAGAAGTGGGTTCAGAGCAAAAAGCATCCGATTAAGACCCACTTATCTTAGACTAGCTGCATGTTGAGTGTCAAGTGATGCTCGCGTGGTGATGACCACAATATTTTTTGAAGTCACCTTGTTGCATATGATTCAAGAGACTCTGACAAGCCGAATATGAGATCATTGTTTGCGGTTGTAGTTTCATCACTAACTTGTCATTCAATTGGCAGGTTGTATACTTGTGGTTCACCATAGCAAGCCCGGTGTTTCAAAATTTCAAAGTCAATTGGCTACTTGTGAAACTTCATCCGAAGCCTCATCTTGAGCGTTCATGTTGGAGTTCATGTTGTATTCTTCATGCAGTTTGTCCATGTGCCGCAACTCATCAAGATCATGGAGTTCAATATCGATATGCTGCATCAGCATTTCTACAAACTGAGCCAATCAAAATTTGGCTCGTCATTGTTAGCGCCATCACTACATCATACAGCGTCAGTGGGTGTTCACCAAAACTTATTTTGCAGGGATTAACATTTGCTCACCATGGAAATAAGGCTCTTTCATCTTCAACTTGATCAATTGTAAGCTCACTGGCAGCATGGGAGGGCTCAAGTTCGTAAGCCATACCGTCATCATATTTTACGGGACTCGGATCAATACTAGTGGCAACAATACTTGTTCCATGCTCGGTATCAAGATGGACAAGTTCAATTTCACTTTACACATCCAATAATTTTGTGAAAATAAACCAATCCATATGTGCTTCTTCAGGACCATCATCAAGCACCACACCAACACACGACTCAACTGGGTTTCCATGGTTTGTGTTCACAGAGAATAATGACATTCGCTAATCATTTGATTCTTCATGATCCTCATTGAGCAGCACAACATCGGCATGTTCACGAGCTGGGCATTTTTCCTTATTTATATTGAAAATTATAATTGTTGATCATGTCCATGAGGGTCTAGTTTCACTTTCTTGTTGCTTCCCAATACCCTAATCAGTCGTGGGGTCTCATGACCTCCATACAACTCTGCAACATTAATATTCATGCCGATGGGTTCATATGATGGGTATAGTATTGCCATTATTTTAGTACATAGACTTAGAAGTTCAGACTTTCCCACAGATTGGATCCAGACACAATATAGTCATGTTGTCTGAGAGGACTTCAACTTTGTAGCTGGATCTTCAGGTACCCTTGCCAGTGCTTCATCCTTCCATAACCATGGGTGCCGGGGGGGTGAACTCTTCACTGGAAACCTAAATGACATGTGTGGGTCACTATGAAATTAAACCCCCTATATACAAGAAGTTTATAGAGAAAAACAAGTGTATACGTATTAACATCAAGCTGGGAAATGGACTCGTGTATTTATACTAAGCTTTTCAATCTAATGTGATAAATGCCTCCACTACATATACAAAATATATATCATGAATTGAATAGTCTTTATTGCACATGGAATCCTTTTTCACTTTCCAATGAAAAAGTCATCTTGATCCATAGCATGTAACTCAACAATTGTATCAAACAAACAAAGACAAGAGCATAATAACTTAGCCACAAACCAGAGAGCATAACTCAAGGAAGCCCATGAGCACTCCAAGAGCCTCTAGTTTGTAAAAGCTTAAAATCCAAATGCAAACCCTAACAAGAACATACATGCTAGTCATTAAGGACTATGACCATATGACAACAATGGATGAAACTAAGACATTTATTGTCAAAAAATTCTCTAAATCTTAGGGCCCCCTTTTGTACATCTATCTTTTGCTTCAAAAACATATTAATAGCCTTTTTAAATGTACACACTAGAGAAAAATAATACCTCTCCCTTATTTATACTATGCACACTAGTGCCTCAAATAAAACCCCTTCTTACACTCACGTTAATTTGTACGCGGTATGGAGAGTCCACCCCCGGGCATGGGTGTGTGTAAATAATTTCATACAACCCTAACATTTGCATCATGGTTGATCAAACTTGTTTTTCTCCAAATACTTGTACCCCGCATTTGTGGAAGAGCAAAATAAAGAAAGTCTTAGTCACACCAACATACGCCGCTGGCTCTACCGCTTGTTTCATCCTCCTCATGAGGTTTTTGTGCAATTAACAACATTGTCAGAATTTGGATAACAGTCAAAATAACCCGAGTTGGTGTTAGTTAGTGAAGACTGTGTTCTCCCTTCAATCAAATGAGAAGACTGAGAAATTGTTCCTTGCAAGAATATTGTGTGCATGGGACATATAATTAAAAGCTTGAGAGCTGATTTGAGAATGTTTGTCATTTGTCTACTCTCCACCACCAACTTAACATTGTCATCACTAAGGAAAGAAAGAAAAATAGCCTCAATTTGAATATTTGATAAATACTCAAAGTCTAAACCATTAGCTTTCTTAAAGCTATCCCTAGGCATCGTGTATGATGACTTTGCATATGATAAGGACCCCCACCTTCATTGCCTAGAACCAACACAAGATTGCCCAGAATCAACACAACATAGTTGGGTACGAGACCCAAGCAAGACCAAAGCCCAACATGGCCACCTTCATGATCCCACCCAGTTCGGTTGTAGAACCGTCCCCTTGCATCCCGGGTACCGACCCCCTAGCTGCCCACAACCAACCCCCAAGATTTTCACAAGGCACAAGCACATCCATGAAGAAGCTAGATGTTTAATTAGCAGATTATCTAAAACACCCAACATCATATCTATACAGAGTGAAGACAATATGGGGACACTCCAGAACAATCTACATTTAGAGTTTCAGTATATAAGGCACTAAATATTTAGGGTTTCAATTTATAGACCACCAAATATTAGGGTTTCAACTTACAAGCTACAATATCTGTCTACGATGCACCAAGACATCCCAACTTGCAAGGATATTGACGTATCTATGACTACTCTAGAGAATATACGTATCACAAAGATGTATAACACTATCTGATGCAGTGTTCCACATCTCCACAATTCAAGATAAATTGCGAAGTACCACTCATTATAATTGGTCCCATCTAAGCTCTAGAATGCACCTCATGAAAATCCATTTATATGGTGCATCCAGCACACACAACTGGCAAACAAAGTCTGTAATAAAGCCTCAACATTGACTAAGCTCAAATTTGAGCAGATCCCAAAAAAAAGTCACCAATATCAGTAAAGCCAGTGTTATTAATTACTCAACAAAACATGCTCGAGATTTTCCTCTCCAATTTGGATGCATAGAGATGCAAGGCTAATGCATCCAGAATAGATTTAGATGTACCTTAAGCTGTCTACCAAGGTACTTAACAACAGGGGCAGAACAATGTTCGAGGTGAAAGACCAATGTGGTGTTTGCCATTGTTTACTTGTCCCTTCTCTTGAAACCTGCCAAAATAAACCTATGAGCTTGCATATCATGGTTAAAAGGGTTGAGAATAGTATAACCTTCAATGTCCTAGTCAGACCAAGATATCAACAGTGTCTGCTCTGAGACAGGCTCATATATGAAAAATGAGTGATGCTAGTACGTGAACCACGAACTTACAAATACTACAGCTTATCCAAGGCATTCATTGCAACCCCTACAGACCTTGTTCTCAGAATATTCAGTGTTAGAACACAAAAATAGGCTTGTTTGGCATGCGGTATTCTGCTGATTCCTATGTGTACATAATATAGAAAGAGATAAAATGACAAGTATAAAACTAACCAGAGGAGATCATTCCCAAAGTTTCAGGAGCCAAGATTGTCAGTCCAATGGCTCCAGTTGCAAGTGGGTGCAAATTAGTGAGCCTGAAACTGTTGTATGACTTTCATGCTCCTGAGCCTAGATGTAGATGCAAATTATCCACCCCAAGAATAGCTCCAGTCACACTAGCACACCATTGAGAAGTAAAACCAGACGACATTAGGAGTGTCTCAACTTTGTTGAGATGAAACCAGCCCTCTATGTGAAAAAATATAACCATGAGCGTGGACAGATGCGAACAAGAAATCGTTTGAAATATCTACTGCATCGAAACCAGCTCAGTATAAGCAGCAGGACACAAAACATAAAATAAAACTGCAGGGATGTCTGCATATCTGCAGTTCTTGAGCCATCTGCCATTGCATCCAGTCCATGCCAAACACGCCCCAATTTCTTGGGCTTGTCATTCATATACATGGCCATCAGTTGGTTGACAAGGCTTGCATCCTGAATGGCTGGGTTGGATTTGGCCCACCAAAAAGATCCTGACCTTCGATTTGGCATCTTCAGCAGGGTAGGGGGGAGGTTTGACAAAAGCGAAAAGAATATGGCAGACCATTTGGATATAACACTCTCTAGCTGCTTGTTTGTGGTAGGATTAAACATGCGGAAGCAGTCCTCATTGGGAGCAGCATCGTCACCAAAAATCTCTAAAGTGAGCGCCACAGGTACCTTCAAAACATGACATGAAACTTTACATAAGCTCAAAGCAAGCCCAGGAACAACCTCATCTGGATAGGTTATTTGAAAGACACTTCTTGCCAATATGGATGACAGGATGTATTTGGGAGAATCAAGGTGCAAATGCCCTACTGATAATTTGGTCCACACCTGTCAGTAGGCAGATGCTTAAGACATGCAAAATACAAGTATGAAAGAGAAGTCAACATCACTTCTTTAGTCAATAAATCAGTTCAAAAATCTGGTCTCATTGGAGGTTTATTCAGGGTTTGCGTGGTGAGAATCAACAGCATTTTGAGGAACTTCTTGCAAAGCAATGTCAACCAAGAGATACATAGGTTTAAGACAGTGAGCTATTCCTTTCCAATTTTCAGCTCAAGGATTGTGACAACAGAATACAAGAATGAAGAGATGTCTAGTACCCTGAAGTCAATATCACTTCTTCGGCCAATAAGTCAGATCAGGAATCTGGTCTCATTCATTTATAAAGGTTCCCTGTGGTGAAGATCAACAGCACATTGAGGAACTTCTTGCACAGCTATATGAACAAGGAGGAAACATGGAATTAGGACATTGAGCTATTCCTTTCAATTTTGCAGACAAAGGATTGCTGCAACAGATCATGGCCAATCTTCACCCTGAAATATTCTTACATATTACCAACATTCATCTATGTTAAGGAGAGACTGACTTTGCTCACCTTGGAACTTCTTGCACAGATATGTGAACCAGGAGGAAACAGAGGGTTATAACATTGAGCTATTCCATTGTATTTTTTGAGCTCAAGGATTACTGCAACAGATCATGGCAATCCTTGAGCTCCAAATTGCCATGATTAAGGAGCTTGAGGAATCATGGTTTTAAGACCATTGAGTTATTTCATTCCATTTTTGAGCTCAAGGATGGCTGCAACAGATCATGGCAATCCTTGAGCTCTATATTGCCATGATCGAGAAGCTTGAGGAAACATAGGTTTAAGACATTGTGCTATTCCTATCCATTTTTTCAGCTGAAGGATTGCTGCAACAGATCATGGTCGACCTTAACCATGACATATTCATATACAGTACCTTCCACATATGTTGAGGATAGACAAGTTTTGCTCACCTTGGAGACATCATAAACATAGTCAGTGGCGGTGCCATGCGAGAGGTAACCCACAGAGGTGCCACCAGATCCTACAGCACATCTGCCATCACAATGCAACTCGTTGACAAGCTGCAGCATCTCCGCCACAGCCACCCCACCTACATCGCTGGGTACCATCCTCTTATGGTCATAGGGCATAAACAATGCCTCCATGCCCGAATGCACATTCATCCATACATGGGGTGCAAACTCCCTGACAACTTCCCGCAGTATCTGGGTCTCAGGCTCACTGAATGGCGATGTACCAGGATACTCCTCATTTGCATCATAATCCTTCTCCTTCTTCCCCCAATCGACACCCCAATTCCTGTTAGTGTCAACCCCTCGCCCATTCTTGCGCTCGCAAAAATCCCCAGCCTCCACTTTCACCCGCCCATTCACATTCTCCATGGGGATAATCTTCAGAACAAGCAAGGGCAAGAGGTTGGTGAGTTGTTGTTCGCCATCCCCTTCGGATGATGGTGATGTAAAGTTGCGTTCGCCTGCCAGGATTTGCAACACTCGAAGAGCCATCTCCGAGGTTACAAGCTCCCGTGCGTGCTCTCCAAAATTCACCAGAAGGCGGACGCTACCTTCAATTCTTTGGTCGTTGAATCCGCCTGTGGATACCGTTATGATGCTCATCTTTGTGGAATAGCCATCCACGGTCTTCGAAACCACTTCTCTTCGCATAATCCTCGGGTGGCGGTCGACAAGTGAGTCCACTTCGGAGAGAAGGGATTCCATTCGATGGTAAATCTCATAATCTGGGGTGGTTACACTCGATTTCTTCCGATCCACCATAGTATTGCCATCCTCAAGCCCATCGCAAATTCTGCACTTGACGAAGATTATAACCAATACCGCCAGCAGTAACCCCGAATGCCCCATTTTGGTATAAATTGCAAAACCCCAATATGCTATAATCTTCAAACCCTAAACCCTTAACCCCATCGCCTTCTACCGCTCCACCATAAATTTTTCCTCCCCAAATCCATTGCAAACTTTGCATCGCAGAGAAGTTATAACCAATACCCACGGCATCCCGGAATGCCCCATCATGTCGGTACAAATTGCAAAAAACGAATATGCTACGAACTCCAAACCTTAAACCCCATCTTTGTCAGAAAACCAGCACCGGAATTACCGACATGATTCCATCATCCGCTCGCACACCGCCGACCCGGCTCCCGAAACCTAAACCCACAAAATTACTTACCAACATCTGAACGATTGATAATTGCCCCATCATTCGGGTACAAATTGCAAGTACCCAACATGCTACCAACTCCCAACCCTAAGCCATAAACCCTAAACCACATCTTCTGTCAGCAACTACCAACATGATTGGATCTCCCGCCCACACATTGCCGATCCGGCGCCCGAAATCTAACCCCAACTATTGACTTGCCAAAATCCGCACACTTGACAATGATTTCAGGTGCTATTCTGGATGGATGTGAATTTGATGGTTATGATGAGTGACGGTCTTGCATTTGAGAGTATAAGAAAGTGATTTCGGTGTGAGAAAAGCAATTTGTGATCGGTAGATCGCTCGTGAAGATTGCTCGACCAAGAAGATGTTCGAAAGAGGAGTGACCTTGGGAGTGGACTTGTGAGTCAAGACTGTGTTACGAGCTCCAAGCTTTGGTGAAGTGGGTTAAGATGTCCTAATTCGGTTACTTATCTTAATTACACACCTATACCTATTTGAGAGTGGGTTTACACCAGTGTTCAAGATTGAAGTCTTCAATGCCCTTCAAACGCGATTTGGCCCTTCAAAATATACCTCTCAAAAAGCCCTTCAAAACGCAGCCCCAAATTGAAAATGAAGACGTCACTTGAAGTCCTCAATATAATCTGCCCACCACAAGAACCAACAAGTGTAGGGCATCGTCACTACAAGAAGTGGAGTTAGATGGTTAATTCTTAATTCTTCACATTGTACTGGAAACATGTACCATATAATTCATGCACAAGTTTAATATGAGTTTTGTATTTCATTTCTATATTCTTGGATTGACGTCTTGGATTTGAACCAACCCTTCAACTGAAGGGCTGAAATTTGAGAGCCCTTCAAAATGAAACTCATATGAGGGCTTCAATCTTGAACATTGATTTACACTACTGAGGTCCAAGACCAAAGAAACTCTAAAATCAAGCGATCTTATTGGTTGAGAGAAAAAACATTGGACTTCAATGGGTTTATTCTAGGATCGTAATTCTAAATATGAAAAGATGAAGTGACGTTGATGTGGCATCATCTCATCAAATCTTAGTGATCCTAACCCAAGAGAACATTCCTTCAAGTTTGAGATATCAATATCTGAGATGGGGTCCAATCTTCATTCCCAAAGGTAAAGTATGTTAGAGGTTTTTTGGACGCATACCTTGAGTGTTGTGTGAGTAGTCATGGGCATCTAAGAATATGACACCAAAAAGGCATCACATGTTCCAAAGAGGTTGAACTACATGCTCAAATTTTATTAACTATTTTAGGTGCAATAGTTAACATAGTATCGGGGGGAGCTATATGATCAATTAAGAAGAAGGAGAATCTTCACTTTGATAATGAATATACTAATATATTCATGTATAAGCTCTTAAAAATCACGAGGATAATGGCTATGACCTCATCCTAGGCCCGTGGACATTTCATTGGAATCCTAAATGATGTACGTGGGTACTATGAAAAAGAAACCTATATACAAGAAAGAGAAAATTATATATGTACTAAATGGTATGCAAGAAAATGTACTCATGTATTTATACTAAGGCTTCAACTTAATGATAAATGCTCAAGGAGGCCACTCCCTCTTTAATTAATGCATACACGTGCGCTCAGGACCTATTTATCGGGGGGCTATTTACCTTACAGAAAAAATATAAGGTATGGTATTTTCCAAAATAAAGGTAAATGCTTGTATTTTAATACACCCTATCAGTAATTATAGTTTATGGGGGAATCATTTAAAAATACCCTATTTTACTTATACTGCCAAAGAAAATTGGAAAGAAGATTGCAATTCAAACAACGCGTTGAAATTTTCCCTCCCGACATGTAGGTAGAGAACAATAACTCCACATTGGATACGTTGGTTCAGTAACGTTCAAGCCAACCAACCTGCGAAGTCATCCATCCAAGCTTTTTAAACAAAAAATTACCTCTTTTCATCCACTAGCACAGACCCTACCCTAGACCCGCTACCCCTAGTAATTGTTTCCACGTTATTTTACATGTATTGACTAGATAAAAGAGGCCATTATATGTGATGGTATTTTACATGTAAACATGTTTCACTATTTAAAAACCCCCTATATTATATGTACGTTTTTTGCAAAATTTATCTACAATGAATATATTAGACCCTATTTTTTATCGCACGTTGTTTCTACAATTTTCGCTAGTGACCTCCCCGAGGATAAATGCCTTCACTACATACACACAATATAAATATGAAAGAAATAGGCCTTTACTACATATATATAATTCACTTTAACTCTCCAATTAGAAAGTTATGCAATATTTTTCATCCATAGGATGTAACTCATAATAATATGACCCTTGAACATATGTCATTGAAGCTAGGGCAATATTAACATCTAGATTTACCATCATATGATCAGTGAAGTTATAAGTCCACTTTGACCCATTTTATTCATGACATCAACATACCCCTAGGGGATGGACTCTTCATTGGAAACATAAATGATGTGCGTGGGTCACTATGACACTAAACCCATATATACAAGAACTTTATGAAGAAAACAAATGTACACGTACTAACAACATGCTAGAAAATGGACTCACGTATTTATGTTAAGCTTTTTAATTGAATGTGACAAATGCCTCCACTACATATACAAAATATAAAACATCATTTAAATAGGCCCTTATTACATATAAAATCCACTTTCACTTTCCAATGAGAAAGTCATTGAGTGTTTTTTCATCCATAGCATGTAACTCAACATTTACATCAAACAAACAAAGACTAGAGCACAATAACTTAGCAACAATCGAAAGAGCAAAACTCAAAGGAGCCCATGAGCTATCTAAGAGCCTCTAGTTTGTAATAACCTCTTCTTACACTCACTCACTCACAATAGTTTGTACATAGTATGAAGAGGCCTCCACCCAAGAACCTCAATTTGGAATTGCTAATGAATTTACACTAAGCATGTGTTTAATATCATGGGGGAAGAGGGTGCAAAGCTAAAATTGTCCATTTTTGGCCCACTTACCTTATCAATGTCTTGCATCACAAGACAAATAGGGGGGGGGGGTTTGGCTCTTGCCACTAAGCTGGATGGGTCTTAAATGGTTACCTTGAATTTTTGTAAGTCCATTTCTCATGTGATATTTAAATTGATTAGCACATCCTGATTGTGGCTATATCCGTTTTGCTCATACATTTTGGAGCTCATATGAATATCCTATATATTATCAAAGTGAAGATGTTCTTTCTTCATAAATGATCATAAAGGTCGCCCCCTAGTTATGTTGATTGTTGAACCTAGAGAAATTGAACAAACATCACATGTCTTTTTGGCGTCCATTCTTAGATCCAAACTTGAGCAAACCACACTCGAATACAAGTTTCCAATCAAGACCAGTAACCGATATTAGGCAATGTCTCAGATGATTAGACCGGACAATGGTATACAATGATCATGGTTTTAGGTTATGTGTTGGTTTTGGGGTAAGGTAAATTGTGGCCTAGAATGGACACTTCCTTTCTTCTTCAAACTGATCCATTCCTTCTAAGATATTAGACACATGATTAGTACAAGATGATTAGCAAATCGTAATTAAGACCGTAGCATTTTCCACATAATTCATGAAATTTTGAGTATGAATCTTATTCATTATCAAAGTGAAGATTATTTTTTCTCTTAAATGATCATATAGGCCCTCCCCCCCCCTCTCCCAATTGTGTTGACTATTGAACTTAAAATAATTAACAAAATGTTCACACACGTTCATATGGTGTCTGTTCTTAGATCCAAAGCTAACTACACAAGGCCAGCTTACTCATTATATCTAATCGAAAGCCTACCACAAGTCGAAGTTCTTGCAAATTCAGTTTGAGTATATTCATGATTCCATAAACTGCATGTGGTCCGAGACGACCCTAAACTACCGGATGATGGTGGAGAGATACCCAAATCTCAAGGAAGAGGTTGGCGGTTCGAATCCCGGCTGTGAAATCTCCTCTCTACCTGACGGAAAACTTGCCAGGTGGTCAACTGCCTCCTGTGCTTTGGCGCTGGCCTGTCGGCCTTCTGTCTCAAAAAAAAATTAAATAATAATAATAATAATAAACTGCATGGATCTTTCACTTTCACTTTCACTGTTACGTTTACGTTTACTTTCACTTTTATGTTTACTTTCACTTTTACGTTTACTTTTGCTTTCACTTGTTGACGTACCCTTTAAAAACATTAAGTGACCTTTGGGCAACCAATTTTAATTTTCTTCCTTTTACTTTGAGGTAAAAAACAAAAGTAAAATCAAATCAGTACCAGTATATAGAATGGATCAACACTCATTCTGTTGTAACATTCATTCGATCAGTCCATTCTTTCAAATTGTGTGATTTCAAGGGGCTTTCTCTCGCCGATTTGCAAAGTGCCTCAAAATTGTGGTTGGCGTTCACAAGACTTGTTATAACTTACAGGTAAAATATTCAGCATCAACACCATAGCAATTACCCATAGTCATTATCGAACACTGAATTGGCTAGCCAAATCGTATTCCAACCTCTCTCACGATGTCCAAGCAACGAGCATTTCTCACATGCTTCACATTGTTGTTGCTCATAGCTTCGGGGACATCCGCTCGAAGTGTGCCACAAAAAAAACTTGCAAAGAATATTGTGGTTAATTCTCCACCTACAAGCACAACATCGTGCCCGGGCACGCTCTTCATGTTCGGGGACTCACTCTCCGACACCGGCAACCTTCACTTGTCCGACCCATCCAACCCCGCCACAAATCTCGGCGATCCGTATGGGGTGTCGTATTTCAAGCACCCCGCGGGTCGCTATAGTGATGGGCGCCTGGTCATCGACTTCTTAGCAGAAGAGCTCGGACTCCCATTCCTACCCCCGATCCAAACTCTAACAGTTGGAGGGGCCAACATCAGCAGCAAACATGGAGTCAACTTTGCATATGCAGGCGCCACGGCGCGCGCTGAGGCCGTCATCACGCCGTTCCATCTGCAACGCCAAGTCGCCCAATTCCTCGACTTCAAATTGAACTCCACTGGACCACGATCCTCAAGCAACGACAGCGCTATCGTCGTCCCGTCTTCACAGGACTTCGATGACGCCATGTACATCATCCACGTCGGAGGCAACGATTTGTTCTATGCGTACACGATCGACGGGTTGTCACCCGCACAGGTCGCCGACGCCGTCATCCCTGAGTCGGTGGGCGCCATCGTATCATCGATCTCTAGCTTATACAATGCTGGTGCACGCAACTTCCTTCTCTTCAACCAACCCCCGCAGGGATGCGCGCCCGCCGTGCTCACGGTGATGGGCGCGCCGAACGCGACACGGGACGAGTACGAGTGCCTCGCCGACTTCAACATGGCCGCACGCGCGTTCAACCAAAGCCTTCACGACGCGGTCGAGAGCCTCCGCACTAGTAGCGACCACCTTGTCGAGGGCGCGAAGATCTACATCGGGGACTACTACGACGTGAACTACGACATCGTGAGCAACCCGGGGTCCTTCGGGTTTTGGAACGACACGATTTTGAGGGCGAGCTGCGGGGTGGGCGAACCTTACAATTACAATCCGTTGATCTCGTGCGGCCACAACGGCACGCTCCCCGACGGAACGGTGGTCGACCTTCGAAATGCCACGAGCCTCGCCGACCCCTCGCAGCTGATCTTTTGGGACGGCGTCCACTTCACCGAGGCGTTCTACAAAATTGTGGCCGAAACATTTTTGAGGGGCGATAACGTGACACCGTCGCTCAACTTGAAGCAATCGTGCCTTGAAGCACGACGTGTGCCGTGAATCGGAGGAGAGATCCATGCGTGTGTGTTTCGAGGGGTTATGTTCGTTATGAATCTTGTGGATTGTGGAATCATTTGTTTTTTCGGAAATAAACAATACAAGATTCGAATCCTTTCACATTTGGGTTTTTTTTTTTTTTGAGATATGCTGTCTTGTCAAAGTGACCTCTACATTGTTTGAGATTTGCATTGCACTTCATTCATGTTGGATGAACGGAAATGTTTTCTTTGGAATTCCATTTTCCCGTCCTCTTTGTGTACAAGTATTGGGTGTTTTTTGGTGTCCAATGATATAGAATTACATTACCAAGTATGGTATAATAATGGTGATCTATCAATTTTGAGAATATTACTAGTATTATCTAAAGTTGGTGCTAAACCCGATTGCTAAACATTGTTTTCATACAAATTTTTAAATTTAATGCTCTCCACATGTAAAGATCTCTCTCTCTCTCTCTCTCTCTCTCTCTCTCTCTCTCTCTCTCTCTCAAAATCCATGTGTTGGTTTAATTACACGAGTTTACAATTTCCTTAAAAGTAAACATTTCTGCAAAAAAAAAAAAATGTACTAAACAATGATGATCAAATGGTTGCATGTCTCGTCCATCCAATGGACATTAACTGATGCAATTTAATTAGAAAGAGAGTGTGCACATCATTGTGTTTGAATGTAAGTGTGGTTCCTCCTCAAAAGAAAACTTTGGGTGGAGAGCATAGTATACCTAATCCAATATACCACAAACAACATGGCGATGATGGTGGTGGACATTGCCCCATTGTTCCTTGTTGTTTGGAAATGTGAGTGATTGGCAGGAGTAAACTACACTAAATTGTCCTATTAGTGTGAGTGGTTGGCATGGGTAAACTACAATAAATTATCCTATTAGTGTGGGTGAAAAATGAATGTGGGCCACACCAATTTTATGAACAAGTGGAAATAACGTGGGTCCAAGACCCCAAGCGTCCCTCTAAGTCATCATGAAGACTTTCGACCAACACATTAAGTATTACATAGTTATAGGACAAAAGTAGCAACCAATAAAATATTAATTTACATCATTTTTCTAGGAAAAAAATTAGGGTGGCCCACGCTAATTTAAATCTAGAGATTTGACGTGGGTGAAAATTACTGTGGGTTCAAGTTCTAGAAAATTACTGTGGCCCACAGTAAGAGGACTGTTTACTGTAGTCTCTGACATGCAAAACACTCAGTTGTTTCCGAATAACCAGTTATTGCACACCCCGATGAGAGCACGGAGGAATGATTCATTGTTGGAGGAGTCGCAACTAAATCACTCCGGAGCTTCTAGAGCATAACAAGAGATGCATTTGTAAGAGGAGGATGCTGAGAAGAATTTTATTTCCCGGGAGCACAACAAGCATCATGGCACTGTGAGAGATCTACCAGCTTTCTCAACAGAAATGGCAGCAAAAAACGTCTGGGAGGTCAGGCTTCAATCCGCTCTCAATTTTCTGCGAGGCTTGAAGTTTGTTGCGCTGTTGAAATTCTGTGTGAGAAAGAGAGATCGTTTCTCTCTCCCAGAATTGATGTGGCTAAATTTTGTGCTTCAATTCTGTTCTGTTTTTCAGGGTTTAGGTTTCACAAATGGCCAACCTGCTGGCTCCATATGGGAAGTGCGTAAAGTCCAAAGAGGAATGCGATACGCTGGCCTGTATTTACTTTTCAGCGGCCTCACATATTTCTACACAAATATCAGGTTCGGATTTCATCTTCTTTCATCTTTCTTTTATGTGTATTTTGAGGACGAGTCGGTTTTGTATCTACTGCGACTCTTTGATTAGGGTTCATGGTTTTGTCGAGTTAAGCTTCCCCTGAGCGAGTATATCCAGGAGAATTGGTACAGAACAATAAGGTTGCTTGGTTCTTTGTGTGTTTACATGAGTTGAATTTTTGGATGTATGTGCGGGATGCATGGTGAATTTGGTGCAGCACGAGATCAGGAGTGCCGAGAATAAATCAAACGTATAGCTCGTATCCTGCTGGAACAGACATCCTTTTTGACGCCACTGAGGTGAGCTACAACTCTCTTTTGCTTCACCTGCACTGCCCAAGTGATTTGTATTGTCAATTAGGGTTTAGGGTTTTTTATCGAAGGAGTTGTAGGATTTGAGATACCAATTTTTTTTTGCAAGAGGTGGATTTGAGACTGAGACCACCGAGGATGCACTGGTTGGTGTGAGGGGTTTTGAAGGTCGTTTCACAGAAGGGTGGCATTGAAAAAACCCTCCTCTTTCAGGGGACCTTCAATTAATTGTCTTACTTACATCACAAACCTCTGAATTCATATATCAACAGAGTTCTTATTGATTCAATGCCAATCAAATATAGGGTTGCTATTTTATTTCTCTGGTTTGTATAGTTTGTAGTAACCAGACCTAAACGGTTGTGTTATCAATCAAATCGATGTTGAATGAAATTTTAGTTAAATGTTCAGTTAGCACTGAAAAGATATCGAACCCTGAAGGGTATATACCAACACTGACTCAACATTACAACGCTGGTCACTTGCATATTGAGATGCTACCCACATGCACGTAGTGACCCATATTTTATGGTTTACTGGTTACTTTTATCTGAAGGTTTTGCTCGAACATTGATACTTACAAGGATATAATTCATGTGGTGGGATATTGATTGGCCTGTCTTTCAGTTGTACAAATCAGCAATAGGAAACATCTTTGAGGAAGAGGAGTGGGGGCCCCTTGAGTACTCAATAATGGCCAAGCATTTCGAACGCCAAGGAAAAACTCCTTACTCGTATCATTCAGTAAGTCTTACTGCTTCGTTCCTACTTAATTGTATGTTTCTTGAACTCAAGCATCTGTACTCTCTTTTTGCATATCTGTTCTTTGGAAATGCTTGCAACTGAATAATTCATACCTGTTATGTTGAGATCTTCAGATCTTATTCCTTTAAGAGAAAATTACACCACAACTGGACACATTCTTAATAGTGTTGCAGTTTTCTAATCTGGGAGGATTGAATCAGCACCACAATCATGCAATCTGTTTTGGACTGTCACATGTGAAATAAGAGAGACCATTGTTTCTTCGTACTTAGATAGTTAAAGAAGTGTTATTTTAAACAGTTGGAATACCTATTTGCCATTATTATGAACAATAGAATGGGGTGCCTTGAACCCAAGGGCTTGTACAGATCCCATGGGAACTCCAAGATTAAGCCGCCTAAGGCCGGAATAGTACTCAGATGGCTGACCTTCCTAGCACTTGTTTCCAGTGCACCCTACCACCTATGGTCCACCCAATCATATTGGAGGTATCCCGGTGGATTGGACATTTCAATTAAGCATGTGGGAATCTAAGGGCTTGCCCTTGGGGAGATAGGTGCTAGTTGGCTTGTTTGCACTCATTCAATGTGTTCACTTTCAAGTGGAGGCAATAGTCTTTGGGGGCCCTCTAATTGTTGTAATGCCCGTTTCGGAATCACATATAGACTTGAACCAACTCGAAAATGAAGAAACAAACATAATTCATGCTGGTGGCAACATCGGAGTCATCTTTCTTTTCTTTCTGATCAGTAGAATGGTTATTTGGTGTAGTGATTTTGACTCTTCTACTAGCTGATTCTTGTGTTGGTGAATGCAGCAATATATGACACATCTGCTTTCAAATGGTCAGCTGAACGGGCCGTTCTGATCAGACTGTCACCTGCATTGCATTTTGTCTTCATTGTGCATACACTACGTGGAGACAACTGTTGAGATTTGCCTTTTCATTTACCCAGCTGATTGGATTTCAACAATTTGTACACTCTAAACTCCGTAATATCAACCTCCATAATGTCACTCACTCTCTAATATCCCGAAACCCTAGAGAACGGATGTTCGTAGTTCAAATCTCACTCCTTATTGTCACCTCTCTCCCTTATATCACGAATTTTGTTATTAATGCAAACCACCAAAGTAGTCAACCCACACCCTTGCATTGTGCCATGTGTCAATATGTGGAGTGTCACCTTCTTATTCTTATTGTCCTTCTTCTTATGCCACTTGTTAAATGTTGGTGCATGCATCCGCCACATCGCCCGGGATGGCAAAGCAGAGTGGACCACACCACACCATTTAATATGTTGCACTTTGTGTTATTCCATAGTGTCACATGCTACACTAATTCACTAGTATCACGCATCCATGTTAACACTACAAAACTCCGTAATATCATGTGCACTTTGGTTGCCCTTCCCAGTCACATAGACCCTCAAAGTGGACAAGGTTGATCATTAACATTATGTCTCCTTCAACCATTGGATACTATAATAAATGTTCATGTTGAAGTATGTAGTTGCCCACTTTGGGGAAAAAACAGGTGTTGGAATTGGTGTCGCTAACGGAATTGGGTACTTCTACCTTCAAGAACATGAGCCTAAAAATGGACACATACGATGCTCCTAGGTTTGGTTTCTAAAATGAAGAGATATGTTGCATATTAGAAGATTTTGACCATTTGAGAATTGGTGTCAATTTTAGGCTCACACACATTATAGGCGATGGCATGGTATTAGTCAAGCTATGGATCCATATTAGACAATATTGTATTAACAATGATATCAAAGGACCTACCTGATCAATATCAAATTGTAAACCGGACATAGGTATATGGATAATTGGTGTGTATCATAACATGAGAGAAATTATGTGGACTTTAGTCAATGTATGGATCAATACCATCCTAATATTCGATTGATGCTAGGATAACTTTACCTACTTTAGAAAGTTATTGGATGGTATATAGACCTGAGTGATTTCTAAAACAAAATAATCCTTGAGCACCATTTCTAATGGTAATTAAAATAATAATGTATGATTCTAATTGTACATACCTGATTGGTATTATAAAAATATTTATATTAATATTAAAAAAAAGGCAACTCATGTTCAACATTGGTTTTCATCCCAAACTTGGGTTGCCATTGAGGCACAATGGATGTTGTACATTGGGGAATGTGCATGTATTATTTTTATGTCATCATATAAATATTATAAGGATACAAAATTGATAATCACAATAATTATATCTTCGTTAAAGATGTCCATGTTGCATTATGCAAGTGACATGGAATCAATATTTATGTGAAAAACACATGCATAAGGAATTCAAATCCACATATAACATAAGTTTTGGACCCACAAGGAATATACATAGTACTTGAAACATATTGGAAAGTATATAATTTCAACAACTTAGATATCAGATATCGTTATCACAGATATGGACGATAGTGACAATGTTTCAGAATATAAATATGTCAATGACAAGGCAACTATTCAAGTGACGATGTCGTAAATTTTTTTATTGTTGTCAACAACTCTAGCCACTACAAAATGACATGTTACTCCTGTCATGTTTTCCACTCCCTCCTAGAGATTGGATATTTGATCTGCTAAAATGTACACATGTTGCACACGGGACAAGGCTTGTGGTTTGCACCATAATGTCGCATGATGACAATACCATGGATGTCAAAGTGATCAAAATTGTCTAGCTTTAACCTTGTTGATGAATGTCCTCCAAGTGAATAACGTGAATGTTTTGTACACATCATTGTTTAAGTTCGGGCATTGTGTGGAGAGTATAGACAGGTGAAACATTGAGTTGCAAACCTCAAAAGTTAAAGACAAACTTGGTGTAAATAGAATGTGATGAGTGTATGGAATCCACAAGGACCCTCATATCGCCTCCAAAAGGCATAGAAGGAAATTGTGGGTCGATCTCTTGGCTCCAATCAAGTTTGGAAGGAATTATTAGGAAAGTAATATTACAGTCTAACCTCGTGAATACGAAACTTGTTTATACGACACCCTCGATATTACGACACATTTTTGCGCGACCAAACTTTTTAGTTCAAAACTCCCTCTTTTATACAACCACGTCACTCGATAATACGACATTTACAATCTTTGTTTTTTCATGTTAAAGAGGTAGTTAATGCTAAAATTCCTTTCATCTATGTTATGTACATCTAAAATACATCCATTTTCACTTGGGAACTACTTGGGAACTTCACTTATCATTGGGAACTTAATGAGAATTAGGGTTACTAGTGTAGAATGGACTTGGTTAGGGTTAGAGTGGCCTCCTTCCTATTCTTTTGTCAGATTATGAGCTTGAAGATGTTTACAACATGGATGAGATTGGATCGTATGTTAGACCACATCCTAATAAAACATTAGCACAAGGGCCAAAGTTAGTAAGTCTTGTGGTTTTTCAACCTTGGAATTGAGCAACATGAATTTGGTATTCCTTCCTCCCAATTTACAACCGTAGTTCAACCTTTGGATCAAGGTATAATAGCATCTTTCAAAATTCAATACAAGAAGAAACTTTTGCAGTGGGTTTTATCACAGTATGATGATGCTACATTGAAGGACTTAAGGAAGGAGGTGCCCAACATCATACATCCTATCATGTGGAGTTATGAAGTATAGAGTGCGTTGGATGCACAGATAGTCAAGAATTGTTGGAGGATGGCGCATATATTACCTGCAACATGGAATGTTGATTTTACCCTAGTTGATGAAAGGGAGAAGAATAGAATGCAAGAAGAATCAGATGAACTTGGTGCTCTGATTTCAAAGTTGCGATTGGGTGATGATGAGATGTCAATCGAGACTTGCATTCAGACAGAAGAGGAAGAGATTACTAAGCTAGAATTGAGTACTGATGAGTTGGTGGATGTTGCTTTGGGAATCAATTATGCACAAGGCTTTGATCTTAATGTTGATCTACATTCAGTAGATGTGGATGATGTTGCTCCACCTACAGTAAAGCTTAGTGATGCTAAATGTCATGCATGATTGTTGTCTAATTTCTTATTAGACAACTCTTTACATTTTGGTGTTAATGAAATTATTAGTTTTCAAAAGCTAGTAGGGAATTTAGATAAGATGACAATTGCTAACTTGGGTAGGCACCACCAGAGATCTTTGAACTCCTATTTCAAGAGTTCTTGAGAATGTTTGTATTTGTTTGGAGTTATAAGTTATTATTTAATACAATCTATATTGCTTATGTTTTTGTATTCCCTCGATAGTATAATAGTTTTACGCCATTTGTCATATTAATGAGAAGACGACACCTCGATAATACAACCTTTTTTGTGTTTCCCAAACATATCATACTAAAGAGGGAGAGCAATACTCAAGAGGATGAAATAGAATAGCGTGTAGAAGTGCAACATGGTTCAAGCTAGTAACATTGATAACAATCAACATTCCATGAAGCATTGTTTTGAGCCCTATAATAACAAACATGTGTTTCAAATAGACCTAAATCGTGGAAGACACACATGAAAACATGTATTCGCACATGGGTTAGCACAATGTGACAAGGAAAATTTGTGCAATGATTCAAGTGGTGTGTTGTTTCATACAAGTGGGTACACAACAATCAATGTATCATGAGGTTCATACACTATGGTAACTCTATTAGCACTACTTAGTGTTCACCCTAACCCTTGTCCTAATCCTCTATCACCACCCTAAACATCTATGTAAACACACTATTATAATCTTCACCATCTGAAATTTTACTAGAAACTTAAATTGAGGTTTAGGTATTGTTCCCACCTACAAGACTTGCATACATTTTGGGGTATCATGTAGTATGTGTCATGAATCAAAGAATTATGAACCATGTTACGTGTTTCATGTCATGAGACACATGGCCCATAATCTATGTTGCACACAAGCATGTCATGATGGTGTCATATTCAATGTAGCAAAGAACAATGCCGTTCTATAACACTATGATCCTACCTAACATATCGTACACCCACGGGAAGTGACAGCGGTCATGCCCATGTGCATTTAGCTGACAACCTCGAACATGGTGTCACAATTAAGACTACAATGATAGAATATGTTAGGCATTTCATGTCCCATATGGTCAGAGTAAAAACCTTTACAATAGATTACATTAACTCTTAAGTGCCTATTGAACCCCCGGGGAAGTCACTCCATTGGTCAAGTTGACGCCATGTGCGATAAAAGTGAATCTACTTTTTCTAAAGGCATCACCAAAATGGGTCTAATTTTATCAAAAAAAAATTCCCTAGTAGATATATATGGTATCTATTACATAGTAAAAAATGGAAACCAAATTTGATGATCTCTTTTTTGTATAAAACATACCGTTTCTAACTAGAATGACGCAGAATTGAACTAAAACAATTACTACAAAAATGAAGATGACTAAAAATTTCGAAAAAATATAAAAAAGATATTATCAATGGTTTTGTATCTCTAGTAAAAATATCTTCATTTTAAAAATTATTTATGATATATAATATAGGGCTAGCAAACTTTTATTGCACGTAGTGGCCTAATGTGCATGGAGTGGCTTCCCCGGGATTGAACCCAAAAGTGGTTGTCACCTCACTTTAAACATTGGCGATAAAGGGATGATGATGCCATCAACTTCGTGAAGGTTCTCAACTTCCTTTCAGCCAACAACCTCAATCAACCACTCCATGCTCATTTTAATTTATTTATTTTGTCATTTGAGCAAATCTGAAAGGTTGCATATTGAACATCTTTGAACCCTCCAATTCTCAGAATCAATAAATCAAGATATTCCACCTTGTAAGTTATACCAGGTGTTTGAATATAGACATTCTATGAATGGGGTCATCTTATGCTTGACTACTGTCAACATACCAATCGCAAACTTCCATAGGCAAAATTGTAACATAAAATTTATAACATAACAAGATAAGACCAAAATCTTCAATTAATGTCACAATAATTCCATAATTGTGTTATTCTCTTGTATTTTTTGCCATATCATGTTACAAGGCAAATTAATACTTAAGGTTGATATATTATAGGATAATCACAATATACGTAAAGACCTAGCCTTAATTTTTGTTTGTTAGGGCAAGGCACCTCCTGTCGCATAATCTCCCCCCCCCCCGGTGATTTTTTGGAGGGCATTTTGAATTCCCATAACTCCCACTAAATGACATCATTAGGTAGTTTGGCGATAGAGGCACTATATAAAACGGTAAGTGTCCGCTGCTTGTAATGGTTGCGCCATGTAAGCTAACATGCCAATACAAAGCCAGTGAACCATGCATTTGCAACATATAATTGCAGGTTTTATTTGAATTTAGACAATCATTGTGGACAATCACTAGTAGAAAAAAACAGTGACTAATTTAACAAAACTCAACATAAAAGTGTTGATTTTTTTTGTTGATTAGGACGTGTTAATTTGGGTATTTTTTAACACAAAACTGTTAATTTTTTAACAAAAAACTGTCAAAGTTTAACAAAACAGTGTTTCATTTTTTAACAAAAAAGTGTTTATTTCATCACCTAGGCGGTGCCACGTGTCCAACAATCCAAATGCCACATGGGTGGACACCCATGTGTCACATCACAACAGCCACATGGAAAGTGAGGCCTCCCGGGTTCGAACCGGAGACCTCGTGGTTAGAGGCCAACGCTCTTGCCAACGCGCCAACCACTCACAAGTGACATATATTGGATTTAGAATCTACTTAACTAGCTTTCCGGGTTTCTTCCTTTTTTTTAAAAAAATCAGCAGACTTCAGAGGCGATTCAGACCTAGTAAAAACTTTTTTTTGGAAAAACTTCTAACTAGAAAAAGTTGACAAATTTGATTTTTCAACTTTTTTTAGTTAGAAGTTTTTCCAAAAAAAACTTTTTACTAGATCTGAATCGCTTCTGAAGTCTGCTGACTTTAATAAGCACCGAATTGTGTACTTATTCTTAAATCTACATTGTATATTGAAGATTTTTAAAGGTTTATAAATATTTTTAATAATTCAAAACTTTATCAAAAGATTCAAAAAGATTCCCGATATGGTAATTGCACTATCCAAATCAACAAAAAAGAATGACAAATTTTTGTTAATTTGGGTACAATTAACAAAAATTTGTAAAAATTGACGTTACAGTGTCCAAATTAACAAAAAATTGTTAATATTTTGTTAATTTGGACTCTGTTTTTCTAGTAGTGAATTCATCAATTAAAGTGTAGTATGACCTAAACAAAAGTAAAATTTAGAAGCTAACATTCAACTCAAATAACCATCAATACAAACAAGTTTAGACAATTATGACATGCACATCCATGCGAGAGTAGGAAATGCCCAAAAGTGTAAACATGTTGCTTTATCATGCAAGTGTAGTTTTCCTCATAAATGTGGAACAAACGTGTAGTACATGAAGTGACGAAAACTTTTATGGTGTCATATCATAAGGGAGAATATTGAGTCATTACAACAAATTTACAAAAGAATCAACCGTTCGCACAAATGGCTCAAGGTATAAATAGTCCTTCGCATTAGCCTCTCCTCAAAGGAGGACTTTGCACCTAAGAGTGATGCAGACCACAACCTACTGGGATCCTTGGTCCTACATTACACAATATAAAGTATCCACTACAAGAACTTCAACTAGAAGAAAATTGTATGAAGTAAGAAATGATAGCCCTCCAATACACAAGCCACGTCCATGAATGTTTGTGATTCTCCTCCAAAATTGGTGAAAACTCAAACAAATCGTTCCATATCCTCACTTGAATTTCCCAATGCCAAGGCTTGTAGAATTTGTCTTCTCAAGAGCCAACTTCATGGCAACTTGAAATTCTCAACAAAAGTCTCGATGTCAATCCCTAGTACACCCTAATGCATTTAAAGATAGCAAAAAAAATGTTAAATTTGAAGCCTAGGAAAGCATATTGCACTGCAGGGTCCCTCCTCTACCGGTACCACTATGATCACAAGCAAATAAGCTTAGGAAAACTCACTCTCCAATGCCTGCAACATACTAGAAGAAGTCATAGTCCAAAAATCAAGAAAAAGATAAAGACCGACCTTAATATTATGAGAGTTTGTGAACATCATGGTCATTTGATCAAATATCCATGCCCCAACCAGCTATTGGTGGTGGCCCATATTCAAGAGCATTACAAAAGGTCTTATCAATTGTCATGGCCTCGTCATCTCCTTTCTCACGATCTTGAAATTCATAAACAAAGATTAGTTTGATCCCCCTTCTCCAAGATAAGATTCATAAACAAAGTAGATAACTATTTTGATGAGCTCATGTGCTCTTCATTCCACCAAAATGTGAATTTGGTTTTTCTAGATCAATGCAAGTCAAATATTAGGATTAAAGGATACCTTGACTTGGTCAACAAACCGTTCATGCTGGATGACTGGATCGTTTTTGGCATACGCATTGCACACCTATGTCCACAAAGCAATCCAGTTGAAGTGCCAAGACAAAAACTCGGCAATTCTTTCTGCATGCAATTAAATGAAACTTCAAATGCTCTCACCCAAAGAAAACAAGGTGATATGACCAATACATACCTCATGTTTATTGACAAACAACTCAAACCGTTCAGTTAAGCCAAGGATTAATTGATGCCACCTTAGCAAGAGGGCTCATGATAGTTTGGGGATGGTGAATAATAAACGTTGGATTCGCACAACTCTCCTCTATGAAATGGCCAACAAGTTGAAAGCACGCAGTAACCACATGTTACAAGGATAATACTCATAAGCTAAACAAAAAAATGTGCTCTATCATTCACAATCTATTGCTATAGAAAGGATAGTAGAACAATGCGAATACACAAGGCAGTTGTGGTTCAATGCAGGTGAAAACTAGCATAACATGAGAAGAGAACCTCAACTAGAAAGAAAAAAATTAAAAAAATAGAGTGATGACTATACAAGTACATAGTATACAACATATATTTGTAATGGAAGAATACTTGAAATCACACACTAAGCAAGCCAGCCAACACTGTACCTAGTCAAGAAGGCGAGTGGTTGTTTGGGGGGGGGGGGGGTTAACACTTCACATCAAACTTCTCGCAGTTACTTGTTCAATTGTTATGACTCCAAAAGCTCCAAGTCTACATGCAACTTAATGTGCCCATTGGATGTTTCCTCAAGTCCCTTGATCATGTCAACCCTCCTGCAACAAAGTAAATCAACAACTGGATTTTTTATTGTTAAAAGTTCATTGCATTTTCTTTAGAGACTCCATTGTAGATCCTTATTGTGATCTAAGAGTATATAATTAACTATTGGCCGTGGTCATGATGAGGATACCTGAAAGGTGGGGTAGAATCAATTTCAATAGGAGGTTAATCTAGCCCATTTGAATGATATGAGATTTTGTAACTGCGAGTAATTCCTTTCACCATACCCGACAAGTATTACTGTGGACGCTCAAGTCAAGAAAATTTCCAAGGCAAGTCATAGTAACATGGAACTTATATTCTCATTCCTCAAACTTTATGTTGGAGCATCCAACAATCCAAATAGAAGTAACAAAACCCAAGAAACACCTCCTGATTGTTGGAAGACTACTTCTGCACAAGTTGTCATAGTATTGTTCCTGTCAACAACTTTAAGAAAATCTAATCCTTGAATACTTCCAAAACAATTTGATGGGAAATGTAAGCATATCCATTCAAGAAGCAATAGTGACTCTAATTAAGTACCAGAAACCAAATCTTATGTAACCTTCATCAGATCATTGTAGTCAGCATACAAAATTCGCATGTGCTAATCTTTGATTTGTGGGTGAGGTCGATGCCCTTGTTCCTAAATTGTTTGCCAATGTCGTACACACAGTCCATTCCTCCAAAAATAGGTTGATCAAGATATAATTCAGGGGGGCAATTCGCATAAATAAGTCCATGTTCAGATTGTTGTGATGAGTCTTGAAAGGTTTTGCAGCAGCACCTCCAGCGATCATGTTCATCATTGGTGTTTCCACCTACATATAACAACAAGCTTAAAGTAAGTGGACGTCTGTCATAACAAATAAAGATAAAAAGGCAAAAGTGAAAACAATCCATGAGCATCAAATAAACTAAGGCAATCTTGCATAATTTTTTGGTGTCTAGAGACTCCTTTTTCTTCTTTTTTAAGTTCAAAATACATGATTTTGATGTTGTATGTTTGCTTAAAGTATCAATAGATACTCCTTGCTATAAAACTCCACCAACTATGCTATAAAATTCCACCCCACTTGCTATTTCTATCGAAGATTGCCGAATCTAACTTTGGAGGAGCACCATGCTTCCAGGTGAATTCCACCAAGACATAGGGAGCCCCAAGTCTTCATACATTTTCGAAGTGGCCTCTAGTTTACTACCATTGATTGCCCTTGAGGGCACAACAACCATAGCGTTTTCCTTGTTCACTTAGTCCTTGAGGAGATCCACAACCATGTTGATTGCACAATTTTCAACGCTTTTGCACCAGCAACAACAACAAGAAATTAGAGTAACACATAACCATTACAAAAATATTATTATTAAAAATATTACTAAGTATATGTGACCTTGATACGCTTAAGTCTTTGATTCTCCTCCAAAGTAGCTTGCTCATAAGTAACGTCTTTGCCGGAAATAATTCTCTGCATCGCGCATCTAGTCACCTCCATGTCTGTCTAATCATATCTATAAGATCACAAAGGTACTAAAAATGTTCAACACACAAATACCAATCCAAATTAGTTATCCTTTAGTTATGTGATTTTTTTCATGAATGTTTCTTACTTCTGGTATGATTTAGGGTTTCGGTGCCCTGTAATTTTCATTCCAACCTCCATGGATACCAAGGCACCACTAAGCCCAAAGATTGCAGTTTCATGCCCAAATTTGTTTGAAATTTTTTTCCCCATGAGCTCAAGAATATCCTTAGTAAGGCATTTGGACAGCAATCCCAAAGTATTCTTGTCGACATGTGTTTTGAGGAACCAAATCTTATCCTTATTAGGATTAAGTTTGTGTTTTGGACCCAAGAACAAGGGATGATGAGCACCATCATCAACACATTGACATGTGCTCAATCAAGCACTTGTAAGCTTGCACCACGTGAGGCAGATAGCAATGGACATGAGGTCTAAAATCTTCAAGGGCACAATGCTCTAATGTATACTTGTCATTTTTGGACTCCCCAGCTTGATACTTGAAAGACACAAATTATTAATTTTAGATTTAGAAACAGAAAAATGAAATATAATTAAAGAAGGTAAAAATCAAGGGTTAAGAAACAACTTTATGAACTCCCCAAATTCATCATAAATAAATAAAATAAAAGTGACGTCGGTGTTTCCTTTCTACACCGGCGTGAATGGGAGCCCGTTCCACTATACCGTGATCATGTTTTACCAAGCGTCACCGTATAGGTATTTCCTCCCTTTCAGGAGGTGGGCTCCTTTAGTTTACAAGAAGAATGCAATACCTAACCACTAGGGGGGGTCAATGGGGGGTTGTTTGTTGTCTAGTTTTCTTTTGTTTAAAATCAGGTATGTAAGGTATTTAATGGCAATTTGGTGTAGATGTTTCATAAGTGTTTTGATTTCTCTTTTGGGTATTTTGAGTTTTTCTAGGTCTTTGATTGGTTGTTCATGAATAGCCCCTCTAACGCCCGCTGTAATAGTGATGAGGGGGTTGACTTGCCACCCGGTTGTTTGGAGTGTTTGGATGAGTGGATTGTATTTCGCGGCCTTTTCACAATGTGCAGTGTTTGGGA
This sequence comes from Polytrichum formosum, assembly GCA_964035585.1. Classification (NCBI taxonomy): domain Eukaryota; kingdom Viridiplantae; phylum Streptophyta; class Polytrichopsida; order Polytrichales; family Polytrichaceae; genus Polytrichum; species Polytrichum formosum. The sequence continues at coordinate 28,299,156 of OZ037940.1, read as the reverse complement.
ATCTGTCGTGGCAAACCAAATTCATCACAATGTAATGTGATTTTGGAATCCATGGTCTTAGTTAATTTTGATGCCCCTTTGATTTTGAAATTCCTTGTGCAAAAGTAACCAAAACGAAGGTTAATGCCCTAAGGGGTGTTGATCTGGCACTTAGCTTGCCCAAGCATCATTCACTCTTTGAATAGGAGTATGTCTAAGTTTTGCACCTTTTTCCCCAAGCCAACTTCAAACGATTGTTGGATGGCAGTATCACATGCTACTTTAACCTCCGCATAAACATCATTTGATATAATCCTAAACTTATTATACTTTGATATAATCCTAAACTTATTATACTTTGATATAATCCAATCATTTGATATAATCCAATTTTGATGGCATTTGGCAGCTATTCGTGCTCTAATGATCTTACCAAACGCTCTCAAAAGGCTTTGGAGACTCAAAGGTGGATAGAAATCTCCATTTCATTTTGCCACTTGCAACATCCTCAATGGAAAGGCTAACATTGTGGTTAAATGCTTTTCACCAAGCATTGAAGGTATTCCTCATCCAATTTCCAGGTGGATGCTCTCTCTTCGACCACGTGCCTTCACATCGGCTACCATTTTTGGATCGAGGTTATTCCATCTTGGATCAAGATCATCCTCATCATCAAACTCATTCATTGTCAGAAAGCGGGTCACCACAAATGCAAAGGTCCTCCAAATCCTCTACAAAGTTTACTAAGCAAACCCTCAATTTCATGGACAAAGTACTCCCTACCTCAACGGGTCCTTATTTCCAATAATGCCTTGTCTCTAGGGCCTCACCTATTACACAACCCTTCAGAAGTTTTGTGATAACAGCACCAAGGGTGCATAATATTGAAGAGGTTGCATTTCCTTGAGAAGCAGAAACGAAATATTAACATCATTGATAGCCTATGCCACAACTTTTTCTTCATCAGTGATAATTAGTGTAATAATTATGCATACACATTCCACCATTTCCACCTTGTAATGTGGGCTTTACAAAGCAAAAAGCTGAAGCTTCAGGTAATGAGAGCCTCTTCAATAAGGTAACAAGTCGTGCAATATGTCCAAAGAGTTCCATAATTTAAGGCATCTGGCCCTGTTGTGGGCACATACAATTTTGACTGTTGAATCGGCTGAAGAACTGTCTCATCCAATTAAACAATTGCAAATCATGCAAACTGTCATTTCAGGTTTCCATATCAGAGTTGAGGTGCAAAACAGAAATGTTGACATGTGTAAGTACAGTATACATGAAAACGTCCACTGACACAAAGTTCTTATGAGAAGAGGAGCCCTTGAAAACCAGCACAATACAGCACCACGGACAGGTATGTGAATGATATTTGTCTGTAGGAGCCTCCAGATCATTCTGCCTGCTTCAACATTGTCTGCAATTTTAAAAACCATCCAGAGCCTCCAACTCTCACTTCCTGCTTCCCCACCATGCCTTATGGGCCCCCACATATTCAAGGGCTCCATATTATGATGAAAACCAGAAACGTTAGGTGTACCACCTCATCACAGGATGTGCATTTCAATTTGCAGATTCATGAAGTCAGATTGAAACGCAACAGGATGTATAGTCATTCAAATGTCAAACTTGAAAACAAACAAATAACAGCTGAGGCACAATCTTCATTTGAAATCTGAACAGACAAATTTGAGAGGGAAAAGGAGCAGAGCCATCAATGATTTAAGTCCCTCTGAAGAATTACTCACATACATGAGGTGTGCCCAAGAAGCACACAGAAACTGACCAATATCTACAGAATACACAATGCTCGTTTTAGTTTATTCACAGTGAGCATAATCACTTTTGAGTGTGAAAAACCTGGACTTCCACTCCTGTTTCCGCTTTCCGCCTTACATCTCTACCCTTGTGTACCCATTAAATGTGGGCTATCTTGCAGTTGTCTCCAGGAACATTGACAGCAACTTGAAAATGTGCGCTACAAATTGTGAGTGAGAGGTCTGCAACCACATACCCATATATGTCAATAGTGGATCCTATTCAGTCTGAAATAGATCTAAATTCATCTTCAGGTGTAGCCAGAACTGACAAGGAGTATTATGCAGCTATCATCAACTCAGATCATCTACCCAAACTGCTGCTATAGTCTTGCCAGTGTATCCATGTGATTACACTGTACACTGGAATACTGCATTGGTATTTGGAAAATATAGAGATGTGTAATAATGTAGGTATAGAAACATCTCGTAATTGAACTGCATGCATCAAGGAATCGTAAGTCCTGTGTTCTCACCTCTGATGATAAGGGAACCTCAACCTTGGCCATTGAATTGGCTCCACACTTAACTTGAGACAACTGCTTCAATTGTGAGGTAGAGTAAAAATAGATCATTGAGAAGGTCCTCAACAGAAAAAATTCCAGCCGCTACACCTAGTCAGTAAAAAACATTGACTGGTCAGTTGGACCATCCAAAAATCTGTGGGGAATTTGTACTTGTTGGTAAGTCTGGAACTGGATATCTGTGGTGCTTGTAAAATCTTGTGGACTCGCAGGCAGAGATAATTCTTTAAGTTGCTCTGCCTTCAGAGATCCTTCTCGCAGTCGCTGGTATTGAGCACGAGCTTGACGAGACCGCACCATAGACTGCACGGTTGTCACTGCCTTCTCCAGAGCAACCTCAGTTTGTTTTCTACCCTCCTTCAAAAACTCCTCATCATCATCCTTGCCTGGGATGGGTAGTTCCATACTCTTGAAACCCCGGAGTCCAGAACCTTTCCTTCGCCAACGTAGAACTGCCTTCTCCAAGATGCCAACCGACCACAGAAGCTTTTTGAAGCGCTTCCTAACTAAGTTGCCTCGTACTTGAGCTTGTAACTTCACAACTCGTTGTCGGAAGTTGAGGTAATCCTTGCGTACCTTCCAGCCACGGAACTTCTGCTGTATACGAGTGGCTGCAAGGTGCTGCTTCTTCTCATTGTGGCCCCTTTGTAACTTTCTTGCCATTAGGGAACGTAACTGAGTTGGGGTCATGCCATAATCGTCAAACTGTTCCAACTTGAGGTTATCCTCCTCCTGCTTGCGGAAAGAGTGCTGTCGAAATGCTGCCTGTATCAAAGCAGCTGCTCGTGCAGCATTGCGTACTGCTTGTAGTGAGTCGCGGATGGATACCTGATCCTCCGCTCCACTGACACTTCGCTTGATGCTTTCCCGTCTGTATAATGTTGCAACAGCATTATCACCAGCCATATGTGACATAGCAACATCAAGTGGATTTTCTTTAATACTCATGACAGAAAGTCGTCTTGTCAAGCTATTTTCAGCCAGAAACCCTGCAATTCCTACATGCCCATGCATTGATGCTAACTCTGCAGGAGTCTGGCCAGATGGGCATGAGGGTGTGGGGTCGGTCACTGTCCCTGCATCTGCACCAGCTCCAGTCAGAGCTATAACAGTTTCTTCCCTTCCATGAAAAGCAGCCCAATGAAGTGCAGTCCAACCGTGCACATCCCGAAAGTTGATGGGCACACCAGCTGCTAACATTGGAGCAATTACCCAATCATAACCAAGAGCAGCAGCCATGTGCAGGACTCCCTGTCCCTGTTCATCTAGAATTGACGCACCCTTACCCTCCTCCTGAATTTTACACAGCAACCATTTTTGCATTCGGTTCTTAAATAGCATTTGAAGAAGCCGATCCTGAAAGTTGACATCTTGCTCCTCCCCAGAGGTCCTTGCCAGCCGTGTCAGCTGTTCCCACTCCTCATCGGTATAAGATGTGGCAAATGCATTTGCACAATTCTGTTGCTTCAGAAAAATTGAGTCTGCATCTAAGTCTGTACTGCACACTGCACTATTAGACTGTGATTCTGTCAACAACATGCGTGTAAGCCGAACTTTCAATAATCGCTCCTGTTCTGCTTGATGCTCTGCTGTTTTATCAGTGCATACTCCTCCTCCAGCGCGATACTCGAATTCACGTAGTTCACTGTGACCTTGGCGATCTCCACAAGTTACATAGAAAGGCAACCTTCCTGCAGCATGTGGAGGTGCATTACATCTCAACACTCCTGACCCTACCACATCGGCGGGGACCTCAACCTCGCCAAACATGCAGCACCACTTGTAGTTAATAGCATTTGTAAACTTTCCCAAGAATGTACCCGTAACAAGAACCTTCACTCCTTCAGTTGCATACGCCCAATCTGGAGAGAAATCTGTGATGCTAAAACGCTGGTCAGATGAAACTGAAGTACTCAGACCTGTGTCGACTTGCATTTGAGAAATATTATACAAGTCTTCACCCAAACCCTGATCCTCCATGGTGGGAGTGCTCGGCCATCCATATGAAACTGGACCAGGAGTCAGATAACTCTGATTTCCATCTCCACTTAGATTACCCACCCATCGGTTGAAACTATCCAACTTTGAAAAGCTTTCGATATTTTCAAGCTTCGAGTACTCGACCTCTGAAGCATTCTTGTTATCCCATAGAGGCGATAGAGGTTGTGAATCAGACCTCATGTGGGGGAACCGCCTTTGGAAAGTCTCTGCTGCGCTCTTTATAACGTGCTCTTGGGTCACAGCACGCAAGCTGGCTTCCAGTGGGGTCTGAGGTTCGCGACCCAAACCTCTTGGAGACAAGGCATCCAATATACCCTTCGGCGAGGGCATTTGGGTAGTGAAAAGATCTTGGGTAGTACTGGTTGGTGGCTCGTGTCCTCCTTCTGATCGACTATTTGACATAAGAGTTTCCATAATATTCCGATGGGTCGACGGAGTGGTGCATTGCTCCAGCATGTCCGCCCATGTTGTCCCATTCATGCTCTCCTGCTTCACATAAACAGGAGCCATACTGCCACTTACAAAATTATTAACTGGCCCTCCACTGCTCTGCTGGTTTCCAAAACCGCCTCCCATATTTACTCCACCCTGGCTAAAGGATGGAGTGTTTCGACTATTTTCGAGTAGCTGATTCCAAGATGAAATCTCAGGTGCACCCCCTGTCGAATTCTGCCGTCCTTGACCACCAGCCAGATATGATTCTCCGCCAACCATATTTGCGTAATTGGAAGGCTCCAAGCTCGCAGTAATAATACCTTGACTAGACCCAGCAGGGTATAACTTACCACTCTGTGACGAAGACTGATTATTGATGATGTTTGGCATGGAGGATGACATGTCCTGTCCATTATTCATGGGCGTCTGCGAAGATGGGTAGTATGCACCACTACCAGGCCTTGGGGTCAAACCAGTGGGAGACTCTAACAGCCTCTCGATACCTAAAAGGCTAGATGAGTTTCCACCACCACTCCCAGAAGTCCAATTGTTGGAGAATCCAGATCCACCGCCACGGGGGTCCAACCCCGACCAGCTATTATGATTTCCCGGGGAGCTACTTCTGGAGTCAGTATTACTTCCTTGCGGCCGAGGAGAAATTTGGTCAAGAAGTGTATGCTGAGGCCCAGCGGCAGAGGAGGTTGACGCTCCAGTATCCAAAGAGGTAGCATTATCCTCCGGTTCTTCCGAATCTGCCACATCATCGTCATGCTCCAGCAGTTCCGGAGACCCGGTTGGGTTGGAGACCTCAATGGGACTGGTAGCAGCATGAACTGATGATGCTGGAGCTGCACTATTATGGCTATCTGTCATAGCAAATCTGCTGGCTTCCGTAACCTCCCTGTAATGCACAAGGACGATGTGCTCCAACGCTGTATCAAGCATCCAGTAACATCTCCTTTGAAAACTAGGATTATCCTCACCATGTGCGTAATAACAGTGTAGCACGTCCACACTTCCTGTCTTCAACCGCTCGTGTGCTTCTCGCACTGTTTTTCCGTCCTTCTTTTTCCTCCAGTTGTGTCCGTCTTTCCTAAAGTACCGCAACGTCTTCCTATCGAACAGGAACATGGAGCCACTACACGGTCGCACTGGTGGCACGGGGTTCAGCTTAAACCCGTACCTGTTGTAGTTCTTCAGGATCTCGCATACCTCCACTGGCCGTAGCCACCGGTTCTGCGCTTCCGCAATAATTTGACGCACATCCACCTCTGGTTGCTGCGCTTGTGCCCGTAGCCTCCTCGTTTCCGATAACGACGCCATGATCTTGTTGAACTCCTCGCACGTTCCTCACAACAATAATGAATCCTTACTTCCTTACTTCCTTCCTGCTTACCTATCTATCTATCTATCTATCTATCTAACTATCCACCTACCTCCTACAAACTAGTGAACTGGCCCTATCTATCTAAACACTAACCCTTGCTAAAAGGGAAGGCTGATGCTAACATACACCCCGCGGGCTCCGGTTGTCTACAACGACAAGCTAAGACCATTTTCCTGCGCCCAACCAACCTAACATACATCCAAACGGCCGCATATGATGCTCCCACGTGGTGCAGATAATAATTTCGGTACTCCACTTTCATCAACTCTCTAGAGACAAAGAGACAAACCTAAGAAGCAGACAATAAGAAGTCGTTCGTCCTCTCAACACATGCTACCAAAACACACAGGAAAACAGACACAACAAACCCTTGCCCCACTGTATAAATCCGTGAAAAATCCACTAAATTCTGAATAAATTAGTTCTGCAACGGCGGGAGAGATGGATCGAGCGTAAGTACACCCCTGGATGTTAAAACCAACGGCTTTTAAGTTTTCTGCGATCCGGCAGCGACCGAAATCGCCTTAGACTCACGAAGAACGAAGAACGAACGCCTCGAAGGAGCACCCGGGCAAGACCTTCGTCGCTCCCCCCTCTCGACGAACCTTCCACGCGACCAGGTCCAGGGTCGGGAGCAACGAACCTCGCGACACAGGGTCGTCGGAGAGCACCAGCTCCAGCCGAGCCTCGCGATCAGGGGTGACCCAGTAGAACCAATCTTGCCGAGGCTGAAAATCCGAGCCTCCATCATAGGCTCGGCGGACAGAACCCAACGTTCCGAGCCAGAACCCGAGCCTCTGGTTCGGCTCCTACGCCTAGATCCCTAGGGATATCCCCTAGCCTGGCAGACCATTTAACCCGATTTGTGATATCCTGTATTCATCAATTCCGTAGCGCCTTGTTGCGAATAATCCCAGGTGGCAGAATGGGTGGAATCCTACGTGGCAGCCTTGACCAAGCTATAACCAGTTCCCCCCCCACCACCACCAATTCCACTCACCTAATTGCTTTCTTGACATTTTATAATCTTAAGTGTCTTCATCAAATGATGATGTTCCGTCTAATTAATTTGTGGGCTTTCCGGCCCGGGAATGTTCGATTTTGTTTCATGGAGTTTGAAGTACTTATGAGAGCTAGTTCGAGGAAAGTGAGTGGGGTAGTGTTGCGAAAAAGGATGAAGTCACACTCCGCCACCCTTTCGAGTAAGGGAAGAGTTGACCCGGAGCCATGGGCGGTCAAAAGTTATGGTATGGTAACCTTAAGTTGACCAAAGTTGCAATTTAATTGGCCAAGTGAATTGTCTTATGAATTCAATTTTGTTTATATGTCATGTTTATATGTGTTTGTATGTGCATCCGTGTTGTGAGTTGACCCAATCAAAGTGATGGTGAGAAACCCTAATTTTGTAGGCCCGACCCAACACACCATACTCTGTGTTTTGTTGTAAAAAATCAAGTTGGAAAGAAATGGAACTTTGAGACTAACATGTGCCCACCTTTCCATTGATACTAGAAGGTGCGAGATCCACGTGGCTTGGAAGGGGGCAATAGTCCAGATCATTCGTGCTTGCATATGAGGGAGTCAAGGTTATTACAATTATTATGGGAGGTGTTTCAAGGTTTGTCTTCTAATACTAACATGATGTTGGAATTCTAGTAGTTTGACTGTATAAAGTTTTATACAATATAACAATGCTTAGCTCCCAATTTTCATGTAAGAAAGCAAAGACACAACACTAGAGCATTCACTTTCCAATGTCTAGCAACTGAAACTAGGTGGTTTCTTGAAATTCATAAACAAGATGTCAGTTTTTTATTTAAAAAAATGCCTAGAATAGTTATTTCGACCACAAATGGCCGAACCTTGAAGTATGACAATTCTATGTAGAGAGCGACATATTTGACAACTTATGCTACTTTGAAGTCCACTCAAAGACAAAAGGAATTACACCTTGTTCCATGTTTGTGGTAAACAAGTTGTGATCTTTAAGTGGTGCTTAGGGTGCCTTTACATTAGAGTCCATGTCCAATAAACTTGGAGACATAGCCATTGACAAGGAGCATTTCAACGGATTGTTATGGACAATGTGTTTCCCTTGAGTTTGCCGAAACCAACTTGGGGCCGTTTTATTTGGTCTCGAGTCTTATTCATAGATATTACCCTTGTAAATGAAACCTTTCCTACATGAGAAAGCCCCGAGTGTTGTTTCTCAAAAAGAGAAGCCACCGTGGAGCCAAGTCATGCCTTCCATCCAGGGCCCCACTCAGTGCTCATTATAAGAGACACTCAACATTTAGTCCCTGAACTTTGACCACCTTTAGCCTACCCCCTCTAGAATAGGCATGTGAACTTCAATTGTAGACATTCAAGTTTCCACAAAATTTCTCATTAAACACGTTGTTTGCATTGAACTTCCTCATCTATATGTCATCCAAATTTAGAAGAAGAAGAAATTCACTAGTTGTCCCCACTTGAGAACGTTAGCCTTGCGACCTTCATATCTTCTCATATGTTGTTGAAACAAAGAGATTTTGCTTCCCATATCCTCATAATGGAGTGGGTTTCCATATTCAAGTGGTTGACCAACAAACATGTTGCTGACAATGGACTGAATTGCAATCGACATATAAGGTGGCATGAAATCCCAAATTTCTCTAAAATGCACCCGTGTACAATGTATAGTGAATGGATCTTCTCTTTGACTCGAGATTGGACCCAAACGTAAAATTTGATTTTCCAAAATTAAATGGAATATTATCCTCGAATTGAGACCGACAAGATATGACAGAAAAGCGATGCCATATTAGCACCACCTCATTTTCTCACATTTTGAACTCATGCCTATGTGTCCAATTTGTTACTCTCACAAATAGGATTGCTCGATTTTGGAATTTCCTTAGTATTGGACTCTAATGGATACCCACCCTTATATGTTCAATCATCCAATCAAACGTCAACTCAACATCACCCAAATTGTTACTTGATCGGAATCACGCATTATCTAACTAAAATATCATGTAAAGTGATGGTGTGCTTACAACTTGCTTTGATTCTTAGAATCTTACTGTTCATAGTAATAAAGGATTTGTCGTTACGGAATAATAAACCCTCTAGCAGCCTTCTACATATTTGATGCATTAAAATACGTCACAAACTCCCAAAAGGTCGTATATGACTACACGTACTATATTTATATAATAATTTGCTATGGGTTTGTTTACACTACACCGTTTATGATATTTAGTGTCACTTATTATTTGGAGTAGCAAGTAACATTTCATACCATAAATGGTGTAGTGACCAAGGATTTCTCATGGTCATGGCCTTTGGTCTAGAGCCATGACGAAGGGTACTCCATGTCATTTTTTGAAACCTTTGGTCACGGGATATAATGTAAAGTGAACAACCACTCTCAATGTTTACGCTGAGACGACCTATTTGGGTGGTGTCGTTGCAAAATTCAGGTGATCGTCAAACAATATCCAGTTTAAGACACGTAGGATTTTATGTCACATTCTAATCCATTCTCTGACAAAGTTAATTTGTTTCTTTTTATCCAACATGAAGCAAAGTGGGACTGCCACTCATTTTCAACCAACGAAAGCATTCAAACAGCAACGGTCGCATGTCTATCTTGGTCATTGGTAAAAATATGTCCTAAATACCTTTATTTTTGTCCTATTGGTGTTGGTTACAATTTGGAGTTTCATGCTATTTAATTTTTTATATTGAAAGTTTCATTTTCTACTCATGTGACATAAATAGCTAGTATGCATGGGTCTGCATGACAATAATGAGGTATATATTACTTAGTGAAGTAATATAAAGAAAAAAAACTACAACATTCCTTAACTCCAATTGATAGTCAACAATAATATGACAAATCACTGCAACATCATAGGGAATGTGCCAAAATGGTAGATTAATTTGTTTATCATTGCAATAATAATGACATTTACAACACAATTGTAGTGTTGTTGTTTTTCTTTCTTTTTTCCCCTATTTTCTTAGGTTCTCCAAATGTGTATGTTATGGTTCTCTTCATTACTAGTGAAGTGTGTGATGTTTGATTCTATTAAAATTATTTTTTACTCAAATGTAGATATCATTTCAAGCAACAATATTGTGAGTGTGGTTGAGTACAAGGGACAAAATGACTATTTTTTTGTTCCCCCCCCAATATATATAATATTTAAAAAAACACTACTTTTACATAAAATTTAGTGTACTAAATATGGAAATCATACAAATGTATATTTGTAAGCTTAAGTTTGTATCTTGAATTGTGGAGTTTCTTTTGTTCGAACATCCATGTTCAATTTGAGGTAGACTTTGATATTTCAACTTGGCATCGAACATGAAGTCTACGAGTCTCACAAAATCTTAAGGTGGTTTATTATCTTTTATGGTTTTGAGAAATTAGTTCGTACATTGTGTTGGATGGAAGTATGTAGCTCAAATTCACGTGTTTTTAAAGTCGAAGCTCTTATTGATGTGAATCATGGCCTATAATGATTGTCTGCATGGTCACCGTATATGTCTTCGATCACACCATTGATGGGAGGAAGACTTAGAGTTCGAAATGATTGTGCTTTGTCGTCGTAGATGTTCACCTTGGGCATTCAATAACTACTCCAAAAATGAGAATATTATATCTTGATACCGATACTACAATCTTATATTTTTGGGCATTCTAAAGATTGTTCGCGATGTTATACAATTTGTTTATCAAGATGTTTTCAAGTGACCCAAACAATAAATCACCAATGTCTTTTGGTGTTTAAAAAAAAAACAGGTTGTCTTGGATCCCAAACACTACATATGAAGATGTTGGAATTTTATACTCACAAAAAGCAACTAAATTAAATTTGGTCAAGTGGGCTCCAAATGACCCTAGCAGCGCTTCATGGTTCTAGAATAAATCCCCCAAAATGAGAAATTCATGTCTCAGACTCGAGACACTAAATTTCAAGATTTTTCAAATTCTTCCCACAAAAAATTGAATTAGTCAAGTGGGCTCCAAACAACCCCAGCAACGCAGCCAAGGCTCTAGAATAAATCCCCCAAAATGAGAAATTTGTGATTCAAATCCGAGACACTCAATTTCAAGATTATGGACTTTCAATTCTTGAAGGAAGGATTGGGTTTAATGGGGATTTTATCCTCTAGAAATTTGAAAAAATGTGAATTTAGTGTTTTGGTGCCAAGCTACTAAATTCAAAGATTCTAAACATTTATTCTCTTGGAGTTATATTGAGTCTAACATGGTCAAGTCGTCTCCAAACAACCCCACCAACACTTCCCAAGGATGTAGGAACATTCCTATCAAGTGAGGATCGGTGCCGAGACAATTTTTGTTTTTGGTTTTCCACATGCCGTGATGGCCAGTTTGGCGTGGCAAGGGAGCCATCGACCCTACCCCCGTCAGTTGATTGTTCAAGGTCGGGGAGCCATCACTCTACCCACACCATTTGAGACATGAATGCACATTCCAAGCACATGTTTGAGGGCTTCTCTAAATATATGCATTATGTCCTTAGACCTACGTACAAGCTCCTTGGGCAGGTCACCCTAGGTTTTTTGTGCACCACATGTGACTAAGGGCCATTTGCATAAGGGCTATTTACCTCCAAGGCATGATTTAAAAGCTCATGATAACTACTTAATTTTCTCTAAAAATGACTTATTTTATTCCACCCTATCATTAGCTATATTGCCAATGTTATTCCATTTTTGGTAGTCTATATTCCTTATAAGTAAATTATAATATCGCAAAAGTATACACACTGGAAAGAAGGCCTAGGGTGGAAACACAACACCCACTCCATGGCAGTCCAACCCCAAGCCACAATGTGTTGTCAACATGTACATTGCCTTCAGTGACAAACTTAGACAATTGTTTTGCATCATTCCTATCTAGAGGGCATACAACATTTTTAGAATTGTAAGTCATAGTTATAGTGGACATAATTGCAACATAACTTTTATGTGGGCATTGTTAGGATTTCGCCTCCACCCATTGAACCCTCATCTACTCCTTTTAGAATGCTAGTAGCATTTCCACTTAATCCAAAGTTTGTGGACCTTCCTCTTTTCCTTTTGTTGCACATTAAATAGTGGATGCTAGCCAAGTCATGCTCCTCTAAACAAAATGCACCCCACAATTTGACCATGTATATAACAAATTAGATTAGCCTAAAGATCTTCCTTTGAGGCAATTGTCATGGTTGTGTGAATTGAAACCTATGTTTAATTCTTGCAAATCTATCTTTGGATAGGAAGATATTACACACTAATACCCTTGTTTCACAAACCCTAAATAACAACCAAAAAACACCACTCCCAATAAAGTGGAACTAAAATCCTAGGTGTTAGCAAATGAGAATGCACGATGAGGAAAACAATCAGTAACAAATGGTAGGAATTTCCATCCTTTTGGGCATATGTTGTTGTAATTTTCATCCAAACATCACGAAGCATGCATGCAAAACTAAGCCTACTTGGCATTAATCCTAAGCATAACATTATTCAGACCCATGACAGTGTTCTGTGGGACTAACAGTATTCTAGGGAATATATCCCACATTCAAACTGAATGTGAAAATACAAGGAATATTACTTGGAATACTATCAGTCCTGTCATGGGTCTGAATAATGTTATGAGGTCTTTGTATTGAACCCCTATATTATTAAGAAGAGAAAACCTAAATTGTCCACATTGAAAGTCTATCTACCTTATTTGTAATGGGATTATACACTTTTAACAATCCCTAAATTATGTGGAAGTCTTTTATAAATTTATGTCAAAAGGATTTAATCCTCCCTATCTTAGCCCGCGCGTAATTTCAAAAATGCACTAAGTGACCTACTTGGGACAAGCTTATGGATCATTTGTATAAATGACGTTGCCTCTAGAAGATGAAGGATGCTCTTGTGTGTCCGGATATTTACTTAGTGGAAAATTCAACCTCTAGATAGGACCATGTATGTTGATCAAGAAATGTACTCTACGGATGGAGAGGTGTATGAAATAATTGTATGCAAAAGAATAATAGTGAGGATGGTTTTATCTCGAACTTTGATCCTTGTTTATTTAGAGTTATAGGTCTTTCTAATTCCCATATGCAGGCTTCTATTATCATTTTAACAAACAAGTTGGCACGTCCATTATTCAAAGTCCAAGTGTGACCACCATTAATTTAGAATCTATCGCAATCATCATATTATGTTTTCTTTCTTTCACACAAGACATGACCATAGAGGTGCATAAATGCCAACATGCAACCTTGCAAAATCGGTCAACAACAAGTGGCTTCAACAATCTAGGATACATATAACTTGTCTTTACGAAGGCATGGTGAATGGTTTGATCCGTGCCTTCATGCAAATTACAAATCATAGGTCATGGTTGAAAGGTGGTCCACTAGTAAAGGCCATGATTCAATATCATTAAAGCTTAAGCTATTGCCAAGTGTGGAGATCCAAGGTCAATGGTCGAGCCATTCAATCTTATCTAGGAGTAGAAGGTCTTAACCAGGGGCGGAGCCGGGGGGGGGTGCTCAACCCCCCCTTGACATCACTACACTAAATAGTATATTTAGTGTTAGATTACATTCGGAGTTACTTACTCCTATATCTTTTTACTATTAATGTAATTTTTTACCACGTAAAGATGTTAATGTTCTATAATGTCCAACAACCCAATTCGACCTTCGTTGGTAAAAAATTACATTAATAGTAAAAAGATATAGGAGTAAGTAACTCCGAATATAATCTAACACTAAATATACTATTTAGTGTAGTAGAAAACTATGCCAAAACGATTACAAATTTTTTTTGGTTTTGTGACTGCAATATTAAATTGTTGGGGCATGTAATACACTGTTGGAAAGGTGTTTTCAAGACATTTCCAACGGTATATTACAAGCCCCCAAATCCCTAAAATTTCAGTTGGTAAATCTAAAAAAACATCTGCAGTCGTTTAGCAACTGCAAAGCATGCTGGTCAAAAGAACCCGCAATGGGAAAACGATTGCGGTTCTTTTTCACAATTTTTTCTACGAGTGCATTGAAGGAAAATTAGGCATATGCTTACTATCGGTGATGTCTATTGGCGATGATTGGATGGTCGATTTGATGATCATCTATATCGAAAAGACCATTGCCAAAGCTTTGGATATTATCGACATTATCAATTTTTTATAGGGATGTCAGCTCGATGAGTCCAAATCTCTCAATATTTAATCAAATTCGACCACCTATTGAAATTTGAAAATAAAATATACATTGGATATTTCCATATTTTGAGGTCAACCCCCCCTAGGTCAAAATCCTAGCTCCGCCCTTGGTCTTAACACCAAGGATTGTGCCTTGGAGGGCATAAAGTTGTTTGGTTCCACCAAACAAAAACTTGATTTGCCACGTGGTGCCGAATGTGACTCACATTGACTTGAGAAAGCGAACTACTCCACTCCTCGCCCAAACACTAGGGCAAAATTAAGCATGCATAGTGGAGTCATTGTATTATGCAGGGCATGGCGTGACACACACCATGTTAATGTTAGAGATTCACGACCCTAATTCCCAGTGGCACATTGTGAGGTTGCCACCTAACTCTATCAAAAGATGTTGGGCAATGCAAGCCATTACATGGACATTGTGAATTGTCAAAGTGGTAATTGGCAAACATGATACCTCTGCTTCAACGGACGAGGAGATGAAGAAGAAGTTCCCTTCCACCAACAATGTGGAGTGTGGGGTTTGGTTTTGCCATGATGACATCAAACATTGTGTGAATGACAACAAAAATGAATGTGTTATGGACTTGCCTATAGTACCCAACAAATGGCCGTTGAAGATAATAATCAACATCTCGAGGGAGAAGGTATTGGCTCTAGAGTATGCCACATTCCAATTGCAGCAAAGGAAGGCATTTTCGCTTTGTTGTAGGCTCTCAACAATTGGGACAGTCCCATCCCTCGACTACATTTTTTGTGTGCCACTAAACCATGATGTCCATCCAAACTTCAAGATTTTCAAAGATAGTGCATCAATCTAACAACACGAACAACATAGTACAAAAACAAATGGAATAGTGACGGATTTATAGACAGATACTATGTTGTTGGAATTACTGCCATTCCATATAAAGGACTCGGAGTGATCATCAACATCTTCTCCAAGGAGGATAACTCCTACCATGTCATGATTGGTGACATTGTGTAATGCACAGGCTTGGACTTCATCAAATTGTCTTCCGTGACTTTAAGAAAGAAAGAAAAATGGGTGTATTGCAAACACATGTACGAATGAGTGTTCAAACATTTTATTTGTCATGATTGGGTTACTCCAAGTAGAATACTCCTCTTGAAATTTTACCCCAGCTCCTCCCACGTTCAACACATATCTATTGTCTCAGTAAGCATAAACAATGCGAGCACCACGGGGAGGTCACTCCATTGTCAAGTTGAACACCACGTGCGAACAAAGTTTGCTACCCCTATATTACATGCCATAGATAATTTTAAAATTTACGGTATTTTTTCTACATATACATAACCATTGATGGTATTTTTTAATTTTTTAATATTTTTAGCCATCTTCATTTTTGTAGTAATTTTTTAGTTCAATAATGCGTCATTCTAGTTAGAAACGGTATGTTTTATAAAAAAACCATCAAATTTAGTTAGTATTTTTTACTATGTAATAGGTATTGTGTATATCTCTACTTATGAAAAAGATTGATTAAATTTTGACCCATTTTGATGATGCTTTATGTAAAAAGTAAGATTCTTTAGATGTAAAGTGTTCGCACGTGGTTGTTCAACTTTACAATGGAGTGACCTCCCCGTGGCGAGCACTTCCTCTCACTTGCTTGAACGATAAAAAAGGAAGCTCTTTTAGGGTTCGGGTTTATATTGGAGACCTTGACTATGGCAAGTTCCCAAAAACCATGTACTTTGACCATGGGTTTGTGATGTGAGTTACGTAGTAACTTTGGTTATGTTACCATGTTCATCTACTGTTGTGGTACATTTGTTTCATGGTAAGCATGATATCTTTCCATGCGTGTAGAATTATAATTTTTTTGAGCACAAATCTTTTTACTCAAAAAGGCAATTCCTAGGTGAATTAAGCTTTTTTTAGAGAGAGAGAGAGATTTGAATACGTAGACTAATGAATTTGGAAAAGCAATGGCAACATGGCTTTTTTGTTTGAAGCATCTGTATCACTGTTGTGCAACCTATAACATATCTATACTTTGGGGTAACTAAGGTAGGTGGCCTCCTTATGGACACTAATTTCCAACTCCACAAACATAGCTCAAATTCTTTTGACCATTGTATCAATTTCAGGTAGGAATTGCGAAACGCACATGTTTGGCATTCCAAGTTTTAGCATTGGAGTTGAGATGCAAAAGTCATAGGAGGGTTGTAGTGAAGATTCCCTTTCTTTTTGAGCGATCAAATACGTGACCATGTCAATTACGTTCATAGTTGAACCTAGACTGTCGTTGTTTTATTAGGCATGTAGTCCAATCTAATCATAACGTATGCCTTTTTGGTGTCCAACTCAACAAACATTTACGAATGTTGAATTGAATTGAAATTGCCTCATTGCAAATCTCGCATGTTTGTCATTTCAAATTAAGTCATAGACGGTCAAAGTGAAGAGTATCTTTCTCTTTAAGTGGTTAAATAGGTGACCCTCTCAACTATATTCACCACTGAACCTACGACATTGTCTATATCTTGAGCAAGTAGTCCAATCTCATCACACCACGTGTCTTCTAGTGTCTATTCTTTACTACAAACCTTGCCATAAAGAACTCAAACGAAAGATTATCAATATGGTTTGATGTGGCTCCAAGAACGGATACCAAAAAAAAACATGATAATCATTTTAGAATTAATAGGACCTATATGACCATTTAATGAGCACGAGAATCCTCTCTTTGAGAATGAATCAAATATTCATACGACCTCCAAAAATCACGAGGAACTAAAATGGCTAGGGCCTCAATTTATATTTGTTAACCATCTTGTAGTAATCGTGTTTTTCATATCCCATGAGAAGTGGGCTAGTTGGAAAAGTAACCGTTTAAGAGCCATCTACCTTGAGGCCCACGTTACCTTAATGTTGCGTGACCCGTGTATGGAACTCTATTTTTGGATACCTCGGGTGCCCACTAGCCTCGAAAGCAACTCCCAGTACAAGGGTACAAGGGCTTATTGAAAATGGTGAGAAAATACTAGTTACTCAATTGTGTGGCAAAAGAATATGTGCTAGAATCCATAGTTGTGTAAATTTCTCTCGGTCTTGGGGAGGTCATTGGCGAAAATCGTAGAAACAATGTGCGATAAAAAATAAGGTCTAATATATTCATTGTAGATAAATTTTGCAAAAAACATACATATACTATAGGGGGTTTTAAAAATGATGAAACATGTTTACATGTAAAATATCATCACATATAATGGCCTCTTTTTATCTAGTCAGTACATGTAAAATAGCGTGGGAATAATCACTAGGGGTAGCGCGTCTAGGGTAGGGTTTGTGCTAGTGGATGAAAAAAGGTAATTTTCTGTTGAAAAAGCTTGGATGGATGACTTCGCATACTGGTTGGCTTGAACGTTATTGAACCAACGTATCCAATGTGGAGTTAATGTTCTCTACCTATGTGTTGGGAGGGAAAATTTCAGGGCGTTGTTTGAATTATCTTCTTTCCAATTTTCTTTGGCAGTACAAGTAAAATATGGTATTTTAAAATGATTCCCCCAAAAATTATAATTATTGATAGGGTGTATTAAAATACAAGCATTTACCTTTCTTTTGAAAAAAACCATACCTTATAATCTTTTATGCAAGGTAAATAGCCCCCCGATAAATAGGTCTTGAGCGCATGTGTATGCATTAATATAAGAGGGAGTGACCTCCTCGAGCTCTCAGTTCGAGGTGTTGAATCTTTGGATTATTTAGTTCTACATTAACCCTTAAGTGTTCTAGAGTGGGTTTGTCCATGCACAAAAACATGTAGTTGAGGTATATATTTATATTTCAAGTTAATTATGTCAAAAGTTGTGCTATATTTTCACTTGGTTTCAAGTGCCTTTTTACAATCAATTAAACATATGAATGTCGTTGAAGATACAAGTCTAAATACTCAACATAAGTGCCCTTGGATGCAAATACATACGTTGTATTTTAATCATCAATGTTACATAGGAGTTACTTTTTCTTCTTCTTGACATAAGACATGTATGAAATGAATGAGCTCAAACCCATACATATATTTAAAATATGAATTTTGAACTTGGCGAGGCTCATATAAATTGTGCATATGGACCCCATATGAATATGTATTGAGACCTCGTGTCTTTTAAGGGTTAAGAGATGATGCAACCTTAAAAGGGGATTTTTGTTGTGTTAACAAGAGGGCCTTCTTTGTCGGAATTGTCCCTCTTTAAGAACATGCATCAACAAGGGTTGGCAAAATGACATTTTTGGAAAGCCCTCAACTCATAGCCTTCCTTTTTGCTTCTATACTTCTATAAATAAAAAGTAACGCCCGTATCAAGATACCGGCGTGAATGTGAGCCCGTTAGCCTAATGTTGATGCAGCATGAGGTTTTATGCCTCCTGTGGGAGGTGGGCTCTAACACCATACTTCTATAACATTGCAATGTTTTGTTGCATGCTTGTTTTTTTCTCCCCCAAGTTGTCTTTTAAAAGTGTTAACTATCTTGACCCTTGAATCCTTTAAGGACCACAACTTTTTAATTTGTTTAATTTGTTCATATCATATTTTGAACAATCCATGAACCAAAGATCTAATTAGTCATCCCACTTGACAAATTTTATGTCATCCTTGCAAAGTAGGTGATCAAAACTTGGTTGCCACATTTTTGGTTCTTTTGTCTATAATATGGGATATATGAACGCAGCGGGCTAAATCACATCTGCGTTTAGCTAGGCCCCGTCTCTCCCACGCCTTCTTCACTGCCCAATCTTCCTACTTGCACCTGCATGGGAGCTCTTCCTTGTTGGGAACTAATGTGATAATGCATGGTCACTTAAGCCATGAAGCTCCTCTGGCATGCGACAGAACTCCATCGATGAACTTGGGAACAATGAAAGCGATGTCAACTTGAATATTTATAATTTTGACCGGGTATTGTCACATTGGTTCCCAACGAGGAGTTCCCACGCAGGTGCGGGCAGGGAGACCGGGTAGTGAAGGAGGCGTGGGAGGGGCAGGGCCCAGCCGAACACATATGTGATTTAGCCTGGGGCTATATGAACCAATATACATTTGGATATTTCAAGCTTGAAAAGTGACGATATTCACTCAGCAATTTCAAACAATAAAAAGACACGCAGTCCTTGGACAAAATCTTGTGGAATTATAAGTGGTCAAAGTCTTGTTCACTTTAGAATACGGGAATTTAAGTGATGCAAAAATAAATGAATATTATGGAGCCTATAATGAGCTTCTCATGACGTTTCACATCATTTCTTATCCATTTTTTGACATTCTCACTTCTATGTTTAGCAACCTTGTGTAATTTAAAGTGGGATTGTAACTCATTTCTCAACCAATGAGAGAATTTAGAGTGTAGTATTCATGAACATTGGTCACGAGTGTAAACATGATGTTATACTTTTTTTAAACATTCATTTTTATTAAAAAAATTGTAATTGTATCATATTTCTATTTGAGTGGATTTTGATTTTATTAGCTTTGTCTTGTGGGGAAGAGGCTTAGTGTTGGTATCTGAAATGAGGCAAATGTTTGGCCTTTGTCCTTAAGGAGTTGTATAGTTCATTCAATTAGAAAACCATACTCTTACTCTAAGTAAAAGTAAAAGCTATATTATTACCTTGAACTAGGTGCATAGGAACTTGTAGTTTTAAGCTAGCATAACACATTCCCGTTCACATGCAAGATAACACTAGGGCATAGCACTCTTGCAACTAGCTGCTTGTTTTCTCAAAAAATAAAAGTAAAAAATAAAAAATCTCAGTTTGAGTTCACTATGCACTATGTCCAATGACCAAAACATTTTTTTTATAAAAAAAACGACATGGAACTCTATCAATCATGGTCTTCAAACTGCCAACCGTGACCTATAAAAATCCTTATTTTTCTTTTGTACTTTCTCATGGTCCTTTGTCACGTGTGTACAACGACTCAATGATATATGTATGAAATATATAACACTATGCCTAGTTTTTGATACTCAAAAGTTGTCATGGAAGTGTTGCTCATTTTCTCGTGGTTGTGAGTTCTTCGTCACCATGCATGTTTGTAAAGTACAATATCTAAGGCCCACTTTATACAATATGTTTGTAAAGTACAATTGAGGGTTGGCCCAAACTCTAAGAATGTCAACCAATAGGATCGCTCGGTTTCATCAAATTTGCCCCAAGGGCTTTATACTGGGGTTGGCCCAAACATTAACTCATCTTATGTGACATCCTATGTGGCAAATATTTGGCACCAAATCTTCAAACTAGCTTGAAAGAATCGGGAAGAGGTTTTCCTTGGCTCGACCTCTCAACATAAGTCGGATTGGGCTCGTCCATTGGATAATGGACATCCCTACTGCCAATCCACAAAGGTTAATCCTCTTTACTAAACTTCCCTCACGAACATCGGACCTAAAATTAGGCCTTGTCACTTTACAAGTGATAGGTTGGACCCAAATTTTTTTGGTAAAGTTGGACTCGATTGAGGGCTTAATGCTTGAAAATTGGGTCGGTGCTCATGTCGTGTATAAATCACCCTAAGCTTAGTTGTCAAACGAGGTTTGTGCCGACTAAAGCTAGAAGGGTTGGGCACATGGCCTAGGCGGCCCTTGAAGGACATGGGTTGAAACAATAAAAAAGTAAAAAACAAGTGATCACAATAGTAAAAAGGTTAAATAAAAAAACTACTTACCTTCGGATAAAACACGTGTAATGTTTGTTGTGTTGAGGTAAAACACATTCTGCATTTATACTGCATTCTGTAGCATGTGTAATGGCTTGCCTTGACTATAACCGTTTTTTTGTTGTGTTATACAACTGCTCGCCCAATGACTAATTACAGTTGCAGGACAACAAAGATGGGCCACGTGCCCAACCCAAGAATCTAGGACTAGTTCATCCACTAGAGCATTGAAGGCCATCTACATAGTTTATATACTAATCCAACATGTTCCGATTTTGATTACCCCAAGCATGTGCATAGATTATGCGGAGTTGGGGCGGTCAATGAAACCATTCAAGAGTCTTCAAAAGAGCACCTTGGCAGACCTTGTGACTGGCTCACGTGAAGGGCTAAATTGTTCCATAAAAGTCAACATTTGATCGGTAGGAAAAACACCCACTGTTTAATAGATTCAATGGCACTCGAATGTGCTTGGCTTCAAACAAGGAAACGACTTTGTCCACATTAATAAGGAAATCACTAGGCATGCACCCGACTCGTGTGTCAATCACGTAGTCACATGTTAACAAGCACATTTGCTAGAATCCAAGTCTAAATATTGTATTGCAACTAATTGTAATGTTAAATTTTGGCAATACTCTTGCTCAAAATAACACTCGCTTCCATGAAAACTATGGAGATTTGTTAAACATAAGAGTTACGAAATACATGTATACCATTCGTTATTTCCTAGACATTTCAAGTGACACATATGGTATACGTGTCTTAGATGGATACTCTTTCTTTTTGCACCCACTTATTGCAAGACATTAAACACACAATTAGTGCAAGATGGTTAGCAAATCTAAATCATGGCCGTAGTCAATTGCCTCATCGCTTTCAACTCATATTCAAACCTTATTCATCACCAAAGTGTAGATTCTCATGCGTATTAAATACGTCCCCCCTCAGTCATGTTGACTGTTGAACCATGAACGGTCAACATGTTTTGAGCACGTAGTCTGATATCTTATAAACACATATCTTTTTGGTGCCAGTTCTTAGGTCCATGTCTGACCACATACTACTACTCAAATATAAGTGTATCCAAATTGTTGTTGTGTTCAGTTTAAGTAGGTCTACCTTATCTTTTTGGTATCCATTCATAATTATAACATTTGTTATACACCCACAAAATATGTGTGCCCTAACCCCCCTTAATGGACTTGGGGTCGTGTTCGGTTGCTAAATTTCATTGAAAAGGGCCAATTTACTCAAGAAAGTGGTGTGTTCACATTGTGCAATGCTTTGAGGAAATTAATAAATTTGGAGTTCATATTTGGAGTAGGAAATTTCTTTTCCAATGAAAGAGGGGGCATGTCCGCAATTACGTATGCTCGTGTTTATATCAAGTTTGATATGGTGGGTTTGGTATTGTCAATCTCATATGGCATTGTGAGTACCATACGAAGGCTCTGATTGACTTCAAATTGTGTGTACTATTTATCCCTACCATTTTGATAATACTCACCATTCGGATATTGAAAATCTCCCATTAGGTTGGATGAAGATTTGTTGCCATTACAATTGCATGGAAAGTCCCTCAAAGAGATACGAAAGAGTGGGTTTGATTCTTGCTTTGAGAGTTTTTTTTAATATATCAAGAGCTTGTTAGCTTGTCATGCGTTGGAGCTTAGATTGAAAGTTGGGTGAAACTCTTTGGATCTCTTCAGTACCATCATATATAAGTCTTCAACAATTGTCTCACATCACTGGAAGAAATACACAAATCTATCATCCTAGTAGATTTGCATGTTTTCCAATGACGTAGGATAATTTTAAAGTGGCTGAAGTCCATTACCCAAGACTCATATGCTTGTAGTGCCTCCTGCCATCTAAAAAACTTTGAGAGAAATCCAAGATCTACATATGGGACCCGCCACCCTAAATCCTAGATTGGCTTCTTCAAGGCTAAGCTTGGTCCACCCATTACAATATGACAAGCTAAAAAATTTATTAAAAACCCAACACCACTATTTGAGCATGGTAATTTAAGCCTCTTAAGAACTTAGATGACTTTATGAATAAGCTCTCAAACTCACGTTGTAGCCAACTTGTTGGGAGTTTGATGCCGCGACTGTACACATAACTCTATCGAGGATCGTGTTTTGGCTCATGTCATTGCAAGGATGGAAACGGAATCCCATTATGCCCAAATGAAATGGTTTCCTCCCCGTTTCAAGTATAGTGTGTTCATGACTAGATTTCCAATATAATTTCTCCAAAACTCTTTTACTAGATACTGTAAGAAGGGTGTTATTTCCCCCCACCCCAAAAAGATCCTCCAATGTTGCCCATTTCATACCAACCCTAGTATTATATCAAATGGCTCCTCTTCTAAATATCCACAAGGACGGCTGACAAAATTGCATGTTGTTTTACCACTGCAATACTATAGTACTACAAGGGCCCATAACTGATTACTGGAGATATTCTGCGCCAAATCTGGAGAAGTACAAGGCACTGCAATTTTTTTTCCCATGTCGGAAGATAGAAATCAGGATGATTGTAAATTTTTTGGTAATTTTATTCCTTAAATTGAAAACACCATGAAATTTTTGAAGTCGAAAATTGTCACGAACATATTACCAATGTCTAGAGTTTGCCATAACCTCTCACATTTTGAGACAAATTTCTCCTCAACTTAGCACTCAAAACCAAGGACATGTGTCATGGCAACATTGATTCCGGCATGATCAAAATTTGGTCCCGGCCTAATCGGAATTCCGGTACCCTACTTATTCATGATCGGGAATAGGTGGTTCGGCTCTACAAGCTTCACATGTGTTTGGTAGCATTATCAAAGAAGGTTCATGAATCTCCCTTCAAAGTAGAGGCGTTCATAACCAATCACTTAAGAGATTCTACGCCTGATTTGGAGAAGTATAAGGCGGTGCTGATTTTTCCCATGTGGAAGATAGAAATAAGAAGGATTGCAAGTTGTTTCGGTAATTTTAGTCCTTAGATTGAAATTACAATAACCTCCCGCTTAAGTACGCACCCATTTAAGTACGCATCCCGGTTAAGTACGCATTTTATGGCAAAAAATTTAGGGTTCAAGATTTATTAGTACGCACCTAAGTATGCACCTACCAGCTAAGTACGCACAAACCGCGCAGGTTCAAGTTGCGTACTTAAGCGGGAGGTTACTGTACAATGGATTTTTGAAGCCAAAAGTTGGCTCGAACATATTACCAATGTCTAGAGTTTGGCATAACCGCTCATTCCTCCTCGCTTTAGCACTCAAACCAAGACATATGTCATGGGACTATTGGTTCCGCCATGATCGAAATTCAATCCCAGCCTGATCGAAATTCCGGTACTCTATAAATTGTTGATGGGTCCTGATCGGGATTATGTGCCTCCTCTACTATACTTGCACATGGACGAGACGGTTGAAAGGCGGTTGTCATTGGCATGTGGTGTTGGAGATGGCTTAGGTGCCATCAAATTGAGAGCCAAATTCGGTGTTCCTAACGGATAAGGTAGAAATACCATAAACCGTGAACTACCCTCTACCTATGCAGTAGACTTCCATCAGAATAGTGAAGTGCCATTTCTGAAACCAATCATTGCGAGGCTGGCAACTTGATATACTTGTACAATCAGTTTAGCAAAATTTAGTCATGTTTCACTACCATCAATCACAGTTTAATGTACTCATGAGTTAACTAGTTTAGGTGATGTTATGTGTGGAAATGAGCATTACCATGCTCGGTTTAGGGAGAATCTAGTGAACGAGTAGGGGGTTTGACAAACTTTCCACTTTGAAAAATTATAGAATTTTTTTTTACAGGGAATAAAAATATGAAACAACTTGCATTCTTTATGAATCCTTCTCTTCTATCTTGGAAAATTATCTCATGATTTGAAGGCCATATCTTCAATGCGAATCACCTTATATTCACGGTTTATGGTATTTCTACCTTATTGTGCATTAGCTCTTAAAATAATCCAAATTTTCTTTTGGACCCACATAGTCTTGGACCACATTTCACGGTGGATTTACACTAGGGTCTAAGTCCAAGAAATACGGGTTTCAAAATACTCTTTACATGACTAAAATGTTGGACTCAAGATCGGACCCACACTCGATGTTTTGGTTTCTCAAATTGGACAATGTATTTTTTTGAGTCGGGATTGATAAGATTTGGTGGGAAAGTAATGCCACATTTAGCCCCACTTCATTATTTTATACCTCGGACCCGGAACCCCGTGTAAATTCCTTGGGTTCAATTTATTTTGCTCTTGACCGACAAAATTTATGGATTCCGGAGTTTACCCGGTCTTGAACCCTAGTATAAGCCTACCTTGAATAACACCAATTTTTTTAAGATAGCCGCAACAACGACAATCATTGGAGCGACGAAGCCACATACACATGATATTAAATACTTTCATCCAACTATGCACACATTCAATTAAAAAATCACAAATGTATTCAAATTGAATGAATTTCATTAACAACTTCACACTCATTAGGGAACACAACTAGAGGGTGGGAGGGGAGGTTCTATGTATTTATTTCAAAGATCAACAAACATGCATTTCCGATAACCACGATTAAAAAATGGAGGAGGTCCAATTGTCAATCCACTTGTTGCTCATGCTTCATCATAGAGTTGCCAAGGAGAAACATGAGTTCTATTTTGTAAAACTATTCATTTGGGAGAGGTTGGAGAACATGAAAAACAACCAAATAACAACCACATACTACCTTAGGGCCACTTCACACATGAGACTGAGAGCCCGTGACCATTACACTTCAAGCACTCTCATTGGTGGAAAAGGCGGAGCCAGTCCAAGTTCGCTTCACACTATGCTCGAGGGACCAACGGAGTACGTCAATGCAAGATGGATGTAATCAGTCTACATGGATTCCTACATGGCATCAAATGGATCATGTTTCATGGTCACTTGGACTACTTTCAAAACCCACCTCTTGGAGGTAGGCCTAACACAAAACCGGGAGATCATGGCACTCCGAACGCTCACAACCGTTGATTTATTTTATTTTATCATGTGTGAAGACCCGCATGAATAGAAAATCATTGAAATAGCATTTGGTTGAGGGCCCGGTCACATATGACTTCACACCGCACTTGAGGGTCCGTGACCACACTACATGATTTTGGAGGTGTGTTGGGACGGCCTTTGGAGACTTTCTTTTGGGCTCTCACAAATTCACGGTCACGGCTCTTGGCTCGTGTGTGAAGTGACCCTCACTCCCTTTTGTTCAACCATGGGAATTTAGAATCAGAATCCCGTGATGGTCAAAGAAGGCGCATGTTTGGATCACCGCCCTCAAGTTTGGGTCGCTTCTTGACAGGCGAAGCTGCACGTGATGTTTATTTTACTAGCATGGCAGACAGGTTGTGGGCCTTCAATACAGACATTCAAAGTTACATTGAGAATTGAACTAACTTTCCACCACAATCGATGAACGGGGGAGAACTGACTGCTCCGCTAAATTGTCCTTTTGGTGTGGGTAGAAAATTGTTGTGAAAATAATCAGCATAAGCACACCGATTTTCTGGTTAAGGTGGAATTAACATGGGTCGAAGTTCCCGAATCTTCCCATGTGTCTTCATGAAGACTTTCGACCAACACCTTGCATGTTAGTTACAGGACAACATTAGCACAAAATGAAATCATCACCCACTTTAATTTCCTACTAAAAATGTAGCATGGGTTGAATAATGTATGTGGCTCGCATTGACTATCATTGTGAGAATTAGTGCGGGCTCTAAAAATTTGATGCGGCCCACAGTAATAAGATTATATAGTGTGGTTACAGATGAATCGGCCGAGTTTGAGAAATAACTGGTTGAAGTTCAAGACTTCAGAAAGGAATTACTGATCGTTTTAGAGGAATCTGTGGAATATACCTCGAATTAATAAAAGCGAAACTGAACGATCACAACATGTTGCACTTGGATACACCAGGATCTTGACCGACTATGGCCGGAAATCTCCCCCAACACTGCGCAGAACGATGGGAAGAAAATAAACAACAAACGAGTACGATCTGATCGATTATTCTCATTGTGTACACTG
Source organism: Polytrichum formosum (assembly GCA_964035585.1). Taxonomy (NCBI): domain Eukaryota; kingdom Viridiplantae; phylum Streptophyta; class Polytrichopsida; order Polytrichales; family Polytrichaceae; genus Polytrichum; species Polytrichum formosum. The sequence continues at coordinate 28,271,980 of OZ037940.1, read as the reverse complement.
GAATCGAGAAACCAAGTTACCGACGAGGCTGGTGAACTAAATCCACAGGTTCCAAGAACTTGCGGCTCCAGCACGAATCCAGCAGCGGTGGCAGTGTATTGGTTGTTGAAAATGCAGCAAGAGCAAGGAAGGAAGGAAGGTCAGGCGAACGTGATGAGTGAGTCGGGAGCGAGTGAGTGAGTGAGCGGCAAAGGGTGGGAAAGAACGTGTTCAGAAATGTGTTATCAAGTTATGGCCGTTCAGTTGTTTTTTTTTTTTTTTCTTGGGTTTTAAATATTGGCTTTGACGATGAAATCGACAATTGCAATCACCCTTGTGTAGCTTGTACTTTAGAGTGGTGTGCGTACCACGGTATTCAGGGACATTCTGCAAGTCCTCGTAACAAGTTAACCCCTAAACGCGCTTGAGGACATGAGGTGGTCTTGGCTGGTGTATAAATGGTTATAACTCTTAGCACCTGTGGTTGAATTGGGGGGTTGATACACGGTTCTTGTAGCCCTAGTCATAAGGAAAATTTATATTATTTTTTGTAAAAATCAAAGTCGTATGCGTGGGTTCAGTGGCTGTTAGTAGCCCACTTTGTACGTATTGTGAAGCCATCAGGGTTGAACATACGGTGACAGCAGAGGAGGACACCGCTGGGAATACGATGATGCCCTCACAATGCTGGGCACCGCCACGTGGCAGTCACAATGCGGCCGTGGGGTCGTTGACATATCGTGGGTAGGGACCCGTGGACGTTCATAGTACTTGTTTTTCCCGCCATTTTAGAGCGACTAGGGCTGGAGCAATTTCTTTTTTGTTTCTGCGCTTACGGATTCCCGATTCGGTCTCCATTTCTGGTAGTGGGGAATCAGAGTGTCCCCGGAAAGAGTAAGGACATGACTTGGATGTCGTTTCTGGCGGCAGAGAAATGTACGCATTGCAACAAAGGGGAAGTTTGAATTCCGCGGGAAGATGGAATTGGATAGAAATCGGCAAAGGATGGAGGCAGGTTATTACTATGCCAACCGCCCACAGAACCTTCACTTCCACCATTGAGCATTGTGGTCTGTCATCCGATCTTCAGCGCTGCACAAGGTTGCCTCATCTGGCAATTGGTCATGAATTTCGCTACGACGCTTGATAACCCGCCTTCTGAGCACGTGTTGCAGCAGGCCAAGTCTGTGATACAGGCGTGGGGATTGCAGTGTAGGGTGTCAGAAACTGTCGTCTGTAGGTTGGTTTGCTGCTTGGAGTCCAAATTCTTGCTGTCATTGCCTAGACCTGCCGGATTCAAGGTCGGCAAGTTCTCCGCCCCACAGATACATCGTTATCTGTGGTATCGCCAAGCGGCGAAGGCACTCGGTTGGCGCGACAGGCAGAAGTTCCCAGCTACGATTGAGGCTCTGTTGAAGGAGCTGGTTTGGCCTGATGGCAAAACGGAAACTGCTGACGCCTCAGGGGCCATCGAATGCCAACATTCCGCCAACAGGGACAACGCAGCTGGGCACTGGATTGTTGAATTTGGCGGGAATCACAGTGTCGACACAGGGAAGGGGTCGTCGGGGGAGGATCAACGCCGACTCGACCGGACGAGTACCACGGTTGACGCGGAGCCATGCTCAACAGCAATCATCCCCTGTAGCGATGGCAGTTCATGCTCAGTCGCCGGAGATACCACCGTCGACCACACCGCCAGTAGGACCAGCAAGAGGCCGAGGCCGTCCTCGACGACGCATTCCACGCACTCAGATGCCGCCGACTATGGGATTCGTGCAGGCTCCAATGACCGAGACAATGTTGGATGGGGTGGCAAACGGCCTCGACTGGAACTTGACGTCCCTGGAGACAGTAATTGAAACTGTGGAGCCGCCGAATTTGTCTGTTCGGAGGCACGCAAACCCATCATCGGCAATGCACGGTGCTGATGTGAGTGATGGATCCCCGGAGTGCCTCTTCACTCCTGCACGTAATCGGCCAACAATCCAACCAGACTGTGTTTGCCCTCGGCTCACACGCGCACGTAATAGACTGCTTGCCCTGTGGGAGGGCCCTATGGATGACGATCCTTTGCCATTCGAAGACATCACTGCAGTTCACAACCGGAGGCAAAATTTAGCTGACACCGTTGACTCTGACACTCCACCGCCTGTGCGACCGGCAACAGCCGGACCGTCCCGGCCCCCACAAATTCCACGCTGGTACACTGTGAGTCCACTTAGGAGCGATTCCGACAATGGCGTGCCACGTCATGATGCACCCCCTTTGATTGGTAGTTTCTCTGAGGCAAAGAAGGGACGCCAGGTACTGACGTCCCAAGAACACATTGGTGAACAATCCCGTGACACTGCTAGAACGTATGCAATGTTGTATGGCACTGTTCTTGCTGAATACATTGAGCGTGGAACCAATACGCCGATGTTCATCGTCGACTACGGTCGACCCTGGCTACGGTATCGTATTGCTCAGACCTTGTGCGACTTGCGCCCACTGGAGGCCCAAGGTAGCGCTGAAATGTGCCATAGCCGTGGCAATGACGCACCACCGTGGCGTCTGCCCATCGCGCTGGACTTCAATGAGGCCAACCAGGCAGGAGAAAATGCAGCAGATGGTGGGAGTGATGCAGCGGCGCAGTCCACAGTGCTTCTCGGCGCTGACACTCCAGCTCGAAACGAGGGCGGAAGACATCTGCACCAATTCCCACTTCCACTTCCTGCCCGGGGAGAATGGCCGTTACTTCCAAGACCAATTCAAGGATACAGTGAGGATTATCCTGCAACGGGCACCGACGACTCCACCGCTCACAAACCGTTCCCGAAGGTGACAATCTCCTTCCCTACGTACCTTCTGTTTGAGAGCAATGTAAATGAGGCAATTGATTCTTCAGGAGATGAGTGGATAGGAGGAGAAGAGGATTGGGCCACATATGATGAGTGGATAGAGGATGTTGAAGACCCTGAAAGTGTAGTGAATCCGAATGGTCTGGACCGTCACTGTAGCCTCCCTTCAGAGCCTGTAGAGCCCATCGGACCCGATGTTGATGAAACCGACGACTCAATTGCCCATAGAAATAGCCCTGGATTTGATGATGAGGACTACGAGGAATGGAGTCAGACCTCGGATTCCTTCAAGGCCATGCCGCTGGAGGATGAACAGTTTGCGAAATACTACCATCAGTCGAACTGGACTTCAGAACACATAACGTTGTTGGGCGAAAGGAATAACTTCACAGGCCCTCGGCCTGGATATGTTCAACCCACGTCAGGGCCGATTCCCTACTCTCCGATTTGTTTTTTTGACTTGTTCTGGCCGCCCTCATTCCTTCAAGAAATTTGTGATGAGACGAACAGATATGCTTTGCAAAATTGCACTAGACGTTGTAGAGGCGTGAGGACTTCCTCGGTACAGGAGGAGGCTCATACACCGGACTCGCTTGGTTTGAATGGTGGGAAGGGTTGGGTGGCTGTCGGAGTCTCGGAGCTGAGAGCTTGGCTGGGTATAAAGATTTATATGGGCTTGAAGCCCTTGCCTGCGAGACGGGACTACTGGTCCCGCAGTGAAGAATTATTCAATTGCAGGATAATACCGACTGTCATGACTATGCGTCGATGGGAAGCCATCTTGCGCTGCTTGCACCTCACAGACAACGAGAAGCTCGAGAGAGACCGAAGTAGTCCTAACTTTGACAAAATAGGGAAAGTCAGGATGTTGCTCAACCATTTTGTGAACACATCACAAAAACTTTATAATCTTGAGCGAGAGGTAACTGTTGACGAGCTGGTGATACCGTACAAAGGTAAGTACTGCAATGTCCGGCAGTTCATGCGAGACAAACCGGTGAGATTTGGACTAAAGTTGTGGTGCCTCGCTTCTTCGAAGAGCCGATATGTGTATGACTTGAATGTGTATCTAGGGAAGGGGACCGGGAAGGGACCACACGGCTTAGGGTATACAGTGTGCACCGATTTCCTGAAGCCGTTTGCCCACCGGGGGCACATTCTGGTTTGTGACAATTTTTTCTCCTCGCCCCGGCTGTTTCATGATCTCCTAGTGGCTGGAACTTGGGCCTGCGGGACCGTTCGCTCGGACAGATGGTGCCTACCGCGGAACTTGAAGCAAGAACAAGACAATGTACACAGGGGCAGGTTGATCATCCGCATGCATCGGCATCGCCAAATGGCATGCCTGAGTTGGCGAGACTCCGACATGGTATTCATGCTGGCAACAGCAGCCGATCCATGGTCCCCAGATTCGTGGGTACTGCGGCGTCGCAAAGGCCATTCTGGGCAATGGCCCGTTCCATCAACACCAATCCATCTTATGTACCAAGAATATATGCGCGGGGTCGACGTGACGGACCAGCTGAGAGCGGCATATCCCACCTTGATGAGGTCACACAAATGGTGGCACAAGTGTGTGTCTTTTGTTGTGGACCAATCCCTTGTAAATGCGAAGATACTACATGATGAAGCAGTCGTAGATATGGGCTTCCCCACAGTGACGACGAAGCAATTCCGGCTACGAGTTGCCGAAGGACTAGTCAAAGGCTGGATGAAACCGCACCTACCACGCCCACCTCATAGACTCCTGGACTCATGTAGTTCAAGCAATCACCATCCTGAGAGAAGCACCCGAAGGCGCATGTGTGTTGTTTGTGGAAGGAAACAAAGTTACTACTGTGCAGGATGTAAATATGAATTTCTTTGCTTCATAGGTGGCAATTGCTATCGTAACAGACATGCACGATTGTGAAATCCATTGTTTGCGTATATACAGGTTGTTTCTTGTAGGCTGGTCATTCATGTATTGTCGCCCCTGTGCAGAGACGCGCTGAACTCCACACACGCGTTCTGGGCAATGGGAAGAAAAGCATTCAGGGCAATGGGAAGAAACGCAAGGGCGGTCGCCGGGGCACCCGATGCTAACCTCGCCATGGAGCAATCCTGATTCACTGTGGCCATGCTTATAACTTCCAGCGGCGGATAGTTTCCCTCGACGACCTTTTTGAAATTTTGTGCGCTCTCATATAACGTAGCTACTTCCCTCTGTCCGTCGAGACTAGACTTATGCTTTGAGGCATGCTGGACTTCACATTGCCAACAAAAGTGCCGAACAATATGTGGAAGTTGACTTTTTGTACTACTCTATTGCGTCGCCGTGTAGGTGACCGCACTGTCCCGCTGATATATCCATTTTGTAATCAATTTTGCGAAGGATGTTATGTATTTGGGAATCGCTGCAGTCCACTCCTCGTCCCGATTCCCTACTCTCTGTGGTGTCCACTATTTGTTTCAATAATATCCTGCTAAGACGGACTGCAAGACCGTGACCGTGAACATTGGGCTGCCGGTCCTTCAGCTGAACCCGCTGCTAGCTCCCCCCGCGCAGATGACGATTTTTCCCGCGCAGATTGTTGTTTTCCCCGCGCAGACCCAGTTTTTCCCGCTTCATGAATGTCGTCAGTCGATGCAGGGCAACATGCCACGATAACCGCATGACGTCGGCTGTGCCTCAGAAAAGGGCAGCTGCCGTGATCAACGCACCGGCGGACCGGCTGCCGTATGCACAGGGTGTCGCCATCGTCCCCTGCCGGACTGCACACACTGTCCGGCCCCACCGTAATGAACCAGGCACAACCATACATTTCGCATACGATTATCGGACCCTTGTCCACCGCGCCCCCCATATTCTTACTGCATGTGGCTCTTAGAATTCAACGTCTGTTGCACTGCACAAACATCGGCACTAGTGCGGCACAACCTCATAAAAAATCAGCTCTGAAAAAGAGCCCATGTGGCAAAAACGGCACCCCACAGCCTGTGTGTATACACTGAAACCCCAGACCTGGTTCCCTCTACACAGTACAAAAGGTTGGGCTAATTACGTATGCAGGCACGTTTAGGGGTTAAGGGGCGTGGCCAAGTTGTGGGGAGAGGTGGGAACTATCACATCCGAGCGTACTACCTCACATTCATCCGACATAAAAGCCCTGAAATGAGATGAAGCCGGACTTAGTATCAAAGATTCCATATTAGTCCAATCCAAGTTCTTTAAGATGAATAAGTCACAAGTATGTACACAACATTACTAAGTAACTAGATGATGGTCTCTTCTCAAGAGAGAGGTTGCGATTCAAAATCTTTGATAAATTGGGGGAAATTTTATACTACACAAGTTGAGTGCTCCCCGTAAATGAGGAATCCCGGAACCAGAGGATGATTGTGCTATCCCAATATGAGTCCCATGTAATGCAACCAAGGAGCTAAGTAATGTTATCTAGGGGCTCAAAATTTACGTTGCATGAAAGAGAAGTACACTCATGTGTGATAAATTCTTCTCTTAGATTTGGGCACTTCCCACTCCATAAATATATAAGGTACACGACTCTTGAGTGGACATTTTTATGATATTGAAGCCTTTTTGCTGGAGATTTTCAACACTTCAAATTTTGAGGCAATTGCAAATGTGTGTGTGTGTGGAGGAGATGCAACAATCCAAAACCACTTCAAAGTTAGTGGGATTTGCTATGGGTTGTTAATTTTAAATTAGTTGTGTAACCTAACCCCCCCCCATGCGCGCCCACGGGTGCACAACTTGTGTTGAAGTAAATCTTGACATATTAAAAAAAATTGGACTCTTAGGTTGCTTCATCTCTATGGTCATATCGGTGGTTGATACACTTACGATATATCTAACTGTCATGGGATATATGTGAATCTTTAGTGATTACTTGAATGTTGAATCTATATAATCAAATGTTGAATTAGGGAAATATAATCAAAACAACTACTATGAGATTATCATAATCAATTTTGCATATTCTATTGGGGGGTCATACCATATAAGGTAGAAATACCATAAACCGTTAAAATAAGGCGATTCGCATTGAAGATCTGGTCTGACAATCATGAGATAATTTTCCAAGATAGACGAGAAGGATTCATGAAGAATGCAAGTTGTTTCGTATTTTTCTGCCTTGTACAAAAAGTTCCACAATTTTTCAAAGTGGAAAGTTTGTCCAACCCACTTCCGGTTCACTAGGCTCTCCTCATTTCGATCAAATTATCACCTAAACCCGTTAATCATGAGTACGTTAGATCTTGCCTCCCATTGGCTACACTGCATTGAAGTTGCCGCGCCATTTAAGACATGGCACTTTCCATTATGAGGCGGTCTAGTGCACCGCGATTGGGTGGTTAACGCTTTATGGTATTTCTACCTTAATCCTATCTTAGGATCCTATGATAGAATTCAACATGTTATAATTATGGACTTGGACTTAGCCCACTTTTACTTAAATATTAGTTGCACACCTCATGAAAATACTTATGTTGCTTAAAGTAGTCCATGCCACTCCCGTGTGGAGCCACATGTCACATATTTTGAGCGCTCGTTTAACCCAAACTCACCATATGAGAAACTTGTGCGATTGCCAGGTGCATCCACCTACACACCGTGTTATAAGGCTTCCGTAAATCAATTGCATGGTAGAGCTATTTTGTCATATTCTAGGTTGAACTTGGTTTTGGAAGGTTAGTGATAACTTGACCCCTAAAGGATTGTTGACGTGTTGATCTGGGAGACATGACATGTACAAACTCCCAACAAGTATTGAAACAATATTTTTGTGATCTATGGTGTTGAATCCATTGTTCTCACACCCTATCAAAACAAGGAAGTGAAAATAAACTCATATGTGATAATGGTGATTAGGTATACACAATACATGTTTGAATCTAGGTCATTTATACAGGCTCAAATGACCCTAGTAGTCCATTCAACCTACACGTATCCTCCAATTGGAACAATACATATGGTAAATGGCTTGTCAATATATAGGGGCAATTTTGACATTTCTAGCTAAACTATTAATAAAAGATTTGGAACTCTCCATTTGATATCTTGAAGCCCCGATAGGGCCTCGTTGACCTTTAAGTTGACCACCACAATTCAATCTTGATGGTCATTCTATCATCGTAAGTGTTAGATTAAGAGATGTCTACCTTATTGCCATTGGATCAACTTGAGAATGTCTCATTTGGTTCGCAATTATAAATCAAGAAGAAATTATGATTTAAGTAAATATGGACAAAAGACTTGTCCAAAATTAATAATACATCTAAGAGTATTTTTGCATAGTGGAGACATGCACGTTGTACAACAAATTATTTGAAAGAAGAAACTAGAAGAATATGATGAAAACCCCAATTGTACATACTTTGAGAAGTAACATGATCAAATGTTCCCTCTAGATGGGTAGTTTCTCACAAATGACATAGTGTGCATGCAACTAACACGTGCTACAACAAGAGATGCGATCCACATTTCAGAATAGTTGTTGTCAATTCTACTGTAGGGTCTGCTGATAGAAGTGCACATATAGAATTTTGTATTGTCCAAAACTCACGAATAAGTCTAGATTTACTTAAAACATAATTAAGATGTGTAATGTTAAGTTTTGGGATCAGAGTTGAAATGCAAAGTTATAGCCCTTAAACATCAAGAAAGTCTCAATGGGATTTTGGAGACAAACAAATTAAAACGATGAAGTTCATGTATTAGAATTGAAACCCTTATTAAAATAAATTTATTATCCTAATAAGATTCTTTAATTGAGAAAATGAAGCTATGATGCAAATACAACCAAGTATGTAAAGAAGCCAATGTAAAATCTAAGCAATATCAAGTATTTTAGGGACTATTTAGATTATTCCTATCGTTTGTACTATTTAATTCCTTTGGATATATTCATTAAATGACCTTGGCATTATTTTCAATGAATATTTGGAATCAAATCTTATACATTATTTTGTAGCATGTCAAGCTGATAAAACCAGCTTCCAACCACAAGTATGTATAGTGACAAATGAAACTGAGTACTTTGTTGAAGAAGCCAACTTCAACAAGCCATTACATACAATGTAGATATTCTTTTGTAAAGCTAAAGTTAAAAAAACAAATAGAACTATGTATATTTATGCAGAGTTATACATCATATTGAAAACTAGATAATCTTCTACAATTTACAATCACCGACCATATACAAGTACTCAATATTGTTCAATCTACTTCTTTGAACTTCAATAATTTGTCCAATAGCCTCTAGCAGCCAATACAACAACAATCCTTCGTGGCATACTCTCATATAGTGCTATACAATCCTCTTCACTGAAATTAGAAGAAACAATGCACACATGCTCCCACAATTCTTCAATTCCTTGTGGAGGTGTAGAAAATTCATTCAAACGTCATTTGAGAAGAGCCCAAAAATGCTCCATGGGATTCAAATCTGGTGATTGAGCATGCCACTAGAGAAATTGGAATGGCTGCAATTTCAACCATTCTTGCACCCTCTTACTTGTGTGTTTTGGATCATTATCCTGTTGAAACACAACATTGCTTGGAACCAAATTGTAATGCATGATTGTAAACCACAAGAAGTTTTCCAAAATAAATTTGTACACGTGCTGATCCATTGTACCTTCAATTCTATGCCAAGCTCCATGTCCAAAAGTTGTCATACAACCCCAAATCATGATATGTCCACCACCATGTTTCACTGTTTGTTGGACATGTTGCAATTGTACAATGTCTCCATCTGTTATCCAACACCAGGACCTACCATCGGAATTAAACTTGTTTATCTTCGTCTCATCACTAAAAATAACGCGTTTCCAATCATGAACGGTCCAATTTGCATACCTGCGAGCAAACCTCACCCGTGTCTGAACATGTCTTCTTGTCAACAATGGTTTTTTTGTTGTTGCACATGTGCAGCGAAACCTTCCCATCGCAAAGCACGTCTCACAATTACATCAGACACATTTTTACCTGATTCATTTTGAATTTCTGCTGCCACCTTTGATGCAACTCCCAAACGCCCTTCCGTAAGCAAGGTGACACATCGCCGCCTCTCTCTCGTAGTAAGGTGTCTTGGGCGCCCTCCTTTTTGCCTCTCAAGCTCCCCCGCGATCTCCTTTCTAAACCTAACTACCCAAGATTGACTCATCCCAATTGCATCCGCAACTTTTTGTGTTGAATTGCCATTCCGAAGTTGCTCCAACGCTTGGAGCTTTTGCGATGCAGATGAACGAGGCATACAGAAGCAATTGCACGAATGCTCACTACTACACAATCTCCAATTGCAGAGCGTCACAATGCACTCTAATGAAATTGAGCACAAATCAGTATGCAAATGAAAATTGAAGTTCGGCTAGTGGCTCCAAACAAAACTGAGTTTGTGAACCCTAGCCACTTTGACATGGCTATTGTCAGAAACCCTATTATTTTTTGAAATTTTTTTTTACATACATGAAGAAGACTACTTTGTACACATACTTTGCTTGATTACTTCGATGATATCAAATTTCAATCGCCAGAGATTGCTTGCCGAAATTGAAGTTCTCAGTTGAGTACTCAGTTTCATTCGTCACTGCAATCTTGAAATGAATTGTAACAACTTTTTTTCTTTATTGTAGACAATATTTGAAGAATGAACGTCTTTCATCTAAAGTCATCTCAACTTTTGAAAAACACCCTTTGACCTTGACTTGGGAAAAGTGAAAATCGTCTTTGTCTTGAAGCCTTTACTGGCCTCAACCTCTTTCCATGTGCTCACCCATATCTTGGAGCCTCGATTTCCCACTCGTTAATGATAAATTTCTCTCTTTGCTCTTTTATAGCAAGCTAAGCATATCATTTACAAATCCTAGAAAACAATCAAATTAATAGGATAAATTTGATATTTATAAAACTTGAAATACTACAATAAATCATAACAACTATGAAAATATTCATAAACTATGTAACATATCTGTAAGAATGCCATGGTAATGTCAACTTTAAATATAGTCTCTAAATGTGAGGAATTGATAGAAACACACGCTCCATAGTGTAGCTGAATGTTAGACCTAACGAGCTTGGAAGTGTTGGAAACTCTAAACTCTCTAATGAGGAATGGATAATGGACTTCAAGGATTTAATTTCATACTTGAGCTCAAAACACTTGAAACCACCTTCGAGGTGGAATTCAAGTTTGACGAACAAAATACCCCCAGAGGAATGATAGCATGCAAGCGTTCCAATTGAGTCAAATACTGAACCTAGAAGGGTGTCTACATTGGGAACGATTTCATCATAATACAACTTTTTGGTGTCTGTTCTTAACTACAAGTTGCGCCATATACCAATCAAACATAGGCATTTGATTAACAATAGAGACCACATATAGCACAAACAGCTTATACCCAAAGAAATCCACTCTAGTCTGTCAACCAAGTGCCAGATGCACCTTCAAAGAATAATGAAAAAGAATTAAAGAAGCATCAAAGTGAAACTGCATTTAAGTATTGACGATTTTGTTTTAACACAGCTGAAGTGCAGTTTAGACTGTAAGTGCATTTTATAGAAATCTATGATATGGTGAATAAGATTCATCAAAGATTTTAAGCTCAATAAAGAAACCAACTATCATCAAGCCACCTACAATACGTAAAGCTGTGCCACATCATTTCCAAGACTGCAGGAGACAAAGCTCGGCAGATTTGTAAAAGTAAAAAATGTGACTTAAGCCCAAACTTTGAACTTGAAGGCATCGATATGAAGGTTGAATGTGATTCTAGCAGAACTAGGTTTTTCTGGAAGTGATTTGCTCTAAATATGACACATTTGGAAGCCCTAATTTCTATCTTTACAGAGAAATAATTGCTAACACCGCACTTTCATAATCGTTACTTCATGCAGGGCTGCCTCCAAGCAAAATAGATGTTCAGATGAACTTCACAATTGTCGTAAGTTTAAGATACACTGACATATCTACTGAGTAAACACAGAAACGAGGACTCCATCCAAACACTTGTAACTTGACACACAATGAAAGTGAGAAGTTCCCATTGAAAAGGAAACTACAGTAACAAATATCTGATGCTGCAAGAGAAATCACTCAAAAGGTAGACAGGGAACTTCAGGCTGTTGAGGCCCAGACACCAATCCAACCGACAGATAGAGAAGTATTCACACATCCAAACTTAGAGGAACAGAACCAGATCATGGTCACCTACAACTTGGCTTGAAGTTGTGATGGTTGAATATCAATCGACTTTCAAACTCCCTGGATAACACAACATGTGATTCTTTCGGCAGGTTGAGAATGCATTACACTCAGAAGAAAGTGAAATTGACTCTCCAAGAAAATCTCCCGCACAGATGATTCCGCTTTATATAATATTGTCATGAGAAAGTAACAAGTTTCATCTAAGCATCCTCAACGATAGTTCCCTTGTCGCTCACGTAGATACCATCCAAAAACTTCCGGATATCTTTCTTCTTAACGTGGCACTTCTGCAGAGCCAAACATATAACATCAATGCAGGTAATATATGTCAATTCAAATTCAGACATAATACTTCTAAGGGAGCGCTGCATATGAGTGGTTGAATTAGGTACAATACCTTCTTAATAGTGCATGTACACAAGTGAGACCTTAAATCCATAGGGTTTAGATATGATTTCAACAAACCTGGTTGATAAGTGCACACGAGCGGGATACAAGCTCGATGTCGTTGCCTTCCAAAACAAGCTCGTCCTTGACCTTCTCAGACCGAGTCACAGTCACGCCCCCCAACATATCGACCTTACGCACCTGGAAAACCCACCAAAGACGCTCAAAACCCTAATATTTCAACATAACAGGAACAAAGCAAATACTTTGAGAATGCAAACATGAGCGTAAATGACTGGTGTACTCCACTTCGCTTTGACAATTTCTAACTGAAATAACCGGAAAACCTAATGTAGGTAAAAGCAATCACATCGTTTCCAATATGATATTCAGTAACCATAACAACCAGCTCTGAAGGCCTTCCATGCCTACAGAGTATCTAACATGTGAAAAAAATCGTACGCAACAAAGCAAATGCTCAACTTCAAAAGCATAGGACGTCATTGGTTTCCAGTTATTTGAGACACAAAAACTGGAATTCCCATACCCTAAATACATCCAAAACGAAGACGCATTTTCACGATGACAGAAAAGAAGCAAATACAGGACGAATGCAGACACACGGATAAATGCCTATCTGACTGCGTCTCCCTCAGCTGTTTACTAACTGCAAAGACTAAAAACCCTAACCTAACCATAAAAATCACATCATGACCCGTATGAGATGAAATGACCATAACAACCAGCTCTGAAGTCTTCCATGGTTACAGAGTATCTAACATATGCAAATAGTCGCAGCGGAATTGGCATATGTTGAACTTCGAAAGAATACAATATCATTAGGTTTTCCAATTATTCGGGACACATGAACTGGAACCACCACCGTACCCTAAATCCATGCAAAATGAAGTTGGCATACCTTCTTCTCTCCCAGAAAGTTCCTGATCTCAATGTTGTCCTTGTCGTTTCCAATGCTGGCGTTGATGGGGAAATGAGCGTACACGAACCTCATCTTGTAGCGATATCCCTTGGTCACTCCGGTGATCAAGTTGTTGACATGGCTGATGGCGGTTCGGATGGCGGCCGATGTCTTCCGGGTTCCAAACCACGCATCCACCTTTAACTTCCTGCCGCCCTCCAGCATCTGGAAGTCGAGGTTCAGGTGCTTGAAGTTGCGGGTGAGCACTCCTCGCGGCCCTGTAACCCTAATTTGCTTGGCCTTGATCTCGATCTTGACCCCCGTCGGGAGGTCCATAGTCTCAGATGACAAGATGGTCTTCATTGCGACGGAGCGAGCGAGCAAACGTCCGGCAACGCAGAGCGATAAAGAAACCAAACGATTCACACGACACGGAGGGCCGTGAGGCAAGCTCGCGCGGAAAGAGATCTGCCACTGCGAGGGCGGCCGCCTTCAGGCCAACCCCCCGCCCGGGTGACCCGTCTGCAGGACCCCGGGGCCGGGTTTTAGATGATCTCTAGCCAACCACGTGTCTCTATGGACGGCCTAGATGGCCATTCCTCTGTTCGGAACGGCCTGGGTCGTGGGTTCGCCCGGGGCGAGGGGCAAACACTCGTTAGGTTTAGGCCTCAGGAGTCTGGAGACGACGAAGTTCTCAACGTTCTCAACGTTCGGCACCGTTCCCTTCGTATGGAGAAGAGCGGAGAACTAAAACATGGTTGAGGGCCTGTTTGCATTATGCATAGTGATGGAGGACCTTGACAAAGAGAAACCCACGCTGCATTTTAGAAGCCTTGGCCATGGGACATAATATAAAAGCGGACAATCATCAAAAGCCATGTATTTAAATGCAGGGTTGCATTGGCGCATCTCTATTTGAAATGGCCTGGGTTGGGCTCCCATGTGGCATCATGAAACATTCGTTAGGCCTATGGAGATGCCGTTCCCCACATTTGGCATGGTTCCCTTTGTAGGGAGAAGAGAGGAGAACAAGGAGCTACATATGTAATGCTTTGCCATGCCTCATCTTAAGAGCGGGAGTTAATTGGTTTATCCTCGTCTATAGCTTTCCCCCAAGTCTTATCTTAATAGTGGAAGTTTAGTTAGGTTCTATATGCCTCTATCTACACTAAATAGTCCTAGTGTTGTGGGTGGAAAACGAAGAAACAAACGGGGAAGACAGAAAATGAGAGGAATATGAAGATACTAGGATTGGTAGATTTGGAACAACATGGACGAAGCCTCCAAGGTAGGAAAGCGCGACGTGGCCTCACGAGAGGCCTGAACCTCATTTCACCTCCCATAGACTTCTTCTCGATTAGCCTAGAAATAGTTAATGTGGGCCACGCTAGTGTGGGCCTAGCAAGATGGAATAAAGTGGTCCAAGACCCCAGTTTTTTCCATGATTCTTCATTGAATGTGGATGAAATTGGTTTCAACATTCATTCATGAACAAAACTTATAGGAGAGGGGATTAAATTTTTTAAATTAAAAAATTAAAAAACTACAACAACGACAACAAACAACTTATCACAAGAGTGTTTTGCTATATTACTACCCCGCACACATGACTAGCTCACATGCAATGGTGAGTTCCCATGTACCTAGTATGTGTGACATTCAAGGTAATAAGATAGCTTTAACTTTTACTTGGAGTAAGAAGTATAATTCTTATCAGTGTTGGTTTGCTATGGGTATTTTGGAATATCATGTTCGTTTTGATATTGCAATATGTCTGAAATGGAGATGCCATACGGACAATGATACCATTATTAATTTTTAAATGCGTATTAATCTAGTGTATATAATGGGTACATTTGAGTAACCCAAGGATTGGTATCTAATGCCAAGTTAGGTGAAACACTACCAACTGGAAACATGGTAATGTATGGTATTAAGCAACAAAACTAGCTACCAAAACCTTTGTAACAAAAACCTAATATATGACGATTTTTTTAGTAGGATTCCAAATACATGACATGGTAACACATTTTTACGTATGAAGTTGAATCACACCCATCACTAGGATTCACAATGGAAATTGTAGAAAATACGTTATGGTTGTATGCATATCAAACCTCAGCTAGTTCTTCCTAAACAAAGTATGGATGGAGTGTGAGAATCACAAATAGACACAATCGTTGTTTATGTGCCTCTAATGTCAAAAATAACAAGATGTAAGTACACAAGCGGTGATAGAATACGGCACCATGTTGGATGTAATAGTGTACCTCGAGTCTTTCACGAGAAAATACATGGATGGTCATCCCCACTTGGATGTGTTTTACATCCATCACCAAATAGTAGGACCTCAACGATTTTGCATGGGCCAACATAGTAAGACCTCAACTAGTATTGTCCACCGACTAGACTCATGTGGTGCCGTGGAAGAAATTATTAGATGAGTTTGTGGTTGGTGTACAATTGTTTCGCATGGAGCGAATAGTCGTGTATATCTGCAAATGAGAATTTAATTACATCTTAGAGAGCATCGCACATTTTTGAAGATTTTCCTATGTTTTTTCTCACTCCACCCTTATACCCACAATAAACCTCTCACAATATGAATAGAACAAGGAGATCTTTGAATATTTTTTGCCAAACTAGTTTAGGTACCTAGTCCGGGTTGCTCACGGACGTTGGACTTCAAGGTTTAAAATGGTAAATGAGATGATATACATGCGTAAAAAACATTCATACATTGGTGGTCAACTTCTGGCTGAAACTTTAACATCACACTATGAGTCACCTTCCAACTAAGCCGCATTGTTGTTAGGATATATCAAAAAGGAATTTAAAATTATTCAAAAAGACACATAAATTTTTCATTTTTTGAACAATTGATAAAATTATTGCTCCATAATATTTCCCACCAAGTGAGGACGACGCCAACGACAAACTAGCGGACATCTTTAATCAAGGATGTTTGTTTAGTGGTGCCACCTTAGATCATCCGCATGCCGATCACAATCAATCTAACGCTAATACACATCAAGTTCAGATAGTACCGAGGACTTGCCGGTGTAGGTGATGTGAGGAGGCCCAAGAAGATGGGGAGGTGTAGTCGCAACTACCCAAACGATGAAGGTTGGTGCAACTTAGTCAATTGCCCATTAATGTCCCCAAAACCACACTTGATGTTCAGACGTCATAGATCCAAGCTTATTTTGTGGAAACAACCTCTGAAAGCTACTCGGGGAGGTCACCTTGCGAAAAGTAGTACACCATGTGAGTTAAACATAGGATTCATTTTATTCATTGGAGGAAAAAATTATATAAGATTTGGATCTACCATAGCCTTCAATTAATGCTTGAAACGTCATTATATGTAAAATAGGGTATTGGAAAACCCTCATTTTTTTAGTAGTAGATATAAATTAGTATGAATAAAATCATGGGAGAATTTTTTTAATATTAGGATGAATATAATCCCTAGTCCTTCTAGTAGACAGATGAAAAATAATACATTTTCAATACAATATAGTGATGAAATCATCACTAAAAGCATATCATGGGCGCATGAGGGAAAATTTTGCCCATGGGCCGGAATTATTGGTCCATTTTCAAATCGGTCTAGGGTTTCGGTTTCGAGCCTAGGAGTGGTGGTGCCTCTTACTCCCATTTTTCACTTTCTCACTATGCAAGTTTTGAACACTCACCATAGTTGTAATGCATTTCGAGGCACTAGTTTTTTGTTTTGCTGTGATTTTTATTTTTATTTTTATGATTTTAATGGTTACTCAATTGTTATGCTCATTCAATTTATGTTGTTTTCTAGTTTGGTTCAAATATGCTCATGTACATTGCATATGTCCACACCAAACACTTACCCTAAAACCTTTAATGTCCATCTGAGCAAATACCTAAGTTTTATAAGTACTATAGCATGCCAAGAATTAGGCTACATTTGGACTCATAATTACCTATTGGGTGTTGGAAATTAAGACCAAGTAGCTTTTTTCTACTAAAGGGTCTCTTAAAATCATAATTACTAGGTAAATAACCCCCAAACAAATACCCGGTTAACGCACATGGCTACATAATATAAGGGGAAGTGACCTCCCCGAGGAAAGCTAGCCGATCAGCAAAAAACGTGAGCTGGTAGGTAGGGTTCTGAGCATATTTTGGGCCCTAAAGAGGAAGTTTAGGGTAGTATATGTTGAATGAATGTTCGAAGGATGAAGCACTAACTAAGGAGGTGTTTTGGCAAAGCTTGGACGTGACTAGCGGCAAATTAGCTAATGGAGCAAGGGGGTGTGAAAATCCATCAACAAGAATCCACAACCGTAACCCTACCTCCTTGCACACAATAGTCCACTCATGTTGCTCCTCTCCTATTTACTTTGTCCATGTAATAGTTTTATGCAACGTTGTTTGTGCCTTGTGAAGGCTTACTTCAATCATACATGCACAAACATATTTATAAATTGTTGTGTATTGGCAACATTTTGACATTAAATGCCCAAAACACTGGTCATATTACGCTTTTGAAATAGTCAATGTTGCACAACTCACTAGACAAATGTACAGGATCGTCGGCCTCAATGGAAGCAAGCGTGAATGAATAGTCACTTTGCCCACGGGCTACTACCACCTTTTGCAACACAACTCACAACACTCTTTAGAGCACTAGCTAAAGCAATTTAGACTGGAGCCCTCGTCCATGACGTATACTAGGATATTGTATCTAACTTTGTAATAAGCCAACATAGCCTTTACATGGTATGCCAAAGTGGCTCTAGAGGTGTTGGGGGCCTCAAATAAACCCTTAAAACATGACATGGCAATTGTTCATCATTCATGAAGTTTATCACAAGGGAAAAGGTGTCAAACCTGACTTTGCTCATCCACATATTAAAGCTTGCTATGGTAGTTACACAAGATTCTAACAACGGAAGAGCATATTGGCTCATCGCATTCATGTACATAGCAAAAATGTGCTCTTTAAAAAGTTGTTTTTTGTTGATAATTCTAACTCTATGACATTGCATGAGCACAAGTCTCCTCAACCAAGGATTTTCAAATAGTGACATTGTCATGTATCTTAGCAATGAAGAGCATTGAATCCTCGATGAAATTCGTTGTCCAAGATTTGCAGGTTTGTAGGGTATGAGTGAAGAAAATAACTATGTGGTGGCACTAGGAGGAATGATTTTTCTCTTCTTTGACTTTGGGCAGCCAACTCCACTTCATCCTTCTCTCTTACTATGTTCCTCATGACAATGCAAGGCCCCAACATGTTCATTATTGGCATGTTTCTTCATATAAGTAATGTCATGCAAGACGATGCCTTTTATGGCCTTTGTTGATTTTGTGACACTATTGTTCCTACCCATTTTTAAAGAAGAAATACCACTACTAGAAAAACAGAGTCCAAATTAACAAAATATTAACAATTTTTTGTTAATTTGGACACTGTAACGTCCATTTTTACAAATTTTTGTTAATTGTACCCAAATTAACAAAAATTTGTCATTTTTTTTTGTTGATTTGGATAGTGCAATTACCATATCGGGAATTTTTTTGAATATTTTGATAAAGTTTTGAATTATTAAAAATATTTATAAACCTTTAAAAATCTTCAATATATAATATAGATTTAAGAATAAATACACAATTCGGTGCTTATTAAAGTCAGCAGACTTCAGAGGCGATTCAGACCTAGTAAAAAAAAATTTGGGAAAACTTCTAACTAGAAAAAGTTGACAAATTTTGATTTGTCAACTTTTTCTAGTTAGAAGTTTTCCCAAATTTTTTTTTACTAGGTCTGAATCGCCTCTGAAGTCTGCTGATTTTTTTTTAAAAAGGAAGAAACCCGAAAAGCTAGTTAAGTAGATTCTAAATTCCATATATATCACTTGTGAGTGGTTGGTGCGTTGGCAAGAGCGTTGGCCTCTAACCACGAGGTCTCCGGTTCGAACCCGGAAGGCCTCACTTTCCGTATGGCCATTGTGACGTGGCAAACGGGTGTCCCCCCACGTGGCAGTTGGATTGTTGGACACGTGGCACTGCCCTAGATGATGAAATCAACACTTTTTTGTTAAAAAATGAAACACTGTTTTGTTAAATTTTGACATTTTTTTGTTAAAAAATTAACAGTTTTGTGTTAAAAAATACCCAAATTAACACGTCCTAATCAACAAAAAAAATCAACACTTTTGTGTTGAATTTTGTTAAATTGGTCACTATTTTTTTCTACTAGTGGACACATGATGGAACACATAATTTGGCATTTGCATGATTTGCTTAGTGGTTCCAAAGCCACTCAAGAGCCAGGGGGGACCAAAAAAACAAAAAAAACCATGTAGAAGTTGTTCGGTTATGAGGATGGCATAAGTTTTAATTTTTATGGAGTTCCTTGTATTGTTGGTTCCAAATTGCTTCTCGTTCGGCATTCACCTCCACATCACAGGGTCTCTTGCCCCGTACATCCTCAACATCCTTTGCAAGTCCTTCATTCTATGTGATACACGTTCATCCAAACAACTTTGTCTCTTCAACTCTGTCACACTCAAGGAAATCAACAAAGTGGTGAATGTTGAAACCTATAACTTGCTCTCAATATTCCTCACATAAGAATGTGCAAGAGTTTCTATCCTTCCTAACTAGACACCAAGAACTCAATGTCATTCTTTGCAAACCTTGAATGCAACACTACCAACTACCTTACAAACAACTTGAAACCAACAAACCAACATGAAAGCAAGGAAAAACAACATGACAAATGAAGAAACCTTGAACTTACATACACAAGTATCAAACTTTTGTATTGAGAGTTGGCGACATTCAACCTGGGAATTGGTTGGAGGTTTAGCAGTCCAACCACCAGCTGTGAGCACAATATGGTGCCCACCTGTGTGGTTTATCTCAAAAGTTCATTAAAACTCTCCTTTGACATTAAGTCAACTACTCAAAAATATTAAAGAGAATGAAGCTTTTATGTTTGGATTTGAATTAAGATTAAAGGTTGTGTGGGTGTGATCTTTGGGTAGTGGATCGAACGAATTGTGGGGTGTTGATTAAGTATTAGGGGTAGTTGGAGTTAGGATTAAGAGTTCATTTGAGTGTAATTGGTTCCAAACGTGGCTTAGGCCTTGTTATATTGTTCATTTTGGGTAAGGGAATGCCCATTTTAAGGGGTGGGGCATTGCAACCAATTAGGACTGGGCTGGGATTTTGAATCCATGAGGGAGCTCCCTGGATAAGCCTCCGACTCGGAGGAACTCTCTCTCTCTCTCGGAAAAAAAAAACAGAGTGATGGTTAGGCTAGACACAAGGACTTCGGCGACTCTGAATTGGATTTTAGGCTAGATACAAGGACTTCGGCGACTCTTAATTGGATTTTAGGCTAGATACAAGGACTTCGGCGACTCTGCATCAGGGTTCAGGCTAAGCCTGAAGGGATTCGACAACTCTGAATTGGATTTTAAGCTAGACACAAGGACTTCGGCGACTCTGCATCAGGGTTCAGGCTAAGCCTGAAGGGATTCGACAACTCTGAATTGGATTTTAAGCTAGACACAAGGACTTCGGCGACTCTGCATCAGGGTTCAGGCTAAGCCTGAAGGGATTCGACAACTCTGAATTAGGTTCTAGGCCAGACAAGGGGACTTCGGCGACTCTGAATTGGATTCTAGGCTAGACACAAGGACTTCGGAGACTCTGCATCAAATTTCAAGCTGGACGGAAGGGAGTCGGTGACTCAGAGACAAGGTTTAGGGCTGGGCCAGCGAGGGGAGTTCGAGCTAGGACTACAAGTCAGAAGTGAAGAGTGGATTTGGCAGCTCGAAGATTGAGGGTGAAGCCAGAGGAAGAATGTGGAGGTTCTAAGTTGGTTCAAGGGTGTAAGATCTCGGCATCCAGCAATGTAGTAGGGCAGAGAGTGAGAGTAGTACATGATGTGGTTAGGTAGGGTTAAATGTACCTTAAAAGTGCGGGGAAGTGCCTTAGAGCTTAGTGGTTAGGTTGCTTGTTCCGATTGGCACATGCAATGTGTAGAAGGTTATAAGAGGAAAAGGATGTTGTGTGGCAGTGTGTAACGATCCTCATGGTGGAATAAGTATTTTTCAATGCTAATGCCTTATGGGATTTAATAAAAGGAGTGTGTTTTGCATTTAAAGTCATTGGAGCATGAGCAGGGGTTTCCAAGGACAAGAGTCAACTAAGACATGTGAGTCATAGACTCCCACTCGGACCACAGACGCATAAGGGTGGGGGTTTATGACTGACACCAACCTAACATTTAAAATGGTTGTATTGAAATATGCCATCCTTGTCTTCAATGCATTGTGGTGCTCAAAACTCGCAACTCAAAAGAGACGAAGCATGAACCCTAACATCTGAGTTGACATATCATACCAACCCAATTCAAAAGCAGTGTCCTCGAACATCGAGCATCAGCCCTAAATCCTAAGGCAACGTACCAACCCAGTGCGAGTATTACCTTGGTATGTAAAACCATGCTTCCTACCTACGTTGGTATTGACTTCAGTAGCTCGTTTCTTGAACCAAGCCAATATGGTGCCCAATGGCTTATACCAAATTGATACCAATCGTAACTACCCATACCAGACCAACATTGGTTTTTACTTGAGTGAACTATATTTAACTCCTTAACGATAGAGGCCAAACTTTTGGGTCATTTCCAATACCATCACCAAGCCTCCTCCCCACATGGTAGAGCCAACAAACAAACTCTAGGGCAAATAAAACTAAAACATGTTTTAAATTGAGGGCATGTTTGCATTAGTAACCAAGGGATGTGACAAAAAGTAACCCGCGTCACGTTTTAGAAGCATTGGTAACGGGATGTAATATGAAGCGGGCAATCACCTAAGACAACATGTTTGGGTGGACTCACCATAAGATCTAGGCGACCACCAAACATGGTTAATTTCATGGTCATGATTATGGAGAGTCTTGTGGGCCTCACTAATAATGAAGAACAACACTAAAAAAATACCATGGATAATATTGTGGATGTCCATGAAACAAATGATGATATATCCTTCATATCTTGTTTGTTTCTCACATATAAATAGCCTATGTTTTAGAGTGTCTCGTGCTCTTCCAAAGACACCAAGATCATCGCCTAACTCTTAGATCTTTGGTTGTAACGACCCTCCCAAAAATCGGTTACACATCTACCTTTAAGAAATGCTTTCATGTTAACTTTTGATGTTTTCTCCCGTTGTTCTTGGACTTATGAAGTGAATTTATGCTCTCTAGATTCATAATTTCAATTACTCATAATTGAACCTTACACACAACTACCAATGAAAAAAAAATGAGAAAGTAGTGATCAGTAGAGGATTTGAGTGTAAGGAGTGTTGCACGTTAGTTTTCATGCATGATGGTGTATGTTGAGGGTCACAACACAAGGATGCAAAGAGCAAGTCACACTATACACGTGCCCACAATATTTACCATAATCAATGTAGTGTTAACAAACCGTAAATGACTTGAGAAAATGTGGATAAAAACACTTTGAATGTTTTGTCTTTGTCGAAACTACTTTAGCCATAACACTTGTGGACGAGAATTATAAATTGGCAAGATTTGTATGAGTCTGTTATTAGTCATGTGTATCCAATTTATGGCTTTAGTCAAGTGATTTATTTGCTTCAACCCCAAAGTGACATGAAGGACAAAAATTGTCCTCGATTATTTTCAATATGAATTTGAAGGCATTTGCCAAACTGTTCTAGAAAATTTCAATAAATGGCGATTGTACAAATCTGCGAGATCAACCCAACGACACCAAAAACAACAAATTTGAGGATGGACTGTAATTTCTATGAAGCTCGAAAGTTTTAGGCTATCCTGCAATTCCATGTCATGGCACAAAACCACCGGGCTAAAGCTGACGTCACTGGAGGGAATGCCCAGTGCCCAAAGGAATACCGTTGGGGACGGGGTTTAGGGCAGGTGAGGTGGACACAGAAGAGGGGTTTGCGCGCGAAGTCTGGTGGCGCCACATTTTTTAGAGTGAGGCGCTGCTGTGTGAGGCTGACGGATCCTTGGATCCTCTCGTCCTTGAAGAATGGTGCTCGCCGTTTCCCATGAGGCAGTTGCAGTGACCACCTGCAAAAGCATCTGGTAACCTAGCCTATGACCGAGAGCTACACATTGGTGAATTTCCACAATGACCTCTTCTATGGTAATGAACGATTTAAATTTTTTCATGCAAGGTAAAATGAAATATTTGTCTATTTTGGAAATTCATTTTGAATTAGATATGATTTTTTAAAGATGTTCCCTAGGGTATCTTATGATAGACCTAAAGAAGTTTGACGTCAATGCTAGTACAACTTATGAGCATTCTATAATTATCCCCAAGACTGACTTTGACCTTACTATGTCAAGAGACATCCTAAACGAAGAACTAATCTCATCCAACACGTTGTGGCAAGGTCTCATGTGCCTTGAACCGAGACCTATGGGCCTCAATGACCACCTTCCTCCTTCCCCCTCCCTCCTCCCTCCTCCTTCCCCCTCCTCCTCCTCCCTCCTTCCTCCTCCGTCATTTAACCTAAGACCGTCATTAAAATCCCACATCCCTGGGCACATGTCATCCACCTAGGGAACATTTCCTCTAATTTGTTCCCTAGAGCTCGGTTTAAGGTCAGGTATCGGTAATAGGCCAGGTTACCATATATCAGTGAAGGCAACACCATTGGACGCCATCCTAGGCTTGTCTTGATTGGGATCGCATGGATAATTCGGTGAGCACTGTGTGGAGATTTTGCAAAGCATTTTGGAAATTTGGAAGCCTGATATAATGGTTGAATGGAGGACGCATTAGATGCCATCCTCCCTCCGCTTGCCACGATGGCCTCTCCGCGCTTTTCAGTTTGCACGGACTTGTCGACATTGCTACTTCCCACTAAGTCCACCCGACTCTACCCCAAGCGTTGGCTTCCTATATGGTTCACATGTACTCGGAGTTTGTTGGCCGAAGATCTAGCCGCTCAAAGTGGCTCGAAAATTGCCTAAAGTTGCACTTGCTATGAGTTGTATTGTGGCCGCTTGGGTTTGCATATTTCTCACTTCACAAATTCTCCTGAATTTCTATAAGAAATGCTCTTATGTTTGTAGTTTCCGACCACCCTATGTACATGACATCAAGTACAGTAGAGTTTCATAGTTTTTGCAATTTTTTCAAATGGAGAGGGGAGCTAGTATGTAGAGCTCAAATTTCTTAGTTGAAGTTGCCGTGAAATTTGGAGTGTTGTTGGGCGTACCGAGGAATGAGGCGAGAAAAAGCCCGAGAAACCCTGCAAGTTGTTCGGTACTGACATGTGTTTTCGATGCAAAAAAAATTATTGAAAAAAAGAATGGATAGTTCAAATTTTTTGAGGTGATATGTACCCTACTACACCCTCCCTTTATATGGTTGGATTTACATCTATAGCCATCGATCTCCCCGAAGAAAAATTCAATAATGAACACATGTTGCATGGATTCTTCCTCGAGGAATATCCTATGTCACTTTGGGGTTAAACTGCACAATTTAATCCCATCAGGGGCCCTTTGGGGCAAGTTGAACATTTGTTAGTTTAACCCCCCAAAATAGCCTTAAAACATTCATCCCAACGCAACAATTTATTTTTAATTTAATTTATATATAGTAGGTGGATGCAACAATATGGATGACATTTTTGTAAAGCTAAGGTTATTCACACAAATTTTTGAATCATCCAAGTGACCCAAAATTACAAAATTATAATGGAAACGTGTACGATGACATGGTTGAACAAAAATGTCGGCATAGACCAAAAAAATCGTTCTCGGTCTTTAGGGGTTAAGGCCTTTTGAGATAACAAAGTTCTCAAGGTTCCCCGTATTAAGCTCACTTTCATTTGAAAGGAGAAGATGGGAGAACAAGAGAAACCATCGTTGGGTTTAGGCAATGTGGACTAGGTGCGGAAAGCTTCCAAGAATGTTTTTGCATTCGTTTCAACTTACTACAGGCACATGGCGCTTGTGAATACGAAGTATGAATTAGCAGGTTGTGTACGAGTCTCTAACCAACCACGTGTATAATTGGAGGGACTTCAATGCGTGTGTCCTCTCTTCCAAATGGTCTAAGTTAAAATGAATTAGGTCAGGCAGTGATGGGTTGTTTGTGGGTGAGTCAAACAACCCTTAGGTTTATTTTATTTGGCACAAATTGAAAAATCAATTGCAAGAAAGGAACCGAAATACAACCACATCAGGAGAACTAGCGCAAATCGAGGGAAACTCTTACACAAATATTTTGCTTACATAGGAATCAATTCAATGGACAAAAGAGTCGTGCCAAGCGTCTATTTTCCTTAAACTCGACTTTAGCAAAGCCTATGATAGAGTAGATTGGGCATTTATGCTCCAAGTTATGGGGAAGCTAGGAATGCCAAATGATTAGATTGTTATTTTATGACGCAACAATCTCAATCAATATTAACAACCAAGGGACCAAGCCGTTTGAACTCTATAGAGGATTCCATTAGGGGTGCCCTTTAGCCCCCTATTTATTCATCATCATGGCAGAGGCACTCAACGCAACAATTAAACATGAAATGAGAACCGGTAACCTCAAAGGCATTGGCCTCCCCCAGTGCAATTCTCAACAAATTATCAGTTAGTATGTTGATGATACATCATTTATGATTAGGGCGGAGGATACTAGTGTCGATAACCTGGTGGGGATTCTACACAAGTTTGGCAGTGCCTCTGATTTAGAAATCAATTGGCATAAGAACGTCGCTTATTGGTGAGGCCGAGGACGACCACCAAGATGGGTGGAGAAATACCAATGGAAGTGGGCTGCAAACGCATACCTATCGAAACTTCTAGATACGCCGTTTGGACTACAATTGGAACTTAAAGATGTGGACCAATTCTTGATGAATAGAATCAAGAGCAAACTCAAGTACTAGAGCTCCACGAACTTGTCACTAGCATGACACACCCTCATTATGAATCATGTTATGTTGTCATCCTTAAGGTACTTCATCGTAGTTTGGGCGGGGTCCAAGAGAGTTTTGGGGAAAATCAAAGCTTTACTTCGCAATTACTTGTCGTTTGGGTTAGAGAATACAACAAGAGCATGTGTGAGCTAGGACGACTGCACGATGCCTAAGAAAGTTGGTGGCCTAAGCCTTATTTCGCCAAAGGATGCTATGAAAACCCTTATGAGCAAATTGATTATTTAAGCTCTACTCCCCGGCAAGTCGAACCTTCAAACAATCCTTAGGTTTAGCCTCTTGAAATGATGAAGTTCTCAATGTTCCCCAAGTTAAGCACAAAAAGCATGTGGGTGTTGTTTGGTTCATTTTTCATGTTCTCCAATTTCTACCAATTAGTTTTACACGACAATATTTGTGTTGCATTAGCAAATCTACAATGAAGGATCAATAAATACCCAATTGAAAATCAAATCTTCTCTTATTTGGTTATGGTTATTAGAAGTGCATGTTTGTTGATTCCTTAACTAACCACATAGGTCTTTCCAATTGTGTTCACTATCGATACAAGAGTTGATCAATAGCCAATATGTGATTCAATCTCTTTTAAACGCATGTTTTTATGGTTGATCCTTACATAACCACACACCAATCAAAATATAGGTGTTCAACTAAGGAAAAGAACTAAACAATTACTGCAATGAGAGAGAGAGAGAAAGAGAGAGAGAGAGAGAGCGCTATTTGTGCATTCTATTAATATAGCACATCCCTTGATAGATATTTTAAGAAAGAAAAACCTACAAACATACACATCATCAGTACACCCCCTCGGTAAATATTTGAGGGAATTTAGGATACAATGGATACAAGTAAGGAGTGAAAACAATCCTTGTGGATACAACTCATGTCTATGTACCACGAAAGAACGTTCATACCTAGGGTAAATCGCCATAAGTATCAATATGGTTCAAAATAATTCAAACCCAATTTATAATTCGGGTATACAAAGATTCTCTTACTTGGACATACCCAAAGGTTGCTTTAAAAGAAGAAAGTTGAATGGACACCGGAGTTAGTTTTAAAGAATCTAAATTGGTGTATTCGAGGTCATTTGAGATGAACTTACATGTAACAAACCTACCACGAGAAGTTCGTTCATCTTAATATATTGGGCCTAAACATTGATGTCACCTTGTATTACAACTTGGGATTCTCGGCGTCTACGTAAACTCCACCATCGTAGATAAAGAGGCTCTAGTAAAAACACGTCCCCTACCAAAGTTGATGGTTGATTCATTCAAACTAAACTCCGCAATGGACGAGTTTACATAGACACCACAAACGGCCAGGGCGAACCAACCCGTACATTGGTACCTTACCGGATGTCTAGTGATGTCACATTCGAATGAATCGGCCCTCAACCCCATAGGGGGGCTTTTTCTATTGAAGCCACTTCATCCACGATATATAGAATGGATGATTTTAAGTGAGTGCCACGAATCCCCAGCCGTTCGCCCTCCCCGGTAAGGTACCAATATACGGGTTGGTTCGCCCCAGCCCACCACAAACGGATGGGGATTCGTGGCACTCACTAAGGAACATCCATCCAATATATCGTGGATGAAGTGGCTCCAATAAAAAAAGCCCCCCTATGGGGTTGAGGGCCGATTCATTCGAATGTGACGTCACTAGACTAATTCGGGGCCTTTGACTCTATTTCCGGAATCAAATTGCCTAAAAATAATCATGTAGATGATTCCCGCATTTTTTTTCATCCGCATGGATGATTTTACTTGAGTGCCACGAATCCCCGGCCACCACAAACCCCTTGCCTTTGTATTATTACGTCCATGTAGTTGAGTGAGATTTGTGTAGAAGCTCCGACGTACAAGTGAAAGGCACGGGGCTCATAGCATTGCCTAATATTGGAAGGACCCGTGTAGGATGAAGTTCAATGGCTTTGGACATGCCACATACACTTCACTTGGGTGCAAACGGCTTCCTCGCCCAAACGCAGCCAAGTTTGGTGGGATCCCTGAAAATGCTACTGCCACTAGACTCACCCCATCATGGGCCGTAATCAAATGCATGGCTCCCATTGGTCCATAAGCTTAGCTTATGTAGCTGGCATCACAAGGGCCCATGTGATGAGCGCCATCCAACTCCTCCGACACTTTGTCGGGTTTTTTTTTTTCCAAATAAAAAACTTTGGCTGCCCGAGGGCGGGTAGTAAATGATTTTCTAGGATGGTGCTATTTATTGACTCTTAGTAACGGAAGTAAACCTAAACCGGGACCGGTACATGGAACTTGGCCCTAAGTGTTGAGCACAATTTTATGTTATTACAATGGTCAGGTCTACATGATTTCTTGTTTGCAAGGTCGAGGGGATTCCAACGCATCGTTCGGACATTGTATGCAAAAAGTTATAAGGGTTTGAAGTTCCGTTCGTAGGTGATTTCAAATCAACACATATATCATATGTTTAGATGTTGTACATCTTCATTATCACTTATGTTCCTATTGGATAGAACTTATAGATGTTGGATTTAGGTCAAGTGTTGGTTTTGGGGCGTACTTAGGGTGAGTTTCCATGTAGACCGCTCGCCTACCATATTCTACTGTGAATAAAGACAAACCCGCCCAAATGTAGAGGGAATTTGGTGGGGTAGGGTTTGCATGTGCCAACTAGCTACTCCCATGGGCCCACCTACTAACTTCTTCTTCCCGATTATCAAGGATGGAGTTATAGACTAGCATTGGCTTTCTTGAATCTTCAACCAACCTTAATCCTTTGACGACCGGCACTTGTAGGTTGAAGATTCTTTAGTGGGCGCATGGAAGTCTAGCGGCCCGTGTCCATGGCCCTCCACATTCTAGCGGACCACCGGAATGTGGTTGGTTGGTGGGTTATGCTTAACTACATGCAAACACCTCTGACCCACTATTATGTAGAATCTAGTGGGTGAGTGGCCCACATGAAAACTCACTCTTAAAGGACCAAGGGTGTTTGTATACAACATTCGTAACCATTTATATGATCCAACCCTTGAGAAGTATTATAATACCATTGTACTTGGTTTATGGTATTTAACTCATATTGAGCACAATTTATCAAGAAAGAGATTGTGAGAATCAAGTTGTATGTGACAACGATGCATAGATATAGTCTACATCATATGTAGTTGAGTCTAGGCAATTTATACAAGCTCAAGTCTATCTATAATTCATTTTGCTCTCATGTACTTATCCTACACTAAATATGATATTTATTGTCACCCTTTCTAATTGTCTTGCTCAATATCATCATAAACCGTGATATAGTGTCACCAACACCAAATGTTAAACCAACATTATTTGTCATTCCTTGTAATGGTTTTGGGGGATTTATAGGTCTACAGTGTTGCAATTACTGTCACTTACCAACCAAATTTTCATCCAATTTTCAATCATCCATGACAATATTTCATCACAAGTTGCTAACAAGAGAAGGTAGGCTTTTGGTCAATGGATGAACTAATCCATCACACTCATCCATCATCCATGACAATATCTGTAAATTTATCCATAAGAAGTGTCATCTGAAAAGTTACCATAGTGACATCAAATACCATATGACACTAAATATCATATTTAGTGCAGTTACTTCTCAATCAGTACCAGTCAAAGTTTTCAACGTCACTTTAGTTTTGGTGTTGAAGGAAATATGCGCTGGCATTTGTCAAAAGGGGAATCCTAAAATCAATCAACAATGGCCCTCAGTGTTTAGAGGTATTCAACTTGCCTCCAATGAGCGCCAAACCAAAAAAAAAAAGGTCTCGGAGTAGGCAGGTCTTACCATAACCTTGTTTCAATAGGTCATCTACAATCAATTGACATGTAAGGAACAATAATTTAACATTGACAAGGTGCCTTAAACCCTAAACGATTTTAGCATGTTCATACCTATTTGTGAGTTCTTTATACTAGATGATATGAAATCTTCATCGGACCTTTTCAAACAACTTTGTGTTCAGGTGTCAAGAACAACAAGCTTGCAAGACAACAAGTTGTTACTATCTATCACATAAAAAAAAATGTTCACATTTCCAAATATTGTATGTACGAGAGGCCCAAATCGGGCTCCAAAAATGTCTAGGGGTTAAGGTATTTTGTCATGGTAGCCTTTGCAACACTTGTAGCTTAAAAAGAGGTTTGATGACAAGGAAACACAATTTGTTTTTCCCTTCGTGGGACCTTTCCACATAACATTCTTCAGATCCATAATATTTTTTTGTGGAACTAACAATATTCCACATGATATTCTCAACTATCCCTATTTCAATCTAAACATGGGGAATATTCCATTGAATATTATAAATCCCACGTAACACTATTATGGATCTGAATAATGTCATGCAGAGTCCCATTTTTGTTTTGACAATAAGAACGTGCTAGAGGGTTTGAATTGTAAATTGCAAGGCACCTAACGGACGAGATGGTTATAAACACATCAAGAAAACAAGCAAGGGACAAACTTACATTTTGCCTCAAACCACATCACATGCTAAGTGTATGTGAAGAATGATGAGACCATTGTTTGTTGTGCCGTCCACGCTTGTTGTCGCACACATGGCAACGCCTTTTAGTTATCCCCTTCCGCAAGGAGAGGAGTAATTGCTTTTCCGGCCATCGGGCCCTCACATTTGGACGAGGGTTGAATCAACTCATCCCTAGGGTTTGTTTGCGAGGTCCCCTATTGAAACTCCATTCACTAGCACTAGTACACCTCTCCAATCCCCAAAAAAAGCCAACAAAAAGACCAAGGGGATCATCGATGTCATGACAAAGTGAAGTATTCTCCCGTCACATGGCAAGCACATGGCTCAAGTGTGAACTTGTGATCGTATGTGTGTACAATGGAGAACATAGCATTCTCCAACGAGATCACTTTGTTTGTCTTTTTCCCAAAGACTAAGGTGAGATACTGTAGCTCTCTAGCAGCTTGGGCATATTTTTGCCTAATAATTAATTAAAGTGCGAAAGTAAGTTAGGCAACCCAAAAAACAATATTCTAAAATTGGGAAAATTCAAAAAGCAACTTAAAATAAGATAGACATTCATCCAATCCATTTCTATAATTTATGGATGGTTTTCCTAATTTCATCTATGGCAGCTATGATTAACCTAAACACTTCCCTTAACCAACGTTCCTTACCCTAAAGTTTGTCTTTTACTTGTACGTGAAGGTTTTGCTTGGCAAGAGATTTTGCTACTTTGTTGAATTCTAGTGAATGTCACTTGCATTATTGTGATTTTAGGCACTCTTTGAATGTTTTTTTTGGACACTTCACAAAATTAATTTCCCATAAATTTAGGCACCTTTAAAATTAATTATTTTTTGCCCAAGATGCTAGAGAGCTACGGTAGATGTTGGTAGGTTCTAAGAATTAACATGGGTAAATACTAGATAACCATTATAAATCATTTTAAAGTGACGAGGGACAACCAAATTTTAATGTGAGTAGAAATTGAACATTTGAATGAAACTGAAGAATGTTATCAAGATTACCCTCTTGAAAAAACATTGTCCCCAATACACGTGTACACAAAATTGTCTTTCGTTTATGAAGCATCTACATGTTGAGGTGATTAACCTATTTGAGAGCAATTTCCACTTGTTATAAAACTCTTGACATGACGATACAAGTTCACCTAAAAGTGACACTTCCTCCTCATAGTTCACATGGTTCACGACAAATAATTTTTTTTTTCTTCCCACGCCTCTATTACCCTCACTTGTCATATCATTTCTATTTGTTAAAAGAAGTTATCTTGCACTAGGAACCCCGTAACCTGAATAGTTGCATATTATCATCTTGAAGATTTTCACTTCAAATATGAAATCAAAATAAATAACATTGATTAGTATGCAATTGAATGGATGCATTACCTATACTTTACACTATGAAGTCATGTGACAACCTTCAAACCAAGAGTGAGGGACTAGTCACACCAGCCAATTTTGACACCATCCGTTGGCATCTCCAGTTGTAATAGTGTGAAAAGTGGTGGGCCAACATCTATTTATGAACATAATCCCCATCAATTTCATGGCTGAAACCGGACATAACTTTTGGTGTGATTGGGGCATGAGTGGAGTGGAGTGATGAAGTAAAACGATTGGAATGTTGAACTAACTTATCTTCACTAAATTAGACGTGATAGCAAGAAGTGGAGTGCTAAAATTCTCATTGATAGCTCACCACACGGAATTGCTTAGATTAGACCCATTTTGTTACCAATAGTGAGGGGACCTCGGATCAATTCTAGGAAGCTACACCGTTTATGATATTTAGTGTTACATACACTATTTGTGAAGGGCCTAAACTATATGCCTAGAGGTGTCAAAGTGTCACGTCCGCTAACTATCGGCATGACACTATTTGTCAAAATATTATATTATTTGAAGTGAAATTATGTTTACATTGTGACAAATAGCATAGCATATTGTGATACTTCAGATGATAAATATGCATTTCAGTATGCAAGGGGAAGATATTCTTGATTGTACTAATACCACATGTCAATTGTGTCAACTTGGAGACCATTCTTGACGATAAGCATACACCTCATAACACTATTGCACGTACTCATGCCAAGATATTGGTAGGCAAACTCGAACGCCCAGTGTCATGCGACGACACTGATGGTGAAATTGTTGATCATCAGTGTAACCTAGCATCTGCCTCCAAATAGGGTAAGTGACATTGTTACACATGTGATAATAAACACCATAAACAATGAAGAGGTTTTGCTTTGATATTAAGCCAAAATTACATAATGAATGTTTTGTTTTGTTTTGTTTTGTTTTGCCAACTCATGCCTCCCTCATGTCAATTTGATGACATGAAGAACCCATTGCCATGACCAACATATTTAGCATATTGCATTAAATCTCTTGTGGTTGATGGTATTAGCGCCTTTTACCTTAGCCAACAATTTGACTGTGTTTATTAATCCCTTAAGGTGAATATTTTATAACGACATAACATCCCCGTGATTTGGGGGAAGACTAAATAAACCCAACTCCATTGTTCCACTTGGTGCATAACAAGTGATCGTGCTCTAAGCCCTTGAGCGGCCTCCCTTACGTGTGCCCCCCAAAACATGGAGGGCGGAATTAACACATAACCTAAGTCCACGGTGATCTTGGGAAAAGGTGGCCTTCGTATTGGCGTTTTGTTGGAAGAAAACTCGATTTACTCTAGAAGGGTTGACCCCGCTAAAGGGAAAAAAAAGTTGGATTTATGACCAACACGTACTCGGTACCCACCATGTGAAAATTTAATGGCACCCGTGGAATTTACGGCACTTTGTCACCAACATATATCTTTATGCATCATTGCATAACATTCGAAGCACTCGGAAGTTTGACCCTCCGCTTGAGGCTACTAGCCGGGAATATTGGGTCCTTGGTTGGCTTTCCCTTCGTTTTCAGTATGGATTTAGTTTACCCCGATAACGATATTTGTATTCGATGGCGTTCACAATAACTGCACTAAATAGTAATATTAGTGTGGGTGGGAAATTTAGTGTGGAAGTAATTAGTGTGGGCCACACTCGTTTTCTAATTAGGCTGGAAATGATGTGGGTCCAGGACCATGAGTCTTTGCCTAAGTCTTCTTAGACACTCTCAACCAACACTTCCCCCCTCCATACCTCTCTATTGGAATGATATATCCATTCCTTGAGCTCAATCAAGGCTTAATCATTAAAAAATCATCAACAATCCAATCTTACCCTTTGTATTTCATAAAGTAATCACGTCTTAAAAGAAAATTTAACAACTTCATCAATTTAAATATCATATTATGCTCACAAACTCTTGCAATGATCAAATTTTCAACTATATCTTGGAAGTGTTTTTATTCAATAACATGTCGTAGGACTCGTTGCTTTACACCTCGGCCTTTGAGGGTTAATCATGGACCACATGGTCTATTGGAGATCCTTGACCTAATAAGTACCATACGTAGTAAGGAAGGTCTCAATAATGAGAAATATTGGACTTATCCGTTGCCACGCCTATGACCCATACATACAACAATTTGCTTTGTCTACAAAAGGGGGAACGTGAGGGTAAGGTCCTAGAGAGAGAGAGAGTACGGGAGTAGCTCGGGATCCGATTGAGTGGAAGACCACTTGCTTTGTTTCCTTACAATGAACTGTGTCCGTGATGATACGGAGTCCACTTTATGAACCGTGGGGAAACACCTTTGCCATGGGCCATTTTCTATCGTAAAGCGCCTTCACATATAAGGCCGGGGCGGCCACTTCCAAGCACTTTGCACTTTAAGTTAGGTTGCCTCAAGAATCGCACACTCCGGTCCCGTAAGTCGATCGTGTGCCAAACATCGTGGCGCGTTGCGTTGGAGCTTGGATTCTATTGTGCCATTAGGATGTGCATTTTTAATATGATTAATATTTATTATTTAAACATATAGTGGAATTGATTATGACGCAGGTCTCATACTGAATTTGAATAGCGCCCACATTACGTGTCAACTATATTGACAGGGACTCTAAATGTCATAATTATGAAGTTGAGATATCCAAGATGATTGTTGAACACTTTCTCACAAACGACCTCAACTTTGACACTGATGGTTCGTGGTAGTTTGTGACACACGTAACCTCATCAACTCACCTCAGTCACGCCCATTTATATGTGTGTATGTATATGTGTAAAATTGGTGCATCACAAAAATAACAAGGGAGAGAGAGAAGGGTGTGTAATAGAGTTCTTTGATAAGTGAAAAGTATAGATGAAATGAAATTAGACACAACATTAAACTTCAATGAGATGGATATATTCGAAAGATTGCGAATTGCAAGGGCGGCTTAACCCCTTAATGCCGATCCATTGGTCGCACCGACATGACTTTGGAAGTCCTTTCGCAACTATGAAAATCCACCACATTTGACATGTGAATTTTTAAATAAACCACATGGATGATTGGCTTATTTAGGTGAAAAAGTACCTACATTTTTTTGTATCTCCATATAAGATAGTTGAAGGTCTATGTGATGATGTGTCAAAGTAAAAAATACAAATTCTAAAAAAATTATGAACCATATTTTGTTTGGGTGCAGTAATGCACCATCATAAACTTATTGAGAACACCAACCACTTGAAATTTACAACTCCCATGAATGCCACATTTTGAATTTGAGAGCATGTGCTATGGAAAGTGGACATTGTCAGATCAACTCCCAATATTTTGATAGAGGTACTTGTGAACCTCAAAATCCAAATCCCAAGTCTGAGCACCCTAAAGTACATGATGATAGTGGAGAGGTACCCAAAAGTGAATGAAGTGGTTGGCAATTCAATTCATGGTAGTGAAATCTTCTTTGTAGTTGACGGAAAAACTAGCCAGGTGGCCACGCGCTTCATGTGTTCCAAAAGCAAGATCCAAATCCAATGGAGATATTGGCATATATAAATTAGTTCAAATAATAATAAAATGGTTCATCAATTCTAAAATTGAAGGGAGGTATGGCTCTCACCCTAGACCTTCTAAACCCCATAAACCAACATGGATAGGGGAAAATATACTAGAAATACACTAGAAATCCCAACAACTTGCATTTGAAAAATACCCAATTGTCATATTTGGTTCAATCTGCAAGAATAAAGTAGAATATATAATTTGTTTGTGGGTTTCAAATCTTATAGCACCTACCATACTCAAATATCAAAGACACATAGATCAAATTTTAGCTTAAAATACATCCATTTTGGTACATTTGGACTTCTTAGACAGTTAGAGGTTAAACTGAAGGTCTTAACTTGATAACACATTTGGAATTTCACATTTCAACCAAACGAGGTGGGATTATAATGGCCAACATTCTTAACACTTTATTTACGATGCACCTCATGGATAACCTATGATCCAACCTCACGTACTAGGGGTATTTGGGCATATTCTAAACAACCATGTGAGAACATAGGAGCTCGTCCTTATGAGCTTATGTGTGCATGTTGTTTGTTTATGCTTGTTGACGGTGTTCACATTTGAAATAACACAACGTTCTTCAAGGTCCCTCAAATACTCATGATGTCCACTTTGGGATTTCACATATAAGTGGGCCCACTTGAATATACATCGCCCCCTCAAAAATAAAGTGACGCCATAATCTATACCGGGAACGTCATTGGAGCTATCTCTCTTTTGTGAAGAGTTATTTCTTAGATGACTAAAATGTATCATCTTTGCATGGTGAAGATAAACATGCTTCTTTTCTAAACCATCTTTGAGGTTCCAACAACTATTGACACTTTGAATGAATGTTCGTTTGCGAGGGATTGTGAATTATGCGGCACTTGTCATAAAGGTAGCCAATTATAAACGGTTGTACGTCTCCATGACCACCCAATGTTGGACCTTCCAACACGGAAGACACACACTTCAAACACCATAGAAGGAGATTCCGGGACGTTAAAAGCCTTGTGATGCCTTGGAATGTGGAGTTTGAATTATATATATCAATATTATTTTAAAATAAAATGTAAACAAGGTTTTTGCATTGTTGTTGTTGTTGTTGTTGTTGTTGTTGTTGTTACCCATGATCACATCCAACAAAGTGTGGTACCAAGTATGTTTGATTCACTCTTTGAATACTTGTGATGTACTTTGGTAATGTGTATCTTAGGTCCTTGTTATTCATGGCAAGTTGGGGCTCATCCATTGAAACATTGTCTATGAAAACTCATCCATTGTGGATGAAGAGGCTTTAGTGAAAAGAATCCCCCTGCAACTTGAGGGTTGATATTGATTGGACTTAGTAGATTAATTTGGGGCCTTTGATGTCATTCCAATAGTGGAATTGTGTTAAAAAAATAACAATTGGCTATAGAACATATTATTGTTTTTTCACTTACCTGATGGAATGAATTTACACGGACATCACAAATCCTTGAGCATAAAACTAAATGGGCTCATATTAAGCAATGCACCATACGGGTGGTGCATCTTGGTTTAACTCTTAATCATCCACAATTTTGATTGTTAACATTGAAACATTTTAAGCTCTTGAATTGGCAATGGTTAAACCCTCTCACCTTGTGGGAAGAAAAAGAATGTCATACCACTACATGACCCAATTTTTGTTGTTTGTTGTCTAGCAACGTAAATTAGCCCTTAAAGGACCCAAAGGGCCATATATATATAGCCAATTACACTAAATCTTTGAGCCTTTCCAAGTCTAAGAAACAATATTTTATTACACTCTAGTTTTTATGCTTTTTATTGTAAATTGTCTTATGGCAAGGAGGAAATAAAAATCCGCACACATGTGACATAAATGATCAAAATACTAAGTGTGTATTTTCATCCAAGCTCATGCAAACTATGCAATTAAGCCCAAATATACTAACATCAATATTTTTGTAGCTCAAACACACAACTTCTGTACATGGAAAGACCCAGAGAAGAAGACATGTTAGACGCTCATGGGTTAACCAAAAAGAAAAGAAAAAGCCTAGTTGTATATTAATGTGCCATAATATTTTAAAATGACAAATCGGGTGTTGAACACATATATTCTCAAACACCTAATATTATGACTACTATACAATATATGTGAGCCCAAATTGATGCTCACATGTGTTGTTAACACTTATAAAACATTACAAGTGGTGTTTTGTTGATTTATGATTATTCACAAAAATATAAAAAGAGTGAAGCTTGTAGAAAGCTAAGTTTGAAGCATTAGGCTTGTGTGGAGTGGATTTAAGTAGTATGAGGACATACCTTGGTAAAGTGTGGTAGGTAGAAAGCCAAGGTTAGTTAAATGTTTGAATTAGGATCTTTATTGATCAATTGAGGGAGGAAGGCTTAGGAGATAAGATGAGAGCCTACAAAGTAGGAGGAGAGTTCGAGGGCTTATCGTGAGCCTTGTGGATGGGATGAGTCCCTACTTAGAAGGAGAAGGTTAAGGGGTTGTGATTGGAGGCTCTAATCCTCTCACCCTATCCTTACCTCATGCCCTCTCTCCCTCTCAACTCACTATATAATCCCTCATTCTTCCCTCACTCATCCTCTCTTTCCTTCGTGCTCTTTAAGCACCCCACGGGTTATAAATGTGGGTGTGTGGGAAGCAAGATAGGAGCACATGTGTGTGCTTAGTTCTTAGGAGAAGAGCCAAGGCTATTTAGCCTTGAAGAGGGATTGACCTCTTGTTAGAAGTAGATTGGGTTTAAGGAATTTGGAGTTTGATTGTAAACTTCAACTTGTTGCATTGAGATTCATATTAAAGTGAGAGAGTTCAAACTTGTTTAAACTTGTGGCATTTAGAGTGACTAGATTGTACTAGGTGCATTACTTGTAGTGTTTTATTAGTTATGAACTTGAGCAGAACTTTATAGTGAGAGATTTGTCAATTATGGATGATCAGAGTGTTCAATGGGTATGAAAATTTGAGGGATTTTTTATTATAAAGTATGGGAGTTGTGGTAAAAATTTGAGAACTTCAGTCATTGGGATGAAAGAGTTATTAAAAGTTGAAGGGGAGGGTGTCTAGGAACAAAAAAGCAAGATTTGAAAATATGTATCTCTTAGAGGGTTATAGATATGGATATCAAAATTTGACACTACCTTTTGAACTTATATATCTATCTTGTGTCAAAATTTTAGATTAATTGGACGTAGGAGTTGGAAGTTATTAGAGTTTTAATGACCGGATGCTTTATTACAGCATTCATACTAAGTAGTTAGAGTTAGAATTTCATGCATAACTTTTGCATATGAACTCTGTTTGTGCCAAAATTTGGTGTGGAGATTTTTTATAAGGTACTTAACAAGTGTACCAAATTTGACTTGAAGAACATAAGTTGGGTGGGAGTTATACTATTCTGAAGTCTAGTAGGAAGACATTGATAGAGATTTACATCAAGAAGAACTTAGAGAAGGAAGGGCAAGGATAAGTATATAAGTATTTTTTAATACTTGTATTTAAAGCCTATGTGCTCATGGAATCCACAAGCGAAGTGTCATGTACCAATACGGAATCAACCACGATGACATGTGATAGCACGGAATCAATAAGCGAGAATTCATGTAGTAGTGTGGAGTCGACGGCAAGGACTCGATTCACAAGAGGGATATCTTTGAAGGCATGCGTGGCCAAAACGGCCGGGTGGACATTAGAAAAGGCTAAGGATATAACCTTGCCCGACATTAAGGAATGTAAAACTACATAGTGTGGTGTTAATCAAGTTGTGTATATTCCAAGGGTAGATTGGAATTATATATTGGGTTACAAAGAGAGAAGTCTCTACATATCATTATAAACTTTTCCACTCGGGCTAGGACGAAATCGAAGGGTGGAGGATTTTTTGTGACAATATCGTTAGAAGCATCTTACATTTTTTTTTTCTTCTAAAATTTTCTATATTCATCTTGGACCCTTGCTTTCCATGGTTGCATCCAATATGATGGGGTACCATTGACATGTCATAGTTTGTGGCCTAAGTGTAGTTACCTACATAGTTTGTGTTAGTTGTTCTTTTGACCCCTAAAATCTCACATTATTTCCACATCACAACAAATGAGAGAAGTTAAGTTGACCAACCAAAGTTTCACTTGACTTGCCCAAGTATTGGCTATGGCACTAATAACAAAAATTATGATTTTTTTGTGGCCCACACTAATTGTGTTCATTATGGTTAATATGAAATTAAATGACATCATATTGCTAAAATGGAACATCACATTTTATTGTATAGTGTTTTTTGTTGATAAAACATTAATTTATGATTTTAAAGACATGCTAATCTAGGCTGCTTTGAGAATTGATATGGTCCACCTCATAGCACAAGGGAGAAGAGATGGGGGGGGGATGAAAGGCATGCATTCAAGTAACAAAGTGGACTGATCATTGATAAAAGGTTGGTTAGCATTAGGGGCATGGACGACTTAGGAGTTCTTCACAAAAATAAGATCCAAAAATTGCAACATCTAGTCAATTGATGGTCTTTATCTAAGCATAAACCATGGCCAGGTGGTGCGGGCACGAGATTGATTGGCTTCCATACAAGGTAACTACATCGTATGTTAGCTATTGTAGTCCCCTTAACCAAGTGGTGCAAACAAAACATGACTAGTTCGAGGGGTTACTTCCTTCATAACCCCTAAAGGTTGAGGCATATGTTTTTGTCTGGATAGTCACCGCCGCCCAAGAATACCGACACACATGTTTACATTATTGTCATTTGACTTTGGGGGCCCGTGACTGGCTATAATTTTGCGTGAGCAATCCTAACTCTGCTCAGTGTCCATTCATGCACTCAAATTTGCCATAACGAAGTGTTGATTTTCTTTAATGAGCTTATGAATTGGAATGATATGTTTTAAACGATTTTGCTTCGACCTTTAGGAGTTAACAATGAAATGATGGACCCTAAGATGATGACCACATAAAGAAAATTTATCTTGCCCCTAGCTAGATCACATCTTCATTCGGCTAGGCCCCACCCCTCCCACGCCTCCTTCACTGCCCGGTCTTCCTGCCCGCACTTGCGTGGGAACTCCTCCTTGTTGGGAACCAACGTGACAATATCCGGTCAAAATTACAATTATTCAAGTTTGACATCACTTTCATTATTCCCAAGTTAATTGATGGAGTTCCTTCACATGACAATGGAGCTTAATGGCTTGAGTGATCAGGTATTGTCACAACGAGAAGGAGTTCCCACGCAGGTGTGGGAAGGAAGATCGGGCAGTGAAGGAGGCGCGGGGCCCAACCAAATGAAGATGTTATCTAGCCCGGGGCATCCACCTTAAGTATAAAAATCATCATGTGCAACTTTCTTTTTATAACTTTTTTAACCAGTTTAGTTTTTCCGTGGAGGGTCATACATATGTTGTTGTTATCACCAAAGCATATCTTTGATTTTGTTGACTCATCGCACAACTTGTGGGGTTTTATAAATTTAAACCCAGGACTGCTAACCAAGTTTTAGGGGCGGCCTTTAATAAGTAAGTCAAGTTAAGAGGGAGTGACCGTGATTTAATTTGCATAGGGATGGGGCCCACCAGGTTGACCCATAAAACGGGAATCCTCCTTCTCTGCTGAACAATCCAATGAGGAGGGAGGGTATTTGGTGCGTTGTTTTGCCATTGTTAGGTGGTGCTTTTCGACCCCATTCCACCAAACCAGGCCCCAATCACAACCCCCAGGAGCCCCAACCCAATAAAATAACCATTATAAAAGACTGCGCGGAATTAGGCACCCGACTCCATCGGTCTACCTTCTCTCACTGCCCGGCCTTCTCGGGCAGGGTTCAAATTCCGTACACGTCAATGCCCGTCACATGCACATGGTCTTCAAAAGGATCAAGGGGGGCAAAAATTTAATGAACCTCTCAAATAACGTAATTGTAAGAAACCTATCAAACGAAGGAGGGAGGGAGGGAGGGAGGGAGAGATTTATTGGCCCTGCTTTGTGGGGAAGAGACTTAAGCCATGTTCACACTTATTGATGGGCACGGTCAGCGGATGGCTCTCACCAGCATGAGGCATTTTTTCATCGCTTTTGGCCATCGATTGGATATTACTCTAAGTAAAAGTATAAGCGAGTCTTAAAACCTTGACCGTTACACATGCTAGGACATGGGAACTTACAATTGCATGTGAGTTAGCCACTTGTCACAACTCAGCTTATTTCTTCAAAATAATATCATATGAAGTGAAGTACAAGTTGAAAGCACCTTATCTTCATGTGAGGCACTCAAAAGTACGTTACGATCTTGATTGAAGTTGAATACCTACATTCACTTCATGCTTTATGTGCATGGTGAATGTTCATAACACTTGTCTCGGGGGGGGGGGGTTGTGTATAACATAACAGTACCAACACATAGTACCATAACAATGTGTTGGTACTATGGGTGCAAGTTGTTTACCAACACATAACACTCAATTAAGAGGTCCATGTTGTAGGGTGCATTCACGGGGGGTCACTTAGTGCATTTTAAAAACGACGTGCGGCATAATATAGGGAGGATTAAATTCGTTTGACATAAAATTTATAAAATAATTCCAAATAATAAAGGGTCCATTAAAAGTAGACAATCCCATTACAAGTAACGTAGATAGGTATAAAATACGGGCCATTCTTTTTTTGTAAAAGTAATATAGGGGCTGAAAATAAGGATCCTAGGATGTATGTTTAGTAGGATCAATTTTGTGCGCATGCCTGATGAGGGATGGATGAAAAGTGACTCATCATTTGCCAAAAAAATGGATGAAATTGTAAGCCTAACCCTACGGTAATTCTTTTCCTGACTTTTCTCAGTGGCTTCTTGCCCTTCTCTCCCTGGCTTCTCTTGGTGGCGTTTCTATCCCTTCTCTCCCTTCTCTCCTTGTCCACTTCCACAATCACCTCTTCATATCACACGTTTTATTCAATGATGGGATTTTTGTGATTTGCATGTTGCCCCTACCATATTTGCCCAACCGTTAAGGTTTCCTTATTTTGCGATTTTTTTGCGAGATCATTGTCACGTTGCCTTCAATCCAACTTCCATCTTTGATCGCTTCAAGCTCTCTCTCATCGTGCAATCTCAATGTCTTGTAGGTAGATTCTTGCACTCTCTAAATGTGTTGCTAACATATTTTCTCTGGCGTCTCGCTACTGCCAGGATTCAGTTGCATTATCTCTTGCAAAGCTTGTTTGCACGCATTTTTGCGTCTTGAGGCAACATCCAGGTTCTATCTGCCTGAGGCAAGGTGATTCTAGTTCCCTATCTCCCAATCATTATCATTAAGCATTTGGAAAAGATTAAAGGTCAGTCTTCTACACTAAAGTGTGGCAACATTGCTGGCCTCAACTTATTCCTAAGTTAAATTAAAACTAGAAATGCTACTAACATATTGAATGGAGTAGATGCCAGTTCATGGTGGGTGGGTAGGGTGCAGGCTATGCGGCGGTGCAATGAGAAACAATTTGGGGTACTAAGGCAGGCGGTTGACCTCCTTGCCCGAACGGAGGAATCAGGGAGGAGAAATCCTAACAATCCCCACATCGAAGTAATGTTGCAATATTATAAAAACATCATGGCCGTAATAAATTTAAGTATGATCACACGGATAGCAAATGGATTGATGTAGATTTCATTATGTCTATTGTAACCATGAGCTACAATTCTACAAATGAAGTGTACACTCTAGATAGGAATGATTCAGAGCAATTATCCAAGTTTGTGACAGAACAAACTATATAGGGTTCATGACCAAGCCCGGCTCATCTTGGAGTGTTTCACAGTATGTTAGTATTGTACACTATGTTTTTGGTCTTCACTAGTATGTAAATTGACTTTGAATGAAGGATTTTTATAGAGCGGGTGTTGTGTTTGTGAACACACGCTCACTCTTGTTGTATTTCCATCCTAAGCCTTCTTGTTGTATTTCCACCTTAAGTTTTGCACTTAGTTTTTGCAATCGTATGTATTCTTTATACCTTTTTGTCGCCATGTTTTTTCCCACCACTTTTGCATTGCATACACTTTTAAATTAATTTTTTTTAATTATAAGGAATGTAGACTACAAAAAATTACAATGACACGGGCATTATAAGTAATTGTAGGGTGCAAAAAAATAGGCCATTTTAGAAAATTAAGTAATTATATGGAGCTTTTAATTTGTGTCTTGGAGGTAAATAGCAAATACCCCTCCGCCGCACATGGTGCACAAAAATCTTATAGAGTGACCCCCCCGTGGGTGCATTTGAAATACTCGTAGCCTAGGGGAAGGAGGTGGATGTATTGTCGGATGCATGACAAGTGTAGTAATAAAGGTTGCACACTATTTTCATGCATGTCGATGTATAACATGGGTCACCTATAGCATTGCCATCGTAATTCATGTCCATAATATTCACCATAACCTATGTAGTGAGATTAGGTGGGGATGAATCATACATAAATATTTAGGGGTAGATTTTTGTCAATGTTGTGCGTATCTATGTTAAGACTGAGTATCAATAAGGGTATATGTATGGGTATAAAGTACATGGCCGGGATGGCATCATAACCTTCGTTATCATTGTTGATATCTGCTTGGTATTTGCACATACACCATTGCCAAAAACCCATGCTACTATATAAAACCCATGGGACATTCATGAATCGTTTTGATAGAACAACCTTACCTATTGATACCCTCTCGACATTGGGTTTCACTAAACCTACTTACAAAAATTGCACAAATCATAAGGGGATGATTCTTACGACACTTGACGAAGGGAGGGGGAGGGTAAAAATGCGAAGAAGCATTGTAAACCAATTTCATTTAATGAGACCCAATTAAACCGAAACAACCACAAACTCGAGAGGGGCATGAATCGTAAGCCCCTCCCCAATAGTTGTTGTGGACCTAAATCCAAGGCGAGAAGAAGTTATCACATACAAATGTACTTGTCATTCATCCAATATAACACCCTTG
The DNA here is from genome assembly GCA_964035585.1 of Polytrichum formosum. Lineage (NCBI taxonomy): Eukaryota > Viridiplantae > Streptophyta > Polytrichopsida > Polytrichales > Polytrichaceae > Polytrichum > Polytrichum formosum. The sequence goes on along the minus strand of OZ037940.1, from coordinate 28,227,164 downwards.
AAATAATATGCAACTCAAATATTCAATATTCAAAGTCGATCCGACATTGGAATTAGCTTCAAAGCCCCAAATCAATCCACACCTTTAGCGGTATTTAGTGTCATGTACAGTCCCCTCCACTAAGTAAGGTAACCCCCCATGGGTCAACTCACATGTATTACACAGTTGATTTGATTGAACATCCAAATTCGGAAGCTGATTCAGCTAAGATAAATTGCAATTATATACTTGTAGTATCTAAGAATACATTTATGAGCCATAAGTGGCTTCTAGACTAGCAATTCCATGTGTTACATCAATTTGAGTACCATGTGGTATGTGAAGCTTTTTGAAGCAATGCATATATTTTTGAGAATAGGGAGCTTTGTGAATACTTAAGTCACTCAATTTTGGTTGCAATGTCATAAAGTTGAGTAGTTGTGATGATATGTGAGTTGAGAAGGTCACTCATACCTAGAAGGATTTGCTACAAAATTTGATTTCTTGTGATGATGTAGTTGTTGGGTTAGTAGCTCATAGAATTGTTGTGTCTGTCATTTAGCAAGTTCATTTTCACTCTCCCTCACTAGTACTATGACAAGTTACTTCTTATCAGTAGAAGAGCAGAGTTTTATTGTAGGAATGAACACATCTGGAGCATCTTTGAGTGAAATTGCAAATGTAGTTACAAAATCAAAAAAGAGCATTTCATTAGTCCTCAAGAGATATCGAGAGCGAGGTTCAATACAAATAGCAAAAAGATGTGGACGTCCAAAAAAGTTGCAAGAGATTGATCGACGAGTTCTCAAATATGAGATTGTCAAGAATTGTAGAATACCTCTTGTTGAACTTGCTAGTAGCTTGCCCATTTCTGTGAGTATGAATACCATACGAAAAGAAGTGCATGACCTTGGATTTGGCAACCGAATTGCCAAAAAGAAACCTTTTTTGAATGAGACACAAGAAATTGAGGTTGGCCTTTGCGAAAGAGCATAAACATTGGACGGTGGAACAATGGAAGTTGGTTATTTGGAGTGATGAGTCATCATTTGAGATCGGTGCTTATTCACGTCAGACTCGAGTATGGCGGACTACTTCACAAAAATTTCATCCACAATGTTTAGCACCAACATTCAAGTATGGGAGGATGTCAATCATGGTTTGGGGTGCTTTTACTACAACTAGTAAGTGTTTTTTGATTTTAATTCCTTTTAGACAACGCACTGCTATGGACTTTGTAGAGATTGTATGTGAGCAAGGATTATTGCCCTACTTCTACCACCATGCTAACCATGAAGAATTAGTATTTATGTTGGATGGTGCACCAATACATACAGCCAGAGTGACAAAAATTTGCATCAAAGATATTGGTTTAAAGATGCTCAATTGGCCTCCAAATTCTCATGACTTAAACCCTCTAGAAAACATGTGGATGATTTGTAAAGATAAGGTCCAGAAGATGAAAAGACCAAAAAACAAAGAGCAAATGTGGAATGCAGTGCAAGCAGCTTGGGAGAGCATGCCAATGGAGATGTTAGACAAGTTAGTTGCAAGCATGCCAAAACGGATACAAGCTGTTATTGATGCCAGAGGAGGTAGCATACGGTGGTAGCAATAGTTGTTGATCAATCCAATTTTCATATTAGAAATGATTACAAAAGATTTGTATTTTTTTAGCAAGAAGCTTCTACATGTATAAAGCTAACTATTTATGGAAAAAATTAGATATTTGAGGTTTATATGAGGTAGCATTAGTCAAGTTTTCTTGTTGGTCCCTTCCTGTGTGTGTGAGAAACAGCAAGGGGTTACCTTACTTTGTGGAGGGGACTGTACAATGTTTGTGAAGGGCCTAAACTAGGTGCCTAGAGGTCTCAAAGTGTCACGCCTACTAATTGCAAATATGATTCCGTTCGTCAACATAAGTAACTTCTTTAAGTGAAAAAAATTCTACATTATGACATTTAGAGTAGCACATTGGGATATGTTAGACGATAGATAATCTTGCATTTTTTGAGCATACTAATGGCAAGTGTTATGTGTTTACATTTTAGTTTGGAAGAGGAAGATAGTGTCAAGCATACTAATGGCAAGTGCCATTTGTGTACACTTTAGTCAACTTGTATACCGTTATGTAACATAGGCATGCACCTCATAACACTATTGAATATACTCATGCCAAGATATTTAGTAAGCGCACTTGAATGCCAAGTGTCATGAGGTGACAATTATGGTGAAGTTGTTAATCATCAATGTAACCCAACATACACCTCAAAATAGGGTAAATGTCACTAAATACCATACACGGTGTAGTCCAAGTCAATTGAGGTGAATGGGCCACAAACCTATTAGGGGGTCAAGTTAATCCTAAGCCCTTATAAGTTACTCACAAGGTAACTCTGCTTCTGTGGCGCAATTATTACGCTGCCCGCGTGCGGCTGCCCCTGCCCGGAATCGTGACATCCCACGTCGCGTGGGAGGATAGAGTACCGTGTCATATACAATTACGAATACAAGTACGGGTGCCAATAAGAGTACGCGGGTACAGTGACGGATAGGGGTGACGGGCAACGACGGGCGCGGCTGGGCTGCAGCTCAACTGCGGTGAAGAATCGGTGACTAGGTGCAGCCGGGCTCGCGAACACGGAATCTGGCCGTGGTTTGTTGCTTGTAAGTTTGCGCCTAATGTTGATCAATCTAATAAGTAATGCAGTTCCAATTTCTCCATTAGCTTACTAGGATGAGGAGACGAAGACTGGGATGATGATGATGATGATGCGGCTAGCCTGAAGATGCGAGCTACTAAGCTAAGCGGGCCAGTGGTGACAGCATCCGCTTTTTTGTTGGCGTTTTCGGCCAGGGCGGTGGTCCAGACGGTCACACAGCAGTGCGCGGGAGTCGGCCGGGAGGAGAGACAACTTTAACTCACTCATCGCATCAACACTGGGCTCATCGGTTCCTCATCGGTGACGGACCTGCTGGCTGCCGTTTTTGTTGTTTGTTTGTGGTCGACATCGCCGGTTTCAGTTCCGGGGTGGCAGTGGACGCAATTTGGCCCGCGGGCTGGCTGTTTTTGTTACTTCGCTTGTGGAGTGGAGTGGAGTGGGGTGGGGTGGGTTGGGTTGGGTTGAGATTGGGTGGTGGTTTCCGAAGTTGCCTTAAGTTAAGGCGTGGAGGAATTTTGCGGGAGGAGATGTGGAGTTGGCCGCGAGCTTCGAATTTGAGACGGTGAAGAGGAAGAACAGGAACAGGAGGAAGGCATTTGGGATTTGAGAGGGTTAAGTTAGGTGGCATTGGGGACTGCGAGGGAGAGGGATCGATTGCTCTGTGGCGGCCGGGTTCGTTGCTCATCTGGCAAATGGAGCATAGTTGTGGCAGCAGAAGACGAGGAGGTGCGAAAGTGCGGAACTTCCAGATGGGAAAAGGGGAGTCGTGACCGACCGGCGAGTGAGTGGTTTGAGAGAGAGAGAGAGAGAGAGAGAGAGAGAGAGAGAGAGAGAGAGAGAGAGAGAGAGAGAGAGAGAGAGAAGCCTAACCCTTTGAAGAAGCCTGACCCTGACTCTGAGGCGGTGAAGAAGGAGTTGCTTGGTGTCTCGAGGACGAGGAGGATGAGCTAGCTCGCTCAGAGTTTGCCTTCGTTTGCTTTGGTCAGCATTAGCACCCGTTTCATCCATCTGTCAACACGTTGGGTTGGCAATTCCTATGTTTGCAGAGAAAGGCGGAGTGGCAGTGGGAACTGATTGGGCTGGCTTTCTTTCTGTCTGTTTGTCTCTGTCTGCAGGGGGGTGGTTGGTTGGCTGGCTGGCTTCTTTGTAAGATTGACCGTAAAAGAGAGAATTCTGTGTTTGCAGAGGGGGGCGGAGTGGTATTTGGATTTGATTGGGTTGGCTTTCTGTCTGTCTGCAGGCGGGTGCATAGCTTCTGTGCAAGAGTGGACGTGACACAGAAAAAGAGATAGATAGAGCGAAAGAGAGAGGGCTAGGGAGTATGCGAGATGTCGACCACCAAGATGACTTCCATGTCAGCAGGGAGTTCGGTGAAGTCGAAGCACAGCGTACGCGTGGCGCAGACAACCGCAGATGCAAAGCTACAAGCGGTGTACGAGGAATCCGGTGACTCAGGGGACTCATTCAACTACTCCAAATCTGTGCAAGCATCCAAGTCGACGGGGGAGAGTGTCCCCGCACAGGCAGTCACCGCATACCTACAGCGCATGCAGCGAGGGGGGCTCATCCAAACATTTGGGTGCATGCTTGCAGTGGAGGAGAGCAGTTTTAGGGTTCTTGCGTACAGCGAGAATGCACCGGAGATGCTTGACCTGATGCTCCAGGCAGTCCCAAGTGTTGGGCAGCAGGATGTGTTGGGGATTGGCACTGATGCGAGATGTTTGTTTACGCCTTCGAGTGCGGCCGCATTGGAGAAAGCTGCAGTTGCCTTGGATGTGAGCATGATGAATCCCATAGCTGTGCATTGCAGAAGCTCAGGGAAACCATTCTACGCCATCTTACATCGCGTGGATGTGGGGTTGGTGATGGATTTTGAGCCCGTGCGGTCGAACGATGTGATTGTGTCCTCTGCTGGGGCTCTGCAGAGCCATAAACTTGCGGCGAAGGCGATTTCGCGCTTGCAGGGTCTTCCTGGAGGTGATATTGGTCTGCTTTGTGACACTGTTGTGGAAGAAGTTCGGGAGCTTACGGGGTACGACAGGGTTATGGCTTATAAGTTTCACGAGGATGAGCATGGGGAGGTGATGGCGGAGATTAGGCGGACAGATCTGGAACCGTACTTGGGGTTGCATTACCCTGCTACTGATATCCCACAAGCCTCCAGGTTTTTGTTTATGAAGAACCGAGTGCGCATGATTGGGGATTGCTATGCACCCCCTGTGAAAGTTCTCCAAGACAAGGATCTGAGGCAGCCAATTAGCCTTGCAGGATCGACGCTGCGAGCGCCCCATGGATGCCATGCCCAGTACATGGGCAACATGAACTCTATTGCGTCCTTGGTCATGGCGGTGATTGTCAATGACCAAGATGAAGAGTACAATGCGCGGGGATACCAGCAGAAGGGTAGGAAGCTATGGGGCTTGGTGGTCTGTCACCACACGTCCCCACGGACGGTTTCGTTCCCCCTGCGATCCGCTTGCGAGTTTCTGGCCCAAGTGTTTGGGTTACAGTTGAACATGGAAGTGGAATTGGCATCTCAGCTCAGAGAGAAGCACATTCTGAGGACACAGACGTTGCTGTGTGACATGTTGCTGCGGGATGCGCCCATAGGAATTGTGTCGCAGTCGCCCAACATTATGGATCTCGTGAAATGCGATGGCGCTGCATTGTACTATGGGAAACGGTATTGGCTGCTGGGCACAACGCCCACGGAGTCTCAGATCAAAGAGATTGCCGACTGGCTGCTGGAGCACCATCAGGATTCCACTGGGTTGAGTACAGACAGTTTGGCAGATGCAGGGTACCCAGGTGCGGCGCAGCTAGGGGAATCTGTGTGTGGAATGGCAGCTGCCAAAATCACTCCAAAGGATTTTCTCTTCTGGTTCAGGTGTGAAGCGTGACTGGACTACTTATTACAATTGCTCGCATTTTGTGATGCCCTGATTGGAAATATCATAACCTGAAAGTGCAGTAACATATATTCTGTGAAAACAATATTACATATATCCTTGTAAGGATTGATATGAAGACATCAGCACTTACGGATAAAGGTAACTGATAAAGCTTAAAATGAGAATCAAGATAGATAGTTAATTCAAACCTGTTAGGTAGAGTTACATACTACAATACGAAGCCATCATAAAGAAGCAGTCAAAAACCCAGAATGAAATAGAAAGTGCTCATGCATGTGGCAATAGCCAGCCAAATGGTAGCAAGCAATTTGACCAGGGGCCATCCACAACAATCTGCATGGAAGAAGCCATTGTCCACACCATATAGTACTAGTCTGTGCACTTAAGTGGATGATGAGCTTCATAATCCTAGATTTTGGCCACATATAACCTAAATTACAAACCTAAAAAATTAATAACTGAAGAGATATTAACATCTGCACATTCTTGATGGCTTTGCCGTTTCAGGTCTCACACTGCGAAGGAGATCAAGTGGGGTGGTGCAAAGCATGACCCAGATGACAAGGATGATGGAAGGAGAATGCACCCCAGGTCCTCATTCCAGGCCTTCTTAGAAGTTGTGAAGAGGAGGAGTCTGCCCTGGGAGGATATTGAAATGGATGCAATACACTCTCTCCAGCTCATTTTGAGGGGTTCATTTCAAGATATTGATGATAGTGATACAAAAACCATGATACACGCACGGCTGAATGATTTGAAGCTTCAGGGCATGGATGAGCTGAGCACGGTTGCAAATGAAATGGTTAGGTTGATAGAGACAGCCACTGCCCCTATTCTTGCGGTGGATTCTAACGGATTCATCAATGGATGGAATGCAAAAGTAGCAGAATTGACAGGACTTCCAGTTGTGGAAGCTATGGGTCGATCCTTGGTCAAGGACCTAGTATTGGACGAGTCAATTGAGATTGTGGAGCGGCTGCTCTACCTTGCATTACAAGGTACGTCCCACAGAAACTTGACTTGCAACCAGATTTAAAACATCACTTAGGGCCATTTTGATGTTGAATTTAGTGTAATGGGTTGAGGAAAATCTAGCTGTTATAGCTGTCATTCTTTGAGAGGAGCTCACAAAATCATGAAAGTCGCTGTCAGGATTTCTCTCTTTTCACATGGAGAACAATAATTCAGAATTGATCTCCATGTGGTACTTGGTGAAGAATGCTCAACAATCACTACTCTGAAACGGAAAGGCCTCATTACCAACAGATTGATAAGTCCTTATGAATGATAGAGAGAGGAAGGAAGCAGCTGCTGTGGTGTCCAAATGATAGTTTGATCATACAAACTCAAGGCTCCTTACATGTGCCCCTTCTAACTTCTAATTTGTATATTCCAATATGTGTATCAAGGCCAACCTGGACTTGTCATCCTTTGAACTTGCAGAGGGGACAGTTTGGCATGTCTATAGAAGTTTATATTCTGATTTGAACGACAAGTCTCTTGCACTTGGTGCCAAGCATTTTCGATCGTAGGTGATTGGTAGCAATATTTGTTTTCGATGTTTAACCCTTAACTTCCTAATAGGCTATATTTTGACTTATGAATGACTCTTGAAGGCAAATTCATCCAAACGGAAGGTGCTAGGAAGGTCACATTAGGTATCATCGTGTTCCTCATGAAGTTTTCTTGTCAATGGTGATGATCCCATTCCAATATGAAAGGATGGTTGTTCACAACAGATTCTAAAAGTCAAGAATGAACTAACTTTCCTTTTGTTGATAAGTTACTATATATAGTACATTAGAATAATTTTGATTGAAACTGTCAATTTTCTATGGACTCTTTTCCTGACCTCAAAGTGTATATCTATTCTTAATATAATCTTGAAAGGTTGGACCATAATTCTATGGCATATATTTATCACAATTTCTTGAAGTTTAATGATTCTAAAGCGACTATAAACAAATCATGATTTTTTTAGATATTGCTACTGTATTGATGTGATCTTAATCATTAGCAACAACTTTGCTTTTAGGTACAATAAAAATTGAGGTTTAGAAGGCTCAGTTTCTAGACGATCTAATGAAACTACAATACGCTAAAGTTAAGGTTTTAAGTGGCCTTGATCTTTTCAGCTTTATGTAATTATTGATTGCATTTAAAATTTGGTAGGTCAACTTGTTAGCAAAGGGTGATGCATTACAGTGTTTTGAACTTGGGAATATCAACCCCTTGAACAAACATACAAAAGTGTTCATGAATTTGATCAAAACTTGAGAGTTATCAATGCACCAATTTTAACCTTGTAACCTTCAATTTACATCACTCAATAAAGTCATATATTATGATCACCTAGACCCAGCTTTGATAGAAGAGAGCAATAAAGAGCCTCATAGTTGGATTGAGCAGCTTAACAGAAGAGGGACCAAAATCAGTTGAATGGGTACCTTTCTCATCAGGATTGATGACTGTCATAGACTGGAGAGAAGTTCCTCTAGAATGCTTTGTGGTATTCAACTTGTAGAATGATTTCACTATCCTTATAGAAGAGCTCTTAAATGGGGAGTGTGATATAAAAAAATCTATGTTGTACCCTGTGGGGTTCTGAAGCATTATAATTTAATTAAATAATGATATTTGAAAACAATGCTTTCATTAAATAAAAAAGGAAAAGGAAATATCACCAACCGATATTAGTAAGTGATAATTGCTGCTGATCTGTGTTGTTCTTTGCTGATCTTTGACAGGTGTAGAGGAGCAGAATGTGGAGATTCAGCTGAAGACATTTGGGTTTCAAAAAGAGAAAGCCAATGCAGTCATATTGATTGTAAATGCATGCTCGAGTCGGGACGTTACAGAGAGTGTGGTTGGAGTTTGTTTTGTGGGACAGGATGTGACGGGGCAAAAGCAGGTGTTGGACAAGTTTACACGAATTCAGGGTGACTACAAAGCTATTGTTCAAAATCCAAACCCACTGATCCCTCCAATCTTTGGATCTGATGAATTTGGTTACTGCTCTGAATGGAACCCCTCCATGGAAAAGTTGACTGGATGGAAGAGAGAAGAGGTAATGTTTCAACCTTTTCTGTGAAGATAGTAACAGGCCCGAATAAGATCAAATGAGAGGGATGAAACAGTGTTGTCAAGTATGATGCCTTGGTTCTGGACCACTTCATGTCACATGGGTATTTGGAACTGAGTCCATGAATCTATATTAAGCCTTCCTTGAAAGTTCTGCAAATGAAAGTTGGTTTTGTTGTGAATGTGACTGCAGGTGCTTGGAAAACCTCTAGTAGGTGAGATCTTTGGTATGCAGCTAATGTGTTGCCGGCTGAAGGGTCAAGATGCGATGACCAAGTTCATGATAGTTCTGAACAGTGCAATGGACGGACAAGATACAGATAGGTTTCCGTTTTCTTTCTTTGACAGACATGGCAAGTATGTTGAAGCCCTCCTTACTGCAAATAAAAGAACTGATGCAGAAGGAAGCATCACTGGAGTGTTCTGCTTTTTACACACGGCCAGTCCAGAATTATTACAGGTTAGTTTCTTACCGTATCGTATAACACTCTACTTCTCCCCTTTTGAGATTGACCTACAAGTATTGAAGTTCAGTAATTTAACAGCAATGTTACAGTCCATACATGTAGCTCCCAGTGACTTCTTGAAGGCATGTTTTTACACAAGCACCGTGGTGGTTGGGTTGGGGTGTGGACCAACTACACCTTTTCCCTCCTGAATCCTTAATTAAAGCCAAAGAAAGTAAATTACAGCCACCAATCGTCGAAATGGTGGTTGTGTGTAAATGCACCTTGAATGAAGGACCAGTGGAATGATCAATCCTCTTACCTGTGCTCTCTAATTCATAATGAAGTTCATGGACTGTAGAAAGAGTGCACGGCAGGATATATGTGAGTTGAAACCAAGTCAGGTTGCATGTCAGCCACCTTGGTGAATTTGAATTTGTCAATGGGGTCAACAATTGCTCTGGATCTAGCATTTGAAACTCTCTATCAGGAATTCATATGAGTGATTTTTTTGGTTCAACCTGTGCAGGCATTGACGGTGCAAAGAGCAACTGAGAAAGTGGCATTTGCAAAACTCAAAGAGCTAGCATATATTCGGCAGGAGATCAAGAACCCTCTGTATGGAATCATGTTTACACGGAATTTGATGGAAGAAACAGACTTGTCAGAGGACCAAAGGCAGTTCGTGGAGACTAGTGCAGTATGTGAACGGCAATTGCGAAAAATATTGGACGATATGGACCTTGAAAGCATTGAAGATGGGTAGGTTTTGAATTCGGCTGTGATCATTCCAATTTTCTGCTTAACTTTGTGTGTTTCGCTCTCAAGAGGAAAATCAATTGTGTTTGCCATGTTGCATCACAGCTCCTCCTGTTCATGCTCATCATAGTGTAAATTCTGGTGTCACTCCTACATTGACACTAAAATGGAATATCTCTTGGAAGTTTGGTATGCACCCTCTTTACTGCGGTTTGTGCATAAGATCAGTTTTGTATAGCTGTCTTTGCTAGAGTTCATCTAGTGGGTGATCAGATTCTAAGATATCCGGATTTATTTTGGTATGTTACTGTTCATGAAATAATTTCTGATATGCAACCTGTTGTTCTTGGAAATGATTTGTCTGGAGCCTGGTTTCTACTCCCACCTTATGTGTAGTTGGGTAGTGAGCATCTGACTATTATTCCATTGAGCAGGTATTTGGAGCTGGAAACAAATGAGTTTGAGTTGGGGACAGTGATGGATGCTGTGGTCAGTCAGGGAATGATATCCTCAAGAGAGAAAGGTCTTCAGTTGATCCGGGAAACTCCTAGGGAGATCAAAACTATGTCCCTGTTTGGGGACCAATTTCGGCTACAGCAAGTGCTTGCCGATTTTCTACTGAATGCAATTCGTTTTACGCCCTCTTCGGAGGGTTGGGTTGGCATCAAGGTGGTCCCAACTAAAAAGCGACTCGGTGTTGGAGTCCATGTTATGAGCTTAGAATTCAGGTACACACAAGCAGCCTCTCTAAGAATTATGACTCGTGTTTGTAAGTCTTCTTGTTGTGTTTATGATAATGAAGATGATGATGTTGATCATGTTATAATGGAGTACATGTGTATTAGTAAGGATAATGGTGAGTTTTAGAGTTGAATATTATTGTAACTGTACTAAACTGCATAAGTTATTGATCCACAATGAACTTTGCTGTACTGTGGCTCTTTCATCAGGGGCACTTTACATTAGAGCTTGAGGACCCGTGATTATTGAAATCTAAAATGTCATTGGTGGGAAAGGCTGAGGTTGTCCCACTTCACTTCACACTAGATCTAGAGGCCTAAGGGATCAAGGAAGTTACACTGTGTGAACAAACCCACATGGAGTCCTACATTGTCTGAAAATTCATGGTCTACCAGATTCTGTGTCAAAGCCCACTTCAAAAAGGTGGGTCCAACACAAAATTTCACAACCCCTTGGTATATTAGAATTCATTGTGTAGAAGGGCCCACATGAATAGGATGGTAATGAAAGAGCAGTCGGTTGGGAGCCTGGTTGCGTTTGCCTTTGCACTACACTTGAAGGCTGGTGACCATACAAAATGCAACTTTAATTCTCTATTGGTATGGCCTTGAGACGAGTTTCAAGGGCCCTCACAATTTCATGGTCACAGCCCTTGGCCATAGTCTGGTGTTGCTGACACTGACAACATTTTTGGATTATTGGTTACATACCAATCCAGCACAGAGATGCGTCAAGAACTGTGCAAGGTGTTGCTTCAATGTTGATATTGCGCTTGGGGTAATCAAATAGCTTTTAAGGTGTTCTTGTTCTTTCATTGTGTAGTCTCAACTGATCTCAAGCATGTGAGGTGGTCTCCAGGTGTCTTTTTTCTGCTGTTGTTGTTTTGTCATTTAGGCATGCACTGCACTGTCATTTGGGCATATACTGAAGAGTATAGGGTATGTACTGGTTGGGTGGGGTATTTGATGTTGTCAATAACCTTCAGTTCCGGATTTCAAAGAAAAACTAGGATAAAGAACCTCTGGTTCCCAGGTTTTGAAAGTTTATAAAAGAAAAGAACCTCTGGTCATATTTGAAAATTCAGAGAACTGACATTTTTTTGGGAAAGAACCTGGTTTTTAAGGTTATTTGACTGGGTTTTGATTTTCTTAGAACCAAAGGTATGAATCAAATTTGAGTATTTGAAAGAATTTTTTGAATTTAAAGAACTGCCTCAATAACCATCGGGGTTTTTGTGCAAATTCTAATACCCGCCCAACATTGGTGTGTTGGTGATTTATTTTTTTGCAGAGTAACACATCCAGGTACAGGACTTCCTGAGGAGCTGGTACATGAAATGTTTGACCGAGGGCGAGGCATGACACAGGAGGGCTTGGGGCTGAGCATGTGTCGCAAACTTGTAAAATTAATGAATGGAAATGTGCAATACATCCGAGACACAGGAAAGAGTTACTTCTTAGTTCAATTGGAGCTTCCATTGGCACAAAGAGACGATGAAGGTAGTGTGAAGTAGTTGTCAGGATCGAAATCTGTGTACGAATTTGAAGAAGCCATGTCGTGCAGGACTTGCATTGTGTGTAGGTGTTAGTATGTTCATAGCAGAGTTTCTGAGTTGCAGTAGCAGAGGCCTATGCAAGTACTCCGGCTTGTAGGAGCAAAAATAGCATAAACTCATCCCATCTTTGTCCACCCCAAACAAAGATGTATCAGTGCTTCCTGTCTATAATTTCCCTCTTGTTTTTGTCTGGGCCATAAGGAAGCACAAAGGGATTGGGATTAACTTCAAGTACAAGATCGATCAGCATTAGGTGGGTCGCTTCGCCTCACTTCAAGGGTGGTGCTACTGAAGATTCATTATGCACTTTCAACTGTGGCACAAAGTGGTCTTGCTTTGAAAGGAGTTTGTAAAGGTTGGTTGAAAGGGGGTCAAGGTGGTTATGACAAAGGGCTGAGTTTTAGCATGCTGAAACACAAGTCACAAAGCGAATTCATCTCTGGCTGTCAATGTGCATGCAACGTGTTGAAACTCCAGGTTGTCAGGTGAAATTTAAAGCTGAAAATATGGTCTTTGCCACTGCATGATTGCAGATACAGAATTTCGGGAAGAATGCATTGGCTTTTGTTGTCAGAATGGCTTAACTTGGAGCTTCTTTACTTGCACATTTGCCTTTATCAAAATTCCTCAAACATTTTCTACTCATCTAGAGCATGGGTAATCCAGACTTTTTTGAAATATGATATGTGAAAGTTTTCTTCCTTATTATACTCAAGTAATAGGTTTGTAAGCTTGCAGGTTAAAGAGTCATATTATCAAAAACTGTGTCTGCAACTTTGGAATGTTTCATGCCATGGTTGATTACTACAATTTCAGCATACTGTTTAATGACTGGTGTAATTGCTAGTTTATCATCTGCCATGAATTTAAGGACAGCTGATCACATCTGGAGGTTATTGGCCCGACTGCTAAGAAGTAGGCGAACTTACAGTACTCTAATTTCTGGAAAAATGGCAGTACGGACTGTCAGCAAGGAGGGCATATCAAAATTCCAATCTATTAGCTTTGACAGCAGTATCATGGAGCTTCCTCTGGACCCAGTTTTGAGCAAAATATGTGTGGACATGAGGGGGGAGAGTACTTGGGGCCTGCCGCAAAATACAAGAAACCAAATATCTTAAACCAGCAGTCATGAGTTGTGGGTTTGTCACCAAAGGCCTAAAATCGGTGTGGAAATTAAGTGAGTGAGGATCTTTAGAGAATTATGCCAGCACAAATCCCCATTTATTCTTGGTGAATAATGGTATGATATCATAAAATTAATGTAGGTGTCCATTTAAGAAGAGTGGCCACACAAGGCCACATACCTTACATGAAGTTGCTTGAGTATTCAAAAAGTAAGGTATGTGCTTGTTATTTTATTTTTTTAAAATTGGACGTCTATATTTTGATTGGTGTGTGATTAGTTGAAGATCAAAGAACAAACAACATACAAGCACATGCTCAAAGAGATTGGACTATATCTTTGAGTTTTATTAAATACTCCACTCAATAGTGAACACAATTGGGAGGACCTAAAATCAACCAAAATTTAACTAAGGGGAGGTACGATTTTCAATCCATTGTTTATTTATTTACACTTTTTTTTTATGCTCCATTAGAGTTAAACATAAATTCCCTCAAACAAGGATGAAACCATGGGTTTCATCCTTCTTTGAGAGCATTGTTATTAATAACTCGTTAGTTCGTCATGTATTGGAGCCCATTTTGAAAGTTGGGTGAAACTTTTGGGACCTCCTCTTTCCACTTCTCAAACTCTGAGAGAATCTTAGGATCTAAAATAGGGTATATGCATGGGACTTACTATCCTAAATCATGGATTGGCTACGCAAGGTTTAGCTTGGCCCACCCATCCTAGTAGGACAAGCTAGAAAGCCGGTTTTTAATGGCCCGGCACCAACTCCTTATGTATGTACTTTAAGCATTAAGAAAACTTGAGTGATTTCGTGTGAATCCTCACAAAGTCAAGGTTTGGGACTAAACGCACGGTTTCATCTGCTTTACTTTACGAATAACTCTATTCTAGATGTGCTAATGCTACACAAGTTGTGTTGTGTAAATCTAATTGGAAGACGTTGGAGAACATGAAAAGCAAACCGAATAACACCCACTTTACAATTGTCAAGTCACGAATAAGTTACAATACGCTTGACAAACCGTTCTCAACGTAAGAGCCTCCAGGTGCCATGACTATGTGAGACTGCTAAATTAACCGATGGAAGCCCGCTCGTGCAGAAAGCAAATATCCCAAAAATGGCTCTATGCGTAGAAAATAGGTTCCGAGGATAATGCATACCCTTGATTGTTCAGTCACGTTTAACTTTAGAATACTGATTGCATATTATTATCCTTAAAGCAGTAGCACACCAAAATAATATCATAAAGTGGACAGCTCACTCCTAAATTAGCCGCTTGAATTTTCGAATACTGGTACATCCCCTTCAACACTGCAAAAACTGCAACAATTCCTGCGAAATCAGGCCAAATGCGTCCTAATTACGCCTGCAGGCCAAGTCAAACAAAACGGTCAGTCCACTACACTAAATAGTATATTTAGTGTTAGTTACTATTCGGAGTTACTCACTCCTATATCTTTTTACTATTAATGCATTTTTTTATCACGTAAAGATGTTAATGTTCTATAATGTCCAACAACCCAATTCGACCTCGTTGGTAAAAAAATTACATTAATAGTAAAAAGATATAGGAGTGAGTAACTCCGAATAGTAACTAACACTAAATATACTATTTAGTGTAGTCATCAGGATACACTTTGGAGCCCAAAAAGAGTGGCCGGGACTCTCATCAATTTGGCCCGGTTGATAGAGGTGTAGTAGCTCTTAATTAAATATGGTGCTGGTAGTAGGTATGTGGGCCTTCTGTGGTCAGTACTTTTGTTCATTGGACGCCTCTGTTTGAGGGTATATGGCAAAATGGATACCATAATCACACGTACTTGGATGACATGCTCAAAGCATATACATTGTTTTTTTGGGAGAGGAAATCATCGCATACCTCTCATTCATTCCATAATAGTGTTCTGTGGGAATGACAATATTATGTGGAATATTCCTCATATTCAGCTTGAATGATGGAATATTCTATTGAATATTATCAGTCCCACGTAACATTGTTATGGATCTGAATAGTGTTATGTCAAAACAAAGGCCTTGAAATAGTATAAATGGTGGAGGTTGTTACTTTTGACTTGTTTGACACCATGATTAGTCTAGTCTAAGCCTTTTGAGATGAGTCAAACCACGAATCTATAGCTTGGGTTAAGTTTTTATGTTGGATGGATGAGAGGTACACTCGTATGTGATAACTCCCCCTCTCCCTAATAGAAGGGAGAAAGGGAGTTATTGTCTTTGGGAGGGTCTATGTAATCACTCAATATGGAGAAATAAGTCATTCACGTTGACCTCTTGTAACATTTTGCATCACATCTTCAATTTTGAAACTTGAACAAGATAATTTTGGTGATTTGCAATTGCTTAGTATGTGAGATAATTCCCGGGTTGCTCCAACATCCATCAATGTATGTGGAGTTGAAAGTGTCCACAATAGAACCACATACATTATGATCACTTTACACTAGAGTTTGAGAGCCGTGACCATTCAAAATCTAAAATCTCTCGTTGGTGGAAAAAAGTTGAGACCATGCCACGTCACTTTACACTATTGCTTGAGGACCTCAAGGACATATCAAAGAAGCCTTGGATGGATTATAACCCTACATGAAGTCCTATGTGGCCATGAAATGGACAATGTTGTGTGGTCTACCATATATTGTTACCAAGCTCACCTCAAAAAGATGGTCTAAAAATAGGGAGAACATGGAACTCCAAACTCTTACAACCCTTTGTTTGTTTTAACATATTATGTGGAAGGGCCCACACGAGTGGATGGTGATGAAATAACATATTTTAATTGAGAGTTGGGTTGCATAAGGTATGCGAGTGTTATTTAGTTACTTTATTAACTAAATACCTATATTTGAAGGTGTGTGGTTGGACGAGTATCTAAGAACATAGACCATGAAGACACATGTTTAAAAGAGATTGGACTATGTCTTCATATTTTATTAACCACTCCGAGAGAGAGAGAGAGAGAGAGAGAGAGAGAGAGAGAGAGAGAGAGAGAGAGAGAGAGAGAGAGAGAGAGTCATTTAGGAAAATCAACACACATGCAATTCTAATAACCATAACTACATCAGGACAAGTTTGCTTTTCAATTTAGTTTTTGTTGATGTTTCATCATAGAGTTGCCAAGGAACACATTCTTCAAGACATATATACGATCCATAAAAGACAAAGGACAAGGAGAAGTAACCAAATGACGAAATGATTCAATTTCAAATTTCCATGGTACATCCTTCAAACTCATGAGTTTCAAAGCTCCTCACTATTCCATGGTCATGTCCCACTACTGTATTGTAAAAGTGGCCCTAACTTAGGGCGGGTGTACATTGGGGTCCAACCCCAAAAAACTCGGGGTCCAAATGTACACCTCGGACCCCAAGTTTTCGGAATGAAGATTAGACCCAAGTTGGAAGATCGGTTTCTCAAACTAGGAGCATTTTCTTGAGCCCACGGGGACACTCGAGATTTGGCGCGAGAGTGGACACTTCATTTTCTTCATACCTTCAACCTGGACCCAGCACAAACTCCTCGGGGTCCAGATTTTTGGCCTTGCGCAAACGGATCGCTGGAGCTTGGAGTTGTCTTTGGCCTTGGACCCTGGTGGAAGCCCACCCTGCAGTGTAAGTACTGATCATGTGCTGCTTCTTCGTAGCTTGCTTCCTCTGAGCTGCTCCTGGGTTGACAATGCTGGCGGCAGCAGCAATGAGGAGGCTTGTGATGAGCGAGGGGAGGGCGGGAGGGAGAGGTTTTGGAGCGGCCCAAATTGAGGAGGCCTTTGCGCAGATTGGGAGGAGGTTGTGGCTATTTCTGGCTCCAGGTAAGGAAGTTCTTTGGTCTCCCCCGCCCAGCTACTTAATTGCCTCCCCGCTTCCAGCAACCACAGTACTGCGATGAGGCTACAGCTCCACCCACTTCCGCACCTTCCATTCTACTACAGGACCCCACATCACCAAATTGCGGCAGCGCCGCCCTCCTTCCTGGAACCTCCCTCCCCTTCCCCCCCTCCTCACTCATCTGTAAGGTAGCAATGCCATCAGTGTGTATGTTTGACAAATTTCATTTGACGTTCAACTTCAAATCCAAAGTGTCACGTGATGTTTCCAAAAACAAAAATGAATGTCAATTGACACATACATTTTATTCTAAAATGTCACCTCAATTTTGGGTTACCTAATTATTTAGAAAAATTAACATTATGAATAATCAAAATACAATCTTGATTTGTAACAAAAAAAACTCTCAATCGAGCATAAGTATCCTTCGGTCTTGCATGTTTCTCTAAATGTTGAAGATGGTAGCCCAATCCATTGCGTCCACTTCAAGCCCACAAAGAGAGACCCGCATAAGAGCATCAAGGGTCTTCAAGTTCAACCTATTGCGCAAGTGGCTTTTGATTGCATTTTGTTTGGAAAATCCTTTCTTGCAAATAGCTATACTTGATGGAGTGAGTATAATTTTTTGCCAAAGTTGCATAAGTTTAGGCCAATTTGTGTGCCATTCCAAATTGCTACCACATATGCGCTAAGCCTCAAAAATCGTTTGTTCTCACACTCATGTCGAAGTGTTTTCGTAAATTCCAGGAGTTCTCCCTTACACATGTGACTTTCTTCTTCAATGTATTGAAACTTCAATAATATCCTTTCGAGCCACAATTTGGAATTTGTAATTCAATCACTATCATCGCTTGGATAATTATGAGGGCTGAAAAATTTGGCTGCATTGAATATTGGAAGGTTTGGGAAACGATCATTCAAACACTAGAAGAAATCGCATCCATTTCAACCCTTGGCCATCGCGACTCGCACCAAGAAAATGCATAAACAATTCAATTGGTAGGCAACCGGAAGGTACCCGTGGTGTACCCATGGAAGGTGCCCCCGATTCCCAACCGAATTGATTTGTTTATGCATTTTCTTAGTGGAAGGTGCCACCCGATTCCCAACCGAATTGATTTGTTTATGCATTTTCTTGGTTTAGTCTTGATGGCCTAGTTGCAAGGAGGGTTGAAATGGACAAGATTTCTTCTAGTGAAAGCATGAACAACACTTTGCACATAAGATGCACCCAATAATATGAATTGTTGTAGTTCATTGGGCCCATCAATTGCCAATACATGAATAACACGATCTCATGTATTGTTTTCATAACTCAATTGTAGATTTCTTGCAAATTCCCTCAAGAATTTTCCCAAATTCTTGCTTGTATGACCAAACATAGGTTCATTCTCAGATAAATTGGGTTAATTCACATACCTACCCAAAACAGTCGTGGAAATACATCCGCAAGAGACCAGGAACAATGGTCTTGTCGGCCTTCTACTTAGCCTCCACCACCTCTCTAATCATCATCTTAGCTGTAGAGCCTTCCCGGTTACAAAGGAAATTACAAAAACAAGGTTAAACTTAAGTATGTAAGTGAGTGTAGGAAGTTCTCCTACTGTTATGGGTTATGTTTTCCGGATACTTGAGTTGCAGTTTATAGTACTTAAGTTGCCTAGTAATACATGTCATTTCAATTTCTAGCGTGTCAATTGACGTGTGTTTTTTCTTCACAAGTCACAATACGTGTCAACTTCTAAATTATGCGTGTCAATTGACGTGCATTCTTTTTTGTGCAAGTTTTTGTGTGTCAAAAGTGAAAAACTTGCAAAAACTTTGTCAAACATATACACTGAATGCCATAACCCGTGAAAATGAGGCGATTCGCGTTGAAGATATGGTCTTACAATCATGAGATAATTTTCCCAAGATAGAAGAGAAGGATCCATGAAGAACGCAAGTTGTAAACTACCAGATGATGGTGGAGAGATACCCAAATCTCAAGGAAGAGGTTGGCGGTTTGATTCCCAGCTATGAAATCTCCTCTCTACTTGACGGAAAACTTGCCAAGTGATCAACTGCCTTCTGTGCTTTGGCGCTTGCCTATTGGTCTTCTGTCTCAAAAGAAAAGAAAAGAAAAAAGAGTGCAAGTTGTTTCATATTTTTATTCCTTGTAAAAAAAATTCTACAATTTTTCAAAGTGGAAAGTTTGTCCAGCCCCCTAATCGTTCACTAGATTCTCCTCAAACCAAACACAATAATGCTCATTTCCACACATAACATCACCTAACCCAGTTAACTCATGAGTACATTAAAATGTGATAGATGGTAGTCAAGCATGACTGAGTTTGGCTAAACCGACCGTACACGCATTTCAAGCTGCTAGCCTCGCAATTATTGGTTTAAGAAATGACACTTCACTATTCTAATGGAAGTCTACTGCATGGGTAGAGGGTAGTTCACCGGTTTGGCCATTTATACCTTACAACAAACGCCCCTATTCGCGATCGGCGATCTTTTAGGGTACCGGAATTTCGACGTTGGGACTAAATTTTCCTCGTATTACTTTTGGAGCTCATTTCAATATCTTCTTCATGATCAAAGTGAGTTTTCTCTTTCTTTCTTTAAATGGTCATATAGGTCCCCTTACTAAATCATGTTAGCTGTTGAGCTATAAATTTTAACCGAATATGAGCACGTAGTCCAATAATCTCTTTCAAACACATGTTTTGTTGGTGTCCATCCTTAGACCCACCCCTAACCACACACCACTCAAACTTAGGTGTCTAATTAAGAGACGTAATTGAATAGGTTGGGAAAAAATCATGTCCATTCCAACCAACTTAGCTACCAAGGCTTGGAAGTCCATTTTGTGCTTCCATGACACATGTTACCTACCTACCCAACTTGGCATGGAACCAACCATGTAGTTGCCCACCACACATGTTATTGTGCCACCCCCCTGCGCCCGTGTCCAATGCACACATGTGGAAAAGGACTTTGAAAATGATGATGTTGTGTGCACAATTGTAGTTGCCAACCACATGGACTAATATGGATCATATAAAAGTATTAGGCAACCCTCCAATGCTTGTTCGTGGATTTTTTTCCTAAAGATAGTAATGTGGCATTGCACACTTCATTGCCAACCACATTGTAGGTGGGTTCCCTTACCACAAATTACTCCAAAAGCGTGATGTAATTTGAGTGTATACCAACTCCACATCCAAATCTCGCTTTGGATCAGTTTGGGAATGGATTCATTCTATTAGCGTATTGCAAGTTACAAGTGTATCATTGCAAATTTCGAAGTCACAATAGATACGCAAAAACGTTAACAATCCGTAATGAATATTTTCTTACTTCATCAAATAACCACATAGGCTCTTCCAATTATGTTCACTACTTAGCTATTATGATGATGTCTAAATTTGAAGCACATAATCCAATCTCGTCATAACACACGTATTTTTGTATTCACAAATGCAACTTAAGCTGTGTTATCCTCGCATTCAAGGGACCCCTAGTTCTTAACTCACCCCATGCCCTCATCCATAGACCTCAAGTTCTGGATAGGGTAAAGTCACTAGTAACATTAACTTTCTAAGGTTCCTAGACTTCATTCCTATTACACTAAATATGATATTTAGTGTCACCAATTCTAATTGTCTTGCTCAATACTAATTGTAAACCGCGGTGTAGTATCACCAACACTAAATGTTAACCCAATAATATTTGTCATTCCTTGTATTTTTTGGGGAGATTATATATTTACAGTGCTGCCATTACCGTCACTTACCAAGTGAATTTTCATCCAAATTTCAATCATCTATGACAATATCTCATCGCACGTTGTTGACAAGAGAAGGTAGGGTTTTGGTTAATGGATGAACCCATCCATCATCCATGACAATATCTGTTCACTTATTCATAAGAAGTGCCATTCCGAACCGTCAAGTGGGCCAAATCCTTTATCCTTTCGTACTTGAACACAACTTAGAAACTCCCTTCAATGAGGAACATCCTATCAACTAGGTAAATTGGATTTGATTAATAAAGATGAACATTTTGAATCATATTCAAAATAATTATGAGAAGAATCATAAAATTATTAAACAAGGAAATTTAGCATGTAATTGAAAGAATGTTTGACTTAGGATTTTGTTCATGAAGGGGATATCTATACTTGCAATTAGTTATATATATTAAGAACGGTGTTAGACATGCAAGATTTTTTATTACTCTAAAGACACTTAATCTTGACATTAAGGTTTTAGGGCAACATAGGCTTATAAAATACTTGAGCATCTAATACTTAGGAGTATTCCAAAATGCTTGATAACCCATTCAATTAAGAATAAATCTTAACCCTTGTAATTAATCGTGCATATTTCTACCTTTAAGGATATTGGAATTATGTGAAGTCTAATTTTGATAGGGGTGATGTTCACGTAACCGGTCAGCAATGTGTTACACCGTTTAAGGCTGAAGGTTGAAGGGGGCCTCAACAAATTACAATAAGGGTTTCAATCTCATAAGTTTGCCATTTAATAATCACCTCCTCTTCATCTTATGAATCGCCCAATTCAATTGCGTCATTTTTTGCCTTCATCTTAGGTGTTCATTTTGATTTTGAAATTGATGTCCTATCCCTTTTATATATATATATATATATATTGGCAATCTCTTTCATTTTTCTCTCCCATGATTGCTTCTGCATTATCTTCGACATTTGGTGACATCTACGATCCAATCACTTCTACTTATGCATCATAAAACAATTGAAAATGCTCAAATTCCTACTTGTCAATGAGGATCCATGCAATCTGAATTGTGGTTGATTCCATGCCATCCAAGGAGAATTTTGTTTTTATTGTTGGATTTCGGAACCACTACCATCTTATGAGAAACCTGCCATTGAAGAAAAACAAATTTATATTAAAAAAAACTACTACAAACACATATACTAGCAAGCTGCACAAACTTGGAGTTATGGGCAGTTGGGAGAGACAACCTTTTGTCCTATCTTTAGCCAATTTGTCATGGAAAGATTATTGTTTGACAAAAAAAACCACTGTAGCCAATAATAGTTGTTTGATTGTCATGGTCTGCCAAAATTTGCATTAGGCCTACTTCTTTGAGGTGGGCCTGACGCAAATTTCAGCAGACCATGAAATCTTATCCATATTCTACCACGTAGGACTCCATGTAGACTTTTCATCCATGAAATTTTCTTTGGGCCTTTAGGCCTTCACTTTCTAGTGTGGTCTTTACCTTTTCGACCAATGAGAGCTCTATCACGGTATGCAGTGTCGGCGACCACACCGCATCTGGGGGGATTTCATCCGTTTAGAGTTGGATGGATGAAATCCTCGGAGTTGGAGAGATGCTCCTAAGTGAGGAACCTCTTCCTTGGCTTGGCATTCTTGCCAAGTCAAGTCTTGTGAGTGAGTGTGGAGAGAGCTTGTGTGAGGTGAATATTGCATGTTTTTGTAATAAAATCTTGAGTTTTTCTCCCCTTACTTACACTCTTGGATTCTTCCATAGTGGAGTAAGAGATAACTTGACTTGTTGTGTACATTTGAAGAGAGAATTAGAGCTCTTAGTAGGGTTTGATTCTCTTCTTTCTCACTTGGTAAAAATGCCTCATTTTTTTTCTCTTTCTTCCTTATTCTTGAGGTATAATACGCAAGGGAGAGCGTGAGGGCAAGGAGCGACGAAGTTGAGGAGTGTCGGAGCGAAGAACACCGCAGATTGTCGAAGCAAGAAGAAGAATAATACTTGCTTGTGAATGTCACATCAAGGTGAATTGTGGTGAGGAATCATTGAATTTTCCACGGAATTTCCGGTCATTTGTTCGCATTCACGCCATTGATCCTTGAAAGAGAACTCTTGATTCTAATTAAAGTACAAATTTATTAAAAAAAAAGAGGCAAGGAGCCGACTCCGGGAGCCTTTAGCCGGCTCCTGCCTGCCTCTCTGTCGGCGGCAACCGGCGTCACCTGCGGTGGCAGGCCAGTTTGTAGGTCAGGTTGCGGGCTGCAACAGTAGACCAGTTTGTAGGCCATGTTGCCGGTTGCAATGGCAACAACATTTGCTTTATTCTTTTAATATCTATTTATTTTTCATTTTTTTTTTCTCCCAGAGATTGGATTCTTAGATTTATAAAAGACGAACATCGACAAAAATATTTGCCAATGATGTCTTCATTAATCAAGAACGATATCGGGGAGGGGGGTTGAAGACCTTATAAAAAATTAAGGTATTTGGGATTAATTTAGGGGTTGTGGTGCATAAGATTTCCGAGGGATTTCCATTGAAAATTGTTTGGCATATGGAATCTCCGTTCGACCTAAAAAGAATAATTATTAAGGTCGAATTGTATTTATCAATACATATTCCAGGGGTTTTTGTAAAGAGGAATTTTTTAAATTGTAGTAGGGGATGAGAGATGTGCTTATTTGCAAAAAAAATTCCACGGCAACAGGGATCTCTCACACTTGACCACCAACCGTAGGTGGGTGCCGGTTGTGCGCGGTCAATTTTAATTTATGCTTAAGTTTTGTTTGGAGAAGAAGATCCAGTGTTGCAATTGTATTATTTTCCGTATTTCGTTTTGGATCTTCTCCCGTGGTGGGTTGTGTTGCTGGAAATTGCCAACATTGTCTCATTTTGTGTTGTGCTAGTTTGTGATAGGGTATTGTGGGAGTAAGGTCGGAGTGATGACCAACGAGATCTTTGTATGTGCATCAAGTGGGCGGTGTTTGTATTCCCTAATGGTGAGGCTGGATTAATGACCAGCAGACCATAAGATTGGTGGTGGTTGTAGATGCATGTTGCCTTTGACATTGTTCCCCTTTACTTTGACATCAAATTAGTGCAGGTTGTTGGCTCCAGTGACCGAATGCACCGTGGATTTATGGTTACGACTCGGAACCAACATTATCGTTCCCCGTCTCTAAGAGCATCAGAAGGTCGATCTTCTAACGTCCCGGACGTTAAACCAGTGGTCGTACCCGACGAGGCTTTTCAGTCTACTTCGGCGTGGGGGACTGTCACTCGGTCTCATATTTTTTATGTAAAAATCTTTGACGATATGGAGGAGGAAACGCGAAGAAGAATACGAGACCGGTTTTTTAGTTGAGCAGAGATTATTTTCCTGCAAGATTTAAAAATCTGGTTCAAGACATGGATGAAGAAGAAGCCTCAATGCAATACCAGTTTTAATAACCGGAATGCATTCGAACTTTTACCCCAATATTTGAAGTATGAAGCGCTTCAAACCTATGAGCAATGAAGAAATGTTCATTGGATGAAATTGCACCATGTGGAGCGGTACTGGGAGACACAAGCGGAGTTGATTTTCACATTGAAGGAAGGCGCGACTTTTAGTTTGTTAGCAGCTTTTGTGGTCAAGTCAGAAACATCGGAAGGTGTGTCTGTAGTGGATGTAGAGGGGATTTTTTTTGGTGAACCTAAGGAGAAGGTTCCTACTTCCGCATTCGTAAGCACTTCGAGTCCGATTCTTCTACTCTCCTGTTATGCCCAAACTACCTATGCGACCTTAGTTTTTTTAGGGCTCCGTTGGATTTTGAGCCTTTGCAGACATTCATTATCCATCTGGAGGAGGAATATGGAGGTTTCCATCGGGATTAGATGCAACGGATATATGACTTCAGGCAGGAGAATAATTATACACCTCATACCATGTACACGAGGTTGGCGAAGTTTGCCAAAGAGTCCGGAGGTGTTTTTACGGATTGTGAGTTGGTAAAGGTGTTTTTGTCACAGATTGACAAACACCTTCTTGATTTAGAACTGTCCAACATCATTATGGATTATGGTGGTCGGACGACATTCGCAGAGGCATTAACCATTATGGAGCAGTGTGATCATGCTTTGTGTCAACACGATGCCACTGATTTGGTATCCTTGCTAGTGAATTCTAGCAAATCCCGAAAGTCTTCGGTCGCGGCTGCAGGATTGGCAAGGGCGGAAATAAACAAAACTTTATACTGTTGGTCTTGTGGGAAGTTGGACCATGCTAAGAAGGATTGCCCTTCGATGCAAAAGAAGGCCCAAACCATAGAAAATTCAAAATGGAAGACAGTTGTCCCCACTCAAGATTCAGCAAAGGAGGTTGGCAAGCCTTCACCGAAGCAGTTGAAGTGTTCCGATTGTGGGAGGTTCAATCACACGGAGGACAACTACTTCATTCTTCATCTAAAATAACGCCATGTTTCCGCACGAGAAAAGATGTTGGAGGCAAAGAATAGTACCTTGGAGGAGAACTTCAAGAATTTGCCTCCATCTGGCCTACTTTTGGATTCATCGGCTCCATCCGGCGCTAAGGCTAGCTCTTATACTCTGGATTATTATATGTTGGGAGCATCGGGGGAGGTGGTGAGTTCGGCAGCCGTAACACGTACTCAATCCGTATCACAAACCACTTCTTCGGCCACAAGGGAGTATGTGAAAAGTGTACGGACTCAGGACAATGGTCTCGCGGATAAGATTGGTTAGGCACAACTGCCATTGTCCTTTGGATTGGCAGATGCTGTCCAATCTATCAATGGTTGTAATTCGAGCATGGAGGCTTCGAATTCGTCTACAACATGATGCACACATTGGCGTTTAAAGTGTTGCACACACCTTTATTCACAGTGATGGAGTGTTCGTCGCTAGAGTTCCAACCTGCTAAGGTTTTCCACTTAGTAGGTAGGATTTTGGAAGGGAAGGTATCTTTGTCTTCTCTGACCGTGGCTCATGCCACCACAGACATCCCTGCCTCGGAGGATCCTAAAGAAATGGCTAAATGTCGAGCGAGGTTTACCGCGGAGACCATTGCGTCCGATGCACACACGTCAGATGATGGGGGACCGTCCATATCTTATGACTCACCAGTATCCGCGGAAGCAGCTTACCTATAAGATATAGTTACTAAACCTATTCGTGAATGCTGGGACATTTGACCGGGCGGCGTACATATTGTGATTGACACCGACATTCTGGAAGTTAGTCGGATTAGGGGCAATGCTACTCGGGTTGCTTCCCGTTGTATGATAATGGTTTGGGGGTACAACCAGTTATGATTGGCAAAAGGTTTGCCCCATGAATTGGGGTTGGCGGCCAAAGACTTGGCTCCTTGTCCATTCATCATCGTCACATTTATTGGCCACGTGGAGCGGGCCACTGGTTATACTTAGGAGCCATTACAACTTAGCTTTCGAATGAAACCTGGAGATTCACTTGCACCTCTTCTTCTTAGGTGTGCGGTGACGAATGCGACCAACTACGACATTTTAGTTGGTCAGCAGATACTCTATCCCCTCAGTCTTGGTTTAGACAATTGGACTGTGGAGGCGTGGATCCAACCAGGTTGGTTGGTTGGGGACGGCCGGAGGGGCTTATTCATATGGCGTTCGCGGCAACCGCAACCATAACACCATTATCTATGGTTTTTGGATGTGGTACTACTGTTGATACATTGCCCTGTGGCTCCATCTTATTGGAGGAGACACTGACACTCATTGAGGATCAACGGGAGATGACACCTAAGAGTGCATTGGTGCGTCATCCCAAGTATCTTTTTCCTCCCTGACGCGATTCCGCAAAGCTATTCCGGAGATGTGAGGATATTGTCCTCTTTCTGGGTTCTACGACGCCAGCCATACCGGATACCCATCGCCGTTGGCTCATCCCATTCCATGGTGTCCGCTAGACGAGGGGATCACTTTGGTGGAATTGTTTGGGGACATCGGGACATGATTGGCAACTGTGTTGGAGGCTGACCTTACCGTTTGACAATATGTCTATGTCGACAACAATCTTGTGTCCACCCCTATGGTGCGCCACCATTTACACCAGTTGATGGTATTGTACCTACAACAACTACACCCGACTGCCATATGTGGGTGCTTTAAACGTCTTTCTCGTGATGTTACACTTATCAGTGAAGAAGACTTACGAAGGTTGGATCCCGTAGATCTAGTGATTGCGGGATGACCATGCCAGGACCACTCACGTGTTGGAGCAGGGCGAGGTTTAGAGGATCCCATGTCTAGTCTTTTATGGGATCTCATCTGGCTCATGTAGTGGTGGCTTGTCTACCAACCTTCTCATCCAAGGTACATATTCGAGATTGTACCTCTGTTGGGAGACTCTCGGGATAAGGTGTTGGAGGGCAGACAGTATGTTTGTCAACACCTTGGAGATCCCATTTTTGTGGATGCCGTAGGACTTGGTTCGTATTTCCACCGCCCTTGGTGGTTTTGGACCAACCTCGCACCGCTATCCACGTTAGCTGCAGCATTTTCTGCAGTGCCTCCACCTTCGGATCAAAAGGTGGATGACATCTTGGATCCAAACCGGACCTCTTTACCGGTTGTTTGAGATGATTTTTTCCCGTTGGCATTGGTCAACAAAGTGAGGGCACTACGGAGGGCATTTCCCATCTTTATGATTTTTCACAGTCATTCGCATTCCGCGATCAGGGGCCTGGTATGGTGTGGGATGCTCACACTAAAATCCATCGTGAATCTTTTGCTGACAAAAGAGAGCGTGCTATGGGATTCCGGACCGGAACTACAGCAGCTATTGGCCTTTCTGAGGGCCAACGGCAGTTCGTGTTGGGCCAAACCATGGATCTTAATACCATGGTGTGGATTGTTAGTTTATGCCTTGCATTGCAAAGGCATCGTGGTGACCAATTGTTGTCTCTGGGGACAAAAGACTCTAGTTAGGGGGCACAGGAGTCCACATCTGTGGAGGAGAGAATTGAAGTCATGGTTGTAGAAGTCGAACGAATCTCTCAATTCGAGCAGCAGGTGATGGAGGGCTTCGAGCTCAACGGATTTATATTGATTTGGCTTCCGAGTATGGAAGGGGAGACACATAAGATATTCCCATGAATAGTTTCATTCGATCCTCCGCCTTCGGTGGTGGCTTTATTATCACATGTTGGTGGTGATGAAGAGAGGCCAAACTCTACTGTTGGCATTGAGACTGGGGGCATGGTCAATGCCCCTTCCTTTGAATAGTAGTTAGAGTCCGTGCCAACACTAGGTGGTTTCCCTTTGGTGGAGAGGGAGACCACAAAGTTTGATGATTGGCCATTGGAATTAAACCTTCATCTCACTGGTGTTGAGACACGGAAGGTACGAGCATTCATTCGCTCGCACCATAAGTGTTTCATTTTTAGCCTTCAAGATCTTGAAGGCTACAAAAAAACCCATCCACATTCAGCTGGAGGACGATCATTCTATTTTTTGGAACCCTTATAGGCTCAGTGTCCCCGAGAGGATTGGCGTCTAGAAGCGTTGCCGAGAGCTCTTGGCAGCAAGGCTGATCGAATTCTCCAACGGGGAGTATGCTTGTGCTACGGTTATGCCATTGAAGAATGATATATTTGGCAATTGGACGGAGAAACGGATGTGCAGGGATTACCGTCCAGTTAATCGGAAGACCAAGTCGGATCGTTATCTCATGCCAATCCCGGAGGAGTTGTTCAATGCCATTGATTTTTCTCGAATCTTTAGTACCTTGGACTTGCGATCCGGCTATCACCAACTTCCATTACTTGTGGGAGATCGAATGAAAATTATATTCTGGGGAGTTGATAAGGATGGGAAAGATCAACTATACCATTGGAAGTTTTTTTCATTTGGCCTGAAAAATGCACCTGCTGAGTTTCAGAGAGTGATGGATCAAGTCCTCTATGTCTTGCCTTTTGCTCGGTATTACATAGATGATATGATCATCTTCAGCATGACACCACATGAGCATGTGAGGCATCTGCAAGCCATTTTTGAACGGTTGCAGCGGTGGGGATTGCACTTGTACCATGGCAAGTGCAAGTTTTTCCATGACCGACTAATATATTTAGGTCATATGATTGTTCCAGGAGGTCTTGGGGTGCAACAAGCTAAGCTGCATGCCTTGGAGAAGATTCAAATACCGGTCGATGTGTTGAGACTTCGTGCTTTTTGGGCTTGGCGAATTACTACCGATGATTCGTCAAGAACTTTAGCTTGATCACCAAACCTCTCACCATTCTCACGAGCAAGGACCAACCTTGGACTTGAGGTCGTGAGCATCAACATGCATTCGAGATATTGAAGCAGAGACTGGGTATGGTTCCAGTGCTTCGACATTCTAATGTCTCCAAATTTTTCTAGTTGCATACGGACTGGGGTTCATTGGATCTAGGAATTGTCTTCACTCAGAAGGATGACTCTGGCCGGGGGTATGTTGTTGCTTATGCTTCGCGAAGCAACAATAGTGCAAAGGCCAATTATTCATCCTATGAGGGGGAAGCATTGGCAGTGGTATGGACTATTGCCCATTTCCGGCCATATCTCTATGGTCAACGCTTTACTTTAATGATTGACCATCAACCTTTACGGTGGCTCATGGAGTCGGACAAGCTTACTAGCAAGCTCGTGAGGTGTGCTTTATTGCTCCAGGAATATGACTTTGAGGTGGTACACCGTGCCGGTATTACCAACATGGATGTAGATGTGTGAGCCCAATATGGTGCTCATATGTGGGTTTAACCTCAACAGTTCATTAAAACTCGACTTTGACAATTCTTAAATTGCTCAAAAACATAAAAAGAGTGGAGCTTTTAGGTTTTGATTTAAATCGAGATTGAAGACAGTGTGGGGGTAGCGTTAGCATTTAGGCTTGAAGGACCAGTTGGATTATTAGCTTGAGGGTTGGATTAGGATTTGGGTTTAGCTTTGTTAGAATGGGGGTGGGGATTTTGTGAGAATTGTTGGTTTAAGTATTAAGTTAGTGTTTGTTTTAGGACTGGTAGGGGTTAGTTTAAGGGGGGGCTTGCCCTCTCAGGGGGATTAAGCCCCGGATACCTCAGATCCAGGGATCAAGTTCGGGGGAGCTGGTTGCAGTTCCAGGGTACCAGCAAGGAGAGGACAGTGTGCACCGAGGAGGCAGAAAGGATGGGCGGAACCCTGCGGGGAGAGGATTTGAGGTAGTTCAGGAAGGGCGCTAGCAAAGGGGATGGGACCCCAGCCAAAGAGACAACACAAACTTTGAGGTTAATGCTGATTGAGTGAGAGATGTGGCATTAGTCGGAGGCTGCTGATCTATAATTTTTGGTATCGTTGTTCGAGCTCATCTGGGTGGGCTAAGCGTACTGGGCCATTGAAATTCTACCATCAATTTTAAAGCAAGTTGTTTAAGGATTTGGTGGCAGCAGGGCCATCCTACTCCTTGAAGTTCTCCAATGTTGAAAGGTGTTGAATCCGGAAAGGAGGCAAGCAGGCTGGCCACTAGGATGACTGGAGGGAGTACTGGAAGCAATCAGTTACCATGTGAATCAAAATGCCGAAGCAGGCAACAGGTTGGCTGAGGGGCTTTCTCACGAGCTGGATGGAGAGAGGGTGCGAGTCGTGTGAAGGGTTCGGAAACGAATGCTGCCGAGGGAGGAGCCTCAGCTGCTGCCACGTGGCAGTCCCAGCAGAAGAGCTGGGTTGCGGTTCCAGGGTACCAGCAGGGGGAGATGGACGGGGATACCAGTAGTGAGGCGGGACTGGGAGTAACCGGAAGGGGAAGGCAGCGGTAGCTAGGCCACTGGAATGTGGTAGCTGATTAGTGAAGGGAGTGCTTAGGGTAGAATTAAGTAGTTG
This sequence comes from Polytrichum formosum, assembly GCA_964035585.1. Taxonomy (NCBI): domain Eukaryota; kingdom Viridiplantae; phylum Streptophyta; class Polytrichopsida; order Polytrichales; family Polytrichaceae; genus Polytrichum; species Polytrichum formosum. The sequence goes on along the minus strand of OZ037940.1, from coordinate 28,196,419 downwards.
GGTAATTATGAGTTTCATGTTGATGTGCCACCTAGCAAAACATATGAAATATAAGGGGATCACAAGTATTTTTAAATGTTTGTACCCATAATAAATAAAATTGTGAGTTAAATTGTTACCAGGCCTGCTTCATGATTATGTGGAATTTAACACACTTGAGGGGTTGATTGATACATGTTAGTCAAGGCCCCATCCGGACTATGACGCATAAGGATGGAGGTTTATGGCTGACAAGATGGACTCTCACGCAATCCAAATCCCTGGGACGAGGACTTGACCAGAGCCAGGTGGCATGGAGATTGTGACCGAGAGGCAGTTTCAGGTTGCCACGCAGGTGCCTACCTCACTTTATTTTCTGGCTCTGCTGCTGAAGTTCCGATACACGTCTCGGATGATGAGACTGATCAACCTCAAGCTATTGCAAATATATGAGAAGATATCCTGTATTGCATAAGCTTCAGTAGGGAACCTTCCCCTTGTCCATCTCAACGATGGAAAATGGATAAGATTGGACATTGAATGAGAATGTTCCGTTGGGAGAAAAGTTTGTTATTTCAATTGTGGTCGGATGGGACAAGGCGTATTATTCGTAGACCGGATCACATGGCCTCCTTGGTGCGGCAAATGCACGAGGAACTTGGCCATTTTGGCGCATGCATGACACATTCGATGTTACGTAGCCAATATTGGTGGACCGGCATGTATCAGCAGGTTGCTGCTTATGTCAGAAGGTGTGAAGTTTGCGACCGGGTTAGGTCTAGCTTCAACATCTTGTCACCTCAACTGCAGCCCTTACCTATCATGGGACTGGGCTACTGCTGGTCACTCGACTTTACAGGACTGTTGGTTGTCACACCACGTGGAGCAAAGTACGTGTTGGTGATGGTGGAACATTTTAGCAAATGGATTGAGTTTGTCGCTCTACCCCAAAACTCTGCAGAGATGGCCGCGGCAACATTTTTAGATCGTGTGTTGGCACGTTTTGGAGCATCGGCTGAGGTATTGGCGGACCAGGGGAGGGAGTTCCTCGGTGCTTTTGAGGAGTTGTGCATTAAAGCCCTTATAGATCACCGTACCACCTCGCGGGATTATCCGGAGGCGAATGGCTTGGCTGAACGGGTTGTTCAGACAACCAAACATGGGTTGAAAAAGTATGGATTACTTCGGGGGAGCCATCGGAATTGGGACCTTATGTTGCCTTGGATTGCTATGGGCTATCGATTTAGTAGGCAGGTGTTTTTGGCTTTCTACAACCCATACCAGTTGTTGTATGGACGTGAGCCTGTACTCCCGAGTTTTATTCGAGAAAAACTAGCTCATGTTATGGATTTGGATGACCCAAACGTTTGGGCCCAGTGTTTGCCGGAGCGGGCTCAATTCTTTCAGAGGGCCATGCCTATGGCCATGGAGAATTTGTCCATTGCTCAGCACCGTGACACATTGCGTTATGCACGCATTCGCAATGGTGCTTACCGACCTCAGTTGCGGAGATTCTGTCAAAGGGATTGTGTTTATCTCCAACGTGAGGCGCCTACGACATTGGATGTCAGGGCAGGGCACACTATCCTTCGGATGAAGGAGGTGTTGCCAAGTGGTGTGTTGTTGTTGGAAGGCAAGGATGGTAGGGAATGTTGTGAGCATTCCAAAAATTGTACCCCATGTCATCTACCCGTTGAGGGTACAGTTCATCCCGAACTAGCCGTCGTGCTAGATGGTTTTCCATGTTTTGTGTGCGGGGAGAAGAAATGAGTGGCTACTATGCTCTTGTGTGATCAGTGTCAATGTGGTTGGCACATGACATGTTTGAGGCCACCCTTGACTTCTCTCCCATCTTGACAGTGGAGTTGTCCTCTCTGTCGAGGATCTTCGGTACATGGTGTTTTCACCAGTCATACTCAATGATCTTGTGTGGTTTTCACTGTGTTGTGCTTGTCCAAGTGGAAAATGAGGAGTTATGGCTTAGAGATGCGATCGAACGCGAGACGGTGGAATTAATTCTTTGGAATTTGATGGCTTAATATCATAGGCGATTGAGGATGGGGTTCACACTACATCCAGCCTACAGTTCCTTGGGATGACGTTCACCACTCCAATTGGTTGCGGTACAATCCTTCAATATCCGTGCCCTTTGAATTGGCGTTGGTCCTAGCTGCTTGGCGGGGCTCCATAGTCAGCTAAGGGGGGCATGTGGAGGTGTGTTGTGTATGTGTATCTTTGCTATGTTTTAGTTTAGTTGTTAGTGGTGGTTGGTACTCGAGCTGCAGTGACACATGATCGTTATTTATACGACAGCTGTCATGGTATGCGGCGTTGGTGACCACACCGCATCCGGGGGATTTCATTCATTTAGAGTTGGATGGATGAAATCCTCAGAGTTGGAGAGATGCTCCTAAGTTAGGAGCCTCCTCCTTAGCTTGGCATTCTTGCCAAGTCAAGCCTTGTGAGTGAGTGTGTAAAGAGAGCTTGTGTGAGGTGAAGAACTCTTGAGTTATTCTCCCATTACTTACACTCTCGTGGTGGAGTGAGAGATAACTTGATTTGTTGTGTGCATTTGAAGAGAGAATTAGAGCTCTTACTAGGGTTTGATTCTCTTCCTTCTCTGTGGAGGTGTGTTGTGTATATGCATTTTTGCTATGTTTTAGTTTAGTTGTTAGTGGTGGTTGGTATTCGAGTTGCAGTGACACACGGTCGTTATTTACACGACATCCCTTAGATTGCAATGATCACGGGCCTTCAATCTTGTGTGTAAACTAACCCTGATATTCTAGCAGTGGGCACTAAGAAAACTATACAATGATTGCAAAATGCTCAATAATACACCCAGCTTGAGATGATGTTGTCCGCCGCTAATATACAACATCAATTGGTTGAGTTTTAGAAGTAAGTGGTTGATGCTCAACACTACAACCATTACCATAGATGCATCTATACATTTATTTATCTCATACATGAGATAAATAAGGGTGCAAGCACGGTAAAGTGGACAACTCTTGATCCTTGCTCAGGTTTAAGTGAAAGTGATCCAAAACAATATACTTTGAATTTTATGAAATAAAAATTCATAAAAATTTAGAAAACATATGAATCTACAAAGCCAAGAAATTTATGTTCACAAAAAACAATTTCAAACAACGTATATGTATTTTAGAAGACGGTGCAAGTGGTGGTGCAAGTGGGTGTCATTGAAAAGATCATTGTCAAAACTTGTTTAAAATACAATTACATTACATTAAATTGATTAATTTTTGAAAAAAAAATTACGATGACCTCAAGTTTATAATGAATTCAAGGAATATGAAAAGAAATTCCAAATTCCAAATATTTAAGGTCACGAAATTTACGTTCAAAACTATATTTAGTCAGTTGCTTTTACGCATCACTTTTGATGATAGGTTTTGAAGATCTCATATTGATATTCTATATTTGAGTACCTAACTTAACAATAGAGGTCATCATGAAAAATAATCTATTTTAAACAACATTTTGCTACTACTTATAGGCGTTTGACCAAGAAAATCATGGCTTTCATATACCGGAGCACTTTTTTGGTCCACTTTACTATGCTTGCACCCATAAATAAAAAACTTAAAGATTGTGTATTCCAACGGTTGGAGTTGGAAACACCAGGATATGCCCAAAAATCTCCCCAAAATCTCCCCGGGCAGAGACTCAAGACACACAGACAACCACACGAACAAAATGAAAATCCCAATTCCGAAGCAGTAATCCACAAACCCACACAGCTCCCATCTTTTGAGGCTTTCGTACTAAAATTCGCACTAAAAAACAAAACATACACTCGATTAAGGGTAAAGAGAGAATTTTTTTTACAGCTCAAACACTTGAATGACTGAGCATACATCAAGAGCTGCATCACAAAGACTACATTTTTGACAACCCACACATGCAAACGCCACTCACAATGTGTCACTTACCAAAACATAACTGTTTAGTGCCGTAGACGCCACTGCGGTAATCCAATGGGACCAGTTCACATGCTGCCAACCAAACTGCCCAGCCTGCAATTCCCAAAGAACAAGCCAGCTCCTCCCAGAGGACTGGCCCCGTTAATTTATCCACCATGGCACCCCCCGCTAATGCACAGGGAGAGGCCTCACTAATTCTACGAAAAATGGGTACAGAGAGAAAGGCATCCAAATAACACACATCTACCTTAAGTACTTGTAAAAAGCATGCAATTACCTATCTGCACGATTGGAATGGGCCTTGTATGCATGTGATGTGTCACAGGGTTAGTTATGGCAGTCATTGTCGTCTGGCTTGCAAGCTTACATTAGTCCCTGGATGACAGATAAAAGTCCAGCCGCTGACAGAGGATCTCCAAAATATCTCCCAACCTGTGAATCCTAGTAATACATAAAGGGAGACTTTAGAATTCAGAACATTATCATAACTTCATTACTGATACTTGCCAGTGCTTCAAAGTCTCTCACACAAAACAAAATGCTTGGATCTTGAACATAGTGATGTTGAATCAGTTGCCACTTGGAAGAGGGTTTTGCAAATTTGAATGACTCAAGATTTTCTTTACAAAGACTATGCAAACTTATCAACAAACTGGCCCTCGAACAAACTAGTACATTGCCCTTAGTCAAAATGTTCGTGCCCGTCTCTTGTTATAATATGAGATGATTATTGTGGCCACACTATTGAGCTTATTATTACACTAAATTTCTTGGGAATAACAGCATGGGTGTACATTATTTTTCAACCCATAATATTCAACTTCAAAGATTAGAATGTTTATAGTGAATTGTAAATAAGATGCATTTGAAAAACTCCCAACTTAGAAGGAGACCGTGGATATATCACAAGGACATGAGAAGTGAATTAGGGTTGCACATTGTTTTCGTATGCGATGGTCTATAATGTGGACCACACTGGGGGGCAAGAGAGATTGTTGCCTAGAGCATACCTCTCATCCATCAGTGTTAAAAACATACCCCTTATAGATTTGTAGTTTGTTTATTTCAAATGCGTTGTGATAGAATAATTTTGGGGCCTTTAAAATTTATTCCGGTGTCAAAGTATGTAATAAAAACGTTTTGACCTACAAACAATTGTATGGCGTTGTTGTTGGATGAATGAGAGGTAAGCTCGTATGAAATAATCCCCCCGTACCTACTATAAGGTTGTTCAATGTAAATTCACACCATACATTTGCCCACATGACATACTATAATCAATGTACACTAAACAATAATATCATTGAGTGTGGCATTGAAATTGGCATGCCATGTTAAATAGAGTGGTCTTTGTGACTTGTCATTTAGCACCAAATGTCACACCCTCTTTAGTTGCCACCAAGTGATTGCAAGACAAGAGAGTTATCCTTGAAATCTCTTAAAAACTCATGTTTTGATAGGGAGTTTTGCCCCACTTTGGACACTTTAAGTTTTTTAAGGAGCATTTAAGTGGTGTCAAAAATCCCTAATAGTTTTGGCAACTAAAGACAAAGGTATTTGACTTTTGCCTCAAGAGACAAATACATAAAAGAACTTCTTCTTAGAATTTCAAGAACACCATTTCAAGTGCTTTGAAAATTTTACTATAGAAATCATGTTCATATAACCATCTTTTGGCCAAAATCAAATGCCTCTCCTTCAATCCACCATAATGAAGGGGTTTCAACAACACTTAAATGCTCCTTAAACAATCTACATTGTCCATATGGCGGTGAAACTCCCTACCAAAGCACGAATTTTGAGAACCTTAAAGGAAAACTCAAATTAATGTGGAGTGATGATGAATAGCGAGGGCCATAGCAAACAATAGGGGCCGCTTTACACCTAGAGGCCGGGCCAATTCCCCTGAGGCCAATTGCATGAAATTTCAACCCCTTTGGGTTGGAGGCCAACCTTAACTACACATTACAATAAGATTATAACGGGGGCCAATTTTCCCATATGTAAAGGCCTTAGGGCCAAGAAGCCAGGCCAATTCAATAAATTTAGCATAATCCAATGGATCTAGCATAATATCTAGCATAGAGCCATTCAAATTTCCACATAATCCAACAAATATGGTTTGTTGAAAAAAATCATATTTTTTTATTATTATTATTTTAATTGAAATCTGACATTGGTCCCAAGACCAAAAATTGGCCCTCCATTTTGGGTGCACCCAATTCAACGAGCTTGGGCCATGTTAGACCATGCATTTTTTGATTAAAAAAATCATACCACCAAATCGACCCGGCCTCTAGGTGTAAAAGGGTTGGGACCGATTTTAGCCTTTCTACCAATCACAAGTGAGGATTTCAAGCTTCTTACACAACGAATTGGCCCCACATGTAGGTGTAAAGTGGCCCTAAGATGTTGTTGAGTGTAAGTGCCACTTCACACACAAGGCTGAAGACCCCTGACCATGGCAATGTAAGAGCTCTCATTGGTCGAAAAGGCGGAGACCGTCCAAGTTCACTTCACACTAGGAGGTGAAGGCCTAAAGGCCCAAAGAAAAGTTCATGGATGAAAAGTCTACATGGAGTCCTACATGGCAAGTTGTGGATAAGGGTGCATGGTCTACCGGAATTTGCGTCAGGCCCACCTCCAAGAGGTGGGCCTGACGCAAATTCCGGGAGACCATGACTTTTTTAATATTTTTTCCAACAAGACAGATTTCAGGGCAGATTTCAGGGAAGATTCCAAAATAGATTCCAGGACAAATTCCGAGACGGACAAACACCACCAGATAATTCTCTTAAATTGATAAAGTTTGAAACATATTATATTAAACCAAATCCTCCCCTCTTTTTCTGCCAACAAAATATGCAATGGTCCCGCAACATGGTCCATTCTCACTTCACACCATGCTTGAGGACCCGTGACTACATAAAACGGCTTTCCCAACACCCATGGTACGGCCTTTGGATGAGAGTCAAGGGTCCTCACCATTACAAGGTCACGGCTCTTGGCTCATGTGTGAAGTGGCCCTAAGTTGGTTCTCTAGGATTTAAAGTTGGGGAAAGGTGATAGTAAAGAGTCCAGGGTGTCGGGGGCGGGCAAGGCGGCGGGGAGTGCGCTGAGATCATCAGCGAAGCCTGGGAAGGCAGAGGCAAAGCGAAAGCGAAGGGAAGGGATGGGAAGAAGGGTTTGGTCCATCGGCTCTCCGAGGAAGGCTGAAGGAGAGACAGGAGGCTTGCTCCAACACTCCGGAGCTCAATCGGAGCAGCACCTCACACGCAACTCAACTCGACCCAATTCGACCGACTCATTACCTATCTACCTGCCGCAGCTTCAGGCTAGGCATGCAACCTCGCTCGCTCGCCGCATCCTTCCATCCATCAGAGCGTCATCCACCCATTGTTGGTGAATCTAGCTCACTAAGTTATCTTGCTTGGCTGGGAAGAATGTCAAGTCTAACGGTGGTGGTCACCAGTTCGCAGGGTTAAGTGAAGCCGGCACTGATGTATGAGCTTCCAGCATTGTTGCTGTTGAATCTAGAATGATCATCTTGGAACTTCCTCCAACTTGGAACTGGTTGGTTTGTAGTTTTTGGGTGGGTGATTTGGCTCGGAGGAATGTCAAGTCCAATGCTGGTGGTCACCAGTTCAGAGGATTAAGTAAAGTGAGTACGGATCTATGAGCTTCCTGCATAGTTGTTGAGTCTAAAATCATCATCTTGTAACTTCTCCCAACTTGGAGCTGATTGATTTGTAGTTTTTGCGTGGGTGGGTAATTTGGCTCGGAGGAATAGGTCAAATGCTGGTGCTGGTCATCAGTTCGGAGGGTTGCTGATCTACAAGATTCCAGCATTGTTGGATCTAGAATCACCTTGTTTCTTCGGTCCGCGAGGAGGACCAGGAGTAGGTGGGGTTGTAGTTTGGCACGGAAGAATGAGGTGAAGGCCCGTAGTCATCAGTTCGACCTTTGCAGGGTTAAGTGAAGTCTTATTTGAGGTGACCGACCTGGATCTGCGGGCGGCGCGCACTAGTCGGATGTTTTGATGATCTCTTGTGCTGGTCGGCAAAGAGAGTTGGATTTGGACCAACCCACATTGTCTGCTCCGGTTTTTACGATGTGCTTGGACTAAGTTGCTTCAAGTCCTGCGGGACTTGGGGATCCAGTTTCATCGCATTGCGAGGCCAATGGTGCGAACCCGGGAGACGTTGTCGAGGAGGTCGAGGAGCTGTTGTTATTGCAGCATTCGGATCAGCAGGCTTGCAGCACTTGAGCTGGTGCGAGTGCAAGAGGATCAGGCCTCGGATGCGCAATTGACTTCACCTTCTCCATCTTGTAAGTTCTTCGTTCTACCATCCATCCATCCTGCCTCACTGTTTTTGTGAGGAGTCTGCGTCAGATCAGAGTGGGCATTCGGAAGCAGTAGATCTGGATTAAGTTGAGCTTGTTCGTACCGTAGCATTATTGATGAGACCTGTATGGAAGATCTGATTTGGAACATAGACCCGCAAAAGCTGAGAGGACGGTTGGTTTTCAGTAGCCTTCATTGAATAATTGGGTAATTCCATTGAACAAAGCTTGCAATGCGAGGTGCATGGATGTAGTAATGCGGTCTTATGAAGCTTCGGCTTCCAAATGCATTTGCGCGAGGCGCCGCATATTTAACACAATTATCTAGTTTCTGAGAGGTTTAGCACGATTGGTGTAGAGAAATTGCTTGCGCCAGCAATACCAGCTCTTTAAGAGAGCATCATTACTGTGCACTGGTTTTTGGAGATTTTTTCTTGTTAAACCTCGATAGTTGCAGAGAGAGTGAGCGGAGTAGTTAGGTGAACCACTGGTAGATTGGAAAGTGAAGACTGACTATCTCAGCAGCAATAGTTCTATCCTTGTACGCTGGTTTCAGGAGATTGTAGTGATGTTCTTCAGACTCTAAAGAGAGAGTAAGCGAGTAGCTAGATAAACCAATAATAGATTGGAAAGTGGAGATCGACCATCTCAGCAGATATGTTCCTATCCTTGGATTTTGATTCAGAAGGTTGTAGTCATGCTCTACAGAGTCTACATTCTTAACATCTCCCGCATTGCAGCACTTTGCAATGCTAGACCGACGTCTCTCCACCGGAGATCAAGAATCTAGCTTCAACATTTTTCGCAGCATTCAAGTGGCCTGGTCTGAGTCATTGAATCTTTGATGTAGTGGGAAATGTTGGTGCATGAGTGTTGTGAAGATATTGATGGCCTTTTTCTATGATTGGAATTGCAGAAAAACTTGAGCCGGCCAAGAAGTAGGCCAGCGTGCGGGGCTGCTGGAACTCCGGCATTGACATTCGAGCAACTTGTTCCCGGGGCTGGTTGCTGCAGAGTCTTTTCCAGCTCATTGAAGAATTTCCAATTTTGAGAAGCGGCTGAATCTGGCAGGCAAGCAAGCAAGCCGGCTTGCAAAGATGGTTAGTGCTTTTGCATCCACGTCCCCTGCCACCAGTACCCCTTCCTCTTCCCCTTCCCCCACAATAGTACTGAGTCCTCCTGCCCCCGCCCCGCAAGCTTCGACCGTCTCACCTCCGGCGGGATTAACAACATCATCAACAACAACTTCACCATCACCAACATCATCGCCGCCGCCTCTGGTGAGCTCCAGCCCTCCTCCCTCCTCTTCTGCATCCCTGTCCCCTCCATCTCCCCCACCCGCCTCCAATTCAGTGCCAACAGCTTCCCCCCCTCCCGCCTCTAGCTCGGGCCCCCCCCCTGCTCCCACCAGCAGCAATGTCCTCAGTCCATCCCCTGCTTCTACCCCCCCTCCGGTGGCAACCCCCCCCACAGGGTCACCGCCCTCGCCACCGCCAACAGTGTCACCACCCCCAGCGGCGGCTGTCTCACCCCCTGCACCCCCCCCTGCAGGGTCCCCCCCATCACCTCCTCCTGCAGGCTCACCCCCATCTCCACCTCCCGCCGCTAGTGCACCTCTGTCGTCTGCCCCACCTCAATCTTCTTCTCCCCCGCCTCAATCTTCCCCCCCGCCTCAGTCTCCTTCCCCGGCACCTCAATCTTCTTCCCCACCTCAATCTTCTTCTTCCCCGCCTCAATCTTCTTCCCCACCATCTCCACCTCCTAATGCTGCCGGCCCCCCTGCCCCCTCCCCACCTCCTGCTGCCACCCCCTCTGCCGCAACTGCGCCGCCACCAGCCGCTTCTGCCCCTCCAACAGGCTCGCCTCCGACTGCCTCCCCGCCTGCCCCTCCACCAGCAACCTCCCCTGCAGCTGGGAATATGCCACCTCCCGCAACGCCGCCGAGCCCTGCCGCAACGCCTCCGGGTGCCGCAGCTTCCCCTCCAACAAGCCCACCCCCAGGATCGCCTCCAGCTCCACCTCCCGCTGGCGGCACTCCAGCTCCTCCCCCGAAGAAGCAACACGCGCCTCCGCCGAAAGGCTCCTCGCCACCTCCCGCACCTGCCCCCTCGGGAGGCGTGCCGCCACCTGCCCCCTCGGGAGGCGTGCCTCCACCTGCCGCAACCGGGACACCGCCTCCCGCAACTGCCCCCACGGCAGTGCCACCACCCCCGCCGGTGAATTCTTCATCATCATTGACCTCACCTGGGGCTCCACCCCCGCCCCCGGCAGCCGCAAGTCCACCGGGGTCGGCGTTCACTCCCGGGGTGTTAACCCCTCCTTCTCCTCCCCGCTCATCGTCGGGGCCGACGTCGGTTCCTGTTGCAACAAATTCCTCCTCCTCGAGTAGCTCGAAGATCAGCACATCGGTCGGCGTGGCGGTTGCGGGCGGCGGGGTAGTGATTTTTGTGTTTTTGGTTGCGGTCGTGTTTTGTTTTTGCCGGAAGAAGAATAGGAAGCGGCACCATTTGGATACAAATGCGTATGCGTATAAAAGCTCGGGCGCCACCGTGCCGCTCACGGGAGCGCAGTACCGGACGGGTGATGTCCCCGATGCGTGGGGCATGCACTCGGGCGGGAGCTCGGATGGCAAGATACCCCCTCCGCCGTCTGGTGGGTCGGACGCCATGGGAAACTCACGCTCTTGGTTCACGTTTGAGGAGCTTGCGGTCGCCACGGACAACTACTCGAGCGAGAATTTGTTAGGGGAGGGTGGGTTTGGGCGCGTGTACAAGGGCACGCTGCCCAACGGGACGCTGGTGGCTGTGAAGCAGCTCACTGTGGGCGGCGGACAGGGCGATCGTGAGTTTCGAGCGGAGGTCGAGGTCATCAGCCGTGTGCACCACCGGCATTTGGTTTCGCTCGTGGGCTACTGCGTTGCTGACAGCCAGCGGCTGCTCGTGTACGATTTCGTGCCGAACGGGACTCTCGAATATAATTTGCACAATACCGACATGCCCATCATGGATTGGAGCACGCGTCTCAAGATTGGCCTCGGGTGTGCCCGGGGTCTTGCGTACTTGCATGAGGATTGCCACCCCAGGATCATTCACCGGGACATCAAGTCTTCCAACATCCTTCTCGACGAGAATTTTGAAGCTCAGGTAATTGTGTGGTGCATTGACAGCCTTGTGAATAAGTGTGATAGTGAGGAAGCCTGGTCTGATTGGATCAGATCAGACTTGATTTTATCTGATCTTCTGAAAGTGAAATGCATGTAATGTAGGTATGTGGGTCTTACATAGTTGATCTTTTTAATTCGACATCTGTAATTGAATTATGGAAAGGTTTGTAGTTAAGATAGGACACCAGGAAGACTATGGGATTGCACTATGTGCTTAAAATATATCAATCTTTCTAGGTTCAGTTGTTAACACAATTGGAGGGTCTATCCAATATGAAGAGAGAATTAATCTCCAAGATCTTTTGCAACTAGACTCCGATTCTGCAACTTGAAATGGCAATCTTCCAAAAGTCGCAATTGCTAACAGTATGAGACAATTACTGAATCGATCTGATGGCCAAAATTGTGTGTGGAGTTGAATACCTTAAACTACCGCTGACATAGCTGAGTGGGCTTGAGCATATCTGCAGGTTGCTGATTTCGGGTTAGCGAAGCTGTCCTCTGACACTCACACTCATGTCTCAACGAGAGTGATGGGAACCTTCGGGTACCTGGCGCCGGAGTACGCTGCGAGTGGGAAGCTCACAGACAGATCAGATGTGTATTCCTTCGGTGTTGTGCTGCTGGAGCTTGTGACCGGGAGGAAGCCGATCGACCAGAGACAGCCAGTAGGAGAGGAGAGTTTGGTGGAGTGGGCTAGGCCCGTTATGAACCGTGTGCTGGAAGATGGTCATTTGGAGGATCTTGTGGACCCTAATATGGATGAATATGATCAGACTGAAATGATTCGTGTGATCGAAACAGCAGCTGCTTGTGTGCGACATTCGGCTCTCAAGCGTCCAAGAATGGCACAGGTTAGTGATCTCGGGCTGCGAACTCCCATTTTCATTTACATTCCTTTGAAATTCTAAAGCTTGGCTGAGATGTTTCCTCTCTCTTGTAGGGTCCTGTAATTGATTAGTACTTATTATATTTTTCATGCCAAAAAGATTTAGCAAAAGCGAGAAAGAAGAAAAAGGGGATCCTTGTCATGACAAAAGTGTTCACATGCAAACTTGTGAATGCACTATTGCTAAGAAGGTCGCTCTCTTGGCTCTCTCTTGTATGTGTGAACATAAATATGTTTCATTTCATAAGCATCTAAATCAATGCGACATCTAACCTACTTGACAACTCCCTTCCATTTTCAAGCATCTAAATGTTGTAAAGACTAACCTATTATTTGGGAGCCATTTCCCCTACTCGATCCGGACAACCGTCTGTATGTCCGTTCAAGTTCAACCGCAAGTGGCCCTTTCTCGCATTGGCTAACACGGTTAAATGAACCAACGGCCAGTAGGAAATCCTCTTCTTCTCTTCCTACTGTCTTCCACCTTCGAGTCTTAACACCTCTACTGTAAGGGGGCCGTAAACCCCTTTGAGTCTTAACACCTCACTGTTTCTTCTCTGACCTTGAGCTCTCAACCTTTAGTGTAAAGGGGGGGCCTTAAACCCCAAACCCTTGCTGGACTGTTTCTTCTCTGACCTGATGTAATCCTCTGTTGCAGGTTGTGCGTGCACTCGAGAGTGACTCCGACCGAGCCTGCCTCTACCAAGGCATGAAGCCGGGTCAAAGCATGGAGTACGACTCGCAGTTTGGCAGCGAATACGGTGGGGGCACCAACAGGCACGGAGTTGACAGTGGCCAGTTCGACACGGAGGAATACAACGCAGGGATCCGGTCGTTCAAGAAGCCCATGGTGGGCACCCAGCAATTCGGCCTCCCCCAAATCAGGAGCGGCGAGTTCGGCCTCCCTGCGATCAGAAGTGGGGAGTTTGCCCTACCTCACAGCAGCGAATACAACGCGATCAACATCACGTCAAGCGGGGAGTTTGATGGCGATTCCGGCGGCGACTTGCTGGGCGATGAATCTCGGATCGACGTGTACACCGCTCCTAGGTCGGGCCAGTTCTCTTCCAACAATTCAGGTAACATGCAGCAGGCCGGGCGGCCGGATTCGAGGGATTCAAACTCTTACACGCCTCCAAGGTCTGGGCAGTTCGCGCAAAGTGGAGGAAATTCAAACAACAACAATATTAACAACAACAACAACAACAACGGCAATAGAAGCGGGTTCTTTGGACAGCCACCGCCGCGACCACCCACGTACAAGCCGCCCACTTTCAGCGGCGAGTACATCCCCATTGGCAAGACCGTCCAGTTCGCCCCGAGCGTCGTCAAGGATTGATCAATCCTAACAGTTTCGAATTTTATTCTTCTTCCTTTGTGTATAATTCTGCACGACTGTCCTGTCGAGTGCCGAAAGGTGGATTCCACGTGGGATTGAACAGGTTCTAACCGATACGGATACGACATGTGACAATAATAGTTCTGAGTGGAACCAGACATCACTCTGATAATCATGGGGCAAAGCAATTCTCAACCATATGGGGCCCCAGGCAAGCTCCGCGGGCAAAGTGTAAGATGCATAGCAAGATACACCCACATTTGAAAAAAAGGACTTGCTGCGACCACCACCTGAAAGTTGGAACCTAGAAATTAAGCTTTTGCAAGAATCGTAGGGTTCGGGTTCTAGTATATGTGGACAGTCGTAGTCTAGGACGCTACAGAGGAAGGCTATCAAGAGAAACGCCCGATTTGGAAATCATGTGATGAGAATGAGAATGAGGATGATGATGATGTGATGCCTCCGGCGGAGGCGATTTTGCAGATCCAAAAGCAGAGGTTGATTCATGCCTTCCCCTGGGAGCAGCTGCAGCTAGGTTTCCATTTTTTTTCCCAGGTTCCACCAAATTTGTAAAAGTAGGAAGTTAGCACCGGAAGGAATATTCATCAGTGAAACTTTCATTGATAGCATTGTGCTCAGATTTTTACATCTTTAGCATTATATATGTCAATATCACTGGGGACGGCCGAAGAAACCTTCAATCTAGAAGGCATCTTTAAAGGTCCTTACAAGTTTGTAGCTGTGTATTTTGGAAGTCATCTTCACATGAACGTTGAGAAATTGTCAGACAATAACTTTGTGATTTGAGAATCTGGAGCCTCTGGCACAATCACGAGTCCCGAATTCATCACATCTCTCCAGTATATAGGACAAGTGCAGATGGCACTACACCGATTATGGTATCCAGTGTCATGTACACTATTTGCGAAGGGCCTAAACTAGATGCCTACAGGTCTCAAAGTGTGACGCCTGCTAATTGCCAATATGACTCCATTCATCAACATAAGTAGCTTCTTTAAGTGAAAAAGTATCGACATTATGACATTTAGAGGAGCACATTAAGATATTTTTGATGGTAGTCTTGCGTTTTAGTATGCAAGGGGAAGATATTTGTGAGCGTACCAGTGGCAAGTGTCATGTTTTGCATTTTAATATGCAAGAGGAAAATATTTTTTGAGCACACAATATGCATTATATATTGAAAGTAAGCGTTATTTGTGTACACTTTAGTTAACTTGTAGACGTTGTGGAACATAGACATTCACCTCATAACATTATGGAACATACTCATGCCAAGATATTAGTAAGCACACGTGGACGCCAAGTGTCATGAGACGATACTTATGGTGAAGTTGTTAATCATCAGTAGAACCTAGCATATGCCTCAAAATAGGGTAAGTGACACTATTACGCATGTGACACTAAATACCAAATGGTGTAGTGGAAGTGTCCTATATATTGGGGTGAACTTTAGGGCTCCTGTGTGAACAAATTACTGTTGAGAAATGGTGAGATGCGAAGACTTCAGACGAACTTCACATTAGTTGGTGAATGGGTTCATGTATTTGAAATGCACCTTCAACTCGGGGCAATCACACCCCCTCATGTTTTGTAACCACGTGCGAAAATGGGATATTTAAGGGAGGAATATTTATGTAACTCTTAATATTTTTCCCCTCCTTATTTATAGATAAAAAGCTACTTTGATGTATTTTCTAACACCCTATATTTATTTGTAATTATTTAGAGAGCTTAATTTTTTAAAGGATTTTTTTTTTATAAATCATACAAGTACCAAATAGTGGACGGAATACTATAGCATTGCGAAACCGATTACGTGAACAACAAACATTCCATATCATTCAAATTGTCATTCATTTGGTTTCAATTAGTAATATCAATCCTAAACCATTCAAAGTATTATTCAAATACAACCAATAGCATTTAAGACTAGTTAAAGGATTACCAATAAACATGGAGATAAAAAATATATATATATATATATATATATATATATATATATATATATATATATATATATATATATATATATATATATATATATAAGCTGAAATAGACAAGCATCCAGCGAGGTCCTACATGTTTAACGTTGTTGCAAAATCCAATGGCCATTGAGGAGCACTAGCATATTATTTCCCCCCAGAAAAATCCCACAGCATCTCCTTCCATACTAACACGCTTGATTAAATTTTGGATAGAAATTACACACTTTTTCATCTAAGTGGTCAAATCCATAATTATTCTATTAATCCTACTACACACTTTTAACGGGATCCTATGTTTATGACCCTATTTTTTCTACTGATTACTAAAATAGAGGAATTATCCATCACCCTATTTTACACATAATCATGTAGGGGACATATTTTCAATGCTACGGTAGATCTAATGTGATTATAAAACTTACCCTAATCGAATTAAATTGCACCTTATGAACAAGATGTTGGACAAGCCTTTAGTTTTGTGAATGTTACATAATGTCTTCCACGCTTCCATTAGCCCATTGCACCCTTTGATGTGCACCAATTCATTGTCCACCAAGTTTGTAACAATGATGACGAAGGCTAACTTGCATCATCGCTCGTACGTCTTTTTTTCGGCGTCAATAGCGGTGAATAGTGGTGGCGCCTCCGAACTATCCACGATCTCCTAAATATCTTTGGTGGCCAATACCATCTTCAATTTGAACTTATAAAAATTAAAGTTCTCATCATTGAACTTGTTAACCGTTATAAATTCGTCTCCTTTATTAGAAGCCATTTGGTGACTCAAATACAAACTTCCACTTTCTCAATGTATCACGAGGATTGAAGAACCTTCAATAAGACTTGGATTTCGTCTAAAAATATATAGAAATAACTTAAACTATTCACTCAACGTCGTTCCACATTCAAGTCAGCACCTTAATTCTCAAGGTTGGTGCAAAATCACTTAAAACCTTCATGTAGTCAATCTAAACTCCTTGGCATTCAAACAATGTAAGAATTAATTACATCAACACCTTATCACTCCCAATAGATGCAATATCATTTAAAAGACTTCAAGAGACCAAATCTAAGCTCCTTGCCATTCAAATGACATTAAACGAGTCAAAAAATGTAAAAATCATTCAGGGCAACATCTTATCACTTCCAATAGATGCAATATCATTCCAAACACCTTAAGAGAGCATATCTAAGCTCTTTGGCATTCAAATGTCCTCAAACCATTAAAAAAATATAGGAATCACTTAAGTCAACACCTAAATACTTCGCTTTGATGCAAAATCACTCCAAACACCTATCTAAGTCTCTTGGCACTTAAATGTCCTCAAATTAATCAAAGAATGTAGGGATCATTCAAGTCAACACCTGATCACTTCCAATAGATGCAATATCATTCAAAAACCTTCAAGAGAGCACATCTAAGCTCTTTGGTAGTTGAATGACTTTAAACCACTCTTAGAATGTAGGATTCGCTAAAGTCAACATCTAAACACTTTGGTTTGATGCAAAATTACTCCAAATATCTTTAAAAGAAAATCTAAGCTTTTTAGTTCTTAAATATCTTTAAACTAATCAAATAATGTAAGGATCATTCAAGTCAGCACATAAATACTTCAGATTGATGCAAAATCACTCAAAACCATCAAAAGAGCAAATTTGAGCTCCTTGGCATTTAAATGTCCTCAAAACATTCAAAAAAAGTAGGAATCATTCAAATGAACACCTAATTACTCTGGATTAATGCAAAATCATTCCAAACACCTCAAGAGAGCATATCTAAGCCCCTTGGCATTCAAATGTCCTCAAAGCATTCAAAAAATATATGAATCATTCAAATCAACACCTAATTACTCTGGATTAATGTAAAATTATTTCGAACACCTCAAGAGAGCATATCTAAACCTCTTGGCATTCAAATGTCCTCAAAGCATTCAAAAAATATATGAATCATTCAAATCAACACCTAATTATTTCATTTTGACACAAAATCACTCCAAACATCTCAAGAGAACATATTTAAGTCCCTTCGCATTCAAATATCCTCAAATTATTCAAAAAATATAGGAATCATTCAAGTTAATACCAAAACACTTCGGATTGATGCAAAATCATTCAAAACCATGAAGAGAGCAAATTTAAGTTCTTTGGTATTTAAATGTCCTCAAAACATTCAAAAAATATAGGAATAATTCAAATCAACACCTAAACGCTCCGGATTGATACAAAATCGCTCTAAACATCTCAAGAGAACATATCTAAGTTCGTTGGCATTCAAATGTCCTCAAAGTATTCAAAAAATATAGGAATCATTCAAATCGATATCTAAACGCTCCAGATTGATGCAAAATTACTCCAAGTATCTTGAAAAATATATCTAAGCCCCTTGATATTCAAATGTCTTCAAAGCATTCAACAAATGTAGGAATCATTCAAATCAGTACCTAATCACTCTAGCTTGATACAAAATCATTTAAAACTATCAAAAGAGAAAATTTAAGTTCATTGGCATTCAAATGTCCTCAAAACATTCAAAGAATATAAGAATCATTCAAATCAATACCTAATCATTTCGGCTTCATGCAAAATCACACCAAACACCTTAGAAAAATATATTTAAGTCCCTTGGCATTTAAATGTCCTCAAAGTATTCAAAAAATATAGAAATTATTCCAGTGAACACATAAATGCTCCGGATTGATACAAAATCACTCCAAACATCTCAAGAAAGCATATTTAAGTTCTTAGACATTTAAAAGTCCTCAAAGCATTCAAAAAATATAGAAATTATTCAAGTTGGCACCTAAATGCTCCGGATTGATGCAAAATATTCCAAACATCTCAAGAGACCATATCTAAGTTCTTTAGCATTCAAATGGCCTCAAAGCATTCAATGAATATAAGAATCATTCAAGTCAACACCTAAACACTTCGGATTTTGATATAAAATCATTTTAAACCGTTAAGAGAGCAAATTTAAGGCCCTTGGTATTTAAATACTTCAAAGCATTCAAATCATTCAAAAACATAGAAATCATTCAAATCAATACCTAAATACTCCAGATTGATGCAAAATCATTCTTAACATCTCAAGAAAATAAATGTAAATTCATCGGCTTTCGAATGTCTTCAAAGCATTCAAAGAATATAGGAATAATTTAAATCAGCATTTAAAAGCTCCGGATTGATACAAAATCATGAAAAAAT
Organism: Polytrichum formosum; assembly: GCA_964035585.1. Lineage (NCBI taxonomy): Eukaryota > Viridiplantae > Streptophyta > Polytrichopsida > Polytrichales > Polytrichaceae > Polytrichum > Polytrichum formosum. The sequence goes on along the minus strand of OZ037940.1, from coordinate 28,177,548 downwards.
AAAATCTAAGCTCTTTGGCATTCAAATGTCCTCAAAACATTCAAAAAATATATAAATAATTCAAATCAATATCTAAACGCTCCAGATTGATACAAAATCATTCAAAATTATGAAAAAGACAAATCTAAGCTCCTTGGCATTCAAATGTCTTCAAAGCATTCAAAGAATGTATGAATCATTCAAGTCAGTACCTAGACACTTCAGATTGATACAAAATCACTCAAAATTATCAAGAGAGCAAATCTAAGTTCTTTGATACTCCAATGTCCTTAAAGCATTCAAAAAATGCAAGAATCATTCAAGTTGGCAACTAATTGCTCCGGATTGATGTAAAATCATTCCAAACATCGTAAGAAAACATATCTAAGCTCCTTGGCATTCAAATGGCTTCAAAACATTTAATAAATATAGGAATCATTCAAATCAGCACCTAAACACTTCGGATTGATGCAAAATCACTCTAAATCATTAAAAAAAAATCTAAGTTCTTTGGCATTCCAATATCTTTAAAGCATTCACGAAATATAAGAATCATTTAAATCGGTACCTAAACGCTCCAGATTGATACTAAATCACTTCAAACATCTCAAGAGAGCATATATTAGCTCCTTGGCATTCAAATATCCTCGAAGCATTCAATGAATATAGAAATCATTCAAATCAGTACCTAGACACTCCGGATTGATGCAAAAATATTCCAAACACCTCAAGAAATCATATCCAAGCCCTTTGGCATTGAAATGTCCTCAAACCACTCAAAAAATGGGAATTATTTAAATTAGCACCTAAATACTCCAAATTAATGCAAAATCACTCAAAATCATCAAAAGAGCAAATCTAAGCTCCTTGGTATTCAAATGTCTTCAAAATATTCAAAGAATATAGGGATCATTCAAATGAGCACCTAAACGCACATGATTGATGCAAAACCACTTCAAACATCTCAAAAGAACATATCTAAGCCCTATAGCACTCACATGTCCTCAAACGACATAAAAAAAATCTGATATACACTCATGCATTCAAATGCGAATGGACTTATACCAAATGAGTTCTCCAATGCGGCAACACGCCTCTAACGTGCTTCAGGCTAGTCCACTCCTCTAAAAATACTCCAAGGTATGTCAAAGGTGCTCCAATGCTTCAAGAGTCCTTCAAAAGCTCCAAATACCTTCAAATTGCCTCCGATCAAATCCGGCCCTCTCCAAGTTCTTCCTAAGTCGATCTCCTCCTTCCAAAGCGAAGTCGGCCCATAATTTATTGGAAGATGAGAGATGAATATAAAAAAGTCAATGTAAGAAGGTAGTATACAACACACGTTGATTGCATACAATAGAGAGAATGGTTAGTTCTTTCTTTTATGCCTTTATTTATATGCCTAGATTACAACCAGTGTTGACAACTCATACGGGACAATGTCACCAATGCAACCTAGTACTATCCTCTAATAGTACCGTTCCCCCATTAGGTACCTAGCCTAGTGGGGATGCTTTAAGATTTCGGATGTTTTTTTTTAGAATCATGACATGTTTTTTTTTAGAATTCTCGGTGTTTGGTCATACTATTCTTATGCCTAGGGTGATGGAGCATGTGGCTTAGGAGTATTATGCATTATCTCCATTGATTATTATGTTCTTAACTCAAGGCCCAACTTCCATGCGAGAGCTTATCGACAACCATGATTGGATAAGATAGAGGGTGCTTAACCAACATTTTAAGCTATTGCACATACATATTTTATGTGGTTGATATAAAAATAAAAATAAAGAACATATTAGCCTTTGGGCTAGACATAGGCATAAAGAAGGAAAAAATATTTTTAGCCTCAATTGAATATTTGATGAATATTCAAAGTCAAAACCACTAGCTTTCTTAAAAAAATGAATGACGACCTTGCATATGATGAGGACCCTCACTTTCATTGCCTAGAACCAACACAACATAGTTGGGTACTAGACCCAAGCTAGATCAAAGCCCAACTAGTAATGATGCATAAAGCCACATGGCCACCTCCATGATCCCACCCGATTTGCTTGCAAAACCGTCACCTTGCATCCTAGATACCGACCCATTTGCATCCTATGAGCCGGTCTTTATACCTAGAACCAACCCCCTTTGTGCTTGGTGAGCCTACCTCCTTGGCTTTGGGAATAGATTAACTAGAATGGTCCCCCCCCCTTCCGTGTTTAGAATGGCTAGAATAGGCATGGACAAGCCACCCTAAACCCACCTTGAACCAACCCGAGATAGAGTGGAGCCCGTTATGTACCCTACATGGAGGTAGTGGAGGCCACTTTGAGGTGGCACCACTAATGACACCTAAAACTGTCACTCCGTGCGCCTAGACACTCTTACACCATGGGGAACGGTTCAAGATAGTAGACTATTGGCAATTAGGAGGATTTGTGGTACAATTTATTCTTTTTTGTTTTTCTAGCTTTATCTAAAAATAAGTGTAAATAGAGTCTAATATGAGCTAGAAATTTCTAAAGTGTTTAGGTCTGAAAAGGCTATTGTCTAAGATATCGAGAAATAGAAAGACCATAGTCACCCCAATTCTGATACGTATTTTCCCTCAAAGTGGAGAACTACGTACTTTAACACACTACAAGCATATGAGACTTGGGTGACACATCTTGTGCCATCGAAAGAATCTACAAATCTACCACAATGGTAGATTTATAAGCTTTGCAAGGGTTGTTTACATCATGGACCATGAAGTTGTCCTATGTCAAAGGGCAATTTTCCATGGTCACACTTCCATGGTTTGATTTCTAAAAAGTGCATTTTTTGAGTCTTTGGGCTCCTGACTAGGTTTAAACCGAACATGGACCAAGAGAAGTGACTATGCACCAAAAAGTGGATGTGTTGATTTTTTCAATATATGTCAAAAGATAATAGTTTTGGGAATTTTCTTCATGTTTAACCTTCTCCCTTCTTCTTTCCTCGTAACTATGGAAACGTATGGCCAAAAAAAAACAATTAAAAAAGTATCAAAACGACATTTCTTTGCCATGGTCCCTTGATATTTGCATCTAGAGAACCTTTTTTGCCTCTCCCACCACAAAGCCCGTTGGACCATGACAATGGATAATGTAGGCCCGAAAATAGGCCTTTCGGGGACCTCAAGTTCCATGGTCACTGTTACATTTTTTTCCTTGATGTAAACCGAAAGTGGTCCTGGGACGAGTTGAACAACCAATCACATATTGTAGAGGAGCGAGGGACGACTTCATGGTCCATGATGTAAAAACCCCTCACTAACACAAGACAATATTCATCAATGCAAGATGTGTTGCCCAAGTCTCATATGCTTGTAATGACGTACACGCTAATTGTATACACTAAAGACTAAAAGTGAAGTTCATTGGTTAAAGGAGTTTACAAAATGTCAATGATGAACACTACGCTACCGGTATGGTAAAGGACAAGAGTGCTCAACGTGTCTGCAATAGAGTAGGTGCTTCTAAAAGGGGAAGTGAAGGTGCATCCACCATGTCCACGTATTATGTCGTTGTGAGGGTCAACAAGTGAGTTCAATGGGAAGCCTTATTTTGTTGCTGCCCATGTGCATTTCCCATTCTTTTGGTGCAACTTACAAACATACACGAGGGATGGTGGCAAATTAGCATTCATACTTGTGATGTTTTTTATGCGCCATGCTGCACTGTAAGTTAGCAGGCTCTTGAAAGCCAAAACTGAATCCACAGAGATGGACTTGCAAGCAGGAGCCCTGCCTCGTCCCTAACTCCCAAACAGGGGAGGGGACAGGGCCGCCCTGGGGCAGCCTGGCAGTTTCCGTGCCTGCCCGGACTCACTTAAAATCAACCATCCTAGATATCGTGGATGAAGTGGCTCCAATATAAAAAGACCCCCTATGGGGTTGAGGGCCGATTCATTCGAATGATGTCTAGTGATGTCACATTCGAATGAATCGGCCCTCAACCCCATAGGGGTCTTTTTGTATTGGAGCCACTTCATCCACGATATCTAGGATGGTTGATTTTAAGTGAGTGCCATGAATAAGTTGGGCAGCCCGTCCGGGCAGGCAACGAAACTGCCAGGCTGCCCCAGGGCGGCCCTGTCCCCTCCCCTGTTTGGGAGTTAGGGACGAGGGAGCCCTGCCCCATTACAAAACCCTACCCGTTACAAATGTGCACGTGAGTTTGGGATCACTGTATATATTGTAGAGGTGCCTATTCCTGATCAGGACCCCATCGGCAATCTATAGGGTACTGTAATTTCAATCAGGTTGGGATTCAATTTCGATCAAGCCGGAATCAATAGTGTCATGACACATCTCCTGGTTTTGAGTGCTAAAGTAGGGGGGAATGAGCGGTTTAAATGAGCGGTTATGGTAGACTGTAGACATTGGTAATATGTTTGGGACAACTTTTGGCTTCAAAAATCCACAATAATTTCAATTTAAGGAATAAAATTATCGGAAATTTGCAGTCCTCCTAATTTCCATTGTCCTACATGGAAATTTTGCACTGCCTTATACTTCTCTAGACTTGGTGGATAATCTCTTAAGTGATCGGTTGTGGGTGCCTCTCCTCTAAGTTAGGTAACCCTTGAGACAGGTAGGCCCAAGGAAGGTTACTGCCAGTTTCCATGTAAGGATGAGGCATTCATAGTCGACCAAGTCCATTTAACTGCTCACTAGGATCATGTAATGCTAACATAGATGAGATGTATATTTTTTAGGTGAACAAAGTCAAAATTTATGTGGTGGCGGCTTGTGATTGATTATAGTAGAGGCGCCTATTTTTTATTAGGGCCCCATCGGCAATCTTTAGGGTACATGAATTCCGATTAGGCTGAGAGTGAATTTTGATCAAGTTGGAACCAATAGTGCCATGACACATGTCCTAGTTTTGAGTGTTGAAGTGAGGAGGCATGAGCGTTTAAAATGAGCAATTATGGCAATCTCTAGACATTGGTAATATGTTCGGGCCAACTTTTGGCTTCAAAAATTCACAATAATTTCAAATCAAGGAATAAAATTACCGAAAATTTTGCAATCCTCCTAATTTCTATCTTCCTACATGGGAAAAATTTGCACCGCCTTATACTTCTCTAGATCTGGTGCAAAATCTATTAAGTGATTAGTTATGGGAACCTCTACTCTACATTCATAAGAGTTTCAACAAGTGTTGTAGCCAAGGAGTAGCATTGAGATGAGTGTTATGGGTTAACCCAAAGATCGACTATGTAACCCTAAAATTTACACTTCAAAATTTGTAGCAATTTCCATATTCACGATTTAAAAAATAAACAATTGCATTGTCCTTAGAATGTGTTTCTCTTCGCAAGATAAATAATTTTCTACTTATACTGGTCCTAAACATATGCAAACTCTTGTTTTATCGGTTATAGATGCCTCAACCTTGGGCGAGCAGTCTACATAGAAACTAACCCTTCTCTACATGAGAACACCTCCAACCCACTATTATCTAGAATGTAGTGGGCGAGCAACCTACATGGAAACTCACCCTAATTAACTTACAGGACACAATTCTCCTCATTCATATCCCAGCTCCACATGACATAGACAATATGCACCTAAGTCAGCATTTATATGGTAGTGATAGAGGTCATAAGTTTTGCGAAGATTTTTGGTCTTCAGTGCCCACTCTCCCTGCTTTGCTTCATTTCTTTAGAATTGAATTTTAATCACAAATCAGCTAGAACCCTGCACAAGCTTTTTGACATTTCTTTCTTTGTATACGTGTTTAAATTATCATATATAAATCTCTAAAGATAAATGTGTCTTAAATGGTTAGTTATGTTGTTTTTCATGTATCTCAACTTGGATTTCAAAGTTAGAATTTTTCTCAGATCCTCGAATATGATACAATCTATGGAATTCTCTAACCTCCAATGTTAATGCTATGGTGGACATTTGGCAGCCATTATCCATCACAACTTGTCATCCAACTTGCCATTTTTCTAGTCCATAAATGGGTTTTCATTCAAGTGGGAAGCACTCCCAACAACTCCCTTTGTTAATCTATCCAAACATATGACCATATTTCATCCATAATCTCTGGTTCATGTGCATACAGAGGATGATTATGTCCCATAAACAACTTGAATAGATAGATGTCCCACTATCATCCCCAGGGTGGCAACTTCATGTATTAAAGAATTGTATATATTTTGGTTCAAGTCATTTTAGAACAATAATCATGTAGTCTAAATGTTTTGATTTGATGTTATTCAAGTAGAGCTCACATACAAGAATCCAAAAATATAGCATTATGTCATTGAGTCATGTGTGCATTACGGTTATCTGCTTTTTATTCTATTTTTTAAAGATTGAAATATGGATATCCTAGGGCAAGGGGCCCTACAAAAAATTGATGTTTTATTAAATTCATATATATATATATATATATATAGAGAGAGAGAGAGAGAGAGAGAGAGAGATTTTTTGAAATTATAATAGAGGTACCGTAATGGCCCATCCCCCCCCCCTTTTCCTCCCCCATGGGGCCCCCCATCCTTTGGGTACATTTTATAGTGGTTCAAGGGGGTTCAAGATTAAAGACATAAAAACTTACTAATTTCTTATAGCCGTTCAGGATCGCCATAGCCTTAATCTGTAAAGTATATTCATCAGGCCAAGTCCTTGAGCAACATTTCTTCATTGCTCAAGGGCGGTATTATAGTAATGGGCACACATGAGAAGTGCGAGAATGGTAGGTTGGAATAGATTTCGCGGTGATAGTTATGGGATGGTCGGGTTTCCATTCAAGACCCATTATGCATCCCCTTTTGCGCTTTAATAACTCTAGTTGTTTGTTTGTTGTTGTCGCAGTGGGAGTCGCAGCCACAAAATTGTCCAACACATTCCTTAGACGCAAGAGGGCAACAATCCCCTGAGGGATGCACCTTACATAACACATATGAGTATATGTGAGTGCACAAAAGGGGTGTTAATTTCAACTTTGTTGTATTATGTATACATATGCTACACAATTTGTAGCTTGTACTTATGTACATGTATGAAGGACCTCTAGAACATATACAACATTTGTCTTTTATTCTCCTTGGTTGTTTCATTGTTTCTTGCATGCTTTTGTTTTTTGTCCTAGAACTCATTAGAGCGTTATGCGGACAAGGGAAGACCAAGGAATGCAGAAGGTAGGAAGGATGGGAAAGAGAGACGAGAGAATTACCAAGGACGATGAGAGGGAGGGAAAACTAATTCTAATGCAATATACTATCAAACAAAATTTTGGACTACATACTGCATCAAGGCAATTTTCTTGATTTGATGAGAGATATGCTCATTCACAATAATTCCTTCTCATCAAGAGAGGGAGAGAGGGAAGGGGGGTAGGTTCTACTTGTTTTTGATAGACTTGATGATCTTCCCAATGATTTGGTACCCATATTTACAAATGTTCTTTTTTTGCTACTTGGGAAGTCTGCTATTGCAGCAAAGGTGAATGAGAATGGAAGAGAGGTAAATGTATGTAGTGGAAGCATTCTAGCCAAGGGGCCCTACTTCATTTTTAAAGATAAGTTTGGGATTTGTTGTGGCTTTGCAAACTTGTTTTGGCATGTAGCAGCCACATCTTCTTGATAGCTAACTTGAGAGAACTTTGGGGATTTGTTGATTTCATTGTATCACAAATACAATTCAACCTCAATCCATTTGCTTGTAAACCCCTTTCTAGAAAATTGCAGGGCATGATTGTAATGTGGTGTCCAAGGTTATGCTGACTATTGGTGTTTCTGTCAACAATGCATTTGTCCTTGTTGTGTCACCCATGATAGCAAGCAATCATTGTCATCGAATGGTTTTCTTGATATACATGACCAATTCTAGAAAAGTATATCACATATCGCAATTGAACCTTGGTGATAATAACGTCTATGAAAGTAGCTCATATCTACAATTATACCTATGGGTTCCAATAAGAGCTAGTAGCCAACTCTCCCACCAAGCCAGTAGCCAATTTCCTCCTACCTTGTTGAAACAAAAATCAAGGTCTTTGGCACTACACACATCATAAAGTAAGCTTAACAATCTTGGAAAACCTTGAGGTTTATAAATGGTTCACAACATTATCACTTGGATAAGCAACAATTCCCACTCTATTCAAAAATAAGGATCATAATGAAAGACAATGAGACCAATGGAGGACACTAAGCCCTTTATGTAGAAAGCCATTCATCCTCAACAATAGATCAAAAATTCCAAGGCATTGCAGGCTTCATCTTTCAAGAATTGATACAAATTCCAAGCTGAAAAGGATTGCATAAGGTATTGAGGCCACCTTCCTTTTGGCGACACCTATTTTTCATCCTTAAGCCACCAACAAGTGAGTGCAACGGTACCATCAAATAAGTCATTGTTAAAAGCGATTAGTCAATGTGTGGCATTAAGTACAAAATAGCACCACTTTGACCATTCATAGTAGTGGTGTCAGAAGGATGCTAAAACGCTTTTTAGAAGAGCACCAACTTTGACTAATCACAATGACTAATCAGAGATCTATGTGCTCAACAAGGCGGTGTAAGAAGTGATCCTCAAAAGGAGCACAACATTTTCATTTAATAGAAGATCCAAACCCACAATAAGGTTGATGTGGTGATTCTCACCTAGCAATCCAGCATCAATAGATCCCCCTAGTGAAGAGTAAAAGGCTTTCCTTGAGACGACTTTGCAAATTTGTGTAGGTTGCATATGAATTTATTAAATTTTTGAAAATATTTTTGTAGACTTCACATAGATTTGCTAATCTATGGAATACTTTAAGAAAATCCAAGCTATTTAACCTGCCTGAAATAGCAAAAGGTTCTTAAAGCATCGCTTTAAGGCCTCATGCCCCCTTCCCACTTGACTTTAGCTAAGACTAAAAGTTGGTTCTAACAACCCGGCCTTCACACCATCGACATTATCTAGTGCCGAGCCTAGTTGGCAAATGATGTGGCATGGCTTAAAAGTGGAGGTTTTAAGCCTCAAGCACCGACCCTCCCATCGGTACCTAAACATGAGGCAAGAATATAGGACCTTTAAAAGTGTCGCCTCCCGCCCTTGTGATTGGTTGCTTTTTAGTCTTAGCTATGAGGGCACAAGGAGCTTCATTAACAAAAACCGATGGTAAGATAGGTGAGTAGTAAAGCATTTGGGGATGGGACAAAAACTACCCAACATTTATTGCTTGGTAGATAAAACAATGAACATGTGTAAAAGCTACTCAACTAAAACCTACTTGAAAATCTCCGGAGCAAGTTCTTGTAGGTGCATGGGGATAGCCGGATGCCTCCGCTATAACCGAGGGAGCTTTACCCGGTTTTTAGGAAATACTTTGGGTCTTAGCTAAAGTCAGGTGGGAAGGGGGCATCAGCACCTTAGATGCAAGTGGGAAATTTTATATATATATATATATATATATATAAAATAAATGTAGGGTGCACATTCTCCACACTTTTGTAGCCGACTTTTGGTACAAAAGTGCTTGCCTTACCTTACAAATAAATACATCTCAGTACTCCATGCTAAAGTTCAAGACCGAATGCATGGGACTTTTCACATGCCACATTAGACTAATTGCATCAGAGAAATCGACTATAGTGCAATGATTTCTATTAGCTAAATGCCAGGCACGATTCCTTTAAGCAAGGCTCTAAGAAAATTGCTTTCAATGATGATATGTACAAAGGTGTAGCAGGTCACACAACTGCTGAGGTCTTGCATTCCAAGACAGCCATGCATCAAATTTAATGCATAGACATCTAGAAAGAAGCCAGTGACTTCTCTACCCAAGACCGTAAATAATGAACACTCATCAAAATACTTTGCCCCGCTCTGGTCATGTAAATCTAATTACAAATGCAATAGGGAGAACAAAGAACACATTTAAGAATTGCCAGTGAAGCTATTCCAACCCCACTGTCCTGAGTGCAGAAGTTCATAGAAGACGAAGATGCGACGTGTCGTTAACTCTTTGTATTTCCCATCCTTTCTTGGTCGAGTGCCGCACTACAGTGACTGATGTATTATCAATACACCACCTGGTCGTGAACTGGGGATCGGACCCCGTCAAAGCTCGCAGCAAACACTTGATTGCCAAGCCATGACTGAAAACTGCAACGGTGTAGGGAATGCTCAATGTATCACTATAAATCTCTTCTGATGTCCCACTTTCACTACTGCCACCCATGCTGTCTGGTGTCTCTCTTTCTCTCTGCAGAAGTCCTTGCTCCAATTCTCTTCTCACCAAAGCTTTAGAGTGGTCATCTGGATGCAAGTCAGAGTCTTCCCAATCCTTTGCTTTAGAAACATCAGCATCCTCCAATGGGTGAACCTGCATCAAAACATACCCCACTTGTAAGCAGAAAGTTAACTCTTCCCTTTCTCAACAAGGTAGGGCAGTGTAAAAATCAGAATGCATCGCACAATGAGTATACAGCCACAACACTGGATGCATCACATCCAAGAGTGTCCAGGAGTCATCACGCATTAGAATGTCATAAATTACATTGCAAAAGATATAAACATGTGTACTACAAACATTGGAAAATTTACAACACGGCCCTTTTGAGAATGGCAGAACCTGTCACTCACTGTACTCTCAGTTGCTCAGACGGGACTTCTCATCCCCTTTCAAAGACATTAAGGTAATTTTTGGTTAAAAGGTCAATCATAAGTGCTGGTCCTAATATTAGAAAGACCATACAGAAGCCAAATACTAGCACAGCCTAAATAGATATCTACATGTGCGTTTGTTACACAGAAGAAAGCACCTAAAACATCAAAAGTGAAGAATGATAGCCTCATTGCTAAACATGTCAAATCCACAATGTTGATTTCAAGAGCATTGACTATCACGATGCAGGCTATCACTATGGGGCAAAGCCTATTTCCTATGGTGTATCCATGATTTCATGTACATCTATTTATATCATATCTGAGAAAGGAAACTCCAGTATGACTATTGTAATCAATCTGCTGCTGCTATATTATTTACCTGTGTTGAAGCATGTTGCATCTTGTTTAAGTGATCTCTACTTCCCCTTTGCTGCTCTGTCCTTGCTTTCTGAAGGGCCATAGATGCTCGTGGAAGTACAACATTGTTCAAGAACTCAACCATTCGAAACTCCACCTGCCGTTGTGACTCACCCCCTGGGGCCCGGAAATCTGGCTGTGAGGAGTTCACTGTTTGAACCATTGCTGGTGTGTAGATGTCACTACGCAGTCGCCCTTCCCATTGCCCTTGGCTAAGTTCTTGTACTGCTTCAGCCATCTCAACTGTTTCTCGTGGTATATCCAGCTCCTATAATTTAGTACAACATATGCCACAAATAAGCACAAGAGAAACTACATCCAGATTTCCAGAACAGGGATCATAAAGATTCGGTGATAATAGCACAACATCAACCTGTAGCCAATCTGATCGGTATGAACTGGACTAAGTTGGTAAGGACCACAAGTTGACACAAAAACTTCAGCTTCACATTACACTCAAATTCCAAAGTCCTTGCTGAGAATTAAGAGATAACGTTGTTTCCAAAAATAAGATGTACAATTATCTCAGTGAGTACAACAGAAACTCCTCATATAAATGCAAGAAAAACATGAGGAGCAATAGTTGCATGCTCAATGCCTATGCCATCCATTACCTGACACACAGTATATGCAGTTTGCTTCGCCCGTTCAAGTGGTGAACTGTACACTGCATCAAAGTCCATCCCTGAAGACCTTAGGTGAACACCTAAAGCTCGGGCTTGTCTTTTGCCAAGAGCTGTTAGTGGTGACGCAGGGCTTCTTCCCACTATCAACTCAGGCTTTGCATTCATGGTGCTTTCAGCATGCCTTATGAAATGGATCTCTGTGCATACATTCTGACCTGAAAGACAGAGATGCCAAAGTAAGCGTCCACTTGACACCAATAGCCCAAATATTGCCTGCTCAAGGAATGACATCAGAAGAATCTGCTGTATGTCCTGGAGGCATGCAGACGGAGAAGAAACATTGACTCATAGGTGAAAAGAATAAATGTCAAAATGATTTGAACTTTGTGATGAGAGTGTCAGAAAGAATTCACAGATGCTCTTTCACAATTAATCATCTCCCATGTCAACAAAAACAGTTGGGACAACATAGATCAAGAATTCCAATATTAATCTGAAAGATATTTTCTCCTTGTCGTAAGCAAACTGAAGTCATACCTGTAGGACTTGGAAGCCGAAAAGGTGACGGTGACAATGTTTGGTGGGGCGAGGCTGCATTGCTCATGCTCTGAAGCCTGGAAGAGCTGTGCACCCTAGGAGTAGAACTACTAGGGCTTAAAATATTGTAAGGATCTGACACTCTTATCAAAGGTCCAAATATTGCTGTGCCTCTCAAAGATAACTGAGGTGATAATGGGGAAGAGGATTGCTGACAGGGTGCTGCCTCAGGCTCCTGCTGAAGCTCATCTGCACCATCTGCATCCGAAGATATGACAGCCCCCATTGCTCTTACTTCGGATTCAACTTATGCTTGAACACTAGTCATGTAGGTCAAGTAGGCTTGAAATCCTCCACCATCGAACTCCAAGAGACCGGGACCACAAATTCATTCTCAATCTGCTTCTTATATGAGTTTGATTATATCAGTTGCTCAAACTCAGAATGAAGCTAACCAACAAGTAGATCACAATCTTAAACCCTATGCTTCACATTGAAGTTCAACATAGCTCTTCGTTCCTCACTTCCATTCTCCTTCATAGCTCTGAGACACTTATGAAGTAGCTTGAACACGGAGAGACTGCCCTGCTTGTGTGCTTCTTTCCCAGTGACAGATCTGCACAAAAGAAAAGAGGTGAGGTTATAACGTAATTAACATGAGGGATACCTTACTGAAGTAACCTGAAGCCGTTTTTAGATTAACCATCACCCTCTTATCATCAATTTCCACCTCTCTCATAATTTCCACATGAATGAACAACTGGGCAGGAATGACAGTGGCCAAATAACACCAAAATGACATTAAAAACACATCATGTCAGAAACACATGGAGCTCCATGAGAGTTAAGACAAGAGTAAAGCCACATTTGCTTGCTTAAATCCTAAGCTTCCAAGCTCCCACATCAGTATAGACTGGAGAAACACTCGCAATCGACAACCGCTAAATTCCTCTGCACAATGGAATGGTACACTCAGCTTAATGTTGGATACACTAAAAGAGAACCTCCAACTTCCACTCTGATTTTCTTAAGCCTTCCACTCCACCCTTATTATCATTGAACCCAAAAACAACAAATCACATCAACAAATATCCACATGCCCGGAAAAACACCACATAGGTCAATGAAATGCTTCAAATCCCTTACCTCCTCCTTCCACACATCCTAAAACCACCCAGAGAACACATAACACATCAATAGAAAATCACTTAACCCACTGAGCCGAATGCGATTTGCACATAGTCATGGTGTCTCACCATTGCGGGAGACAGAAATCTTCCGAACACCGGCTGAATTCTCCCCTGGAAACTGAGGCAACCCAATCCTTGCAGATTCTTCGTCGATCCAGAGGCATAGGATGCCAAAACGAGTTCTCAAAGTTACAAAGAGTCACAGGATCGATTGTTTTGGGGTGTGAGCGATGTTGCTGCGGTGCCGAGAGGAGAGAAAGAGGACAGAGATGCGAAGTGCGAGAGCGGGGCCGGAGTACGAGACACGTGAACAAGGCAGGAAGAGCAGGCAATCAGGCGGAGGGATCTGATTGGCTCAAACCCTTGCGCCAGGTGGACGCCACGTCGGCGTGCTCGGGTGGGGGTCGGGTGGGGGCCGGGGGTCCACGTTGTCACGTCGTCTCGGGCGTGGCAGGTCCCTCCTCAGGCTTCCCCCATGTCCTCATTCACAAGACATGTTGTACATGTTATGAGATAGGTACGTGCTACCTGACTTGAGTTCCTCCAAATATTTAGTCCTAGGTGTGGGCCACACTATTGGACTACATGTGTCTTTGGAAGATGGCATGGATTGGTGACACTACACGGCCACTTCATACTAGAGCTTGGGGGCCCTTCACCCGTGATACACAAATTATGTGATTGGTTGAGAAGCCGGAGATGGTCCAAGTTCCCTTTACACTAGACTTTGAGGGCATGTCAAGGGTCACAAAGACATTCGAATGATTGAAAATTTCACATAATGTTTACATGATGGCATATGGATAATGTTTCATGGTCTACCGGATATTGCGTTAGGTGATTCGGTATGTTAGTGGTGGCTCAAAAATGGGAGGGGGATTGAATATGAGTCTAAGGAAAGCGTCACACCACAGAGGCTATGCCTTTACACACAACGTTTGCCACACCAAGAGCGAGCCAATCTGACCCCAAGTTGCAACATGGAGCCACATAAATAACCACCGATACCAAGTGCCAAACAAATTGCATGGCCAAGAAGACATAGCCTGCACATCACAAGCAAAAACCCTGGTTCGAAGACCTCACATGGCGCAACCCACACCAAATCTCAACTCAATCACAAGCTACAACAACAAAACATCAATGCCATTATGGTGGCTCAAGACACAACTTATCAAACAAACGAAACGACATACCAAGCACACCTCCTTTTATTCCAAATGCACAAAATGTGCCACAACAATGTATCTAGCACTCATTCTAATTTGCCCCCTTCCTATCCTCATTATTCAACTATCCTATATGCCACATTCTCAACAGCGAAAACATCATCCTCCCGACCAATGCCATCCTGAACCAATCTCACCACCCATCCACTACTCAATGCACTACCCAACTAGCCACATCCCACATCCCCCCCAATGGCGACACAATGTTGCAACGCTCATCCATTCTTCCTGCACCAGCCCACATAGACCCACCAAGTTACCACAAGCTATGCTCCATCTACACCCTTGCACACTCATTCTCCTATCTACAATCCCATCCCCTTTGAAGCCCTTTAGTCCAACTACAAGCACCCACTTACCTCAAATGTGTAACGCACTTTGCTCCCTCAATGTCACGCATATCCTCTCCATGTCACAACGCCACACTCCCCGCATACAAGCACCCTCCTTGCAACCCCTCCATCAACTCCTCGTCATTCCCACGTAGCGCTCCTACCCACACACCCCAACAACACGTCATACCTCACAACAAGTTATGGCTACCACCTAATGCCACAACACATAGGCTACACGCCATGTCACGGTATGCGGCATCGGTAGCCACACCGCATCCGGAGGGATTTCATCCATTTAGATATGGATGGATGAAACCCTTGAAGTGGTGGAGATGCTCTTATGTGAGGAGTCTCCTCCTTAGCTTGGCATTCTTGCCAAGTCAAGCCTTGTGAGTGAGTGTGTTGAGAGAGCTTGAGTGAGGTAAATGTTGCATGATTTTGCAATGGAATCTTGAGTTCTTCTCCCCTTACTTACACTCTTGGATTCTCCCGTGGTGGAGTGAGAGATAATTTGACTTGTGTGCATACTTGAAGAGAGAACTAGAGCTCATAGTAGTCTTTGACTCTCTTCCTTCTCACTTGGCAAAAATGCTTCATTTTTCTATTTTCTTCTATTTTCTTCTATTTTCTTCTTTCTTCTTGAGGTATAACACGCAAGGAAGTGCGTGGGGGCAAGGAGTGACGGAGTTCCGGAGTTTTAGAGCGGAAAAAGTCGCGGATTGTTGAAGCAACAAAAATAAAAAAATATTTCTTTTTGTGATAATGTCACATCAAGGTGAATTTTGATGAGGATTTGTTGATTTTTCCATGGCATTTCATGTCATTTGTTCACATTTAAGCTTGAATTCGCTCCATGGAGCTTTGAGAGCGAATTCATGATCTTAAACAGGGAAAATTTGATTGCGAACTAGTTGTTTGAAGTATATATTGAAATTATTAGATTAAAAATATTTTTAGATTTTTATTTTTGTGAGTTATTTTAAATTCATGTAGAGGACTTTAAGATCTAACTACTACCACTTACCACGCTCGATTCCGAGCTTGTGACAATTAGTTATGATTTCTGGAAGTTAGGCCTCCAAAACCGAAACTCTGCAAAATCCCCTGGAATTGCAGAGTGCAGAGAATATTCTCAACTTAAATGGAATATTCCTCCATCTCGTCGAAGGATCCCACCCAAAGGACGCGAGACCAAGTGACAGTCCCCCACGCCGAAGTAGGCTGAAAAGCCTCGTCGGGTGTTGCCACTGGTTCGACATCCGAGAGGTCCAAAGATCGACCTTCCGATGTTGCCGGAGACGGAGAGCGATAGTGTTGACTCCGAGTTGTAACCATAAACCCGCAATGGATCTGGTTACTAGAGCCAACAACCCAATCCGATGTAGTATCAAGGTAAAGGATCAAAGAAAGATAAAAGGCAACCTGCACCTGCAAAACCACCAAAGTTATGGTCTGCTGGTGATCAATCCAGCCTCACCAGAAGGGAAAACAAGCACCGCCCACTTGGTGCACACACAAGGCTCCCGTCGGTTATTACTCCGACCTCACCCCCACAAAACTCTATCACAAACTAGTACACACACAAAATGGAGCAATGCTAGAAACTTCCAGCACCACAGTTCGCCACGGGGGAAGGTACCACAACAAAATATAGAAAACAATGCAAATACTGCACTGGATCCTCTTCCCCAAACAACACTGAAGCATAAATGGAAATTAACCGTGGCCAACCGGCACCCGCCTGCGGTTGATGGTAAAAAATAAGGGTCCCTGTTGCCGAGAAAAGAAAATGACACATCTCTCATCTTCTCATTACACCCAAACATCTCTCCTCACAACAATGCCGGGAATATGTGTTAACAAATACAATTCGACCTTAATAATAATTTATTTTAGGCCGAACGGAAATTCCACATGCCACACAATCTCAAATGACACTCCCTCTTAGATCACGTGCACATGTAGTTCATATCCACATCACCCCGGCTTCCATTCCTTTCAAAAAGTCTCAAAAACTTAAAGGAAATGAAAATTTTAAAAACCCAATTTCAAATGAAAAATCTAACGTCATTATTGTGTTCCTCGTGTTTTCCTACTCAAAAAATACCTAAGGACCACCTAAATCGGACACCGGAGGCGGTATTCGGGACCGATTTTCCGATCGAGCAAGGACCATTTCCCTGCAAGATTGGAAAATTCGGTTCAGGACGTGGATGAGGGAGAAGCGTCAACGCAATACCAGTTTCAATGACTGGTATGCGTTCGAGCTTCTGCCCCAGCATTTGGAGCACGAGGCGCTCTAGACTTATGAGCAGTGGAGGGATGCTCATTGGATGGAGCTGCGCCAAGTGGAGCGGTACTGGGAAACTCGGGTGGAGTTAGTATCCGCGTTGAAAGAAGGCGCAGCTTCCAGTTCATTGGCCGATCTTGTGGTGAAGCCGGAGCAAGCCGCGGGCGTCGTCGTGGTGGATGTGGAGGGAAGTTTCCCCGGTGAGCCTAGAGATAAGGCTCCCGCGTCCGCATCCGCGAGTACGTCGAGTCCGATTCTTCCACTCTCCCGGTATGCTCAGGCTACCCAGGCGGCATTAGCCTCTTTAGGGGCTCCGCCAATTTTTGATCATTTGCACGAATTCCAACTCCATTTGGAGGAGGAATATGGAGGTTTCCGTCGGGATCAGATGCAGCGGATCCAGGACTTCAGGCGGGAGAAGGACGACACACCTCGTACCATGTACACGAGGTTGGCGAGGTTTGCCAGGGAATCTGGAGGTATTTTCGCAGAGAGTCAGTTGGTGAAGGTGTTTTTGTCAAAGATTGACAAACGCCTTCTTGACTTAGCGCTACCCAAGATCATCATGGATTATGGCGGTCGGGCAACACTTGCAGAGGCATTCACCATTGTGGAGCAGTGTGATCGTGCTTTGTGTCAACACGATGCCACTAACTTGGTGTCCTTGCTAGTGGATTCTAGCAAATCCCGGAAGACGTCGGTCGCGGCTGCAGGATTGGCAGAGGCGGAGGTGGACAAGACCTTATATTATTGGTCTTGTGGGCGGTCGGGCCATGCTAAGAAGGATTGTCCTTCAATGCAAAAGAAGGCCCAAACCGCGGAGAAGCCGAAACGCAAGGCAGTTGTTTCCGCGCATGATTCGGCGAAGGAAGTTGTCAAGCCTCAACCGAAACAGTTGAGGTGTTCTCACTGCGGACGAAACAATCACGCGGTGGACAACTATTTCGCTCTCCATCCAGAGAAACGTCCTTCTTCCGATCGGAAAAAGACATTGGAGGCGAAGATTGGCGCCTTGGAGGAGAGGTTCAAGAATTTGGCGTCATCTGGCCAAATCTTGGAACCACCGGCGCCATCCGGAGCTCAGGCTAGCTCTTCCACTCCGGATTACTATATGTTCGGAGCTTCAGGGGAGGTGATGAGTTCGGCGGCCGTGACACGTGCTCAAACCGTGCCACGAACCACACCTCCGACCACAGGGGAGTCTGTGGCAAGCTTACGAGCTCGGGACAATGGTCCCGCAGATCAGATTGGACAAGCACGACTACCTTTGTCTTTTGGATTGGCCGATGCTGTCCAATCTGTCAGTGGTCGCAATTCGAGCATTGAGGCTCCGAATCCGGCGACCGACATGGTGCACACGTTGGCATCGAAGGTGTTGCACATACCTTTGTTCACAGCGATGGAGTTGTCGTCGCCAGAATTCCAGCCTGCTAAGGTTTTCCACTTAGCAGGTAGAATTTTGGAAGGAAAGACATCCGCACCATCTTTGACCGTGGCTCAGGCCACCACGGACATTCCTATCTTTGAAGATCCCGAGGAAGTGGCCAAATGGCGAGCGAGGCTTGCCGCGGAGACCATTGCATCTTTTGACGCACACACCTCGGATGATAGAGGACCGGCCATCTCTTATGATTTACCGGAATCCGCGGGAGCAGCTTATCTATCCGATGTCGCCGCTCGACCTGCTCGTGAGCGCCGTGGAATTCGACCCGGTGTCGTGCGTATTGTGAATGACACCGGCATTTTGGTGGTCAGTCGGACTGGGGGCAATGCCACTCGGGTTGCTCCCTGTTGTGTGATGATGGATTCAGGGGCACAACCGGTTATGATCGGCAAGAGACTTGCCCAAGAGTTGGGGTTGGCTGCTGAGGACTTGGCTCCATGTCCATTTACCATTGTCACATCCATCGGCCACGTGGAGTGGTCCACAGGTTATACTCGGGAGCCATTACAGCTTAGCTTCCGAGTGAAGCCTGGAGATCCACCCGCACCTCTTCTTCTCAGGTGTGAGGTGACAGATGCGACCAACTACGACATCTTAGTTGGTCAGCAAGCACTGTACCCCCTTGGTTTTGGTTTGGACAACTAGACTGAGGAGGCTTGGATCCGACCAGGTTGGTCGGCTGGGGACGGCCGCAGGGAACTTATTCCTGTGGCATTCGCGGCGGCTGCGACCATAGCACCATTATCCATGGTTTTTGGATGTGGTGCTATTGTGGATACATTGCCTTATGGTTCCGCATTGTTAGAGGAATCATTGGCATTCATGGGGAGTACGGACGATTCACGGGATATAGCACCTAAGGGTGCATTGGTGCGCCATCCCAAGGATCCTCCTCCTCCCTGGCGCGATTCCGCCGAGCTATTCCGGATGTGTGAGGACATTGTCCTCTCTCTCGTGTCTACGACACCGGTCATACCGGATGCCACATCGGCGTTGGCACATCCCATTTTATGGCGGCCGCCAGACGAAGGGATCACTTTGGTGGAACTGTTTGGGGGCATCGGGACAGGATTGGCGGCCGTGTTGGAGGCCGGCCTTACCGTTCGACAGTACGTCTATGTCGACAACAGTCATGTATCTATTCGTGTGGCGTGTCACCATTTACATCAGTCGATGGTGTTGTATCCACTGCAGCTCCACCCGACTGCCATTCGTGGGTGTTTTGGACGTCTTCCTCGTGATGTTACACTTATCAGCGAGGAAGACTTACGAAGGTTGGGTCCCGTGGATTTGGTGATTGCGGGATGGCCATGTCAGGGCCACCCACGTGCGGGAGCGGACCGAGGTTTAGAGGATCCTAGGTCTAGCCTTTTCTGGGACCTCATCCGGCTCATGCAGTGGTGGTTTGCCCACCAACCTTTCACTCCAGGGTACATATTCGAGAATGTACCTTTGTTGGGGGACTCTCGGGACAAGGTGTTGGAAGGCCGACATTATGTTTGCCAACATCTTGGAGATCCCATTTTTGTGGATGCCGCGAGCCTCGGTTCTTATTCCCACCGGCCTCGGTGGATTTGGACCAACCTCGCACCGCTATTCACTTTAGCTGCAGCATTTTCTGCAGTGCCTCCACCTTTGGATCAAAAGGTGGATGACATCTTGGATCCACACCGGACCTCTTTGCCGGTTGTTCGAGATGATTTATCCCCGTTGGCATTGGTCAACAAAGTGGGGGTACCACGGAGGGCCTTTCCCACCTTTATGACTTTCCCACAGTCATTCGCAATCCGCGATCAGGGACCGGGTATGGTGTGGGATGCACACACAAGAACCCATTGCGAACCCTGTGCCGACGAACGGGAGCGTGCTATGGGATTCCGGACCGGAACCACACTGAGGGCCAACGGCGGTTCGTGTTGGGCCAAGCTATGGATCTTAACACCATGGTGTGGACTGTTGGTTTATGCCTTGCATTGCACTCGGGGAGATCACTCCATTGTAGAGTTGAACAACCACGTGCGATCATTTTAGATGTAAAAAATGTAAAAAATGTAAAAATCATCACCAAAATGGGTCACAATTTTATCAATTTTTTTCATGAGTAGATATAAATGGTACATGTTACATAGTAAAAAATGGTGACTAAATTTGATGATTTGTTTTTTTAATAAAAAATACCGTTTCTAACTAGAATGACGCAGAATTGAACTAAAAAAATTGCTACAATTAATGAATATGACTAAAAATTTCAAAAAAATATACAAAAGATACCATCAATGGTTGTGTATATGTAGAAAAAATATCGTAAAATTTAAAATTATTTATGACATGTAATATAGGGGTAGCAAACTTTGTTCGCACGTGGTGTTCAACTCTACAATGGAGTGATCTCCCCGAGGCATTGCAACGACATCATGGTGACCAGTTGTTGTCTCTGGGGGCAGAGGACTCTGGTCAGGGGGCACAGCGGTCCACATCCATGGAGGAGGGAATTGAGGCCATGGTTGGAGAAGCCGAATGAATCTCTCGATTCGAGCAGCAGGTGATGGAGGAGCTTCGAGCTCAACGGGCTTATACTGCTTTGGCTTCTTCGCCTCTGGTGGTGGCTTCATCATCACATATTGGTGGTGATGAAGGGAGGCCAGACTCGACTGTTGGCATCGAGGTTGGGGGCATGGTTAATGCCCCCTCCTCTGAGTAGCAGTTAGAGTCCGTGCCAGCACCATGTGGTTCTCCTTTGGTGGAGAGGAAGACCACAGAGTTTGATGATTGGCCATTGGAGTTAGGCCCTCATCTCACTAGTGCTGAGACACGGAAGGTACGAGCATTCATTCGCTCGTATCGTAGGTGTTTTGCTTTTAGCCTTCAAGATCTTGAAGGCTACAAAGGAAAACCCATCCACATTCAGTTGGAGGACGACCATCCTATTTTTCGGAGACCTTATAGGCTCAGTGCTCCCGAGAGGATTGGTGTCCAAGCTCGTTGCCGAGAGCTCTTGGCGGCAAGTCTAATCGAACTTTCCAACGGGGAGTATGCTTGTGCTATGGTTATGCAATCGAAGAAGGATATCTTTAGCAATTGGACGGAGAAGCGGATGTGCGGGGATTACCGTCCAGTTAACCGGAAGACCAAGTCGGATCGGTATCCCATGCCAATCCTGGAGGAATTGTTCGATGCCATCGGATTTTCTCGAGTCTTCAGCACCTTGGACTTGAGATCCGGCTATCACCAACTCCCATTACTTGTGGGAGATTGGGTGAAAACTGCATTCTGGGGAGTTGATCAAGATGGGAAGGATCAACTTTACCATTGGAAGTTTCTTCCATTTGGCCTGAAGAATGCACATGCTGAGTTTCAGAGAGTGATGGACCAGGTTCTCTCTGGCTTGCCCTTTGCTCGGTGTTACATAGACGATGTGATCATCTTCAGCAGGACACCACAGGAGCATGTGAGGCATCTGCAAGCCGTTTTTGAACGGTTACAACGGTGGGGATTGCGCTTGCACCATGGCAAGTGCAAGTTTTTCCATGACCGACTGGCATATCTGGGTCATATGATTGTTCCAGGAGGTCTTGGGGTGCAGCAAGCTAAGGTGGATGCCTTGCAGAAGATTCCGGCACCGGTCGATGTGCCGAGACTTCGTGCGTTCTTGGGATTGGCAAATTACTACCGGCGATTCGTCAAGAACTTTAGCTTGATTGCCAAGCCGCTGGCCATTCTCACGAGCAAGGACCAACCTTGGACTTGGGGTCGTGAGCAACAACAGGCATTTGAGACATTGAAGCAGAGACTGGGTACAGCTCCAGTGCTTCGACGTCCTGATGTTTCCAAATCTTTCCAATTGCATACGGACTGGAGTTCATTGGGTTTGGGAGCAGTTCTTACTCAGAAGGATGATTTTGGCCGGGAGTATGTAGTTGCTTATGCTTCGCGAAGCAATAACAGTGCGGAGGCCAATTATTCGTCCTATGAGGGAGAAGCTTTGGCGGCGGTATGGGCTATTGCTCATTTCTGACCATATCTCTATGGTCAACGCTTCACTTTGGTGACTGATCATCAGCCTTTACGATGGCTCATGGAGTCGGATAAGCTTACTGGCAAGCTCGCCATGTGGGCTTTATTGCTCCAGGAGTACGACTTTGAGGTGGTGCACCGTGCCAGTGTTACCAACCTGGATGCGGATGGACTCTCATGCAATCCAAGTCCTTCAGACGAGGACTTGACCGGAGCCAGGTGGCATGGGGATTGTGATCGAGAGGCGGTTCCAGGTTGGCATGCAGCTGTTTACCTCACTTTATTTTCTAGCTCTGCTGCTGAGGTTCCGATACAGGGCTCGGATGATGAGACTGATTGACCTCAAGCTATTGCGGATATATGGGAGGATCTTCCCGTATTGCATAAGCTTCAGCAGGGAACCTTTCCTTTGTCCATCTCAGCGATGGAAAGGGATAGGATTGGACATCGAATAACAAGGTTTCGTTGGGAGAACGGTTTATTATTTCGATTGTGGTCGGATGGGACAAGGCGGATTGTTCCTAGACCGGATCAGAGGGCCTCCTTAGTGCGACAAGTGCACGAGGAACTTGGCCATTTTGGCGTACGCAGGACACATTCGATGTTGCGCAGCCAATATTGGTGGACCGGCATGTATCAGCATGTTGCTGCTTATGTCGGGAGGTGTGAAGTTTGCGACCGGGTCAAGTCTAGTTTGAACACCTTGTCACCCAAATTACAGCCTTTACCTATCATGGGACTAGGCTACCGTTGGTCACTCGACTTTGCAGGACCGTTGGTTGTCACACCACGTGGAGCAAAGTACGTGTTGGTGATGGTGGAGCATTTCAGCAAGTGGATTGAGCTTGTCGTTCTACCCTAAAACTCGGCAGAGTTGGCCGCGGCAGCCTTTTTGGATCATGTGTTGGCACGTTTTGGAGCACCGGCTGAGGTATTGACGGACCAAGGGAGGGAGTTCCTCGGTGCTTTTGAGGAGTTATGCACTAAGGCCCTTATAGATCACCGCACCACCTCGCGGGATCATCCGGAGGCGGATGGCTTGGCTAAACGGGTTGTTCAGACAACCAAGCGTGGCTTGAGGAAGTATGGATTACTTCGGGGGAGCCATCGAGATTGGGACCTTATGTTGCCTTGGATTGCTGGGTATAGTTTTGGTTTAATGAGCCAACCCCGCCACTTATTTGGGCCACTTACTAGGGCCACTTACTAGGACTTTTTTCATTTTTTCAGGCAATATATTATCTTAAAAAATTAAATATCATACCTATGAAGCATATTATCATGGAAAACACATCCATGCCCTCATATGCAACAAAACAAACAACTTCTTTTTAGGCACCATTTTCAAAAGAATTCATTTAAAGGTTGAAAAGTGCGTTTGAAACACAAAAATTTAGATGCAGTTTCATAAAACATGGCATAATTTGTGAGGTGTTTGAAGTTATGTTACCCTTGACCAAGTTGTTAATACAATACTGTCAAAATTTCAATACAAATTATGAAGATTTAGATTGCCTTAAGCACGTTTGAAATTTTTAAGCAGCTGTCAACAGCTACTTAAGATTGTTGTAAGCACCAAAATAAATTAGTTATAGACTACTTACATGAAATAAACCTAATTAGATATTGAATATATGATATAGACAAATTTCTGGCGAAGAAAGAACGTGAATTGCTATTCATTTCATTTTGCAATGTAATTTCAAAGTCAAGGTGGTATAGTTTTTAAAGACTGTCAACACGTCCTTTGGCTCATTAAACCGGAACCACACCCTGCTATGGGCTACCGATTTAGTAGGCAGACCTCTTTGGCGTCCTACAGCCCATATCAGTTGTTGTATGGACGTGAGCCCATACTCCCGAGTTCTATTCGGGAGAAACTAGCTCCTGTTGTGGACTTGGATGACCCAAACATTTGGGCAGAGTGTTTGCAGGAGCGGGCTCAATTCTTCCAAAGGGCCATGCCTATGGCCATGGAGAATTTGTCCATTGCTCAGCACCGTGATACCCTGCGTTATGCACGCATTCGCAGTGGTGCTTACCGACCTCAGTTGCGGAGATTCCGGCAAGGGGATTATGTTTATCTCCAACGTGAGGCACCTACGACATTGGATGTCAAGGCGGGGCGTACTATCCTTCGGGTGAAGGAGTTGTTGCCGAGTGGTTTGTTATTGTTGGAAGGCAAGGATGGCAGGGAATGTCGCGAGCATTCCAAAAATTGTGCTCCATGTCACCTACCCATTGAGGGTACAGTTCATCCTGAACTGGCCGTCGTGCCAAAGGGCCTTCCATGTTTTGTGTGCGGGGAGAAGAAAGGAGCGGCTACTATGCTCTTGTGTGATCAGTGTCAACGTGGTTGGCACATGGCATGCTTGAGGCCACCTTTGACTTCTCTACCATCTGGACAGTGGAGTTGTCCTCGCTGTCGAGGATCTTCGGTACCTGGTGCTTCCACTAGTCGTACTCCATGATCCTGTGTGGCTTTCATCGTGTTTTGCTTGCCCAAGTGGAATATGAGGAGTTATGGCTTAAGGACGCTATCGAACGCGAGGCGGTGGAATTAATTCTTTGGAATCTGATGACCAAACATCAGAGGCGATTAAGGATGGGGCTCACATTGCACCCAGCCTACAGTTCCTTGGGACGAGGTTCACCACTTTAGTTAGTAGCAGAGCCATCCTTCATTATCCATACCCTTTGGATTGGCTTTGGTCCTCGCTGCTTGGCGGGGCGTCATAGTCAGCTGAGGGGGGGCATGTGAAGGTGTGTTATGTATGTGTGGCTTTGCTATATTTTAGTGTTATTTGTTAGTGGTGGTTGGTACTCGAGCTGCAGTGACACACGATCGTTATTTACACGACAGTTGTCACGGTATGCGGCATCAGTGGCCACACCGCATCCGGAGGGATTTCATCCATTTAGATATGGATGGATGAAACCCTTGGAGTGGTGGAGATGCTCCTATATGAGGAGTCTCCTCCTTGGCTTGGCATTCTTGCCAAGTCAAGCCTTGTGAGTGAGTGTGTTGAGAGAGCTTGTGTGAGGTGAATGTTGCATGATTTTGCAATGGAATCTTGAGTTCTTCTCCCCTTACTTACACTCTTGGATTCTCCCGTGGTGGAGTGAGAGATAACTTGACTTGTGTGCATACTTGAAGAGAGAACTAGAGCTCATAGTAGTCTTTGACTCTCTTCCTACTCTGTGAAGGCGTGTTATGTATGTGTGGCTTTGCTATGTTTTAGTGTTATTTGTTAGTGGTGGTTGGTACTCGAGCTACAGTGACACACGATCGTTATTTACACAACAGCCACCTTAGCCAAATCCAACCTAGAACACATGCATGAAGCATACGCACCAGGGTCAACATCAAATTGACCTTTGCACCTCATACCTACATCCCTCCCAAAATGAAACCCTACTAAAAAAAATGCACACAAATTTTGTCTCCCTTGCACCGCAAACACCCTATTTTAACCATGTGCCCATTCCTCGTGCCATGAAATTCTCTTCCTCACTCTCAACATGTCGTCAACACTTCTCGCCCACCACCACTGCCTTGATGAAGCAAACCATTAGCTCCACTCACCAAGATCATGCCCCTCATATCTATCCACAACTACTTGCCATTCGCACTCAACATGCAGATTTTTCCACCCCCAATCTTCACAAAGCCACCATTAAAACCCCTCTCCCACCCCAATCCTTCCCACTCCAACCCACGGCCCCCAACCCATAAGCACCCACGCCCTACTCCCAATAATATATTTGTCATTATCTCACCATCTAATCTAATTTTTTGCCACGGTTGTGTTCATAGGTCCCCTCACCCACCAGTCTAGCGCTTTCCACTCCACCGTTCCATTTCTTTGGCCACTTGCACGGCAACATAACCAACCTCCCCGAAGACATGAGTTCTGCCTCCTCCGGCTTCTTCCAATGCCACCTCCAAAAGATCCTACAAGTAGACACCCACATGGAGTTTGCCCTTGCCACTAAACCTTGTAGATGGCGCCTTTGGCTAGACTCTGCCCCATGACATTGGTGTCAATGACATTTCACCCATGCTCATGCACTTGGGTAACTCAAAAGGTCAACAAGCCACAATGACACCCCGGTAAAGTGTTCCATACACTATTCCACCCATTCTAAGGCCTCATCACCCCCCGGTTTCCAAGCCAATACTCCCACATGGCGTTTGTGTCAGCCATAAACCCCCACCCTTGAGCGTCTGTGGTCCAAGTAGGAGTTTATGGCTCACATGTCTTTGTTAACTCTTGGTCTTGGGAACCCACATTCATACTCCAATGATTTCCAATACAAACACACTTTTTTAATTTGAACACACAAAGCATTAGTATTGAACAAATACTGTTGCGTCCATGATGATCAGTGCACACAACCACACCAACATCTGCCATTTCCTCTAATCTCCTACCCAATGTACGTTCTACTCTACTAACTAAGCTAACTTCGTCAATGGGGAGGATTGAGTGAGGAGTTGCCGGAGGCCCTTGGAGGCACGCAGGCGGAGTGGAGCGACATGTCTGCATGATGCTCCTCCGCCCAAGAGCCACCGGGTCGCCGCACCCCCACTAACGCCTGTCCCTTGGGCAACGGAGGAGTCAAGACGATCGTCTACCACAACAGTACTAAAGTAGTGTCTCAAACAGCACGCTTCACTGCTTCGCTCACAGCCAACACCACCCCCTCGGAGAGCTTCGCCGAAACAATAACCGGGAACCATTACTGCCACCACAAAGCTGAGTTAGTTTAGATCGATCATGCGAGTTGAAAGGCTGAGTTAGTTTAGTTGGATCTGGTGACTCGAAGGAGAGAATTAGTTTAGTCAGACCTGGTGATCTGAAGGAGGGAGTTAGTATGATCCGGTGATTTGAAGGAGATGAAAGTAGCAACAGTAGTCTAGAGAAGGTTTTGAGTTTGAGATCTGAGACCGCAATCACAGGTAGTCTCAAATCTAAGTTAGAATCTCAGAATAGCAGCTGTAGAGGCTAAACGATACAGATCGGACAGAGCAGAGATAGATTAGAGAGATTCAGAAACTGAGCAAGCGACGAAGGTGATAGCCGCTGTGTCCCTAATGCCGCTGTGTACCTGTACAAAAGACTCATAATCTTGACTACCGAATCTGTGAGCAGCCTGTGAAGTAACTACCCAGGTCGAAACTAAGAATCTCGAAGCCACTGACAAAAATCTCGAAGCCGCTACTCCTGAACTGAGCCGCACCTGGAGCTGCAAGTATTG
Source organism: Polytrichum formosum (assembly GCA_964035585.1). Lineage (NCBI taxonomy): Eukaryota > Viridiplantae > Streptophyta > Polytrichopsida > Polytrichales > Polytrichaceae > Polytrichum > Polytrichum formosum. Next base: position 28,149,595 of record OZ037940.1, on the reverse strand, counting down.
TCCCGGAACAGCAGAGAACTGTAGCTGTTGCTGCTAAGCCGAGGAACGAGGAGGTCCTGCAAAGCACTGCCCGAGAAGTTTTTTGGGCATAGTCGGCCCAGATCCTAGTGATACTAGATCCAACCGATTATATGTTGACATCTTCCGGGTCGCTTTCATTCACTTAAGGTGTACTCCATAGATTCTGCTAAAACGATCGGTAACTCTCCTGAAGTCTCCCACTTCAACCGGTTATTTCTCAAACTCAACCGGTTCATCTGCAGCTAACCGACGGCTCTTCCCGAACAAGCCCAGGCATGTCACGCTTTTGCTCTGAGGCCATCTGTTGACGTGTCCAGAACAAGATTGATAGATGATCGAGCGACCAAGATCTCTCCCCCCATAGTCGGAGTGTCCGATTTGGTGCAGAATCGAGGAAGGAAGGAGTTGGCAGCTTCGACGACGACGAAGAAGAGATTTGTGTTCGAAGGTTCATAGAAGGGATTGAGACATTGGCAGCAGATCTCTATATCGAACTTGACTTGGATAGAATCTGGCCTTGGAAGAATCAGAGCCTTGAACACGAAGGTCTTCGAGATACAGAAGAAGGCTGCTGGACCCGAATTACACCGAAACACTGCCGAAACACTGCCAAACTACTGCCGAACTACTGCTACTGATGCAGTCGAATTAGTAATATTGCAGCCAAACTATTGCTACTGGAGAATCAAAAGTACTGCTGCAGCCGAGTTTTTTTGTCGCCACCGGAGTTCGAAATTGTGGAGTGCTGCCAAATCACTGCTGAGGGAGCTGCCACCTGCATGCAGGAAAACTCTGTGGCTGCCGGAGGACTGCTTTCTGCTGCCAGTAAACTGCTAGGTGCTATCAAGGAACCGCTTCCTTGATCATTCCTGCAAATCGCCTGATAGTTGCTGCCGACTGCAATCGCCGAAGCTCACCACTGCCTTGCCGCCGAAGGAGCTGCTACCTGCCGCCGAAGTCGCCGCTCCCTACCACCGAAGCCACCGCTACCTGCCACCGAAGCCACCGCTACCTGCCGTCGAAGTTGCCGCCGACCCACCGCGAACTGCCGCCGCCGCCAACTGCCGCTGCTGCTGCCGCCGACTGCCGCCGGAGCCGCCGCCCACTGCCGCCGAAGTTGCCGCCGGCACCTATTCCCATGTAATAATTCTAACTCCCACAAAACACAGTAGCTTTCCACTTAGCCACATAGTGCACACACAAACACACATAATCTCACAAATAAAAATCTCATTCTAGATTACATTAATTCTTCACTTAGATTGCACACACATAATAGCCCATTAGGCACATAGTGCACACACAAACACACATAATTTTACAAATAAAAATCTCATTCTAGATTATATTAGTTCTTCACTTAGATTGCACACACATAATAGCCCATTAGGCACATAGTATTTTCAATTCTTAGAAGTAGAAGTAGACAACTTAGTTAGAAATGAGGGTTGCTTATGCAACCAACATTACTCTTGTTCTTTGGCTCATAGCCACCTCATATTGGACAAACTCTCATGGTGTAAACTCACACACATTACATGCTTGCTTTTTCCCAAAATTCAATATCCAAGAAGGCCCACAACTTAATTTGTGGAATGGATTTGAAATAAGGGTGATAAACTTTGTTCTCTCTCCACAACAACTATGTCACTTACTTAAGAATTGTACTTGCCACAGAATGTCTACATCCGCAAATGTTGCTGCCACTACCAGGAAATTGTTTGAGCAAAAAAGTGATAATATGGACATAATGTTGAATGGTCAAAAACGGCAAGTTGGTGTTATGATTGTGTCAAGTCAAAAGAAGGCTAAGGGCAAAGAAATTACACACCAACGCCCCCCCTTTTGGCTTGGATATCATGCACTTAATGCAATTGCATGTGAAAATGGTGAACCACTAGAACCAACACTCTCCGTTAGTGAACTTGTCAAATTCGGGATGGTACATGATGAGGCATTGGAACACCTAGAGGCAGTCCCCTCCTTTCCATACATTCCCCAAGAAGCTTGGCCTTCTAAGAGAATAGATGGAAAAGAAGGTGGGCATTTCAATCTCACCCAAGTCCCCTTTGATGTAGAGGTGGATGAGGGAGGATTTGCCTTAGACTATCAAGTAGCTATAACATTTGAGTTATGTGACCGGAATTTGTCAAGAGATGAAATACTTGCAAAAACGGAGGCTAGATTGAAAATTATGCACATTGAATTAGGAGAAATGCTAGGAGAACCGATAGCTATCCTTTGTTTTCATGGCTCTAAGAGGTGGAGTGGTACAATCAAACTCCACCTCAAAAATCCAATGAAAGATGCCAATGACCTTCTACAAGGAATAAGGTCATTTATCCTCAAATTGGATAATATAACCTATTGTAGAGGAAAGGTCTTTAAATCATTCGATTCAATAGCCATTGCAAGCTTACTATCCGTCAAAATCTCTAGTCCAACACTAAAAGACAAAAAATGGTTTCAACTCCACGAAGAGATTGTAAAGGATAGTTTCAAACGAGGATATGAGTTTGAAATTACCAATGTGCAAAAAAATGATAGTGCAGAATTTGCATGGATAAAAACACCATCTCCGGACCAAGCTAAGAAAATCAAAACTTACAAGATTTCATTCTTCAATGAAATCATGGGAGTTAACTTTGCTAGCACCGAAAAACTCTCTGAGGATGATAAGGCTAGAAAGAATGCGGTGGTTTTAATTGCAAAAAACCTAAACAAAACCAAAACAACCACAGCCTTAGAAGAGGGCATAAAGAAACTTTTTGGAGAAGAAAATGTAGCGGGTATCTTCTTTAGATTGGAAAAAGGAAAACATGTAGGATCATGCAATGTGCAATGTCTAAATGCGGCAGTCTATAAGAAATACGTGAAACAAAACCATCCGATTCTTGGCAAATACGTGGAATTTTCACCCCACCCCAAGAGTCTAGATGGAATTGACGCTCCTTCCCCGCTAGAACTTACTAGACTAGGGTTTGCCGATGTTAACACTGCACTGGCCAACACAATTCAAGCCTTGGAGAATGCTCCCTCAAAAGGCTACACAAAGGCGGACTTGAGCAAAATGGTAGAAGAGGCGGTCAACAAAGGAGCAGTGGTAATTCGGAAAGAAATGAGCCTCCTCAAAGAAGAAATTGTAGAAGAAGCAAAAATATATGCAGACAAAGTCCAAGCAGAGTCAAACCGCAACTCAAGAATACAAATTGCACTCCTCCAAAAACAGATGCGCATCACACTGGAAACTCTCCAAGCCGATCACCCCGACACATCCGAAATAGAAGGAAACATGGATACATCAAACTAGTTTTGACATACGTAGCGACAAGAAAACATAATGCAATAAAAGTATATTTATATACAAAAAATACAAACCCCAATACAAATACCGTATAGTATTATTAAATACTACACAAAAATTATACAAAAAATACATACTTAATACAAACCAAATAAACATAGTATTTATCAATACTACCCAAAAAAAACAAACAAATAACATACAAATTAAAATCAAAACTAAGTTATTTACAGAACACATTAAAAATAACATACAAATAAACAACCAACCTCTAATACACAACAAAAAGAAACATACACAAACAAACACACACACAAAAACAAAAAGGCAATACACAATAAAAACCAAAATACTAAATACCAAATACCCCACAAAGCACCAAACAAAGCACCGAACGGCCTCGGCCTACCGGCCTCGCCACAAAATAAAACAAACAAAACACTCACACTACCACAACTTCTATCACACATTTTTTATAAACAAAAAATTCATGCAAAAACAAACCAAACACACACACTACTCCCCCAAATATACACAAAAACCAATACATGCCCTACCCAACCTATTTACCACAAGCAAATATATACTAATAAAATATTATAAACTAAATAAAAGAAATCCAAAAACCAAACAACACCAAGGATACCACTTCGTTAATAAACTAGCGTTATTACAATGCGGAGACATTGAAACCAACCCAGGGCCAATGCCAAATGTATTGCGTACACACCCAACGATACACAAACAAAAAGCTAGAACCTACTTCATCCCTAACACAATTAAACTTCACCCGGAATACCAACACCTCGCAAACATGTTCTCTCCTATATTAAAAAATGATCACCCGTCGCACCAACAATCAATTTTGACGTTCCCACACCTACACCAATATATACAAACGATAAACCACTCACCTTTACCCCATATACTATATGCCATTATTATAACAATTAGCCCTTCAATAAATACATGCAATAATATACTAGCTCAACCTAACATCTATCACTTTAACATAGAATGGACTAACACACTCATAAACAAGTTAGCCAGCCTTAACAACCCCCCAGAAAGGCATATCCGTACCCAACACCCCTATACCAAATTTGTCACAACACACCAAGACATAATACAACCCCATGACTCGATAAATAAAAAATTATATAATTTCATATACAGCCAGGAAACGCCGCCAACCCCAACTGAAACCCAAAACAAATTTCCTTTTTTTCCAGATAAACTAATACACGAATCTCTTCGATGCTTTGAAACATTAAATGAATACTCCCACCCGCCACCACCCCCAAACATCCCCACACCCACAACAAGAATAAACATCAGTACCAACCAATAAACAAATATAATAACCTGGAATGTAGCATCACTTAACACAGCCTTACCCAACCTACACAGCCTCATTACCCACACACAAACAAACACAGCAATCATTGTTATTCAAGAAACCAAACTCACAGCAACAAAATCCACAAAATACATCCAAAACTTATTCCCCCAATATAAACTCATATTTAACAACACACACGCAATCACAAGGTGTCTTCATCAAAGAATGCCTTACACACAAAGAAGGGGTGGACTACTTACACTCATACACAACAAATATGCCTTCCCCGGGAATATCACCAAAATTCCAACGCCTGTAAACATCTCACCGTATCTCCAAATAATACGAATAAACAATCAACCACTACAACCATGGCTAATTATCCACATGTACATGCCCACACACATAGAGGATATCCAACTCATTCCTAACATAAAAGCCACAATCACCGATCAAATCACCGCCCACCCAAATCACATATACAATCTGTGCGGGGACTTTAACCGTGATATTGCACTTATAGGTAGACAAACGACAATCTTAATACACCACCACAAGACATAGATATACAATTGAAAACCTTTACTACATCTCTAAATTTAGAATATATCCCAACAAATACCACATTCTCAAGACAGGGTGGTAACAACTATACATCCACCAGCCTAATCGATGGCTTCTATATTAACTCACAGGATAATGGCAGATATTCCTCTACAACAAACACCCATATGGACCTAAACTTAGACCACTACCCAATCACCCTGCATATACCACACAACGCATTACTAGCAAGATCCATACCCCAAAACAATAATACGCATACTAGGATTCTAAACCCGATACCACCTGATAACTTGGGAAAGTTTAATACTAAGTTTTTTTAAGAAAACACCACGCAAATTGACACCCTAATCACCCTCCTTGAAAATCATGACCATCTCACATGCACCCAATGGGAAGAGGCATGCGCTACATTAGACAACATAATAGAAAAAATTTCAAAAACCATAGAAGAAACATGTAGTGCAATCCCAATACAACAACTTACAAATCGCACAGCCCAACAAGGTGGCTTCCTACCGCGCAAACTAGCTAAACAATGGAAAAAACACCTAGCTACATATCATCTTATCAGGAAAACCATATACATTACAAAAATGACCCGAACTGGCAAACGCACCCAATACTAACTGAAATACGTAACCACCAACATGTACAAATCCCCCACCCTCCAACAACAAACACCTCGCTAAACGTATGGATAGACGAAATAGCAGCTATCGCAAAAACCGCCAATAAACAAGCTAGAAATATAACCACCAAATACACTAAAAATTGCATACTAAAAGTAATATCCAAATATAGACAACTCTACGAAAAGAGCCCTAAGAAAGTAAATAGGAAAGTATTCAAAAACTCCGAAACCTCACCGCTTGACTCCATCACGGATAGACAAAACAACATCCTAACCAACCCTGAAGACATCGCAAAAGAAATTTACATACAACAATCCATTAGTAACCGCCCCACAGTTCTCACTTGCCACCACCAACCAAGACACCCACAACATTGTACGTGTAGTGTTAGACAATACCCATGGCACGACCTTGACGGCTTTATCATAGACCAACGAGGAGAACCTCAAATCCCACTCCATACATACTTTGATCAAGCAACATATGATTTATGCCTCAAAAACCTCGGTAATAATAAAGCCCCTGGCCCTGACAAAATTCCCAACTCAATTCTAAAAAACATGCCACCACGTTTCCACATACTATTGTTTTTATTTTTCAAACACTGCTATAAAGAAAAACAAATCCCTGCATCATGGAAAACTAGCCTCACAGTTCTACTTTACAAAAAAGGGGATCCATCACAACTAACGAACCATAGACCTATCGCTCTAGCTAACATCATATACAAACTTTACACAAGCACATTGACATCTATCCTCTCTGCCTACGGAGAAAAATACCAAACACTACATGATAGTCAAGAAGGATTTAGAGCAGAAAGAGGAACATCTAGACAACTCCAAGTACTTATTGCTGCATTAGAAGATGCAAGATTCACAAACCAAGACATCTACATTCTCTACATAGATTTCAAAAATACCTTTGGATCCATTGACCACGCAAGACTCCTAGCCATAATGAAAGACCTCGGATACCCAAATGATGCCATAAAACTAATTGGGAACATATACTCACAATCCACTACTATATTCACTGGAGTACATTTTGGTGAAACACGGCCTATCCCCATTCAAAGAGGAACAATACAAGGAGATACCCTAAGCACATACCTATTCCTCATATTCCTAGAACCCCTCCTTAGATGGTTACAACAAGGAAATAACGGATACACATTCGGAACCTCTAAAGTAAAAATCTCCTCGGCAGCATATGCCGACGACTTAGCAATCATTGCTAACAAACTAAAATCCCTACAAATACAACTCAACAAACTTGACAAATTTTGTGAATGGGCTGGCATGGACCTTGGGATCCCCAAATGCGCAGTAACTGGATGCCCAAACAAATCCAAAATGAGCCCCATAGTATTCAAAGTCCATATTCAAGCCACCAATATACACTACAGAAATGAACCTATTCCAGTGTTAAATCAAAATGAGCCATATACATATCTTGTAATAAACCTAGCCCCCTCACTAAAATGGAAAACACAAATACACACCACCACCACCAAAGTCGTAAAACAATGCAAAGAACTAGTAGCTTGTCCAGCCACTATGCAACAAAAAATTAATATGGCAGACACAGTCATACGGGCTGGAATTGCATACAGCTTCTACGCCGTACCATATTCCTTACCTGCCATCAAGAAACTAGACAAAAAGATTATCGCCCTCCACAAAATAATATGCGGAATTCCAAAATGCACATCAAACATAGCCACGCAACTCCCTCACAATCTATTTGGAATAGAAGCCTTCTCACTTAAAAACGCCTACCTAAGATGTATCGGTGAACAACTACAACATGCCCTTAATGACACAGGAAGACTAGGGAAAATTTACAATGGATTACTACAATCTATATTAGCAAAATTTGGTGGCTCTGAAGTAATACCTCGCATCAAATATCACCACTGTGTCCGCTCACCTATAACTAGAACACTATTCCTACTCAAAAAAGAAGCTGGAGTCCACTTAAAAAGTACAATGGACAATTTTCTATTAAACACTTCCCCACTCGAAAATGTTTGGATGAAAGAATCACAAAACATCCACGGCCTAAACCCTCAAACATCGCTTAAACTACTACAAAAGTTACTAATGCACAATATACTCAGGCTAGAGCAAATCACCCTACCCAATGGCCTTAATATGATGAGTCCAACCGATTTTAGAAACTATCATTCTAGCCCCACCAAACTAATTAAAAATGCACTAAACATTGCTCAACAACTATTCTGCCACCCATCCTGTCCCCCGCAATGCCGACAACCGTGCCCTCATCACCGTCCCCCAAGAACACTAAAAGACAAATACATTATAATAAATCACTTCATTCTTCCTAGACAACCCGAACCCCCAGTACACCCCCCAAATCCACCCCACCCGCACCAACCCACCCCACCAAGAAACGTCTTTAATAACCCTAGACAATTCCCTATCTACATCATCCTTGATCATAAACAACGACACTACACTGACTCCAATGGGATAAAGAGAAATGATACATCATATCTATGCCAATGGATAATAAGAAACAATAACACATACAAAAAATGGCGAACCCAAAGAGACTTATTTCCTTGGTACGACACTAATACATGTACCCATAACACTGAACTATTAACTCAATACTATACCAAAAAACAACACAAACATTTCTCAAACCTAATAAATGCCCACTTCGCTATAGAACAACAACGTGATACAAGATATGTTACCCCCGCCACAATTATACCAATGGCACATATCTCTATCTACGAATGCAACCCCGAGAGTGATATAGAAACCAATGCCAACACTATACAAACACATTTTGATGTCGCCCACATATATGAAGATAATGGGCGACACCTCATCACCATCCCCAAAACCAGACTATACTGGTTATGGAAACAATACCAACTCGCAAAAAACACCCCACATGGACTAGAACCACCCATACAATCATTTGAAACTGAAATTGTATGGCTATACCAACGATACAAATACCGCATTCCAAAGAATGACCCTTTGAAACTAGCCCAATACACATTACCAACACCAATATTAAACTTCCTCACCACATCATTTAATGTTAACCACTCATACTTTTCATCTCCAGTCACATGCCCTATACACCTCAACCAATTCTACTCACCATTTCCAAGAGACAAGATATTTGGATCCATAGGGAAAGCCTTCGACCATAAATGGAAAGGAATAGGATACGCCCACCCAAATAATGCAACAGACCTACTACAGGCCATACATTGGGCTCGTCTTGCCGCCAAAATAGACCCATATACCATCACAATAATCATATCACCAGACACCAACTGGTACCAAAACTCTGACCCACATTCCAATCTATACCCAGACACACATATCATCGCCCACTTTGCCGCATATACCATTACATACGAAGAACCCACTATACCACCAGAATTAAACATACCTAGAAAAGAACCTTCCTCGATACAAATATTCTGCATACACCACCAAAATAACACCATAGGAACCCACGAACAATTAAACCAACTCACCTATATAGCAAACAATCTCTCAATACAACAACTACACACCCAAATTGCCACACACACTCCCCCAGGCACCCTTGTCAATGCTAGTAAAAAATGGTCCAAACTCAATTACCCGAATACCCCTTTACTCAATATAACACCTATACCTCAACTACCTAACTATCAAACTAATTTACCACTAAAATTCCACCCACAATTTAGCTACTACACCGATGGCTCATTCAAAAAACCTAAAGAAATCCTCCCATGAACATGGAGAAGAGAAAAAGCAGGATATGGCATCTATAGCCCTAAAGGGCTTAGCATCTCCAAAAGACTACATGGTCATCAAAATATCCTACGTGCAGAAATGATTGCTATCCATGAAACACTACGAATTATTAATAACCAATACCCAAACGAACCCGCATACATATTTACTGATAGTCTAAACGTACTATATCTACTAAACACACAAATTAAACACCCCACTCTACATAATAGTCACCCCGACCAAGTCACACTAACCTCCATGGTCCGACTGCTTCAAAACCGATCCCAACCTATCACACTATACAAAATAAGGGCACATATCAACATAGACGGTAACGAACAAGCGGATAAACTAGCAAAAGAAGGCCTAGGCCTACCTCACGAAAACGCTATACATCCATTCGAACATGCCCACGCTATACCATACTACTATAAAAAAGACGAATGGCCCTCCATGATAGACACACCAGACAAAGGCCCCGTTAGATTCCTAGAAAAACAAATTATAAAATATGATAGAATAAAAAACCTAGAACCCATGGCCACACACACCCCTAATATATATAAATGGACAGGAAATGCAAACATCGACAAAGAACTCTCCAATGAATTCTGGAGCAACCCTAATATTACAGACAAACAAAAATCTTGCCTCATCAAATTTCGTACGGGAACTTACATGGGCCACGCCAGAAAACAACTCTTCTTTGGCAGGCAAAGATACCCTACCATTACTTGTCCTATCTGCAACTCATATGAACCAGACACGTGGCTACACGTACTACTTACATGTAGACAACAACATATACACTCACTTCACGTTAAAAGACATAACAAAGCTGTGTGGGAAATAAGAAAAATGCTAATATCGTCCGAAAAATCCAGATGTTACACTCTCATGAACGCTGGTACATTCAATAACAACCCCCAAGAAAACACCGTCCCTAACTGGCTATTACCATGTACATGTGGAACCCAAAGATGCCATTGTAACGCCCGATTTAGACCCGACATCCTCTGCGTTAAAGGGTTGCCATACCAAAACGAACCACCCACAAATATTGACCAAAATCTTATCATACAATTCATTGAATTCACATACTGTAACGACAGATTCTCACCGGAAACACTCGAAGCTAAAGCTAACAAATATAGACCCTTAATAGAAAACATAGCCGCTAGAGGCTGGAAAATTGACCCGATCATCGTTATTACGGCAGGCGCTAGAGCTGCAACACATACCCCATCAATGAAAATACTTGAAGACAAATTCAAACTACCCATGTCAGCCATTCGAAACACCTTTAAAAACATAAACACCATTGCCATACAATATGCCATGTCCATCCTCCTCCACAAAAGAAGATTAGAAAATAATCAACCTCTACCTCAATTACAAGACCCCCCCTAGTCAACAAATAAATAAATAAATAATCAATAAATACTAAAAATATAATAATTAAAACCACATTAGTATATATCGGCAACGGGCACAATTCCCCCTGCCACGCGAAAGACGGACTGCTAGGTGACATAAACATCACACTCCCAATACTTACGCAAATACACTCACCAGAATCTAAAACACCAAGAGTTAAAACCTTGCACCAAACAAATCCAAGACTAACCAGTCCTTATTGGGTACTGGTTCTACCTGTTACTAGTTACTTGTGACTATAGTGTCTACTCTCGAAAGGGGGAAGTAGTTCTATGCCTCTATTCCTTTGTCCAGTGGACATAGGTCTAGGGGTGGAACGAACAGACACTTCATTCACGTCGGCCTCCTAACGGAGACCGAAGTTTCTCTTCTTCTTCTTAAGCTAACTTCTAGTCACTTAGGGTACCTTCTCCCTCATTAGAGGCTAATTAAATCCCTTAGCCGTGCACCTTAATAATACCCTGCCCCTCCTTGCCAAGTGGCCTTAGCTGCCAACTCAAATTCTTAGGTGCCCTCGGCTCTACATCAGAGTTGACTCACAGTCACATTCGGCTCCGAAGCCACCCCTGTATTGAGATCCACTTCAGCCTTGAGCCACACCTGGATCTACATTCAGGCCTGAGCCGCTCCTGATCCCACTTGGATTGAAGCTGCAACTGAATCCACTTTAGGCTTGCTTCCGCAATCTAAATCTGCCCTCAAGCTTGAAACCGCACCTGAATCCACTTCAGGCCTTGAGCCACACCTGAATCTACATTCAGGCTTGAGCCGCAGCTGAATCTACATTCGGCCTTGAGCCATACCTGAATCCATTTCGGCCTTGAGCCGCAGCTGAATCAACATTCGGCCTTGAGCCACACCTGAATCCATTTTGGCTTGAGCCACAGCTGAATCTACACTCGGCCACCTTCGGCTTAGCGGCCGCCCCCCTTCTGGCTCTCTCGCCTCTCTCCCTTGCATGCCCCTGTCTTCTTCCGACCTGAGCTACCCTATCCCTTCCCGAACCAGAAGATTTGAATGCAATCCCAATGAGAAGGTCTAACCCCCCTCAAAACCACCACCAAGGTACCCTAAACAAAACAATTAGCCAAAACAAAAACCACACCTCCCTAAATCCTCACTCAAATCCTAACTTGGCTAACTCAATTTTGACCCAACCCTCAACTAACCAAAACTACTAATCCCCCCAACTCTACTCCCAACACAACACCCACTCAACGCTCCAAATTAAATCTTACTTTGACACACAAAAGCTTCACTATTTTTATCATTGTTAGTACTTGAAGAATGAAAGGTCAAGTTCAAAAGAACTTTTGAGGTTAACACCCCATGTGGGCACCAAATTGGGCTCACATAATTGGCGACCATCGGGAGATGAATCCCGAGTCTCTTGCTGTGCAAGCAAGTCGTCACCTTAGGCCTTGTACTCCTTGCACCGTGTGAGCCCAATATGGTGCCCACATGTGGTGTTAACCTTTAAGTTCCGTAAAACTTGATTTTGACATTTCTTCAATTATTCAAAATTATAAAAAGAGTGAAGCTTTTGTGTTTTGATTTAAGATTTAGTTTGAAGTATTGTGCGGGTGTGGTGTTGGGATTGGAGTTAGAGAAATTGGTGGATTGGTTAGTGTGAGCCACTCAAACCGCTCACGGTTTGAGTTTAGGCTCATGGCCTACAAAAACAATGAAGTTAATTAGTTGGAATAGTCAATATATAGGTTGTTGTTAGATTTTGAGACATCCGCTTGTGGATGCGAGTGGTCTAAGAGACTGGTATTAGGTCTGGATCAACCCGGGTTCGAATCCGGGTGGTTACATTGACTGGTGCTATCCCAAAGTTGAGCTAGTGGTAAAGCAAGAATAATCTATAGGTGGATACCGAGAAGAAGTTACTACGCGCATGTGCATAGAACCTTCTCAATTATATTATCTTTTAGAAGCATTTTATTATTTATCCGCGTGAATTAACCAAACCACTCGCGGTTGGTTTAAGGTTCGCGGTCTAATTAGAAATGAAGTTAGTGGGTAGAAATTATGTTAGGTCAATTAGTTAGTATGAAGGAAAACAGTGAATGACAGCGGAGGTCAACGCGGGACAGTGAAGGACAACGGAGGACAGCGAAGGACAGTGAATGATAGTGAAGGACAGTAAATGACAGCGAAGGACAGTGAATGACAACGAAGGACAGTGAATGACAGCGGATATTAGTGCACGACAGCGAATGACAGCGGGCGAACAGTGACGAACGGAGGATGACGTCAAGCGGATGAGATTAGGGCGGATGAAGGCCGTTGGATCTAAGAGGCGAACGAAGACCATTGGATCTAGGGGTTGGAGAAGGGCGGTTAGGGTAGTGGCGGCCGTGGATGCCAACCCTTGGATCTAGGAGTTTAGATCAAGGGTTAGGGTGGTGACGGCCGTGGATGCCAACCATTAGATGTAGGTATGGCTTGATCTACGGTGAAGAATGCTTTGTGGTTGGAGGGGGTAGTCCCATGGAGGAAAGCACGGAGGCTCATTCTCTCCTCTCTCACATTAGGACTTCTTGCACTTGAATCAACACCATCATCCCTAGCCGTAGGACCCTCGTCTTGTGATATTTGTCGAAGGTGATTTTCCTTCGCCTTTGAATGGCTTCAATGCGTTGAGCACCCACTCGTCTCCTCTCATCAAATTCCTCAAGAGTTGTCAACCTATTTCTTAAGGACTGGCTACGTGTGAGTCGAGAATCAATCGCCACCCGTAATGACGCAACCTCGAACTCAATGGGAAGAGTGGCCTCCAATCCGTACACCAATGAAAACGGGGTTGCCTGAGTTGTCACCTTGAAGGTCGTTCGATACGACCATAAGGCCGCGGTCAACTTGACATCCCAATCCCTCTTCGAGTCAAGAATTGTTTTGCGAAGGATACTCACCAATATTCCGTTGACGCGCTCCGTCTGACCATTAATTTGCGGATGATAAGGAGTGGTTTTTCTATGGTCTATTTGGAATTTATCCGTCATCTCTTGAATCAAAGGATTCAAGAAATGGGTTCCCCTGTCGCTCACCAGAATCTTCGGACACCCAAACCTCGAGATGATGTTCTCGTACATGAATGTGGCTGCGTGGGCAGCCGTGTCCATTTTGACCGCTTTGGCCTCCGCCCACTTGGTCAAGTATTCGGTGGCAACAACAATGTAAGCCATCCCCTTTGATGAATGGGGGTGAACCTCGCCAATATAATCAATTCCCCATTTCTCAAAGGGCACTAAAGGTAAGGACACATGGAGTGGCATCTCCATGCGGAGGTCATTCCTCACATATCTATGACAAGCGTCACAACGCTTAACATACTCATGAGCATCCTTAAACAAGGTAGGCCAAAAGTAACATGCTCTAAGAATTTTTTGACCTGTAAGTTGTCCGGAGAAATGTCCCCCACATGCATTATCATGACATGCGGCTAAGATGGAGGGCACTTCGACCTCTGACACACATCTCCTCAACAATCCACAAGCTCCCCTCCTAAACAACCTATGGCCTATTACTGCAAAGTGCCTACTATTAACTCTAACTTTTCTTCTATCCTCCTTGGTCCACTCCACTGGCAACTGCTGAGTTGTCAAAAACTCTACAATACCGGCATACCACTTGGGTTGTGCGGTAACAACAAAAAGATTGTCATCAACTAACCTATCATCAACTGGACTAATGCCTATATCCTCTGACACCCTAGACAAGTGGTCAGTTTGTAAATGCATACGACCGGGTTTGTATTCAACCGTGTAGTCAAATTCCTCTAACAATAAAACCCACCTAGCTAGTCTTACCCTTAGCTCCGCTTTGTTCACCAAGTATCTGATAGTCATGTGATCCACGAAGAAAACAACCGGATTGCACATGAGGTAATGCCTAAATTTCTTGACTGAGAATACCATAGCTAAACACTCCCTCTCCGTGGTAGAATAGTTCTTCTCAGTCGGTGTCAATTGCTTACTAGCATAGGCAATGGGTTGATCTTTACCCTTCTCCCCCGTGGACTGACAAAGTGCACTACCTACAGCTACATTGCTAGCATCACAAAACACATGGAAAGGTTTATCCCAATCATGTGGCCTCAAAACCGGATAAGTGCTCAACTTATCCCTCAACTCCTCAAATGCCCTTTGACATGCCTCAGTCCACTCAAACCTACAATCCTTCTTGAGCAACTGAATGATAGGAACTGCAATCTTGGCATAATCCGGGATTAATTTCCGGTACCACCCCACGTGGCCTAGCAACTTAGCAATTCCCTTGGCATTGGTCGGAGTTGCCAGCCCACTTATGACCTCAACCTTCTCCGGATCCGGTTCCCTTCCTTTCTCACTAACCACATACCTAAGTAACACTCCCCGACTCACACCCAAGAAAGTCTTATCCGGGTTCAATGCTAGCTGCATCTTCCTACATCTAATCAAAGCTTCCCGAACACACTGTAAATGGTCACTAGCATTACTCTGAGTGCTAAAATCATCTACAAAGACGGTCATGGACTTGAACAATAAGTCGGTGAAGATGTACATGACCAATCTTTGAAATGTGGCCGGAGCATTACATAATCCAAATGGCATAACTACCCAAACGAAAGTTCCCCAAGGAGTAGTGAAAGCCGTCTTGTGGATGTCTTGAAGGGCAATAGAAATTTGGTTGTAGCCCTCATATCCATCTATGAATGTGTACCTCGCATGACCACCTACCTCCTCTAACAATAGTGTGATGAATGGTAACGGAAAGTGGTCCTTTTGGGTGCACGCATTTAACTTCCTATAATCTACGCACACCCTCAATTTCCCATTCTTTTTCTTCACCAAAACCATCGGAGAGACCCAATCCGTAATCTCCACCGGCTTAATAAACCCGGCCTTCAACAATTTTTCCAACTCCGCCTTAACCAACAATTGTAATTGTGGGTTCATTCTTCTCTCATTTTGTCTAATTGGCCTAGCGCCCGGAATCAAAGGAATACAATGCTCCACCATCTCTCTAGGAATCCCCCTAAGCTCATCATACGACCAAATAAAGGTGTCACTAAACTCATCCACAAAATCGCTATATTCCTTGATTTCTTTCTCCCCCAACTTAGACCCCATTTTCATTTGTCTAACCTTCACGTTCTTCATTCTCACATCCACATATTTCCAATCCGCCTCCGACACATGTGTTTGTTCATCCTTGTTTCTATACCAATCCGGAGGTACCTTGGGATAATCTTTGACATCTTGACCCGCTACTATGCCCGTTGATGTGGTCTTGAAGTGCAAAGGTTCCTCCAACCTTGCGGCCTCAATGACAACCTCCTCATCCTGAGTCTCATCCACATGCACGACATTCACGTCGCTCTCATCCACACTATCTACCCAAGGTGTCAATCCCCCTCTAATCCACTCTTTCTCGGTAAGCACCTCACATGGCTCCAACAAGGAATATTCTTCTTGCCTTGAACTCAACCCCTCATCACTCAACCATACATGGTGAGACGTTATCATGATATCATACTCTGACTCGGGGTAGTCTCTCAACCATTGTGCATACTCCCCGTTGTCACCCAAATAATAGAAGCTAGGGCCCAAACTACCTGACCCTGAATCTATAATAGTCCTTTGCCCACCCGATTGGACAACTCCCACTAGTGTCTCATTTTTTTTGTCGCCATCTTCACATTCTTCCTTGCCTTCCTCTTCATCATCCGATGATGACAAGATTTGTTCTCTCACCCAACCTCCTAGTGATCCAATGGAAACTTTGATTCTATTGTCCTTAGGACCATAAGTAATGGACGGCTTGACTCCTCCCCAATCTACCACTGCATCCGACATCCTCAACCAAGGCCTACCCAACAATATGGGAAAAATATCCTTGTTAGAATGTATTTTGATGACATGGAAAGTGACGACATACTCTTCCCCTCCGGTGCTAATCCTACAATCTTTAATCATTCCCAAAGGCACCGCAGGAGTTTGATTTGCCATGTTGATAATGAAAGGTGACGGATCCGTAAGGCTAAGACCCAACCTCTTCATGGTGTGCTCTGGCAAGATATTTAATCCACTATCTCCATCAACTAATACGTTCGGAACCACCTTGTCAGCTATGCCCCCATGTTGGGCCAATGCCCATGGAGCCCGTGACGTTTGGCCTCGGCTGGGTTTAGCCGGCTACTCCACCTCACCCATATAAACCTCTAGAACTCCAGGCAAGGCCCCTACCCCACTATCAAGAAACCTTTTGTTTCTCTACCAAGAGTTGGGGCCAAATACACATTTTTCCTTAGCCGTTGGGGCAAGAAGCCCCAACAACTTCATAACACCATAACTTCTTTGTATGGTCTTTGATGTTTTCAAGTGACCACTCCATTGTCATCTATGTTTCACGTAGATGCCGCTGCACTTCTCGCTTGCCCAATTCAGGCAAGTATTAAGGAAGTTATGCATGTTCAAACCTTGGTAGTCCAAGGAGCCACTCCCATATCATTGTTGTCCAGGGCGTTGTCTCGGGATAGTGCCACATTCAAATTGTCATATCTCCTAGCTCATATATCTGATTGAGGTGTTCTTGAGCATTCTAGAATCTGCACGCCATAAGCTACACATAGCTCATGGCCTTACCTTTGTGACTCCTAATCTCTATGGGTTGGAGGCGTTCCCAACGCCCGGGGCCTTCACCCACACTAGGATCACTTGGGCCCTCTCACGAACGGCGCCACAAGTCCCGGGTGTCACTCCAGGGTCCCCTTTGTGCCCATGGTGTTTCGGGTACTCCTCATGGAGAGGTACGCGATAAGAAAAAAAATACTTATAACAACCAAGTGCACCCTCGAACACCTCCTACGCTCCAAAGCGTCAGCCCCTCAAGATCCATTCTGCAACCTTCTTAAAGCAATCAAATCTCAAGGCATTTTACTTGCATGGTGGGCCCATAATCTTTTGGATATCAATAAGACTACAGATAAGATTGCACGAGCATATAGACATACACAAAGGCATATGAACAATGCTTGGAGTGAGATGGTCTCATGTTCTTTTTATTTTGTCTTTTATTGATTTTTTTCTTTGGTACATACAAACAATATGGGATAACTTTTATCCCTCTTTGGACTAGCATTATAGCCTTATTCTAATCTTATTTCTTCTCATGCCTCTTCCATTACATTTCTATTGACTACGAGCAATCTAATGTTTTACCTTCTATAGTGAACTCCTTCATCAACATCATCTCCAAAGTTGTGATCAAGTGTTCGTACGAAAGTGAAAAATTCTCAAGAAAATCATCACAACATCTTCATTTCTTACGAGCATCTCCAAGCAAGCAAAATGATCCGCAAGTACCTTGACCTTGTTGATGTAGTCCAACAAGTCATCACATTTTTCCATTTTGCATGTGAATGACTTGCGGCAAACGAAGAAAATGATCGACAAGCTCCTCGACTCGTGGATGTTACAAAGGATCTTCCATGGCTCCACTAGTCCTTTGCAACTCCTAATGTGCGTAAGTTTGTTGTCCGCCAAGTTGTGCGCAATGATGGACATTGTCTTCTTAGCATGCATTTCATAGTTTTTCTTCACTTTCATATTAATGTTGGATGGTGGAGCATCTTCGGATTTGTCCACAATGGCCCAAATATCCATGAAAACCAACCCCAACTCTTCAAAGGTTGAAGTTTTCTCCATTGAATTTGTCAATGACTCTGCACCATCAACCTCAAGTGATGCCATCTTATGCTTAAAGTTTGGACATATACACTCTAATCATTCAAATCAAATATTTCTATACAATTATATTCACTCAATGCTTCACAATCCTTAATTAAATCAAATCATGCCCTTTTGTTCTCAAATGTGTACCTTTGCACCCTCATACACTCAAATTAGATCCTCTTGAACTCTAATGTGCATTTGTACCCTCAAACCATTCAAATAAGACCCTTCTCAATTCAAATATGTTTTTCCAACCTCAAACCACTCAAAGTAGGCATTTTTCAAATCAAATGTATTTTTGCACCCTCAAACCAATCATATAAGAAACAAGTCTATTTTTCCAACCTCAAACCATTCAATTTTTTTTTCAACATAAATGTGCTTTTGCACATTCAAATCAGTCAAATCGTGTCTTCTTCAACTCAAATGTCCTCAATACACTCAAATGTGAACAATTACTCTCAACAACCTCAAATTAGGTCCTCTTAAATTCAAATAATCTTAATATCTTCAAATGTGGACAATTGGCACTCAACAACCTCAAATGAGGTCCTCTTCAACTCAAATGACCTTAATACCCTCAAATGTGCATAGTTGCACTCAATCAATTCAAATGATCTCCAAATCACTCAAATATGGACAAATACAATCAACCAACTCAAATCACCATTCAATTGTATCAAATATGCGTTCAAGCATTACAAACACTCAAATCAACACTTACAACCTCCAAATATGCACTTATACACCTTCAATACTCCAATCTCCAAACCTCCGAGTCTTAAAGCACCAACCGATGCCCCAAATGTGCATCAATGCACCTCCAACATGAAACACCCAAAAGCTCCTCCAAGCACTACAACTCTCAAGATCCACTCCCTAACCAACTAGCAATCAAATCTCTAACTCTAGAACTTGCGTGAGTGGGTTCATAACCTATTGAAGCATAATAAAGCTAGAGATTAGATTGCACAAACAAATACACGTACATAACAATATATGAATAAGGTTTGGAGTGAGATGGTTACCTCCACCCCTTGCCTTGCCCTTTATTGCACTTTTTCTCATTGGTTTATATAATGCATATGGGATATCTCAACTCTCACTTCCCACAAACCATATAGGTTTATTCAAACCTTATTCATTTGTAAAACTCTAACCTTTACTACTTGATGACTACAAGCAACCTAATGCTCTACCTTCAACTATGACATTTGTATTTACTCCTTGAACTATGGCTTTGCCTACTATATGTCTTGGATCATTTTTTCATAATTTGAGTAATGGAATTCATTGTTTGTTATGTTACCTATGTGTGTATCAAATATGTATTATTTGGGAAGTCTCGGCTACTTCTACTATGATTAATTTAATTTGTTCTCAATATTTGGTTGTGAGTCACGACTTAATGAATTATGATATTTAGAGCAAGGGGAAAGTTGCACTATTTGGAATGTGCACAGTATGTGAAGAGTATTCTTGTATCACATTTTGTTGTGTATAATTCATTGCGAGAGCATATAAGTATTGCAGTATCTGCCAAGATTACATGAAATGTTAACTACGTCAACGGTTATGCCATGAAATAAATCTTATAAAAATGTGTGCACAAAGATACCATTTTTATGAATAAATACTTGTGGACGAAAAAAATTTGTCATCTAAGTGTCAACTCATCTGACTACATTTATGACATGTGTTTTTTTTTTCTTTTTTTTTCCTTCCCCAAACTTGCAAGTTTCCTCATTAAGAACACAAAATGGCCAAATATGGCAAGTCCTCCGGCACTGGTCCCCTAGAACTACGATATTGTGCACAAATTTACAAATGGTATCTCACATTTTACGTCAACAATACATGTATTATTGCAATGGCATGGCCATGTGATCCTAGTAATGTCGGCATATTTTGCATGCCTTTACTTTTTCCTTGAAACACATAATCATAATCATAGAACATACTTGAACTTCAATAAGCACATTATATACGAGGGCACATTGCATATGGTAGATAGGGAGGACAGAAGAGACATGAGGAAAGAATCATACGAGGGAGTCCAAGAAGAGGTAGAGCAGGATAGATTTTACTTGTTCCAGTTACAAGATATGTAGTCAATCATCTTTCCAATGGTGTGGCACCTTTTTGGAGAAAAAAATCTCCCTACTTCTTTGTGAAGTATTGTCAAAGAGGGTCCACATAGGTGAATAATTACAACTGTCGTTACAATCCTACATGCTATGCATGACTACTATCTTGGAAGTTTGATCATGCATCACACACTTAAAGATACATCCAAACACCACCATCGACTCAAGTATCCATCAAACGGAAACTAGACTATTGTATACGGCTGGAGTGGAGGGATGAATTCTTTCTTCCCTCGATTGCTGAAGTATCGTTCCACCATGTCCTTGTACACAAAATCTCGATAATGCCGAGGGTGCTCCTCCCCATCGACTAGCTCCGATGGGGCTGAGATCACTGTGTCCGGGGGAGCGCTCAAAAAGTAGCCCACTGACAATCTGGACTCGGTAGTGTTCACAAGACTCCTATGTACTATACTTCGCACTCTGTTGTTGCACCACGCCTACATGATACAACCACACACTGAATTTCATGAATTATGCATCGTAAACATGCATGGCTATGATCATGGACATTGTAGGCCATCAACAATGTTGGGTAAAAGATCTCTTGAAATTTTTCTACTTCATGATGATTTTATTTCTCCAATGATTAGGTATTTAAGTTCCCAAATAACATTGGGGTTTACAGCAAATCTTTCCAGTGACATCGATGTCACGATCTTCCAGTGACACTGTTGCCTTGATCCTTCAATAACTCCATACCCACATGATCAAAAACTAACAAAATTTTCATCCAACTAGTGAAAAACATCTGTAGGCTGGCACATAATACCCCCAATATCCTTATCCAGATCCCAATGACAAATTTAGTGTCTCTAAGTCCACTCCAGTGATCGGGGAGATCTTTGGGCATAACCGATTAAGATCCTAGTGTTTGCAAGTCCAACCGGTTACATGTTGACATCCTTCGGTTTTCCTTTATTAAATTGGGGTATATTCTATAAATTCCTCTAAAATGATCGGTAATTTTCTTGCAATCTTGAATTTCAACCAGTTATGTCTCAAACTCAACCGGTTGATCTGTAACTAACGGCCGGTTTTCCCCGATCATAGGTCCACTCACCAACAGATATTGAAATCTACAACAACCCTCTCCAACGACACCACTACCATGATAATCTCCAACATCTCAAAATCCCGGTATTAAAAAACTAGACAGTTTTTTTACAATACTGGCAACACAATCACCCGAGCTCTCAACATCTGCATCTTTCATTGTAACCATCATAGACTCCTGTAGTAGATACGCGAGGGGCAAAAGCACAAATTGAGAATAAAAAATTCTTCCAAATGTTTCTGGAAGCACAAAACAAAAAATGCAGCATAGGAATGCGTGAGTGACTTTCGGGCGCATGAACTGCAAGTTCGGAGAATCCATGACCTGAGATGGAAGACTGTATTGCGGAATTAGCTGTCTAGGTGAGACCAGTCAACAGGCACATGAATCAATTAGGGACTAGATAACCCCGAGGGCCAGGAGGGCCGAGGGTGGTTACCAAACATAATCATTTGAACTCTGTCTCCCTTAGGTCCTTCAATCATGGAGATCAAAGACTTAGATTGAGGGTCGGGACAATGAGGATTATGCTCTAAGGAAATTATACTCTTCCCAATCCAGGAACACCGCCTCAAACACCAAATGATTATGAAATGAATGGCAGGAAGAAAGATGAGTTACTCGCCTGGAGGCCATCGCCGACATTGACGACAAATGCATCATGGTGCGGAGGAATGGTAATCCAGTTGTTTCCCTTCAGAATCTGCAACCCAGGAACAGTGTCTTGCAGCAAGAGGGTGAAGATGTTGAAATCCACATGCGGCCCAATCCCTTGAGTTTTTGAGGGGGTCGGGCACGGTGGGTAGTAATTCATGCGCATGAAGGAGGTGTCGATAGAATTCTTTGCAAAGTGCTGCGAGAAGGTTGTGGCGCTAAGTCCAAGCCCCTGAGCAAGAAACTCAGTGAGCCGTAGCCCCAATCTATTCGTGTTGCGGATGAACTCCTCGATAACATCACTAACAAAAATTGCAAGAAAGCATAGCAAATGCCTCAGAAATCAGTGTGAGTACACCACACACTTCTAAATGCACATATGATCAACATTGATTTCATAATGATTGAATCACCTCGAACTACAACACTGAATCAAGACTTACCAAACCTAGGGTTGTAACATTAGCCCTTTGTTCTATAGATCTACAATTGCAAGGTCTACAACCAGACGTTGAGTTACCACTGAAAATAAAGAAACAAAACGTTGGTGACTTGCATTTTGAGATGTTAGGTACATGGCCCTATTGCGGACACTTCCAACTCACAGTATTTGAGCACATAGTCCAATATTTTGATCACTCTTATTTGTGTTTAACCACAACCACAACCACCTCGGTAGTATAAATGACCCTTGAGATGCAAAGATGATTGGCCTCACCACAGGTTCTCGAATTCGACGTCTTCAAGGCCAAGCCTTCCGACGTGCTCCCTGACTTTATTCACCGGGGTGCACTCTGTGTTGAAGGCCTCCATCCAAGCGTTAGGGAAATAGGTGCGCCCTTTCACCATGCCATAACCGAAGAAGTTCGTGGCCTCGCAACATGTGGCTCTTTCTTTTTGCGCATGCGGAAGCGCGAAGAGTGCATGCGCATGGACTCGGATGCTGTCCAGAAGCTCAACCGGAATGCCGTGGTTCCGAACCTGAAAGAACCCCCACTCCCTGCACGCGCTAGCCACAGCTTTCGCCACGACATCGTCCGGCTGGGTCATGTCCACAATGGGAACCTCTTTCGCCAAAGGCTGCTCCTCCCTGTTTGAGGGCAAGGGTTCTGATGCAGTCACGAAATCCGACATCGTTTTCGTTTTCAACAACCCCGAGTTGTCGATTATTTTTTGCGGATCACTCGCAGCCTGGACCGTGGGACTCATAGTGTCTTGCAGCTAAGAAGTTCACAAAAACTCCTTAATTCAAGTATAGTACCGCCAAATCACGATTAAATTTGATGCAGTGATAAAATGGTGAAGCACAATTGCGATGACCTAGCAGACGGAAAAAGATGTAAATGACAAGAACAATTGAAGGGGAAGCAGTGCAATTAGAAACTTAGAGAGATAAGAGAAGAAATGTGATATTGTTGCTTAATTGTTCTTATCATCCTTTAAGCCTAGGATGTGAAGGATGGCACACGACGTTCACCTACAAGAAGTTCAGAACAACTCCTCAATTCAAGAAGAGTAGTGCCGCCAAAATACAACCAAGTTCACGATAGTAACAAAACGGTGAAGCACAGTTGAATTAACCTAGCAGACACAAAAGATGTAAACAACAACAACAATCAAAGGGGCAGCAAAGGATCAAAGACTGGAAGCAATAGAAGAAGAACTGTGAGATTAACTTTTAGTAGTTCTGTTCGTTTGAGCCTGGAAAAGGAAGAATGGCGTATGAAGAGAAATTTTCAGTTACAACTTTCAAGAAGTACACAACGACTCTTTGATTCAAGAAGAGTAGTGCCGCCAAAGTACAACCAAATTCAAGGCAGTAACAAAAAGGTGAAGCACTCTTGAGCCAACCCAGCAGACGGAAAAGATGTACAAAACATCGATGATGACGACAATAGCAATCGCAGGGGCAGCAGTGCAACCAAAGATATAAAGAGATAGGAGAAGAAATGGGAGATTGTTGCTTAGCTGTTCTATTCCTTTGTTCCTGAAAGGAAGATTTCAAGAAGAATAGAACTACCAAATTACGACCAAATTCAAGGCAGTAACGAAACGGTGAAGCACAAATTAGGATAATCTAGCGGACGGAAAAGAATCAAACAACAAAAGGAGAAACTTATGTGCTAATTTTCACAGGCTAGCAGCATCCACAGCCAGAATGAGAGGAGCAGCAGTAGGATCAAAGACTCGAAAGAGATAAAAGAAGAAATGTAAGATCACTGCTCAATTGTTTTGTTACCTTTGAGCCTAGGAAATGAAGAATGGCGCGCGAAGAGCGAATTGAAGCAACTGACCAAGCCACACAACCGTCACACATTCACAACAGAAGGGGAAACCAATAAAACTAGATGACGACATTTGATAAGGTTATATAATCATCGGTTTACTTCTCGCAATGCAGGATCCTGAACGAGGCAAGGCAGCTATGGGTCAGCACAACAGACACAATCGATTACAAAAAAATCTTGATCGCAGAAGTAGATTCCAATATGAGCTACCTGTGTCCCTGAAGTGTCTCAACGCTCTGTGGACAGAAATGGATTCAACTTATGCTTGAACACTAGTCATGTAGGTCAAGTAGGCTTGAAATCCTCCACCATCGAACTCCAAGAGACTGGGACCACAAATTCATTCTCAATCTGCTTCTTATATGAGTTTGATTATATCAGTTGCTCAAACTCAGAATGAAGCTAACCAACAAGTAGATCACAATCTTAAACCCTACGCTTCACATTGAAGTTCAACATAGCTCTTCGTTCCTCACTTCCATTCTCCTTCATAGCTCTGAGACACTTATGAAGTAGCTTGAACACGGAGAGACTGCCCTGCTTGTGTGCTTCTTTCCCAGTGACAGATCTGCACAAAAGAAAAGAGGTGAGGTTATAACTTAATTAACACGAGGGATACCTTATTGAAGTAACCTGAAGCTGTTTTTAGATGAACCATCACCCTCTTATCATCAATTTCCACCTCTCTCATAATTTCCACATGAGTGAACAACTGGGCAGGAATGAGACAGTGGCCAAATAACACCAAAATGACATTAAAAACACATCATGTCAGAAACACATGGAGCTCCATAAGAGTTAAAGACAAGAGTAAAGCCACATTTGCTTGCTTAAATCCTAAGCTTCCAAGCTCCCACATCAGTGTAGACTGGAGAAACACTCGCAATCGACAACCGCTAAATTCCTCTGCACGATAGAATGGTACACTCAGCTTAATGTTGGATACACTAAAAGAGAACCTCCAACTTCCACTCTGATTTTCTTAAGCCTTCCACTCCACCCTTATTATCATTGAACCCAAAAACAACAAATCACATCAACAAATATCCACATGCCCGGAAAAACACCACATAGGTCAATGAAATGCTTCAAATCCCTTACCTCCTCCTTTCACACATCCTAAAACCACCCAGAGAACACATAACACATCAATAGAAAATCACTTAACCCACTGAGCCGAATGCGATTTGCACATAGTCATGGTGTCTCACCATTGCGGGAGACAGAAATCTTCCGAACACCGGCTGAATTCTCCCCTGGAAATGAGAGGCAACCCAACCCTTGCAGATTCTTCGTCGATCCAGAGGCATAGGATGCCAAAACGAGTTCTCAAAGTTACAAAGAGTCACAGGATCGATTGTTTTGGGGTGTGAGCGATGTTGCTGCGGTGCCGAGAGGAGAGAAAGAGGACAGAGATGCGAAGTGCGAGAGCGGGGCCGGAGTACGAGACACGTGAACAAGGCAGGAAGAGCAGGCTATCAGGCGGAGGGCCTCGGCACTAGGCGCTCCTCGATTGCCGAGGTCTGCCTGGTGCCCGAAACCAAACCCACGGCAGACGATATCCTACCCCCTACGAGCTTTTGGGGGGAGGAATAATCTGTCAGGGGCAGCTGCCCCACAAAGTCACCGGAATTTTATGGGCCCGCCCGAAAACCTCTGCCCGCCCCGCCCGACACTTCAAAAAAATCATTGCCCTTGCATTCTTGAAGGCCACTTCTCCACAAATCCCATATCGAGTGCATCTCATCTCCAAGGTCCAAAATCCAATATATATGTTCACTTTCATCAAGTAAATAAGCAATTGACTGGGATTTCATTTGAAGTCAAACCGGCAATAAAGCATGAAAATAACTTGGAAGTAAAGAATATTACAAAACCCTCATTAGCATTGAGGTTATAATTTTGTGACTTACCATTGAAAGGGTCGTTGTCATTCTAAAGTGGAACTTAATTAGGTTAAATTTTTTAAATAAAACATTAAATTTATTTTATTTTTAAAAATGTTTTTAGTCAATATCTTCTACTTTCACAAAGTATTCATACACACAATCAGGAACTAATTTAGGTTTATTGTTTAAATATTAAAATATTAAGTAATATTTAAACTTTTATATAATATTCTAGTTAATACCTTCTACTTTCACAAAGTATTCATACACACTCAAACTTATTAAGTATGATTATGTGGAATTAACTCTAATTCGCCGTATTAGAAGGTAATTTGGTGCAAGACCTAGGTTTCTACAAGTATTCATACACATTTGAACTAATTAAGCCTGATTAAGTGCAAATAAGTGCATTCAGTCCAATTAAGCGTAATGAAGCCTAACCTACCGTAATTAAGCACATCATTCCTCATATCTGGATCAAATAATGATTAACTGCATTAATTAATTAACTAATTGGGCTTTTTTAATTTGATTAGCATACTTTCTGATTTAATTGGTCTTAATTAGGATTATTTAGGATTAATTAGACTTAATTACACATAATCACACTTAATAAGTTTGAGTGTGTATGAATACCTTGTGAAAGTAGAAGGTATTAACTAGAATATTATATAGAAGTTTATATATTACTTAATATTTTAATATTAAATAAAAACCTAAATTAGTTCCTGATTGTGTGTATGAATACTTTGTGAAAGTAGAAGATATTGACTAAAAACATTTTTAAAATTAAAAATTAATTTAATGTTTTATTTTAAAATTTTAACCTAATTAAGTTCCACTTTAGAATGACAAAGACCCTTTCAATGGTAAGTCACAAAATTATAACCTCAATGCTAATGAGGGTTTTGTAATATTCTTTACTTCCAAGTTATTTTCATGCTTTATTGCCGGTTTGACTTCAAATGAAATCCCAGTCAATTGCTTATTCACTTGATGAAAGTGAACATATATATTGGATTTTGGACCTTGGAGATGAGATGCACTCGATATGGGATTTATGGAGAAGTGGTCTTCAAGAATGC
Organism: Polytrichum formosum; assembly: GCA_964035585.1. NCBI lineage: Eukaryota > Viridiplantae > Streptophyta > Polytrichopsida > Polytrichales > Polytrichaceae > Polytrichum > Polytrichum formosum. The sequence goes on along the minus strand of OZ037940.1, from coordinate 28,121,672 downwards.
AAGGGCAATGATTTTTTTGAAGGTCGGGCGGGGCGGGCAGAGGTTTTCGGGCGGGCCCAGAAAATTCCGGTGACTTTGTGGGGCAGCTGCCCCTGACAGATTATTCCTCCCCCCAAAAGCTCGTAGGGGGTAGGATATCGTCTGCCCAAACCCACCCCGGCCAGCTCAGTTGCAGAAATCTTTGCCCAGCTCATCCGACCCTGCCCGGCCCGGCCAGCTCAGTTGCAAAAATCTCCGCCCAACTCACCAAACCCTGCCCGGCCAGCTCAGCGAAAATCTCCGCCCAGCTCATCCGACCCTGCAACTGAGCTGAGTTCACAGGGAGCTCCACAAACTCTCAGCAAAGTGTGTGGCTCTTCATTTGCTTTAAGCTTAGTTAGCCGAGGGGGAGCGAGTTTCTTGTGAGCACCACAAGCATTGAGGTAAGCATGTGGTTTTTTTATGTATTAAGTTCTTTTTCTCGAAACTCGTGACTTTATGTAAAATTTAGAACTATGTTTTGTTTTGTTTTGTTTTGTTTTGTTTTGTTTTGTTTGTTTTTGTTTTGTTTTGTATTTTATTGATTTCCAAGGTTCTTTGTAATGGTTTAGGGTTTAGGGGTGATATTGTGGAAAATGTATAGTATTTAGGGTTTGGTTGAATGGGTTTGAAAGTAGGATTTAGAATTTGAGGTTTAGGTTCTAATTTTCATAGTTTAGGATTTGATGATGTATTTTTTGAAGCTTTTGTGATGTCCTTTAAGGAAGCCTAAAGCTTCATAGTAATGATTAGAATGGGTATATAAAATGTTTGTAGATTTGTGTTGTTATAATTAGAAGTCTACGACTTTGTTGATAATCAATTAGAATCTAACTATGACACATTGTGGATTGTGAAGGTTTTTTTTTTTCAACATGGCTCCTCCCAAGAAGGAAGAGTGGAGAACCGAGGAAGAAAAGGAAAGGAGGGAGAATCATTTGGCGGAAAATGAGAGAAACTCTCACAATCAAGCTTTGAAAAGAGCAAACGATACAGTGATGGCGAAATTGGAAAGTGAGCGTGTGAAATACCCAAAGCCAACAGAATTAGCTGAGGGAGTCAAACATTGTGTTTTGGTCACCGCAATGGAGGATGGGAGACTTGATTTTCTAAAACACTACTGCATAAAGAACAAGGCATTCCTTGTGAATCTACTCTTCGAATACACCAACCCCCACGTTAGAGCAATTCGAGATGTTTGGAGTGTCTATGGTGACGATTTGACCGGCGATGAAAATGGATATAATGAGATTCAAACTAGTTTGAATGATTGTGAGTGGGGCTTCTTAGGTGAGTTTTCAAATGAAAATCTCTATCTCTCATTCATCGTTTCTTTTCACACATTTCTAAATTTTTAATGTTTATGCAATCAATTTTAGTTCATTAGAATGTACATGTCATTTTCATTTTCAACAGTCATTATCTTATATCAATTTCAATTAAAGGTAGATAGCAAAAACTTCATTTAGAATTTTGTAATATGCTCATAAACTACTTGTTTCAAAATTGAAGGAAAAGAAGAAACGTTCAACCACAAAGATAAACAAGTTTTGAAGACAAATGCTCTTGTTTGTGTACTCCAAGCCAATGAATACAACTATGCCAAGTCTTTATGGGATGATGAGGAAACATGGAAGAAAACATGGATTACAAAAAAGATGAGGAAATGAGCACTTCTTTATCCCCTCCAAAGTCAACAAACCAAAGCAAGACTTAAACGAAAACAAGAGGAAACACAAATTAATGCGAAATGCAAGAAGATAGTCAAACGTAAGGGACAAGGCAAGGTTAAAAACCAAGTCAAAAGCAAAATACAAGGCAAACGGAAGGTATAACTTTCAAGCAAAATATAGTGTATTTATCAAAAGATATCATAGTGAAAGCAATTGATTTTGAATCTATGTATTTGTTGTACATAGCATTGTTAAATGCAAATTTGGCTATGATAATGTTATTATACTTTCAAAGTACGGTCATAATTGCGACATGTCACCACTTTATCATTTTTTTTCTACCATTATCTTTGTGCTACAAATGTCACAAATAACTTTGAGAATTTCAGAAAAAAATGTTTTTTTTCGTTTGGCAATGGAGACTAACTTGTGAGAAGTGTATTTCAAAGGCGGTCTCTCACTAATTTCTTTTCGTGTGTCCTCAATAGCTCTTTTTTTTCCACGTCCCATTCTTGTTCTTTGTATATTTGCTTGAAGAGAAGCTATGGATCCCCTTGAAGGAAGATCAATTATTTGAGGGCGGTCAAATGTAAATGGCTCTTTGAACGATGCCAAAAAATTTCTCCCTATTTTAATTTTGTAGAAAACTTCCTCTCTTTTGTACTTGTGAATTGAAAGTTTACTTTCTTGCATTAAAACCTCTAATTTTTGAAACAAGACAAACAACTCTTATTCCTTTGATTCCATTGGTAATGCATCTTCCATGTTCTCCTCATTCGTCACATCCAAGCTTGTCGTTGTAACGCACGTACCTTCTATAGGCGAAAATATTTTGAATCCATCATCTATGTAGATGGAAATAAATACATATTCATAATCATTTGAACACCCAAGATATGCTTGCAACTTGACACGCGCGCCGCACAATCACAAAAGTACGCTTGTAGATAAACATTGTACTTTGTGGTATGACAACTTTCATTTTTGATACGGAATAACAATTGTTCTTCACTTATCACCTCCAAAGTATTTTTCGGGTCCAATTCGAATGCTTTGAATATTCTCTCTCCTCCTTTCAACGGGCGTTGATGATGTCGATCATTTGCTCTTCTTGAATATCTTCCCGAATCACCTAAAACAAAAAAATACATATATAATTCTAAATTTTATAAATATCGCATTATGTAACAAAATGTCATACTAGACCATAACATATTAACCATGACAAAAATATAAATAAGTTAGACTAAACTCACTTATGAGTTGAACTTGTTGAAAGTGATCCAACAAAGTAGACCCCCCAACATGGGTACCATCCGCCGCGCTTCCAATGATTGCAACAATTAGATCTCGGAGTGAACGATTTACTTTGCCTTGTAACAAAGTGTATTTAATCCACTCCCAATGGCGTTCAACATGATTAGTAATATCCATACCGCCATAAGAAAATAATCTTCCAAATTTTGGCCATAAAGCTCTCCACGGAACATCCGGATCACTCCACCCCGATCGAAGATAAACATTTACGGCTGGAATATATTAAAAATCATTGTACAACTTTTGTAAATGAACTTCAAAATGAGACTCATTGGGGCAATGCATCAAAACATGCAATGAGTGTCGTAACTTCTCTTTATCCGGTTCCGGAACGCGAGTAAGCAAGTTCTCACTCCAAGCCTTCATCATATGAAAATGACAAAGGAGAATTGTCACCGCAATTTGAACTTTTGTGGCATTCACAAAGCTCCAACAATGAATGTCATTGGAAATGACCTTGTTCATGGAGTTCAAAAACGTTTTATGTTTGTCAATGACTATTGCGGAGGGTCTTACCTCTCCGATAGAAGCAAACACCGCAGATAATGCGAACTCTATGGCAATGCCTTCATGTCCTTCATTTTTGTCTTTCGTACACAACATATAAAATACCGGCATCCCCTTTCCATTTTGATTAGGAACAATAGCCGCATATAGAGGTAAGTCCTATTGGTTTGTTTTGAAAGTAAAGTCTAATGCCCATACATTACCTTTAGAAATTTTGTTTGCCACAACTCTCATGAACTCATCTTGAATAACTACAACAAACGGTCATTTCTTTTTCTTCGGGTGATTTGGTGCATATAGTTGGTGAAAGATGACTTTGCCTTGTTCTTGTAGCCTCATCACTGCCACTTGAGCGGAATCCCAATCATCAACTCTTAAATAATCTAATAAAACCAAATTAACATTTGAATAAGAATGAAAACCATAACACGAAGTAATTCACAAAATATAAAAAAATAAATAATGCAACATAGGTTGAAGATCATTGAATATATCATTTGCTCCACCTCCTTTGCAATAAGGTAGAATCGAAAAGTGACTCGTTCCAATCCTCCAACCATGCTCATGATTTTTCTTTGTTTGTTTTTGGATGCTAATGCGACCGTGGATGTGGACACCATCCACTTCAAATTCTCCATAGCTAAGGATACAACTATTGGGTGCACCGGTAGAAATAGTTTATCAGTGTCTGTACCGGGTCGGTGTCCACTATGCTTTGTATATAACGATATAGTAGCAATTCCAGTGCTTGAACCTTCGATTTGTTTCCCTTTGTTTAGAGGTTTCATTGTTCTAATTTGAAATGAACAATTACATAACCTAAACCTCATTTTTCTTCTTTCCTGGGTGATACTACTTGTGCACCTATTCACCTTAGGTTTAGTTGATACCCTTCTTTTTTCACCTCTCTGACAATGGTAGTATTTAACAACATGAGTTTTATCTTGATAAGTACGAACTCATCATCGTAGTACAAGGTGACTCTCACACAATTTGTCTAATGTCACATCAAATTCTTCAATTGGGACATTGTGCACTTCATCCCATAGTTGAGCATTCAAACAAGTTTCACAAAATTGAAGACATTTTTCAACATAGTTTGAAGAAATGCCTCCTACTTTAGTATCCATGCTCCAATTCTTCCGAATTTTAGGTAAGATTGTGCGAAACGTCAAATGTTTGCTACAAGTATCCACATGAGAAGATTGTACTATCAAGCTCCAATTCTCAATAGAAAGAATTTTTCTATCTTTGGAATCCTTCAACGGTGATAGATCAAGTCTATCACCAATGTTTATGATTTTCACACTCTCTTGGATTTTTGCCATCGTTCAATGATATAATGACTATCGTTTGAATCAATGGGACGTCCATGAGTGTGAGAAAGTGGTCTAAAACTTGCATCACTTTCACGAATTTCATTAAATGTTAGAACAAACCCACCTTGTAAACACTTGATCATGAGATCTCTACTAGCATTTGTAAAATGAACAAGTTTTGGAAAAGATTCAATGGGTACATCCGCAAAAAAACTAAGGTAGGTTCATTTACAAAATTAGGAGTGTTCCCAATCAAAGAAGTGAAGCTTGCATCTCTCCCTCCTCCATCTTCAGACTCTCCTCTTTGTTCTTCATCATCTTCAATCTTTGCTTCATAATCGGAGATGTGAAAGTAGGTCTCTCGGACGGTGCCACATGAAGCAAAATCATTGTTTTCTTGTGGTGCTTGGAGTAGCTCCTCTACACTTACTACATCAAATAACTCTTCTTCAAAATCGGAAGGATAAATGCAATCATCACCCAAGAATTCACTATTTTCCTCCATGCTTCAAAACTATTTTTCAAAAGAAATACATACAAAAGAACACTCACTATTCTATTACTCAAGTGAGAAGGAAGTAAAAAGATTTAGGGTTTAGGGGTTTAGGGTTCATGGAGTACAAATGGTAGTCAACGAGCACAAGAATCAAAAGAATTTTTTATAATTGAAAAACATCACCGTATGTGGTGAAGGGACGCGTCAGAAATCATCCAGCGTTCATATTATGGACGATGGCACGTCAAAGGGTTAATACTACAATTGGAAATTATTCATTTCCCATTAAATTATTGATAAATCCAAAGGATTCAAATTAAATTTAAAAATACATTTAAAAGAAACAACATTGAACCCTAATAACATATGAAAATTAATGTGGCATGAAACATCAAAGCATAATGGATGGTGAACACTTTGTGGTGTTCATTCTTTGCCACACACCTATGATTGGGGAGAACCGGCAGTTAGTTACAAATGAGCCGGTTGAGTTTGAGAAATAACCGGTCGAAGTTCAAGACTGCAAGGAAAAATACATGCCATTTTAGAGGAATTTATAGAATATAAACCAATTTAATAAAGGAAAACTGGAGGATGTCAACATGCAACCGGTTGGACTTGCAAGCACTAGGATCTCAACGGTTTTATGATTTCCCCAATCAGAGCCACACACTTTGCTGAGAGTTTGTGGAGCTCTTTGTGAACTCAGCTCAGTTGCAGGGTCGGATGAACTGGGCGGAGATTTTCGCTGAGCTGGCCGGGCAGGGTTTGATGAGCTGGGCGGAAATTTTTGCAACTGAGGGGCACTTTATATTAGGGCCCATTTGGAGTTGAACCCACTTGGACTTGAAGTGGGCCGTTGAGTGGGCCTTGCAATATAAAGTCCATAGGCCCACTTGTAGGGCCCAAATTGAAAATTCTACTTTAAAGTGGGCCTTCCAAATTCATACATTTAAAGTGGGCCGTGGATTGGGCATAATCCATAAACCCTCGACCCATTTTTTTGCAATATAAAGTCCACGGCCCACTTTGTCTTAAATGAATTATGCCCTTGCTTGAACTAAAGTCATAAAGTCATAAAGTCATAAAACCATAAAGTCATAAAGTCATAGAGTCATAAATGACTATATGACGGAAGTTGGGTGAAGTGGGCCAAAGGTGCGAAGTGGGTCTCCATAAACCCTCGACCCATTTTTTTGCCTTCGGCCCAATTTTTTCCCTCCAAAACGCCGTCATGTCACCCGCCACGCAAGCTCATGGAGAAGTGGGCCGACTCTCAATATAAAGCCCTTGGACCCATATTAGGGCCCATTTGGGCAATCTAAGCACTCTCATTGGTTGCTACCTAGGGTTTGGAAATGGGCCCTAGAAATGGGCCCCAATATAAAGTGCCCCTGAGATGGCCGGGCCGGGCAGGGTCGGATGAGCTGGGCAAAGATTTCTGCAACTGAGCTGGCCGGGCAGGGTTTGGTTTCGGGCACCATGCAGACCTCGGCAATCGAGGAGCGCCTAGTGCCGAGGGGCGGAGGGATCTGATTGGCTCAAACTCTTGCGCCAGGTGGACGCCACGTCGGCGTGTTCGGGTGGATATCATAGTGGTGTGTGGCTAGGAGTGGATCTAAGCATGGACCTCGTATAAACAATTGTCCAAAAAAGATTGAGCTACATGCTCACAATATGTCTACTATGATAGGCTCAACATGTACCTAATCAACACAAATTAGGGAGACCTAATTGATTATTTGAGAATATAGGCAATCTCCAATTTAATAACATATAATATATTTATATGAACTTCAAAATTTATGGGATAAATGTTCACAACCTTTATTTGGACATATTCATCATCTTATACTAATTATGTGTTTAATATCCTAAAAGACTTGAGCTTTGAACAAACCGTTGTCCGTTTTAGGTCCACATATCTTACCTAATTGGAGAAGGTTGGTACCAAGGTGACATCACCATACCATTTCTACTTCTTAGTGGAAATGGCACACACTCATACTGCACTTTTTCTTACTCACACTAATGAAGGGAGAGGGAATTGTCACCAGTGTTTTTTTTGCTGGCTACAGACTCGTGGAGGGAACACAGATTAGTGCTGTAAATCTGGAGGGAGCAAGTTTGGTTGGTTCCCTCCACGAGTCTGTAGCCAGCAAAAAAAAACACTGATTGTCACATACAAGCTTACCGTCATCCACATAACATCAAAACTTAACCCTCTCTAGGTTTGTGGCCGATTCATCTCAAATGACTTGCAAGGTCTTTGAAGGCAATACCATTGTCAAATCAACTAAAAGAGTTTCATATTGTTGGGATACATGCTATTTTAAGGCTTTCATGTTGGAGGGATGCAATAATTCCATATCTCCCTAATGATTGACCAAAGTTAGAAGCAAAAGTCAATAATCAACTTGATGGAAGAAATTAATTATTTTAACACACCACTACAATAATTGTACATACAAGTTCCTCGCATTTTGAGTAATGCAATGTCTCATAATTGGTGTACATTTCTTTGAGATCTTTATTTGTTGTGGTTGTCCTTTAAGGCTCTTGAGTCGTAGGTAGGTGAGCGTGAAATGGAATTGGTCTCCAAATAGCTGGATGTAGTTGCTACACTATCTAGAACGCAAATCTAGGCATTCAAGAATGGATAAAATGCAAAGTTTACATTCCAGTTGTCGTCTTGACAATGCTAAAATTTGATAAAGAAGAGCTCTTGATTCATGGTTGTGGTGATGTGTGTCACTAAGGGTTAGTTTACATGTAGGTTGGCCACCCACCACATTCTAGTGGAAATGTAGATGCCAGTAGGTGGAATCTACATTTCCACTAGAATGTTGTGGGTGAGTGGTCTAGGGTAGATGCACCTATTATTGCGCATTTAAGGACTCGGCCACGTGTATAAACCACAATTTAGGGATATTCTCGGAACTTATTACATGAAAATTGGAAAGATATGAATTGATCTTATTAGTGTTTTTTCAAAATTTAATTTTGTAAATGTATGACACCTCGATGTAAGAATTCAAAGAGGTAGGTTTTAAGCTACTTTTGAAAGGTCAAATCACCTATGTTTGCGCATGTTGTCCCTATGATTGCGCACCATGTGTTCCTATGATTGCGCACCATGTGTCCCTGTGATTGCGCACCATGTGCTTGACACTTAGGATGCTTCTTGACACTCATAATCCGAGCTTTCTATCAAAATGCTTGCCTATCTATCAGAAGTTTAATGTAGCCAGATGTGTTTGTGAAATGTTCAAACTTGAGTGCAAATTGCGAAATACGCTGCACAATATACAAAGACGCACACACACTATGATCTGAATGGCAAATAAATTATTTTAACCAACTCAATCAAAAATGAAAACTTTGCACACTGAAAGTATGTCCACACGTGTTTTTTACATATGCATTGCACCAAATATGGTGAGCTTATGAAAAAGCAAAGTAGTGTAATTGCTCCAATACCAACAACCAGTCTTTGGGTGACGTGCACCTGCGAGATATCTACTACACGTATCACATATAGATGGGATGTGACGGCCTCTCATATGACAACTCTGGTATTTTGTTTGCAATCGAACTGAATCACCATACCTACACAAAATATGATATTTAGTGTTTGATACACTACATACGAACATAATCCTGCTCAAAAAATGGAACATAATCCTTGAACACAACAAGTCACTGCTCAAACTCCAAGTTGGACGGCTCAGGCCTTTATAGAAACCGTAAATTCCATTACAGCCAGAATCAAAACGACCATCAGGTCTGTCTGTAGCCATCCTTCTCCCATACAAAAAAAACAATCTTACTGCCTTGCTAAGGTTCCGTTGGTAACAACCTACACCCATGAACCATAAACACAGGTTAATGCACTGCAGTGGATAATCTCACCAATTAAGAAATTCACTTCAGTCCGTCCCTAACTCTAAACACTTGAGTCAACAACCCCTCAAAATAATTATTTACCTAATTTTGTCCAGTAACCGTCACTTCCAATGAATTCGATAAGTCTTGAGAGGCGAAAGGTGTCACAAAGGTTCTACGTCGTTTAGAAAGGACATGCGGGAATTCATTCTTTGTGGCCATAGAACCTTTGCTCTTGTGACGTCTTGCATGGACCGCTCCGTCTCCTTGTGCTACCCCACTGCAAAATGATTTTAGAATGAGGCTCTCCCACTATGTCCATGACTTTCAATGTTATACACAACTTCGGGAGCAGCTTGCGCCAAGGCCTCCTAGAGGACGGTGAAGATTACCAACTCTTCGCAGCCTACAAGAACATTTGAAAGTGAGTACATAAAGTAATACATTTCTTCAGAGTTCATAGAATCACTCGACAGCACACAAATGTAGGAGGACGTGAAAAGAAGCTCGTGTTTCCTTAAATCTTGTGGTAATGGAGAAAGTCAATACCAGGACTACTGAAAAATCACCAAGGTCGGGCTAAGCCTTTGAAATCCAAGGTCGGTGTCCGATGCTCTCTCACTATGTCCATGACTTACAATACGATACACAACTGCTTCGGGGAGCAGCTTGCGCCTAGGGGAAGATGAAATTCACCGAATATTTGCAACCTACGAGAACCTATGGAAGTGAGTGCAGGAAGCAATACATTACTTCGGAGCTCAAAGAAACACTCGAAAGCACACAATGTAGGAGGACGTGAAAAGAAGCTCAACCTACTAACATATCCTGGTAATAGAGAAAATCAACACCAGGTATACTGAGGTATCCTCAACAAGGGGCAATGAAAGTAATGGCTCAAAGCTCTACAATGGTCATCACTTCACTACAGTATACCTTTCCTCTATTCACTCACGCAAAAATATTTTTTTGTCCACAGTGTATCAGCAGCTACAAACACATCTGGTTCAATTGCAAAGAAGAGCAATGAAATTTAAGGAATCTTCTCAACTACGAGAACCGAAGGGAGTGAGAACAGAAAGCAATACATTTTGCGAAGGAAAGAGTAATGCCATAATCAATCGCATACCGAAGAGCGACGTTTCACCCGACCTGTGACACCATTTGCCTTGATCATGTTGCCGGAATGTCTTCAGCGAAGAAGGTGTAGAAACCCTAGCACTTTGAATACTCAACCAAAACGTCACACCATCGCCATCGCCACACAACACTCGCAACTCAACGCTACAAAAGGCAAAAAGTGCAAAGATCCGACGGCGATCCAAGAACCTCGAGATCCGAGAGTGGGGAATACAAGAATGCGCAGACATAGGTGCATGCTGCGCAACCATGGGGTTTTTCGCAGTGATAGGCACACATACCCTACATGGAAACTAATCCTAAGTAGGCAACACTACTAGGATTGGGGGTACTACCACACACTTGCATTTGACACAATGGTCCTTCGTGTTGAAGTAGCCATTTGCCAAATGATCACTTTTACACCAAAGGACCATTATGTCAATTGCAAGTGTGTGTTTGAACCCACCATCTTAGTTATATAAAGATTTGCCCACTTATGCACATATATGGTCACTTCGCAAGCTCTTTGGCGTTTGGCCCCACGATCATGGTAGATCCGTTGAGTGTAAGATAGTAATGAGAACTAAAAGCCTAAGATAGACTTCCAGGCATGTCAAATAGCTTAGAAAATCTCCAAAAAGTATATATAGATATGGTAAAGGTTATTTTATTCATTAGGTGTCGCGTACCTTTCCATGAGGAGTGCCCGAAATACCATGGGCACAAGGGGGACCCCGGAGTGACACCCGGGACTTGTGGCGCCATTGGTAAGAGGGCCCAAGTGATCCTAATGTGGGTGAGGGCCCCGGGCGTTGGGAACGCCTCCCACTGACGGGGACTAGGAAGCATGAGGATGAAGCCATAAGCTATGCGTAGCTTATGGCGTGCCGATTTTAGAATGCTCAAGAACACCTCAATTAGAAGTGTGAGCTAGGAGATATGGCAATGTGAGTGGGGCACTGTCCCAGGTCAACGCCCTGGTACAACAGTGATATGGGAGTGGCTTCCGGGACTGCCAAACTTTGAATAGGCATAACTTCCTGAATAATTGTCCGAATGGGGCAAGTGAGTAGTCCATCGGTATCTACGTGAAACGTAGATGATGATGAAGTGGTCAATTATTAGAATCAAAAAGTATATTAAGAATTTATGGTGTTCTGAAGCTGCTGGGGGCTTCTAGTCCCAGTGGCCAAGGGAAAATGTCTACATGGCCCCAAGTGTTGGGAGAGAGACAAAAGATTATTTGACGGTGGGGTAGGGGCCCTGCCTAGAGTCCTAGAGGCTTATATGGGTGAGGTGGTGTGGCCTCACCCACCCGAGGCCAAACAACACGGCCTCCAATGACATTGGCCCAATGTGAGGGCATAGTTGCCTAGTATGGCTCGAGTTGTTATAGTGTTGCTCCGGCAACACGATGATCAACATAAGATTGGACTTCCATGGATGGAAGTCCACATCCAAGAATTGGTTACCGATTAAGGGGTGAGTCCCAAATGAAAGAATAGGAGGGTTGGTCCCCCTCCTATGAACTAAGAAGGTCCGCAGTATTGGGAGCTAACCATTCGCATGGCGGAATGCAAAGGGTTAGTGCTTGTAACTCTTGCTAGAGTTGAAAAAATGACCATGATTGTTAAAGGGAGCTAGCGAAGGTTGCGACATTAGAGTTAGGTTGCTTAGATAATTACCTTAGGTACTTATAATCTAGGCACAACCTACCGAAAGGATACAATGCGAATACCAAATCCCTCCACAAACCGAAGCATTCATAAAAAATCATAATATCCGGGTTCGGCTTGGGCACTTGCCAAGGCAAGCCACCCTCACCGAAGGGCTTGTGCGGTATTTTTAGGCTCCCTCGGAGGGGGGTGCCCAAAAGCACAACAACCAGGTATGACAATATGTCAAGGACCAATTGATGTTCCCACAAATCAACTCAAAGGGGTTCATCATGAGTTTTTTGGTACAAAACTCCTAGTCTTTTGTGACCCCCTTACAACTACCCTAAGGGGAAGCCCATGATACTATCATCGGAAGCTTCACATACACTTGATTCATCATCCATGCTCGCATCTCATCGTCTTGGGAGTCAGATTCTTGACCGTTGTTCCCCCTCCCCCCCTTTCCAAATTGACTAGGCTGAGTATCAACAATTGGTATCCCAATCAATACCATTGGTTTGGATCTCGTTGCATTCATAATGATGTTTGTCGGTGGATGGGCAACCTTGGTGGCCCCGATTGTCCTCCATGCTTGTATGTCTATTTGGGGGGTTTTTTTTCGCCCTCTGGCAGTACGATCAAAGTTTATCAAAGCAATATTGGGGGGTCGGATTGGGGTGGTTGAAGGGGTGTGTATGGCAATGGTGGCACCGACCAACCGGGCACCCATGCAGGATATTGTTGGGGTATGTTATGCAATGTGTTGTACCAAGATCACCTCCAAGTCGGAGCATGTCGTTCAACCACCTACTGAATGCGATGGTCTGCCTCGCAATGGATTTGGACGTGCCACAATGTTGGACATGCCCCCACCATGTGGAATGAGAATGGGTGGTGTAGTTCCTATGGATTGGTGACTTGATGTCGGCAACATAGAAGGGGGGACATCATCTGCCAATGGATGACTTTGAGAAGTAGGCGGTTGGACTTCATCCATGCCCATCCAGTTACCATCCTCTTTAATAGCCTCAGCCATGTTGGGTTCGGCTACAACAACTTCATCCACCTTGGATGAAGTGCATTTGGGTATGGTCGTTGTTGGTGTAGTGGGATGCACATTCAGGTTTGAGAGAAATTTTCAATCAGTGATGTTGGACCACATGTAAAGCTCATCATTTTCCATGGCATCATCACCATCAAATGCAAAAGGATCATTGGGGTTGTCAAGGCCCAAGTTCCCTCCACCGTGTATGCCAGCAAATAATTGTTTGTATCCTCATTGGCCAAGTAGTTGGAATTTTCAGATATCATCTTCATTAGATATCATGCGGTTGAATCCAGGTCCACCCTCTCTCGCACCAACTGTGTATTAATATAAATATCAATCAATTTTTTGGCCCTAGCTCAACTCAACTAGTTTTTAGTTTTATTTTGCACAAATGAATGACTATTCCAATTCCTTTTGCACGACAAAGACGAACACACCTAGGCCAATATACGCTTGGCCAAAGGGACCAAGTGTGTGCCACCTTTGCCCACAAGGTCCCACCACTCATGGGGTGGAATTTTGGCTTCCATAGCTAGAGGCATATTAGCAAATGCACCTTTACGCTCCTCAAATGCTTGAAATTTGGTCACAACCCGAGGGTATTGATCGTCAATGCATGTGGTCAACCTCCTCATGGCATCCAAAAATCATGATTTAATGGTGGCATCTTCGTAAATGCTAAGGTCATCCAATAAGTATAGATTGGTATTTGCACACCGATGAGTACGGCATCAAGTGGAAATTTATTTGGAACACGCCGAAAGAACAAATGGCTGACACAATGAAGAAATCAACTGAAGAAACCATTAGCGACAGAATGGATAGATCCAAATTTATTAAGGATCAAAATTTTGCATATTTTGATTTTGGGGTAAAAAATAAGGCCCAAAATGGATTTTTCAACCTCAAGCAATTGGTTGATAATATTTTCTTGCCCCTTAAAGTAAGTAAGGTGGTGACCCCTTGAGCGGCGAAAATGCGGGCGTTGCTTTCGTAGTGGAAACCTCATGCCAAAAGGTTTTTTAAAACGGCCAACAAAGCAATTCTTTGGAAGGAACATAAGTTGGAGAAGTGATTAAGGGCATCCTATCATGCCAATTAATGTGGATTCCCAATATGAAAAAGGTGATTGTCTTAGAGAGCAAGAAAAAGATTGGGGGGGGGGTACAAGGAGATTATCAAGGTGAAGATTGAGGGTGACGAATGTCTATCTCCGGATATTACATGGGTTCAAAAAACTCCAAAAACCACCAATCTATAGGTAGCTCGGATCCAAGCCAGTGTTGAGGCATTTGTTTTAAATAACTCACATATTGGCTTCATCAAGTATTGGTTGATTAGCAGTGAGACCACCGCGGGCTACACACTATGGCGGAATGGGGGAACTCTATGAGAAATGTATATCCAAGATAGAGCACATTAACCAAATGCCAACGTCATCTTAATGGGTACAACCGTATGGCAATAATGGGACCGGGTTGATAGGTTCCGGAAAAAGTGGGTAAAGTTGTCGTGGGCTTTGGTATGGATCATGTTGAAATTGAACAATGCAAATATGCAAAACAATGATCTTTCCATAGAAAACATTATGCTCCATTGGAAGTTGGACGAGATCATGAGCGTCAAGTGTCTTCGGCAAGCTTCACGGGCTCTTTGGTTTTTGGCTTGCTTCACGGCTTTTGCCTTGACAATCAAGCTGGCCATGGTACAAGTGTTGTACCGCTTTATGGGAAGGGAGCTCCCTAAGAATTCTTGCTCCGGGGTTGGATCCACATCTATGTCCACTACCTATCGCTTGCATGACAAGCATTTTCTTTGTGGTCCATTTTGGTGTGGTGGGCTAGGCAAATGTAGGCGCAAGGATTCGACCCCAAAACATCGTCGTTTTCCAAGGAAAGTGTCTTGCCATTGCCTCTCGACTTGGACACATGCACATGGTATGATTGTTGACCACTTTATTCTTTGAAATGATTCCGTAAAAGTCTACATGGATGTTGTTCTTAGGTTGTTGAACTGCATGTGTGCCGATATCTTCAGAACCAAGGTTCCAAAACGTCTTCAAATATTGGACGTTATTCCTCTCCGTTGCTTCTTTGCACCCGTTCACCTTCAAACTTCACCAACATTCCTTGAAGGAACAATTTGGTTGCTGAAGTGGAACCAAGTGACCAAGAAATCTTCCCAAGTGTCCTTGAAGTCATTTGCTTCTTAGAAGTAGAATCAAGTAACCAAAGTGCTCGGCCTTCCAAGCACCTTTGAAGAAGCTCGTTTGTTTCAAATGGAACCAAGTAACCGAGTGACCTTAGAAGGTTAATATCAAAGTCCTCCAAGTAGCTAGGCTCCAAGTCATTCTAGTAATTTATTCACCAAGCTATCCAAGTGAGAAGCTAAGCTCCAAGTAGCGAGGTTTTTAGAATTCGGCAAGTAAGTTCCTAAAGTCCAAGTTCCCTTTTACCTCGAGTGACTAGTTCAAGTAATGCAAACTTCCACTCCAAGTCTGAATGGCTAAGTTTCATGCTTCCCAATGGCACCACCAAGTATCCAATCCCACGCAAAGTGACCAAGCAATGAGTACCTTAGTCATCTCAACATACAACCAAGTAACTGAGTAGCCGAGTCTCTTGAGTCAACCCTTCTCCAAGCTATTGTATTCCAAATGAGGGTTGAGTTTTGCTACTAGTGTTGTTCTCCAGTAAAGGAGTAAGGAGTAGGTACCAACCTACCAATCACCAAGCTGCGTTGGATGCCCCCTCACCATGGAGAGTAGATGTGCACTCTATATGTGTAGCAATTCCCTCTAGTAGTTCTCCACTCTCTTATCCGTCTATCCTTGCTTGTGTCTTGAGGTGGCATCCTCTCATTGACACTCTTTGGAACTTATCATTCATGCTTGGCTTATAGTTCTTCTTTCGTAGAATAGATTCTTCCTTTTCTTTGTAGTAAACAACAAGCATTGATTCGAAAGCCTATTTCTCAATGTATTGTAAGGGTTCACACATGAAACCAATTGAAACCAGGTACCTTAAAATTCCCAAAGGCTTTGATTAGGTATTATCACAAAGATTCAGAAGGCTTGATTACGTTATTAGTCATCATCCATTTCAAGTATATCTGTTGAGCCCTGAAGTGGACTAAGCGGAGCTATGTGAGTTTCTTGCACTGATGAGATCACCTCCGTCCTTTTAAGTTGATTAACTGATTTACAGGGAACCAATTGAAGTTAAACATTGACCATAACACACTCCTATTCTCAATTTGAAATATGTTATCTTATCGTTTGTTAGTAACCTATTTCCAGACATATTAATGTTGTGTGTATTGGTGAATGTGGCTAAACAAGGAACTTGTGTTGATACATGTGCATGGTAGGTAGCAAATGAATGCACGAAGTGACCAATTGCAACAATATAGACTTCCGGATGTGGTCTTAGTCTTGATTTTACAATTATATCAATAAATATTCCAACATAACAACAAGTCACGTTGTATTAAGTTTGTGTAGCACTTCAATTGGTAGCACAATATTATGTGAAACAATCCGAGGCTCAAATGCAATATTAAGTGCAGATTTGTAAATTGGTGGAATTGTAAAATTATCCTTTGAGGGTCTTGAGACAAGTGAAAGGTTGGTTTCATCATTATCCAAGTAATAATGAATTACAGGTTTCCTATGAGTCATTGCTACCAATTTACTTATGATGATGATATTGTTATTACTTTTTACATTTTTTTTGAAAGGGTTTTTGTGTAGGAAGTTATTCTTTCAAGAAACCTCTTCCCCCTAAAATAATCATTAAAGGTGATCTCTAACTTGAAGAATTACAATCTCATTTTACATTTATAGCAAAGTTTGCATTTCTATGAATGCAACATTGCGATCTCCCTCAATAATGACAGGCCATAAATGTTTCTCCGTCATAAAATTTAATATCCCAAGTAATAAGGCTCTCAAGATTTTGGTTTTCTGAACTTCAACCATGTTATTTATCTTAGCTATTAAGCCAATCAAATTAAAGTCTAAGTAAAACAATTTCATATAACTTACACTTATGGAAGAAATGCCTTTGAATCGATTTGGTGACAATCACACACAATTTGTTTGTGTGTGATACAGATATAGCAAACAATTCATCCTCCATAACTCTCTTTTCAAAAGCCAAGTCCATAATTCAAAACACATCTTTGAGGTGAGGTTCACATTCATAGCTCTTGGGAGTTATACATGCTCCATTGTTGAGGCATTGGAAAATTGATCTGGTTCATTTTGTTTCGATTATCAACACTATTCCAAAGTCCAGTTGATTTGAAATAGAAGATGAATCTCATGGATACAATTTACTACACTAAAATGTGTAATTGGTGGCCACCACATTAAATTCAAAGAATTCATTACCATTTGGCACATGAAGTGGCCTTCCTGGGTTGGGAAAGAGGATAACTTCCCCTTAGCATAACCTCGTCCTTCCATGACCTCAATCCAGGCTGACGATCTTCATGCTCAGAGGGCTTAGAGGCAGGGCGCCAAAATGATTATTATGTCCGGTAATCCTGCTCAGGCCTCCAGGCCCTTGAGGATTAGTAATGTCTAACTTGGAGGATTAGCAATCCTTGTTTGAAGACTTGATATGCACTACTCTAATTTCGAGTGTGCATCCATTGTAGAAAGTTGCAGCACTATGTAACTTCAAATGATAATTCACACTAATTAAAGTATACAGTGTAGTAGGTTAAGAATCATCCACACTTCCAAATAATATGGAAAATTAACAGTGCATAAATTCACAAGATGAAATAAATTCACAAGATGAAACAGAGTGACATAAAATTGCAGAGGTGTTTAATTTTAAAATCTCACTTTGAATCTTCACTCTAGTTGCACTTCACATCTACAAGGCCAGAAACCTGGTTATGTTCAATTTGGCAATCAGAAAGTAAACTGGAAAATGGGAAATTGACCTCACATATGACTGACGGGCTGTCTTTCGGATTGAGAAGTTGACATTTCCGGGCCCTCCTCTAGAAAAATTGAGGCAAAATGTTTTCGTGCTCTCACTTGATCTGTACTGAGATCTAATGCCTTTGAAATCGTAAGGTGATGAGCTTGTCATTCTGTGAATTTACCATGTAAAGCATGCTGTGATCTTGATGATCAGTATTTTAGCTTCTTGAAAGTATCCGTTGCCCGTACCAATTCATATAGTATACCTGGCTCATACATTGAATGTCCTGCATTCGGCACTGGAAAAATCCAAATTTAAGATTCCACTTTCCATAATAGGCAACACATAATAGTGCATAGGAAAGTCTTTAAATAGGTGCTGGAATAGGAGATATGAACTATATATATATACATATTGATATTGCAAAGTATTGAAAAACCTGTACCTATTCTTAGATGTGCCTCTGGCCATGCTCGGTGTAGGTCAAATGCATTCTAGACATCACAAAAAGAGTTCAGAAACAATTAGTCAAGACTCGAGGGCCACTTGACAAGCATGGCATTTGCAAGGTTATGAGGTTGCAAAATGGAATTTTGCAGAAAATATTTGCATAAAACAAATGCAGCTTCAGATCAACAGTAACATATTTATCTCAAATGAAGTGGTCACTTGATTTGAATTTCTGCTCCTTCCATAAGTTGCAAATGAATGATAAGATTTCCCAATGACACAATCACTCCTTACACAATGTACGTCTTTCGAGGTAAAAAGACTTGCTTCTCAAGAGTTATTACAGAGCAGTATGCAGGGGGCTTACTGAAAGTGGACAAACGAAGTCATAGCGTCCTTGTACAATAATAGCAGGAATATGACGGATTTTTGATACTCCTTCTATCAACTCGTTGTCCTCAAGGAACCCACCATGTACCTGTTCGCTCACAAAGATGATTAGATGTGTTGTACACAACAACTACAATTCAAAGAGCAGAAACTGTGTCACAATTACCATGTAATGTAAATGATCATCTCATGCTGAAGTATCAACAAAATAAGCCATAACTAGGAACTTTACTTTAAAGCCTCACTGAAGGTTCAATGCATCAGTATGTGGAATAAAAATGGCATCATCCAACCTTTGAGGAATATTAGTGAACAAATTTAGCTTACAAAGTAATGGCTTTCCAAGCGTGCTTGCACTACTTGCGGTGACATTTGAGGATCACCTAAATCTGGCTCTGCCCTTGAGCTTGATGAAGACAAGTCCTGGGTTGGCGTTGGAGTTTTAGTTGCAGTTGGTGGTGGTGGAGGTTTTAGTGTTGGTAGTGAACCTGCAAACAACAAATTGTCAAGGCCTTGAAATTTAACCCTTCTACAGGTTGGTGACCCCTATCCGTGTGTCAGGTACAAGATGGAACTATCCACGAGTAATTAATATGACTTTAATATGGTATTCAAACACAGCCACCATCACAAATGAGAAGAAATCAGAACGTTATGGCCACAAAGCCTTCAACAGTCGTGAGTGGTTGTCAAAGAGCTCAAAGTTCATGTAAACTGCACCTGTTGGTCTCATTTCATTGGCTCCTCGTGTCTTCTCATCAGGAACCTGGAGATAGTTCTCTTTCTTGTCAACTCAATGTAATAATAAGGAAGAACTTGAGAGATTGTAGCAGCATGTAGCAGAACTGAATGGTGTAGCAACCAAATTTTAAAACCAACATGTACAAGTATTTAACTGCCAAGAGAGCTTAAAATTTTCAGCTGAATTGTGAGCTCCAGAGGTGCGAATCCAATGTATACCCAGCCAACCATTCTCAGAGGTATGTTATTAAAAGCAAATCAAAATCTCATAGTGGCCTGCTCATACAATCAAACATTCTCAACCAGAATCTAAACTCATTCATTCATCCATTCATTCGCATGCAAGGAAGTGTTGTTTCATACTATTAGATTTCTCTCTATCTTAGGATCGACCAAAGAAGAAAATTGGAAAAAGCACCTACATAGACAAGCACTATATGCATCACACATCTGAAAAATGTTTTTAGTTTGAACAAAACTAGGTTTGTGTTCTTCAAGCTGGAATGCATTGACAATACCAGAATGATGTTGTATGTTTCCCCATTCCACTCGTACAGGTCAGGTGATGTGTTGAAAAAACTCAAATTATACTCCCATTTCAACCACGCCTGAGCCTACAGTACAGAATCATACTTCATTAGTTTGTAGTTAGGATTGTGAAGCCAACAGGTGGCAAACAGAAAGAACATCACTATACAAGTTCCAATTGAATGGCACAAGAGTATGATTAAACTCCAATCTGCTAGACTCTGAATGGTCATTAACACTTAAAAGCAGTTGTGGTTCAGACCATCCTTCAACTACAACGATCTTATTTCCATTTCACAGAACAGTCCAGGTTGTTGTAAATGTACAGTAGTTCAGTAAAAAGCCTGCCTCAAGTTGCACATTCTCCTATCAGTGAGAAGGACTGAGAAGGCTCAAAGTGGCTTGACATTCATCCATCCTGGCCTTGGTGTAATACTGTTCATTACCTCCTCTAATTCATTCCCAGCTTGGCCTTGAAGGTCTCTAGTGCTGAGGCGCAGCAACTACAACTAGAAGTACAATGTAGTACATCCAGCAAGGTTAAGCAAGGGTTATGGTCAAAGATGTAGTTGCAATTGCTTGATAACTTTTCGATGTGAATGGTACTACAGAAACCAGACTGCAAAGTTAAAGCTATTACTCTCTCACGGTCTAAATAACCCTTTGATGCTCACTTTCTGGATCCCTGATATTTTTGGCTAAATGCTAATCCAAGCACCTGAAAATCTCAACTCTAAAAACTTAGTGAAAATTACGTGGCAGTGTGATGCATCCAAGGGGTCCCACCTCCCCTCGAAGTGGGCGCATTTTCCTTGGTTCTTAATGCATTTGGCGTTGGCTTTCTGGCTTTCTGGCCTTCTGTCTCAAATTTTATTTTAAATTAAAATTAAAATTATCAAAAAGAATTAGTTAAAAAAAAGTACTTACTGCCCGTTGTTGAGTGGTGGTGTCACTGGCTGTCAGGCGCTTGTAATAGGCAGACAACACATCCTCTCGTTCAGAGGGATCCAATTCGCGCAATAGCTTTTCCCAAGAAAATGGATGTAGAATATTTGCACCCTAGAATAAACCACCATGCAGAGTGATCCACAATTTACATCACACAACAGAAATGTACTATATCAATATGATCCTGCACAAAAATTCCCCTTTAGGAAGTATAAAAATTCACAGAAAGCCAATCAATATGCAGCATAGTGACAAGCTAATTATCTAAGTAGACATGTGCATGAGACCTAACAGTGCAAAGCTCATACATGCAGCCGTAAAAATGACCCTCCAGTTCCAAAACTTACCTTCTTGTAGAACCAGTCAATCTCTTGAGGTCGTAGCAAGCATACACCCCGTAAGATGAGGCCAGCAACAGATTGAGGATGGGACTGGGCATATGCTAAAGCCAATGTCACTCCCCAAGATCCTCCCATGACGATCCACCTACAAAGGCAATACTCCTCATTAACTGGTAAACACATGGACATATTGCATATCATACACATTTAAGCAACCAATCAATGTCATTTTCATCACTAATATTGCCAACAAGCACCCGATAGCCAATACCTTCTACCTGGAACAATAACCTCCTACAATGAAAGTTACAACTAGACACAAACAAACTATGCAATAGAGATACCAAGCAGGAAAAGTCTATCCCATTGTTATATGACCTGACACAACTGAAGAATGCCATGACACCTTGTTGATTACAACCCATCTGGGGAATCCTGCAGATGAGCGACTGTCTAATATGCAAAAACAGTACTGCTTAGACCAAAGTAAGGAGGGAAACAATGCAAGAGTGCAGACGATGTTTCTCCAAGGTGTACTCTCAATTTCTCTATGTCAGCCACCAAGTCCCCCGTGGTATTCTCCTCGAGACACCCACGAGGCTTGGATTTTCCGCACCCCCTCTGATCAAATAGCACAATGCGATAATGTTGAGGATCAAAGAAACGTGCATGTCTGTCTGTGCAACCTGCACCTGGACCTCCATGTAGAACTGTAGGACAAAGGCAATCCATCAGATACGATGTCACACAAATAGGACACTAACCAGATGAGAATCAGGTCTTCCATGAATGTATCTCACAAGGAAATAAATATTCAGGAATCACTGCAATCATGTATGGGGGAAGAAGAGCAGGACATGAACTCCGAGAACATAATTCGTCAGTTTTGTCAGGGAAAACCAAAGCTTATACATATATTTAGAAGATATTAAAAGAAACTTGCACTGAACCATGCAAACATCCTTGAAGTCTGCAGAACAACAACCTAACTGTGAATGAAGATGCAAGTGTAAATATTTGAAATGTTAGAAAATTGAATTATTGTGCACATTCTCCATGACAAATATGTGCGATAATTGGAGCCAGAATGCTGCAAACATACACAAGGTTTACACATTCACAGGTAAATGCAACTTCAAGTGGCATCAAGAGAGAGAGACATGCAGCACTTACAGACAACAGGCATCCCGTCTGGATTTCCAAAGATCTCATAGTAAATTTTATGCAAACTTGAGACCCGAAGCTGTCCTTTAATGTGAGACCCTATTGGAGGATACAGGGTCCCAGACGTGAACACTTCCGTTGGCACAGAAACCTGCTTTCGACCTGCTCCCAGTACAAGAAGTCAATGTGAGAACACAACATAACTGGATACACCAGTCACGTACAAAAAGCAAAACCGTTTATGCTACCAAAAACTAGTACTCATCAATACATCAATCAAATCTATCATACAAAGAATGTCACAATCTCAAAGTTGGAAAGGGAACTTCAAGGCATGAGTAAATTCATACATGGATTCCGAAGAGCAGTTTAATTATGATGGCAAAGATTTTGAGAGAAAACTTTATCTCGAACATGTTTAACTGATCTGCTCATACAAGTACTGTTCATGGGAACTCTCGGCCCTAAATGGCATCATGCCCTCGGTTATAAAACTACCTCGCAGCTTCCGAATAGCACCATTTTCCCCATTGACATCGTCCAGATAGCATTGCATGTTCGGCAGCGGCACCAAGTCAGTCTTGAGCTGCCTATTGTCTTGATGCGCAATTAGTAATGGTTGCATCATGAAGCTTGATGTCGATAGAGAATGTGGAACTGACTGCTGTAATTGTCCATGTCTGCTAGAGTGTAGAAAGAGAGATGGAGAACAAGTAGCTAAGGTAAACACATCCATCATGCCAGGAAGAGCTACCTATCCTCAATGAATCGTCTTGATCAACCTCTTGATGCTTTCTGTCAAGAAACATGACAGTGATTGTTTGTGTCAGATTATTCGGCCATCACACCTAACATTACGTCTACTAGAGCTTCTCAACGGTATGTCCAAGTTGATTTCAAAGAATTTGGAATTGAAGTGGACATTATAAATAGTTTTGATGCACTATACAAGGTGCTTGAATGGCTGGAAATTCATTGTCTCCGTCGTAAGAGCAAGCTTCCAACTACTAAGCAATTCTTTTTGTTCGGTTAGGTCACCTGCGATCCTTCAATCTCTTTGTTGAGAGGTGCGTTGAGAGACTGGTCTCAATGACCATGATTGGTGCACATTAGAAGTGAGTAGAAATCCAATCAAAACCTCCAACAGTATCACTTACCTTATCAATGTCAATCTACAGAATGTGGAAAACATGTAAGAATGATATAATCTTCCAGCCTAATTGATAGTGATATTCTCGTGATCTACACTCTGTAGATCAAGAATTGTTTAACATCAATTAGGCTGGAAGAACACATCATGGATTCCATGCATGTGAAGATAGTCATGGTGGAATACAATACTCCTTGAATGAAAGAGAATCCACAATTCACTATATCACAGATGAAGCTCATGGGGAAGCATGTGAGGTTAGTCACGGTGGAGTACAATTCGTCTTGATAGCACGGTTCATCCAGATTCTCTTACCATAAAGTTGAAGTGATCGTGCATTGTAAACTTTGGTTTGCCATTATCAACTGCATCGAGATCAACTTGTTTAGTCTTCCCTTCTGCAGAAAACTACTTCCACAGTTAGAGAATCGTACAGCAGCTCTAAACAATAGACGAAAATCAGATCAGGCGAGTTGGATAATATCAGCATCGTGAAAGTTATTAACACGTACTACCTTCACGACAAATTCTGGCTATCGTACCTTTTGAAACTTGCTAAGAGCTACATAAGACCATCAGAATGGAA
Organism: Polytrichum formosum; assembly: GCA_964035585.1. Classification (NCBI taxonomy): domain Eukaryota; kingdom Viridiplantae; phylum Streptophyta; class Polytrichopsida; order Polytrichales; family Polytrichaceae; genus Polytrichum; species Polytrichum formosum. The sequence continues at coordinate 28,097,391 of OZ037940.1, read as the reverse complement.
AGTTCACATCAGAATATCAAAGTCTTCTGTAAATACAGATACAATAGCAAATCAACTGCGCGGCAAAGCAATGTGCTACAAAACTGTGCGACGCTTCAAATACTTCAACAAAGGCCCACCCGAAGGCGAAGCTTCCTTGCCATCTTACATGTACATTCACCAGCATCGACTTCCTTCACACGAATCTCACACCTCAAACGTCCTCTAGCTCGAATAGGTCATAAGTAGGAGACAATCTCAGTTCCCTGCCGCGAATCTCCTGAATGCTCTAAGCTTACATTGAAGCAAGCAGAGTAGGATTTCTTGAGTCAATGCAGCCACTAATTTGCTCACCGCATTCTTCAACAGAATTAACTAAATGGAGAAGCAAACGAAGCGCAATATACTTCTGCGACGCTTCAATAACTTCAGAAGGGACAACCTCGGAAGGCGAAGATTACTTGTCACCTTACATGTACATTCACCAGCTCGATTAGGTAATAGCAGACAAATCCTCCCTGTCGTGAATATCCTGAATACTATACAATACCGCAAGACGAGTAGGATTTCTTGAACCGAGGCAGCCACTAAGTTGCTCACCGTTCTTCAACAGAATTAACTAAATGGAGAAGCAAACGAAGCGCAATATAGTTCTGCCACGCTTCAATTACTTCAGAAGGGACAACCTCGGTAGGCGAAGATTCCTTGTCGCTTTACATGTACACTTCCTTCACACAAATCTCAAACCTCAAACATTTTTGAGCCCGATTGAGTAATAAGTAGGAGACAATCTTCCCTGACGCGAATTTCCTGAATGCTCTAAGCTTACAATACCGCAAGACGAGTACAATTTCTTGAGAAAAGGCAGCCACCAATTTGCTCACCGCATTCTTCAACAGAAAAAACTAAATTGAACAGAAAACGAAGTGCAAAAAAATTCCTCCGACGATTCAATTACCTCATAAAGGCCAACTCGAAGGCGAAGATTCCTCGTCACCTTACACGTACATTCACCAGCATCAGTCACGAATCTCAACCTCAAACGTTCTTGAGCTCGAAGCAGGAGACAATCTTCCCTGCCGCGAATTTCCTGAATGCTCTGAGTTTCCAATACCGCAAGACGAGTGGGATCTCTTGAGCAACTGAAAGGCAGCCACTAATTTGCTCACCGCATTCGTCAACAGAAGAAATTGAATTTAGTGGAGGGACTCGCACAGTGCCATTCAAGACGAGGTTAAGCTTCACCGCCTGTGTATCTACCAACGTACTCCCGCGATTCTATTGTTTGAAGTAGATTAAGGATTCTAGGGAAACTGAAGTTTCTGTCATCCTGTTTACAATACTTCAATAGGGTGGGTTTACCACTACTAGGGTCCAAGACCAAAGAACTCCAACATCGACTGATCCTAGTGGTTGAGAGCAAATCTTTTAGGATGCAAAGAATTTACACTATGGTCCATGTCCAAGGTATAAAAAAATGAAGAGGCACTAAGGTGGCATCACTTTCCCACATAATTTGATTTGCCAATTTCACTCAAGAAAATGATATTCCTCCTGGTTTGATAAATTGGTTTTTGAACTTGGGTCCAATCTTGAGTACAAAATTCAAGTCCATAAAGGGGTGTCATGGACCCCGAGTTGCTAGGACCCATACCCTAATGTAACTTCACCCTTCTTTTCAGACTCAACATTGGTTTTTCAAACTTGGAGAAGTACTTTCTTGAGTGGGGCTGTCGAGATTTGGCAAGAAAAGTGATGCCACATTTGCATCACATCATTTTTTTTTCGTACCTTGGACCTGTACCCTAGTGTAAACTCCTTGGGTCCAAATTTTTGTTCTCAACTAGTTGGATTGTTCGATTTTGCAGTTTCTTTGGTCTTGGACTCTAGGGCAAGTTTACATTAGGATTTGTGTCCAAGTAACTTGGGGTCCAAAATTCTTTACATGGACCTTACTTTCAGACTCAAGCTTGGACCCAAGCTTGAAGTGTGGTTTCTCAAATTGGATGGAATGTGTTTTGGGTTGAGATTGCCAAGATATGGTGGAAAAGTAGCGCCACTTCTTTTTGCCTACATTGGACTCAGACCTTAGCATAAACTCCTTACTTCAAAATAAATTCTCTCGATGCGAAGGATTTATTGATTTCAAGGTTTCTTTGGTGTTAGACCTTAGTGTAAACCCACCCTTAGGCCCCCACTACATTAGACCTATGGTGGAAAGCTTGAACTTGCAATATTTGAGAGCTTTATACCTTGATTTCGCAAGCTTACATCCAAACTTCAAATTATTTGAGAGCTTGACCAATCTTGACCAATCTTGACCAATCTTTGAGCAAGCATAGAGTGGGCATGCTCAAAGTGAGATGTCAAGGGGGGAAGTGACATCAAACAAAGGAAACTCAATTCATGACAAACTAAAGAATGCTTGAACACCCATTCATTTGGGACCCACAAAACGAGAGTTCGATCTCTCGACATTCCTAAGTGACCATCCTAAGCAATGAATGGGGAGAACCAACCGCTAGTTGCAGATGAACCGGGTGAGTTTTAAAAAACCGGTTCAAATTCAAGACCTCAGGAAAATTACCTATTTATTTAGAGGAATCTACAGAATATTCATCAACCTAGTAAAGAAAAACCAAAAGTTGTCAACATGTAACCAGTTGATATTGGAAACACTAGGATCTCGACCAATTATGCCCAACGATCTCCCCGGACACTCATGAGTAGGTTAAGCTTTTAATCAAGAGCTTGTCAATCGAGAGTATGTCGTAGTCATTCCACATGGAACTTATAAAGATGTGAAGTAGACACAGGTTAACAAATGTGGCCAAAGAAGTTGTGTGCTAATGAGGAGGCTTTTTTTCTCAATCTCAAAAGTTTAACACCTAGATGGATCCCATGTAGAATAGCCATGACAAGCCTCGATCAAAATCCTAAGCATGGAGGCTTTCAAAGGAGGCAAGAAACAACAAAGGTTGAAGACAGAGTGGGACTGCCGCCAAACCCTAAGTCTCAGTGCCACAATAACATTAGTTTTTGTGTTTTAATAGCTAACAAGAGTTTCCAACATGGGATCATAAGTGAGATTAAATGATTGTGCTTCAATTGACCTCTTGCAAGCTACATAGAGGAGGAATAGTCTAGATATGGTGAAGAGTTTGGTTTAAACAAAGCAAAAATAGATGGCCAACACCACGACTGGTGTAGAAATTAGTGCAGCAAGGAGTATGAAAAGTCATCGATTGTTTGCGAACACAATATGTATGTGTGAGGTGGGTGAGGAGGTTGCCACATGATTTTGAAACTACCACGCATCTCCAAGTTGCAAGATGGCAACAAAATCAATGGACTCGTAAGACAAACTCGTGTATGAATTGAAATCCTTGAACAAAGGCAATAGAAGCGTATCGCATGGAGGGATTGACCTGCTCCAAGTTGCAACTTCAAGGTGGTTGCTAGTTGGGTTGAGTGGTAGCTACAGTGGATACCTGCTCAAGTGGGAGGTGGAAGGGCCAACTCTTAGTGTTGCAATGCTGGTGGTCAAAATCCAACACCTCTATGATTGCATCCTCATCATGAGTTTTGTAGGTGAGAAGCCAAAAAACTCAAATTTTTAGTTATGTGGTCACCACACGAGTTAACACAATAACAACACATCAACAAGATAGATTATATCTTTTATTAGATGCTCTTAATCTTGTTTAACATCCAAATAATTGTCCTTGGTATAGTCTTACACTAGTAAAGTAAGCCTCCTCCTTTCAAGGTAATGTCTTTGGCAACCTATACCATGCCCAAATAAACTTTATGCCTCATCATCTCTCTATGTAGACTTATTGCATGTTCTAACAAGGCACAGTAGCTCTACTAGGCTATATTATGATAAGAATGTATACCCTATGGTAAGGTCTCTCATTCTATGAGATATATCTCAACCTAAGTCTCAACTATGTCCTATCAAATTCATCTTGTTGATAGCAATGCCTATCCTAGGCTCTCAGCTTCCTCACTAACTCAGTTGCATCTCCGTTTTGCTTCAAATAACCAACTGCTCTCATTACCTTACATGAATGAGTGGAATTGTCTGTTAGTTTATCACCAAGAACATTATTGCATCCTTACAACACCCATGGCCTCTCAAAGCATTCTCTCTCTCTCTCTCTTCTCTCTCTCTCTTCTCTCTCTTCTCTCTCTTTTGCCGATGGCCATAAACCATTCTCTTTGACTTACTTCCACTTTTGCAAGTCTTAATTACTAATTCACTTAATTTGCATATTGTCTATCGCCATGGATCCCATTGCATGACTCTTCTTCATCCCTTGTGGCCTTCAATCTCTCACTTTTTTTCCTTTCTGACATGCAATTCATTTTCAAACTATTGCACTATTAACCACGTTTTTAATCACAACATTTACGAGCGTACTATCTTAATTGATCCCATTACTCCAAGCTTCTACTCCATCTTACTTTTTCTTGGCCTATTGCCGAAATCTTACTTACTTATGCTCAATATTGATTATCTCAATCTTCAATCAACCCACTTGTACTCTTAACTATTCACATATCCAGTATTGTGCTTATAATCATTGGTCCCACACGTACCATATGTCTTATACACTTCAAAATACACACAACAACCATCCAAATATCACTTCAAACACATCAAGATAATTGTCCATCAAAGTCATTCACTCACTCTCAATGTTAGAGTTTAATTAATTCAAGAATCATAATCACTCGGTTCATCCAAGTCTATTGTTGTATCGGCCTAATGTCCATCTAAGTGATCTCAATCACTAAACATTAGTGATTCACAAGTATATTGCTTTCTATGACACTATGCCTAATTTCCACACATGAAAAAATAGCCTCTCTCTCCAGTGGCCAACCTTCTTCTTGTTGAGACAAAAGAGAGGAGAAGGTGATTACAGGCAACAACCGACTTGAAGCAACAATAGCCTCCTAATCCCACTAGGGTGAGAATCTAACTAACATATGCTAGATGAAAGCCACAAAAACTTAAGTATTGGCTACTTCGGCTAGGCTATGGCCAAAAAAAAATGGCTTACAATTGTCAAAGAATTCGCACTTTTTGTGTGGACCTCCAAGTCCATGGACTTTCAAGCACTATTGAACTTGTCATTGATTCTCCTTTTATAAAATTGTTCCCCTACTTGATATCTCAATATGAGATGAAAACCTTACATCTGGTATCAATAATTTGAGCTTTGGATGAAATGTTGTCAAATCCAAGAATCAAACTCCAAGAAATTGCAAGTTCAAGCTCTTAATTCAGAAGACATAGTAAAGGGGTTCAATGTCTTCTCTATCATGACTATCAATAAGAGTTTATTGCAGTTGTGGTAAGATTTTAGCAATGGAAATAGAATTTAATTCGATTCCTTATGTCATTTCACTTTGTCTATGTATTCCATTTTCTCAAATCGACATAGATATTTATTACTTGCCTAGTTTGTTGGTTTTCATCAACTACTTTCAATTTCAATTGTTGTTTTTTATTGGGTTTATTGGTAGTCTATCGGATGGTTTCAATGAAGTTTGTTAGTTTTCATCTAGTAAATTGCAATTTGGTTTTCCAATTACCATTTTCCATGGTCATGTTACCATGACATTATATCTAGTCTAGAATACATGTAAATAATTTAGTACTAAAGTTGTTGGATTCAAAACTCTTAATTCCAAGTTCTCAAATCCAACATATTGAAATATATTTCAATTTCAATACGACTTCATAACATTGCTAAACTCTTTTGTGGAGTTCAAGCAATGCAAGACTTGAGTTGAAATTATGCCCCTTATCTGCCAAAAATGCCCACAATTCCGCCTCTCTCATGATGTTTATTGTAGCTATGAGAGGCCAATTGTTTGGGCACATGGGGAGCATACCAACTCCTCCATGTAATAACTTGTAAGGAGGGCCCAACAAAGGTGGGAGGGCCTACATGTATGATGATGGTTATACTAAAAAAATCATGCCCAAGGCTTGTCTATGATAGAGTCCCACTTCCCAACAATTATTTATTGCCCTTCTCATTTTGGAAAGGGAGCACTAGATGGATGCATAGTAAAGTAATGTTCGTGGCATGCATATATTATTTGTTTTGGATCTCAATCACATACATTTTTAAATTTTAAACACTTATTTATAGTGGAAAAATTACATTATACCTTAAATATCAAAGAGGCCCATCATGGGCTTCAAGGTTTCATTCATAGGTGTTTAAACTTTGTAATAGTTTTTGCTATTTAAAAAAAACAATCCTCTCCAAAATCAACCCATTCGTCATACAATTTATTCCAATCAAAACATGCATGTGTGTAGAATGATTTATGAGAAGATTGGAGCTTGTATACATGATCTAGACATATATACACAACACATGTATACTCTAATCACCTTTCTCACATATGACTTCATTGTTTTCAACGTAGAGAAAATGTGCAATGAAATGCACATGTTTGTGCACTCATTGACAATGAGAGTTTAATGTGGGATCCACCAAGTATACCTAGTCGAAGGTTCTATTGGAAGGTCACTTTATTCTCAATGTTCGTTGCAACCATATTCACATGACACTGAGAACTACATCCTAACTTACACTAGATTTTCTTTGAATCCCTAGTGCTCCCCTAGTATTGACGAACCCCAAAGTATTGAAACTTCCTTGTTGTATTGTATATTATTATCTTTGATGTAATGCCAAGTTTTAGAAGACACCTCTTGGCATGGTTTCATCTTGTAATAGGTATACCACTAGATGGGTTAGATGGCAAATGGAATTCAACTTGAGTCTAGTATCCATTTAGTATTATAGGAATATCGTAGGTGTTGTTGCTAAATTTCAATCTCACACACCCGATACCCCAAGAAAAGAAAAAGAAAAAGAACCAAGGAATAGTGTTTCCTATATGAATCGACCGATCATGATTGTAGGGTCGAATTGTATTTCTCAAACCCCTTGTTGTTGGTTTCTAGTATACAAAGCATGTTTGTACAAGGTATAAATTACCAACATGTAATATGTCCTATAACTGGATTGCACGCATTATACACCAACTTGGGCTATCATACATGTGACCTCGAAGAATACTAACCCAATGTGGCAGTCCTACATGCTATTGTAACATGATGGGCATTTCCAATGTATAACTTAGTAGATTGATATCGACCACTTAAAGAAGGATTTATGTGATAAGCGCTTCTACCTTACTTACACAATCCATGAATGATCACCACGTGGTTTTGTTTGGAGGAATTAGCAAATAAGGTATATATTGTTCCGTACTACATTTTACTTAGTCACAAGCCCCCTTCCCTTTCAAAGGGGACAAGAGCATGCAGGCGTGGTTCATGTTAAGAAGTTTGAGTTAAGGCTAGGTATGAGAGCCACCATTGGAATTCGTAATTAGCCCATGATCCCCAAAAACTTCCTATCCAACTTTACAGTTGTGCAAGTGCCAAGCAATCATGTGATCCGTAACTAACAACGTGCCCCTCGTTGAATCTTTGACAAGTGCCACTACTTATATTTTGTCATGACTCTACATGTCCTTCCTACTCAAGCTTTGAAGTGCTTGCATCTAAAGCTTTGTTGCAAAGATTGCATAATCATGACTCCACACTTGTTGTTCCGTGGATCATGGTAACCTAGATCTCGTCTCAACCTTTGATGGGTTGCCTACTCTTGTGGGGTTACCACTATTTCCCACAAGGCAAGTCGTATTAAGTTATGGAAAAATCTAACGATGCATGGGCTACGGAGGGAGAGAGAGGCAAATTTATAATTACGCAAACTCCGTGGCTTGTGACGCGATCAACACATGTTCATGCTTGTGAGGTCCAACTCTCCATATGCCATGGGTTAGCCAAGAAAATGATCTCAAATGTGACGAAGATGACGACATGGACAAGGACAATATCACATCCTAGTGAAGACAATTGTGGCCACTTACTTTACACAAGGAGCTCGACCACACACTATTATAGGTAGAGCCAAATCAACAAAAACATTCAACGTTTTTGTCTGACCAAATTGATGCTAGTGTTTATTAAACTTGTGTAATTACTATTTCATCAAAAAAAAGTTGCTTAAGAAAACCCTCCTTGAAAATGGTTTTTATATAATCTAAGTTCATATCATATCCAAGTTTCAAACATATTTTGTTTTCAAAATGGCAACATAGTTCTTCCAACACTTCATCTTTGGATGAAAATAATAAGTTCAAAAAATTTACTTGAAGTACATGGAACAATCTCTACAATTTTACGATATTTAGTGCCACTTGACTAGTAGCATTGCTACTTTGCAACAAACTTACATATATTGACAACTTTATGCTACAATTTATGGCCTCAAATAACCATTTTTTCTATACACATTTAGCTTCTATAATATTTTAAATTAAGGTGTGTGGGCCTTAAACGAACATTAATGTAAATCCAACACCTAGGGCAATCTTAAAATTTGGAAACTAGTTTAAGTGGAAGCTTCAATGTTTGCACTGTTTTCAAGATTTTAGTGCTTCCACTCAAACATTGAATTTGCACTAGGTAATCTCAAACCCAAATTTTAAACTTATTGTGGAATAAGGTAAGAGTGGAGGAGGGTGCCAACAAGCAATGGATGCAAGCAAACAAGGGGCCTTGCTTCCTTCCTTCGGATGTTTGCTTTAGAATTATATGAAAATGTTTAGTGCCATGAATGTGAGCGGATTTAAAAGGATACGGGTGGGAAATTTCATGGCTCATACTACTAACTCGCACCAGAAAAACTCATCACAATAACTTAGGATCAAGTTCCATTTTTTTTTGGTGGATTGGGGGGGGGGGGCGCAAGCATTTTTTTTTATGCCTACAAAAGGCTCTTCTCCAGGTGGACCCCTCCTCATCCATGACAATATTTCATCACAAGAGAAGGTAGGGTTTTGGCCAATGGATGAACTCATCCATCATCCATGACAATATTTGTTCACTTATTCACAAGCAGTGTCATCCAAAAAGTACCAGAGTGACATAAAATACCATACGACACTAAATATCATATTTAGTGTAGTGTAGCACAAAACAAACTGCGATGCTGCGTGCAATTCACAAATATTCAAGGAAAAGTGGAAGTGAACTTAGTGTGGACTAAGGTGGAGGCAGTGGAGGAGGAGGGCTGCCAACAAGCAATGGGATGGAAGGAAGCAAGGGGCCTTCGTTCCTGCCTTCGGTGCAACAAGCAACACGACTTTTTCCTGACACCCTCCCTCACGTGCATGCGGCCCTGCGACATCATTCACCTCCGCTTCCTTCAATCCCAAGAATACAAACATCATCAATCTGACGCAGATTCTCTGCTGCCACCTCCAACAAATGCCAATAACAGTCATCTCAACTCAACTCATCACATACGTTTTCTCTCAAATTCTCCAACATTTTCTCTGGGTTGATGGTATTCTGCCCCCCGGATCCACTCAATCATTCCCCCCGTGTTGTGATGTTCGCCGCAGCTGATGACCCAAGCTTGAATGTGCAACTCAAGAGGTTAGGATGTGCATTGTTTTTTGTTTGCATAACAAAACATAGGTGGGGGCCTGTTGAGAAACAGAGCAGAGGGCACGGTGGCCGATGCGGAGGTCAAGGGTACTATAACTATACTGCAGCAACAGCAGTTGTTGGAGGCAGCTAACTTAGTTTAGATAGTTTGCAGGCTAGGCTAGGCAATGTTGAGTTGTGCGAGGATCGATGTCTTTTGGCTAGCTGGGGCGATCTTGTTGCAGAATTTGGAGGTTTAGTGAGGTTCGGGGAGGATGGGGCGGAGGGAGGATTTGAAGAGCTGGGATATTGCGAGGAAGTGGGAGTGAATTGGTGGTTTGGGTTGGGATGGTGATGGTGGACGAGGGCATGATGATGGATGGGAGGAGGAGGAGGAGTAGGAGTGGGAGGGTGGGGTTGGGTTTGGGTTTAGCAGCGACGGTGATGGTGATGATGGCAATAGGGGTGGGCGGCGCCGGAGTGAACAAGGGCGAGTGGGGAGCGCCCTCGCCTCGCCTCTCGGGGGTCATCATCCCTGGATTTGCATCGTCTCGTCTGCGCGCTTGGGCTATGTTGGATTGCCCTTACTCCCCGCTGGATTTTCGTCCCTTGGACCTCGTGTGGCTGGACACCAAGAAGGTGAATGCACTCTTCTTCCATGTTGATGATTTTGGGTTTGGTGAGGTTTTGGTTTAGCAAGCAAGCATCATCATTTACTTCAAATTGCACCAGATTGGTGGTCTTGGACCTTGGTTACACTCGTTCACCTAGTTTCCTGAATCTGTCTGGCTTAAGCCACTGGGTGCTTTTTTTTTATGGACATCATGAAGGTAAATGCACAGTTTCATGTTGATTTTGGGTTTGGAGAGGTTTCGGTTCAGCAAGCATCATCTTCTACTTCAAATTGCACGAGATTGGGCGTTCTTGGATCTTGGCTACACTCGTTCATCTAGTTTCCTGAATCTCTTTGGGATAACCCACTGGGTGAATTTTTTAGGTGGCTCTGGGTTTAGCCACTGGGTGCATTTTTTTGGGTGGGTAATAAATTTCTGGTGAACACCAAGAAGGTGAATGCACAATTTCATGTTGCTTTTGGTTTTGGAGAGGCTTGAGCAAGCATCATCATCTACTATAAATTGCACGAGATTTGTGTTCTTGGATGTTGGCGACACTTCTTCATAATGTTTCCTGAATCCCTCTGGGTGCGTTATTTCTGGGGTGGGGTAATAATTTGTTTTAATTCGAATAAACATCGAACTGCAAGAGGGAGGGAGGGATACGGAAATTTCCTGCTGGAAATTTACCTGGGTTCTGACTATGTCAGAATCGTAGACATTGTTAGCACTTCCTTTTCCTGTTTTCAGTCGTTTACAAATTTTTAAGAAATGAAATCGAAAGAGGGAGGGATTTGGCTTCTTCAAGGGATCCACCTTCTTTTGGGGTGTGTGAACATCTCAGAGAAAGTGCAGGCTCATGCTCGGTTCCGTTTAGGAAGGCTGTTGCAAGCACATTCAAATTCGATTGCAGAAGATTTTTCTGTTGAGAAGACATCTGTTCGAGCTGTACATGCTACTGTATAGTCTAGTTACCTGAATTATCTGGGACGCCAGGTTTTCTCAACTAACAAGTGTCTTAGGTAAATCTGAGACATGCAATTGTTGCTTCAATTTGTCTATTGGAACGAATGGAGTACAAGGAGGATTGATGCGCCTGCAAACACCTATTTTTAGTACTTAGCGTGAGTTGCTGACATTTACCATTTTGTGTGGGTCTTGCAGGTGTTGTCGGTGTTGAACTGCTGGCTGAAGTGCATGCTGCTTGACCCGATGACTCAAGCTGACCACCCTGAATGCAAGTCACGCCCAGACACCGGCTTGTCTGCCATCACGGAGCTTGACCCCGGATACATAACAGGTATTTTATCTTTCTCCTAGTGGTTTAAACCGGGTACCAGGTATTTATGTAAGCTTATTAGAGTTATCGATAAACTCAATGATACATTTGGTCAGGAGTTGATCCCCTTTGATTTTTCCATTGGTTGGTTTGCATATTCAATATCAATAATTTCTCTCCACTTGTGCATGCTCGGAGATAGTGTTTGAATTTGAATGAAGAGCAACAAATTTCAGTCCATTTAGGGCCAAACTTATTTAGTACCTCTTGTCACACCAAAATGAGTCTGACCTTCACTGAACTGGACGAGAATGTTCTTCGTTCAAACCTTCACACTACCTCCAAGCATGCACCGAAAACTTACCAAACATGGAAGGTGTTTGTATGCAAAACAACCAACTCCCGACCAGAAGTCATTTTGAGTTAGAGTATAGCTCTATTGTTCATTCAATGACAAGTTTCTGGGACTGTAAACAGCGCCACTTTCTTCTCTGTCAGGTGCAGTGAAAACTAGAAGTACCCAATTATAGTACATGTTACGCTTGCAACCACATTTTTCTTTGACATCCTTAGTTTTAATCCTTCTCGAATGCATTGCTTTGGTGGCACAGGTGCACTGTCATCGGTGTGGAGAGAGTGGGTAAATTGGTTGGTAGAATTCGGGATTGAGCCGGATGCTATTGTTGCAGTGCCCTATGACTGGCGCTTACCAGGGGCAATGTTAGAGGAGCGTGACCTCTACTTTCACAAGCTCAAGTAAGTTGTTAACCAATTGGAATTTCTTAGCTGAGGCTGCATAGGAATGGATTTTCATTCTCAGGAGTCACTCAGATGTAGGGAAGGCAGTCCCCACAAGTGCTGAATTTTTTTGGCAGGTTTGACAATCCACTGGCCATCAATGCTCGCCTCAGTTACTCACATTTTTTGATGCCAGGATGTGTACACATAGTTGATGTGGCCACTGACAATGTAGGATAATAAGGGTGGTCAATTCCTGGTATCTTTTGAATTAGGGTTATTGTGTAGTTGCTTGTACATGCCGACGATATGCGTTTTGAACACCAGTAGTTTTAGTCTTATGTAGGAATTTGCCGATGAGTACATTCTGTAGAATTGATATGTTTTAGGAGAATCCAACAATTTTTTGTTGGTTATGGTTAGGTTGACATTTGAGACTGCTCGGAAACTGCGTGGAGGTCCATCTCTTGTTTACGCGCACTCGATGGGGAACAATGTGTTTCGCTACTTTCTAGAGTGGCTGAAGCTGGAGATTGCACCCAAGCACTACATGGAATGGCTTGATGACCATATTCACGCATATTATGCTGTTGGTCTGCCTACCTCTCTTTTCTTTTCTTTATCTCTTTGGTGAATTCTAAGCAAAGTATGAAACAGAAGTGAATTATGTCAAGATTGTACAGAAGATCCACATCCCCCCCTTCTTTATTTTGTTAGCATTTTACTAAAACTAAGAAGGGTGTTTTGAAGGCTCCCCACTGCTAGGATCAGCAGAGACTGTGAAGGCGTTGATGTCAGGAGTCACATTTGGGCTACCTATCTCTGAGGTGTGTTAAGCTTCTGACTAAATGTTACTCCCCTTTTTCAATTGAAAAGACCTGAAAGTGAGGGTTTGCCACTTTCATTTTCCATCATGTTGTTTACCCTCTCATTTCCAATTACCAAACACACAGCTCATGTATCCTAAAAACATTTATATGAATTTTATTGTTTGAATAACTTGCTACATTCTGAGGCAGGGTGTTGTCAGTGAAAGCACCACGGATGCAATGGCCGAGGAATTCTTGAGAGTTATGAAATCTGAACCTGATTGATAACTATTACAGGGTACAGCCCGGATAATGTGCAATTCGTTTGGATCGTCGCTTTGGATGCTACCTTTTTCAAAGCACTGCCACGTAGATCACCAAATGTGTAGTAATCTGAGACGAAGTGGTGCGTCAGAGGGTCCACACCTTTTCTGTGATGAGAAGGAGTTTGAGGGGAATACATCAAGTTGGCCAGTTGATCTTGTGACAGTTGACTTGCCTGCTTCTGCACAGGGTAAGTATTATAATAGTGGGAGGTAAAGCAAGGATCCTTTGCTTTTTTTTCTTCAGAATAGTAAACTCCATTTAAGTGAATTCACTATCATGAGGATTCGCTCACTGTGTTGCACATTGCATCCATCAATCACTTTGGGGGTGTGGTAACTTCTTTTTTGTTTGCAGAAAATGAAGACTAATTTGCCTATGATATAGCATGCTAGAGTCGGTCAACATTTTTTGGTCTGCAATGTGTTTAACAGCATTTCTATGATGTTTGATTCTGGGTTCATTTTAAAAACTCCATTTGATGAAGTGAGGGAATTTACTGTCTTGAGAATTTGCTCACTGTCTTGCACATTGGATGCATATTTACTTTGGGGGTGTGAATCAAGTCTAATTTGTCAAATAATGGCATCCTCAAGTCGGTCAACTTTTTTGTCCATAATGAAATTAACAGCACTTTTTAATGATGATGATCTAGGTAGCTGCCCTGTGACGGATGTAGTGGCGTACCCAGTGGATGTACTACTACCGGATCCAGTAGCTCCATCATCTCAGTGCAGTATGCCATCCCGCAAGTCGTATTCCGCCCATCAAGTTTCGTCAGGAGCTTTCTTGCGGGATATTTTGGAGCACGATTACAATAGTCCTCGTGCTCTTCATCATCTCATCAAGTAATGTATTGAACCTGTTATGAAAGCACTGATCTTCGTGAAGTGCAATGTCCTTTTTTGCAAAATGAAGTAGGGTAGATGGTGCTAAAACCGTCACTTTAAGCGCTGAGTATAGATACTACTATCAGATTAGGAAGTATTAAATGATTCTTTGTAGCAAATGACAGGAGATTCCAACGCATCAAAGCATGTGTTTTCTAAATTCTATATGCAGCAGTTACAAGGGTTAATTGTGCACTTAAGGTGCAAGATTTTAGGTCATTAGTTTTGGGTGGGGTATTAGTTATAGCATGCTCTACCTCAGATTGCACAAAGATACCTGATTCCAGTTGAGACATAGATTGTAGATATGTTAGTGCAATTTTATTTTACTTTTGTTTAACTGGGGTGGGAATATAACAGTTCAATATAATATTCTGTAATCACAGGTACTACCTGGAAGATCCGGTTTTGAACCCGCTAACGCCTTGGTCCAGGCCCCCAATTCGAAATGTCTACTGCATGTATGGGGTGGATATGAAAACAGAGGTTGATACATCTCACATATTTCAACACGGTTTATATGTTTTTGATGTTTACTTGGAGCACCGCATCACATTCTTTCATGTCTGTTCACAAGGAGTTGAAAATGAAAGTTGTGTTTTATATGGCCAGGTCGGATATCATTTTACTCCCAGTGGTAAACCATATCCAGACAATTGGATTATCACTGACATTGTGTATGAGACTGAAGGAGGCAATCTTCAGACACGGTCAGTTATTGTTTTACTCCTCTTACTGTTACGCTATTTCTGTGGGACTTTGTAGCCCTCTCTTCTCTTCTATTTCTGTTGTAAGTTTGCAACTTGTGATTTGATCTTTGTGCCCTTGTAATTGTGTCAATCAGGTCTGTGTCAGTTATCAGGATATAATTAAAGTAAGGTATAACAGGCTACAGGATTCTGGGTTCAGTTTTGCTGAAGTTTGATCATGCTGGTAAACTGGCCGCTTCAAACCTGACACTAATGGATCATGAGATCGTACTTTTAATTGCTTTTACTTCTAATATGAGCAGATCAGGGAAGAAGGTGAATGGTACTTCAGGGCCAGTGAGTGGGGATGTCACGGTAACCACTCTTTTCTTTTTTCTACTTCCTGCTGATGTGGGAGTCACACACGTTTGAAAATTCCGTTGTCGAAATAGGGGTTCCGTAGGCTAAGGTAAAAGAATTTTGGGCCTTGACATGTGCTTAACCTTGGGGAGCTTGGTTCCAAGGCTGGGCCCTCTTTTTTTGTGTTTAGAAATGTTCATTTTAAACTCCAATTCAAGGAGGTTCTGTAAGGGTTAGAACCGCCGTTTCTGATTGGAGTTGAAAATGGACATTTTTACTCAAAGGAAGAGAGACCAAACTTGAAACCAACCTCCCCAAGGTTGGGTATATGTTGCGCTGAAATTCTTTTACTTTAGCCACCAAACTTTGTTTCAAAACCGTGTGAGAACCCCCCCCCCCCCCCCCCTCCAGATAAACACTATGATTGTAGCAGTGTTTCCTAGCTATCCGGTCTACTGTGCAATTGAATGTGAATTTTCGTCTCATAGCAACTGATATGTCCATTGCTGCATTCCATGGCTTAGGTTGTACAACTCAGATTTTCTCATACTGTGATGCTGGATTGTTTATACAGGTTCCTTACAATTCACTTTCATTCTGCAAAACTTGGCTGGGTCCTCGTGTCAACATAACCAGAACTCCACAGGTCTCTTTATTATGCTTTCCTCAGTACACTGAATCTTCAAGTTCCAAAGATTGTTGGAGGATAATGTGATGCATGGTAATATAGTTAAAGGGGATTTTTTATACTGGAAATTGTAAGATTGAAACCTGAATTGTAAGCAGAACAGTGATAGCCGAGCCTTGGTGACTTGAATGTTCAAGTCACCACGGGGATGGCAGATTAATCATCTGTCAACATCTTGAGCACTGTACTCTGGATCATTTGCATTATTGATATGCCTGATTATATTTGATGGCTAAATGGAGAATTTTTGGACGATGGGTCCAATCATTTGAGTTATCCACAAAGTTCCTTATAGAGGAGCTTTTCCATTAAGAAATGTTTTTTAGGATTAAAATTCTAAATTCTAAAGTTCCAGCTCGACCTAGCAAGGCTAGTTTGGCCCACCGATCCTAGTATGACAACCTAGAAAGTCGGTTCTCTTGTGAAAACTTGGAAGATTTGTGCATAAGCTCTTAAGCTCACCTTCTAGCCAACTCACCTGGAGTTTGGTCTGGAGTCTCTACTGATAATTCGATTTTGTAGTGACAAATTTGAGGTTTTTGAGCAGACTGCACATGAAGTCACAGACATGCAGGAGGAACTTAATGTGCCTCATGATGGGGAGTCGGATATTGTCCCAAATATGACCAGAGATAGCAGGGTGAAATACATTACATACTATGAAGATGGGGATAGCCTCCCGGGGAAACGAACAGCTGTTTGGGAGCTTGATAAAGGTATGTGCAGTGTTGGAGCAGCTGCTGTGCCAGCTAGAATGAAGAATATGAAAATACGAAAAGTATAGTTAACTTTCAACTCAAACGGACTTTTCATTGGGTTTTTTGCCCCTTATGATCTTCCATTGGTTGGAATACATACGAAATTAATAATATCTTTCCACCTGATAATGTGGTGCATGCTCAGAGGTAGTGTTTGAATGTGAATGAAGAGCAACCTATTTCGTTTCATTGACAACCAAACTCATTTTAGCACCTCTTTGCATGCCAATATGAGTGATCCTCAATGAACCAATTTAGCTTGTTCTTTGTTCAAACCTCCACACTACCTTCAAGCATGCACCACCTAAACATGGCAGGTCTTGTATGCAAAACAACCAACTCCTGATCAAAGTCATGGTGAGTTAAGAGGATAACTCTAATACCTGTAGATTGCTGTCTGGTTCAACACTCATGAGCACCGACAGGTAATTTCCACGTGGGTTTCAATGGGTCTTATCTATATGAATATGACACGTGGTAATTTTAATCCCAGAATGTTTTCTGGTGTCAAATCAATCAGCACCCTGTGTACGGTACCTAGTGAGAATGTTCTTAATGAATTACGTTGCTCATTTGGAGTAGTTGACAAACCCCACTTCTTGCCTATGGACTTTCAACCATTTTGTTTGCCAGCAAGCCATTTGCACCATTTGCAGGAACATTTATAATTTGTGGGTTTTGCAGTTGATCACCGAAATATAGTACGATCATCAATTTTGCTTAGAGAACTTTGGTTGGAGACTGTGCACAGTTTTCACCCAGATGCAAAGAGGCGGTTTGTCTCAAAAGGTACCACCATTTCTATAATCCACACCTGTGTGTTGTGCTTCAATTTAAGGGTGTGTTTGGATAGCTGACTTGTCTTGAAGAAAGGTGTTTGAAGATTTCCTTCATAGCAAACCTTGTGATAGAACTCTGGTCTCTACCTTCTGTGAAATAAATATATACCATGACAAAAACTGACAAACCTACAATGCAGAGCGGCGAGAGCCATTGAGAGATGAGGATTGCTTCTGGGACTATGGGAAGGCAAGATGCGGCCGGGCAGATCGATGTGAATACAGGTTCTCTTCCTTTTATGCTTTCTGGCCAAATGTACCTAGTCTTTTGAAGTGAAATACAATAGAAGGGCCACTTTACACTATGGCCAAAGGCTGTTACTATGAAATTGTGTGGACCCTTCGAACTCACCTGAAGGATGTACCATGGAAAATTGGAATCGGATTTTGTGTGGTCATAGGCCTTTAACTATAGTGTAAATAGATATGAGATTGGGCTCTCAACCGCATGCTATTTTGTTACCATCCTACTCATGTGGGCCCCTTCACGCATTTAAGTTATTATTAATCAAGGGTTAGTGAAATTCTGAAGTGTCATGGTCTCCCGGTTTTGTGTTACACCCACCTCTTTGAGGTGGGTTTAATGCAAAATCTGGTAGACCATGAAACATTATTATCCATTGCATGCTATGTAGGAGTCCTTTGAGGTTGTTTCAGCCATTTTAACTTGGTTTATTAGGCCCTCAAGCTCTATTGTAAACTTCCTTTAAACATTCTAAGATGATCTGACAGTACGGACAGCTTTTGGAAAATGATGTTGCCCACTGAGGTTGATGTGCATATGACCACCAGAAAATCTAATTGTAGAACTTCTTTTAACATGTAAAAAGTGATCGCTTTCACATTATGCACACCTACAGGCAACACAAAATATTTCATTCTCATAGATCTAGATATTTATAATGAGAGGTCCAATGGAGCCATTCTGGATTATCACATTTGAATAACTTAGATTTGTCGTCCTCAGTGAATTATGCTGAGTCATCGGGTCAAGGTTGAAGCAATAATTTGGCCATGAATTTGGAACCAATGGTGGATTTCTGCTGCTAATATATCTTACAAGAAATGCACACCTGAAGGACATTTTTCTTAGAAGAATGTGTTACTTTCTTTGTGCAGGTATGTATTTGGAGATGTGCACCTGGGACAGAGCTGTCGACTAAGAGCCTCCTTTGAAAAGGACCACATTTCAAAATACTTTTGATTTTCTCAACAGGACATCTAGCTCAAGCTATGTTGAATAGGATAATGTCCTTCAGGCTTTCAATTTGGAGACTGAAGAATTAGAATGTGCCATTTTTACTTACACCAATCCTGCAGACATTTGTAATTGAACAAATTGAAGACACAAGTTACTCAGAAGTCCTTATTTTAACATTGTGTTGACAAATCTGAATTTAGGACGGGTGCTGTGTGATTGCCACGAACAACTGTTGGGAGAAGGGATTGATCTTCAATTACCCCACAACAGCCACATAAGCACATCCATACATTCATGTACTAGACACCGATAAGCTTTCAGTACATGAGTGGAAGTCTTTTACTTGCTTATTCAGCCACATGAAAGTATGACTTCTCTTACATTCATAAAGTTTTAGTTATGATGACACTGCACTTCTATGTCCAAATGCAGGCTGAATTGGTAAATTGTATCCTAGATCTTGTGTTGTGTCCCATGATGACTTTCCAGAGCTGTTCTTGCAAGCAGGCAACCAGCATTCTATGAATAGGGCCCCAATGTGATATGAGTTTGTGAAAAAATGGGGATACCTACTAGAAACGTAGAAGAAAAAAATCTTCTATTGGTCATTGGTTCATTTACCCATACACTTCAATCAAGGTAGAAGTGCCTAATTTTGTTACATACCCCAATTTTAGCATCTATTTTGGCCCCTTTATGCCTGGCTATCATCCACTAATAGGTTAGCACCCCATATAATTATTCTGGTCTTGTTAGAATTCGTGATGGTGTAAAGAGACTTCTGCTTGGAGTATTATGTTAAGGACCTATTAGGTCGTGTACACATTCCTTGGATAATCATGGTCATTGAAACTTAAGTGAAGGTTGCATTGGACAATTGAGACTATTAATGTAAGTTTTCTTGTGCTAACTACATTAAACATCTGATTAAGTACAGTCCATTGGAGAGGTGTGTGTTATGAGTGTTTTATCATTGGATGGCAAATGAGAAGGTGTCTTAGGGTTAGTTTCCATGTAGGTTGCTCACCCACCGGATTCTAGTGGAAATGTAGATTTCCACTAGAATTTGGTGGGTGAGCGGCCTACATGTAAACTAACCCTTACGGCACTTGGTGCTACATGACTAATGATGGGGACCACTCTAATGTAACATGTCACACTGATTGTAATGTGCTAGTCATATTTCTTTATTTTTCTTGATTAATCCATCGCTTTTGCATACCTCTAAGTTTTCCTTGGAACAAATTGTTGTAATTGTAGTACTTACTAGAGTTTTAATGAATGTAAGGTATATGAAGACAAAAGAATGCGTAGCGTACTAAGGAAAGGAGAGCGAGGATAACAAAATTACAAGGGAGGAGGAGAGTGAAGCATAATATAGACTACACTTGATTTTGTTAGACTAGAGTATACTAATGTAGTCGATCATTGTGAGTCCTTGAATGATGTTACACCTCTACTCAATTTATTTTCTTTTAATCTCTATTGATTGTAAGAGATAGTCGAGGAGGGTCCACAAAGGTGAATAATTAGAATTGTCGTTACAATCCTACTTGCTTTGTACATGACTATTATGGAAACACTTTGGAAGTTTGATCATGCAACACACTCTTGAACATACATCCAAACACCACAATCAACTCAAGTATCCATAAAATGGAAACTAGGTTATTGTGTACACCTGGAGCGGAGTGATGAACTCCTTTTTCCCCCGATTGCGTAGGTATTCTTCCACCATGTCCTGGTACACAAAGTCTCGATAATGCCGAGGGTGTTCCTCCCCATCGACCAACTCTGATGACATTGAGATCACAGTGAGCGCTCATAAAGTAGCCCACTGACAGTCTGGGCTCAGTAGTGTTCACAAGACTCCTATGTATAATGCTTCGAACTCTCTTGTTGCACCATGCCTGCACGGGTACAACCCACACTAAAATTTGTTGATTATGCATCCTAAACATGCAAGGTTATGATCATGGAGGTTGTAGGCTGTCAACAATTTTTGTTGGAGGACTTTTTGAGATTTTCCTACTTCATGGTGACTTTTATTCTCCAATAAGTATTAGTTCCCCTCTAACTTTGGGGTTTGCATCAAACCTTTTCAATGATGTTGATGTCATGATCTTTCAACAGCTTGAAAACCACAGTACCAAAAAACTAGACATAATCCTCATTGAACTAATCAAAACCACATATTCTCTAATACCCTCATCCAAATCCCCAATAAAAATTTGGTGATCCTGCCCACCCCTTCCTCCCTACAAATATCTAAACCTAGCCATTCAACTGTGATGCTCTTAACAACCAAGATTGGTTGGGCTTCACAAAACACGTAGAAACAATATATTGGAGGACTCTGCAAACCTTTCAAGAATGTTCCCTAAAATATGGCTCTACTCCCCAACCATCCAAGTATGTAGTGTTCATAGCCGATTTTGGCCTCCTGATGTTGACATGGTACATTTTGGTTGGTGTTGAGGATGGGTTCCTCAACACTGCTTTGACCTTCATTTAAAAATATGTGCGGAGATTCCTATAATTTTGCTTCCTACCTACCAAAATCCCTTATACCTATGATGTTAATAGTTACATTCATAAACATCTCGGCTGTCAATGGAGGCACTCTCTTAGATATTGATTCAATCTGACGACTCGCGGAAGGCCAACATCAGCTGTGTAAGGTAGTTGGTGGGACGAGCCCGGCTACCCTCTTTGGGAATTGTTTCGACCTACCAGTCTCAACAGCTTTGGACCCCAGATTCCCAAGAGTGTTGCCGGGTCGTTCCATCAGCTACCTTCCAGAATGCGAATAAAAAATATCCACCTTAAAAATTAATATCCAAGATTTTCTCACCTCCGCTCTCTTGCTAAACCAACTGGCTCTCAAAGTTTGCATCACTCAACTCTACACAAAATTGAAGTGGAACAATAATTACTTCAAATTATCCAACAAAATTCTCATCCAACTACTCAAAAACATATGTAGGCTATTACGCAACAGACAATGCCCTCATTCAGACCCCCAAGCACAAATCTGATGTCTCTGTCCATGGCCTCCTGAAAAACCAAGTCTTTAAATGATGCTCTCATATTTCACTCCTTCATCTCCCTATCTCAAGATTGTTCGATTGATTCCTAGAGCAACAAAGAATGTGACAAAGAGAGCTTTTTAGAGTTGTGAGAACTTGTGTTGTATACTTCCATGGATAAAGGACAAGGCAAAGCCCCGAGGGTGATTACCGGACATGACCATTTGAACGCCATCTCTTCAAGGCCCTTAGATGATACAGATCTAAGACTCAGATTGAGGACGGGACGATGAGGGCTATGCTCAAACGAAGTCATCATCTTCCCCAATCCTCGAACATCACCTCAGACATCAAATATTATGAAAGTGAATGGTGGGAAGAAGATGAGTTGATTGCTCACCTGGAGGCCATCGCCAACATTGACAACAAATGCATCGGGATGCGGGGGAATAGTGATCCAGTCGTTTCCGTTAAGAATCTGCAACCCAGGAATGGTGTCTTGCAGCAGGAGGGTGAAGATGTTGAAATCCGCATGCAACCCAAGCCCTGGAGTTTTCGAGGGCGTAGGGCACAGCGGATAGTAATTCATGCGCATAGTGGAGGTGTCGATAGGGTTCTTTGCAAAGTGTTGCGAGAAGGTTATGGCGCTAAGTCCAAGCCCCTGGGCCAAGAACTCGAGCAATTTGTTCGTATTGCGGATGAAATCCTCGATCACACCACTAACAAAATTTGCAACAAACTCGGAAATCAGTGGGAGGTTAGCAATTGTGGTGAAGCACGACGATTGTGTTGCCCGATGAACTCGATCACGCCGCTAACAAATTTTACAAAAGCCTAAAGAATCAATGGGAGGTTAGCAACCGCGATGGATCATGAAAATTGTCATTCAAGTTGCGGAATCAGAGTTAAGATGCAGAAGTTATAAAACGTCAAAGTGGTTATTCTTCTTCTCTTTAAGTGATCACAAATAACGGCCCTCCCAATTGTGATGTTAACTCTAGAATGGTTATCATATTCTGAGCAGAGAATCCCCTCATCGTAACACGTGTCTTTTGTGTCTGTCCATAATTACGAGCTTTGCTATAAGTTACACCACTTGTCCAATTCAGAAGAGTGACCACTTACGCAACATACGAATCACGATCCTCCCTGCCAAATTGCAAAACGGCAAGAAATGAGGTGCGAAGATGATTGGCCTCACCACAGGTTCTCGAATTCGGCGCCTTCAAGGCCAAGCCTCCGACGTGCTCCCTGACTTTATTCACCGGGGTGCACTCCGTGCTGAAGGCCTCCATCCAAGCGTTAGGGAAATAAGTGCGCCCTTTCACCATGCCATAACCGAAGAAGTTCGTGGCCTCGCAACAGGTGGCTCTTTCTTTTTGCGCGTGCGGAAGCGCGAAGAGTGCGTGCGCATGGACTCGGATGCTGTCCAGAAGCTCAACTGGAATGCCGTGGTTCCGAACCCCCACTCCCCGCACGCGCTGGCCACGGCTTTCGCCACGACGTCGTCCGGCTGGTCATGTTCACACTGGGAACATCCTTCGCCAAAGGCTGCTCCTCCCTGTTCGAGGGCAAGGGTTCCGATGCAGTCATGAAATCCGACATCGTTTTCGTTTTTAGCAACCCCGAGTTGTCGATTATTTTTTGCGGATCACTTGCAGCCTGCACCGTAGGACTCATAGTGTCCTGCAGCTAAGAAGTTCACAACAACTCTTTAATTCAAGTATAGTACCGCCAAATCACGATTAAATTTGATGCAGTGATAAAATGGTGAAGCACAATTGCAATGAACTAGCAGGCGGAAAAGATGTAGACGACAAGAACAATTGAAGGGGAAGCAGTACGACTAGAAACTTAGAAATTTTAGTTTAGTTGTTCTGTACCTGTCAGCCTAGGAAAGCAAGATTCCAAGAAAAGTACAGCCAAATCATTACCAAATTGAAGGCAGTACCAAAATGGTGAAGCACAATGGAGCTGACAAGAGATGTAAAAAAACAACAAGCGGTTATGATAAGGGTGAAGCGTCCCTCATTCACGCCTACGGAGGGTTGGCGTCATCTTTGACGACGACGACGACAACAACAACAACAATCGAAGGCGCAGTGGTAGGATCAAAGAGTCAATGAGATATGAGGAGAAATGTGAGATTGCTGTTTATTGTTCTATTCCTTTGAGCCTAGGAAAGGAAGAATGGCGTACGAAGAGCGAAAATCAGCTACAAGAAGTTCACGACTCTTAAATTCAAGAAGAACAGTGTCGAAACGGTGACTCAAGATTCAAATAAGAACAAAGAGAAACTCATGTGCTAATTCTCTCATGACTTCAGCTTTCAGAGCCAGAATGACAGGGACAGCAGTAGGATCAAAGAGTTGAAAGATATAGGACAAGAAATGAGATTGCTGCTCAGGAGTTCTGGTACTTTTGAGTCTAGGAAATGAAGAATAGCGTCACGGTACGAAGAGTGAATGAACCACACAACCGTTACACATTCAAAACAGAAGGCGACAAAACAAAGCTAGCCGACAACAATAAGGTTATATACAGTCGACCCTCGATAAATGTTACACTTATAAACGTTAACTCATTATATTTGTTAACAAAATCGTACTCCCCTCATATTGCTAACTAGAATGTTAACTATGTTAAATGTTAACAATAACTTACTCTCCTCTTTGTTAATTTGCCACTTATAAATGTTAACCTACGAAATACATCCAATACTGTGTGATGACATCCATTACATTGACTCACAACCTTCAAAGTGGCAAAAGTCACCAAATTTGACTTTTGTTTCATAAAAATAAAAGATTGATTTGATACACATATTTTATATATGATAATTTTGCAAAACCCTCCCTCCATAATTGTAATGAATTTATATTTGTTAAGCATTCAAAAAGCTCCCTTTATAACTGTTACAATGTTAACTCACTATAAATGTTAGGAAAATTTTACTCCAGAGCCTAACATTTATAGAGGGTGGACTGTAATCATCGGTTACCTACTGCTCGCAACAAGGGATCCTGAACGAGATAAGGCAGCAATTAATCAGACTTACAAAACGCACAATTGAATACAAGAATTCTTTAATCGCACAAGAAGATGCCCTTGTGAGCTACTATTTGCTTGTAGAAAATCTCTTATTAAAACTGCAAGGGACAAATTGAAGTAAAAGAAGACATTTGAGATTGTGCTGTACCTAAGTGGTGCATCACCTTGTGGAAAGATTTGGAAGGAAATGTCTCACTCCAGTACTCCCAGCTTGACATGTATATAAATTTCAGGCAGCAAAAGACCGGTAACGGAGACTTCCGATTCGGTTTAAGGTTCAACTCCTCACATGCATTCTGAATCGAAGAGGACCAAAATAACTTCATTGCAAGTAGTGAACTTTTGACTTTTTTCAGAAACCTCATAGAGCAGACAGACCCATTTCCAACATCCTCCCCAATCTTAATACATAGAGCCCCCTACAGCCGTGAATTTCAACACATGTAGCCGTCTCATTGGGCCTGACAAAATTGGTACTTAAAATGGCACAAATTTGGGTTCCTTCACAAGGACACTAATTGTACTCAAGTTTTCATCCCCTAGTTATTGGAAATAGGTTGACCTATGCTGTGAATATGGGTTGCGAGAGAATCTTTCCTTTGAAAATTTATAATAATTTCAAAACTTGAAAATGAAGTGAAAATGAATTGTTTAACGTTGTGATATCAATTTCCAAACTTATGAAAAATCACCCCAATATCATGCATGTACCATGCACTTACGCGAAATTGCTTAAGTTAATGGAAATAAGTCTGCCCACTCTAATGTTACAAACTCAACAAAAACCAAATCAATAAAAACCTTATAATGTTTACATAACTTCTGAACATGTTATCATGATGCTTGAAAACAACAATTTACTTAGAATTTACATATTTGGTCACATAATTATGAAAGATTGTGTACTTCTACTAAGAGTCTACCACTAAGAACATGCCTACAATTTTTAGCCATTTTCCAAGTCATAGAAATACTACCCCAGTCTAGAGATACTAGCCCAATTTTTGACAACCACCACATCTTGACAACATTTGATATAGTCTCTCCAAATTTTCTTAGATTATATTCTTAATGAAAATTTGATGTTGGAATTAGCTTCAAAGATCCCCAAATTAATTTAGTGGGACACATTTGCAATGAATTGATCACAAACCTAATACCAACTAAAATGAACCAATTGGGCCATTATGAGACAATCCGTACCTTGGGAACGTAGTTCACGAGCAAAATCCCGTGAAAATGACTTCATTGACAATGTTTAGAACAACAAGAAGGTCATCAAGATAGAAAAACACATTGTTTCAAACATATTGGTTGATTCATATATTAAGCTACAATGGCACATTCCCTACATTAGATTGAGCGGACCAATAAACTCATTTTAGTTGATAAGGCCATCTATGCAAGACATATACTATTAATCTAGATGAATGAGAGGTACACTCATGCCATGTAGCAATTTTCTCTCATTTTGAAATTATGTAGGGCATTTTTTATGTGGGTCTATAGTGTGACATTCTTGCAAAAGACCTTGCATAATTTTGTGAAGGATTTCAGGAGAAAAAGCCTACTTTGCAGGGCAATTTTGCATTTGACAAGCATTGAGGACTTCAATATTATATGACATAACTTCTAAAAACCACATAAGAAAAGAAAAAACATTGGAAACAATCAAAAAACAAAAAGAACAGCATGTGTAGCACATGAGGTTTGCCACTCATGCTAGCAGATTGATTTGATGATTGGTTGGAACTCTTTGTTTCTTAGATTATGAAGAAGAATGAAATTTATGGTTGACATAATTAAGTCAATGTGTAGGTAATGACTTTGCATAATGGTTTATGACCTATCCAATAAGCTTTACTTATTTCTCATGGACATTATTGGTTCCACAAGAATTTTCTCCAATTGAGAATAAGTAACCACGATAGGTATATATTATAGGTATTACAAACACATGTCTTGTTATTATAGATCAGTTAGTAGCGGCTAATGTGGTCCACTTTATATATCTATAAGGGCCAAGTTCATTGCAATGAAATAGACATCAAGCTGTATTGAAATTTACCATTTTGGTTTTATAGGTGTGGACATGGGACACCCCCCCTTCCTGCCGTAAATATGAAGCTCAAAAAATGGGGGGTCCTATGACCATGCCACATGTATGACATGAAATGCAGACCCTTTGGAGGATAGCCTAGAGGTTGAATGAAAAGCTGATGAGCCTTATTGTGCAAATATGAGGAAGTAGGGAGAAAGTGCACATCACACACGTGTCTACCCCCTTGCATGGCAGTACCTTGAGGGTGAAAGCATCCTTAGGTGGAACATCCAAGAACGTCACACTCAAATTTCACTTGACAAGGTAAAGTTTATGAAACTTGTTTTCATTCTTCAGTGATTGTTTTTTCCATATTAAGACATGTTTGGTGCGATTAGGTTTAGGGTTTAACCATTTATATAACAAACTAACAAATCACCACATGTTTAGCACCTTGAAAGGGTTGTTAGCGAATAATTTCAAGAATGAACTTTAAATACTTAGAAATTCAAGAACCTTGTAGTAATGGAAAATAATATCAAACCTTTTTGGGATCATTTTTGCATAGTAGCCTCTGAATTTTACTGTACAACCTATTCATTATTTGCAAAAAAGAGTTGCCAAAGTAGTAGGTAGGCTCATTGGACCTCCAGGAACAAAACTTCCCGAGGGCAACACCATTAAGGACACCTACATTGACTGTTTTTGTATTTATTCTAATCTCAAAGGTACTTCTGGGCATTTTCTAGTGAACAAGTGGTCATTTGCAAGGAAAAAACAAGGTGAGGATGCAAAGTGCCCTCCATGTCAGACTATCAGGAATCATAGGAACGACATAGGAAACCATCATGCCAAACGCTCGGGGAGGTCACTCCCTCTTTAATTAATGCATACACGTGCGCTTAGAACCTATTTATCAGGGGGCTATTTACCTTGCAGAAAAGATTATAAGGTATGGTATTTTTCAAAATAAAGGTATATGCTTGTATTTTAATACACCCTATCAATAATTATAAATTTTTGGGGGAATCATTTTAAAATACCCTATTTTACTTATACTGCCAAAGAAAATTGGAAAGAAGATTGCAATTCAAACAACGCATTGAAATTTTCCCTCCTGGCACGTAGGTAGAGAACATTAACTCCACATTGGATACTTTGGTTTAGTAATGTTCAAGCCAACCAACTTACGAAGTCTTCCATCCGAGCTTTTTCAACAGAAAATTACCTCTTTTCATCCACTAGCACTGACCCTACCCTAGACCCGCTACCCCTAGTAATTGTTTCCATGCTATTTTACATGTACCGACTAGATAAAAGGGGCCATTATATGTGATGGTATTTTACATGTAAACATGTTTCATTATTTTAAAACCCCTATATTATATGTACGTTTTTTGAAAAATTTATCTATAATGAATATATTAGACCCTATTTTTTATCGCACGTTGTTTCTACGATTTTCGCTAGTGACCTCCCCGAGGCCAAACGTTCCTACTTCCTTAATGATAACTGACACTTATCATTTTTTCGCCTTTAGACTGTTGGATTGAAGTTTCTTTTTCTCTAAGTCACTAGATCAAATTTGAGCCGATAAGGTGGAGTTAGAGACGCAAATTCCAACTTCGAAAAAAACTATGATGGACTTCCACCTTCCATTTCCTGGACATTATCCTGGGTGGTTTCTAGTGGACCCACCCAAGGATACTTCCACCCTTGAGAGCTTGCAAGGCCATGAGTGTGTTGCATGCGACTTGTATGGTGGTAAGGCATGTGACTCTATTGCGTACAAGTTTTGCTGTTGGATTGAATCGTGAATGATATCATCCAACTAATCTAGCGATTGTGAATCACCAATATTGTTATTTGAAGTTTTACAATTGGAGTTGAGATGACAGTCACGGGCCTTCAAGTGTAGTGTAAATACATGCAAGATCGGGCTCTCAACCAATTGCTATTTCATTATCATCCTACTCATGTGGACACTTAGATGTATTAAGTTTTAATAGTTCAAAGATTGTGAGATTTTGAAGTGTTTGTTATCTTGGTTTTGTGTTACACCCACCTTTTGAAGTGGGCTTGACATAAAATCTGATAGAGCATGAAACATTATCCATTGCATGTCGTGTAGGACTCTATGTAGGAATTTCATTCATTCAAAGTTCCTTGTTCCTTAGTCCCTGATCAAGTTCCAATGTAAAGTACCCTTAAGTATGCCCAGGTTGTTTGAAAGTGTGGGCAGTTTCTGGCACATATTGTTGCCTACCAAAGTCAATGTGCATCTGATGTAAAACTTCTCTAAACAATACAATAATAATTATCTTTACATTACCCACACCAATATGCAAAATAAAATACATCATTCTCATAAATCCAGTATTTATATTCTAAGTGAGAGGTCCAACAAAGCTATTCTGGATATCACATTTGAATGCCTAAGGTTTGTCTTCCTCATGATTGAATGCCTAAGGTTTGTTCTCCAGATTAAGGTATCATCGATTGTTGGTGTTAGAGGATTAGATTGTGTTAAAGATAGAGCATTAGGTTGCTCATAGTCTTAGGATTGTGATTGAAAGGATAAAGTTCGAATAAACCCATATGGCTTGTGGGAAGTGGGGAGTTGAAATATCCCATATTCATTGTGTGAACCAAGGAGGGAAAATACAATAAAAGGCAAGGCAAGGAGTGAGGATGACTATCTCACTCCAAGCATTGTTCATATGCCTTTGTGTATATGTATTTGCTTTTGCAATCTGATATTGAGTTCTATTGTGCTTCAATATCGACAATGAAGTATTTGTGGAGCCATGATGACTATTTCCAAAGCTCCATTTATAAAAATTACTTACATAAGGTGTTCGTATGTAGAAGACTCATCATTGTTTGTTGAGATCTCATTGTTATTTCCCCTGTAAAATTGAAACGCTTTGGAAAAAGTAGATGTGAGTCTGTACTCACAGTTCTCGAATAAAACTCGAGAATAATTTACTAAATTTTGGTCAGCTTACACCTCAGTTTTGTTCATATGTGAGTTGAAATGTTGTAAAATTTCACTATTCTTGTCCAATTTCTACAAATTAGTGTCACCTATTGAATTCTCATCTTCAGTATGAAAGAGAATGTGGGGTGAACATCTTATTTGACCACCAAAGAACGCATGTTGAAGTTCAATTTTGGACTTACATGCATCACCAAGCTTGTTCTACGTCTCCACACATAAAATCAAGCTTGTATAGTTGCACTAACAAAAAAATAATAGAAGACTGTAGGTAGGTTTCAATGGTAACTTACTTGAATGCAGTGACTATAATTGAAGCACAATAGAACTAAAGATTAGATTGCACAAGCAAATACACATACTCAAAGGCATATGAACAATGCTTAGTGTAATTAGGGTTTTTGCTATCACTTAATTATTTACGCAAAAACAACCCAAGGAACTAGATCACAAGGAAGACTGAACTAGTGTCTATAAGGGTTAATGTCACATTGAATTAAGGATTACAATAACAATCTAGGCCTTTTACTCCCTTGTTCCTTCTTTACTATGCTTAATTTCCACTCTTATGATTCCTTGTGCTTCTTCCATTGTGGGTGATTCCGTCCTATCTTTGGGAATTCTCTATTACTCTAATGTCTTGACTTAATTTAGTCGTGAAGTTCAAAAGCTCAATGGCTAATTGTCAGGACAAAGTCCGGGGTAATGTCTTTTGAATGCCACATCATCTTTAAATGTCATGAATTATGCTTTGCAATAATCTCAAACTTAATTCCTCTTAGTTTAACTTATAGTTATTTGGCCATTCTTCCAAGACTGTAATCACTATCTTCATCTTCAGCTTATTTGATAACTTCTCACAGCAATTATCCGCTTGATTATGTAAAATCAATACATCAACAACTAAGCTATATCCATTAATTAAAGCCTTAGTCCACTTTAATCTCAAGTTGAATTGCCTTTGGTAATGTCGCGGACCTCTCCATGAGGAGTGCCCGAAACACCATGGGCACAAGGGGGACCCCGGAATGACATCCGGGACTTGTGGCGCCATTGGTAAGAGGGCCCAAGTGATCCTAGTGTGGATGAGGGCCCCGCTCCCACCCACGGAGACTAGGAGGCACGAGGGTAAGGCCATAAGGCCATAAGCTATGCGTAGCTTATGGCGTGCCAATTCTAGAATGCTCAAGAACACCTCAATCGGAGGTGTGAGCTAGGAGATATGGCAATTTGAGTGGGGCGTTGTCCTGGAACAGTGCCCTGGTACAACAGTGGCCTGGGAGTGGCTCCCGGGACTGCAAAGCTTTGAACTGGCATAACTTCCTCAATACTTGCCCGAATGGGGCAAGTGAGTAGTCCATCGACATTTACGTGAAACGTAGATGACGATGGAGTGGTCAATTGTTAGAATCAAAGATCATATGAAAAAATTATGGGGTTCTGAAGCTGCTGGGGGCTTCCAACCCGAGCGGCTAAAGGAAAATGTCTACTTGGCCCCAAGTGTTGGGAGAGAGACAAAAGGTTACTTGACGGTGGGGTAGGGGCCCTGCCTAGAGTCCTAGAGGCTTATATGGGTGAGGTGGTGTGGCCGAACCCACCCGAGGCCGAACGGCACGGCCTCCGTGGGCATTGGCCCAATGTGAGGGCATAGTTGCCTATTATGGCTCGGGTTGTTGTAGTGTTGCTCCGGCAATGCGATGATCAACATAAGATTGGACATCCATGGATGGAAGTCCACATCTTAGCAATGGTTACTGATTAAGGGATGAGTCCCGAATGAAAGAGTAGGAGGGTTGGTCCCCCTCCTATGGATTAAGAAGATCCATAGTAGTTAGTTTTTTGCTATCACTTAAAAACAACAACCCAGGGAACAAGGTCACAGGGAAGACTGAGCTAGTATCTATAAGGGTTAATGTCACATTGGATTAAGGATTACAATAACAATCTATGGCTTTTATTCCTTGGTTCCTTCATTACCCTGCTTACTCTCCACTCTTAGGGTTCCTTTGTGATATCTCCGTAGTGAGTGATTTCCGTCCTATCTTAGGAAATTCTCTATCACTCTATGTCTTTGACCTATTTCCGTCGTGAAGCTCAAAAGCTTGGCAAGTGGTCATTGACAATTTGTCAGGACCGTAGTCCGGATAATGTCTTTTTGTATGCCACATCGTCTTTAAATGTCATGAATTATGCTTTGCAATAATCTCAAATTAATTCATCTTAGTTTGACTTACAGTCCTTCGGCCATTCTTCCAAGAACTGTAATCACCATATCCATCTTCAACTTATCTGGCAACTTGTCAGCACAAACATCCACAAGATCATCTATAATCAATGCATCAACAATTTAGGCGATATTCCTTAATTAAGGCCTAATTACATTTTAAGTTCAAAAAGATTTGCCTCTGGTAATGTCTTACACTAATCAGGCAACTTTTCCTGCTTGAGATGGTAATGTCTTTTGCAGCTTATCGCCTGCTACTATGTATGTCTTTTGTCTGCAGTCATGTCATCAGCCTTACGCCAGGTAATGTCTCGTAACTATCTACGGCTATGTTCTCCCATACTGGCCTTTCTGCCTCCCTCTTAGTTACGACACCTGGTAAGCCTATAGCCTACGTTGTTCTTCTCTTCTAGACTCTACCTCATACGTCACTATCTCTCTCTCTACGACGCTCCTTCTTCTCTAGGGCTACTCGTCTCTCTTGGACGCTTCCCTCCACTACTCTCCTTCTCGTGTCGCAGATAGGCGATAGCCTTACGACCCAGGCGATAGTCCTTCTTTGTTGCTTCGTCTTTCTCTTACTCTAACAGGCGATGGCCTTCCTCTTACTATTTGCCCTTGCTGATCGGCAATCATCTCCTCATGGCCAGTGGCCTTTACTAACTTAACTCCAGGCTATTGCCCTCCAAGACACCTCTCTCAGGGCTATTGCCTTCTCCTTTATACACTCTCGATTACTCGCCTACACTTACCTCTCTCAGGCTAAGTGTTTTAAGATTATTGCCTACGACATTACGCTCACAATGCCTTCTCTCAGGCAACTCAACTTCGCTTTTGTTGGCCTGGATCTCAGACTCATTCTTGGTCTCTCAGTTCATTGGCCTCGCGCTAAAGACTACTTGCCTTCCTGACATTCAACTCTTCCTCTTTCACTCGGCTATTGCCCTTCTTCCTCGGCAATTAGCCTTTACTCTGATTTATATGCTAATGGCCATAATCTGACTGCGACCATTGCTAACTCCAAGACATTACTTCTGGACTCTCTGCCCTTATGGCAGATGATGTGTATATTTCAACGTTCACGACTATTG
The DNA here is from genome assembly GCA_964035585.1 of Polytrichum formosum. Taxonomy (NCBI): domain Eukaryota; kingdom Viridiplantae; phylum Streptophyta; class Polytrichopsida; order Polytrichales; family Polytrichaceae; genus Polytrichum; species Polytrichum formosum. Next base: position 28,064,248 of record OZ037940.1, on the reverse strand, counting down.
CCAAACAATCACATAAGACATTACTTATACTCAAACACAACAAGCAACAATCAAGATTCCATTCCAGAAATATCACGACAATTGCTCATAAACTGTTTACTTCTCTCAATCAAAATTCCAAATTGATAGAGAGTCCGACTCACTCGGCTCCCGACTCTACTTCTATGTCTGCCAGCCTCTTGCTTGGCGCTGTCTATTGCTAATCACTCAGCCTCAATCACTGAGAGCTTGAGCTTTCTCTAAGCCTATTGCTAAAATTGAGACTACGTCTGATTCTACAATTGAAAATAGCCTGGTTGGGCAATAGCCTGCCTTCCTCTTGTCAGCCGAGGAAGAAGAAGGTGGTTACAACCGCCTTGAAACGGCTATAGCCCTATGTTCACACTGTGAGCTAATTTCTTACTGCCTATTGCCGCCATTTCTTACTAAGTTAAAGTTTTTGAGCTTGACAGCTAGGCGATGGCCCAAAAAATGAGTTTACAGGTTGGTCCCCCTCCTATGGATTAAGAAGGTCCGCGGTATGGGGAGCTAACCATTCGCATGGCGGAATGCGAAGGGTTAGTGCTTGTGACCTTTGCTAGAGTTGGAAAAATGACCAAGATTGATTAGGGGAGCTAGCGAGGGCTGCGACAAGTAAAGTCTTACTCTAATCAGGCAACTTCTCCCGTTCGGGTTGGTATTTTTTTTACAACTTATAGCCTGCTGCTAAGTACGTTCATAGCCTGCATTCATACCATTAGCCTTACACCAGGTAAAATCAAGTAATTGCTTCGAGGCTATAATCTCTCAAAGTTTCCTCTCTCTCTCTAGAGACACATGTAAAGCCTATGGCCTAGTCCTTCCTTTCTCTCACAACTTTACCTCTCCTAGCGGGTCCCTATGCCATTTCCTCTCACACTTTGGCCAATCGCCCCTCTCAATCTTTATCGACGCTTTAACTTCCAAATGCCCATCTCAGGCTCTTTCTCTCTCGTTGCACATTGGGCGATCTCCTTGTTTTACAGGTTATGGCCTTTCTCAGGCGTCTTGGCTTCCTCTCATTTTAATAGGCGATCGCCTCTTCACGACCAATTGCCTTTGCTTGCCTCTCTCAGGCTAAATGTCTTAGTCTAAGATTATTGCCTCTTCGGATTAGTATTATAGCCTTATTCTAACCTTATTCTAATTTTATTTTTTCTCATGCCTCTTCCATTACATTTTTATTGACTACGAGCAATCTAATGTTCTACCTTCTATAGTCAACTCCTTCATCAACATCATCTCCAAAGTTGTGATCAAGTGTTCGCACGAAAGTGAAAAGTTCTCAAGAAAATCATCACAACATCTTCATTTTTTACGAGTATCTCCTAGCAAGCAAATTGATCTGCAAGTACCTTGACCTTGTTGATGTAGTCCAACAAGTCATCACATTTTCCCATGTGAATGACTTGCGGCAAACAAAGAAAATGATCTACAAGCTCCTCGACTCATGGATGTTGCAAAGGATCTTCCATGGCTCCACTAATCCTTTGCAACTCCTAATGTGCGTAACTTTGTTGTCCGCCAAGTTGTGCGCAATGATGGACATTGTCTTCTTGGCATGCATTTCGTAGTCTATCTTCACTTTCATATTAACGTTGGATGGTGGAGCATCTTCGGATTTGTCCACAATGCCTCAAATATCCATGAAAACCAACCCCAACTCTTCAAAGGTTGAAGTTTTCTCCATTGAATTTGTCAATGACTCTGCACCATCACCTTCAAGTGATGCCATCTTATGCTTAAAGTTTGGACATATACATTCTAATCATTCAAATCAAATATTTCTATACAATTATATTCACTCAATGGCTTCACAATCCTTAATTAAATCAAATCATGCCTTTTTGTTCTCAAATGTGTACCTTTGCACCCTCAATACACTCAAATTAGATCCTCTTGAACTCTAATGTGTATTTGTACCCTCAAACCATTCAAATAAGACCCTTCTCAATTCAAATATGTTTTTCCAACCTCAAACCACTCAAAGTAGGCATTTTTCAAATCAAATGTATTTTTGCACCCTCAAATCAATCATATAAGAAACAAGTCTATTTTTCCAGCCTCAAACCATTCAAATTATTATTTTTTCAACATAAATGTGCTTTTGCACATTCAAATCAGTCAAATCGTGTCTTCTTCAACTCAAATGCCTTCAATGCACTCAAATGTGAACAATTACTCTCCTCAACCTCAAATTAGGTCCTCTTAAATTCAAATAATCTTAATATCTTCAAATGTGGACAATTGGCACTCAACAACCTCAAATGAGGTCCTCTTCAACTCAAATGACCTTAATACCCTCAAATGTGCATAGTTGCACTCAATCAATTCAAATGATCTCCAAATCACTCAAATATAAACAAATACAATCAACCAACTCAAATCACCATTCAATTGTATCAAATATGCATTCAAGCATTACAAACACTCAAATCAACACTTACAACCTCCAAATATGCACTTATACACCTTCTAGAACTTGCGTGAGTGGGTTCATAACCTACTGAAGCATAATAAAGCTAGATATTAGATTGCACAAACAAATACACGTACATAACAATATATGAATAAGGTTTGGAGTGAGATGGTTACCTCCACCCCTTGCCTTGCCCTTTATTGCATTTTTTCTCATTGGTTTATATAATGCATATGGGATATCTCAAGTCTCACTTCCCACAAACCATATGGGTTTATTCAAACCTTATTCATTTGTAAAACTCTAACCTTTACTATTTGATGACTACAAGCAACCTAATGCTCTACCTTCAACTATGACATTTGTATTTACTCCTTGAACTATGGCTTTGCCTACTATATGTCTTGGATCATCTTTTCATAATTTGAGTAATGGAATTCATTGTTTGTTATGTTACCTATGTGTGTATCAAATGTGTATTATTTGGGAAGTCTCGGCTACTTCTACTATGATTAATTTAATTTGTTCTCAATATTTGGTTGTGAGTCACGACCTAGTGAATTCTGATATTTAGAGCAAGGGGAAAGTTGCACTATTTGGAATGTGCAGAATATGTGAAGAATATGTGAAGAATATGTGCAGAATATTCTTGTATCACAATTTGTTGTGTATAATTCATTGAGAGAACATATAAGTATTGTAGTATCTGGCAAGATTATATGAAATGTTAACTACGTCGACGATTATGCCATGAAATAAATCTTGTTAAAATGTCTGCACAAAGATACCATTTTTATGAATAAATACTTGCGGACGAAAAAATTTGTCATCTAAGTGTCAACTCATCTAATTACATTTATGACATGTGCTTGTTTTTTTTGTTTCTTTTTTCTTCCCCAAACTTGTAAGTTTCCTCATTAAGAACACAAAATGGCCAAATATGGCAAGTCCTCCGGCACTGGTCCCCTAGAACTACGATATTGTGCACAAATTTACAAATGGTATCTCACATTTTACGTCAACAATACATGTATTATTGCAATGGCATGGCCACGTGATCCTAGTAATGTCAGCATATTTTGCATGCCTTTACTTTTTCCTCGAAACACATAATCATAATCATAGAACATACTTGAACTTCAATAAGCTCATTATATACGAGGGCACATTGCATATGGTAGATAGGGAGGACGGAAGAGACAAGAGGAAAGAATCATACGAGGGAGTGCAAGAAGAGGTAGAGCAGAATAGATTTTATTTGTTCCAGTTAGAAGATATGTAGTCAATCATCTTTCCAATGGTGTGGCACTTTTTTGGAGAAAAAATCTCCCTACTACTTTGTGAAGTATTGTCAAAGAGGGTCCACATAGGTGAATAATTACAACTGTCGTTACAATCCTACATGCTATGCATGACTACTATCTTGGAAGTTTGATCATGCATCACACACTTAAAGATACATCCAAACACCACCATCGACTCAAGTATCCATCAAACGGAAACTAGACTATTGTATACGGCTGGAGTGGAGGGATGAATTCTTTCTTCCCTCGATTGCTGAAGTATCGTTCCACCATGTCCTTGTACACAAAATCTCGATAATGCCGAGGGTGCTCCTCCCCATCGACTAGCTCCGATGGGGCTGAGATCACTGTGTCCGGGGGAGCGCTCAAAAAGTAGCCCACTGACAATCTGGACTCGGTAGTGTTCACAAGACTCCTATGTACTATACTTCGCACTCTGTTGTTGCACCACGCCTACATGATACAACCACACACTGAATTTCATGAATTATGCATCGTAAACATGCATGGCTATGATCATGGACATTGTAGGCCATCAACAATGTTGGGTAAAAGATCTCTTGAAATTTTTCTACTTCATGATGATTTTATTTCTCCAATGATTAGGTATTTAAGTTCCCAAATAACATTGGGGTTTACAGCAAATCTTTCCAGTGACATCGATGTCACGATCTTCCAGTGACACTGTTGCCTTGATCCTTCAATAACTCCATACCCACATGATCAAAAACTAACAGAATTCTCATCCAACTAGTGAAAAGCATCTGTAGGCTGGCACATAATACAGTCAAGACTCTATAAGTGTTACCCCTATAAGCGTTATAATTTCATATATGTTAAGAAAATTATACTCCCCTACAAAAACACAATTGGTAAGACTAGTGAGTGTTATGTGTTAAGAGTTATAACATGCTCTACTCCCTTCTTTGTTAATTGCACCTCTATAAGTGTTAATTTTGAGAAAATCAAGGTAATCATATATGAGAGTATACATTTTAAACATGTAATCACATTTATCCCATATTCTTTGCGAACAATTCAAAATTGTTGGAGGCACACGGGTGTTCTTTCGATCTCTATTGAGAGAGATAGAGGAAGCTAGGCACTTGGTAGAGGTTGATGAAGTTGCTACTCTACTTCATCAACTGACGTTGTTGTCATCTGATAGTGAGGTGGGTGACATGATGAATGCTCATGAATACCTCGACTATGAGATGGAGTTTGATGTAAACAACCCCTATGAACCTACCGATGAGGAGTTTTTGGATATGTATTCCTCAAAACATCAAGAAATTGATGTTGATGAGGTTATGGTTGATGTGGTAGAAGAAGTTGTAGGATTTATTGTTGCTCAGCATTCTCTAGAGACTTTGAAGAAATACTTTGAACAAAGACCAAATGATGCCCTATCACACATCAGGAGCATTCAAGGACTCCAGAAGGAAGTTTCATCTCATCATTTGGAAGCTTCTCGTCATACTACTATAGACTCTTTCTTTCGATTAGTTTAGTTGGAAGAATCTTGTCAAGTTATTATTATATAGATTATTTCTTTCAATTAGTTTAGTTGAATTATGTATTATCATTTGTACTTTTATTTTTTATTTTTATAAAATGTTATGTTCTTCATTTTCGGAAATTTTAAGTGCTATTTCTATAAATGTTATTAATCATCGGTATGAATTCTGTAAATGTTACTTGTTATAATTCTATATATGTTATTTTTTTGCTACTCCCGACATGTAACATTTATAGAGTCTTGACTGTACCCCCAATATCCTTATCCAGATCCCAACGACAAATTTAGTGTCTCTAAGTCCACTGACTCCACTCACCAACAGATATTGAAATCTACAACAACCCTCTCGAATGACACCACTACCATGATAATCTCCAACATCTCAAAATCTTGGTATTAAAAAACTAGACAATTTTTTTACAATACTGGCAACACAATCACCCGAGCTCTCAACATCTGCATCTTTCATTGTAACCATCATAGACTCCTGTAGTAGATACGCGAGGGGCAAAAGCACAAATTGAGAATAAAAAATTCTTCCAAATGTTTTTGGAAGCACGAAACAAAAAATGCAGCATAGGAATGAGTAAGTGACTTCCGGGCGCATGAACTGCAAGTTCAGGGAATCCATGACCTGAGATGGAAGACTGTATTGCGGAATTAGCTGTCTAGGTGAGACCAGTCAACAGGCACATGAATCAATTAGGGACTAGGTAACCCCGAGGGCCAGGAGGGCCGAGGGTGGTTACCAAACATAATCATTTGAACTCCGTCTCCTTTAGGTCCGCCAATCATGGAGATCGAAAGACTTAGATTGAGGGTCAGGGACAATGAGGACTATGCTCTAAGGAAATCATACTCTTCCTAATCCTGGAACACCGCCTCAGACACCAAATGATTATGAAACTGAATGGCAGGAAGAAAGATGAGTTACTCGCCTGGAGGCCATCGCCGACATTGACGACAAATGCATCAGGGTGCGGAGGAATGGTAATCCAGTTGTTTCCCTTCAGAATCTGCAACCCGGGAACAGTGTCTTGCAGCAAGAGGGTGAAGATGTTGAAATCCACGTGCGGCCCAATCCCTTGAGTTTTCGAGGGGGTCGGGCACGGTGGGTAGTAATTCATGCGCATGAAGGAGGTGTCGATAGGATTCTTTGCAAAGTGCTGCGAGAAGGTTGTGGCGCTAAGTCCAAGCCCCTGAGCAAGAAACTCAGTGAGCCGTAGCCCCAATTTGTTCGTGTTGCGGATGAACTCCTCGATAACATCACTAACAAAAATTGCAATAAAGCATAGCAAATGCCTCAGAAATCAGTGTGAGTACACCACACACTTCTAAATGAACATATGATCAACATTGATTTCATAATGATTGAATCACCTCGAACTACAACACTGAATCAAGACTTACCAAACCTAGGGTTGTAACATTAGCCCTTTGTTCTATAGATTTACAATTGCAAGATCTACAACCAGACGTTGAGTTAGCACTGAAAATATATTAATCCCTGACATAAAGAAACAAAACGTTGGTGACTTGCATTTTGAGATGTTAGGTACATGGCCCTATTGCGGACACTTCCAACTCACAGTATTTGAGCACATAGTCCAATATTTTGATCACACTCTTATTTGTGTTTAACCACAACCACAACCACCTCAGTAGTATAAATGACCCTTGAGATGCAAAGATGATTGGCCTCACCACAAGTTCTCGAATTCGGCGCCTTCAAGGCCAAGCCTTCCGACGTGTTCCCTAACTTTATTCACCGGGGTGCACTCCGTGTTGAAGGCCTCCATCCAAGCGTTAGGGAAATAGGTGCGCCCTTTCACCATGCCATAACCGAAGAAGTTCGTGGCCTCGCAACAGGTGGCTCTTTCTTTTTGCGCGTGCGGAAGCGCGAAGAGTGCATGCGCATGGACTCGGATGCTCTCCAGAAGCTCAACCGGAATGCCGTGGTTCCGAACCTGAAAGAACCCCCACTCCCTGCACGCGCTAGCCACGACTTTCGCCACGACGTCGTCCGGTTGGGTCATGTCCACAATGGGAACCTCCTTCGCCAAAGGCTGTTCCTCCCTGTTCGAGGGCAAGGGTTCCGATGCAGTCACGAAATCCGACATCGTTTTCGTTTTCAACAACCCCGAGTTGTCGATTATTTTTTGCGGATCACTCGCAGCCTGGACCGTAGGACTCATAGTGTCTTGCAGCTAAGAAGTTCACAAAAACTCCTTAATTCAAATATAGTACTGCCAAAACACGATTAAATTTGGTGCAGTGATAAAATGGTGAAGCACAATTGCGATGACCTAGCAGACGGAAAGAGATGTAAATGACAAGAACAATTGAAGGGGAAGCAGTGCGATTAGAAACTTAGAGAGATAAGAGAAGAAATGTGAAATTGTTGCTTAATTGTTCTTATCATCCTTTAAGCCTACGATATGAAGGATGGCGCATGACATTCACCTACAAGAAGTTCAGAACGACTCCTCAATTCAAGAAAGAGTAGTGCCGCCAAAATACAACCAAGTTCAAGATAGTAACAAAACGGTGAAGCAACAATTGAATTAACCTAGCAGACGCAAAAGATGTAAACAACGACAACAATCAAAGGGGCAGCAAAGGATCAAAGACTGGAAGCGATAGAAGAAGAATTGTGAGATTAACTTTTAGTAGTTCTGTTCCTTTGAGCCTAGAAAAGGAAGAATGGCGCACGAAAAGAGAAATTTTCAGTTACAACTTTCAAGAAGTACACAACGACTCTTCGATTCGAGAAGAGTAGTGCCGCCAAAGTACAACCAAATTCAAGGCAGTAACAAAAAGGTGAAGCACTCTTGAGCCGATGACGACGACAACAGCAATCGCAGGGGTAGCAGTGCGATCAAAGATACAATGAAATAGGAGAAGAAATGGGAGATTGTTGCTTAGCTGTTCTATTCCTTTGTTCCTGAAAGGAAGATTTCAAGAAAAATAGAACTACCAGATTACGACCAAATTCAAGGCAGTAACAAAACGGTGAAACACAAATTAGGATAATCTAGCGGACGGAAAAGAATCAAACAACAAAAGGAGAAACTTATGTGCGAATTTTCACAGGCTAGCAGCATCCACAGCCAGAATGAGAGGAGCAGCAATAGGATCAAAGACTTGAAAGAGATAAAAGAAGAAATGTAAGATCACTGCTCAATTGTTTTGTTACCTTTGAGCCTAGGAAATGAAGAATGGCGCGCGAAGAGCGAACTGAAGCAACTGACCAAGCAACACAACCGTCACACATTCACAACAGAAGGGGAAACCAATAAAACTAGACGACAACATTCGATAAGGTTATATAATCATCGGTTTACTTCTCACAACGCGGGATCCTGAACGAGGCAAGGCAGCTATGGGTCAGCACAACAGACACAATCGATTACAAGAAAAAAATTTATCGCAGAGGTAGATTCCGATATGAGCTTCCTGTGTCCCTGAAGTGTTATGGAATTAGAGGTAGGTTTGGTACTTCCAGTAGCTGAGTATGTGCATGACATTTAAGCAGAAAACAGACGATCAAGGAGACTTTCGAAAATCACACCAGCCAAATCTTATAACATCCACAACGACAACAACAATAAGGAGAAATCCGATCACTTACTCCTACTTTTGCTTGTACTTAACTCTCTTGATAAAACTGAAAGGCCAGGACTCCCGCACAATAATTCAATAACAAGAATGGTTCCTTCAATTTGCAGAAGAAGATGGCGATGTGAACTACGTGTTGCTTGAAGGTGTTGCATCAGCACTGTGCGCAAAGAAGGGAATGGAAGGAAATGTCTTGCTCTTACCACTTCCAGACAGCGGTACCGGAGACTTCCGAAAACGACACAAGCATAGCAAAAGAAACTTTATAAACATGTGTTACCCGTGTTATGATTTGCTGGGCTTTATATAGTTGGCAAGAAAACATTTGCAATGGGAAGGGCATTCCCTACAGCCCGGTGCATTCCAATGACATGTGAGCCTTCCCATGCGGAGCCATATGAGAAACGAGGCCCATTTTTTAGCTTGAATGTTCAATTGACGAGTTATTAAAAAAATTTGGAACAATAGACACTAAGATGAACAAAGTTAAGGCTTTGGCCCTGATGGATTGATTGATGATTGGTTGGAAAATTGTGTCTCTTAGTTTTAAGAGATTTCTGCAAATAAGTGACATATAAAACCACGTTTGGTTTTCTTACTTTGTTAATGTACGTCCATGTTAATTATTACTAAAGCACAATATCCTCATTTGGAGGGCGGACATCAAGTACCCCTACGAACTATGGGGGGTGTCAGAATCGGGCCGGGGCAGGCCTCCACCGAAATTTCTGAACCCGACCGAAACCTGCTGCCCGCCCCGCCCAACTTCGAGAAAAACATTGCCCTTACATTCTTGAAGGCCGCTTGACTACAAATCCCATATTGAGTGCACTTCACCTTCAAGGTCCAAAATCCAATATATATGTTCACTTCCATTGAGTAAATAAGCAATTGATTGGGATTTCATTATCAAAGTGAAACCGTCAATCAAGCATGTAATTAACTTGGAAGTAAGAAATATTACAAAACCCTCACTAGCATTGAGGTTATAATTTTGTGACTTACAATTTGAAATTGTCTTTGTCATTCTAAAATGACACTTAAATTTAGTGTGCTGATTTAGTATGTATATTTTATAATACTTTAGGTAATGCCGTCTATTTTCACAAGTATTCACACGCATAGAATTAATTCACTGGAATTTAATTCCAAAAATTGATTATTAGAATTAATTCACTGGAATTTAATTCCATAATTTGATTATTACAATTAATTCACTGGAATTCAATTCCAGAATTTGATTATTAATTCACTGGAATTCAATTCCAGAATTTGATTATTAATTCACTGGAATTCAATTCCAGAATTTGATTATTAATTCACTGGAATTCAATTCCAGAATTTGATTATTAATTCACTGGAATTCAATTCCAGAATTTGATTATTAATTCACTGGAATTCAATTCCAGAATTTGATTATTAATTCACTGGAATTCAATTCCAGAATTTGATTATTAATTCACTGGAATTCAATTCCAGAATTTGATTATTAATTCACTGGAATTCAATTCCAGAAATTAATTATTAGAATTGATTCACTGGAATTCAATTCCAGAAATTAATTATTATAATTAATTCACTGGAATTAAATTCCAGAAATTAATTACTATAATTAATTAGAATTAACTCACTGGAATTAATTCCAGAAATTAATTATTAGATTTTATTCACTGGAATTAATTAATTACAGTAAGTACATTTTATAATCGATTAGGTTTACTTAATTTGGTAAGGATACATTCTGATTTATTTGGGATTAATCAAGATTAATTATACTTATTTATATTTAATCACACTTAATTAGTTTGAATGCGTATGAATACTTGTGAAAGTAGATGGCATTACCTAAAATATTATAAAATGTACATACTAAATCAGCACACTAAATTTAAGTGTCATTTTAGAATGACAAAGACAATTTCAAATTGTAAGTCACAAAAATTATAACCTCAGTGCTAGTGAGGGTTTTGTAATATTTCTTACTTCCAAGTTAATTAAATGTTTATTGATGGTTTCACTTTGATAATGAAATCCCAATCAATTGCTTATAGGTGCAAGCACGGTAAAGTGGACAGCTCTTGATCCTTGCTCAGGTTTAAGTGAAAGTGATCCAAAACAATATACTAACTTTGAATTTTATGAAATAAAAATTCATAAACATTTAGAAAACATATGAATCTACAAAGCCAAGCAATTTATGTTCACAAAAAACAATTTCAAACAACGTATATGTATTTTAGAAGACGGTGCAAGTGGTGGTGCAAGTGGGTGTCATTGAAAAGATAATTGTCAAAAACTTGTTTAAAATACAATTACATTACATTAAATTGATGAATTTTTGAAAAAAAAATTACAATGATCTCAAGTTTATAATGAATTCAAGGAATATGAAAAGAAATTCCAAGTTCACAATATTTAAGGTCATGAAATTTACGTTCAAAACTATATTTAGTCAGTTGCTTTTACGCGTCACTTTTGATGATAGGTTTTGAAGATCTCATATTGATATTCTATATTTGAGTACCTAACTTAACAATAGAGGTCATCATGAAAAATAATCTATTTTAAACAACATTTTGCTACTACTTATAGGCGTTTGACCAAGAAAATCATGGCTTTCATATACCGGAGCACTTTTTTGGTCCACTTTACTATGCTTGCACCCATTTACTCAATGGAAGTGAACATATATATTGGATTTTGGACCTTGAAGGTGAAGTGCACTCAATATGGGATTTGTAGTCAAGCGGCCTTCAAGAATGCAAGGGCAATGTTTTTTTCGAAGTTGGGCGGGGCGGGCAGCAGTTTTCGGTCGGGTTCAGAAATTTCGTTGGAGGTTGCCCCGGCCCGAAATTGATAGCCACCATAGTTCGTAGGGGGGAACTTAATGTCTGCCCATTTGGAGGGGCGGGCATTATGCCAACGGTTCTTTATCCACAATGCCCACCATACAAGGAAAAACATGCATGCTTTATTTAGTGTAATGCACTTCGGGTTGGTCATTGTGGGAGTTTAGCCACTACGCTCAATGCATTACCTTGTACATCATATGGTGTTTTGTAGACAATGAATATTGATTTATGATATGTCAAGTAAGCTTCAGCTAATCATGGTGGACAATTGTTCATTCCAAAACAAAATTTCAATGGTTGAGAGTTGGGATTTACAAATCAAAAGATTGACGATTCTTTACATGGACAACTTTGCCCATGGAATTGAGGTGACCAAAAAGTTTAGATTTTGAAAATATATTTGGTTTTACTTAAATATGAGAGACTCTCCTTAAATGGTCACATAGAGCTTCCAATTATATTGATGGCTATATTCGTTAATTTGGGACTTTTTCAACATTTTGAGACAGTTACAAATATAAGAACATGGATAAAATCACGCAGATATTGGAGAATGTTGTAAGATGCAAATACTTTGAAGCGGGTATTCATACCAAGAACCCAATTAAGAACTCATATCAAGATGGTTTGGGTAGGACGACCCAAACATTAGACCATGTTGTTGTGGTCCATATATTAATTCGAGACAAGAGAAAGTCTCAAATTAACGAATATAGTGATATTGACTATAAAACCTACAATAGTGTCATATTATGAGCATAGAGTCTCTATCTCATTGTAACATGAGTTTTTTTGGTCTTTGTTCTTACCTACAAGCCTATTTATCTACCACTCAAATAGAGGATAAAATTTCGTGACACCTACCATGTGGAAGGGTGAAAACACACGAAATTATTATATACCCCATTGATAAATATTTTAGCCTAAATTATCTTTCATTTGAGGTCAAAGTCGTTGATTTTTTTTTGTAGAAAATTCCAATTAAAATGAATCAACAACAAACTTGAGAAGATCAAGTTTTCACCGCAGCCCCGCATGGTATGTAGGTGTTGTTTAGGTAACGAAATAATTAACCATAATAAAATAAAAATAGCATCAATGTTTTTTATTTACATTGACATGACTGGAAGCTTGCTCCTCCTTACTTTGATCCCATTTCACTGGGCTTCAATGTAGGAGTACAAATAAGGTAGAAATACCCAAACCGGTTAACCACCCTCTACCCGTGCAATAGACCACCGTCATAATAGTGAAGTGCCATTTCTGAAACCAATCATGGCAAGGTTGGCCACTTCAATGCGTGTACACTTAGTTTAGCCAAATTTAGCCATGTTTGATGTACTCATGAGTTAACTGGTTTAGATGATGTTCTGTATGGAAATGCAGATTACCATGTTTAGTGTGAGTAAAATCCAGTGAACGAGTAGAAGGTTTGACAACTTTCTACTTTGAAAAATTGTAGCATTTTTTGTACATGGCAAAAAAACATGAAACAACTTGCATGAATCCTTCTCTTCAAGATCTCATGATTGTAAGACCATATCTTCAATGCGAATCACCTTATTTTCACGGGTTATGGTATTTCTACCTTATTGAACCATTAGAATGCTGTGGCATAAAAGGCAGTGCTGCCATCCTCATCCCACATGCTTTGTAATTTTGAGTACGGCTCCATCTGCCATGATCCCAGGTGTAAGCTGCATAAGTTACTGAAAGCTATCTCCTCCAAAGTGCGTCCAGACGGAGAATTGTATTGGACCTCTCTCTGGATGAGTCAAGCCCATGTTGTCATAAATGGAAAAGTTGGGCAACTGCAGCAGCGGCTTCGGCGTAAGAATCTTTAGGACCATTCATGAGAAATAAGATTGTTTGTTAAGATTGTGATCATTGAGTTGTCAACAACAAATTTCATTCAATTGTGACAAAGTTATACATGAACAATCGAACTACCTGACCCATACAGGCTAAAGCCCTGTGACAACTACCATACCATGGGTGAGGCTGGAAACGCACATTTTTATTGTATAGCCCGGATATTGTGTTCTTAATCAATTTGAATCTTCAACTCAAATGGGGGCATACTGTTACTTGGCAGTACATCTAGTACCGTGCAGTTGGGATTAAAACATGCACCATGTCCTTTTTATGTTGGGGCTTCCTTACAAAATGAACTGTACTCAACCTAAGTTTTGTTCATTATGATAAAATGAACCGACAGCTAAGAAATTTTGAGCCTACACTACCGGGTTTTATAAATATATAATTAAAAATACTATCAATCTTTAGTTTCATGGGTCCATGTGAGGTGATACACCTCCACATCCGGTCACCACCAACACTAGCGAGGGGAGGCCAAACTCCAAGCATGAATAAATCTTGCAATCATGGCCTAGCCTAGGGTTACCTCCCCATTTGGAAAGGAGCCCATACCTAGGCTAAGTAATGTTATGGGTAAAAGACCATGCTTAAGTTTAGTGAATCTCAATTGAAATAAATGAACAAGAATTGGGGAAGGGCAAGTATTTACTACACCCCCCCCTCCCTCCCCCCCCCCTTGGTAGGTGTCATGAACCAAAATTCATCTATACATGCAACAAATTTTGTGAATTTAACCTCTTGTTTATACTATGGTTTGTTTTCCATTTGATTAAACGAGTGGAATTTAATTTTTCGAGGGTATAAAGCCAACCAAGGTACCAAAATCCAATATATTATGGAAAAAAATTATTGGTATGTTTACTTTCATCGATCTTCTCTTCAAGATGTTAATTTTTGTTGGTGGGCAAATTCAGCTGAGAAACCTAAGAATTGAACTTGTTGCTTTTGGAGTCAAGGTGAATAGATATACATTTTGAATTGTTGTATTGTCACTCTTAAATTTTCTTAAACGGTGTTCTTTGAAGCATGTAAATTTTTAGAAATGAACATGTACCCTACATGTTAGAACCCATTTACATGCAATATTTGCCCTACCTCATGAAGGCACTGATTATCCTAATTTTGGTCATTTAGTATAACTTAGGCCTCATTGATTGTGTGTTTGCACTAGTTGTACACAATCTGAAGCCTGCATTCAAAGAGATGTTAACATGAGATTATCTTATCCCCTTATTTTTATTCTCATCTGAATCCATATGGTGGCCTTGGTTACCATCCCCGTTCCACAACTTCGGAGTCAGTACAAAATGAGTATTCTGGGTCCTGACACTAACCAAGGTCGTGTACCAACATTAGGTTTTGTATCGACCCTAGATCTTATCTAAACTACCATGTGAACCTAGTCCTAGAGATCCTTTACCCTTTACTGTGCAATTGGTTTTCTCCCTGATTCCCTTGTTGGAGGCCTCCCCCTTCAATGATTCCTATACTTTGCTCTAGTTTAGACTACTAGCCTTGTTGGATGGATTTCCTTATACAATAGTACTAGAGTCCGTTTGGCTTACCTAGGCTCTAGGAGGGTGTGTGGGGCCCCTAGTTCCTAGAATCTACCAAGAGTGGACATTGTCTCTCGTATATGGGTTTCCTATCATGTAACATTATTGATCAACATACATAGCATTGTTCTTTTACACAATATCTATAATTTTCACCATAAACTTAGCCCATGCTCCTTTTATTTGCAAAAATATTAGCATTTATCATACACATCAACTAAGGCATGGGCTCTCCACTATATTGCCTACTAGTTCCTATATCTTATTATTCTTGGTCCCGGAGTAGCCTTTATGGCGGTTATAGAAGAGAGAGTGAGCCTTTTGTGCTTCTTCTTTATACCCCTTAATTTTCAAAAGACCCCACGTACTACATGATCTGCCAATGATTGTCAACCTGACCAAATTGGCAGCTATTGGAAGTTAAGGTTAGGTTGCATTGGCGGCATTAGGGTTAGGTCGCATTGGTGGCGGCTAGGGTTAGGGTTAGGTTGGCGGCGGCTAGGGTTAGGTTGGCGGCTAGTCCTAATCTCTACATATAAATAAAGGCATAAGGGAAGGAGCAAATCACTCTCTCCATTGTATGCAACCATTGTGCATTGTGTGCTACCTTTCTACGCTGGTCCTCTACCTTTGAGTCACATATTCCAATAGGTTATGGGCCCACGACGTCTTAGAGGAAGGAGATCTACTTAGGAGGAGCTTGGAGGAGGCCGAATTCGATTGGAGGTGCTTTGGAGGTGTTTGGAGCTCTTGGTGGTGTGGTGGTGCTTTGGAGGACCTTTTGGAGCACCTACAAGCATTTTTGGAGCAACGGACCAGCGTGGAAGGCCTTGGTGAGGTGTTTGCACCTCGGATCACTCATTTGGTATGAGTGTATTGCTTTTGAATGCTTGAGTGTGGATCGGATTTGTTTTGAGACATTCCATTCATCTTTGGGTGGATTTGAGGTCAAAAAGCTTAGATCTAGTTCTTTGAAGGTGTTGAGTGACATATCACCTTTGTAGAGTACAAAAGGTGCTGACTTGAGAGATCCTATCAATGCTTGAGTGATTGGAGGTATCTTGAGTGCCAAAGAACTTAGATTTAGCTCTTTGAGAGGCTTGAATGAAAAGAAACTCCTTTGTGAGAGTTTGAGATATTTAGACTTGCAAGAGATCTGATTTGAGAGCTTTAAGTGGCAAGAAACTCCTTTGTGAGAGTTTGAGGTGTTAAGACTTGCAAGAGATTTGATTTGAGAGGCTTGAGTGAAAGAAACACTCATTTGACTTAGTTTGAGTTGTTTTGACTTGCAAAAGATCTGACTTGAGAGAGTTAGGTGGAAAAACACTCATTTGACTTAGTTTGAGTTGTTTAGAATTGCAAAACATCTGACTTGAGAGGGTTAGGTGGAAAACCACTCATTTGAGTTAGTTTGAGTTGGTTTGACTTGCAAAGGATCTGACTTTAGAGGATTAGGTGGAAACACACTCATTTGACTTAGTTTGAGTTGTTTAGAATTGCAAAACATCTGACTTGAGAGGGTTAGGTGGAAACACACTCATTTGACTTAGTTTGAGTTGTTTAGAGTTGCAAAACATCTGACTTGAGAGGATTAGGTGGAAACACACTCATTTTACTTAGTTTGAGTTGTTTAGAGTTGCAAAACATCTGACTTGAGAGGGTTAGGTGGAAAACCACTCATTTAACTTAGTTTGAGTTGTTTACATTTTGCAAGAAATCTGACTTGAGAGGGTTAGATGGAAACACACTCATTTGACTTAGTTTGAGGTGTTTAGGCTTGGAAAATATCTGACTTGAGAGACTTGAGTGCCTAGAGCCTTATTTGAGTGGGAGCTTGCATTTGAGAGATTCCATGGGATCTAGCGAAGGTGAGGGACTAACAATGCAAGATAAGTTCAATGGCGACCACTTCAACCTTTACAAATTCAAGTTGGAGATGTTTTTGGCCGCGAAAGATCTTTGGGAGATTGCGGATGACTCGGAGGCGGCGCCACCATCCACCGCAAACGACGCCGACAAGAAAGCGTACGAACGTCGTTGCAAGAAGGCTTTCGCCATTATTGCAACGAGTTTGGTCGACAAAGATTTGGCGCACATCAAAGGGTGCAAAGGACCCGCGGAAGCGTGGAAAACCTTATGCAACATCCACGAAACCAAGTCCTTATCCAACATCTTGTTCATAAGGCGCAAGTTCTTCACCATGAAGATGGAGGAGGGCGACGACATGCTCGACCACATCAACAAGGTGAAATCCCTCGCCGATCAACTCACATGCTTGGAGGTGCCGATGAGGAACGAGGATATCGTCATGACCTTGCTCGATAGCCTCCCACCTTCGTTCGAGCACTTGATCACCGCGTTGGAAACGCGAGATATGAAGGAGCTCACCGTGGATTTCGTCACAGCACGCCTTATGCACGAGGTCTCGAAGCGCAAGGAGAAGGAGCCGCACGGAGAGGACGCCGCCATGATGTCGCGACAAGCTCGATCTTTCGACAACAACCAACGACGTCCCAACAACATGCGGTGCTTCAATTGCGGTAAGTTGGGCCACATTGCACGTAATTGTCGGAGCAAGCGGAAGGTTAATGCAAACGTGGCAAAATGTAATGATGATTTTGCATTTGTTGTGAGAGATGGAGCATCTAACACCCCCGCCACTAGATGGATCGTCGATTCGGGGGCCTCGCAACACATGACACCGCATAAGCATTTTTTTAACACTTATGAACCCATTTCGGGTCGCAAAGTGTTTATGGGTGACAATGGCATGGTGGAGGCCGTAGGCAAAGGCTCCATACTAGTGGAAACACGTGTGAAAGGTCGTGAGCGGAGCATTAGAATGCATGATGTGCTTCATGTGCCCAACTTGTATTCGAACTTGCTTTCGGTGAGCAAACTCATTTCGAGGGGTTTGAAGGTGCATTTCAACTCGTTGGGATGTGTGGTGAGGGCAAACAACGGTGAGATGTTGGCCGTGGCTTCATTGGAGTCCAATTTGTACCAATTGGACACGAATGTGATGAATGGGGCCGAAACGAGTTCTTTGGCGCATTCCGATGGAAACTCGCACTCATTGGAGCTTTGGCACAAGAGATTGGGGCATCTCAATGCGAGTAGCGTGAAAATGCTCCAAAGCATGGTGAGCGGGATGGACGCGGTGTAAGGCGACGTGCATTCGCTCGCATGTGAAGGATGTGTTGAGGGGAAACAAGCGAGGCGACCTTTTCCGACGGACGGAGCAACCCAAGCCACGAAAATCTTGGAGCTCGTGCATTCCGACGTATGCGGGCCGATGAAAACGACGTCCATCGGAGGCGCAAGGTATTTTCTCACCTTCATTGACGATTTCTCACGCAAGATTTGGGTTTATGTGCTTAAAGCCAAAAGCGAGGTGTTGGCAAGGTTCAAAGAATGGAAAACCTTGGTGGAGAGGCAATCCGAGCACGTAGTGAAGGTTCTTAGGTCGGACAACGGTGGAGAATTCGTTTCGAAGGCATTCGATGAATTTTTGTCCAAACATGGCATTGCACGGCAAACCTCGTCGCCTTACACGCCGCAACAAAACGGCGTTGCGGAGCGGGCCAATTGGACCATCGTGGAGATGGCGCAGTCCATGATTCATGCCCAACGCCTCGGCCACGAATTTTGGGCGGAGGCGGTGTGCAATGCGGTGTACGTGCGTAACCGGTGTCCAACGAAGGCCGTCGAAGGAAAAACTCCCGAGGAAGCGTGGAGCGGGAGGATGCCGCACGTCTCGCACATGTGGGTGTTCGGTTGTATGGCTTATGCGAAGGTGCCGGATCAAAGGCGAACCAAATTGGACGCGAAGGGCATCAAGTGTTTGTTTCTCGGATATTGCGAAGGCACGAAGGCGTATCGGCTCATTTGTTTAGAGACGAAGAAAATCATCAAGAGCCCGGACGTGGTATTTTTCGAAGACAAAACGCATTTGGAGGATTGTCCAAGTGGGAGCATTGACGAGACACCCGCGGTGAAGGTGGACATATTCCCCAAATCGGACGTGGAGGAGTTGGAGGCAAACGGCAACGTTTCGGAGCCCGACGAGGAACCCGACATCGATGACGAAGTGGAGGCCGATGTTCCGGCCACGAAACCCACTCGTAGCGGGGAGGCATTGAAACTTGACGCCAGTAAGAAAACCGCAACCAAACCACCTCCAACCCCGCAATATGACAATGAAACCATGGGCAATTCTAGGTATCCGGATAGGCCACGTAAACCGCTTGGGGAATGGTGGAAGAACCACATTCCGCAACCCCAAAACAATGAGCATGCAAACATGACAATCGTAGGGGAACCTAGAAATTTGAGAGAGGCCATTGAATCGAGTGATGCGAGCGAGTGGGAGTTGGCTATGCAAGAGGAGTACGAATCTCTTATAGCAAACGGCACATGGGAGTTAACTGCATTGCCGAAGGGCCGCAAGGCCGTGAAGTGCAAGTGGGTTTTTCGCACGAAGAAGGATGCGAACGGTATGGTTGTTCGTTTCAAAGCAAGGTTGGTGGCCAAAGAGTGCTCGCAAGTGGAAGGTGTGGATTTTGGCGAAATATTTGCACCCGTAGCCAAATTCAACACCATTAGGGTCATACTCGCACTCGGGGCGGCCATGGACTTGGAGATGCATCAAATGGACGTCAAGACCGCGTTCTTGAACGGCGAATTGGATGTAGAGATCTACATGGAGCAACCGGAGGGGTTTGAACAACAAGGCCGAGAGCACCTCGTATGCAAGTTGAAGAAATCGCTCTACGGGTGAAACAATCCGGACGAGCGTGGTACGAATGCATTCACATATTCTTTGTGAATAAAGGCTTTACGAGGAGCCATGCGGATCACTCGTTATACGTTCTACAAACTTGTCACTACATTAGGATTGTAATCATATATGTAGACGACCTCATCATATTGGCAAGCAATGTGGACATGATCAAGGAGTTGAAGTCTAGCCTTGAGCACGAATTTGAGATGAGCGACCTCGGCGAGTTGCATTTCTTTCTCGGAGTTCATTTCGAGAGGGATAGGAGGTCCCGCACCATTACCTTGCATCAACGAAGCTACATCGAAACAATTTTGGAACGATTCGGCATGGGTGAGTGTAAACCCATCGGAACCCCGCTCGATACGAAGACCTCGTTGCAGAAGCTTTCGGAGGAGGAATACGAAGAGTTTTCGGAAGAGATGAAGGAAATTCCGTATCAAGAAGCGGTGGGGTCGTTGATGTATGCGATGGTGGCCACAAGACCAGACCTCGCATTTGCGGTAAGCGTGGTAAGCCGGTTCATGTCCAAACCGGGTCCGATGCATTGGATGGCCGTGAAACGAATCATGCGATACTTGAAGGGCACCGTAGATATGAGGTTGCGGATTGGGGGAAAACATATGGAGGTGAAAAGTTATTCGGATGCGGATTGGGCCGGAGATGTGGAGAATCGAAGGTCCACATCCGGATATGTTTTCTTCATCGGAGAGGGGGTCGTGTCGTGGAATAGCAAGCGGCAACAAACGGTGGCACAATCAACGATGGAGGCGGAATACATGGTCATGAGCCGATGCACAAGGGAAGCCATTTGGCTTAGGCAACTAATGAAAGACGTGGGTTGTGTGCAAGAGGTGGCAACCACCATCATGTGCGATAATCAAGGTTCTATGGCTTTAGTTAAGAATCCCACAAAGCATGATAGGTCGAAACACATTGATGTGCAACACCATTTCATTAGAGAAAAGATTGAAAACAAAGTTATAGAGTTGGAATATTGTCCAATGCAATATATGGTAGCGGATGTTTTAACAAAGGCTTTAGCGAGAGATAGGCATGAGACATTGAGTGATTCAATGGGCTTAGAATACAATGCCACCTCGCAAAGTGGGAGTATTGGAAGTTAAGGTTAGGTTGCATTGGCGGCATTAGGGTTAGGTCGCATTGGTGGCGGCTAGGGTTAGGGTTAGGTTGGCGGCGGCTAGGGTTAGGTTGGCGGCTAGTCCTAATCTCTACATATAAATAAAGGCATAAGGGGAGGAGCAAATCACTCTCTCCATTGTATGCAACCATTGTGCATTGTGTGCTACCTTTCTACGCTGGTCCTCTACCTTTGAGTCACATATTCCAATAGCAGCTAACATGCCCAAGTGGTTATAGTTGTTTGCTAATCTTGTTGTTGTCATGTGCCACGTGGTTTTCAATCACTGCTAACTACTATCTAGTGTTTCTACCCATATTATTATTTTTTCCAATCAATACATATTCCACCCTCAATAAAGGAGTTTGTACAATGGTATTAATTAATCTATTGGTGTGTAGGTATATTATGTAGCATGACACAAATAATATGGGTGATGTTTATTCTACTTGTTACCTAGGTTCATACTTGTTGACTATTTTACATACTACAAGTTCAGTTGACAAGGGTCTCCCGCAATCAAGGTGACCAAGACAACCCCAAAGAGTGGAAAATCACCTACTGAACCACAACTCTTGCAATTTCTCCATAACAATTATGCAACCCACAAGCACCCTATTTTCATGACCCAATTTCCAACTTAGCTGCATTTTGTTCATAGCAACTACAAATGCTAGTTGTATGGAGATTGTAATGGGCAGCTTTTTCTTTTTTTTGGTTAAGAGCATGGCGTGGTTTCATCCATCATCCCTTCTTTTCATCCCCTCACAAATTTATGGTCATCTCGTCATAGGCTCCTTCCTTTTGTATGTAGGCCAAAGTTTCTTTTGACATCTTGTCACACTTGGTGTATAGAGGTTTGTCTTTGTTAGGAATTATCTTTCAAATGCTTTTGAAGAACGTGATGTACTTATGTGTCAATTTTCTTTCACAGCTTACAAAAACTTTATACTTGTGATTCAACATATCACATGCGGTTCAATAGACTACACCTTTTACACTTGATATTGTGATTATTTATTTGGAGTCACGTGTTGCTTTAACTTTTACCAATTGTATCATTGTTTATCTCAATAACATAAGTAGATAGTATGCATTACAAGGAACATGCTATAAATTATTTGATATAAAAAAACATTTTTAATCTAAAAATTATAGCAACACGTAACTCCAAACTATGGTAAACCAAAGTGATAGGCATAAAAGGAGTAGTCTTGTATCCTTTTATGGATGCACGTAAAACCCTTTGCACATTGTCGTATTAGGGATTCAATTTGCACAATATCTTTTTACATGACTTTTGATGTTTGCATCAAAGTGCCTTTGGTTATTGGTCCCACAAAAGATCTTAATGAGACTTAATAATGTTATAAACAACGAACTTATCATCATGCAAATAACACATGAACACATTAAGGGGCCTCCTAAGCTATTCATAATAAAACAATAGCTTATCTCGATTTTTCAGTTTAATATCTACTTGAAAGGATCACTCCTACCCTTTTTGTTACAAGCTATAAAAACACATGGCTCCTTTTAGTGACATTAAAAGGAAATGAAATTAGGAGCAAGATATACAAGCTTAAACAATTATAGTGAAACATTGACTAATCCTATATCCAAGGTGGGGGGGAGAGAAAAAAAAACCTTGGTTTGAAGTGTCACCTAGCTTTGGCTTTGGATTGGCAAAGTCAATGTTTAGTACACAAATGACATCGATACCTTGAAGTGGTGGGACTCTCACTCTCTCTCTCTCTCTCTCATAGCCCAAGGATCAAACTCAATAATACAATGGTACATGTCGTAGGGAAGGTAGAAGTTGTAGGAATCGACAACTAATATACATGTGCAGTGAGCCTGATGAGTAGGTTGCCCATATCAAGCTCCCATAAGGCCAAAATAGAGGCCATGTTTAGGGCCGTGACTTGTGGCCGGCAAATCGTCGGAATTAACGCGGCTCGAATTCCTTGATTCAACTCGTTGCGTTGTTGCCTTGCGGTGTGATTCGGTGACCATGAGCTTCAGGGATTGTAGGAGGCCCATCGGTCCCCCTAGATCAGGACTCTCACTCTTCTTGGCCACTAGAGGTGTCCGAACTTGTTGTTGGCTCGGAGTTTGTTGACGTGGCAATGATGTGGCATGCACGCTTCCACTCGGTGAACATGGCGAACCTAGCCATCCACACATGCCATTCGCGCACAAGTTAACTTAATTATGCATGTCTTGCTTGCCTTGAAGTTTGTCTTCACATGCTAAGTTATGGGTGTTTCCTTTCACTCGGCACGTGGGGTTGAATTACAACATTAGGGTGGCATCCGGGTCCACTAAACTTGGTTTTAAAGCACCCCTTGATGGACTTTGCTCTTGAACTTAGGATCATATCTAAAGTTGAAGATTGGGATCTCAAATTAGGAGAATATCCTTGGGTTGGGGCCGATGATATTTGACAGGAAAGTGATGTCACATTTGTGACATTTTATTTTTCTCATACCTTGGACATGGGCTCTAGTGTAAACTATTTGGGTCCAAATTATGCTTTCAACAAATAAAGTCTTGTTCAATTTTGGAGTTTCTTTGGTCTTGGACCCTAATGTAAACCCACCCTAAGGAACTTCTACCCAAAACCAACATATGTGGGGCCTCAAATGTATGTGAATGATACATAGTGATGGTTGGAGGTTATGTGTTGGTTTTAGGTTTTGTGTCCCACGCAACACGTCATGTCTGATGAATAAAATAACAAATATAGTGTTATGATAGACTTGCAAAAAAATTCCTAATGTACAAGATGTATTGCATGGGATTTTTATGGTAATAAATTTAGATGGTTAGCCCCACTTGACCTCCCATGATATTGATCAACATTTGATTCAAAAAAGATCCACATTGAGGTTGTAATGCCAATTACCTCTTAAAGTTACAGAGCTCACATGAGAATTTTATTCTTTATCAAAATGAAGATGCTCTTTCTTCTTCAATGGTCATATAGCCCCCCTCTCACATGTTCAATTATTTGACTAGTGAACCTATAAACAATTCAAAAAAAGTTGATCATGTAATCTAGTATTTTTTGAACACGCATCTTTTTTTTATAAGTTATTAGATCCACACAACACCCAAATATAGGTGTCCAATTAAGAGTAGTGACAAAATTAGGCATGATTATTGTATACCATGCAAATCCCACACAACGCTCATTGTTACATTACATGATGCAAAGGAACTCATGTGGTGGTAGTGATGCCATTGAAGATTGACAATTGTAGATGAGTTGAGTCAATTCTACATAGATTGCATTTTGAGGGCAGAAAATCACACCCACAAAGCACCCAATGACATACAATATAATGGTTGAAAATTAACTACCAGGCCCTCGTTCATCTTGGAAATAAAATCCATGCACTTCCTGCTGCACTTTCTCTACTATTGACGATATTGACTCACACAATCCCCCCGATGTCCCTACCTTCCGACTTCCCTGCACATCCAGCAGCATGTCAAGTGCGGGTTAGGTTAGTAAGCTAGATGGGTTGGGGCTAAAGCTCATGCCATTTGGGCATGACCCATCCAGCTGAGCCATGACTCTACCATGGGGGGAAGGGGGTGTCATGGCTAGGGCCCATGCTCCGGCACCCCCGGGCAGCCATGCCAATTTATTTTTAATTTATTTTGTATTTCGATTGACAATTGTTGCCCGTCCCACCCAATTCCAAAAAGAATTGCCCTTGCATTCTTGAAGGCCGCTTGTCCACAAATCCCATATTGAGTACACTTCACCTGGAAGGCCCAAAATTCAATATATACGTTCACTTCCCCTTAGTGAACAAGCAATAGATTGGGATTTCATTCCTGAAGTGAAACCAAAAGCATGTAAATGAATATCAATAAAACATGTAATGAACTTGGAAGTAAAAGAATATTACAAAATCCTCGTTAGTATTGAGGTTATAATGCATGTGAAAGGATCTTTTATCATTCTGAAATGAAACTTATATTAGTGTGCTATCTTTTGTTTTCATATTGTATAATATTTTAGTTAATGCCTTCTGCTTTCACAAGTATTCATACATATTTGAACTAATTAAGTTGAATAAATTTAATTAAGTGTATCAAGACTAGATAAACAAAATTAAATCAGAAATTATGCTTACCAAAGTAATTAATTTTAATTATATCCAAAATGCACTTACTTGAATTAATTGTGAGTTATTACATTCAATCATGCTTAATTAGTTCAAATATGTATGAATACTTGTGAAAATAGAAGGCATAAACTAAAATAGTATAAAATATTAAAACAAAAAATAGCACACTACTATAAGTTTCATTTCAGAACAACAAAACACCCTTTCCGATAGTAAGTCACATACATTATGACCTTAATATTAATGAGGATTTTGTAATATTTTTTGCTTCCAAGTTCATTACATGCTTTATTGACATTCATTTACATGTTTTTTTGTTTCACTTTGGGAATGAAATTCTGGTCAATTGACTATCTACTAAGGGGAAATGAACATATATGTTGAATTTTGGGCCTTCAAGGTGAAGTGCACTCAATATGGGACTTGTGGACAAGCGGCCTTCAAGAATGTAAGGGCGATTTATTTTTTTGGGAATTGAGCAGGGTAGGCATAAGTTGTCGGTCGGAATCAATATTTTGAAAAAAATAAAAAATAAAAATTGGCATGGTTGCCGAGGGGTGCCAAATCGCGGATCCCGTCCATGACACCCCTACCCCCCCCCCCCCCCATGATGGGGTTCATGGCTAGGCCAACTGGGGCCCGTCCAAATGGCATGAGCTCTAGCTCCAACCATCTAGTTGGTACTAAAACCATCAAAAGTTTAAGTGCTAAGCACAATGGATATTATTATTTCATTCCAAAAGCTTCTAATTGTCATTGTTAGCAAATGACAAGGGATTCCAACACACCAATATATTGTCTTATTCAAAATATGTATCCAAAGGTTACAAGGGTTATAGATTCATTGGCAGATGATCAAAAATCAATTGTAACATGATGTTAAGGTGGTGAACACTCTTGTGATCAACATGTACTTATTATGCAAGTTGTTAGGGTGTTAGTTATGGGTGAGATGTTATTTTTAACACCATATGCATGAGTAAGACATTTGCACCATGACATCAATTTCAAATTGATGGTCAATGGGATATATTTAATGGGAATGCCCTTATAATCCGCTAAAGAGGGTCATGTATTTGGTTTTTGTGTACATTAATTGTGTTGAATATGAACAATATCAAACATCAATGGGTTTCACTTGGACGCAAAGTGTTTTGTAGACCATTCATTTGAGTCCACACTATTGTGTTGGGAAATGTCAATCATGGATGTTTACTCCAAAAAGGTTCAATATGTAATGGGCTTGAATTAACTTTCATTAACTAAATATCCATATAAGAAACTAGATAGAGCTATCTATGGCATAAGTTACCTTAGTTTTGTTTCGAAGGGGACCTCACGTGTTACATATATGCAATCATGTCAATTTTACTCTTACGGAGTAAACATAACCTAATAGTTGACCACCATTTGATGGTAAACATGATGAAAACCACTCAAGGTGTTGAATGATGAAAGAAAAAGAAAAAGAGAAAAATATTAGTGTTGTCACTGACATGATTATGAGTTCGTTAACCTTGTCATATTTAAGATTCTCTTTGTTGCACGGTAAGGAGTAATGCATGCCTGAGGATGAAAGCAAGATAACATGTGTTTACTTGGCATGATTGGTTGCAAAAGTGTATTTCATTACCTTTTTAGAACTCCTAGTGATTAGATTAGGCCTAAACGTGCACTCCGCCATTTCTTTTTTTTGTCTTTCTTTCCGTAATTCTTCTACCCTTCGTTGCTTCCTTTCTCTATCTGAACAAATAATCTCATACCATTGTTGACTTGAACTGCAAGCACAAACAAAATAGCTAACAAAACAGGAGTCAAGAATGATGTAAGAGCCAATCACAAGACTTTAAATCGTGTCCAAAACCACAATTTATTTCAATTGGTGTGCATTGCCATTTGGAGTTACCGAAAGCTACAAGTTGAGGACACAATTTATTTTCTACAAGCACGATTGAAATGGTCATAATGTGCTTATTATACTTATTATGGAGTTACCGAAAGTCTTATTATACTTACAATTCATGTACAAATTGTCTTATTATACTTACAATTCATGTACAAAGTTATACCATTGTGTAAATTTACACCCAATGCACACCGATTGAAATGAACGGTGTAGTTGGCAAGCAAATCTCACATATAGATGGTGTGTGGATAGGCACAACATGTGATGATTTAAGCGCTTTCAAACAACAAGTGTACCAAATTAACAAATTTTTGAACAACTACATAGTATTGTGTAAAATTGAATATTCCTTGTATATATTTATTTCAAGTATTACCTAAATCTTCTCCTCCTAGATGCAAGATTGCGTGACAAACGGTCCATCTTGAATTGATAAGTGAAATTACTATCATCAACGTGATTTTTGTGTTTGAATACCATATGCAATTGTTGAGGCCTATGAATTTTTTTCTGCAAATTTCCAAACAAGAAAGCTCACTATCATCACACACAACATAGTACTACTAAATGTTGTGTTACTTTAGAGGAAGAGATGAATAGACATAGATGATGCCAATTATAGGTTGGAGTGAGTGAGTTGCACTTCAACCTTGACCAAAGTTACCACCTTGTTGACAAATGTAAATTTAAGGAGATTTTACAAAGCATGATTGAGGGATAAAAGATTATTATGTCATGTCAATTAGTTTCTATTGGTAACTAGGGGTCATGTGGTGATCGGTGGTCTTAAGTGGTGTTTGTATGTGGGTGGGTGTGATTGGTAGCTATGTCCAAACATGCACTTCTTGGCATGGTGGTGGTGGGTATTAAGTAGGTGTATTTTAAGGGGAACGTCACCTTGAGGTTGGGTCTCTTGGTATGTTCTGTGTGGGGCGTACATGTATATATTTGCAATATACAAGACTTCAATAGCACCATTTCAATATAGTACCTCAACAATCATCATCAACTCTAGAAACTTCGCAAAGTCAAGAGGTTGATTAGCCTCTTCTCCCATCTTCATAATCTGCTCAATATCCTCGACAACTTCTCGGCTCAAACGTTCAAAATTTGCAGTGGCAAGTAGGACCTTGCCATCCTACAATCAAGTTCTCATTGTGAGCTCATTCACATGATTGTAAGTGTGGCAATTACTCCTAGAATTGTCATTTAAAGAGTCAGAGTATGCCATTTATTGTTGAATTACCATAATTTATGTTGGATCTTGGTGGAAATTGAAAGAAGCTCGCAACACATCTTAGCATGCGACTTTTGGACATCATATGAACAAATTACGAGCTTTCAAAGTGTTGATTGCGGTATGTGCCTGTGAGGTTTGGCTCTTATATACTTATTTAAATGCCACATGTTATGCCCACATTGAATTGGACCTCTAATTATAAATGTGTGTCCCTAATTGTTTGATGAGACATGCCTGATCTCATAGGCACATATGATACTGACCCCATGCACTTATGTTCATAGCTAGTTCATTTTAGACAAGGATTTATAGGGGGTCACTTTGAAGCAAAGGCAGTTGCCATACCTACATCGTGAAAGATTAAGAAATTGTCCTACTTTCCAATGATTTCTTCACAATCAACTTCTACCCAAAATTATAAAATATTTAGCAATAATGGGGTGCACCTTATCATCATCTAAACAATTGAAAATTTTTTTGAGTCCGCGCTCTTTGAGCCTCCCAAGTAGTTTTTGAGATGTGGCATTGACATAGTGACAATTCGCTTGTTCCTTCTTCATCTTGTTATCCCTTTCTGCTAAGTTCTCTTTTTTGCTATCAAAAGCAAACTTCATCTTGTATAAATATTCACCAATAGGCAAATGCACTGGGTTCCTCTGCAACCAATATTCGGACGTAAGCAGCAAACATCCATCCTTAATTCACTAAACCCTAATAAATGCTTGAATTTCAAAAGTAAAAAAGTTTAAACAAGTGGAAGAGGTTAGCATGGGAACTCCGAGGTTAAGTTGCATGAGGACATAATAGTGGAAGTTAAGCTACCCAACACTTGATTTCAACAAAGACTAGACAACCCACTTTTCTGAGTTGGATCCCCACCACTATTATCAAGGTAAACCAAGAGGATTCTTGAACATGGTGGGGCCAACGGGCTCAAATTCATGTCGGACTGCCCGACGTTACATTTTATTTTATTTTATTTATCAAGGTAAAAGGGTATCATGTTGAATCACATATTTGTAACCAACCATGTGGCAAGCTAAGACATGTGCTTAAGGGAGATGGGTGTGGGCCAGTTTGTTTGTGCACATTCAAGATGTTCACCTTTGAAAAAGGCAATGAATATTTCTGAAGTCCCTCTAATTTACTTTTGAGAAAAGACAATCTTCGAGGTCGCACTAATTCTCATGATGTACGTTTCAAGACTACATATAAAAAGTAGACCAACAACTCATTTGGGGGGTGGTAGTTTCATCAGTGGTGGTGGTGGAAAAGGGTTGACAACATTCAAGCAAGTTTAGATTTGTGGATTTTGGAAGCTTACATCAATTTGGGGCTTGCGTCCGGTGAGGGGCGTAAACAGGTGGCGGCCTGTGACGGGGTCTAACGGCCGATGATCCATATGTTCTTGCATCTGCTTTTTCTCCGTTAGTCGGGTGGCATATTGCAACAACCTATCAAACACGGACACGTCTTGATGGTAGGCACCGTCCATGTGATCATAGCCATCGGACCTTCTATTGATAGCCGGTTGGAATGTCACTCTGCCAATTCCACCACATCCCAAAGTTCATCAATGTACACCTATGATAACTTCATTATTATGGAGGAAAGCATACCATACCCACCCAAAGTCAGTTGGACCGGTCGGTATATGTATAGATGAATACATGGTGTCAATAATTAAACATCACGATAATGGTATCAAAGAATTTACCCGCAGGTATCAAAATGGTAATATTAATCAAATATTTGGTATTTGGCAGGTGTCTAAAGGTGAGAGAATCTTTGTATATCCGAGTTATTATTTGGGTCAAAGTCATTCTATATCAAATTAATACTAGGGCGATTATATCTCGGTATGAAGATCCTTGTTTGGTATTTAGATTTGAATGGTATAAGAAATCAACATATATTTTAAAATAAAAATATTAAATACCCACACCCTACTAATATAAAAAGGTGAAATCCTCATTATAGATACTCGAATGGTATAAAAAAGATCAACACCAATTCAACATTGGTCATAACATCATTCATTTGTGGGGAGTGCTCCATAGGCCCAAATAACTTCAAGAAAATATTATGGGACAAAACCTGTTGGATTCCCTCATGAGACCCAAATTTGGTTTGGCCTTTTGATATAACCAACCCTAAGTGGCATGGACATCCATGATAAGACGGGGAGCATGCCCACGCCTAAGAATATATGTATATATTCTCTCTTCTCTTATGGAAACAACCTTTATTGGTTGCACATTGATTTTTAATCTTGACCAACAATTGTTGCCCGCCCCGCCCAATTCCCCCCCCCAAAAAAAAACTGCCCTTGCATTCTTGAAGGCCGTTTCAATATATATATACTGAATTTTGGGCCTTCAAGGTGAAGTGCACTCAATATGGGATTTGTGGAGAAACGGCCTTCAAGAATGCAAGGGCAGTCTTTTTTTTGGGGGGGGGGATTGGGCGGGGCGGGCAACAATTATTGGTCAAAGTTTTAAAATAATAAAATAAATAAAAATAGATTGACAGGGCTACCCAAGGGTGCAAATTGCAGGCCCCGGTCCTATCACACCCTTTCCCCCATGATGGGGTCATGGTTCAGTTGGATGGGGCTTGCCCAAATGGCATGAGCTCTAACCCCAACCATTTATTTACATTTGTGTCTAAAATTTCTTGGCAATTGAGAGACGTTGATGTCTTAGCATGTATTTTTTGTGGACATTTTATAAGTAAGCTTTGGGTTTTCAAACTATTGAGTATAGGTGTGTCCGACATCGAGCATAGCACCTATCAACTATATATGAGGTCCAAGACCCAAATCTAAGAATTTATTTATAAGGTGGGGGTGGCAACTTGAGGTGGCATGCTTCCTCAACAATTCTTGAGCCTTCGACAACTCTACTCCTTATCTATGTTGTTGCATTGTCTTGCCCAGGTTGGTTGTATTTTGGGTTCTTTCTTGCAATTGAATTTTCAATTTGTGCCCAAAAAAAACAAAAAAAACAAACAAACTCCTTATCTATGTTCTCATTATACCGCTTTTGGTTGTGTGTAAGAATAATAATTAAAGTTATTGAGAAGGTTGATATGAATAGCCCAATCTCACTTCCTAAGTCTACTTACAAGGGAGAATACATAAAAAATAATACTAATAAAGAGCATATGTTCATTGAATGTTGAATATGTCCAAATGGCTAAGATTTAGGATGTGCAACCTCAATGCATGTGGAAAGCTCTTGGAAAGCCCTACACATGTTTTTTGGTTCTTTTGTGTGAAAAAGAGTAAGATATCACAAAGATGTCATCATTTGAAGCAATTTGGAGGTGTTTCTTGAAGGTAGGTGTTGGTAGCGAGCACCATTCACTAAGCTTGTGCTTGCTTCAAGGAGAGAAACTCACTTATCAATCACATAGTAGTACATTCCTGCCCTAGGTAAGCTTCCATTCCTATATGGAAAGTTGAATGCACACCAACCACACACCCCCCCCCCAAAAAAAGAGTTAAAATGCCCCTTGTGTTGGCATTCTCCTCCCCCAAAGAGCATGATACATATTCAAAGAGCCTTCACACCTCTTCTTATTGGACCTATTGTAACACCTCTTCTAATCATACCTATTCAAAGAGGCATGTACCTTTCCTATTTATACCTCTTCTTAATTGGACATTTGTATTTGAGTGGTAAATAACAAGGCTTGTAGCTAAAAATGGACACTAAGAAGGCATGTTTTACGATGAAATTGCAGTATGTGCTCAAAATGTAGCCACCATTCTAGGTTCAATATTGTAAAACCTTGGCATGTTTGACATTAATTATATTATTTCTAGAAATGCCAAAGAAAAGTATTCGAATTTCTTAAATTTTGGTCAATATAACACAATGAGGTCCAAATATAGAAAGTATCAAATATGTCTATAAATGTTACAATAAATATTTGGCACCAAGGTGCATAACATGCCAAGAAACTACAATAGGTTACACACAAAGGGGTCCTAAGAGAAGGAAAAGAGGATAGTATTGACAAGTCAAGAATATCTCTTGATTTCCACTCGGGTTGCACTATTTCGGCCAGGTTGGTTGTATTTTGGGTTCTCTCTGCAATTGAATTTTCAATTTGTGCCCGAAAAAAAAAGACAAGTCAAGAATATCTTTTAAGTATTCTTGCATCTCCAATTTTAAAACTTGAAGTGACAATTGTTTATGACTTGCAATTGCTATGCTAAATATAGATTATAGTATCATATGGTATTTTATTTCATTCCGGTAACTTTCCTAATGACACATCTTATAAATAGGTTTACAAATATTGTCATGGATGACTGAAATTTGGATGAAATCCATGTCAATTTTTGAAACAACATTTGATATATATTCATCATCTTAACATTTTTATAATGAAATATCGTCATGGATGATTGAAATTTGGATGGAAAATCTCTTAGTAAGTGACATTAATTGCAACATTGTAAATCTATAATGCCCAAATTTGTTTTACAATAAATGACAAATAATATTATGGTTAAATTTAGCACTGGGGACGATGCAGAGGTGGTTTACAATTAGTGTTGACCAAGACAATAGAATTGGTGACACTAAATACAATATTTAGTGTAGTTGGATGAGACATTTTCCCAATTTCACTTTACAACTAAAAGCTACTGTGGAGATGGAGGCATCCACAACAGGCCCAAATACCTTTATGTTATGTCTCCAATGTTTAGAGGAAGGTTATGTACAATATGAACCTTGCTTAGGTTAGGGCATGTCCAATGATAATGGGCACACTCCACACCCCGTCCAATGGATTTTGTACGGCTCAAGGCAAGTCTTTAAGAGCCTCCTCACATGACCAATTCCAATCGGATTGTTTTCCAGTGCCAAAAGGCAAGGTTTCCCAGAAAGCTGATTGTCTTTTTTGCCTTGTTGACGCTTTATGTGCCACATAAAATTCCAAACTGACACCTAGACATAGAAAGTGTGTATGACTCATCATTGTCGATCCCTTACCTTTCCTCACAAGTGATAAATGTTTTCATCTCAGACTCAATAAAAACCTCTCTCTGTTGTCATGTAGGAAGACATCCCATCATGTGAAAATGCCTTTGTCGGTGGACACCATCTCACAAGCCAAGAATAAAAGCTCTTAATCATCCACAATTCATACTAAGCTCATACTATGATTTCTCCATCTAGAAAAGGAAAACCGTGAACCATCATTGGCATGGATCCCCTCCTAGTTAGTAGAGGTTCAAAAAAACCCTTTGTAAAATCCAATAGCAAATAACTCACATACACACATATGTCAATGACCCCAACTTTGCAATGTCCAAATTCAACGCTAAATCTAGGACATGGATCTTCTTACTTGGATAACCGCCCTTATTATTCTTCGACCTACACACCCGAAGTCTAAAGGCTTAGTAAGTATTGTTGTGCATGTTTAAGAAACTTACAACATTGAAAGGATGGACTTTGTACTCACCCCTCGGGATACCATTGCATGTACTCCGCTTGCCGCCGCCTACGACTCTCGGCATCCATAAAAAGTTGTTCAAACCGATTACATTGCATATCATTGTAATCTTCTTGACCATCTTTCCGATGATTAATTTGCGGCTTGAAAGTGCACTCCATGAGCTTGGCTTCCCACATCTATTTAGGTAAATACACGGCAAGAGTTTGAATCTTTTTAAGCACAAAGGAACCTTGTAATATGGCATACGGATTTCCAAAACATCAAGTCAATGTATTTCACCTCATTCCGAAGCTCTTGTAGTTGATCTTGCCTTGGCTTCTCTTGTGATTGAAGCCGATTCCATACCCTTCCATTCTCCCTCCTTATGTTTTTGGCTCGCTTGCTATACATTGAAAGCATAAGAGAAAGGAGTTGAGGATCGAAGTATGGTGATTGCAATAAGTAGGGCATGCCTCATTACAAGACATAATGTCTATTTTGAAATTTTCATAAGATTATTGACACATGCTCTAAATTTTAACCTACAACGTGCATTACTTACTAGAAAACATTCTTATGCAACAACAATGTCATTTTATAAATGAGGGTTACTTAGAATGTAAGGAGTAAACGAATGTTGAGTTGAAAATAGTTCATGAAAGTATACTTCGTCAACTCATGAGGTTAAATGTCGCATTTTCAATCTAGAAATTGTTTACGATTAACTATGTATTCTAGGCTAATATGTGGAGGACATTATGACAATTACATGTATAAACACTTGTATGTGAAGATATTGAGCTCTATTTTATAATATTTGTGTATTTTTATGCCAATAATAGTTTTTTCTAAGTTCAAGGATCTCAATTGATGATATGTACCTAATTTCTGGTTTCAAGGTCAATTCCGCTAATTCTTTAGCTGCATCATCTTGTTGTTTTTTTGCAATGAGCTTCAATTTATTCTCTTTTTTGGTGAGACCTTCTGTATATAGAAGTTCTCCGTAGTTTTTGAATTGTTTTGATGTCCTTCCTCGCATGCGCATTATTTTCCATGATTTCTGATGAGTTAAAACCCAAAACCAAAAAAAAACATGATTTGTGCAATTCTGCAATCAATAATCAAAGTAAAGTTACAATTGATCCAAACAAGGTTGCAAATATTGTATAGAAATTTTAAATGCTTGTGATAGCACTTGATTGAAGACATAGATTGGATCTTGTTTAACACCTTATTGAAAAGAACACCCAAGTGATCAACAAACCTTGGAAATGCGTTGTTTGTCTTTTTCAATCTTTTCTTGATACAACTCTAAACTTCTTTTTTTGTCCTCCTCAAGCTTTTGCCGTTGCCTCATATACTCCGCATATAGGCGCATATATACGGCTTTCTATATGAAACACATCAAAACATTCCACATTACATTTCCCTTCATCACATAAACAAATAGATAGATAAATACAAACGTTGATTTTCCTTAGATATGCAGCAATGAAGAGCTTGCATGTAATAGATTCCTTCATGTATATCATACCAATGCGTGACAAAATATGATACAACTATCGCTCATTCCAACATGTGGCAAGGGGCATGACTCCTTGTTGTTTCTTTTTCAACGCCACCATCACTTCTTGCTTTACTATATAATAATAGCAAGGATACATGAAGGTGTTGTTCCTTCACATCCTACTCAGTGGGAAATTGTGTGACACCAAGGGATGCAAACTTACCCCACTAGATTGACCTTCATCGCACACATGTAATTTAGTTGAATCTTAATCTTCATACATAACACATGTGAATAATAATTCAACAATTGTGTGACCATGACATTGTTAAGCAATGCGCATTTGTTCATGTGGGCCTTGAAAATATAACCATGGGATGCTTCAACCTAGTGCGGATTCCTACGTAATCTGAGTCACCTTGCAATACAATAGTTGGGACATCCCACGGTTCTATTCTCAGGAGCCCACATGAACGCACGTTGCTAAATGACGTCCTGACCCCCCGAAGCATCCAACATTACAAGGACTTATATGATTACCGCTCGTTCTGACATGGGGTGAGGGGTATGGCTCCTCGGCTTCTCTTTTGCAGCGCCCCCCACACTCCTCGCTAGACTCGTGATGGTAGGAGACAGGAGCCGGTCGGAAAACGTCTTGAATGATGAGGAGCTCTTGTTTCGGGGCCGCTTTGGCGACGCGTGCTCTTTGTGGCTACGTTTGTGGAGTTTTTGCGACGCGTTGAAATGATAATCAACCACAGTCTCATATTTGCAACCACACGATTTAGGTGTTTTGTTTTCATAGTCATCATGGATGTCTTGGACAACATGACAACGTTCGTCCTTCCGTGCCCAATTTTCTTCATACGTAGTAGATTCTTCTTTCGAACAAAACACAATATCTTTGTCCTCTTTACTGCAAAATTGAAACTAATTGGTATAGGTGTAGAAATTATCATGGTTCAAACTCCATGATATTAATTTCTCAAATATCCACCTCATGAAATATGAAGAAAACATAGCAACGACAAAATATAGTTCCTCTCATTGAGAAATGCACATGTTTGTAACTAACAATGAACGCACACATAGTAATTTATATATGAATCAATGGGTTTATACATCATTTTCACTTTGCATATGAGCTCAATTTGTACCAAAGGTCGAAGCATTTCTCATTCAAGACAACGTCCAGTGTACACATCTTTATTTGGCATATGCAGAGGCATAGATGTACATTTTAAATCTACCTACCTATCTACCTATCTATGTATATCGTGCTCAACTACTAAAGCATTGCATAGAAAAGTCAAAGACCACCAACCTTATACTAATGATGTTGTTGACAATGTGTTCTGTAAGTGGAGCCACAAATTGATCCGGAAGACAATGATCCCGACAGAATTTCACTGCCACAGCTTCTGCAGAATCACCTTCTTTCATTTCAATGTGTTCCACACATCCATCTTCAATCTCCACAGTAATGGCCAACAACACCCTTCGGTCATCCGATTCATTCTCTGTTTACACCATAATCACAATAAAGTTCACGTCAATGACCAAAAATCATTGGTATAAAGCATGCATATCACCTTGAATGAATGGGGAGAACTGACCAACTAGTAATAAGCCAACCAATTGCTACATAATAAAAACTAGTCAAAATTCAACTTTTATAAAATTATAACAATGATTATTCAAAAATAATAACATAAAGTTCTCTACTTCCTTAAAACATATTCATGAGTTTATTCAATAAAACTAACTAGCTTATAAGAAGTTAAATTCTTGATGAAGAGGGCGGTCATCACTGTCATGAGTGTCATCTTGAAAAATTGAAAGGCATAAGTTTGGTCAACAACATGGTATGCATGTTCAATGAATGTTAATTTCACCTTTATTGGCATGGCTCCGATTGTCCGAAGGTGATTCGGTCTTGTACCCTCCCTATGTATGCACATAAAAAAGACACCATAAACAAACAACTTATAAATCAATATTGTAGAATTAAGAACAATGTGGTAATCCATATAAATGTGATTCATTGCAACGCTCAAACCACAAATTATCATGGGAAATGAAAATGGACGTGAAACCATTTCACCCGCAAAAATGTTGAACACAAACCTGCATCCTTGGGGAGCTATTGGGCGACAAAGTTGCAACAATATCTTCACATTGGTCACATGGCTTTGAGACCTCATTTTCCAGCCGGCCTTTTGGTACTTTCATTATCCTCTCATGTGACATAATTACTTGTTCTTGACAACCTACATCAAGTTGCCCTATTTTTATTGATGTCCATAATTGCATATAAAATGAAAATATAGATTGTGCATTGTTGTTTGATGAGGCACATCATAACATTTTTACAAATGTACATCTCTCTCCTTGTAAGGAAGGTAATTCTTTGATGACCTATTTTAGAGGTCTATATTTTTTGATTGACGATAGCCACTTCTTGCTCTGACTTTATTTGAAGTGGGACACTCTTCTTATATAGAGGAGAAATTGAGTAGTCGGGGAGGGAAGTTAAGAAAGTAACATAATATTATGTGCCAAATTGGAAGAGGGTAAAATACTATGTTGTCGAAGAATGTTATGATATGTGACCTGAAATATATGTCTTAAATATGATATATACAATATTTATTGAATCAATCTCACTAGTCTTCGTACCAATAACATTTTGGGGCTATGGTTTATTGCCATAGTTAAACAATAATCACCCATGTGCTGCACAATTAGGGTAGGCTCGTAATATTATGTCAATGCATAAAACCTTCAAGTATCCCTTCGCTATTGGTCTTTCTGCATCATTGGAAACCTATCAAGCTTAATACATTGGAATTGTAATCACACAATTACCTCCAACATATAGACCTACATCTCCATCTATTGTTGCCCCATCAAAAAAACCAACATCATAAAATATTGATTATCCTTCACAAAAATCAATAACGTGATTGTGAACCATGATGCAAACATATTATCTTGATGAATGCTTACTATGATATGTGCCGATTGAGTTGTCAATGGTTACTCCCGTGTATTACATTCCAACCATTATAAGATTTTCAACACCACCCGATAAATAATATCGCATGACACATTTAGGCTAAAGTCTTGTGCCTTAAAGGTCCAATTTTTCATACAACACAACTTTCTTAATGTGTCAACACCCAAACATCCAAATATCCATTGTTGCATTAACATCATCCACAAAAGTGACACAACATTGTTGTTTCCATACAAGCTAAGAATGAGTAGGTGGCCATGAGAACTACAATAAATTGCATGCACGTGAGAGCAAGATTTGAAAAACCCTCCAATTTCATAATCACCCACATAGGCTTGCCGCACTCCAAATGGAGGATTTTGGGCTTGGAGGTTGTCAAATGTTGTCGTGTTCTAAATTGAGTTGACCTCTCAATCAAGTAGGGGACGAGGGTTGAGAGTGTTGTTGTGGAGATGTAAGTTAGGTGGAGTCAGGGCCTTCGTGGGAGGGGGCTTGAGTGGAGATAAGAGTGACATTCACTAAGAATAGGGTTGGGCGGCGGTGAGCAAGGGGTGCAAGTAGCTTAGGATTTCAAGGGGGAGGAGGAAGAGAGTTCTCCCGTCTTTCGCGAGTTGCAAAGTGTGTATTAGGTTCTATGTGCAAACGACATCTTTCATTGTGATTGTTTATAGTATAACATATTTTTAAATAAATAAAAGAATCCACCACCAAAAGGTGGTAGGAGCATGCAGGAAAAACATGATCTTCATTTATGCTTGCTCCCTCAATAGGCATTAAATCTATGCCATATAAATACTAAGACAACATGCAACTTGTGCAAGTGCAATCAAACGCCACCTTGATAAATGTTGAATTCCAAAACATTAAGATTTTGAAAAAAAATCAACAACGTTGGCTCACCCGGGTTGGTTGTATTTTGGTTCTTTTGCAATTGAATTTTCAATTTGTGCCAAAAAAATAAAATAAAAATAAAAATCGACATCACAACGACTTTGTAATATGCCAACAAGGCCTTTTGGAAGAATATTGTGTTGCACATATTTTGAGGTCAATTTTGTTTCTATATTGTTGCGGGGGTTGACACTTAAATGACCAAAAGGCCCCTTGTGAAAATCAAAACATCTTACATATGTGATTAGATCATGTTAAAAATAATTCCAACTACAATAAGATTAATCCATGTTTTTATTACATTCTTCCAATCAGAGTACACACGTATATAAGAATATTTAATAGACTAAGTGGAGGACATGATATAAGGTAGAGGGTGCTTAAACCAACACTTTAAGCCATTACGGGTACACGTGGCCATGTCACGGTAAAAAATAATAGTGGATCATATTAGCATTTGGACCCAAAATAGCCTCAAAGAAGAAGAAAATATTTTTAGTGAAAATATAATATTTTATGAATGATCAAAATCAAAATTAGTAGCTTCCTAATTCCACTAGTTAGACCGGGCAAGTAAAGTGAGTGAGGAACCCGAGGACCAACTCGTTTATTATGTAATCTCAACCTTTACCAAATACATACTAGGCTTACCTTATACCGGGAACTAAGCTTGATGCTCTCATTAAGCCCCACCATGCAAGGCCTTAAACCAACTCAAGTCTAATCATGAGCCAAACCTAGTGGTAGAATGAATAGTGTTGGCACCATGCTGTCAGCCATAAACCCCCACCCTTGAGCGTCTGTGGTCCGAGTAGGAGTTTATGGCTCACATGTCTTTGTTGCTCTTGGTTGTGGAAACCCACACATACACTCCAATGATTTTCAAAAAAAGAAACACACTCTTTTTATTTGAACACACAGAGCATTAGTATTGAACAAATACTGTTGCATCCATGATGATCAGTGTACACAATCACACTAACATCTTCCATTTCCTCTAATCTCCTATCTAATGTACGTCCCACTCCACTAACTAAGCCAATTTCTAGTCACTTAAGGTACTTTCTCCCTCATTAGAAGTTGATTAAGTCCCTTAACCGTACACCTTAATAACACCCTGCCCTTCCTTGCCAAGTGGCCTCAGCTGCCAACTCAGAGTCTTAGGTGACCGCAGCTCTACCTCCGAGTTAACTCACAGTCACATTCGGCTTCGCCACCGCACCCTGGATGGCTCCCAGGCTTGAAGCCGCAACTAAACTCACCTTCAGGCTCGAAGCCACAACCCAAATCCACTTCGGCTTGAGCTAAAAATCCAGATCTACATTAGGCTTGAAGCCGCAACCTGAATCCACTTCGGCCGCAGTCGGCCTGAGGCTGCAACCTGAATCCACTTTGGCTGCATTCGGCCTGGGGCTTCAACCTGAATCCACTTCGGCCGCATTCGGCCTGAGGCTGCAACCTGAATCCACTTTGGCTGCATTCGGCCTAGGGCTGCAACCTGAATCCACTTCGGCCGCATTCGGCCTGAGGCTGCAACCTGAATCCACTTTGCTTGAGCTAAAAATCTAAATCCACATTCAGCCTGAAGCTGCAACCAGAATCCACTTTGGCCGCATTCGGCCTGAGGCTGCAACCAGAATCCATTTCGGCCGCATTCGGCCTGTTCGGCCGCCTCCACCCCCTTGGCTCTCTCTCTTCCTCCTCTGTCCTCCGGTACCATGTTCCGAACTCCCAGAGCTTTTTCCCCTGATGCGAGGTACCCGGCTCAATCCCACTGGGAGGACAAACCCCCCCCTCTAACCAACTCTTACAAGCCCCAAAACGAACACCACTTGATACTAAAACCAACAATTCTCACACAATCCCCACCCCCATTCTAATAAAGCTAACCAAAATCCTGATCCAGCCCTCAAGCTAATAATCCAACTGGTCCCTCAAGCCTAAATGCTAACACAACTCCCCCTCTGCATTCAATCTCAATTTAAATCAAAACCAAAGAGCTCCAATCTTTTTATGTTTTTGAGCAATTTTAAGACTTGTTAAAGTCAAGTTTTAATGAACCTCAAAGGTAAAACCCACATGTGAGTGCCATATTGGGCTCACATAATTGGCGACCATCAGGGCATGAATCCATAGCTCTTGCTCGCAGGCAAGGTGTCACTTCAAACCTTGTACTCCTTGCACCGACTGCCAGATGTGCGAGTTGGGAAGCTCTCGCTATTTAGTGTCTCCAATTGCAGCGAGTTGTTCAGGAATGCTTCCCGAATGAGGTATGGGCCCAACCACACGGCGTCAAACTTACCCGGAAATTCGAGCTTCCTAGCATCTTGAATAAGCACCATCATACCTGGCCGTAGGATCCGCTTCTTGTGATGTTTGTCAAAGGTGATCTTCCTTCGCCTTTGAATGGCTTCGATGTGCTGTGCTGCCATCCTTCTTCTCTCGTCCAACTTCTCTAGGTCTGTTAGTCGATTCTTCAAGGACTAACTATCCGTAAGGCGTGAGCCAATGGCAACACTAAGTGACTCCACCTCAAACTCTATGGGAAGTGTGGCTTCCAACCCATACACCAACGAGAATGGAGTGGCATGTGTCATCACCTTGAAGGTTGTTCGATAAGCCCACAATGCCGCCGTCAACTTCACGTCCCAATCCCTCTTAGAATCCATAATTGTTTTGCGAAGGATACTCACCAATGTGTCATTGACCCGCTCCGTCTGACCATTAGTCTGCGGATGGTAAGGAGTGGTCTTCCTATGGTCGATTTGGAACTTGTCGGTCATTTCTTGAATTACAGAATTCAAGAAATGAGTCCCCCTGTCGCTCACTAGAATCTTCGGGCATCCGAACCTCGAAATGATGTTCTCATACATGAATGTGGCTGCGTGTGCAGCTGTGTCTGTCTTGACAGCTTTGGCTTCCGCCCATTTGGTCAAGTATTCGGTAGCAACAACAATATAAGCCATGCCTTTCGAGGAGTGGGGGTGCACTTCTCCCACATAATCAATTCCCCATTTTTCGAAAGGCACAAAAGGCAATGACACATGAAGGGGCATCTCCATTCGGAGGTCGTTCCTTGCATACCTCTGGCAAGCGTCACAATGCTTAACATAATCATGTGCATCCTTAAACAAGGTCGGCCAAAAGTAACCTGCTCTAAGAATCTTTTGACCTGTAAGTTGTCCGGAGAAATGTCCCCCACACGCACTATCATGACATGCAGCCAAGATGGAGGGCATTTCAGCCTCTGACACACACCTCCTCAACAATCCATCAGTTCCCCTTCTGAACAACCTATGGCCTATCACTGCAAAGTACCTACTATTAACTCTAACTTTTCTCCTATCCTCCTTAGTCCACTCCCCTGACAACTGCTGAGTTGTCAAAAACTCTACAATACTAGCATACCACTCGGGTCGTGCGGTAACAACAAAAAGATTGTCATCCACTAACCTATCATCAACTGGACTAATGCCTATGTCCTCTGACAACCTAGACAAGTGATCAGCTTGTAAATGCATACGACCGGGTTTGTATTCGACTGTGTAGTCAAACTCCTCTAACAACAAAACCCACCTAGCTAGTCTTCCACTTAGCTCCACTTTGTTGACCAAGTATTTGATGGCCATGTGATCCACAAAAAATACAACCGGGTTGCACATGAGATAATGCCTAAACTTCTTGACCGAGAACACCATAGCAAGACACTCCCTCTTCGTGGTAGAATAGTTCTTCTCAGCTGGTGTCAATTGCTTACTAGCATAGGCAATGGGTTGATCCTTACCCTTCTCCCTCGTGGACTGACAAAGTGCGCTACCCACCGCTACATTGCTAGCATCACAAAACACATGGAAAGGTTTATCCCAATCATGTGGCCTCAAAACCGGATAAGTGCTCAATTTATCCCTTAACTCCTCAAATGCCCTTTGGCATGCCTCGGTCCACTCAAACCTACAATCCTTCCTAAGCAACTGAGTGATAGGAACCGCAATCTTAGCGTAATCCGGAATTAATTCCCGGTACCACCCCACATGGCCTAGCAACTTAGCAATCCCCTTGGCATTGGTTGGAGTTGCCAACCCACTTATGACCTCAATCTTTTCCGGGTCCGGTTCCCTTCCTTTCTCACTAACCACATATCCAAGCAACACTCCCTTACTCACCCCCAAGAAAGTCTTATCCGGGTTCAAAGTTAGCTGCATCTTCCTACATCTAATCAAGGCTTCCTTAACACACTGTAAATGGTTACTAGCATTACTCTGAGTGCTAAAATCATCCACAAAGACGGTCATGGACTTGAACAATAAATCGGTGAAGATGTACATGACCAATTTTTTAAATGTGGCCGGAGCATTACATAATCCAAATGGCATAACTACCCAAACGAAAGTCCCCCAAGGAGTAGTGAAAGCCGTTTTGTGGATGTCTTGAAAGGCAATAGAAATTTGATTGTAGCCCGCATATCCATCCATGAATGTGTACCTCGCGTGACCACCTACCTCTTCCAACAACAATGTGATGAATGGCAACGGAAAGTGGTCCTTTTAGGTGCACGCATTTAACTTCCTATAATCCACACACACCCTCAACTTCCCATTCTTTTTCTTCACCAACACCATTGGAGAGACCCAATCAGTAATTTCCACCGGCTTAATAAATCCGGCCTTCAACAATCTCTCCAACTCCGCCTTAACCAACAACTGTAATTGTGAGTTCATTCTTCTCTCCTTTTGTCTAATTGGCCTAGCACCCGGAATCAAAGGAATGCGATGCTCCACCATCTCTCTAGGGATATGTCGTCCAAATTTTTGCCTTTATAGTGACCAAAACCCTAATTTAGGGTTAAATAGGGCTCGGCCTAGGCTAGGCTAGGGAAATAGTTAGACAAATAGTGACAAAAATGACCAAAAAAGCTAAAAGTTACTAGC
The DNA here is from genome assembly GCA_964035585.1 of Polytrichum formosum. NCBI lineage: Eukaryota > Viridiplantae > Streptophyta > Polytrichopsida > Polytrichales > Polytrichaceae > Polytrichum > Polytrichum formosum. Next base: position 28,020,070 of record OZ037940.1, on the reverse strand, counting down.
TAGGGCTAAAAAGGCAAAAGTAGTAAATTAGTGACTAAATTATTTATTAGTAAAGTCCAAAAGACTTTCCGGATAGGTTCGGGCTACCAAACCTATTCGGAAGAGGTTTGGTGAGCCCCGAACCTCCCGTGATTAGGTACGAGGAGAGATATACCTCTCTCTCTCTCGTTGTTCGGGCATGCATATATTTTTGTTGAGAAGAATTGTAAGCAATTTTGGATTTTCTTGACTCTCGGGAAGAGAGCAATTCTAGTGTTGTTCTTAAAAGAGAATCATGTGTTAAGTCTCTCGGGAAGAGAGCATATTCGTATTGAAATTAAGTATATCAATAAAATTTGACTATTATATCATTGAATTAAGGAGGGTGTGAAGCCCTGTTGTTTGTGAACACTTGTGTGTCAAATTGGTGTGGTTGTGAATCGTTGTGGCGAATTCTCTGAGACCTAATTATGCCACCAAGTTTACCATTTCCAACGATTCTGGAGTAATTGCTGGTTGTCTGAATTATCTCCCTCTCAAACAAAGCCTTTGTCCATCATTGACATTCGGCCTCAGCAATTTGACGATCGAATTGCAGCAATCATCTTAGCGGAGACACAAAAGTGAACAGGAGCTCCGGCTGCGGAAAAAAAAAAAAAAAAAAAAAAAAAATCCTGGGGTGCCGAAAATTTCAGAGTCTGGATGTGCTGCGATTGCCGGGCTCCTCAACTTCTCTTAAACCTCTATGCTGTAACTGCAGTGTTTGTGCAGCCGCCACGAAATCTTTCCTGCCGGAGAAAGGATCTTCGGTAGGACTAGTAGCAAATCCCACACCAGACTACCTCAAGTCTGAAACATAAGCCGCTGCCCGTATCTGATTAGCGCACCCCAATAATCCTTTGCCTGGCAATAATCTCCGATGCTCTGTATGTGCGCTCGCTAAAGGAGTGGTAACGAGCCAGAAGACCGTGATCGAAGGCGAGCAGCTGCAGAGGCCGGCAAGTTTGAAAGAGCCTTCGCCGAATTTGGAATAGGAGCGCCGAAATTTCGAGGCCGAATTTTGGACCCTGCACTGGCGATACTACCAAGGCAGATAAGAAATTTCACAGACGGGAATTGAATCGCTTTGGAGATAGGTTGTAATCACAAAATTTGAGCTACTAAAGCACTTAAAATTCATCACTTTGTTGAAGAAGGTGATCCCCTGTTGCGAGAGAGAGAGGAGCAGGGGAGAGGAAGAAGAAGAAGGAGAGGAGGACACTTGGCGCAAGCACAGGCCCTCTCCCATTGAGGTGTTCACATTAACAAAGTGGCCCAGAAGTAACCAGCTCAGAAAAGACCCTATTCACACTGCACAGGGGTAAAAGCCTGTAAAAGTCAAATTTACAGAGGCTGAGAAGGTTCTTTTACCACAGGTAAAACTCATTGAGATTTAAAGTATTTAAATTAATAAATTAAATATTACGGCAGCATTATCTAAATACTATCAAGAGGGCATATTGCATAACCAAATTCACCAATGAAACAATTTCAAATTGCCCATTGAAAAAGTGTTTTTGAACACTTGGCGGAAGAAAGTGGCCGAGAAATTTAATTAAGGTAAAATCAGAAAATCAATTAAATAAAAATCTAATTAATTCTAGAAGTGAATTCTAAATTAAGAGGATTAAAGTATTAAGGAATCCAATAAGTTGTTTATTGCATAATAAGCAAATTGGGATAATTTGGTATTAAGGAGCCCCTTATTGTGAAAATAAAGTTATAAAAAAGAAAGAAAAATGGGTTAAAAGATATGAATGAACCATGGTATCTGAGCTACCAATTCAGTTTGGAGTAAAAGACCATGTACTATTACACTGATATCACTAAATCCCAAGAATAATTAAAGAATGGATTCCAACTGGATTTGATGATTCAGTAAGAGGAAGTAATTAATGAATGATTATCCGATACGCCAGAGTGCCCTTGGCTCTGGTGTTGGAAGTGGTTACTGGTTACTTGAAAAAGACAATTGTTGAGCCGTGACTCCCTGCAAGAAACTTCGATAGTCAAAATTGGTCACTACAGGACTATTGTGTGAGGGAGTGACTGCATTTTGCATGTACTGAATTGAGGGACCCTAAAACCACAAAACCACGTATCCAATCACTTTTTACCCGAATCCCACATCCTAAACAAGGTTTTTCCTGGTTATTTTTGTATCTAAAACTCACAAATAATTAAAAGGAACTATCAAGGAACTTAGGAGTGATATCTAGATTACACAACTGACACTCATTTAGTCTTCCCTGGGGTTTTGTTTAAGATTGAACCCAAGTAAAAAACCTATCTACAGGATACCTCTAAGCTCATCATACGACCAAGCAAAGGTGTCACTAAACTCATCCACCAAATCGCTATATTCCTTGATTTCCTTCTCCCCCAACTTAGACCCCATTTTTATTTGTCTAACCTTCCCGTTCTTCATTCTCACATCCATATACTTCCAATCCGCCTGCGACACATGTGTCTACTCATCATTGTTTCTATACCAATCCGGATGTGAACCACCATAGTGGTCCACCACTCCGTGGGGTCACTTTAGTTAGGATTTTAGTATTAAAAGTTAGGATTGAAAGTGAATTAAGAAAAAAATTAGTTCATTTAGCGTTTAGTTTAAAAAGGGGAAGGAAATTTACCGAGGACTTCGGACCTTCACCCGTGAAGGGAAAAATCTAGTTTTAGGTAGAGTTAGTAAAAATGAAAACTAACTAGAGATAGAAATTAGTTAAGTTAGGAAAAATAGCAATCTAGGCAAGACCTAGTTGGCGGGGAAAAACGTAGTTAGTGAAAGCAACTAGCTAAGAGGACTAAATTAGTAGAGCTAGCTAGACAAGGGTTAGTTTAATACTTAGTGTGGATCATGCAAGACAAGTGGAGGTGCTCGGCGTGAGAGAAAAATTAGCGCGAAGACTTTGAAGAAAAATAGCAAGGAGGCCACTTGCCCCCTTGCCAACTTGCTATCAAAAATTAGAACAAATTTGGAAGATTCCCGTCGGAGCCACCTTAGCGACGGGGTGGCAACCTCGACCGGGAAAACCCCCGAGCCAAAATTTCGGGAGGGGGTCGAAAAATGAAACCGGTGGCGGAGGGGTCCAACCCTTTTGTGAAAGAGTTTAAAAACCCCTCCTTCCACCTTGAAAGTTCTTTCTTTCCTTTAGAATTTGGGCGAAGCCCTACTTCAAGATAGTTAGGCAAAACTCCCTCTTAATTTGATTAGTGGGCGAAGCCCTAGCTCAATGGAGTCAGACAACCTCTCTTCTTCTAATGTTTGGGCGAAGCCCTACTTCGAGGTAGTTAGGAAAAAATTCTTTAGCATGCATTCTCAATGGCCTAAGAAAAAAGCTTGAGAAACTCCTCTACTCTCTCTCCTAGTTAGAATGTGTGTTTATTAACACACCAACAAAATTCTTCCTTTCTTTTGTAGAGGTAGGTTGGATTGTAGAATTTCGAGTGAAGGCATTGTAGACCTCAGCTGCCAATGCCCTGAAGGCTTAGTTCAAAAGCTAGAACAAAATACTTATTATTTTTTTCTTAGAGAGATTTCCTATAGCTAGCTATAGCCATTTTCCATTTGTGATTTGGTCAAGATGACAATTAGTTATGGATTTTCAAAGATGGAGTAGAAAAACTAGGTGGTCCTGTAGGTAGTGGCTGCTGGATCATACTTGCCAGCCCAATAAGAATTTTAATAAAAAGTTATATTTTTCCCAAGTAGAACTTTTGTCTAGCTTTCCAAAATTGCTTAGAACAATTGATTTGAGCACAATTTGAATTAGATATGAATTTTTGAAGACGGGATACATAGTTTGAGAATTCTTGGTTGACTGCTACATTACAGAGGGTCTGCTGAGTTCACTTTGGCTTAACTTGTTAGTTTCATATTTTTATAAAATATATCTTTTCAATATCTTTCCATGGTTATATAGAACGTTTGATTTGAGCATGATTTGAATTAGATATGAATTTTTGAAGACGGGATACATAGTGTGAGAACTCTTGGTTGACTGCTGCATTACAGAGGATCTGCTGAATTCACTTTGGCTTAACTTATTAATCGAATAATTTTATCAAATAGATCTTTTTAATACCTTTTCATAGCTATATATAACGCTTGATTTGACTAAGAATTGAATTAGATAGGAATTGTTGAAGACGACATACATAGTTTAAGACTTCCCGATTGACTGCTATGTTACAAGGAGTCTGCTGAATTTTTATTGGCTTAACCTGCTGATGTCATAATTTTCCTAGTTAGAACTTGTTAATAGCTTTCCAATGGTATAAGCAAAGCCTAGATCCAAATCGTAATGAATTCACTATGAATTTTTGAAGTTAGAAGTTAGATAGGTGGGTTGGAAGGATCGGTTGAATCGACCTCGCACTTCCAACCCTCATAACTTTTGCATTTCTTATCCGATTAAGGTGATTTTTAGATCGTTGGAAAAATATAATTAAGTGAACTAAGTAAATATATTATGCTTAGGCCTAAATTACAGTGAAAAGACAACACTTTATATTTTAATTATTAACTAAGGTACGCTTCCTATCAAACTAGTTACAAAGAAGGAGGCAAGGTCGAAGCCCGGAAAGTGGAGCAATAAAGGAAGTAGCGGCTCAGCCTACATCGAGCCTAAATCAACCGAGGAGAATTGAGGTAAATTAACTAACCCTAGCTTTCCATTTAGGGTTGGAAGGAGCGCGGCTAAGGTATGCATCTCTAAACCCACTCACCTATCTTGTAAGGTCAAGTGGCTTGACCACTTGACCGCCAAGGGAGTACCCAACTTCATTGTCTTCAGGCCCCTTGGTATGTTTTGTGATAGTAGCTTCATTTATTAGAAAGTTTCGTATGTGGTGAAGTCGGGTTAATCACCGACACGACCACTCTGAATGTTGTTGATGGAAAGGTGGGGTTAATGGCCCACGAATCCATTATCATGTTGTTGGCCCCAAGGGTTGGAGGTGATGGCCCCAACCTTTGAAGATTGTGCAACAGGTTGAACACACAGGTTGCCCTATTCCCGGTCCCATCAAGTTGAGTTTCGTGGTCAAACTGTTTTAAACTAATTAATAACCAACATAATTTGTACAACCCCCGTGGGCAAAAACCAACCGGAAACTTAACTCGAAAGGTTGATACTACCCCCTCCGGCGGCAATGATCGGAGGGTATAAGTGTCAATCAACCTTCAAGAGACCCGCACATGGCCTTGAAGGGTTCGGGTTAGGGTGTGCACCAACCAGGTAGGTGGTGATGCCACAATACATAAACTTAGTAAGATAGGTTTTGTTTAATCAACTAATAAACTAAGAATGAAGGTTGATAGGGTGGGATTTAATCAAGGTCCCCCCGTTTAGAGAATTTAATATATAAGAGGTAAGGAAGTAAATGTGGCCAAGGTAAAAGGTAAGGTTATTTCATTCATTAGGGTTAGGTTGCCTTGATTTCAAAGCTGGTGCGTCTGCGCGTAGACTAGGATAGATTAGGCATTAGGTTAGAAAAAATGATAATTCTCTTAAGCACTCATTAATCTAGGCACAACCTACTGAAGGACACGACGCGATTAACAAATCCCTCCACAAATCTAAATACTTATAAAAAATCATAACATCCGGGTTCGGCTTGGGCACCTACTAAGGCAGGCCACCCTCACCGAAGGACTTGTGCGGTACTTTTAGGCTCCCTCGGAGGGGGGTGCCCAAAAGCACCACACCGGAGACACCTTGGGATAATCTTTTACATCTTCACCCGCTACTATACCCGTTGACGTGGTCTTGAAGTGCAAAGGTTCCTCCAACCTTGCAGCCTTAATGACGGCCTCCTCATCCTGAGTCCCATCCACATGTACTACATTCACGTCGCTCTCATCTACACTATCTACCCAAGGTGTCAATCCTCCTCTAATCCACTCCTCCTCGGTAAGCACCTCACATGGCTCCAACAAAGAATATTCCGCCTCCCTCGAACTAAGCTTCTCCTTACTCAACCCCACATGATGGGACGTCATCATAATATCATACTCCGACTCGGGATAGTTCCTCAACCACTGGGCATACTCCCCATTATCACCAACATAATAAAAACTAGGGCCCAAACTACCTGATCCTGAATCCTCCATAGTCCCCTGTCCGCCCGAATGAACAACTCCCACTAGTGTCTCCTTCTCGTCACCGTCTTCACCTTCCTCCTTGCCCTCCACCTCTTCATCCGATGATGAAGAGATTTGTTCTTTGACCCAACCTCCTAGTGATCCTATAGAAACCTTGACTTTATTGTCCTTAGGACCATAAGTAATGGACGGTTTAACTCCTCCCCAATCTACCACCGCGTCCGACATCCTCAACCAAGGCCTACCCAACAAGATGGGAAATGTATCCTTGTTAGAATACATTTTGATGACGTGAAAAGTGACCACATATTCCTCCCCTTCGGTGCTAATTCTACAATCCTTAATCATTCCCAAAGGCACCGCCGGAGTTTGATTCGCCATGTTGATGATAAAAGGTGATGGACCCGTAAGGCTAAGACCCAACCTCTTCATGGTGTGCTCCGGCAAGATATTTAACCCACTACCTCCATCGACTAACACGTTCGGAACCACCTTGTCCACCACCATCACTTCTATCTTAATTGCCTTGAGGTCACGCCCCCTTCCTCGTAGTTGGACCCTACCTAGTTCTCCTAGTCACCGGCATTCCCTCCTTGAGAGTCTTACGGGCCATGGGTGATATCTCTAACAACTGACCGAAGGTTATGTCGGCCTTCAGCGAGCTAAGGTCGGCCCACAAATCATATCCTTCCGGTATCTCAACCTTGGTCTTTTCTACTCTATCAAACTCATCCAAAAGAATGCTAGGTCCTTCACATTCTCCCATTTCGCTACCGTGTAAATCATGAATGACCTTTGGCCTCTCCCTATCCTGAACAATCTCATTCTCCTTCTCTAATTCCCTAGTGGCTCTCCTAGCTACTCTAGCTACTCTATCCAAATCCGAAAGGTTAGGACCTTCGTTCGAGGAGTACTCCTCCTGTTCTTCCACAACATTCTCTACTTCAATGTTTCCCCGCATAGCTCTAGTGGTGACCGCTAATGCAGGAGCCTCATGAATGACTTCATCATTAAAACTCCTCAACTCGTAGGTGATGGCGTTGGTGTGTGGAGGCCATTGACCTTGCTCGTCTCCGACACTCATTTGGTAAGCCATAGACTCATCATGATGCGGCTCAGTGACACCATCCACGAACCTAACATCCTGAGAATTTGACGGACCCGGATCGGTGGGAGGAGCTGGCCTTCTATTGTCGAACTGTTGTGGACCACCTGGCCTATTCTGAATCGGAATGTATCCATTTGCCGTTTGCAATCCCATCGGGGGATGGAATGTCTGCCTCGCATTTCCATGGTCATAGTATAGATTGGGTGGCCTAAGCTCATTAGGAGGTCCGCCCTGTGGCCTAGCCCCTCTCATGTTGTCTCTAGCTTGTTGTTGCGGGTTGGCTACCGGGTTGGGCATGCTAATGACTTTATCAGGTTGACGACACTCATCCGAAGGATGATTTCCCCCACTGTTGCTACAGCCGTAACCTTGTCCTTCAGACCAACACTGACCCGGTGCATGCCTTCTTCCACAAAAAGGATGGAACGCCCTTCTCTCCACATTTTGACCACCTTGTCCTCTAGGGGGAGGTCCCCTATAGTTGCCCTGACCATATTGATTATGACCATGGCCTCTCTGATTTTGTGGAAGTGGGCCACCGTTGTTCCTTTGATCACGGTTCTACCCAACTCGACAAAACTGTCTGGTATGTCTAGGTTGGCCACACTGAACACACCATAATCCCGAAACATATTTACCCGACTCAACTAGAGGAGGAGGACCCGGCTGCTGACTCCTAATCATCAACGACATCTGATCCGTGAGACTCTACATTTGTTTAATCATAGCCTCCTGAAATCCCAACTGACTGGCACCTAACCTTTTCTCCACCTCCTCGATGTGTGCATCGACTTTAGGAGCGGGCAGTACTAAGAGTGGTGCCGGCTCCCTAGCTTCTAGCGGACGTGGACCCGTGTCGATGAGGGCATACTGACCATGACTCCCTTGCCTACCTAACTGTCCCTCTGGACACCTCTCTTGGACGAATGGGGATGAATTGGGGTATTGATTCATCCTCCCTTCGCCACAACCTCTCATAATCTCTCTCCATGCGCTCCATCTCCCTAGCCGCCGCTTTGGCATCCGCCAATGTCTGAGGATTCCTCTCCAACACACCTCTAATGGTACCCGCCTTAAAAAATCCTTGGATGAAGAATTGTTTAAGGGTGTCATCGTTGAGCATAGTACCCACAAAGCGTGTACACACCAAATCAAACCTCCTAATGTATGCCAAAATCTTCTCTTCCCTTCCTTGCTTCAAGGATGCCAACGCTCTAAGAGCCGTGCTCTGACCAACCTCTGGCCTAAATTCATTTAGAAACTCCCTTTGCATCTGCTCCCATCCTGTAAAATGACCCTCTGCATGATCTCTATACCACTCATAGGCTTCTCCCTCTAGAGTGGTAGGAAACCACACCAACCAATATCCCGGGTTGGTGACAAGAGAACTAGCCAACCTCTCTATGTACCTCTCCATGTGCCTAGAGGGATCCTCATCCTTAGTTTCATAAAACTTAGGGAGGTGGGATGGCATATCCACCACCGCCAAGTTTTGTGGAACCATAATGGGTAAATCTCTCAGCCTAACCAATGGATCAATGGATGGAAAGGGAGGCGGGCCCTCTCCCTCCTGAGCCATGGTGACAGGCGTGTCCACTCCTATTCCACTATCAACCTCTACATGAATTTCTTTCCTAACTGTATCAGTCTCCGTCAATGTCTCGCCACTCAACTTAGAGGGAGTAGCTTCCTCCTCAAGTTGAGCGTCTACCTCTAAATTTTCTAACACTGGACTAACGATGGGCTCCACATTCAAGCAACTTTCTCTTCCAATTTCTACCTCTTCCGCAACTTCACTAATCCTAGACAAATTTTTCCTACGTGTAATCTTCTCTACTCCTAATTCCAACTCAGGTTTGTGCGATCGAGTCTTACCTCGCATTTCCTGAAAAATCGATCAACCCTCACTTGACCACACATACCCCTCGCTACCTTCACTCATTAATGTTTTCACTTTTCTGGATGTGTATTTAAAATTGAGGAGGTGAGGAAAGAGAACATGCATGCCAACTTAGGTGAAAAATCCCAAACAAGGGATATGCATGCTCATGTCAATTCTTAGTTGAGCCGGAGCATCACCTCCGAACTCTTCCCTCGAATTGACACTCACCACAATACTGAGAATGAGGGGTTGACCTTCGTCATGCACCACATCGAAGACCGAGGCATCACCCTCTCGCCTCCAACACGATGCGATGATTAGGAAATTACCCTCCCCAACGGATAACGACAAAGACAAGTACTAAAATCCTTCCTTAATTAATTAATTAATTCACTTTGAAGAATGTCATACCTCAAGCAATTCGCTTCCGCTTGCAAGTTAGCACTCACCCTCGATGTGACTTAGACCTCAACAATTCTCAACTAACAATTCTAATCTAAACATCAAATTCAAAATCCCTTAACTTAGATACTCACCCCAAAGGTGAGTGTCAAAGTTGACTCTTCCTAAAATCAATTATCCCTCTAAGATTTAGTGAGCTAATGATCGCACTATTAATGTTATGTCCTTATGCCATCCCAAGAAGGTTTAGTACATCACCTCAAGCCGCGCTCTTTCCTCAAAACAAAATGCATAAATGAAAATGCAATTCATTCCAAGGAAAAGAAATGGAATTCAACTATCCTAACCACATGACAAAAACCAAGACAAGGTGAGATGCTTACCACGCCCATGTGCTCCTTCCTCTCTCTCAAGTTTGTGCCTCCAAGTCTTGGTCTCCTAATCCCGCTTCACTCCCGGCGGACGCACCATTTATGTCAGCCATAAACCCCCACCCTTGAGCGTCTGTGGTCCGAGTAGGAGTTTATGGCTCACATGTCTTTGTTGCTCTTGGTTGTGGAAACCCACACATACACTCCAATGATTTTCAAAAAAAGAAACACACTCTTTTTATTTGAACACACAGAGCATTAGTATTGAACAAATACTGTTGCATCCATGATGATCAGTGTACACAATCACACTAACATCTTCCATTTCCTTTAATCTCCTATCTAATGTACGTCCCACTCCACTAACTAAGCCAATTTCTAGTCACTTAAGGTACTTTCTCCCTCATTAGAAGTTGATTAAGTCCCTTAACCGTACACCTTAATAACACCCTGCCCTTCCTTGCCAAGTGGCCTCAGCTGCCAACTCAGAGTCTTAGGTGACCGCAGCTCTACCTCCAAGTTAACTCACAGTCACATTCGGCTTCGCCACCGCACCCTGGATGGCTCCCAGGCTTGAAACCGCAACTAAACTCACCTTTAGGCTCGAAGCCACAACCCAAATCCACTTCGGCTTGAGCTAAAAATCCAGATCTACATTAGGCTTGAAGCCGCAACCTAAATCCACTTCGGCCGCAGTTGGCCTGAGGCTGCAACTTGAATCCACTTTGGCTGCATTCGGCCTGGGGCTGCAACCTGAATCCACTTCGGCCGCATTCGGCCTGAGGCTGCAACCTGAATCCACTTTGCTTGAGCTAAAAATCTAAATCCACATTCAGCCTGAAGCTGCAACTAGAATCCACTTTGGCCGCATTCGGCTTGAGGCTGCAACCCGAATCCACTTTGCTTGAGCTAAAAATCTAAATCTACATTCAGCCTGAAGCTGCAACCAGAATCCACTTCGGCCGCATTCGGCCTGAGGCTGCAACCTGAATCCACTTTGCTTGAGCTAAAAATCTAAATCCACATTCAGCCTGAAGCTGCAACCATAATCCACTTTGGCCGCATTCGGCCTGAGGCTGCAACCAGAATCCATTTCGGCCGCCTCCACCCCCCTGGCTCTCTCTCTTCCTCCTCTGTCCTCCGGTACCCTGTTCCGAACTCCCATAGCTTTTTCCCTTATGCGAGGTACCCGGCTCAATCCCACTGGGAGGACAAACCCCCCCCCTCTAACCAACTCTTACAAGCCCCAAAACGAACACCACTTGATACTAAAACCAACAATTCTCACACAATCCCCACCCCTATTCTAATAAAGCTAACCAAAATCTTGATCCAGCCCTCAAGCTAATAATCCAACTGGTCCCTCAAGCCTAAATGCTAACACAACTCCCCCTCTGCATTCAATCTCAATTTAAATCAAAACCAAAGAGCTCCAATCTTTTTATGTTTTTGAGCAATTTTAAGACTTGTCAAAGTCAAGTTTTAATGAACCTCAAAGGTAAAACCCACATGTGAATGCCATATTGGGCTCACACATGCCCATTTTTAGAATCCGAGATTAGCAACTCAACCTAGTGTAAAGGCTGTTAATCATAATGCCCAACCCTACCACCTATTGCATGGGGTGGCGTGCCAGCTTGTTGCCAAAACCGTCACTTCACGGGCCTGGCCATAGAATTAGCATGAGGGACAACTCAAGGTAGGTAGATGTTGGTGATTAGGAGGCGGGTATAGGTGTTGGTTTAGGATGAGGTAACGGAATTAGCTGCCTCTACCTTAGATTGAAATGCATGTCATGTACATGGTCATGCTTGCTCTCCAGAAAGTTGATGTTTACATTTATCATCCACATATATGTTAGCATCGTTATTAAATATGATTGTATTTTCAACTTTTGTTAAAAACATGTTGCATTGAATTTAGCTATATTTTTTTGGATGAAGCTAATTTGGTAAGTGATGAACACATAAAATAGAATTGAGATTGTGTTGGTTATTTTTGTCCCAACCCAAATCAAATATTAGATAAACAAATGATTGTTTTAGTGATTGATTTATTTGTATCCAAGTTATTATAAAATTTTAGCTATTATACATCAATTGCAAGTGATAATCCCATATTATTTTCCCCCTTTAATATGACATATTTGGTCGTGTAAGAAAGTGCCGTATTTTGCATAATACGACATTTGGCCTCACATGTCGTACTATCAAGGTTTTTCAAGAAAATGGCCTATTGCAATGTAAATCATCATTTTGTTTACACAATGATGATACATGGGTACTAAAGAATATTTTTATCAAAGAAATACACTCACAACGTCACACAATTTGGAGTTTAAAAATATATATAAAATAAGATAAAATTCCATGATGATGTCTTCACCATATCACATACTACGAAAGTAAGAATCTATTTTCTTATGATGATGTTTGTTGATGTTGGAAATTGACATCTTGTTCAAATCTTCCATAAAAAATTGTATGTTCATCACATCTACAACTGAAAACTCCGAAGGATGCTCCACTGCAAAATTTGATAGTAATTGGGTATACTCACGGGCTTGAGGAAGTTTGACAATTGGTGTTGGCTGACATCATTCTCCTCCATTGGCTCTTCATTCAAATCTACTCCCAAATGGTTTTCTCTACCCCATGCCAAATCCACCAACTTAGCCATGTTGTACACTGCATCAACAATTTGTTCTCTTGCCAACTGCACATATTCATTAATAGGCATTTCTTCACTTCCAAGATTCAAAAAGAAAATGAGACTTGCCAAATTATTGGTTGTTTCTTTCATCCTCAATTTCTCACGTTCATCATCCATGGCATTCCAGTTTGCAGGTGAATCTTGGATATCCTCTAGCTATCTCGTATGATTTGGGGATTCATCTCACTCCGCACTTGGGAGCACCACATAATAATTTGGCTTACGTTAGGCATTATTTTCCTCAAGTCCAAGTCAGTAATAGAAAAATCAAACTGAGAGAGAACCCATTCCAAAAACTTCTTCTTATATTGAACTTTGAGTGAAGCAATTATTCCCTAATCCAAGGGTTGTTCCACACTTGTAACATTAGGTGGTAAGAAAGCAATAAGTAATATTGCTCAATTGCAAGGTTGAAAAACCAACCCCTACCAACATGGTTAAAGGAATGAATAGCATAATTGTTCATAATTAAAAGTACCTTATGTTTTTGAGATTTGAAATGTACATTGAGGCTTATCATTCAACTCTCAAATAGATATTAAAATAAAAGGAACGTTAGTGCTTAAGTGCCTCTGACGTGTGATGTCCTTTCACCAATCCCAGTCCTTGCCCATGCGGGCGAGGGGTGCGGGAGTGGCTTAGTACCTACAATTAATAGGTGGACCATTGGTAAGTAATAGTTTTTAAATTTAGGAGGTGTAGGTTAGTAGAGATTAATCTAGGGGGATTGGCGGTTGTTTCTTTTTTAGTTTTTAGTTTATTGTAAATGATATGTATTAGATATCTTATGGCTATTGGGAGAAGGTCTCCATTAATTCATGGTAGTCAATACGTAGGTTGTTAACTTGTTTGTTTTTGCAACATGATAGTAGGTGGAGGCAATTGTTATTTGCTGTGTTGTGCATAGATTGCAAAAAGGGGAAATGTCATGTTTGAGAACATGTTTTTTGGGCAGTTACGAAGATATCTTCCATAGTGGAATTTGAAACCTTGTGTGATTTGGGCATATGCGATTCAGGGGGCATCCCAAAAAATGTTTGACCATTTTAGGTGTAAATTATTGTTGGTGATCCATTTATTTACATTTGGCATTGTATTTGTGGCATGTGCTACAAGTGCATTTCTTTTAGTTCTTGTTCGATATATCTTTTGAGGTTACGAACTAAGCCGTCGTGTTGGGTTGGGGGAATTGGGGGCCAGTAGGGGGTGGGTGGGCATATATGGTGGAAGGGGTTGTGCATGATACGTGGTTCCTTAGCACCTCATTTGGCCAATTTGTTTGCTTCATCATTGCCAATACTATTTGTGTGGGCTCCGATTTCACGTACAATTATGTTGTGGAGTTCCTGGTAACAATAATAATGTGAGTTATGAGGAGTTTGTCCGGGTGGTTAAATTAGGAAGAAGGATTTCTGGTATGGTTTAATAGTAAGTATATGTTGTTAAGACTATGTGTCAGTGGTAAGTGATTTGGTGTGTTCTACTACCAATAATAGGCCATATAATTCAACTTTAAGGATGTTTGGATAACCTAATAGTTTAGCTGCAATGTTGATAGTTAGTGGTCTGTTGAATACGTCGGAGCTTGCAATGTTTCTCTTGCCTTCTCCATCTAGGGGGGTAAAAGAGCCGTATGTGTAGTATGAACACTAGTAGAAAAAACAGTGACCAATTTAACAAAACTCAACACAAAAGTGTTGATTTTTTTTTGTTGATTAGGACGTGTTAATTTGGGTATTTTTTAACAAAAAAATGTCAAAGTTTAACAAAACAATGTTTCATTTTTTAACAAAAAAGTGTTGATTTCATCATCTAGGGCAGTGCTACGTGTCCAATAATCCAACTGCCACGTGAGGGGACACCCGTTTGCCACGTCGCAATGGCCATACGGAAAGTGAGGCCTTCCGGGTTCGAACCGGAGACCTCGTGGTTAGAGGCCAACGCTCTTGCCAACGCACCAACCACTCACAAGTGATATATATGGAATTTAGAATCTACTTAACTAGCTTTTCGGGTTTCTTCCTTTTTTTAAAAAAAATCAGCAGACTTCAGAGGCGATTCAGACCTAGTAAAAAAAAATTTTGGGAAAACTTTTAACTAGAAAAAATTGACAAATCAAATTTTTCAACTTTTTCTAGTTAGAAGTTTTTCCAAATTTTTTTTTTACTAGGTCTGAATCGCCTCTGAAGTCTGCTGACTTTAATAAGCACCGAATTGTGTACTTATTCTTAAATCTACATTGTATATTGAAGATTTTTAAAGGTTTATAAATATTTTTAATAATTCAAAACTTTATCAAAAGATTAAAAAAGATTCTTGATATGGTAATTGCACTATCCAAATCAACAAAAAAGAATGACAAATTTTTGTTAATTTGGGTACAATTAACAAAAATTTGTAAAAATGGACGTTACAGTGTCCAAATTAACAAAAAATTGTTAATATTTTGTTAATTTGGACTCTGTTTTTCTAGTAGTGGAATAAGTTGGTGGGAAGCGTAGGGGGAGGATGTTTGTGGCGGATGGTGGTAGGGGTAGGGTGTTAATGTATGTGTGTGTGTGTTTGGTGGTAGTTGGGCTATGTGCCAAGCCTTAGGGATTTTGAGGAGTGGCGTGTGTATTTGTGAGTGAAGTTTATATAAGTATGTGATACATAGTGGGAGGAATGTGTCAAGGAGGTTGTGTAGAAAAAAAGGGTATGTATGTGTGGTGGGTTATATGAGAAGTGGTTAAGATTGAAGTAAGTAGTGTTCTTTGTGGCTATAGAATGTGGGGAGGGTCAGGGATGGTGTGTATTGGATAGTGAGTGTTGTGATGGTTATTATGGGGTGACATTATTTTGTTGTAGCAAATTAGACATATTGTTGGACCAATCATCATGATTGATGATGATGATTGTGGTGGAGAATGGGTTTGTTTGTGTTGCTAGTTGAGCCCATTTTATGACTTTTGGTAGGAGGTCTATGACCATTATGTGGACAAATCCTTGTCCCTTCCATTGAGTGGAGAAAGTGGGGCCTAGGGAGCCAAAGAGTTTGTCTCTGTTGTATGGGGTGTTATATTGGAGGAAATTGATGGGACATGTGAGGGGGCTGGAAAAATATAAATGTGTGAGTTGGAAGGCGTGGATGAGGTTGTCTAGGATTGGAGATGGGAGTGGTGGTTTTGGGGAGGGGGGGAGAGAGGTGGCAGTATACCGTAACACCATAGCAGGTTCATCACCTGGCGAACGAATATTTATTTTTTTTGAAAAAATAAGGTTCGTTTGCTGAAAATAGATTTTTTTGAAATTCGTTCTTCTATTTTGAGGAAAAAAAATAATTCGTCTTGGAACAGAGTAGATGTACCGGGATGACAACTTAAATTGATATTTTCATCCATTTGTGCCGGGTCCCCTTGTCGAAACCTAATTTTTTGCCCTAATCTTGCTTAACCTAAGTACTTTCACTTAACTTGTTGTAAACTGTATGTCTTTTCCGTTTGCACACTTGTATGTATTTTTTTTGTTGTTGTGTGTAAGTGTACAAAAGAGAAATTAGCGATGGCTCCCAAGCAACAAAGGGTAGATTTTGCATTTGTTCCCATTACAAGAGAAGAGAGGGCGGTGGAGATTGAGAAGGAGTTTTCAAGTTTGGACCAGAGGTTAGAGGAGGAGCGCTCAAGACCAGGCAAGGAGATTTTGAAACGACCAGTGGGGAGATCAAAGAAGACAGAGATGGTGTTGTTGAAGCCAAAACTTGAGATGATGAAGCGATCAGGAAAGGTTAGAGGTTCCTACACAAACTGATTTACTCCAGTTCTTTGGCCGCCTATTTTCAATGCAATGAAACAACATAGATGCATTGCAGGAGCTTTGAGTTTATTGAGGGCAACTTACAGGAAACCAGAAGATCTCTCTAATGTGTATGACAATTTATCTAAGAATTCTATGAGAGATTGGTTCCATTCAAACGGAGAGCTGAAAGATACATACAAGAGATATGTAGAATTTGGCACTTACTTTGCCAAATCTACTTAACATTGTCCAGTGTTAGAATCTCACCCTGCCTTGAAAGAAAAAATCTGCACAGTCTTGAAGAAGATGAGGATGGCAGGACAACCTCTTTATGCAGTTTGCATCAGCCATTAATCAAAGCAATCATCCTCGACAAAGCTCTACAGACTTGAAGGTACACATTCAACAGCCTTTCGTGTCTCTTATGAATGGACCAAGAATTTTGTCAAGTCTGAACTGAATTGGAGTTACCGAGCATCAACAACTGCAGCGGAAAAATTACCAAAAGATTTTGAAGAGCAGGGCAAAGCAATGGCACAACGTTGTGCATATTTGGTGAAAGTTCACAACATTCCTAAGGAATTAGTTGTGAACTCTGACCAAACAGGGATACATTTAGTACCTACAGGAGGATCTAGGACGTGGGAGACAAAAAGAGCCAAACATGTCAAGGTACATGGAGCAGAGGACAAGCGACAGATTACCGTTACAGTCTCTTCAACAGCAGATGGTCGTTGTTTGCCTTTCCAAGTAATTTTCCAAGGCACAACCACAAAATCTCTGCCTAAGTTAGAAGGAGGGAGAGAAGAGTGTGAATTATCAGGGTGGAATATTTCCTATAGCTACAACCATTGGTCTACATTAGAAACGTGCAAAGAGTTTGTAGAGAGGATTCTAAAACCTTACTTGGTTGCACAAATTGAGCTCAAGGCACTTCCAGCAGATCAAGAGATAATCTAGCTCATAGACTGTTGGAATGTGCACATTAGCAAAGAATTTCGGGAGTGGATGAAGATTCATCACCCCGAAATTCATGTGCTCTACATTCCTGCAAACTGTACAAGTGTGTTTCAACCAGCGGATGTTGTAATTTAAAGTCCTTTCAAGCATGCCTTTCGTCAAGAATTCAACCAATTCACTATGAATATTATAACAAAGCAACTGAATGGAGGAACAGATGTGCACATTGATTTCAAAATGTCCAAGCTAAAGCCTCACATTTGTCATTGGCTTTACAAGGCTTGGATTCATGTTTCAAGCAAAATCAATATGATTAGCAAAGGATGGGAGCAGGCTGGACTTCTAAGAGCATTTGACAGTGAGTTTCAAAAACAAGCTATGATGGATAATATGGTAAAACCATTGTTTAACAGCAAAGAAGGAGTGCAAACTACAGATACAGAATGCAATGAAGAGGTTGACGTCGAAGTGTCTTTAGACACTGTAATGGAGAATAATTTGAGCAGAGTGGCAGGACTTTCCAAGACAATCAACTCAAATCGAATGACAACAATACGGGAGCTTGCAAGAAGAAGAAAAATTGACAGAGTTCTAATGTAAGTTTTTCCCACTGAAGTTTTTTTGCATTCAAATTAAGTGTTGCTTTAGTACATGTACTTACACATCATCTATCTATCTATCTATCTATCTATCTATCTACTTACACTCACAAACATGTCTACGTGCAGATTCAGCTGCTGACCTGCAAGACACATCACGAGTACAAAAATAGTTTGCTCAGCTATTGGAGGAGGATTCGATTTTTCATGTGCAGCCTTAGCTTTCGAACGATGCTTCTTTCCTTGAGAGTGGCCCTCAAGAGTCTCGTAACTTGTAGCAGCAACATTACAGAGACTGCATCCATATTAGATAACAACACAAAGTTATAAAAGCTTGGTGATAATACTTATGGCTGTTGGATTGGATTGGGAATTGTCTTGTCTAGTTAGTGATTGTAATGAATCACAAAGAATGTCCTTTCAAGTTTTAAAATTGGAGTTTCACGAGATGCAAACATTATAGGAGGTCAAAGTGAAATTTTTTTGTCTCTTTAAGTGATCACATTAACCCTTACAATTGTGTTCAGTGTTAAACCTAGAATGGTGTCTATATTTTGAGTACATAGTTCACTCTCATTGTAACTTGTGTCTTTTCGATGTCTGTTTTTAAGAACAACCTTGTCATATGCCAATCAAATATAGATGTCCAATTAAGAAGAGTGACCATATAAGGCCACAAACCCAATTTATCAATGGATCTGCCATTCATGCAAATTTTGGAAAAAAGTTCACAAAAGACAACATGAATTGTCCCAAGAGAGAAACTATTTTTATTGTAGTTCCAGACTATAAGCAATTGTTCAGACTCCAAAGGAAATGAAAATTTCATTACATAACAGCTCATACCTGCAGGCCCAAGGAGGACGAGTCGACAATCCAATGGTTATATCTAAATCAGCAGAATATTGTCCATTTGCGCTTTTAGGTTTTTGAGCCGAGCCATTACTGACTTTGTTTTCACCCTTATTTCTCCTGTAAAAGAAAACCAGTCTAGAATCAAATTTCTGGACGAGAAAGATACCGACATATTTAACAGGACTGAATAATAATACCAAGCAATACAGCCTTTGAATGTTAGTAAACATTTCAAAACTTGAAAGTAAGTTAGGGTTTGAGATACACGCCCATTCAAAACCTCTCATAACCTTGCACTGACACAGACATTTCTCAAAAATGGAAAGAAAAATCCATGCAAAAGAATGCCATTACAGTCTCTGTGACGCAAGAAGTGTGTGCTTGCACACTTTGCTGATAAAAAACAACTCCACAATCGATGCAGGACAACTGAAATGCCAACACACAGGATATCAGCGATGAACAAACGCATTTGAACATTGCAAAGACTTTGAACAAAGTGCTTCAATGTATAGCAATCTGGACATTCCTGCATATTCATGTGTTGTCAGTTGTTATTCAACATCTTTGAAGTTTGGATAAATCTAATCACTGCAATTGCCTAGGTATATAGTTCATCCACAATCTTTCACTGTAATTAAGAAGCCTTATTCACATTGTGTACATATGATCATCTCTTTTATGCATATTAATTAAAAAGTCTTTAACATGATGAACATGCTTGCAAAAGTTTGATTAAAACTAATGTAATAGTTCAAAAGAGAGATAAAAGTACCTTCCTTGCGGCACAACCTCGAAAGTGGTTCTGCAATTTGGGCTTCTTTAAGTTTTCCCCGCAACTCTCACACTGAAACCAGACCATGACATCTGTTTACAACTATCTGGAGGAATACACACAAACAATTCATTTAGTATATCTGCATCTCCCAACACCTTACACCCATCTAACACTGAAATCAACGTCAATCGACTCATTTAACACTGAAATCAGCATAACCCAATACACGCAGTTGTCAAATTAGGTTACCAAGTTGCGACGACATCAAAATGGCGGTGAGAATTGCAACGAGGCATACAGACACCACATAACTTCGAATTTTTTTGAAACAAGAAATGTCAATCGACACCAATTGTCTGGACCCTCAAGTTCCTGAAAACTCTATCTTGGATCCTCGACCTTAACCTTGGCAAAGTGAGCACAATATTCTGGGAAGATGTAGAAGCTATGGAATATCTCATTTTCGGTTACCTCAAATTTGCGCAAACGATCTTCAAGTAGTATTGAACAAACCATCAAATCGAGACAAAAAAAGAAAGGAAATAAATAAAGCACCTGCACTCTGTATGCAGAAAACCTCCAAACAGCCCATGAAAGTCCTGCATGCAATCTCTACTCAATCCGAAACGAAGAGAAAAACTCTCAGTGCCGAAGCAGAGATTTCTTAGCAGGCTCGAAGACTGAGCGAAAGTTTCTGGCTCATTTGAATGAAGATTCAAAGAGCTATCCTCGCACTGAAGACGCATCTACATTCTTTGAAAGCGCAGATTAATCTGCAGTAACGACACTTTCATCTCATTTGCAAACTATGAGGCTGCCTTAAATCTTTCCTTTTCGAACCGATCAATCAAGTCTTCAAGGTGGGTTCCAACCAGATTCACAACGACTTTGACCTCTCCGGGGTGA
Organism: Polytrichum formosum; assembly: GCA_964035585.1. Taxonomy (NCBI): domain Eukaryota; kingdom Viridiplantae; phylum Streptophyta; class Polytrichopsida; order Polytrichales; family Polytrichaceae; genus Polytrichum; species Polytrichum formosum. The sequence continues at coordinate 27,999,593 of OZ037940.1, read as the reverse complement.
ACCTGTTTCGGAACCATGTTGAATCTGTTTGTTTCATTCCCTAAAACCTCGACTCAAGAAAACCACCGGTGCCACCTCTACCGGTGTAGCCAAATCCTCTCCCGAAGCAGGTGCCTCCTCCGAACAACAGGTGCCTCCTCTACCGGAGCAGACACCTCCTTCTCCTCAACTGCAAGGCCTCCACCTCTTGAGCGGCTACCACCTCCTCAGCAACATGGGCCTCCTCCGATGGAGCAGTTGCCTCCTCGACGATCCAGGATGTGATAAACGATCACTGATAGGAAGAGGTCGTAGCAGCTCCAGTCTTATGCAGGCACCTGCTCGGCTGTGAGCAATGGAATTTGTGGACCCTAACTGACTTTCCAGCTCCTATCCGTGATAATAGGATCTAGTGCGCTTTACCAGCCTGTGAAACTTGTAATGGCCTGCAAACATAGTCTGCTTCACCCGACTTTCTGGATTTTCGTTCTTTTCAGAATATAATTTTCCATAATTTCGTTTTTCATGGCCTAGAATTTCTGTTTTTTTTCGTTTTTTTTGGAATTATTTAAGAACGAACCTGCTATGGTGTTACGGTATGTGGGGCAAGGGGTTGAAAATCTTTGCCTTACCCAAGTTACTCTTACAAGTGGGATGGTGGTTTGGTATTTTCCTTCGTTATTGTGTATTTGTGCCCCGAGCGGGTGGATTTGTATTGTGGGTTTTGTGGCTACCATATATTTGTCTGGGTTGCATTCTTGAATTTGCAGTGTGAGGTGCAAGATGGAGAGGCTTGGGTGGACATATCATCTATCCCAAGTTTGTGTGGTTTGTTGTTGAAAAGTAGTTTTTGTTTCATGGCTTGTTGTTTGATGTTTTGTGGTAATTTCACAATTAGCAGTAGATTATGTTCATAAAGGATGTTGTCTAGGTTTAAAAATATTGATTGCGTGACCCATTTTGTGAAGTTACCGAGTGGATGGTTCTAGTGGCATTGGAAGGTATTTGTAAGTGTTTTGGCAACCCATTTTCTTTTCTATGTGTGGTTTAAATGCGGAAATGTGTGATATGAGAATTTCAAATGGTAGGGTGGTTGTGTTATTTGTAGATACGGTAATTAGGTTTGGTGGGGAGGGGGGCATGGGAGGCAGCAAGGGTGGTGGCACTTGGGTGTTAGTCGGGGTGTAATATGTGACGGTGGGGAAGACAATGGTGGCTGGTAGGAGGGTGTGTTTTATAGTTTGGTAATTTTGTTGGAATCCTTGATGAATTAATATTTGGGTGCAAGTTGGATATTGGATTTGGGGGAGGGAGGTGGCAAGTTTTTGATGAATTTTTCCGTATTGGAATTTTGATGAGGGATATGAGAGGTATAGAAAGGGTTTTTGTACTATGCCTCATATAGGAGGGAGTTTCTGAGGGTGAAAGGTGATGTCTAAAGAGTTTATGTGGATGTGGAAGTGTGTTTGCAAGATGCATATGGTTCTTCAAGTGGGTGATTTGGAGCAAGCTTGGTATTTGAGGAGTGGTAGATATTCAACTCCACCATATTTGTTAATTATGAATATTTACTAAAACTTGGTAGATATCTCCGAGGGGGACCGGGGTCGTTGAGTGAACGTGTGAGTTGTTCGCTAGCATATCTAGGTAGGAAGGTGAATGTTTCAATCCCGAATGTGTCTCAGGGGAGTTGTGTAAAGATGTTAAGTGAGTCCATGGGGATGTTACAAATAGCTTTTGTGAGTTTAATGAGCAACTTGTCTAGTTTCTAATGTTGGGCACCGAGAAGGTTGTGGTGTAGAATGTGTATTCAATGCTTGTGCGCATAACGGTGTTGAGAATTTTAATGTTTTGTTGTAAGGAAGCGGTGGAGATGAGTAGTGCGGCGTTTTGTTTCTTTATTTTACTCGTGATGACTTCTTTTTGGAAGGTCCACTTGAGGATGGTGTCATTTTGATGCCAAGGTAGGTGTGTGAATCATTTTTGTGAGAGAATGGGAAGTTGTTGGTTTTTGTACTTGATATTTTGTGCTTTGAGGTATGCGGTGAATGTTGGGGGTTGTAATTTTGATTTATTGGGTCGACATGTGATTGTGCATTTGATTATACCTAGGTCCATATGAGTCCAATCCGCATATTGTTGGAGTTTGTATTAGGAGGTTGTATGTGTTCTATATAGTATGATAGGATAGCGAGGTCATTTGCGTATGCGGAGGTGGTGATGGAGTTTGGTGACGTACCAAAGTGGTACCCCAGTTGGTCTTCTTCTAGCCACCAGAGTAGAGGTCCCAAGAAAATATTAAATAGGGTATGAGCTTAGGGTGTCCCCTTGGATTGTTCCACAATTGATTCGAATGGGTGGGGTGGAGGTGATGTGGGGAAGGAGGTGGATGATTCAACATAAATATCATCAATAAGATTAATGGCATTTGGGGGGTAGCCAAGGTCTTCCATTATAGCAAGTAGTCACGGGTGGTCGATTGAGCCAAATGTGATTTTGAAATCTATGCAAGTGAGGTAGATGTCTTTATTTGTGAATATGGCATCTTCTAGGGCCACTGTGATTGCTTGGATTTGTTTGACTGTATTGCTCATGGGTGGTAGCCTTCATGGTTGTGATGTAGTATTTTGTGGTTTTTTTTTCAAATATAGTAAATAGAGAGGTTGGTGGCCTTGTGTATAATTTGTAGATTGTAGTTGCAAGTGCTATGTGTCTATAGTTGGTGATGATGTAGGTTTTTTTTGTTTTTTTTGTGGAGTAGTATAGTTGTGCTTTGAGCATATTGTTGGGGATTCCATCCGGTCCAGGAGCTTTTCCTTTAGATAAAGTCTTAAGGCAACTGTCATATAGGATTCTTGTGAAAGATGATGCAAGCGTGTGAGCCCAAAATTGAGCCCACATAGGTTGTTGACCTAAGGATAACGTGATTTTAGGTGTCTGACACAATTTAAGAACTTAACTAACACTAAAAGATGGGAGGAACTTGAGTTGAGTTAAAGGTAAGGTTAGTTGAGTTAAAGTAAGGCTAGGATGTGGAAAAAGTGAAGTGAAAAGGACAAGAAGAGGCAAGAAGAAGTCAAGTGAGTTAAACATGTTTTCTTCCTTCGGGCTGCCCAGAAGATGTCGGGCAACGCGGAAAAAGGGAGCTAGCGGAAGGGGTCTCGGGAACTCGAGGAAAGGAAGCTCGGTATGCACGGTAGAGAAGGGAGACTCTCGTAGCACGTGGAAGCCCTGTCGCGGTGTGGCATGAATGTTGTTGCAATGTAAAGGTAGGAGATTTCTATAGATATGGAGTAATAGGACATAGGAGAGAGACATGGATGGAAGGAAAAACTAGGGGAAGGAAGTGGAGCGCTGCCAGTTGGGGAAGTTATGGAGGAATTCGATTCATTCGACAGTAGCATTGAGGCATGCAGGTGGTAGCCAGCGAGATGGGTTGTTGTAGTCATTAGTTAGGTGACACGGTGTCAGGTAGAGAAGTCTTTGATTTGGGAAAACACTGGATTTCTGGCTGCAATTAGTTTTGGCATAAGACATGGGAGACTAAGATAATATAAGAAGTATTCATCTTTGAATACATCATATATACAAACCCATATAAGTTTTACACATATCTTCAAAATCCCGAATCTCTCTCTAAAATTGTAGCCAAACTTTGAAGAACCACCAAAATAACATAAATACTCCAAATCAAGAGTGCTTTAGCATTTTGTCAAAGGTCATACTCCCAAATTCATTGTTAGCTGCACCTCCCTTCACTTCATAGGATGTTCTGGTTTCATATAAGCTTTGCTAATGCCAAGTGATAGCTTTCTGGAAAGCTAACAACATCACACATGTTCTCTTCAAAATTCATTTTCAAAATCCTTACCAAACGTTTTCTATGCTCTGTTGAAGTTGGTACACACTTTCATTGTTGAATCTAGTTGGCAGCTTAACACCCTCTTGCCTTGAAAGCCATAACTCTCTCTTCAAAACTCTAAATCAAGAATTTTAAAGCTCCATAAAGAGCTGATACAATAACACATCACTCGCTCAAATTTCATAAACAAAAACACTATACATAAATTTCTACAAGCTTTTGAAGTCACGGTCTTCTAAATTTCTTTACAACAAACATAGTTTCACTCTAACACTCATAGAAATCACATACAAAGTCCGAATGAAGCGTGTTATAGCATTTCGGAACCACACCGACAAGATGTACCAACTCTCAAATTTTCATAGAAGAATTCCAAGTACACACTGAGATCTCCCTCTCCACACACACACACTAAACTCCACACCTCCTTGAGGAGAGAGGGACCGACCCCTTAGCCTCCTCATCAAAGTCAACACTAGCCCAAACCTATGTCACATGGGCTCCAACTAGTCATTGGCTAACCCCTATAGGCTTACTTCATCCTTATCTATCATTTAATCCTTGTCATTCTCTTATCTTAGCCATAAGGCATCAAAAGTCAACCTAAATGGTAAACTATGTCTACCTTTTATTTACCAAACTTCAAACACACAAGATGAAGTTTGAAAACATTAAAATTAAACTCATAACATCAAAGAAATGTCTAAAAAGAGGTTGAAAATAATTCCAAAATAAATTCTACTTCAACCGCAAGAACTTGAGAATGCGTCGAAGAATAATTGCAATGTAGTCCGTACGATCAGCCTTAGACAATTAATTAACTGGACCTTCAAGCCAACGTTGATGGCCTCGACTTCCTTTGATAGGCCTAAGACAACAAGAGTATTGATCATTATTTAAGCCTTCAAAAATTCCTCCAAACGTCACATCTCGAGTGCCAGGTTCAACACATCCAACCTGCAACAAAATCACCAATGCACGAGCATCTTGTTGAAGGTTTCCGTGCCACCGCTGCTCCACACGAGGTTGCTTTGATGGCCGAGAAGGCCCGGCTTCTTCTTGTGGACGCTCGTGCAATGGTGCAATACTAGGTGGCAAAAGAGTACAAATCGGCAGTTGAGATAGAGAAAAATCCAGCTCAAGCTCTGGATGAAGTTCTTCATCTTGATCTCGGAAAGAACTCTCCAATTCGACATGTTCAAATAAAATCAAAATAATTACATCAAATCGGTGAAGCTTTGAAATGGTCCTTCCTCTAATAACATAAATACTTTCTAGCAAGAAAACATCATCTTGAAGCTTCCCCAAAAGTGTGATTCTTTCTTCCAATCACAATCCACTCAAACAAAATTTTAAAAATAATGTATAAACAATGGATGGGATATAAATCCCTTCAGCATGCTCTAATAAACGCCAAGCCGCAGAAGCCCAACTGATAAAATGCTTCAAGCGCCATAGCACTGGTCCGGGTTTGAAACCCTTTGAACTCGTATGAGCGGGCGAATGGCCACGTGGCTTGGTACTGCTGGTGAAAACTAGGCAAGTAACTACCAGTTGGCGCCACCTACCCCCTGAGCATGTGAAAAGACGCAGAGACTCCAAGTTACGTGGTTATAACCACGGATCTTTCTCTTCCCCCTTCATTCCTCTTATCTCCCCCTTCCCTTTTGTCTATACTCTTATTATTATTATTATTTTGTTTTATTTTTATTTTCTTTAAACCCTACTCTCAAACCATTCTACACTATATTTACATATTAAACCATTTCTCACACGACAACGATGGGAGTAGGAAATGGGGTTTTGTGTGCGAGGATTCAACTTTCATGTGCCGTGCGGTGTTTGGAGTTGTGGAAGAGAGCCGAGTCAGCTGCATCGAGGTGGAAGAATAGAAGAAAGATAACAAAAATAAAATAAATAAAGCAGCGGTCGACGCCTCACTGCATGATATGGTGAGTGTGGGTCGACATGGTGAGAGAGAGTGGAGGGGAATGGGCGTCAGGAGAAATAGACTGGCTAGACGAAATGGAGCAGCGGAAGTGAAGACAGGGGGAGTCGACGCCAAAGAAGCTGTAGAGTGGAAGAGCAGAGCCGAAGGCGGACATGGATGCAACATTCCAACAAGGGGAAGGAGCAGCAGGGCAATCCGCATGAACATTCAGTGTGGATTCATGCAGGGGCTGCTTTGAACAGTACATGTTGAGAAGTGGCATGTGGATTGGTCCTGTGGGGAGTTGTGACTCCAGTTCCTTCCTGGTAAATCGACACTGGCTGAACCAACGGCTTTTTGTCAGTTGCATAGAAATGACCTCAACGTGTGATTGTGTGCCCCAGCATGCCATATAATATAGCGGGTTGTTTCTCCGATCTTGGTTGCCTATGTGATCTGTGTAGATGTTGCGTTGAGGGTGAGAGTGGGTAGAATCGAATCAAGTTGAGACGAGGCTCGAGGGCTAGAAGGGGAAGAAGGCTACCTGTGAAGTAGGGCAGTGAGAGAGGAATTAGTAGTGCGTTGGATTACGGATCTGACATGGGGAATGGATTCTCGCAAGCAATGGTAATGAGTTTTAGCAATGCTAGGGACAAATCCATCAAGACGTGAGGTAGCTGCAGGGCGTGAGACAAATGGAGTGCCGACTTGGAATGAACAGGGGAGGGAAGGCAAACTTGGTTTCGTGGCAGGTGATCTCATTGTTGTGTTGAGAAAGCAGCATTTGGTCTGGGGTCCTCAACAACAAGATTTTGAATTTCTAGACTGTTAGGAAGGTGGAGTTAGATCGAGGTTCCGATGTGGAGTAGGTATGAAGTCGTCCCAAGTGGTTGAATCAAGTCACTAGCATAGGAGAGAGAAAGGAGGAAGCGGTTCTTGTGGTTGTTGTCTGCATCATTGTTGACTAGACTATTGCAGTTGCTGCTACATTGTTTGACTAATCTAAGTGAGTCATGAGTGAGTTGAGAAAGTTGGGTTGCAACCAGTGCCATGGAAAGTGAAGGTTCAGCATTATAGTACGCCCGAAGACAACATTACCAGAACCTTGGTCGTAGAGCACAATTCTCAAGAGGACCACTAGCGTAAGAAAGAAAACTGAAACAACGCTTCAATGGAGATCTATCACTAGTGGTCCTGGCCATCTGAATCGAAAGTGTCCAGTGCATGTTGTGTTCGCTTCTTCTCTCTTCCGTCATTTTGTTTTGTTTTGTCTGTGGTTTTTTTCTGGTTGCAGCTGCTAGCAGGGGGTGAGGAATTCTCCAGGTGCCCACCACTTCACTATGAGGAGTGATAAGGTATCCCATGCAAAGTGAGGTGGAGCCTTCGAATGGGAGTTCGGTGGTTGGGGCCTAGGGGTCTTCACGATCCCCAATGAATTTGGAAGGTGCTACCATTCTGTTGAGGCAGTGTGAAGAGATTGTACTAGGGAGTTGACCTTCTACGAAGTGGGCTGGATGAGCAGGAAAGTGTTACGACTGTGTACTTCTGATGGACAAGGAACAACTGACGGTGGGAGGAGACAATTTTTCTACCACCAAATTCCTACCGCCTGGTGAAATTCTGGTCAAAGAGGGTCTATGTGATTTTGACAGAAGAGTAGTGCAACCTGGCTGCAGAGACAACCCTTGCTAGCTTCCTTTAACCATTTTGGTTATTTTTCCAATTCTAGCAAGGATTACGAGCGCTAATCCTTCGCATTCCGCCATGCGAATGGTTAGCTCTCCATACCGCGGACCTTATAGTTCCTAGGAGGGGGACCAACCCTCCTACTTTTTGATTCGGGACTCCCCCCTTAATCGGTAACCAATTCTTAGATGTGGACTTCCATCCATGGAAGTTCAATCTTATGTTGATCATCGTGTTGCCGGAGCAACACTATAACAACCCGAGCCATACTAGGCAACTATGCCCTCATATTGGGCCAATGCCCATGGAGGCCATGTCGTTCGGCCTCGGGTGGGTTCGGCCACACCACCTCACCCATATAAGCCTCTAGGACTCTAGGCAGGGCCCCTACCCCATTTTTAAGTAACATTTTGTCTCTCTCCCAACACTTGGGGCCAAGTAGACATTTTCCCTTAGCCGTTGGGGCTGGAAGCCCCCAGCAGCTTCACAACCCCATAACTTCTTCATATGATCTCTAATTCTAACAATCAACCACTTCATCGTCATCTATGTTTCACGTAAATGACGATAAACTACTCACTTGCCCCATTCGGACAAGTATTGAGAAAGTTATGCCAGTTCAAAGCTTCACAGTCCCGGGAGCCACTCCCAGGCCACTATTGTACCAGGGTGTTGTCCCGAAACAACGCCCCATTCAAATTGCCATATCTCCTAGCTCACACCTCCAATTGAGGTGTTCTTGAGCATTCTAGAATTGGCACGCCATAAGCTACGCATAGCTTATGGCCTCACCCTCATGCCTCCTACTCTGTGGGTGGGAGGCGTTCCCAATGCCCAGGGCCCTCATCCACATTAGGATCATTTGGGCCCTCTCACCAACGGCGCCACAAGTCTCGGGTGTTAGTTCGGGGTCCCCTTTGTGCCCATGGTGTTTTGGGCACTCCTCATGGAGAGGTCCGCGACAACCTAGAACCTGCGAGAGATGGGGACAAGGGAATCCTATAGTTCTTCAAGACCAAGGGTTCCCACTTCTTTGCCAACCTTCAGAGGCAGTCTGGAGCCCTAAGCTATGTGACTCACCGCCTTTACACTCATGGGATCATCAAATTTGATGCTATCTATTGCTGCTCGACTCTTTAGATTGGTGCACTTCATTGTTGGCCCAACCGAGCTCACTGTTTGCATGGAGAGGGGGCAAGGTGGGAAGAGTAGGGTAGTACTTGGTGCACCAGGTAGGTTGCATGACCAAGGAAGGCAAGGCAACTAGAGTTGGTGTACGTGAGACAGAATAAAGACAGTAGGATAGAGCTTGTAGGTAATTGTTATTGTTGCAGTTGCAGGGTTGTGATTAGTTGTGGTAAGAGGATGGATTAGTTTTTGATAGTTTTTTTGCATTTTTGTGCAGTGTGTAAGGTAGTGATTTTATGGGCCTCCGCTTTAGTGTTTTTTTGCTACATCCGCTAAGTTGGCTAGCCATTCTTGGATTTCGTGGGGGGTCGTTGGATCCTGAGGATGGGTGGTGGTGCCAAAATGTTATATTTATGTTGTATGACCGGCTGTAGGTGCCACTTGGTTGGGGTGGGAAATGTGGTGACCTTAATAGCATTTCTGATGGGGTGATAGGTTTTTAGGTGTTTTTTCCATTGTTTTTGTAGTTTATGAGGTAAAAATCCTCCTTGTTGTTTTGTTTGTAGAGCAAGGAAAAATGGAAGGGGCGTGATGTGTATTTGTGTGGTACAATCGTGTGAGCCCAATATGGTGCCCACATGTGTTCTTAATCGCAAGGATTAACAAAGCTCGGATTTTTAGTTGTGTTCAAATATTCAAAAACATAAAAACAAGTTGTGTTCTTAGTTATTAGTTGAATTAAGTTGAAGCTAGGGTGTTAGTACTTAAATGCTACTAGGAATTATTAGAATTATTTAGAGGTGGGTTAATGGGGTTCCTAGGCTTAAAGGCTTAAGCTTAGTAAACGGGGTTTTGTTAACCTATATAGATAGTCACTGGATTTTGGCACATCCGCCTGTGGATGCGAGTTGTGTGTAAGAGACTGGATTAAGGTCTGGACCGACCCGGGTTCGAATCCGGTTGGTTCCATTGACTGGTGCTATCCCAAGATGAGCTAGTGGTAAAAACATGAATAGTCTGTAGGCGGATACGGAGAAGAAGTTACTACATATGTGTAAGTAGAACCTTCTCAATTACTTTTTATTTTTTAGAAGCATTTTACTTATATTCACCTAACCGCTCACGGTTTATGAAGGTTCGCGGGTTAATTAGAAAGGAGGTTAGTGGGTCAAATTATATTTAAGTTAAGTAATTCGTATGAAGAAGTCAAGATACTTGCGAAGGACATTAGGATGGCAACGAACGGTGGATGATGCTAAGCGGATGAAGCCGGACGGATGAAGACCATTTGATCAAGTGGATGGAAGACCAAGACCGTTGGATCTAGGGATTTTAGGGATGACGGCCGGCAATTCCAACCGTTAGATGTATGGTTAGATCTACGGCCGGTAAGATTTGGTAATGGAAGGAGGTAGTCCGATGAAGACCGTCGGATCAAGTGGATGAAAGACCAAGGCCGTTGGATCTAGGGATTTTAGGGATGACGGCTAGAGTACGACGGCCGGCAATTCCACCCGTTAGATGTATGGTTAGATCTACGGCCGGTAAGGCTTGGTGATGGAAGGGGGTAGTCCCCCGAAGGGAAGGGAGGAGGCTCATTCTCACTCTCTCACTCTTGCAATTAGGACTACTTCTCTCTCTCTCTCCCTCACTAGGTAGATGAAGGCACAAAGCTCTTAGAAGGAAATAATAGGAAGGTTAGCAAAGGGTTCATGAATCTTATGAAGGTTGAATGACGGGGTTGGAGTAGGCTTAGTGATAAGTGTGGTAATATGCTATGTGTATTGTGATCAAGTAATGAACCTCAGTGAGAGGCATTATATCATTAGATCTCTAGGTTGATATTATTTAGCCTACAACCTTGAACTTGAATTTTTCTTTGATTTGTGTGAGTGTGATACTCTAGTGTTTGTGAACACTTGAGTTTGAGTTAATAAAGGAGGAGGTGTTAAGTATATTGATTCACCAATTAGAATGGATATAAGTTACAACTGATTACTAAGGCCAGTGAAGTTCATGTGAGTCATGGGCTCCCACCCGGACTACAGACGCATAAGGGTGGGAGTTTATGGCTGACATAAATGGTGCGTCCGCCGGGAGCGAAGCGGTATTAGGAGGATTGGAAGCTTGGAGGCACGAACTTGAGGGTGAGGAAGGAGCACGTGGTGCAAGGTGAGTATTTTGCTTGGGTTTGGATTTTTTGCCATTGATTAGGATAGTTGAATTTTTTTTTTCTTTGGAATGAATTGCAATTTTATTTAAGCATTTGAGGAAGGAGCGCGGCTTGAGGTACGACCCTAAACCCTCTTGGGATGGCATAAGAACATAACATTAATAGTGCGATTATTAGCTCACTAAATCTTAGAGGGATAATTAATTTTAGGAAGAGTCAACTTTGATATTCACCTCGGGGTGAGTGTCCAAGTTAAGGGATTTTTAATTTGATGTTTTAGATTAGAATTGTTGATTGAGAATTGTTGTGGTCGATGTCATATTGAGTCACGGTCGAGGGTGAGTGCTAACTTGTAGGGGGAAGTGAATTGCTTGAGGTATGATATTCTTCAAAGTGAACTCATTAATTAATTAAGGAAGGATTTTAGTACTTGTCTTTGTCGTTATCCGTTGGGGAGGGTAATTCCTTAGTCATCGCATCGTGTTGAAGGCGAGAGGGTGATGCCTCGGTCTTCGATGTGGTGCATGGCGAAGGTCAGCCCCTCAACCTCGGTATTGTGGTGAGTGTCAATTTGAGGGAAGAATTTGGAGGTGATGCTCCGGCTCGACTGATAATTGACATGAACATGCCTATCCCATGTTTGGGATTTTTCATCTAAGTTGGCTTGCAGGGTCTCTTTCCTCACCTCCTCAATTTTTAATACACATCCAGAAAAGTGAAAACATTAAAAAGAGTGAAGGTAGCAAGGGGTATGTGTGGTCAAGTGAGGGTTGATCGAATGTGCATGAATGCAAGGTAAGACTCGATCCCACAAACCTCAATTGGAGTTAGGATTAGGAAAGGTTACACGTAGGAAGAGATTGTCGAAGATTAGTGAAGTTGTGGAGGAAGGAGAAGTTGGGATAGAAAGTTGTTTGAAGGTGGAACCTATTGCTAGTCCAGTGTTAGAAGGTTTAGAAGTAGATGCTCAACTTGAGGAGGAAGCTACTTCCTTCAAGTTGAATAGCGAGACATTGGCGGGAATAGAGACAGTTAGGCAAGAAATTCCTGTAGAAGTTGATAGCGGAAGAGGAGTGGACACACCTGTCACCATGGCTCAGGAGGGAGAGGGTCCACCTCCCTTTCCACCCATTGATCCATTGGTTAGGCCGAGAGGTTTACCCATTGTGGTTCCACAAAACTTGGCGGCGGTGGATATGCCATCCCACCTCCCTAAGTTTTATGGAACTAAGGATGAGGATCCCTCTAGGCACATGGAGAGGTACATTGAGAGGTTGGCTAGTTCTCTTGTCACGAACCCGGGATATTGGTTGGTGTGGTTTCCTACCACTCTAGAGGGAGAAGCCTATGAGTGGTATAGAGATCATGCAGAGGGCCATTTTAGAGGATGGGAACAGATGCAGAGAGAGTTTTTGAATGAGTTTAGGCCCGAGGTTGGTCAGAGCACGGCTCTTAGAGCGTTGGCATCTTTGAAGCAAGGAAGGGAAGAGGAGATTTCGGCATACATTAGGAGGTTTGATTTGGTGTGTACACGCTTTGTGGGTACGATGCTCAACGATGACACCCTTAAACAATTCTTCATCCAAGGATTTTTTAAGGCGGGTACCATTAGAGGTGTGTTGGAAAGGAATCCTCAGACATTGGCGGATGCTAAGGCGGCGGCTAGAGAGATGGAGCACATAGATAGAGATTATGAGAGGTTGTGGCGAAGGGAGGATGAATCCATACCTCAATTCATCCCCATTCGTCCGAGGGTAGCAGAGGGAGAGCCAGGTAGACAGGGGAGTCAGGTTCCGTATGCTCTCATTGACACAGGTCCACGTCCTCTAGCGGTTAGAGAATCTGCACCACTCTTAGCATTGCCTGCTCCTAGAGTCGACACACACATTGAGGAGGTGGAGAAAAGGTTGGGTGCTAGTCAATTGGGATTTCAGGAGGCTATGATTAAGCAAATGCAGAGTCTTACGGATCAGATGTCATTGATGATTAGAAGTCAGCAGCCTGGTCCTCCTCCTCCAGTTGAGTCGGGTAGACATGCCTCAGGATTGTGGTGTGTTCAGTGCGGGCAACCTGGACATACTAGGCAGTTTTGTCGAGTGGGGCAGAATCGTGATCAAAGGAACAATGGTGGTCCACCTCAACAAAACCAACGGGGTCAAGGACAAATTCAGTATGGACAGGGCAATTATAGGGGGCCTCCCCCTAGAGGACAAGGTGGTCAGAATATAGAGAGAAGGGAGTTTCATTCTTTTTGTGGGAGATGGCACGCACCGGGTCAGTGTTGGTCCGAAGGACAAGGCTATGGTTGTAGCAACTGTGGGGGAAATCATCCTTCGGACGAGTGTCGTCAACCTGATAAAGTCATTAGCATGCCCAACCCGGTAGCCAACCCACAACAACAAGCTAGAGACAACATGAGAGGGGCTAGGCCACAGGGCGGACCTCCTAATGAGCTTAGGCCACCCAATCTATACTATGATCACGGGAATGCGAGACAGACATTCCATCCCCCGACGGGATTGCAAACGGCAAATGGATACATTCCAATTCATAATAGGCCAGGTGGTCCACAGCAGTTCGACAATAGGAGGCCAGCTCCTCCCACCGATCCGGGTCCATCGAATTCTCAGGATGTTAGGTTTGTGGATGGTGTCACTGAGCCTCATCATGATGAGTCTATGGCTTATCAAATGGGTGTCGGAGACGAGCAAGGTCAATGGCCTCCACACACCAACGCCATCACCTATGAGTTAAAGAGTTTTGATGATGAAGTCACTCATGAGGCTCCTGCGTTAGCGGTCACCACTATAGCTATGCGGGGAAACATTGAAGCAGAAAATGATGTTGAAGGACATGAGGAGTGCTCCTCAGACGAAGGTCCTAACCTGTCAGACTTGGATAGAGTAGCTAGGGTAGCTAGGAGAGCCACTAGGGAATTAGGGAAGGAGAATGAGATTGTTCAGGATAGGGAGAGGCCAAATGTCATTCATGATTTATACGATAGTGAAATGGGAGAATGGGAAGGACCTAACATTCCTTTGGATGAGTTTGATAGAGTAGAGAAGACCAAGGTTGAGAGACAAGAAGGATATGATTTGTGGGCCGACCTTAGCTCACTGAAGGCCGACATAATATTCGGTCAGTTGTTAGAGATCTCACCCATGGCTCGTAAGACTCTTAAAGAGGGGATGCCGGTGATTAGGAGGACTAGGAAAGTGAAGACTAGGGTGGCTGCCAGAGCCCAACTACAAGGAGGAGGGCGTGACGTCAAGGCAATTGAGATAGAAGTTATGGTGGTGGACAAGGTGGTTCCGAATGTGTTAGTTGATGGAGGTAGTGGGTTGAACATCTTGCCGGAGCACACCATGAAGAGGTTGGGTCTTAGCCTTACGGGTCCATCACCTTTCATCATCAACATGGCGAATCAAACTCCGGCGGTGCCTTTGGGAATGATTAAGGATTGTAGGATTAGCACTGGAGGGGAGGAGTATGTGGTCACTTTTCATGTCATCAAAATGCATTCTAACAAGGATACATTTCCCATCTTGTTGGGTAGGCCTTGGTTGAGGATGTCGGATGCGGTAGTAGATTGTGGAGGAGTGAAGCCGTCCATTACTTATGGTCCTAAGGACAATAGAGTTAAAGTTTCTATAGGATCGTTAGGAGGTTGGGTGAGAGAGCAAATCTCTTCATCTTCGGATGAAGAGGTGGAGGGCAAGGAAGAAGGTGGAGATGGTGACAAAAAGAATGAGACACTAGTGGGAGTAGTCCATCCAGGCGGACAAGGGACTTATATAGATTCAGTGTCAAGTAGTTTGGGTCCTAGTTTCTATTTCCATGGTGATAATGGGGAGTATGCGCAGTGGTTGAGAGACTATCCCGAGTCGGAGTATGACATTATGATGACATCCTATCATGAATGTTTGAGTGAGGAGAGGCTTAGCTCAAGGAAGGCGGAATATTCCTTGTTGGAGCCATGCGAGGTGTTGACCGAGGAGGATTGACACCTTGGGTAGATGGCGTGGATGAGAGCGACGTGAATGTCATACATGTGAATGGGACCCAAGATGAGGGGGCCGTCATTGAGGCTGGAAAGTTGGAAGAACCTGTGCACTTCAAGACCACGTCAATGGGCATTGTGGCGGGTCAAGATGTTAAGGATTATCCAAAGGTACCTCCGGATTGGTATAGAAACAAGGATGAGCAGACACATGTGTCGGAGGCGGATTGGAAGTATGTGGATGTGAGAATGAAAAATGGGACGGTTAGACAAATGAAAATGGGGTCTAAGTTGGGGGAGAAGGAAATCAAGGAATATGGCGATTTGGTGGATGAGTTTAGTGACACCTTTGCTTGGTCGTATGATGAGCTTAGGGGGATTCCGAGAGAGATGGTGGAGCATCGCATTCCTTTGATCCTGGGCGCTAGGCCAATTAGACAAAAGGAGAGAAGAATGAACCCACAATTACAATTGTTGGTTAAGGCGGAGTTGGAAAGGTTTTTGAAGGCCGAGTTTATCAAACCGGTGGAAATTACGGATTGGGTCTCTCCGATGGTTTTGGTGAAGAAAAAGAATGGAAAGTTGAGGGTGTGTGTGGATTATAGGAAATTAAATGCGTGCACACAAAAGGACCATTTTCCTCTACCATTCATCACACTATTGTTAGAGGAGGTAGGTGGTCATGCGAGGTACACATTCATGGATGGATATGCGGGCTACAACCAAATTTCTATTGCCCTTCAAGACATCCACAAGACGGCTTTCACCACTCCTTGGGGGATTTTCGTTTGGGTGGTTATGCCATTTGGATTATGTAATGCCCCGGCCACATTTCAAAGATTGGTCATGTACATCTTCACCGACTTATTGTTCAAGTCCATGACCGTCTTTGTGGATGATTTTAGCACTCAGAGTAACGCTAGCGACCATTTACAGTGTGTTAGGGAAGCCTTGATTAGATGTAGGAAGATGCAGCTAGCGTTAAACCCGGATAAGACCTTCTTGGGTGTGAGTCGGGGGGTGTTACTTGGGTATGTGGTGAGTGAGAAAAGCAGAGAACCGGATCCGGAAAAGATTGAGGTCATAAGTGAGTTGGCAACACCAACCAATGCCAAGGGGATTGCTAAGTTGCTAGGCCATGTGGGGTGGTACTGTGAGGCCAAACCCCCCACCCTTAAGCGTCCGTAGTCCGAGTAGTGGGTTTGGGCTCACATTCCTCCGCGGTATTGGATTTGGACTTGGATGAGTCCATAGTGCAAGGTTCACCCTTCAAGTGGTCTTGGATTTAACTTTGGTCTTTGCTTCCTTTGTCTTGCCATCGCGAGAGTGCTCCACATTCTCCATTAATTTGTGCACGTGGTTTATTTTTAAAGAGAGGATGCAAGTGTTAAAAAAACACTATTCTCTATAGTCAATCTCAAATACATTTACTTGTGAAAGCCACACATAACACTAACTAGCATAATGTAACTAACTACTTGTCTATGAGCTAATTAAGTAGGCTATCTACTAAGCTCCTTCATGAACCCATCTCTTTACTTTCTAATTACATAAACCCAGCTCCTTCGTAAACCCAGCTTCTTAGCTTCTAACTAAACAAACCCAGCTCCTTTATAAACCCAGCTCCTTCATAAACCCAGCTCCTTCATAAATCCAGCTTCTTAGCTTCTAACTAAACAAACCCAAGTCCTTCATAAACCCAGCTCTTTACTTTCTAACTAAACAAACCCAGCTCCTTCATAAACCCAGCTCCTTCATGAACCCACAACTTTGTAGTTGTAATTCCCAACTACCTCACTAATTATTCAAGCCCTTAACTAATCTTCCTACCTAATTTTCCTAATTCTACTAACAACCCCTTTCTAATCACACAATTCTTCTCTAATCCTAAAATCCTAAAATCCTAGAGAGGAGAGGGGGAGAGAGAATTTCCTAACTTCACTAAGACTAACTAATCCACACAAGTATATTTTTGCACTCATCACAACCTCAAGTGCTCAACTCTTAAACATGGAACTTGCAACCACGTGTATTCAAAACATGAACTTTAAGTACCACAAATTGGAATCATGAATTAACTTTAAAATCCTTCACGTCAACACTAATTCTACCAAGAGGTCAAGCCCTCTTCAAGGCTAACAAGCCTTGGCTCTCAAACTAAAAACTAAGCACACACATGTGCT
This sequence comes from Polytrichum formosum, assembly GCA_964035585.1. Lineage (NCBI taxonomy): Eukaryota > Viridiplantae > Streptophyta > Polytrichopsida > Polytrichales > Polytrichaceae > Polytrichum > Polytrichum formosum. Next base: position 27,982,652 of record OZ037940.1, on the reverse strand, counting down.
CCAATATGGCTTCCCACACCCACACTTATAACTCGTGGGGTGCCTTGGAGCACAAAGGAAAGAGAGGATGAGTGAGGGAAGAATGAGGGATTATATAGTAAGCTTGAGGGGGTGAGCACCCTCAAGGCTCACGATAAGCCCTTGAGATTTCCTCCTACTTAGTAGGCGCCAATCCTATCTTCTAAGCCTTCCTCCCTCAAATGATCAACAAGGATCCTAATTCGAACATTTAACTAGCCTTGGCTTTCTACCTACCACACTTTACCAAACTTGGGATGCTTCAACCCAAACTTAGCCTCCTTCGCTTTCCGCCGCCATAACTTTCTTCCCTTACTTTCCCAAATCGTCGCTCACCACTTAATTCAAACCACGATGCTTAACTCGTGATTTGATTGGTGCTTTGAGAATTTGCTTATCCTCCACCTTGCATTCTTCCTTGGACCTTCCCCATTAAGTGGCCATGATGAGGTGGTCCACTTGTGCGCTCCATGTGATCCTCCATTCATCCCAATTCGAATGCACTTGCCTCTTGAATCACTTTGGTTGTCTCCATCCATTTGTACTAGCCTACTCACTAACTACTCAATCCAAGTTCTCCTTACCTATCCTCATTCACTCAAATCCTTCCGAAGGTAAAAACACAATAACAACTCACATCCTAGCCTCTTACAACATGGTACTTCTAAGACTAACATTTCACTCTTTTTATATTTTTGTGAAGTAACATGCTACTTCAAAGTGCATCAACTAACGTTTCAAGGGTCTAAGACTAAATGTGGGCACCCTTTTGGGCTCACATAATTGGCGACCATCGGGGGATGAATCCAAACATCTCTTGCTCCAAGGGTAAGTTGCCTAGTCAAGCTCGGTACTCCTTACATCTACTTCCCGATGTACGGGTAGGAAAGAGCTCACCATTCAACGTTTCCAATTGAATTGAATTATTAGGAAAAACCTCATAGACAAGGTAAGGTCCTAACCATATTGCATCGAATTTCGCCGGAAATTCAAGCTTTCGTGCGTCTTGAATCATGACCATCATTCCCGGTGTTAGGGCCCTTCTCTTATGTCGTTTGTCGAAAGTAATCTTTCTCCTTCTTTGGATTGCCTCAATATGTTGAGCCGCCATTCTCCTCCTTTCGTCAAGTGCTTCCAAATCGGTTAGTCGATTTCGTAAGGATTGACTTTCGGTAAGTCTCGTACTCACGGCCACCCTAAGTGACTCGACTTCATATTCGATTGGTAGTGTCGCTTCAAGACCATAGACTAAGGAAAATGGTGTAGCACGCGTAGTTACCTTATAGGTTGTACGGTATGCCCAAAGTGCCGCCGTTAGTTTCGTATCCCAATCCCGCTTCGAGTCTATAACCGTCTTGCGTAGTATACTCACCAAAATTCCGTTAACCCTTTCCGTTTGTCCATTGGTTTGTGGGTGGTAGGGAGTAGTCTTCCGGTGATCAATTTTAAATTTCTCTGTCATCTCTCGAATCAAGTCATTCAAAAAGTGAGTACCCCTATCGCTTACTAGGATCTTCGGCACCCCGAACCGCGAAATTATGTTTTCGTACATAAATGTTGCCGCGTGTTCCGCCGTGTCGGTCTTCACCGCTTTGGCTTCCGCCCACTTGGTGAGGTACTCGGTTGCCACCACAATATATTTCATTCCTTTTGAAGATTGGGGATGGACCTCACCCACATAGTCGATGCCCCATTTTTCGAAAGGAATTAAGGGTAATGATACATGTAAAGGCATCTCCATTCTAAGGTCGTTTCGGGCATACCGTTGGCAAGCGTCGCATTTCCTTACATAGTCATGGGCGTCCTTAAATAGTGTAGGCCAAAAGTAGCCCGCTCTAAGTATTTTTTGCCCGGTGAGTTGACCCGAGAAGTGACCGCCGCAAGCGCTATCGTGGCAAGCGATTAAAATCGCTTCAACCTCCGTTTTTGACACGCATCGTCGTAAAATACCATCGGACCCCCTTCTAAACAACCTATGGCCCACTACAACAAATTGCCTACTATTTACCCTCACCTTCCTTCTCTCTTCTTTTGTCCACTCTTTGGGCAACTTGTGGGTTGTTAGAAATTCCACTATGCCCGCATACCACTCCGGTGTAGAAGTGACCACAAAGAGGCTATCATCTACTAACATATCATTTACCGGATTTTTTCCTATCTCCTCCGACAACCTAGACAAGTGGTCCGCTTGTAAATGCATACGACCCGGTTTATATTCCACCGTGTAGTCGAATTCTTCTAATAACAAAACCCACCTAGCTAACCTACCACTTAACTCCGCCTTGTTAACTAGATACTTGATAGCCATGTGGTCAACAAAAAATACAACCGGGTTGCACATGAGGTAATGCCTAAACTTTTTAACGGAAAACACCATGGCTAGGCACTCCCTCTCCGTTGTAGAGTAGTTTCTTTCGGCGGGGGTCAATTGCTTACTCGCATAAGCTATAGGTTGATCCTTCTCTTTTTCTCCCGTTGCTTGACAAAGCGCACTCCCTATTGCCACATTACTAGCATCACAATAGACGTGAAAAGGTTTACCCCAATTGGGTGGTATCAACACCGGATAGGTGCTCAACCTATCCCGCAATTCCTCAAAGGCTTTTTGACAAGCATCTGTCCACTCGAATTTGACATCCTTTTTGAGCAAATGGGTAATGGGCACCGCTATCTTTGAAAAATTAGGAATAAGTTCCCGGTACCATCCCACATGTCCTAACAACTTAGAGATCCCCTTGGAATTGGTTGGAGTTGCCAAGTCGCTTATGGCCGCAATCTTATCCGGATCGGGTTCTCTACCTTTCTCACTAACAACATAACCCAACAACACTCCCTTATTCACTCCCAAAAATGTCTTATCCGGGTTCAATGCTAACCTCATCTTCCTACACCTAACCAATGCCTCCCTAACACAATGTAGGTGATCGTCCACATTACTTTGTGTGCTAAAATCGTCCACAAAGACGGTCATGGATTTGAACAACAAGTCGGTGAAGATATATATTACTAATCGTTGGAAAGTAGCCGGGGCATTACATAACCCAAATGGCATCACTACCCACACAAAAGTACCCCAAGGTGTAGTAAAAGCCGTTTTATGGATATCTTGGAGGGCTATGGAAATTTGATTATAACCCGCATACCCATCCATAAAGGTATATCGCGAATGACCTCCAACCTCCTCAAGCAACAAGGTGATAAAAGGTAAGGGGAAGTGATCCTTTTGTGTGCACGAATTCAATTTCCTATAGTCGACACAAACCCTTAATTTCCCATTTTTTTTCTTTACTAAGACCATAGGAGAAACCCAATCCGTGATTTCCACCGGCTTGATAAACCCGGCCTTCAATAACCTTTCTAATTCCGCTTTCACCAACAATTGCAATTGAGGATTCATCCTCCTCTCCTTTTGTCTAATTGGCCTCGCCCCCGGAATTAAAGGAATCCGGTGCTCTACCATTTCCCTAGGAATTCCCTTAAGCTCATCGTAGGACCATGCAAAAGTATCACTAAACTCATCCACCAAATTGCTATACTCCCTAACCTCTTTCTCCCCCAATTTGGAACCCATCTTCATTTGTCGGGTTTTTCCATTCTTTAATTTCACATCCACGTACCGCCAATCCGCTTCCGACACATGTGCTTGTTCCTCTTTGTTCCGATACCAATCGGAAGGCACATTGGGGTAATCTTTCACATCTTGACCTACAACTATCCCCGTAGACGTGGTCTTGAAATGTAAAGGCTCCTCCAATTTCGATGACTCAATAATCACATCCTCCTCTTGAGTCCCATCTACATGAATTAAACTAACCTCACCCTCTTCCACGTCATCTCCCCAAGGTGTTAACCCACCGCTAACCCACTCTTCCTCGGTGAGCACCTCACATGGCTCCAACAATGAGCCCTCTTCTAAACTAACACTAGGAAATTCACTCCCTAAGCCTACTTGGTGAAATGTAACCATTACATCAACCTCGGACTCGGGGTACTCCCTTAGCCATTGGGCATAATCCCCATTATCCCCATAATTGTAAAAATTAGGACCTAGACTTCCCGAGCCCGAATCTATAACAACCCTTTGACCTTCGGGATGGACGACTCCCACCAATGCCTTGCCAATCTCATTCTCGTTTAAGTCATCAATTTCCTTCTCCAATGGCAAATACATCTCCTTCTTCATCCATCCTTCTAATGAACCAATGGACACTATGACCCTATTACCCTCCGGACCATAAGTGATGGATGGTTTAGGTCCACCCCAATTGACCATAGCATTCGCCATCCGCAACCAAGGCCTACCTAGCAAAATGGGGAAGGTGTCCTTGTTGGAGTGCATTTTAATGACATGGAAGGTGACCAAGTACTCCTCACCTCCCGTAGTCATTCTACAATCCTTGATCATCCCCAAAGGCGTAGTCGAACTTTGATTTGCCATATTTATGACCAAAGGTGAAGGCCCCGTGAGTCCAAGTCCCAATTTTTTCATAGTATCCTCCGGTAGTATATTTAGACTACTCCCTCCGTCGACTAGCACATTAGGAACCACCTTATCTACTATAACAACTTCTATTTCTATAGCTTTCACGTCTCTTCCACCTTGTGATTGGATCCTAGCGGCTATTTTAGCTTTCACCTTCCTCATCCTCTTGTGTACCGGCATTCCCTCCTTTAATGTTTTCCTTGCCGTGGGTGAAATTTCCAATAGTTGGCCGAAAGTAATATCCGCCTTGAGTGTACTAAGGTCCGCCCACAAGTCGTACCCGGTAGATCTTTCCACCTTAGAATTACCCACTACGTCGAATTCGTCTACGGGAACCCCCGGTCCTTCCCATTCACCCACATCGCTATTATCCAAGTCATGTACCGCATTAGTCCTCTCCCTATCTTGTAAAATTATATTTTCCCTCTCCACATCCTTAGTAGCTCTTCTAGCTACCCTATCCAACTCGGAGAGATTAATCTCTTCATCCGAAGAGTAATTTCCTTGCTCTCCTATTCCTACCTCCAACGGGGCATCCCCTCTCCTAGCCCTAGTAGTTACCGCTAGTGCAGGTGCTTCTTCAACCACACCCTTACCCTTCACTAACTCATATGTAATAGCATTGGTGTGAGGAGGCCATTGACTTTGCTCCTCTCCAATTCTCGTTGGGAGAGGAAGCATGTCATCACATGTGGCCTCCAACACTCCATCCATGAACCTAACATCTTGGGAGTTAGATGGTCCCGGATCCGTTGGAGGCGCTTGTCTCCCGTTACTACCATTAGGTGGAACTCCTTGTCTATTTTGTATTGGAATGTAACCGGTTGTAGTTTGCAAGCCCGCCGGTGGATGAAAAGTTTGCCTAGCATTACTATGGTCATAGTATAAGTTAGGTGGCCTAAGTTCATTGGCCGGTACTCCTTGTGGCCTAGCACCTCGCATATTATCCCTTGCTTGTTGTTGTGGATTAGCCACCGGGTAAGGGACATTAATTATTTTGTCCGGTTGGCGACACGTATCCGAGGGATGACTTCCTCCACAATTGCTACAATTAAACTCTTGACCTTCGGACCAACATTGTCCTTGAGCGTGCCACCTTCCACAAAAGGGATGAAATTCCTTCTTCTCTAAATTTTGGCCACCTTGCCCTCTAGGTTGTGGTCCTCTATTGCTTCCATTTCCATAGTGAGGTGGCGCTTGACCTCGTTGATTTTGTTGAGGTGGGTTACCGTTTCCTCTTTGGTCACGGTTTTGTCCACTTCTACAAAATTGACGCGTGTGGCCCGGTTGGCCACATTGGACACACCATAATCCGGAAGAATGCCTACCCGACTCAACCGGGGGTGGAGGCCCCGGTTGTTGACTCCGGATCATTAATGACATTTGATCCGTGAGGCTTTGCATTTGTTTTATCATAGCCTCTTGGAATCCTAGTTGGCTAGCACCTAGTCTTCTCTCAACCTCCTCCAAGTGTGGATCCGTTCTAGGGGCCGGTAGTGCCAAAAGAGGTGCCGGTTCCCTAACCGCTAAAGGTCGGGGACCGGTGTCCACAATGGCATATGGAATTTGGTTCTCATACTTAGCGGGTTCTACCGCTACCACCCTAGGGCGTATGGGGATGAATTGTGGGATCAATTCATCCTCCCTTCTCCATAGCCTTTCGTGATCTTTATCCAAGTTTTCAATATCTCTAGCCGCACGCTTGGCATCCGCCAAGGTCAAGGGATTCCTTTCTAGAACACCCCTAATAGTTCCGGACTTAAAAAACCCTTGAATGAAAAATTGCTTTAGCGTGTCGTCGTTGAGCATGGTACCCACAAATCTAGTGCACACTAAATCAAACCTCCTAATGTAAGCCGAAATTTCTTCCTCCCTTCCTTGCTTCAATGACGACAATGCCCTTAATGCGGTACTTTGACCCACTTCCGGCCTAAATTCGTTAAGAAACTCCCTTTGTAATTGTTCCCATCCCCTAAAATGTCCCTCGGCATGATCCCGATACCATTCATAGGCTTCCCCCTCTAGAGTGGTAGGAAACCACACTAACCAATAACCCGGGTCGGTTATGAGGAAGCTAGCCAACCGTTCGATATACCGTTCCATGTGCCGAGAGGGGTCCTCATCCTTGGTCCCATAAAATTTAGGGAGATGAGATGGCATATCCATCGCCGCTAAATTTTGTGGAACCACAATTGGTAGGCCTCTTGGCCTAACCAATGGGTCTATTGGAGGTATAGGAGGTATGGGCGGAATTGGGGGTATGGGTGGTGGATCCATCCCCCGTTCCTCGGCCATGGTGACCGGTGAACTATTCAACAATCCCCTATCAACTTCTACCGGGAATTCTTCTCTAAGTGTGTAATTTTCCGAAGAAGTTTCACCACTCAATTTGGAGGGAGTGATCTCCTCTTCAAGTTGAGCTCCAAGTTCTAAGGTGTCTAGAATTGACCTAGTCCTAGGTTCGACGTTCAAACAACTCTCTATTCTAACATTATCTTGTTCTAATCTATCACTGATTTTAGAGGACCGCCTCTTTCGAGTAGATTTCTCTAGTCCTACTATCAAACTTGGTTTTTGTGAGCGAGTCCTACTTTGCATTCCATAAGAATCGATCGACCCTCACTTGACCACACATAATCCTAGCAATTCCCCTCTTAATATTTTCACTTGTCTTGGTGTGGTTATAATTTTTTTTAGGAGGTGAGGAAAAGAACCTGCAAGCCCACTTAGGTGAAAGAATCCCAATAGGGGATAGGCATGTTCATGTTAATTTTTTGGTTAAGTCGGAGCATCACCTCCGCACCTTCCCGCAAATTAACACTCACCACAATACCGATTGTGAGGGGGTGACCTTCCGAGTAGATTATGTTAAAAGTCGAGGCTTCACCCTTCAACTTCTCACACCATCCACAATTCGGGAATTACCCTCTACAACGGATAACAACAATCACGAGTACAAAAGGCATTCATTAATTAGTTAATGAGTTCACTTTGAAGAAATAAACATACCTTGAGCAATCGCATCCCCCTGTGAGTTAGCACTCCCCTCAATCGTGACTCAATGTAACAACACCATAAACTTTGTGAAATATTAATTTAATCTAGAGCATGAAATGACAACTCCCAAAACTTTGAGACTCACCCCGAGGTGAGTGTCAAAGTTCAATGTCCTAAGGTGAATTTACCCTCTAATGTTTTAATGAGCTACTCGGTTATAGGTTCCTTTTAAGTTCTTAGCAAATCCCCAAAAAGGTTGAGGACGTACCTTCGCCGCGCTCCTTCCTCAAAAATGAATTTGCGTAATTGACAATGCAATTCATTCCAAGGAATAGTTGAAATACAATGAATTCAAATGTAACCCAAAGAGAGAATACTTACCGAGTTTCGGGTGCTCCTTCCCTTCTCTCAAGTTTGTGTCTCCAATTTTTCCTAGTTGCCTCCAAGTCTCCTAGTCGCCTCCAAGTCTTGTAACTACCTTCCGCTTCGCTCCCGGCGGACGCACCAATTATGTGAGGCCAAACCCCCCACCCTTAAGCGTCCGTAGTCCGAGTAGTGGGTTTGGGCTCACATTCCTCCGCGGTATTGGATTTGGACTTGGATGAGTCCATAGTGCAAGGTTCACCCTTCAAGTGGTCTTGGATTTAACTTTGGTCTTTGCTTCCTTTGTCTTGCCATCGCGAGAGTGCTCCACATTCTCCATTAATTTGTGCACGTGGTTTATTTTTAAAGAGAGGATGCAAGTGTTAAAAAAACACTATTCTCTATAGTCAATCTCAAATACATTTACTTGTGAAAGCCACACATAACACTAACTAGCATAATGTAACTAACTACTTGTCTATGAGCTAATTAAGTAGGCTATCTACTAAGCTCCTTCATGAACCCATCTCTTTACTTTCTAATTACATAAACCCAGCTCCTTCGTAAACCCAGCTTCTTAGCTTCTAACTAAACAAACCCAGCTCCTTTATAAACCCAGCTCCTTCATAAACCCAGCTCCTTCATAAACCCAGCTTCTTAGCTTCTAACTAAACAAACCCAAGTCCTTCATAAACCCAGCTCTTTACTTTCTAACTAAACAAACCCAGCTCCTTCATAAACCCAGCTCCTTCATGAACCCACAACTTTGTAGTTGTAATTCCCAACTACCTCACTAATTATTCAAGCCCTTAACTAATCTTCCTACCTAATTTTCCTAATTCTACTAACAACCCCTTTCTAATCACACAATTCTTCTCTAATCCTAAAATCCTAAAATCCTAGAGAGGAGAGGGGGAGAGAGAATTTCCTAACTTCACTAAGACTAACTAATCCACACAAGTATATTTTTGCACTCATCACAACCTCAAGTGCTCAACTCTTAAACATGGAACTTGCAACCACGTGTATTCAAAACATGAACTTTAAGTACCACAAATTGGAATCATGAATTAACTTTAAAATCCTTCACGTCAACACTAATTCTACCAAGAGGTCAAGCCCTCTTCAAGGCTAACAAGCCTTGGCTCTCAAACTAAAAACTAAGCACACACATGTGCTCCAATATGGCTTCCCACACCCACACTTATAACTCGTGGGGTGCCTTGGAGCACAAAGGAAAGAGAGGATGAGTGAGGGAAGAATGAGGGATTATATAGTAAGCTTGAGGGGGTGAGCACCCTCAAGGCTCACGATAAGCCCTTGAGATTTCCTCCTACTTAGTAGGCGCCAATCCTATCTTCTAAGCCTTCCTCCCTCAAATGATCAACAAGGATCCTAATTCGAACATTTAACTAGCCTTGGCTTTCTACCTACCACACTTTACCAAACTTGGGATGCTTCAACCCAAACTTAGCCTCCTTCGCTTTCCGCCGCCATAACTTTCTTCCCTTACTTTCCCAAATCGTCGCTCACCACTTAATTCAAACCACGATGCTTAACTCGTGATTTGATTGGTGCTTTGAGAATTTGCTTATCCTCCACCTTGCATTCTTCCTTGGACCTTCCCCATTAAGTGGCCATGATGAGGTGGTCCACTTGTGCGCTCCATGTGATCCTCCATTCATCCCAATTCGAATGCACTTGCCTCTTGAATCACTTTGGTTGTCTCCATCCATTTGTACTAGCCTACTCACTAACTACTCAATCCAAGTTCTCCTTACCTATCCTCATTCACTCAAATCCTTCCGAAGGTAAAAACACAATAACAACTCACATCCTAGCCTCTTACAACATGATACTTCTAAGACTAACATTTCACTCTTTTTATATTTTTGTGAAGTAACATGCTACTTCAAAGTGCATCAACTAACGTTTCAAGGGTCTAAGACTAAATGTGGGCACCCTTTTGGGCTCACAGGTACCGGGACTTGATCCCGGATTACGCTAAGATTGCGGTTCCTATCACTCAGTTGCTTAGGAAGGATTGTAGGTTTGAGTGGACCGAGGCATGCCAAAGGGCATTTGAGGAGTTGAGGGATAAGCTGAGCACTTATCCGGTGTTGAGGCCACCCGATTGGAACAAACCTTTCCATGTGTTTTGTGATGCTAGCAATGTAGCTGTAGGTAGTGCACTTTGTCAGTCAACAGGTGAAAATGGTAAGGACCAACCCGTTGCTTATGCTAGTAAGCAATTGACACCATCCGAGAGGAATTATTCTACCACAGAGAGGGAGTGCTTAGCCATGGTGTTTTCAGTTAAGAAGTTTTGCCATTACCTCATGTGCAACCCGGTTGTTTTCTTTGTGGATCATATGGCCATCAAGTACTTAGTCAACAAGGCGGAGTTGAGCGGAAGGCTAGCTAGGTGGGTCTTGTTGTTGGAGGAGTTTGATTACACCGTTGAGTACAAGCATGGTCGCATGCATTTACAAGCCGACCACTTGTCGAGATTGTCGGAGGAGATGGGGGAGAGTCCAGTGGATGATAGGTTGATAGACGACAATCTCTTTGTGGTTACCGCCCGACCCGAGTGGTATGCGGGCATTGTGGAGTTCCTGACAACTCAACAATTGCCTGGAGATGGACAAAGGAGGATAGGAGAAAAGTTAGAGTCAATAGTAGGCACTTCACAGTGATAGGACATAGGTTGTTTAGGAGGGGAGCTGATGGATTGTTGAGAAGGTGTGTGTCGGAGGTTGAAGTGCCCTCCATCTTGGCCGCATGTCATGACAGTGCATGTGGGGGACATTTTTCTGGCCAACTCACCGGCCAAAAGATTCTTAGAGCAGGATACTTTTGGCCGACCTTGTTTAAGGATGCACATGATTATGTTAAGCGTTGTGACGCTTGCCAGAGGTACGCGAGGAATGACCTCCGCATGGAGATGCCACTCCATGTATCCTTACCCTTAGTCCCTTTTGAGAAATGGGGAATTGATTATGTTGGCGAGGTTCATCCCCATTCCTCAAAGGGAATGGCTTACATCGTGGTCGCCACCGAGTACTTAACCAAGTGGGCAGAAGCTAGAGCTGTCAAGACGGATACAGCCGCACATGCGGCCACCTTTATGTACGAGAACATCATCTCGAGATTTGGATGCCCGAAGATTCTAGTGAGTGACAGGGGAACTCATTTTTTGAATTCTTTAATTCGAGAAATGACAGACAGGTTTCAGATAGACCATAGGAAAACCACTCCTTATCATCCGCAGACTAATGGTCAGACGGAGCGGGTCAACGGCACATTGGTGAGTATCCTTCGCAAGACGATTCTTGATTCTAAGAGGGATTGGGATGTTAAACTGACAGCGGCATTGTGGGCGTATCGGACGACCTTTAAGGTGACAACTCAGGCAACCCCATTTTCATTGGTGTACGGATTGGAAGCCACACTTCCCATTGAGTTTGAGGTGGAGTCACTTAGAGTCGCCATTGGCTCACGCCTTACGGATGGTCAGTCCTTGAAGAATCGACTGACAGACCTAGAGGAGTTGGATGAGAGGAGAAGAATGGCGGCTCAGCACATTGAAACCATTCAACGGCGAAGGAAATCACCTTCGACAAACATCACAAGAAGAGGGCCCTACTGCCAGGTATGATGGTGCTTATTCAAGATGCTAGAAAACTCGAATTTCCGGGTAAGTTTGATGCGGTTTGGTTGGGTCCTTACCTCGTTCAGGAGGCATTTCCGAACAACTCACTTCAATTGGAGACATTGAATGGGAAGAGCTTCCCAACTCGCACATCCGGCAGTCGATGCAAGGAGTACAGGGCGTGATGGCGACTTGCCCTCCAGCAAGAGATACTGGATTCAGTCCCAGATGGTCGCCAATTATGTGAGCCCAATATGGTGCCCACATGTGTTCTTAATCGCAAGGATTAACAAAGCTCGGATTTTTAGTTGTGTTCAAATATTCAAAAACATAAAAACAAGTTGTGTTCTTAGTTATTAGTTGAATTAAGTTGAAGCTAGGGTGTTAGTACTTAAATGCTACTAGGAATTATTAGAATTATTTAGAGGTGGGTTAATGGGGTTCCTAGGCTTAAAGGCTTAAGCTTAGTAAACGGGGTTTTGTTAACCTATATAGATAGTCACTGGATTTTGGCACATCCGCCTGTGGATGCGAGTTGTGTGTAAGAGACTGGATTAAGGTCTGGACCGACCCGGGTTCGAATCCGGTTGGTTCCATTGACTGGTGCTATCCCAAGATGAGCTAGTGGTAAAAACATGAATAGTCTGTAGGCGGATACGGAGAAGAAGTTACTACATATGTGTAAGTAGAACCTTCTCAATTACTTTTCATTTTTTAGAAGCATTTTACTTATATTCACCTAACCGCTCACGGTTTATGAAGGTTCGCGGGTTAATTAGAAAGGAGGTTAGTGGGTCAAATTATATTTAAGTTAAGTAATTCGTATGAAGAAGTCAAGATACTTGCGAAGGACATTAGGATGGCAACGAACGGTGGATGATGCTAAGCGGATGAAGCCGGACGGATGAAGACCATTTGATCAAGTGGATGGAAGACCAAGACCGTTGGATCTAGGGATTTTAGGGATGACGGCCGGCAATTCCAACCGTTAGATGTATGGTTAGATCTACGGCCGGTAAGATTTGGTAATGGAAGGAGGTAGTCCGATGAAGACCGTCGGATCAAGTGGATGAAAGACCAAGGCCGTTGGATCTAGGGATTTTAGGGATGACGGCTAGAGTACGACGGCCGGCAATTCCACCCGTTAGATGTATGGTTAGATCTACGGCCGGTAAGGCTTGGTGATGGAAGGGGGTAGTCCCCCGAAGGGAAGGGAGGAGGCTCATTCTCACTCTCTCACTCTTGCAATTAGGACTACTTCTCTCTCTCTCTCCCTCACTAGGTAGATGAAGGCACAAAGCTCTTAGAAGGAAATAATAGGAAGATTAGCAAAGGGTTCATGAATCTTATGAAGGTTGAATGACGGGGTTGGAGTAGGCTTAGTGATAAGTGTGGTAATATGCTATGTGTATTGTGATCAAGTAATGAACCTCAGTGAGAGGCATTATATCATTAGATCTCTAGGTTGATATTATTTAGCCTACAACCTTGAACTTGAATTTTTCTTTGATTTGTGTGAGTGTGATACTCTAGTGTTTGTGAACACTTGAGTTTGAGTTAATAAAGGAGGAGGTGTTAAGTATATTGATTCACCAATTAGAATGGATATAAGTTACAACTGATTACTAAGGCCAGTGAAGTTCATGTGAGTCATGGGCTCCCACCCGGACTACAGACGCATAAGGGTGGGAGTTTATGGCTGACAAATCGCTAATGGATTGTATTATATGGTTTATGTTGTCTTGGGTTTCCTCCCAAAGGTTTAGGGGAAGTGCGGTGGTGGTTTGGAGGAGGGTTGTTAGTTGTTGGATTTGAAGGAAACTTGTTTCATTGAACTTGGTGAGGAAGACTTGCATGTTTGCTTCGGGGATGGGATATTTGAATTTTGGGGGTGTGGGGGATATGCAGACTATGAATTGTGGTGGAAATTGTAGGATGACCGGGAAGTGATTTGAGTTGGTGTGGTGGTGTTGGTGTGTTTTATTAATGTAGAACACATTGTATTTAGGTTTGCTTAGGCATGTTAGGGCGTCTATGGTGTTGTTGTACATGATTTTGCATGAGGGGAATTGTGTGTCTATGTATCTTGTGGATTAATCTTTTAGAAATTTTGTTTTTTGTATGGAGAGGAAAAATGTGGGTAGGTTGTTGATAGTGATGAGTTGATGAACTTCTCGGAGACTGGTACTAGGTGTCCACAATTCCATGTAAAGCATGTAATGGGGTTAGGGAATGGGTTGATATTAGGGGTTAAATTTGGTCGGGGTGCTAGGGTCGGGGTGTGTTATGGTGTATGGGAGAAGCCATGTGTTGGTGCTATTTTTTAAAAGCCTCAATTATGATAGTGCTAGGTAAAGCCGGGAATTGTTGTTGTAGGGAAGTTTGTGTGGGTATGGTGTTTTTTGCTATGTTGGTTTTTATTTAGTCATAGAGTTATTTCATAAATAGTTTCAGGGTTTGGGAGATAGAGAGTGCTTACTTGTAATAGTGTAGGGGTGGATTGAGATAGAAATTTGATGTTGGATAGATTGCAAATTTGCTGCAAAGTGGGTGCTTGTGTGTGAGTAGCTTACTCGCAATCGTGATGTGCGCAACATGGACATGTAGGGGCACCAAGGGGCCATTAGGGGGAGTCTTGTTGGATTTGCTTTTGCAGGCTATGTGGTGGTGATGATGGTGAAGAAGGTGTTGGTATTTTTTGGATATTTTAAGAGAGGAGTGTGGAGACAAAAGAATGTTGCAAGGTTTGAGGTTGGTTCAGAGGTAATTTTGGAAGGTAGTGTGTGTAGGTGGAGCCACATGAGTGCCAAAGGGGAGTTGCATGCACTCAAAGTGTTGTTTTGTAATAGTGCGAGGTGGATTAAGATATAATTTTGATGTTTAGTAGGCTACAAGCTTGTTGTGAGGTGGGCGTTTGTGTGTGTGATTGGCGTAGTCGTGATCATGATATGCACAATAATATTAGGTAAGGGCACTGCGGGACTGTGAGGGGGGTACTTGCTATATTTACTTTGCAGGCTGCGTGGTGGCGAGAATGGTGATGACAATGTTGGTGGTTTGTGGATATTTTGTGGGCCAAATGAACGAAGAGTATTCTTGCAACACTGCCACTGTATTTTTCATACAATACATCTTTGTATGGCCATCAAACCAAATTTTGCTTTGAAATTGTTTGAAGGCTTCTGAAATTTGATGTGTGCGCCACCAATGATTGTGATACAACCCCAAAAATGTGGATTCCAAGTTGCCAACCATTGCCGCTCCATCTCATGAGCAATACTGACGTTCACTTTGAGGGCCGATTTACACCATGGACCATGAAGTCAGACCATGGAAGATGGTTTTTTCCATGGACTAACTTGACGGTCCAACTTCCATGGTCCGATTTCTTAAATTTTTTTGTTTACAAAGCCTTTGGGCCCCTCATTAGGTGCAAATGGAATGTGGACCAAGAGGAATGACCATGCACCAAAAAGCGAATGTGTTGATTTTTTTTAATATAAGCCCAAAAATTGTAGTTTTGAAAAAAAGATTCAAGTATGACCATTCTCTTGTTTAATATTTTCTTCACTTTTCTTCTCTTCCCGGTTTTGCTTGTTTTCACCTTGAATTTCAACAAACATGGTTGCAATGGAGGAGCAAAGGAGGAGATTTGTTTTACTCTTAGGATTATATATGTTTTTGTATATGCTTGTAAAGCATGTTGTGGACATTTAAGCATGGCTTTTGCAAGGAGAATGGGAGAAGTTTGCAATTTTGAGCTTGGTTTATGAGGCACATGGAAAGGAGTAGATGGAGTCAAGAACGTATGTATGGATTTGTGGACCGCTGGTTGTTTGGTTCGTGAACGAAGAAAAAGTTTAATAAGCGAACTCAAATGAAATACATTATATTCAAATTTTTGTGTGAGAGGTTGGGCTCCTGTTTGAAGAAAGAGGATACTCGTTTTGGAATTACTGTGCCAATGCAAGAGAGGGTATCATTGTCATTGCATAGGTTGGGTAGTGGTGATAAATTGCAAAACATAGGAGATTTGCATGGAGTCCACAAGTGTACATTGTCAAAAGTAGTAAAAGAATTTTGTAGAGATGTTAGGAAGCATCTTCAACCAATTTTGTGCAAACTCCAAGTGAATCATAGTTTAGGGTTTTAACTTCAAGGTTTGAGCGGTTGCATGGTATGCCTTACATTATAGGGACAATAGATGGGTCAGATATTGATGTTTTAGCTTTGGTAGGTGGCGGAGAAGACCACTATGGTAGAAAGTCTTTTTCATTCAACAATTGTATAGGAAATGTCGGATCATAATATATATTTGGGGATGTATGGTTGGGTGGGATGTCTTCAAGATTGGGTTGTTTTTCACGTTACAATAACTAGACGTGCATGCATAAAAGGTAAATTTCAGCCATATAAATTTATATGAGATGTTGCATATCTTGTAAGATCTTGGATATAATGTTTATTTAAGGGTGAAAATATTGCACTATCCAAGAAGGAGGCAAATTGGAATTTTACTTAGTCTTTAATTAAAATATGTGCAAAAAATACATTTGGAATTTTGAAGAATAGATGGAGGCTGATAATGATGTGATCTGAAGAACCTTTGAAGAATATGTTCAATATTATAGCAACTTCCATAGTATTGCATAATTTGTGCATTGTAAATAACGAAGGGATGGAATATAAATAGATTGTGGAAGTAGAAAATAAATTAACTAAAAGAGTTAACAAGGGAGAAATATGAGAGGGCAGTGAATTCGGGGAGAAAATTATCATGCCATTCATTCTTGTTGTCATGTCATTCATCCCTATTGCCATGTGATTCATCCATTTTATGAAACCACCTACATTCTTGTAACCTATCAGTTTTTGAAACCTCATTAGACGTCTTGTTCGTCTTGTATTATTTGAGAATGAATTTAGATATTTTTTTGTATGATAACAAAAAATGGTTGAAACCTTTAATTGCAACCACCAATCAAATATGTAATTTGATCCAAGAGTTAACACATCTAATAAAAAACGGAATGAGAATCCAAAAAACAAGCAAAAAAATATATTGAAATTCGTGATTGTAAAGAAAAATCAGCATAACAAAAATTAAAAAGATATTATACATGAAAGCAATGTAAGTAAGTAGAGACAAAAAAATATGGGATGGGTTCGTAATTAGAAGGAGGAAAAAAATTTAAATGGAAGAAAAATAGATTCAAACAATCTTGCGTGCAAAATATCTAAATATAGTAACTACACCACGAGGCCAAGGTCTTGTATGGCTTCATCATATGACCCAAATACATTTTCATACATCTCATTCAACCTCATGCATCTTCATTCATCCTCATGTAATTTAAAAAAAATTAAAAAATTAGATTGGTGTTTTATTTTTTTATCTTATTTGTTTGTTGTTTTTACAAATTCTTTGTTTATCTCATCTCTAATAGCAATTAAATGATGCATTTCAAAATCTCTCCACGTGATTCTTGCCATGTTCTTTTAATCTTCATCAGATTCGCCAACCTCAATTACATCCTTCTTGTCGATTTTCTTCATTTTCTTCGCTCATTCTTTACTGGTCCTCCTCTTTTCTTTCTAGCAAGTTGTTTTTTTCATGTTGTTGCCACATCTCTCTTTTTTCGCAAGATTCCGGCTCCAGGAGGCACGGGGAGGTCACTGGCGAAAAATCGTAGAACAACGTGCGATAAAAAATAGGGTCTAATATATTCATTGTAGGTAAATTTTGCAAAAAACGTACATATAATATAGGGGGTTTAAAATAGTGAAACATGTTTACATGTAAAATACTATCACATATAATGGCCTCTTTTATCTAGTCAGTACATGTAAAATAGCGTGGAAACAATTACTAGGGGTAGCATGTCTAGGGTAGGGTCTGTGCTAGTGGATGAAAAGAGGTAATTTTCTATTGAAAATGCTTGTATGGATGACTTCGCAGGCTGGCTTGCTTGAACGTTACTGAACCAACGGTTCCAACGTGGAGTTAATGGTCTCTACCCACGTGCTGGGAAGGAAAAAAAATGTAGTATAAGTAAAATAGGGTGTTTTAAAATGATTCCCCCAAAAACTTATAATTACTGATAGGGTGTATTAAAATACAAGAATTTACCTTTATTTTGAAAAATACCATACCTTATAATCTTTTCTGCAAGGTAAATAGCCCCCCGATAAATAGGTCATGAGCGCACGTGTATGCATTAACTAAAGAGGGAGTGACCTCCCCGTGCCAGGAGGATATTCTAATTATCCTCCTTGCAAAAAATTGAACATGAGTATAATTGGAGGAGGACAAAATGCACTAGAAAGAGAGGGGAGCAAATTAGGACCATGCAACATTTGAGAAATGAATGTTTGGTTACTCTTGAAAATTGGAGATGCCATTTCTTGCATCTATTGTGAATTATGTGACCACTCAGATTCTTGTGACTCTCTACGTGACTCTTCATTAATAATAGAATCTTCATGTTTTGAAAAAAACTTGACACACTACTACCCAAACCATGCCAAAATAATGATGTAAGAGAAATGAGAGAATATTGCAAACAACGGCCTTTTCTATTGTGGTTTCAAAATATAGCGTTAGTATGTAATAAAAAAAATTGCCATTGTATTTACAATTCCCCAAATTTTTTTTATAACAATATTTTCTACCATGGGCCCCTCCTTTTTTATTACCAGACCACCTCTCTCACCGCAAAACCTGTTGGACTATGTCAATGAATGATGTAGGCTTTAAAATGTGTCTTTTGGGAACCTCAAACCCCATGGTCACTCTGACATTTTTTTCTTAGTGTAAATGAGTGGTCCTGAGACGAGTTCAATGGCCAATCACATATTTTACAAGGCCTAAGGATGACTTCATGGTCCATGGTGTAAACAACCCCTAAGTACTTGCTTGAAGATCATGGGTACCTTGGAGACAACATGTTCATTATTTGAAGGGGTAATGCGGAGAGATCGCTGGGATATGGATCAAAGGACACTAACATCATACAACAAGATCATGTAGGCTACCATGGAGAAAACGATGCTTCAATCTACACATGATGTAGATTTTGGGAGCAACAAGAACACGGAGATTGGGGCTGAGAGAGAGAACTCTCATATGAACAATGCAGTTGCTAGATTTAAGAAAAGAGGAGAGGCTGAAATTTGGACTATTCGTAGATTACAGAACTGAGAAATAATGAAGCAGAGAGAGAAAAAGAAAAAAAATGAGGTACGCAGATCTTCATTTATTCTAAATTTTTGAGGAACGCAAACATACAGAGGTAGATGACCAAAATATTCCAAATTCGTAGACTCTAGAAAGGAGAAACAAAAGTGGAAGAGACTACACTATTTTGTCTAATTAGTATGGGTTACCATTTGGAGTTACGTGTTGCTATAATTTTTTTACCGACATTATCGTTTTTTACCAACTAAGTTTTATCACATTCTTTGGTGTGCATACTAACTACTTATTTTATTTGAGTTAAAAAAAAAATGATACTCTCAGTTATAAAACACGTAATACTAAATGGTAATCCACACTAATAAGACAAAACAGGGTACTGATGGCTCAGGCAAAGAGAGACTGGGAAAAGCGAAACGCTATAATCTCTAATCCATATAGATTTCGGGAGTGACATGTACACAGAGGCATGCGTAGAGAGCGAGAGGGGGGCTGAAATCTGGAATATCCCTAGATTTAAGAAAGGAGAAACAAACATGGAAGAGACTGGAGCAAAGAGAAGAGAGAGAAACGGAAAAGTGAAGCACCAGAATCTCCAGACAACGTAGATTTCGGAGAAACAAGCACACGAAGGCAGGGCCAAAGGAGACAATGGGAGAAAGAGCTCGCTATGGCGGAATGCCAATACGAGGCAGAAGCGCGATGAAGTCGTAGAGCTGCGAACGACGACCACCACATTCATGTGTCCCACCGCGGCGATGGCCACGCCAAGAATGCTCTTCTCCGCTTGGGCGTTGGCGGTCATCCTCTTTGCGAACTCCGTCGCAGCGTGGAAGGAGATGGAATTTCGCAAGTGCGACCAATCCAAGTTCTGCAAGGACGTGCGGGAGGGTGCTTTGGAGCGGTCTCTCGGAGAGAAAAAAGTGGAATCTCGCGACGTGAAGTTGGATTCCGAGGGACGGCTGACGGCGAGGCTGGTGCAAGATGGGAATGAGCACGAGACCCTTGGTTTGCAGCTCTCTGCGTACAGGGACGGCATTGTGCGCGTCAAGGTGGCGGAGGAGAGGGCGCCGCACAAAAGGTTCGAGGTTCCCGATGTCTTGAATGAGGATTTGGAGGAGAAGAGGCTGTGGATATCGCAAATTCTGGAGAAGGAGGGTGCGTCACTCGTGCGGTTTAATGGCTATGATGTGGTTTTGCACCACAAACCCTTCCAGGTTAGTCAAATATATTATCTCCAGCTAAACCTTAATCGGCAATACTTTTGGATTGTCGATTTCAAGAGAGTTCCAATCGGAGTCACTCTTCTGTGGCCATGTTTGAAAGGCATGCATGGCTTGCCCCGAAATTGCATTTGCTGTAGAGCAAACCTTAGCTGTTTATAAAAATCACAAAGCACCGGAACCTCACATAGCACCACATGGATCGCCGGTGAGACCAACCAAACCCTTTTAGGTTAGTTAGTCAATCATCGTGAGCGAAACCTTTATTGGGCAATATTCTTGGTGAATTGTGGGATATCCAATTTTGAAGGAGTTCCAATTAGAGTCACTCTTCTGTGGCCATGTTTGAAGAGCATGCATGGCTTGCCCCCCGAAGTTGCATTTGCTGTAGAGTAAAACCTTAGGTGTTTACTAAATCACAAAACACCGAACCCCACATAGCACGACATGGATCGCCGTTGAGTGGCTATGATGTGGTTTTGCACCGCAAACCCATCCAGGTTAGCTAGTCAATCAAAATCGGACCTAGACTTATTTGGCAATACTCTTGGTGGATTGTGTGATCTATCCAATTTCAAAGGAGTTTCCAATCAGAGTCACCATTCTGTGGCCATGTTTGTAGAGCATACATGGCTTACCCCCGAAGTTACATTTGCTGTAGAGAAAACCTTAGCTGTTTATTATAATAATCACAAAGCACCGAACCCTATATAGCACGATATGGATCAACATTGAGAGCAACAAATGTGCTTGTATATTTAAGAGAGTATGACCGAAGCATTTGGGGTTTATGGCAGTATTGCATATTGACAATTTGGGTGTCCAATTGGAGGGGTCGCACATGGTAGATCCTTATATCAGTAACTACATCGGCTGTCTTTTGATCCAATTTGTGCTTCTAGAGTCACTTTGAAGCCTGGGTTACTGTAAATACCTCGTATCCTACTTAAGGGAACCTACCTAGTGCAGGAGCTCTTTGACAAATTGAGCATTGTAGTTCCGCACAGGATCAAATATGAAAATGAAGCATTGAGGGAATTAGTTGAATTCTGAGAGCATCTCTGTGTTTTGATCAGCTCACGCGAGTATATTGACCCATGAACATCTCATTAGGTCACTGTTGAGTTGATGACATAGGGCACCCAGGTCACTTGTTAGCAAAGAATCAGTGCTTGCTCAAAGCCGTGTGTGGTTTTTTTAAGTAAGTCTTCACTACAGGGTTTGCTATGTATGTCTGACAAGATTGCAGAGCATTTGGGCTCGATGATCGTTCTTACTTTGGTTAATCTTTTCACAGATCCAAGTGAAACGGGGTGACGATCTTCTCCTCTCCATCAACAACAAGAATCTGTTCAACATCCAGCACCTGCAGGAAAAGAAAGATGGTGATGACTGGGAGGATGCTTTCCGTTCCCACACTGATCGAAGACCCCATGGGCCACAGACTATAAGCTTTGATGTGTCCTTCCATGGCTCTGAGCATGTGTACGGTATCCCCGAGCGGGCAACCAGCTTGACTCTAAAACCTACAAAAGGACCTGGAATCACATCTGAGCCCTATCGCCTCTTCAACCTGGATGTCTTTGAGTATCTTGATGAGTCGCCATTTGGCTTGTATGGCGCAATCCCTTTCATGCTTTCTCCCAATAAGGAGAGAACCGTTGGTTTCTTCATGTTGAATGCTGCTGAGATGCAGATAGATGTTCTTTCACAAGGCTGGGATAAAAGCATCAACCAGGTTGAAGAAGGGACTTTTGCAGGGAGTTCTACAGGAGTAGATGAGGAGAAACAAGTGGACACTCATTGGATTGTGGAATCTGGAGCATTCGATAGTTTCATGTTTGTCGGCCCAACTTCAAAAGAGGTCATCAAACAGTACTGTGGAGTGACAGGAACTACTGCTCTGCCCCAGCTGTTTTCGATTGCGTATCATCAATGTAGGTGGAACTACAAGGATGAAGCTGACGTGGCAGAAGTGGATGCTGGTTTCGATGAGCACGATATTCCATATGATACCATTTGGCTGGACATTGAGCATACTGATGGCAAGCGATATTTTACATGGGACCCTAACCTGTTCCCCAACCCCAAGGAGATGCAGGACAAGATTGGAGCCAAGGGTCGTCATATGGTCACCATTGTGGATCCTCACGTCAAGAGGGATGACAACTTTCCTCTACATAAGGAGGCCAGTTCAAAAGGTTACTATGTAAAGAATGCAAATGGCAACGACTTTGATGGCTGGTGCTGGCCAGGAGCATCTTCGTACCTTGATATGCTCAGTCCTACGATACGCTCTTGGTGGGCTGAAAAATTCTCCTTCAGCAGCTACGTGGGCTCAACTCCTATCCTTCATATATGGAATGACATGAATGAACCTTCCGTGTTCAATGGCCCCGAGGTACATTTTCCTGACCACTATCTCTGTTTTAGTTGAGGGTCAAGAGTGATGTCCTGGTGTTCACGGTCCTGAACATGTTGATACTAAATCTTTAGTCCATGCACCATGCAGGTTCCTGTTGCTCAACGGTCAGTAACATACTCTATCATAATCTGTACTCTAAGATGAAGATAGCAATGACCACATATTTCTCTGGCAGGGTTGAACACTAATTAACACTATTGAAACAAGTTCCGGGATCCAGGGTATCCTTAGAGTATGTTTCTAAATTCAATAGGATGTTCTAATGTTAGTTACACCTGTCTTTGTATATCATATTGCAGTTCAAATTAGGAGCTGTGGATGAATTCATATTTTATGCTTTTGGGTCCAGGCAACCATGCCGAAAGATGCACTTCACATTGGCAACGTGGAGCACCGTGATGTACACAATGTATATGGTTACTACTTTCACCTGGGAAGTAAAGAGGGTCTGCTGAGAAGGTCAGGTGGTAAAGAACGGCCATTTGTGCTTTCACGGGCCTTCTTTTCTGGAACCCAAAAAGTAGGACCTGTTTGGACAGGAGACAATACTGCTGATTGGAACCACTTGAAGGTGTCGATCCCCATGTGCTTGGCTCTTGGGATCTCTGGCATTGCAAACACTGGTAAGGATTTCCTCTCTGTGCACAATGTGTGCTTTCTATACATTGATCTGAAAGTTCTATATTCCACACACATGATTTTCCTCTATTTTGGATTGTCTGTCATCTAGAGGCAATTATATAAATTCTAGACCACTGCTGAAAGTTGTGTTGTCACGACCACAAGGAAGATGATGTTGGAGTCTTGTCTTGTCTCATTTTAGAATCCTTTGCTATGTTGTCTCTATGAAGCAAATTCATGTTAGTGTGATGATGCTGCTTTTATGGGAATTAAAGTCCTATGAGGTTGTAAGAATGTGCCACGTTGAGTGTTTAACTCACCCATTTCTTGCTTGATGTAGGTGCTGATGTAGGGGGCTTCTTTGGCAACCCAGATCCTGAGTTGCTGACAAGGTGGTACCAGTTGGGTGCTTACTATCCCTTCTTTCGTGGCCATGGTCATCTAGATACCAAACGCAGGGAGCCATGGCTTTTCGGGTGAGCGAGTCATTCTTTAATTGGATCTACAATTGATTTGCTTTCTTACTTGCAAATTTGGGGATCTTATATGCATCCTAGACAAAGAAAATTCCTTGAGTATTCTTGTTGCCTCTGGAGAAATCCAAGACTGGAAACCACTGTCGGGAACTGACGAAGTTAGTGGCGATTTTCTGGAAAGTGGCTTCATTGTATTGACTGGACTCTGGTCAAATGAATTTGCACCTTTTGACTATTGCTGCATAAGCTTTTCTTTTGATTCATTTGGTCTTGTGACCTCTGTTGTTTCTCCTTGCTTTATCTCTGGAGTTTTGCTTTATGTTACTTTTTGATATTTGGATCGGTTATCTCCCTTATTTTGATCTTTCGTTCATTGTTACCATTATCTGTAAGGTTTGTCCATACAATATGTGCAAGAATATCTTTAATTGGATCGTCTCATATGTGTATTATTCTGGGCTGTGATTTGTTAGGATCACTTAAGGACATGTCGGTATGGAACAACATTACCCTGCCAACTGATCGTTACACCCAACTGGACATTTTGGATTGTCGTTGTCTTGAGTCTGAGAGTACAGAACCAGATCTGGAAATGGTCAAGTTTTCTTCAAGTCATCTTGTTTATTGTCAGAATGGAAAGTCAATAACGAACCAAATATGAAGGAGGTGACTGGTGATAATAAGGGTGAATTCTGTAATGTAGGGAGCCATACACGACACTCATCCGGCAGGCTATCAGCGTCCGGTATGAAATGTTGCCATATGTGTA
This sequence comes from Polytrichum formosum, assembly GCA_964035585.1. Taxonomy (NCBI): domain Eukaryota; kingdom Viridiplantae; phylum Streptophyta; class Polytrichopsida; order Polytrichales; family Polytrichaceae; genus Polytrichum; species Polytrichum formosum. Next base: position 27,958,430 of record OZ037940.1, on the reverse strand, counting down.
CACATTATTCAAGGAAGCCAGTGTAACTGGAATTCCCCTCATGCGGCCCCTGTGGTTGGAGTTTCCTGAGGATGAGTCTACTTTCACAAAAGATGATGAGTTCCTACTTGGACCAAGCCTCTTGGTACATGGAGTGTACGCTGAGGTAATCAGACAACTTCTATGCATGATGAAAATCTGTTTCTAAATGCTGTGTGGACTTTGAGAGAGGATAGTTGTTTAGTGATACTGACATCGTGAAACCAAGTGGATTTTCCACTGCATGATTAGTTTACAAGTTGCATAATCTGCTGCTTTGAATTCTATTTATTGTACATCAATCTGTCCTGCATCTGAGGGGTTGTTTGGCATTATTGACAGGGAGCAAAATCAGTGGAGGTGTATTTCCCTGGAACTGAAAAGTGGTATGATATCAAGACTGGGGCTGCTTATGCTGGAGGTCGAGAAATTACTGTTCCAGTGACCATGGAAGGTATACCGGTATATCAACGCGCTGGTACTATTATACCTAGAAAACTAAGACATCGGCGCAGCTCCACTCAAATGGAGAATGATCCTTACACCTTGGTACGCCTTCTAACCGTGCTTTTCTCCACTATTACGGGCTATTTCTGCAAGTGCTTGTTTCTTAAACATCTCACAACTTATGTGCACCTTTCACTGCCACCTTTCATCTCCCTTGTAAGTGTGGATCTATGAAGTGTGGATCTATGAAGGTACAAGAGTAATCCTTAAAGTCTCCAAGTCAAACTCCGGGTGAGTTGGCTTGAAGGTGAGTTTGAGAGCTTAAGCATACATTCTGCCAAGTTTTTTTAAGTCTTAAACTTACATCCTAAAAGAGTGGGGCCGGGCTATCAAAGGACTGGCTTCCTAGCTTGTCATACTACGATTGGTGGGCCAAGCTAGCCTTGCATAGACTGAGCCAGGATTTAGGGTGGTGGTTCTGATGGGTTACACCTATTTTGGATCCAAAGTTCTCTCAAAGTCTTTTGGATTGAAAGAGGAGGTCCATGGAGTTTCACCCATGTTTCAAAATTAGGCTCCAAAACAAGATGCTCCAACAAGCTCTAAATAGAAAAGCCCCTCAAAGAGGCACTAAACTCTTCAAGGAACTCAAGAAATAACCACACTGAGTATATATTCCTTGTTGGTGTGAGCCACAAAACTTGAACAAAAGAGTGTATTACTTTCAAAATGCAGTTGGTTTCATTTTGATCTTGCTCCTTGTGAGCTTCAGACCTCACCGATTAAAATGAAACTAAGGCAGGCCTCACAAGTAAGGTGCTTATAAGAGTGATGTGTGGGTGTACAGATTGTGGCACTGAACTCAACATATGAGGCTGAAGGGGAGCTTTACATTGATGATGGAAAAAGCTATGAATTTCAACAAGGTGCTTTCATCCACAGGCGTTTTAAGTTCTCCAAGGGGAAACTGACATCCATTAACCTTGCACCCACGACAGCGGATCCAAAGAAGTTTAAAACTCCATGCCTAGTTGAGCGCATTGTCATTTTAGGCGTCCGAGCAAAAGATCTCATCACTGGTAAGCACGCTGTAGTGGATGCTGAAGAGAGGAGGATCCAAACTGTCATTGGTTCCCCTTCCTTGATACAAGGCACTTATTCAAACGCCTTGATCCTCAGACTTCCAAACGTTCGCATTGCTGACAATTGGTCCATAAAGTTGGGTTAGGACTGTTTAGCTGGTATACTCGTAGACACCTCCCTCTTGCTTGCATTATCCACTCCCAAATTTTGTTCATATTACTAAGTAATGGAGACTCATCCGTTACATCCTTACAGGAAATGGGGTGCAACACCCAGAAACTCTTGAAACATTTAATAGAATTCTGTAACTGCCATCAGTCCTCCTGTCATTTTGGTCTATGGTGCTGTGTCATTGGATTGAGGAGATGTATACGTACAAGCAGATTTGAGCATCATCTAGCTGACCTCCTCTTCCTCATCCGCATGTCCGGTTTCGTGAGCTTGTTCAAGAGTGGATTGGATAACAAGAACACCTGGTACTTCAATTGCCTCACCCAATCTGATAGTTGATGTGCACAACTTCCTCTAGATCACCAGGCAGATGGGTGCGGAAGCGTTGCAATTGCAGAGTCAGAAACCCTAAGCCTGATGACTGCTTGGACTCGATTCCAACTCCCTTGGAAGAATGTGACATTGAATCCCCAAAGCCAGCTCAAATCCCTTCCCACACACACCAAAATCCATAAATTTCCGATTTCAATCCACACTACAAGAAAACTAATGTGACAGAGAGGACAGTAGGTTTCGGATTGAAGATTAGGAGAGTAGGGCGACAAGGCCTAACCCCCCTGAAACCTTAGGAGACATCTCACAAGTGATTTCATCCATCCTAATTTTTCACCAAAAATAAAAATAAATCAACAATTATTCATCCATCCTCCATAATTGAAGTGCAAGGTATATGATATTTCATGTCTAGCCCTTTATGTCCATGGTATTTTATATGTGCCATTTAGGTAATTTTATGATATTATGTCAGATTCTATATTACATATAATCATGTTTTGCACACATACAACACCTTATATTATATGTAATTATTCTAGAAAATTTACTCACAATTAATATATGAGACCCTACATATTATTGCATGTAATTCTTGCGGTTTTTGCAATGCCCTCCCCAAGCTTGCACCAAGATTATGAATTTTTGAATAATTTGATAGAGGTCACAAATACGCCTTCCTGTAAACATATGAAAATGATAATCCTTTCTATATGTTATATAGTATTTAAACCAAAACTAAACATATTTAATGATGTTTATTTAGTTTGCATGTCCTTTTTGATGTATTAAGGACTTGTTAGGTCTACACATTTTTTCTTCAAGGAAAGCAAAGGAATTTCTTTAGTGTGAGAACATATAATTTAAAATACAACATACCTTGGCCAATTTATAGATAACAAAACCAAGGAATCTGACATTGCCACCCTTCCTCACTAAATTTCCTTCTACTCATGTGTTTCCCTTCCTTCATACCATACATGCCTTATGTGGTCTTCCCTTGCGTTCCTATGCATTGGAGTTTTAGTAAGTTCCCGATCCCGGGGGGTGCACCTTTTATGATGTATGAGTATACGTGAGTGCAGAAAATGGGTATTAATTTGAACTTTTCCGTACTACGTATGCATATGCTACACAAATTGTAGCTCGTAGTTATGCGCATGTATGGAGGACCTCTAGAAATTATACAACACTTGTACTCGCATGGTAGTGTCACTAAACTTTATGGGATAAGTATTCCATATTGGATGAAACTAGGATGAATCATTTCCTCATTTCCTTGTCTCATCCAAGCATTAGCCTTTAATTTTTAGCCGAGGGGGGGGGGGCTGCATTGTGAATTGGCATTTTAACAACGAAATTGCATTGTTGTGGTATGGCAAGAAGAAAACATAATAGAAATGAATTACACTAACAAGATTGTAATGGAGAATGCAAGTAGAGTGCAACCTTAAATTTTAGTGTGTTAAGAAACACAATTGTCCAACATTCGTAGGATAACAAGAATTCATACAACATTTACAAAAGAATTCCAAACATCAAATATTGTCTCAATTATACCCCTTCTTGTCAACGTTTAAACATAATGGAGCTCAAAGTATCCTTAAAGAAGAGAAACCTCCATGGAATAAAATTGAGCCCTCCATCTTCTTTGATGAAGCAAAACATGGTCCCTTACATATGTTATATTGCATGGTATTTTATATAGAATTCTTCAAAATTTTACCTCGAATGAATATTAAATACCCTATATTTTATCGCACGTCGTTTCTAAAAGAACGCTAGTGCCCACCCCCCCGGGAAGGAAAGTGAAGACAAGAACACACTTGAAGCTAGAATTGTCAAAAATGTGGAAGACCAAAAAAATAAAAATAAAAACTCCAGTTAAGGTGTGGTTTGTTGGGAGGGTTTATAAGATGTGTTGAAAATTTTGGTAATTGTTAGGTGGAGTATAGGGATCCAATCGACTTGATGGACCGTCTATCAAACATGAAGATTGGCTTATGTTTGTATCAAAATGGGCAACAACAAGTGGACTTATAATCTTACTAATCATTTAATGAAAAACTTCTTATGATCTTACTAATCTTTTGAAACCATAATTGCTTTAGATTCTATGACATATATTGTAGACTTAGATGCTTATGAGTTACATCCAAGGGATGAAGAAGTCTTCAAGAACTTTATGATGAATATTAGGGTTTTCATTTTACATATGATAGGGGTTGATTGTTAATCAAAAGTATATTTGTATACTTATGTTAATGACTATATATGAATGTAAATGTTTTATGTATACATATTGTACCTCTCAACCTTATACAGTTTACCTTGTTGCTTGACCGGTTGCATAAACATCCTAGCTTCCTCTATGCTTAATAGCTTGCCTTATATAACAGGCTAATGGAATACTCTTTCTTTCAGGGTGGGGAGAGTAGCCTCTTCTAGGTATACTTTGAACTCCTCCAAGCTCAAAGGACACCTCTAGGTGACTACAATAGGATGATGCTATTAAAATTCTAATTGCATTGGATTTATAATTTGCAAGCTTCCATGAACCCTCTTACACAGTGCCACAAGATACTCATGGCTCTCAAGACTCCTACTTTGATTTTAGTACGTTGGTACTGGTGCTTCACAAAATTTTATTGCCTTAGCCTTAATGTGTCATTACCTTGTTAAGAAGATTGAGGTGAGTTCTCATTGGGCCATATGTGGTCACTCTTCTCAATTGGACAAGTAAAGTTGAGTGGTATATGGCACAACTTGTAGTTAAGAATGGACATGACATGGACACGGTATGGATATCAAAAGACATCTGTGACGATGACATTGGACTATGTTAAAAGAGACATCATTCCAGGTTTAATACATTCAATCACTCTAAAAGAAAGAAATTTCACTTTGACCTTTTATAACTTTTGTACCCTCACATCAATATGTCAATCTACATCAATATGCCCATTTCACGAACTGAAAAACGCTCTCCCAATGTAAGAGCATTTGGTTAGTATATCTCGCCCACTGATTCCATTACTCACCCAAACTTTAACCCACTCCCTCCTTCCATTACACATCTCCATCACCTAAAATACCACCTGCAGACAGTATACTATATTATTTGGATCCGTCACCTCACCCAACAACGAAAGAAATGGTCATATTGCAGGATCTGGAGTTTACAATGGCCCCTCATTTACTAATATTGCAGCTAACATGACATTATCCAGATAAACATCTTGGTTGGGTAGGGCCCGGATAATGCTACACGAAATATGATGTTTAGTGTCATATGGTATTTTACGCCACTATGGTAAGTTTTTGAATGACACTTCTTATGAATATGTGAACAAATATTGTCATAAATGATGGATGAGTTCATCCATTGGCCAAAACCCTACCTTCTCTTATCAGCAACTTGTGATGAAATATTGTCATGGATGATTGAAATTTGGATGAAAAATCACTTGGTAAGTGAGTAATTACAACACTGTAAATCTATAATCCCCCCCCAAAATTTACAAGGAATGACAAATCATGTTGAGTTAACATTTAGTGTTGGTGACACTATAAAATGGTTTACAATTAGTGTTGAGCAAGACAATTAGAATTGGTGACACAAAATATCATATTTAGTGTAGCTGATGTCCCTCAAATATAACCTTCCATATTCCTTACCTTTCAAATTTAGCCTAAAAAAAGGTGTGATTTTGTGTGGTGAATGTGACCCGTAGGTGCTCCCCCCGAAGCTATGGGCCCATTTGCCAACCGCCACATGCCGGTTCTTACCCATGTTATTGAAGAATGAGGAGAGAAGAAGAGAATACACAATAATGTACACAACGGAGCTTGGTAATACTTGCAATATGAGAGAGAGCACTATCTTCTCATGCTTCTTATTTATCCTTGAATACATTAGCACTTGAGTGCATTCATTACACAAAGACACCAAGCAACTACTCTAACGCTTTCCAAGCAACTACTCCTAGTTGCTTACCGTACATATGTCCTATTTGCTTAGCGTACATAAGCCTCCTTGCTTAGCGTACATAAGCCTCCTTGCTTAGCGTACATAAGTCATCTTTGCTTAGCGTACATAAGCCTCCTTGCTTAGCGTACATAAGTCATCTTTGCTTAGTGTACATAAGTCCTCTTTGCTTAGTGTACATAAACTCTACTTGCTTACCGTATATAAGTCCTAGTACTTTACTAGTACTTTCCTAGTACTTTCCTAGTACTTCTACACTCCCACTTTGCGAGGTGTCATTGGACGTCCAACCGCATCGCCTTGCTCATCATTTGATGCCGGTCTCTTGCAAGTGCCTTTGTAAGCACATCAGCAACCATGTGCTCCGTGGGACAATACTTCAAGTCGATCACCTCGTTTTGCATCTTCTCGCGAATGAAATGGTGTTGCACATCGATGTGCTTCGTGCGAGAGTGGTGCTTCGGGTTCTTTGCAAGAGCGATGCACCCTTGATTGTCGCACATGATTGTGGTGGCCTCCTCTTGCACGCACCCCACATCCGCCATGAGTTGTCTAAGCCAAACGGCCTCCTTGGCGGATTGGCTCGCCGCCATGTATTCCGCCTCCGTAGTGGATAGAGCCACCGTGGGTTGACGCTTGCTATTCCACGAAACGGCGCCGTCTCCCACAAAGAACACGTATCCCGTGGTGGAGCGCCTTCCATCCGCATCTCCACCCCAATCCGCATCGCAATATCCTTTCATGGCGATACCTTTGCCTCCAAGGTGCAACTTCATGTCCGACGTGCCTTTCAAGTAACGCATGATCCTTTTGACCGCCGCCCAATGCATCGGACCCGGTTTGGACATGAATTGACTTACCACGCTCACCGCGAATGCAAGGTCAGCCCTCGTGGCCACCATCGCGTACATCAAACTACCCACGCATGCCTTGTAAGGAATGCCTTGCATCTCTTGCGAGTGTTGGTCGTACTCCTCATCCGTGAGTTTCACCAAGGCGGCCTTGGGATCCAATGGCGTCCCGACGGGCTTACAATCCTCCATGCCGAATCGTTTGAGCACACCTTCGATGTAGCTCCCTTGATGCATGGTGATTGTGCGCGCCGCCCTATCCCTTTCGATGTGAACTCCTAAGAAGAAGTGGAGCTCGCCGAGGTCGCTCATGTCGTACTCCTCCTCGAGTTTGGACTTCAACTCGTTCATCATGGTCATATCGCTCGCTAGCATGATGAGATCGTCCACGTAGATCACCACCGCCATGAAATAGTTGCCCGTTTGCTTGACGTACAAAGAATGATCAGCGTGGCTCCTTATGAAGCCCTCCTTAGTGAAGAAAATGTGAATTTTCTCGTACCATGCCCGTGACGATTGCTTGAGTCCGTAGAGCGTCTTCTTCAACTTACATACGAGGTGGGATTGTCCCTCTTGCACAAAGCCCGGGGGCTGGTCCATGTAAATCACCACCTCCAAGTCGCCGTTCAAGAACGCCGTCTTTACGTCCATTTGGTGCATCTCCAAGTCCATGGCTGCCCCGATGGCAAGCATGCATCGAATGGTGCAAAACTTGGCCACGGGAGCAAAGGTCTCATCGAAGTCGACGCCCGCGATTTGAGAGAATCCCTTTGCGACCAGCCTTGCCTTGTGCCGCACGACGTCCCCGTTGGCATCCCTCTTCGTGCGAAACACCCATTTGCATCCCACGCGGTTGCGGTTTGCGGGCAACGGCGTCAACTCCCACGTGCCGTTGGCCATGAGGGAGTCGTATTCCTCTTGCATGGCTTGCTCCCACTTGCTCGCATCACGCGAGTGTATGGCCTCGCTCATGGTGTGAGGCTCCTCCGCGACCGCCATGTTTGCTCGCTCCTCATCGCGTGGAGGCAAGATATGATTCATCCACCATTCTCCGAGTGGCTTGCGGACCCTCCTCGAGTACCTAGATTCTTCCGCGGTCCCATTGGCATCTCTACTTGGTGGGGTAGGTGGAGGTACCTCTTTTGCAACCTTCTTGTCTTTGTTGCGTTTGCTAGTGCTCGGTTGCACCGCTTGCTCACGCTGCACCTCCACGTCCTCCTCTACGACCGATTCCTCTTTCGTGTCCTCCATGGCGCTCTCCACGGGTTCACGTCGAGCCGGTCCACTCGCGGATGGCTTGGGCTCTTCCTCCGAATCCTCCGAATCCTCCGATTCGAAGGAGCCGTCCATCGCAAGCGTCGGTCCCTCCAACGCTGGTCCTTCATCACTCCCACTTGGACGCTCCTTCGAATGCTCCGCGTCTTCGAAGAATGCCACATCGGGGCTCTTGACGATCTTCTTGGTATCCAAACGCATCAACCTATACGCCTTGGTGCCCTCGCAATACCCGAGGAACAAGCACTTGATGCCCTTTGCATCTAGCTTGGTCCTCTTTTCATCGGGCACCTTGGCATAAGCGACGCACCCGAATACCCGCATGTGGGAGACATGTGGCATCCTCCCACTCCACGCCTCCTCCGGCGTCATTCCTTCGACGGCGCGAGTCGGGCACCGGTTGCGTGTGTACACCGCGGTTTGCACCGCCTCCGCCCAAAACTCACGTTCAAGTCCTTGGGCGTACAACATGGACCTTCCCATCTCCACGATGGTGCGGTTGGCACGTTCCGCCACGCCATTTTGTTGAGGGGTGTAAGGCGCGGATGTGTTCCTTGCGATGCCGTGTTTGCGCAAGAACTCGTCGAATGCCTTGCCCGTGTATTCGCCGCCGTTGTCGGAGCGCAACACCTTCACCTTGTGGCCCGATTGGTTCTCCACCAAGGCCTTCCACTCCTTGAAGCGCTCCAACACCTCGCTCTTCAATTTCAACGTATAAACCCACACCTTCCTTGAGAAATCGTCTATGAAGGTTAGAAAGTATTTTGCTCCGCCCAATGACGTCGTCCGCATAGGCCCGCACACATCCGAATGCACAAGCTCCAACACCTTCGTGGCCCGGTGCGCACCGTCGGTGGGGAAAGGTTGCCTCGCTAACTTGCCTTCCACACATCCTTCGCATGCAAATGGCTCCACTTTGCACGGAACCTTGCCTAGGTCAATGCCGCTTACCATGCCTTGGAGCGCCTTGACGCCCTTTGCATTTAGGTGGCCCAACCTCCTATGCCAAAGCTCCATGAGGGGGCCGTTGGCCGATGTATGTGCGAGACAACTCATGTCGGCGCCGCCGACTAGCTTGAGCTCCAATTGATACAAGTTGACCTCCATGCGGTTGGCGGCGAGCATCTCGCCTTCACGTGTGCGCACCGCACACCCCATGGTGTCGAAATGCACCTTCAAACCCCTTGAGACTAGTTTGCTCACCGATAGCAAGTTGGCATGCAATTTCGGCACGTGGAGGACGTCTTGCACCTCGATGCGCCTCGCTCGGCCTTCCACGTTGCTTTCCACCACAATGGAACCCTTGCCCACGACCTCCACCATGCCGTTGTCGCCCATGAACACCTTGCGCCCCGAAACCCTCTCGTATGTGTCGAATGCGTGTCTATGTGGCGTCATGTGTTGCGTGGCCCCCGAGTCCACGATCCACTTGGTCACGTGCGTCTTGGGTGCTCCGTCGGCGGCCACGAACACGCAATCGCCTCGACTAACCGCCGCCCTCGCGTCGTTCGCCCTTTCTTTGGCGCCCCAACAATTGCGAGCAATGTGGCCCGATTTGCCACACTTGAAGCACGTGCGTGCTTCGGGCCTCGTGTTGGTGCCCGTCCCCTTTCCTTGGCGCGAGAACATGGCCGCATCCTCCCCTTGAGGTTCTCTCTCCTTCCTCTTGGACGCCTCATGCATGAGTCGTGCGGTGATGAACTCCACGGTGAGCTCCTTCACGGGCCTAGTCTCTAGGGCCGTGATAAGGTGCTCGAAGGATGGCGGGAGGCTATCCAACAAGGTCATCACAATGTCTTCATCTTTCACGGGCACTTCCAAACAAGTTAGTTGGTCCGCGAGAGACTTCACCTTGTTGATGTGCTCAAGCACGTCGCCGCCTTCCTCCATCTTCACGGTGAAGAACTTGCGCCTCAAGAACAATATGTTGGAGAGGCTCTTGGTTTCGTGGATGTTGCACAACGTGGCCCACGCTTCCGCCGGTCCCTTGCACGCCTTGATGTGCGCCAACTCCTTGTCCGCCAAGTTGGTGACGATCATGGCGAAGGCACGCTTGCAACGCCGCTCATACTCCTTCTTGTCCTTCTCATCGGCGGTACTTGGTGGGGGCAACTCCGACTTGTCCACGATGTCCCATAGATCCTTGGCCGCAAGGGCCATCTCCATCTTAAACTTCCAAAGGCTGAAATTGTCGCCATTGAATTTGTCCACATGCCTCGGCCACTCACCATCATTGGAACTCATGTCTCTCAAGGAGGTTGGCTCCCACTCGCTCAAAATGCTTCAATCCTCCGTATGGACTCAATGGAACACCTTAAAACCTCTAGACACTTAATTCAGCACTTTTGGTGTCACTCCAACACCAAACGTTCAATTCAGCACCTCTTGTGCCACATATGCTTTAAACCACTCAATTGAATAATTCTAGTGTTTCTTAACTCCCAAGCTATCAAGTCAGCACCTTTAGTGCCTCTTAAGCTTCAAAACACTCAATTGAATACCTTTGGTGTGACTTCAACACCAAACACTTACAACCAACTCTCTTTGAATGCACTTTCACTAAACTCACTTAGTTTAGCCACTAGTGCAACTATTTGCACTCTAATGCATTCAAATGGCACTCCACACTCACAACTAACTCTCTTTGAATGCACTTTCACTAAACTCACTTAGTTAAGCCACTAGTGCAATTATTTGCACTCTAATGCATTCAAATGGCAATCCCCACTCACAACCAGCCCTCTTCAAAGCAAGAACACATAGAACTCACTAAACCTCAAAGTGTAGCACTCCAACACATCAAGGCTAGTCCAATGAACCTCCGATTAGATCCGAACCTCCCTCCTTGGCAACTCACGTTTGTGGGCCCATAACCTATTGAAGAATGAGGAGAGAAGAAGAGAATACACAATAATGTACACAACGGAGCTTGGTAATACTTGCAATATGAGAGAGAGCACTATCTTCTCATGCTTCTTATTTATCCTTGAATACATTAGCACTTGAGTGCATTCATTACACAAAGACACCAAGCAACTACTCTAACGCTTTCCAAGCAACTACTCCTAGTTGCTTACCGTACATATGTCCTATTTGCTTAGCGTACATAAGCCTCCTTGCTTAGCGTACATAAGCCTCCTTGCTTAGCGTACATAAGTCATCTTTGCTTAGCGTACATAAGCCTCCTTGCTTAGCGTACATAAGTCATCTTTGCTTAGTGTACATAAGTCCTCTTTGCTTAGTGTACATAAACTCTACTTGCTTACCGTATATAAGTCCTAGTACTTTACTAGTACTTTCCTAGTACTTTCCTAGTACTTTCCTAGTACTTCTACACATGTTTGGAGGGGTAGTGTCAGGTTGCATGGGAGGGCAAAATCATGTGGGCCACCCCTCCCGAAACAAACAAAAAAACAAAAAAAGCCACGGGGTGTAGGTGGCTGAGGGCCTAGCCTACCAAGCCCACAGTAGGCATGTTGGTTACCCAACACCTTCCCTCTATTGGAGGCGGCAAGTAGGGTTTACTGACTTGTGGGTTGAGAAGCCTAATTTAATGCTCCAATTTAAGTGACATATTACTACTTGCTAAGCAAGGCAGTGGCATGTGGCCATAGAGCAACATCTGCATTAAACTTTCAATTACTTTAATTAGGTGTTCATAGTATTGGGTGTAAGTATCATGCTATGTGGTGTTAAGTTATTAGCTTTCGTTTAATGTATGTGTACATCAAAGTTTGGTCTTCCGATGATCAAATTTATATGAGTCACTCGTAAGTGAGGTTTGCCATAATTTAGGAGTGCCAATGACCTTCAATTTCTTTAGAACACACTCTAGATGGATGAATTTTAGAGCTCTATGCTCGGCATTGCCATTAGAATCGCATAATGTGCCCATGACCTTCTGTCATGCTTTCGTTGGTGGTAGTTATAATGCCACAATGCAAAGGTTGAGGTACATGTGTTGACATCCCATTCACTATGGCAAGTTGGCAGTCCGCACATGTCATTATGGTGTGTTCATGGGCATGATAAAATTGGTTTTCATCATATTGAAATTTGCGATGAGGGTCGAATATTCCCTTCTCCAATGCCATATGCCAACGCTTAGAGTGAATGGGTGTACAAACCACACAATAGATCCCCCTACTCCCCAACCCCCCTTTCCCTTACATGCTCCCCATATTTGGCCATGTGGTGTGGTGTGTTGGATGGGGGTATGTGTCGCAACCCTTGCTAGCACCCTTTAACTATTTTGGTCATTTTTCATTCTAGCAAGGGTCACGAGCGCTAACCCTTCACATTCCACCCATGTGAATGGTTAGCTCTCAATACCACGGACCTCTTAGTTCATAGGTGGGGAACCAACCCTCCTACTTTGCATTCGGGATTCTCCCCTTAATCGGTAACCAAATGTTAGATGTGGACTTCCATCCATGGAAGTCCAATTTGAATTGATCATCGCATTGCCGGAGCAACACTATAACAACCCGAACCATATTAGGCAACTATGCCCCCGCATTGGGCAAATGCCCATGGAGGCCGCGCCGTTCAGCCTCGGTTGGGTTCGACCGGCTACGACGCCTCACCCATATAAACCTCTAGGACTTTTGGCAAGGCCCCTACCCCACCGTCAAGTAACCTTTTGTCTCTCTTCCAAGACTTGGGGCCAAGTAGACATTTTCCCTTAGCCGCTAGGGTTGGAAGCCCCCAGTAGCTTCAGCACACTATAACTTCTTTGTATGATCTCTGATGCTAAGAAATGACCACCCCATCATTATCACGTAGATGCCGATGGACACCTCATTCGCCCCATTTGGGCAAATATTGAGGAAGTTATGCGTGTTCTATTGGAACATATGACTCAAAGGTAGAGGACCAGCGTAGAAAGGTAGCACACAATGCACAATGGTTGCATACAATGGAGAGAGTGATTAGCTCCTCCCCTTATGCCTTTATTAATATGTAGAGATTAGGGCTAGCCGCCACCCTAGCCGCCACCCTAACCCTAACCCTAGCCGCCGCCAATGTGACCTAACCTAATGCCGCCAATGCAACCTAACCTTAACTTCTAATACTCCCACTTTGCGAGGTGGCATTGTATTCTAAGCCCATTGAATCACTCAATGTCTCATGCCTATCTCTAGCTAAAGCCTTTGTTAAAACATCCGCTACCATATATTGCGTTGGACAATATTCCAAATCTATAACTTTGTTTTCAATCTTTTCTCTAATGAAATGGTGTTGCACATCAATGTGCTTCGACCTATCATGCTTTGTGGGATTCTTAGCTAAAGCCATAGAACCTTGATTATCGCACATGATGGTGGTCACCTCCTCTTGCACACAACCCACGTCTTCCATTAGTTGCCTAAGCCAAATGGCTTCCCTCGTGCATCGGCTCATGGCCATGTACTCCGCCTCCATCGTCGATTGTGCCACCGTTTGTTGCCGCTTGCTATTCCACGACACGACCCCCTCTCCGACGAAGAAAACATATCCGGATGTGGACCTTCGATCCTCCACATCTCCGGCCCAATCCGCATCCGAATAACCTTTTACCTTCATATGTTTTCCCCCGATACGCAACCTCATATCTAAGGTGGCCTTCAAGTACCGCATGATCCTTTTGATGGCCATCCAATGCATCGGACCCGGTTTAGACATGAATCGACTTACCACGCTTACCGCAAATGCGAGGTCCGGTCTTGTGGCCACCATCGCGTACATCAATGACCCCACCGCTTCTTGATACGGGATTTCCTTCATCTCCTCCGAAAACTCTTCGTATTCCTCCTCCGAAAGCTTCGGCAATGAGGTCTTCGTATCGAGCGGCGTTCCGATGGGCTTGCAATCGCTCATGCCGAATCGCTCCAAAACGGTTTGGATGTAGGTGCGTTGGTGCATCGTGATGGTGCGGGTTGCCCGATTCCTCTCAAAATGCACGTTGAGAAAGAAATGCAACTCGCCGAGGTCGCTCATCTCGAACTCCCGCCCGAGGCTAGACTTCAACTCCTTGATCATGTTTGCATCACTCGCCAACATGATGAGGTCGTCTACATATATGATAATAATCACAATGTAGTGGCAAGTTTGCAAAATGTACAACGAGTGGTCCGCGTGGCTCCTCGTAAAGCCTTTGTTCACAAAGAATATGTGAATGCGCTCGTACCATGCCCTTGAAGATTGTTTCAACCCGTAGAGCGATTTCTTCAACTTGCATACGAGGTGCTCTCGGCCATTTTGTACAAACCCCTCCGGTTGGTGCATGTAGATTTCGGCCTCCAATTCTCCATTCAAGAATGCCGTCTTGACGTCCATTTGATGGATTTCTAAATCCATGCATGCCCCTAATGCAAGTATGCATCTAATGGTGTTGAATTTTGCCACGGGGGCGAATGTTTCGCCGAAGTCTACACCTTCCACTTGCGTGTATCCCTTTGCTACCAACCTAGCTTTGTAGCGCACCACAACGCCGTTCACGTCCTTCTTCGTGCGGTATACCCACTTGCAACCTACGGCCTTGCGGCCTTTGGGCAACGAGGTCAACTCCCACGTGCCGTTTGCAATGAGGGAGTCGTACTCCTCTTGCATGGCCAACTCCCACTCGCTCGCATCACTCGATTGAATGGCATCTCTCAAGTTTCTAGGTTCCCCAACTATTGCCATGTTTGCATGCTCATGTGTTTGGGGTGGTGGAATGTGGTTCATCCACCAATCGCCGAGCGGTTTGCGTGCCCTATCCGGGTACCTAGAATTGCCCATTGTATCATTGCCATTTTGCGGTGTGGGAGGTGGTTTGGTTGCAACGTTCTTACCGGTGTTGTGTTTCGATGTTTCGCCGCTACGAGTTGATGGCTTGGCCGCAACGTCCGCTTCCACCTCGTCCTCGTCCGGCTCCTCGTCGTCCTCCGCCACGTCGTCGCTCGCCTCGGGTTCGTCCTCCAATTTGGGGGATGTGTCCACCTCGACCGCGAGTCCATCGTCCATTCTCCCACTTGGACAATCCTCCAAATGTGTTTTCTCCTCGAAAAACACCACGTCGGGGCTCTTGATGATCTTGTTGGTCTCCAAGCAAATGAGGCGGTACGCCTTCGTGCCTTCGCAATATCCGAGGAAAATGCACTTGACGCCCTTTGCATCCAACTTCGTTCGCCGTTGATCCGGTACCTTCGCGTACGCAACGCAACCGAACACACGCAAATGAGGTATGTGCGGCATCCTCCCGCTCCACGCTTCCTCCGGCGTCACTCCTTCGACCGCCTTTGTCGGACATCGGTTGCGTACATACGCCGCATTACACACCGCCTCCGCCCAAAATTCATGGCCAAGGCGTTTGGCATGAATCATGGACCGTGCCATCTCCACTATGGTGCGGTTCGCTCGCTCCGCCACTCCGTTTTGTTGTGGCGTGTATGGCGAGGAGGTGTGGCGTGCAATGCCGTGTTTGCGCAAAAACTCATCGAACGCCTTGGAGATGTATTCACCGCCGTTGTCCGACCTAAACGTCTTGATGACGTGCTCGGATTGCCGCTCAACCAAGGTTTTCCATTCTTTAAACCTTGCCAACACCTCGCTTTTGGTTTTAAGGACGTAAACCCAAATCTTGCGTGAATAATCGTCGATGAAGGTAAGGAAATACCTAGCTCCTCCGATGGACGTGGTCTTCATCGGCCCGCATACGTCGGAATGCACGAGCTCCAACGGCATGTTGGCGCGGGTTGCTCCGTCCGTGGGAAATGGTCGCCTCGCTTGCTTGCCTTCGATGCATCCTTCGCATTCAAAGGAATGCACGTCGCATTTGCCCACGTCCATGCCGGTGACCATGCCCTCAAGCATCTTAACGCTCTTCGCATTAAGATGCCCCAACCGCTTGTGCCAAAGCTCCAAATTATTGGAACATGTGACTCAAAGGTAGAGGACCAGCGTAGAAAGGTAGCACACAATGCACAATGGTTGCATACAATGGAGAGAGTGATTTGCTCCTCCCCTTATGCCTTTATTTATATGAAGAGATTAGGGCTAGCCGCCAACCTAACCCTAGCCGCCGCCAACCTAACCCTAACCCTAGCCGCCACCAATGCGACCTAACCCTAATGCCGCCAATGCAACCTAACCTTAACTTCCAATACTCCCACTTTGCGAGGTGGCATTGTATTCTAAGCCCATTGAATCACTCAATGTCTCATGCCTATCTCTAGCTAAAGCCTTTGTTAAAACATCCGCTACCATATATTGCGTTGGACAATATTCCAACTCTATAACTTTGTTTTCAATCTTTTCTCTAATGAAATGGTGTTGCACATCAATGTGCTTCGACCTATCATGCTTTGTTGGATTCTTAGCTAAAGCCATAGAACCTTGATTATCGCACATGATGGTGGTCGCCTCCTCTTGCACACAACCCACGTCTTCCATTAGTTGCCTAATCCAAATGGCTTCCCTCGTGCATCGGCTCATGGCCATGTACTCCGCCTCCATCGTTGATTGTGCCACCGTTTGTTGCCGCTTGCTATTCCACGACACGACCCCCTCTCCGACGAAGAAAACATATCCGGATGTGGACCTTCGATTCTCCACATCTCCGGCCCAATCCGCATCCGAATATCCTTTCACCTCCATATGTTTTCCCCCAATACGCAACCTCATATGTACGGTGCCCTTCAAGTATCGCATGATTCGTTTGACGGCCATCCAATGCATCGGACCCGGTTTCGACATGAACCGGCTTACCACGCTTACCGCAAATGCGAGGTCCGGTCTTGTGGCCACCATTGCGTACATCAACGATCCTACCGCCTCTTGGTACGGAATATCCTCCATTTCGTGCAAATGCTCCTCGTGTTCCTCCTCCGAAACCTTCGACAACGAGGTCTTCGTATCGAGCGGGGTTCCGATGGGTTTACACTCACCCATGCCAAATCGTTCCAAAATCGTTTCGATGTAGCTCCGTTGATGCAAGGTAATGGTACGAGACCTCCTATCCCTCTCGAAATGAACTCCGAGAAAGAAATGCAACTCGCCGAGGTCGCTCATCTCGAATTCGTGCTCGAGGCTAGACTTCAACTCGTTGATCATGTCCACATTGCTTGCCAATATGATGAGGTCGTCTACATATATGATTACAATCACAATGTAGTGGCAAGTTTGTAAAACGTACAACGAGTGATCCGCATGGCTCCTCGTAAAACCTTTATTCACAAAGAATATGTGAATGCATTCGTACCATGCTCGTCCGGATTGCTTCAACCCGTAGAGCGATTTCTTCAACTTGCATACGAGGTGCTCTCGGCCTTGTTGTTCAAACCCCTCCGGTTGCTCCATGTAGATCTCTACATCCAATTCGCCGTTCAAGAACGCGGTCTTGACGTCCATTTGATGCATCTCCAAGTCCATGGCCGCCCCTAATGCGAGTATGACTCTAATGGTGTTGAATTTGGCTACGGGTGCAAATGTTTCGCCAAAATCCACACCTTCCACTTGCGAGCACCCCTTGGCCACCAACCTTGCTTTGAAACGAACAACCACGCCGTTCGCATCCTTCTTCGTGCGAAACACCCACTTGCACTTCACGGCCTTGCGGCCCTTCGGCAATGGAGTTAACTCCCACGTGGCGTTGGCTATGAGAGATTCATACTCCTCTTGCATAGCCAACTCCCACTCGCTTGCATCACTCGATTCAATTGCTTCTCTCAAGTTTCTAGGTTCCCCTACGATTGCCATGTTTGCATGCTCATTGTCTTGGGGTTGCGGAATGTGGTTCTTCCACCATTCCCCAAGCGGTTTGTGTGGCCTATCCGGATACCTAGAATTGCCCATGGTTTCATTGTCATATTGCGGGGTTGGAGGTGGTTTGGTTGCGGTTTTCTTACCGGCGTCAAGTTTCGATGCCTCCCCGCTACGAGTGAGTTTCGTGGCTGGAACATCGGCCTCCACTTCGTCCTCGATGTCGGGCTCCTCGTCGGGCTCCGAAACGTTGTCGTTTGCCTCCAACTCCTCCACGTCCGATTTGGGGGACATGTCCACCTTCACCACGGGTGCCTCGTCAATGCTCCCACTTGGACAATCCTCCAAATGCGTTTTGTCTTCGAAAAATACCACGTCCGAACTCTTGATGATTTTCTTCGTCTCCAAGCAAATGAGCCGATACGCCTTTGTGCCTTCGCAATATCCGAGAAACAAACACTTGATGCCCTTCGCGTCCAACTTCGTTCGCCTTTGATCCGGCACCTTCGCATAAGCCATACAACCGAACACCCGCATGTGCGAGACATGCGGCATCCTCCCACTCCACGCCTCTTCGGGCGTCTTTCCTTCGACGGCCTTCGTTGGACACCGGTTACGCACGTACACCGCATTGCACACCGCCTCCGCCCAAAATTCGTGGCCGAGGCGTTGGGCATAAATCATGGACCGCGCCATCTCCACGATGGTCCGATTGGCCCGCTCCGCAACGCCGTTTTGTTGCGGCGTGTAAGGTGACGAGGTTTGCCGTGCAATGCCATGTTTGGACAAAAATTCATCGAATGCCTTCGAAACGAATTCCCCACCGTTGTCCGACCTGAGAACCTTCACCACGTGCTCCGATTGCCTCTCCACCAAGGTTTTCCATTCTTTGAACCTTGCCAACACCTCGCTTTTGGCCTTAAGCACATAAACCCAAATCTTGCGTGAGAAATCGTCAATGAAGGTGAGAAAATACCTTGCGCCTCCGATGGACGTCGTTTTCATCGGCCCGCATACATCGGAATGCACGAGCTCCAAGATCTTCGTGGCGCGGGTTGCTCCGTCCGTCGGAAAAGGTCGCCTCGCTTGTTTGCCCTCGACACATCCTTCGCATGCGAGCGAATGCACGTCGCCTTGCACCGCGTCCATCCCGCTCACCATGTTTTGAAGCATTTTCACGCTACTCGCATTGAGATGCCCCAACCTCTTGTGCCAAAGCTCCAATGAATGCGAGTTTCCATCGGAATGCGCCAAAGAACTCGTTTCGGCCCCGTTCATCACATTCGTGTCCAATTGGTACAAATTGGACTCCAATGAAGCCACGGCCAACATCTCGCCGTTGGTTGCCCTCACCACACATCCCAACGAGTTGAAATGCACCTTCAAACCCCTCGAAATGAGTTTGCTCACCGAAAGCAAGTTCGAATGCAAGTTTGGCACATGAAGCACATCATGCATTCTAATGCTCCGCTCACGACCTTTCACACGTGTTTCCACTAGTATGGAGCCTTTGCCTACGGCCTCCACCATGCCATTGTCACCCATAAACACTTTGCGCCCCGAAATGGGTTCATAAGTGTTAAAAAAATGCTTATGCGGTGTCATGTGTTGCGAGGCCCCCGAATCGACGATCCATCTAGTGGAGGGGGTGTTAGATGCTCCATCTCTCACAACAAATGCAAAATCGTCCTTACATCTTGCCACGTTTGCATTAACCTTCCGCTCGCTCCGACAATTACGTGCAATGTGGCCCAACTTACCGCAATTGAAGCACCGCGGGTTGTTGGGACGTCGTTGGTTGTTGTCGAAAGGTCGAGCTTGTCGCGATACCATGGCGGCATCCTCTCCGTGCGGCTCCTTCTCCTTGCGCTTCGAGACCTCGTGGATAAGGCGTGCCGTGACGAAATCCACGGTGAGCTCCTTCATATCCCGCGTCTCCAACGCGGTGATCAAGTGCTCGAACGAAGGTGGGAGGCTATCGAGCAAGGTCATCACGATATCCTCGTTCCTCATCGGCACCTCCAAGCATGTGAGTTGATCGGCGAGGGATTTCACCTTGTTGATGTGGTCGAGCATGTCATCGCCCTCCTCCATCTTCACGGTGAAGAACTTGCGCCTTATGAACAAGATGTTGGATAAGGACTTGGTCTCGTGGATGTTGCATAAGGTTTTCCACGCTTCCGCGGGTCCTTTGCACCCTTTGATGTGCGCCAACTCTTTGTCGACCAAACTCGTTGCAATAATGGCGAAAGCCTTCTTGCAACGACGTTCGTACGCCTTCTTGTCGGCGTCGCTTGCGGTGGATGGTGGCGGCGCCTCCGAGCCGTCCGCAATCTCCCAAAGATCTTTGGCGGCCAAAAACATCTCCAACTTGAACTTGTAAAGGTTGAAGTGGTCGCCATTGAACTTATCTTGCATTGTTAGTCCCTCACCTTCGCTAGATCCCATGTAATCTCTCAAATGCAAGCTCCCACTCAAATGAGGCTCTAGGCACTCAAGCCTCTCAAGTCAGATCTTTTCCAAGCCTAAACACCTCAAACTAAGTCAAATGAGTGTGTTTCCACCTAACCCTCTCAAGTCAGATCTCTTCCAAGCCCAAACAACTCAAACTAAGTCAAATGAGTGTGTTTCCACCTAACCCTCTCAAGTCAGATCTCTTGCAAAGTGTAAACAACTCAAAATAAGTCAAATAAGTGTGTTTCCACCTAACCCTCTCAAGTCAGATCTTTTGCAACTCTAAACAACTCAAACTAAGTCAAATAAGTGTGTTTCCACTTAACCCTCTCAAGTCAGATGTTTTGCAACTCTAAACACCTCAAACTAAGTCAAATGAGTGTGTTTCCATCTAACCCTCTCAAGTCAGATGTTTTGCAACTCTAAACAACTCAAACTAAGTCAAATGAATGTGTTTCTATCTAACCCTCTCAAGTCAGATGTTTTGCAACTCTAAATGACTCAAACTAAGTCAAATGAGTGTGTTTCCACCTAACCCTCTCAAGTCAGATCTCTTGCAAGTGTAAACGACTCAAACTAACTCTAATAAGTGTGTTTCCACGTAACCCTCTCAAGTCAGATGTTTTGCAACTCTAGACAACTCAAACTAAGTCAAATGAGTGGTTTTCTACCTAACTCTCTCAAGTCAGATCTTTTGCAAGTCAAAACAACTCAAACTAACTCAAATGAGTGTTTCTTTCACTCAAGCCTCTCAAATCAGATCTCTTGCAAGTATTGGCAAATGAGAGAAGAAAGCAAAGAGACCAGCGTAGTGAGCTACAACACAATACACAAGGATTGCATACAATGGAGAGAGTGATAAGTTCCTCCCCTTATGCCTTTATTTATATGAAGAGTTTAGGGCTAGCCGCCACCCTAGCCGCCACCCTAACCCTAACCCTAGCCGCCACCAATGCGACCTAACCCTAATGCCACCTAAGCAACCTAACCTTAACTTCCAATACTCCCACTTTGCGAGGTGACATTATATTCTAAGCCCATTGAATCACTCAATGTTTCATGCCTATCTCTAGCTAAAGCCTTTGTTAAAACATCCGCTACCATATATTGCGTTGGACAATATTCCAACTCTATAACTTTGTTTTCAATTTTTTCTCTAATAAAATGATGTTGCACATCAATATGTTTAGACCTATCATGCTTTGTGGGATTCTTAGCTAAAGCCATAGAACCTTGATTATCGCACATGATGGTGGTCGCCTCCTCTCGCACACAACCCACATCCTCCATTAGTTGCCTAAGCCAAATGGCTTCCCTTGTGCATCGGCTCATGGCCATATACTCCGCCTCCATCGTGGATTGTGCCACCGTTTGTTGCCGCTTGCTATTCCATGACACGGCCCCCTCTCCAACGAAGAAAACATATCCGGATGTGGACCTACGATTCTCCACATCTCCGGCCCAATCCGCATCCGAATAACCTTTGACCTCCATATGTTTTCCTCCAATGCGCAACCTCATATCTACGGTGCCCTTCAAGTACCGCATGATCCTCTTGATGGCCATCCAATGCATCGGACCCGGTTTGGACATGAATCGACTTACCACGCTTACCGCAAATGCGAGGTCCGGTCTTGTGGCCACCATCGCATACATCAACGACCCCACCGCTTCTTGGTACGGAATTTCCTTCATCTCCTCCGAAAACTCTTCGTACTCCTCCTCCGAAAGCTTCGGCAACGAGGTCTTAGTATCGAGCGGGGTTCCGATGGGTTTACAATCACCCATGCCGAAGCGTTCCAAAATTGTTTCGATGTAGCTCCGTTGATGCAAGGTAATGGTGCGGGACCTCCTATCCCTCTCGAAATGAACTCCGAGAAAGAAATGCAACTCGCCGAGGTCGCTCATCTCGAATTCGTGCTCGAGACTAGACTTCAACTCCTTGATCATGTCCACATTGCTTGCCAATATGATGAGGTCGTCTACATATATGATTACAATCACAATGTAGTGGCAAGTTTGTAGAACGTACAACGAGTGATCCGCATGGCTCCTCGTAAAGCCTTTATTCACAAAGAATACGTGAATGCATTCGTACCACGCTCGTCCGGATTGCTTCAACCCGTAGAGCGATTTCTTCAACTTGCATACGAGGTGCTCTCGGCCTTGTTGTTCGAACCCCTCCGGTTGCTCCATGTAGATTTCTACATCCAATTCGCCGTTCAAGAACGCGGTCTTGACGTCCATTTGATGCATCTCCAAGTCCATGGCCGCCCCGAGTGCGAGTATGACCCTAATGGTGTTGAATTTGGCTACGGGTGCAAATGTTTCGCCAAAATCCACACCTTCCACTTGCGAGCACCCCTTGGCCACTAACCTTGCTTTGAAACGAACAACCACGCCATTGGCATCCTTCTTCGTGCGAAACACCCACTTGCACTTCACGGCCTTGCGGCCCTTGGGCAATGGAGTTAACTCCCACGTGGCGTTGGCTATAAGAGATTCGTACTCCTCTTGCATAGCCAACTCCCACTCGCTCGCATCACTCGATTCCATGGCCTCTCTCAAGTTTCTAGGTTCCCCTACGATGGCCATGTTTGCATGCTCATTGTCTTGGGGTTGCGGAATGTGGTTCTTCCACCATTCCCCAAGAGGTTTGCGTGGCCTATCCGGATACCTAGAATTGCCCATGGTTTCATTGTCATATTGCGGGGTTGGAGGTGGTTCGGTTGCGGTTTTCTTACCGTGGTCAAGTTTCGATGCCTCCCCGCTACGAATGGTTTTCGTGGCCGGTACGTCGGCCTCCGCTTCGTCCTCGATGCCGGGCTCCTCGTCGGGCTCCGAAACGTTGCCATCCCCCTCCAACTCCTCCACGTCCGATTTGGGGGATACGTCCACCTTCACCGCGGGTGCCTCGCCAATTCTCCCACTTGGACAATCCTCCAAATGCGTTTTGTCTTCGAAGAAGACCACGTCCGGACTCTTGATGATTTTCTTCGTCTCCAAGCAAATGAGCCGATACGCTTTCGTGCCTTCGCAATAACCGAGAAACAAACACTTGACGCCCTTCGCGTCCAACTTCGTTCGCCTTTGATCCGGCGCCTTTGCATAAGCCACACAACCGAACACGCGCATGTGGGAGACGTGCGGCATCCTCCCGCTCCACGCTTCTTCGGGCGTCCTTCCTTCGACGGCCTTCGTTGGACACCGGTTACGCACGTACACCGCATTGCACACCGCCTCCGCCCAAAATTCGTGGCCGAGGCGTTGGGCATGAATCATGGACCGCGCCATCTCCACGATGGTCCGATTGGCCCGCTCCGCCACGCCGTTTTGTTGCGGCGTGTAAGGTGACGAGGTTTGCCGTGCAATGCCATGTTTGGACAAGAATTCGTCGAATGCCTTCGAAACGAATTCCCCACCGTTGTCCGACCTAAGAACCTTCACTACGTGCTCGGATTGCCTTTCCACCAAGGTTTTCCATTCTTTGAACCTTGCCAACACCTCGCTTTTGGCCTTGAGCACATATACCCAAATCTTGCGTGAGAAATCGTCAATGAAGGTGAGAAAATACCTCGCGCCTCCGATGGACGTCGTTTTCATCGGCCCGCATACGTCGGAATGCACGAGCTCCAAGACCTTCGTGGCGCGGGTTGCTCCGTCCGTCGGGAATGGCCGCCTCGCTTGTTTGCCCTCGACACATCCTTCGCATGCCAACGAATGAACGTCGCCTTGTACCGCGTCCATCCCGCTCACCATGCTTTGGAGCATTTTCATGCTATTCGCATTGAGATGCCCCAACCTCTTGTGCCAAAGCTCTAATGAATGCGAGTTTCCATCGGAATGCGCCAAAGAACTCGTTTCGGCCCCATTCATCACGTTCGTGTCCAATTGGTACAAATTGGACTCCAATGAAGCCACGGCCAACATCTCGCCGTTGTTTGCCCTCACCACACATCCCAACGAGTTGAAATGCACCTTCAAACCCCTCGAAATGAGTTTGCTCACCGAAAGCAAGTTCGAATGCAAGTTCGGCACATGAAGCACGTCATGCATTCTAATGCTCCGCTCACGGCCCTTCACACGTGTTTCCACTAGTATGGAGCCTTTGCCTACGGCCTCCACCATGCCATTGTCACCCATAAACACTTTGCGACCCGAAATGGGTTCATAAGTGTTAAAAAAATGCTTATGCGGTGTCATGTGTTGCGAGGCCCCCGAATCCACGATCCATCTAGTGGCGGGGGTGTTAGATGCTCCATCTCTCACAACAAATGCAAAATCATCACTCGCCCTTGCCATGTTCGCGTTCACCTTGCGTTTGCTTCGACAATTACGAGCGATATGGCCCAACTTACCGCAATTGAAGCACCGCGGGTTGTCGGCGCGCCTTTCGTTGTTGTCGAACGCTCGAGGGTGGCGTGACAACATGGCGGCATCGTCTCCTTGAGGCTCCTTCTCCTTCCTCTTCGACACCTCGTGCATGAGACGAGCGGTGATGAAATCCAACTTGAGCTCCTTCATCGGGCGCGTCTCCAATGCCGTGATCAAATGGTCGAAGGAGGGTGGTAGGCTATCGAGCAAGGTCATGACCACGTCCTCGTCCTTCATGGGTACCTCCAAGCATGTGAGTTGATCGGCAAGAGATTTTACCTTGTTGATGTGGTCGAGCATGTCGTCGCCCTCGTCCATCTTGATGGTGAAAAACTTGCGCCGTATGAACAAGATGTTCGACAAGCTTTTGGTCTCGTGGATGTTGCACAATGTCGTCCATGCTTCCGCGGGTCCCTTGCATCCTTTGATGTGCGCCAACTCCTTGTCCACCAAGCTCGTGGCAATGATGGCGAACGCCTTCTTGCATCGTCGCTCGTACGCCTTTTTGACTTCGTCGCTCGCGGTGGATGGTGGTGGCGCCTCCGAACCTTCAACGATCTCCCAAAGGTCTTTGGTGGCCAATACCATCTCCAATTTGAACTTGTAAAGGTTGAAGTTGTCGCCACCGAACTTGTCAACCTTTATAAGTCCCTCGCCGTCACTAGAAGCCATGATGAAGACTCGAATGGAAGCTCCCACTCACTCAATGTACAAATCTCTCAAGTCAGCACCTTATACCTCCCAATAGGTGCAATATGACTTCAAAATACCTCAAAGAGCCTTTCTAAGCACTTTGCCACTCAAATGTCCTCACACAACTCTTAGAAGGTTGGAAACACTCAAGTCAGCACCTAAATGATGCGGTTAGATGCAATATGACTTCAAAGCACTTCAAAGAGCCATTCTAAGCCCTTTGCCACTCAAATTTCCTCACACAACTCTTAGAAGGTAGGAAACACTCAAGTCAACACCTAAATGATGCGGTTAGATGCAATATGACTTCAAAACACTTCAAAGAGCCATTCTAAGCCCTTTGGCACTCAAATTTCCTCACACAACTCTTAGAAGGTAGGAAACACTCAAGTCAGCACCTAAATGATGCGGTTAGATGCAATATGACTTCAAAACACCTCAAAGGACAAAACTAAGCCCTTTGGCACTTGAATGACCTCACAACACTCTTGGAAGGTAGGAAACACTCAAGTCAGCACCTAAATGATCCGGTTAGATGCAATATGAGTCTAAAACACCTCAAAGGACAAAACTAAGCCCTTTGGCACTTGAATGACCTCACAACACTCTTGGAAGGTAGGAAAAACTCAAGTCAGCACCTAAATGATGCGGTTAGATGCGATATGACTTCAAAACACCTCAAAGGACAAAACTAAGCCCTTTGGCACTTGAATGACCTCACAACACTCTTGGAAG
This sequence comes from Polytrichum formosum, assembly GCA_964035585.1. Classification (NCBI taxonomy): domain Eukaryota; kingdom Viridiplantae; phylum Streptophyta; class Polytrichopsida; order Polytrichales; family Polytrichaceae; genus Polytrichum; species Polytrichum formosum. The sequence goes on along the minus strand of OZ037940.1, from coordinate 27,932,285 downwards.
GTAGGAAACACTCAAGTCAGCACCTAAATGATGCGGTTAGATGCAATATGACTTCAAAACACTTCAAAGGACAAAACTAAGCCCTTTGGCACTTGAATGACCTCACAACACTCTTGGAAGGTAGGAAACACTCAAGTCAGCACCTAAATGATGCGGTTAGATGCAATATGACTTCAAAACACTTCAAAGGACAAAACTAAGCCCTTTGGCACTTGAATGACCTCACAACACTCTTGGAAGGTAGGAAACACTCAAGTCAGCACCTAAATGATCCGGTTAGATGCAATATCACTCCAAAACCTCAAGAGAACATATCTTAGCCTCTTGGCACTCAAATGTGCTTAAACCACTCAAAACGGATCTGATGTGCGTGAATGCATTCAAAATGGAATGGACATGTACCCTACGAGTTTCCAAAAGTCCCAACACTCCTCAAAGGTCTTCCACGCTGGTCCACTCCACAAAAATGCACAAAGGCGCTCCAAAGGTCTTCGAAAGCTTCAACACTCCACCAAAGGCTCTAAACACCTCCAAATCGCCTCCGATTAGATCCGGCCCTCTCCTAGGTCCTCCTAAGCTGATGTCTCTCCTCTAAAGCAAAGTGGGCCCATAACCTATTGGCAAATGAGAGAAGAAAGCAAAGAGACCAGCGTAGTGAGCTACAACACAATACACAAGGATTGCATACAATGGAGAGAGTGATAAGTTCCTCCCCTTATGCCTTTATTTATATGAAGAGTTTAGGGCTAGCCGCCACCCTAGCCGCCACCCTAACCCTAACCCTAGCCGCCACCAATGCGACCTAACCCTAATGCCACCTAAGCAACCTAACCTTAACTTCCAATAGCAAGTCTAAACACCTCAAACTCTCACAAAGGAGTTTCTTTTCACTCAAGCCTCTCAATTCAGTTCTCTTGCAAGTCTTAACACCTCAAACTCTCACAAAGGAGTTTCTTGCCACTTAAGGCTCTCAAATCAGATCTCTTGTAAGTCTAAATATCTCAAACTCTCACAAAGGAGTTTCTTTTCACTCAAGCCTCTCAAAGAGCTCAATCTAAGTTCTTTGGCACTCAAGATACCTCCAATCACTCAAGCATTGATAGGATCTCTCAAGTCAGCACCTTTTGTACTCTACAAAGGTGATATGTCACTCAACACCTTCAAAGAACTAGATCTAAGCTTTTTGACCTCAAATCCACTCAAAGATGAATGGAATGTCTCAAAACAAATCCGATCCACACTCAAGCATTCAAAAGCAATGCACTCATACCAAATGAGTGATCCGAGGTGCAAACACCTCACCAAGGCCCCTCCACGCTGGTCCGTTGCTCCAAGAATGCTTGTAGGTGCTCCAAAAGGTCCTCCAAAGCTCCACCACACCACCAAGAGCTCCAAACACCTCCAAAGCACCTCCAATCGAATTCGGCCTCCTCCAAGCTCCTCCTAAGTTGATCTCCTTCCTCCAAAACGTCGTGGGCCCATAACCTATTGGAACATGTGACTCAAAGGTAGAGGACCAGCGTAGAAAGGTAGCACACAATGCACAATGGTTGCATACAATGGAGAGAGTGATTTGCTCCTCCCCTTATGCCTTTATTTATATGAAGAGATTAGGGCTAGCCGCCAACCTAACCCTAGCCGCCGCCAACCTAACCCTAACCCTAGCCGCCACCAATGCGACCTAACCCTAATGCCGCCAATGCAACCTAACCTTAACTTCCAATACAAATTACCGCCGGATTGAGCTAAAGAACTCACATCCGCGGCATTTCTCACATTCATATCCAATTGATACAAATTGGACTCCGTTGAGGCAACGGCTAGCACCTCGCCGTTGCTTGCCCTCACCATGCATCCGGATGGATTGAATTGCACCTTTAGACCTTTAGAAACGAGTTTGCTCACGGAAAGCAAGTTGGTATGCAATTTGGGCACATGAAGTACCTCGTGGACTCTAATGCTTCGTGCACGACCTTTCACACGCGTTTCCACTAGAATGGAGCCTTTGCCTATCACTTCTACCATGCCGTTATCACCCAAAAACACATTGCGACCAGATATTGCCTCATACGTGGCGAAAATTTGTTTATGCGGTGTCATGTGTTGTGTGGCCCCCGAATCTATTATCCATCTAGTATTCGGGCCGTTTGAGGCTCCATCTTGCGTTACAAATGCAAAGTCATCCTTACATCTTGCCACATTTGCATTCACCTTGCGCTCGCTCCGACAATTACGTGCAATGTGGCCCAACTTACCGCAATTGAAGCACCGCTCGTTGTTGGGGCGTCGTTGGTTGTTGTCGAAAGGTCGAGCTTGTCGCGACACCATGGCGGCATCCTCTCCGTGCGGCTCCTTCTCCTTGCGCTTCGAGACCTCGTGCATAAGGCGTGCCGTGACGAAATCCACGGTGAGCTCCTTCATATCCCGCGTCTCCAACGCAGTGATCAAGTGCTCGAACGAAGGTGGGAGGCTATCGAGCAAGGTCATGACGATATCCTCGTTCCTCATCGGCACCTCCAAGCATGTGAGTTGATCGGCGAGGGACTTTACCTTGTTGATGTGGTCGAGCATGTCATCGCCCTCCTCCATCTTCACGGTGAAGAACTTGCGCCTTATGAACAAGATGTTGGATAAGGACTTCGTCTCGTGGATGTTGCATAAGGTCTTCCACGCTTCCGCGGGTCCTTTGCACCCTTTGATGTGCGCCAACTCTTTGTCGACCAAACTCGTTGCAATGATGGCAAAAGCCTTCTTGCAACGACGTTCGTACGCCTTCTTGTCGGCGTCGCTTGCGGTGGATGGTGGCGGCGCCTCCGAGCCGTCCGCAATCTCCCAAAGATCTTTGGCGGCCAAAAACATCTCCAACTTGAACTTGTAAAGGTTGAAGTGGTCGCCATTGAACTTATCTTGCATTGTTAATCCCTCACCTTCACTAGATCCCATGGAATCTCTCAAATGCAAGCTCCCACTCAAATGAGGCTCTAGGCACTTCAAGTCTCTCAAGTCAGATTTTTTTTAAGCCTAAAACACCTCAAACTAACTCAAATGAAAGTGTTTCCACCTAACCCTCTCAAGTCAGATCTCTTGCAAGTGTAACCAACTCAAACTAACTCAAATGAGTCGTTTTCCACCTAACCCTCTCAAGTCAGATGTTTTGCAACTCTAAACAACTCAAACTAACTCAAATGAGTGGTTTTCCACCTAACCCTCTCAAGTCAGAACTTTTGCAAGTCAAAACAACTCAAACTAACTCAAATGAGTGGGTTTCTACCTAACCCTCTCAAGTCAGATCTCTAGCAACTCTAAACAACTCAAACTAAGTCAAATGAGCGTGTTTCCACCTAGCTCTCTCAAGTCAGAACTTTTGCAAGTCAAAACAACTCAAACTAACTCAAATGAGTGGTTCTCCACCTAACCCTCTCAAGTCAGATCTTTTCCAAGCCTAAACACCTCAAACTAAGTCAAATGAGTGTGTTTCCACCTAACCCTCTCAAGTCAGATCTTTTGCAAGTCAAAACAACTCAAACTAACTCAAATGAATGTTTCTTTCACTCAATCCTCTCAAATCAGATCTCTTGCAAGTCTTAACACCTCAAACTCTCACAAAGGAGTTTCTTGCCACTTAAGGCTCTTAAATCAAATCTCTTGCAAGTCTAAATATCTCAAACTCTCACAAAGGAGTTTCTTGCCACTTAACGCTCTCAAATCAGATCTCTTGCAAGTCTAAATGTCTCAAACTCTCACAAAGGAGTTTGTTTTCACTCAAGCCTCTCAAAGAGCTAAATCTAAGTTCTTTGGCACTCAAGATACCTCCAATCACTCAAGCATTGATAGGATCTCTCAAGTCAGCACCTTTTGTACTCTACAAAGGTGATATGTCACTCAACACCTTCAAAGAACTAGATCTAAGCTTTTTGACCTCAAATCCACCCAAAGATGAATGGAATGTCTCAAAACGAATCCGATCCACACTCAAGCATTCAAAAGCAATACACTCATACCAAATGAGTGATCCGAGGTGCAAACACCTCACCAAGGCCCTCCACGCTGGTCCGTTGCTCCAAAAATGCTTGTAGGCGCTCCAAAAGGTCCTCCAAAGCTCCACCACACGACCAAGAGCTCCAAACACCTCCAAAGCACCTCCAATCGAATTCGGCCTCCTCCAAGCTCCTCCTAAGTCGATCTCCTTCCTCTAAGACGTCGTGGGCCCAATAACCTATTGGAACATATGACTCAAAGGTAGAGGACCAGCGTAGAAAGGTAGCACACAATGCACAATGGTTGCATACAATGGAGAGAGTGATTAACTCCTCCCCTTATGCCTTTATTTATATGTAGAGATTAGGGCTAGCCGCCACCCTAGCCGCCACCCTAACCCTAACCCTAGCCGCCGCCAATGTGACGTAACCTAATGCCGCCAATGCAACCTAACCTTAACTTCTAATATGTTCAAACCTCGGCAGTCCCGGGAGCCACTCCCGGGCCACTGTTGTACCAAGGCGCTGTTCCGGATAAATGTCCCACTCAAATTGCCATATCTCCTAGCTCACACCTCCAATTGAGGTGTTCTTGAGCATTTTAGAATCCGGACGCCATAAACTACGCATAGCTTATGACTTTATCCTCGTGACTCCTAGTCTCTGTGGTCGAGAGGCGTTCCCAACACCTGGGGCCTTCCACCCACACTAGGACCACTTGGGCCCTCTCACCAATGGCGCCACAAGTCCCGGGTGTCACTCCGGAGCCCCCCTTGTGCCCATAGTGTTTCAATCACTCCTCATAGAGAGGCACGCGACGGTATGGGAGATCTGGGTTGGTACAACCATACCCTGCCTCCGCGCCAAACCGAATGTGCATGCTTGTTTGGACCATTCTCCACAAACTTGCCTTCATGTTGTCGATCTTCATTTGGAGCCCTTGGGGTAGATGATTAAATGTCCTCCTTGTCCCCTACTTTGTTCGAAATCACTTTATAGTGGGTTTGATGTCTTTGTTGTCATTTTCTGATGTTCATGCTACTCCTCGTACCACATCTTCCACATATCCGTATTGAAGAACAACAAAACTAGACATAAGATTGCGCAACCAAAATACACATACACAACAACATATGAACAATGTTTGGAATGAGATGGTTGCCTTCACTCCTTGCCTTGTTATTTGTTTCATTTTTCCTCAGTTTATACAATGCATATGAGATATCTCAACTCCCATTTTTTACAAACCATATGGATTTATTCAAACCTTATTCATTCACATACCTCTAACTATCACAATCCTAAGACTACAACCCATCTAATATTCTAAATTCAACAATCTTACTTTGTAAATAGTTAAAGGTTTGCAATTTTATTACCCTTAGTTGTTGCTTCTCTTTTGGTAGTGTCATATTTGCAAATGACATTGCTTTACAAAAATTCAAAAAATCATCAAAATATAACATATTGGTCCATTTTACATCATATTGGAGCAATATATGGTTCTCCCCCATTCTCCCAGTGGTCGACACTTCCATATGGCTTATTTTCGCTCCTCTAAAGACTGGTCCTCTTTATGAACATCTAGAATTGGTTGCATTCTCTCATTACAATTCTTGTGGAACAAAGGTGTTGAAGAACACTATTTGTTGCTGGTCCTTTTAGTTCTTACATTGCAACTTGGTTATCTCTCACTTGCTCCTCACGCTCCTCAATATCTTCACCATCAAACAAAAGTGATTTATATTAGAACATGTGACTCAAAGGTAGAAGACCAGCCTAGAAAGGTAGCACACAATGCACAATGGTTGCATACAATGAAGATAGTGATTAGCTCTTTCCCTTATGCCTTTATTTATATGGTTAGGTTAGGACCAGCGTTGACAACCCATATGAGACAATGTCACCATCGCAACCTAGTCTTATTGTATACAACTAGTGTTCTCCTATACTTCTAGTTGTATCCTCCAATACTCCCACCTTGCGAGGTGGCATTGTACTCTAAGCTCATTGAATCACTCAATGTATCATGCCTATCTCTCGCTAAACACTTTGTTAAAACATCCGCTACCATATATTGTGTTGGACAATATTCCAACTCTGTAACTTTGTTTTCAATCTTTTCTCTAATGAAATGGTGTTGCACATCAATGTGCTTCGACCTATCGTGCTTTGTGAGATTCTTAGTTAAAACCATAGAACCTTGATTATCGCACATGATCGTGGTCGCCTCCTCTTGCACACAACCCACGTCTTCCATTAGTTGCCTAAGCCAAACGGCTTCCCTCGTGTATCGGCTCATGGCCATGTACTCTGCCTCCATCGTTGATTGTGCCACCGTTTGTTGCCGCTTGCTATTCTACGACACGACCCCTTTTCCGATGAAGAAAATATATCTGGATGTGGACTTTCGATTCTCCACATCTCTGGCCCAATCCGCATCCAAATAACCTTTCACCTTCATATGTTTTTCCCCAATACGCAACCTCATATCTAAGGTGGCCTTCAAGTACCGCATTATCCTCTTGATGGCCATCCAATGCATCGGACCCGGTTTCGACATGAATTGACTTACCACGCTTACCGCAAATGCAAGGTCCGGTCTTGTGGCCACCATCGCATACATCAACGACCCCACCGCTTCTTGATACGGAATTTCCTCCATCTCCTCCGAAAACTCTTCGTAAACCTCCTCCGAAAGCTTCGGCAATGAGGTCTTCGTATCGAGCGGCGTTTCGATGCGCTTGCAATCATTCATGCCGAATCGCTCCAAAACGGTTTGGATGTAGGTGCGTTGATGTATCGTGATGGTGCGGGTTGCCCAATTCCTCTCAAAATGCATATTGAGAAAGAAATGCAACTCGCTGAGGTCGCTCATCTCGAACTCCCGCTTAAGGCTAGACTTCAACTCCTTGATCATGTTTGCATCACTTGCCAACATGATGAGGTCGTCTACATATATGATTACAATCACAATGTGTGAGCCCAAATTGATGTCCACATGTGTTGTTAACACTTGTAAAACATTACAAGTAGTGTTTTGTTGATTTATGATTATTCACAAAAATATTAAAAGAGTGAAGCTTGAAGAAAGCTAAGTTTGAAGCATTAGGCTTGTGTGGAGTGGACTTAAGTAGTATGAGGACATACCTTGGTAAAGTGTGGTAGGTAGAAAGCCAAGGTTAGTTAAATGTTTGAATTAGGATCTTTGTTGATCATTTGAGGGAGGAAGGCTTAGGAGATAAGATGAGAGCCTACAAAGTAGGAGGAGATTTCGAAGGCTTATCGAGAGCCTTGTGAATGGGATGAGTCCCTACTTAGAAGGAGAAGGTTAAGGGGTTGTGATTGGAGGCTCTAATCCTCTCACCCTATCCTTACCTCATGCCCTCTCTCCCTCTCAACTCACTATATAATCCCTCATTCTTCCTTCACTCATCCTCTCTTTCCTTCGTGCTCCTTAAGCACCCCACGGGTTATAAGTGTGGATGTGTGGGAAGCAAGATAGGAGCACATGTGTGTACTTAGTTCTTAGGAGAAGAGCCAAGGCTATTTAGCCTTGAAGAAGGATTAACCTCTTGTTAGAAGTAGATTGGGTTTAAGGAATTTGAAGTTTGATTGTAAACTTCAACTTGTTGCATTGAGATTCATATTGAAGTGAGAGAGTTCAAACTTGTTTAAATTTGTGGCATTTAGAGTGACTAGATTGTACTAGGTGCATTACTTGTAGTGTTTTATTAGTTATGAACTTGAGCAGAACTTTATAGTGAGAGATTTGTCAATTATGGATGATCAGAGTGTTCAATGGGCATGAAAATTTGAAGGATTGTTTATTATAAAGTATGGGAGTTGTGGTAAAAATTTGAGAGCTTCAGTCATTGGGATGAAAGAGTTATTAAAAGTTGAAGGGGAGGGTGTCTAAGAACAAAGCAGCAAGGTTTGAAAATATGTATCTCTTAGAGGGTTATAGATATGGATACCAAAATTTGACACTACCTTCTGAACTTATATATCTATCTTGTGTCAAAATTTTAGATTGATTGGACGTAGGAGTTGGAAGTTATTAGAGTTTTAATGACCGGATGCTTTATCACAGCATTCATACTAAGTAGTTAGAGTTAGAATTTCATGCATAACTTTTGCATATGAACTTTGTTTGTGCCAAAATTTGGTGTGGAGATTTTTTATAAGGTACTTAACAAGTGTACCAAATTTCACTTGAAGAACATAAGTTGGGTGGGAGTTATACTATTCTGAAGTTTAGTAGGAAGACATTGATAGAGATTTACATCAAGAAGAACTTAGAGAAGGAAGGGCAAGGATAAGTATATAAGTATTTTTTAATACTTGTATTTAAAGCCTATGTGCTCATGGAATCCACAAGCGAAGTGTCATGTATCAATACGGAATCAACCACGATGACATGTGATAACACGGAATCAGTAAGCGATAACTCATGTAGTAGTGTGGAGTCGACGGCAAGGACTCGATTCACAAGAGGGATATCTTTGAAGGCATGCGTGGCCAAAGCGGCCGGGTGGACATTAGAAAAGGCTAAGGATATAACCTTGCCCGACATTAAGGAATGTAAAACTACATAGTGTGGTGTTAATCAAGTTGTGTATATTCCAAGGGTAGATTGGAATTATATATTGGGTTACAAAGAGAGAAGTCTCTACATGTTATTATAAACTTTTTCACTCGGGCTAGGACGAAATCGAAGGGTGGAGGATTTTTGGTGACACAATGTAGTGGCAAGTTTGCAAAACGTACAACGAGTGGTCCGCATGGCTCCTCGTAAAGCCCTTATTGACAAAGAATATGTGAATGCATTCATACCACACTCTACCAGATTGTTTCAACCCATAAAACGATTTCTTCAACTTGCATACAAGGTGCTCTCGGCAATTTTGCACAAACCCCTCCGGTTGTTGCATGTAGATTTCGGCCTCCAATTCCCCATTCAAAAATGCCGTCTTGACGTCCATTTGGTGCATTTCGAAGTCCATGCATGCTCATAATGCGAGTGTGGGAGCACACGAACACCAAACGTTTCCGGATAGGTGTTTTTCAATGCCTAATCCGGTCTGTCCGGATGATCCGAGTATCGTCCAGGGATTCTGTGAAGTGCAGGATGTCAAGGACCCTCTTTTCCTGCTTGAAAATCGACCACCGGCCGGATCGGCTTTCCGGATCCGAATGGTCCTTTGGAAGTCCTTGTCCCGTGACTTGCTTTCCGGATTGAACCTCTATAATTAAGTCTTACTCCTACGTGCCTCTTTCTTCAACACCTACCTATCTATATCCTACTTCCAATGATGATTTGGTTCATCCGGTGAAGACGTCCCTGTATGGTCAGAATCTGGGTTTTTCTCACAACCAGTCCGGATCGGCCTAATCTTTTCTGGCAGGTCACACATAGAATCCGGATGGTATCCCTTAACTACAATGACAGAAAGGTCAAGATTCGTCCGGAGATCTGTTAATCCGGGATAACTGGGCGATCCGTGCCATTGTTCGGATTGCCCCGCCCAAGGACTGTAAGACCTCTTCAGAAGATCGGATGGCGTAAGTCCGGCACCTCCCTGTTCTTACCCAGTCCTAACGATGGCTATCTCACATGGACGTTACCCAGGCATCCGGAATAATGAGGTTTCCTTCCTACTACACGCCGGAAATGACCTCCGGACCGGAATCCTAACCGTTCCGGTTTCTCTCCTCCTTCCGACAGACCGATCCGGCTACAGCGAACTTAGGTTCTACTAAATTTGAGATAACTGGGCGATCCGTACCACTTTCCGGATTGCCCCGCCCAAGGGCTGTGAGACCTCTTCAGAAGGTCGGATGGCGTAAGTCCGGCACCTCCCTGATCTTACCCAGTCCTAACGACGGCTATCTCACATGGACGTTACCCAGGCATCCGGAATAATGAGGTTTCCTTCCCACTACACTCATAAAGGACACTGAATAAAGGATCCATAGTACTGCAGTCGGATCCGGTCCGGGTTTCCTCTCCTTTGTTCTATCCACACTTCCTACTCATTCATTCCCTCTAGATCTGCAACATTCTCCTAACAGTCCGTGCACAAAACAAGTCAGAATAGATTGAGAACTAGAGCTTTATTGAGTGGGGAGCGACAAAATACAACAATGGAGAAGAGAACCCTTCTCCAGCTCCTTATTCAGCCTTAAGTAGAGGTTGTAATCCCTAACTGAAGGTGGCGGCGAAGTTGGCCGCCCTCAGAAAATCCCTAACTGCGAGAAAACCGAAACTTCGCCCTTCGCGGAATTTCCGGATCTCGATCCGCTTTTTGCGCTGACAAAATTTGAATTACAGGTTTGCCAAAATCAAAATCTGCCTATTCCTATCTTTCCTCCTTCAAGTGGGTCGGTGTTTCTTTGTCGTTGTCCTTGCTGTCGGACTAGCCAGTTGGCCCACTGATTCCGGATGCCCTGCTGGCCCACTGATTCCGGACGCTCCTCCACCTGGGTCAGGTGGTAACCGTTTGTGGTAACTGTTTTATTCCTGTACGGCTGTCATCATTCCGGCTTTTCCGGATTTGACAGTTATCTCACGGTATTTTTGGTCCGGTTCCAGCTTGGTCAAAGAGTCCGTTTTAACCATTTTAACGCGTAAGGCGGATGCCTAGAACCTTATTTCTTAAAACAACTAACCTACCCTAGGGAACCCTACTTTAATAACAATCTCAGGGTATTATCCGGGTATTAATCCGGTTCGGAAGCCAATCCGGACTTCCGTGGATTTTTGGGCTCCCACAGCGAGTATGCATCTAATGGTGTTGAATTTCGCCACGGGGGCGAATGTTTCGCCGAAGTCTATACCTTCCACTTGCGTATATTCCTTTGCTACCAACCTAACTTTGCAGCGCACCACTATTGTAGGTGAAGCATTTGGTTGCTCGAAGTCATAGACATGTAATACTAGAAGTAATAAGGTTGTAATAAACCTACAAGGCTGGTCCTTAGTGGGAGAGGAGTTATCCCATATTGTTTGTACCAACCATGGTGACCATGAGCAATAAAGGACAAGGCAAGGGGTGGAAGAGACCATCTCACTCCAAGCATTGTTCATATGTCTTTGTGTATATACAACTTGCTTGTGCAATCTGATCTCTAGTCCTATTGAGTTCCAATAGGCTATGGGTCCACCATGCAAGTGAAGTGCCTAGAAATTTGATTTTTTTGAGGTTGTGGAGTGGATCTTGAAGAGTCGGCCCTTTGGAGGCGCGCGAGGACGCATTCAGTTGTTGTAAATGTCTCTTTGTGTTTTGCTTTTGTTTGAATGTTTGTTTGATGCAAAGAGTGCTGACTTGTGAGCCTTGAGGGTTGAGAGGCTTGTTTGAGAGTTTTGGAGGTATTTGGGCTTTGAAAAGCTCTGACTTGAGTGTTATGAGTGTGAAGAAGTTAATTTGTGAGGTTTCGAGGTGTTTAGGCTTCCAAAGGATCTGACTTGAATGTTATGAATGTGAAAAAGTTGATTTGAGAGGTTTGGAGGTGTTTAGACTTCCAAAGGATCTGACTTGAATGTTATGAGTGTGAAGAGGCTTGGTTGAGAGGTTTATAGGTGCTTAGACTTCCTAAGGATCTAACTTGAATGTCATGAGTGTGAAGAGGCTTGGTTGAGAGGTTTGGAGGTGTTTAGACTTCCTAAGGATCTAACTTGAGTGTAATGAGTGTGAAGAGGCTTGGCTCAGAGGTTTGGAGGTGCTTAGACTTCCTAACAACGACGCTACCGTATGAGCGGTGGGACGCGAGCGGTGAGCGGTGAGCAAAAAATCTGCTCACGGTGAGCAGAAAAAAGTCAACGCTTTCCAATTATAGTAATAAAATTTCCAAATTTAGAAAATATAAATAGAAAAATCGTGGGACCTCTTTTTTTAGTAAAAATGATGGACCTATTTCCGTGCAAATTTTGAGGGCTTTCAGGACAAAGACTTGGTTTTAGGGTACCTTTCAGAGAGACTAATTGACATGATTTACTTAAACCAGGGAACTTTTGACTGTCCATATTATGGTGAGAGCCGGTTAATCATAGGCTATGGTCACAACGTAAGAAAAAATTCTAAGTCAAAAAATTCAAGCATTCAAGCATTCAAGCAAAGTAGCAAAACTCGTACCATTCAATAACATCTAAAACTACTGTTGGAAGGAGAGACCCATAAATATTTAGAAACCTTTATACATATTTAAAAACAAATACAATTCACATCATGTAGATAATGATAGGTCTGATATATCAGCGATATTTTCGGAAAACGTGCACTCATACTATAGTATACTCAACGCAATAATACTTAGCGACAACTTATAAATAAGGGGGGGCAGCCTAGCTCCTATAGGTATCCACGCTAAGGTCCCACATGCTTCATGATGCCACTTTCGAGGAGGTGTTTCACTTCATTGAAACTAAGGCTCGGAGCATGGATGAAAGTGTCTTGGTATTGATCCAAGTTGCAGGTCACACGGAAGATGAAGTACAAGTGCTTGCAGTTCACCCAAGGGCGCCGCTTCCCAAGTGCTCTTGCTGACATCTCCACGAAATCCGGGCACGTGCACAACGGGAAGGTGTTGATAGTGATACGGTACTCTTCAACCTTAGCCTTCTTTCGGGATTGGAACAGAATGATGCACTCAATCCCTAGGTGAGGTATCATTGTGACGGAGGTGATTTGACCGTCGACGTTGAGGGCTGACTCCCACTTGTTGCGTTGTTGGATGCATGGTCCGTTGTTACTGCGCCGGATCTTTTTTCCAAACCTCAGCGTAGGGTATTGATCGGCTTGGGCCGGGGTAGGGAGTTCGGCCATGGATGAAGCAACATTGGAGGAGTCGCCGAAGAGTCTTCTGGGTGACACATCTTGACGCTGCTGAAGTTGGAATCCCCCTTCTTCAAGGGCCAGAACCTCCTGGAGAGTGAGGTTTGTCCCAGTGAGGACAGGCCAGACGTCCGGGACATCCGGACGGTGCTGCACCCACTTCCTCCTAGTGCCTTTGACACATCTCTCAATGTCGTCGTTGCAGAAGGAGAACTGTGTCAAGAATTCCTTGTTCTTCTTGTAGTCGCGCATGTAGCCGGTGTACGTAGGAGCTGGAGTATTTTTACCATGCCGAACGATCTTCTGGGTGCACTTGGTCTTTGTGCGAGCTTGCATGGCGAAGCAGGCCTTGGCGGAAGTCTTGGGCAGTCTAGAAATGTGCCATTTGGAGACATCGCAGTGGGTCTCCTGAATGTTATTGACGTGGGTGACCCGTTGTGGAATCGATTTCTCAGGGGATTGTGTGAGGGGCAGGTCTGATGGTGTGGCGGAATCAGTGCGTGCCTTGGTTGACCTAGTGCTCACTCGTGGATGAGAGAAGCTGACCTTGTCGGGTCTATGTGAATATTGATCAGAACCAGGGGGCATATCAAGTTTGTGCTTGGTGGTGCCAAAGACCTCCTCTCCTTCGAGTTGGGGTTTGCAAGTGCACCAATGCTCTGCTCCAGGCATGTGCTCGAGGGCTGCAACAATTCTCTTGGCGTCACCGGATCGTTGTGCAGCACGAAGGCGAAGTTCTTCTTTTCCTGGGCCAGTGCCAGACCGTTCACCCTTCAAGTAGGCGTAGTAGTTCGTACATTGCATGAACGCCCTCACAAAATCATCCACGGTCGCAACATATAGATCAGAGCCACGGTTTCCAGACTGCTGAAGCCATTTGTTATGGACTATCTTTGATTTGAGGCAAGGGGGGGTGTCGGATCCAACAGGCCCTTTGGTTCAGAACTGGGCTCCTCACATTTGGTATAAATATCATATTTTTGAGATTGGGGAGTGCCTGAGAGGGGCCTAGTAAGATGCCATGTAGGTTTAGATTTCTAAATTAAAGTAGTGGGGTATGCTTATGAAGGCTCTGATTTGAGGCCATTTAGGTTGAAATTTTGGGAATTTTAGGTTTGGGGTCTTGTAGGTAGAGGTCTGATTTGAGGCAATGACAAGATCAGCCATGCCCACATCTGACCTCGCAACGCCTAGAGCTCTCCGCGGATAGGAGGGTGGAAGAGAAAGAATGAAGTTGGAAACCTCCTGAAAATGACGACGTTGATGAAGGATAGAGGCATTCAAGATGCATTCTAAAACAACGGGAGGACGCCTAGCAGATGAAAGAATGGGCGGAGGAGGCGGCCTGGATAGAGTAGGAACTTGACTAAGAGATGGAGTAGATGCCACAGCCGCCTTAGGTGAAGCAGGGGGAGGGGGGATCATCCTCCACAGTCTTCAGCTTCCTCGCGCGTTTCTTCAGTGATGACTCGTCTTGGGTTGCACGCTTCCTCCTCTTGGACTTCTGTGTGTTGGCCTCATCGATAGTCGCAACTACCTCATCCGCCTCCGGAAGTTGACTGTCAAGGACAACAACCTCATCGCTTTGAGAAGGAGGCAGTGGAGGCTCTCCACCGGAGAGTCGAATCTTCAACTCCGCCTCCTCATCCGGTTGCCACGTCCTCTTACATTCCAAGTACCAGCAACACTCGCGGAGATGCGGGAGGGAGAAGTTGCGCTTTTGAGCCGGGGAAAAAATGAAAATGGGCAAAGAGGAATCAGACCATGCGTCTAGAAATGGAGGGAGCTTCTTCAAAGCCTTCTTCTTGAAAAGCTCGTGCTTGATGTACCTTGACAACGAAGGAGTGAGGCCATTCAGCAACTTAGAAATAAAATGGTTTGAAATAAATGAAGACAAAAGATGTCCCAAGTAACTTACCGAAAAATTAAGCGCTTGACAATGTTGTCAGCGCCTTTGATATCCTTCCACCACGTCCCCTTTCCGTAGATATCTGACCCAGAGAAGTGACCAATGAACGCCTTATCCCAAAGGCAGATTCGCCACTTCTCCAAGTAATCCGGCAACGAATCAACTTCCACGTCTCCATCAAGCCCACCCAATGCAGTAAGTATATCGGGTAACTCCTTGACCGCAACATCCTCTAGCTATGAACAAATTCGAGGCCAAATCAGATTTCACTAAAATTGAAGCTATATGGCCTCTTTTCAGACCCCTTACAGGCACGCTCAAACATATGTGAGGACCCGAGTACTGAAACTAAGGTCCTGTCGGATCCGACATACCCCCCCTTGCCTCAAATCACAAATCACGCCCCTTACAAGACTCACCCTTCAAAGAATTCCCAAATATTAAAGATATATGGCCTCAAATCAGACCACTTATAACCCTGCCCCAATCTTAGAAAACAAAAAATAAAGCTATGTGGCCTCTTTTCAGACCCCTTACAATCATGCTGAAAACAGATATATCTGCTGAAACAGAGGAGAAGCGGTCAAAAGACTTGCAAACATGAAAGCAGTCAAATCAGACCCCTAACAAGCATACTCCACTCCGAGAATTCTCAAAAATTAAAGCTAGATGGCCTCATATCAGGCCCCTCACAAGCATGCCCGAATCTAAAAAATCAAAAATCTAAACCTTCATGGCCTCCAATCAGACCCCTAAGAAGCCTGCCCCTTCAGAGAATTCTCAAAAATTGAAGCTACATGGCCTTAAATCAGACCCCTTACAAGAGTGCCCGAATCCCATAAATCAAAAATCAAAGCTATATGGCCTCAAATTGGACCCCTCACAAGCATGCCTCAATCCCAGAAATCACAATCCTAAGCCTACATGGCCCCATATTAGGCCACATAGAGGCTCGGCCAAATCTCAAAAATCACAAAATTATAACAATTGTGAGGTCCCGACATGTGAGCCCAAGGGCCTGTCGGATCCGACATCCAACCCCCCTTGCCTCAAATCAGACCCCTAACTACCCCTTACAAGCATGCCCCTCTACCAGAATTCAGAAATCTAAACCTACATGGCCGCCAATTAGACCCCTAACAAGCATACCCCACTCCGAGAATTCTCAAAAATTGAAGCTACATGGCCTTAAATCAGACCACTTACAAGAGTGCCCGAATCCCATAAATAAAAAATCAAAGCTATATGGCCTCAAATTGGACCCCTCACAAGCATGCCTCAATCCCAAAAATCACAATCCTAAGCCTACATGGCCCCATATTAGGCCACATAGAGGCTCGGCCAAATCTCAAAAATCACAAAATTATAACAATTGTGAGGTCCCGACATGTGAGCCCAAGGGCCTGTCGGATCCGACATCCCCCCCCCCTTGCCTCAAATCAGACCCCTAACTACCCCTTACAAGCATGCCCCTCTACCAAAATTCAGAAATCTAAACCTACAAGGCCGCCAATTAGACCCCTAACAAGCATACCCCACTCCGAGAATTCTCAAAAATTGAAGCTATATGGCCTTAAATCAGACCCATTACAAGAGTGCCCGAATCTCAAAAATCAAAAATCAAAGCTATATGGCCTCAAATTGGACCCCTTACAAGCATGCCTCAATCCCACAAATCACAATCCTAAGCCTACATGGCCTCATATTAGGCCCCATAGAGGCACGGCCAAATCTCAAAAATGCACAAAATTATAACAAATGTGAGGTCCCGACATGTGAGCCCAAGGGCCTGTCGGATCCGACATCCCCCCCCTTGCCTCAAATCAGAGCCCTTACAAAGCCTGCCCCTATCTTAGAAATCAAAAAATATAGCTATAAGACCTCTTTTCGGACCCCTAAAAGGTATGCCAAATAGCCAATACTCAGAGAATTAATATATATGTGAGGTCCCGATCTATCAACAAAGGGGCATGTCGGATCCGATAGTTCCCCTTTGCTTCAAATTAGACCCCTTACTACCATACAATAATCCCAGAATTCGCAGAAATAAACCTCAATGGCCTCACATCAGACCCATTACTGACACACCCATATATTAAAAATGCAAAAATTAAAACATTTGTTAGGTCCCGAGCTTTCAACCCAAGGGCATGTCGGATCCGACAGACCCCTCTTCCCCCAACTGAAACCTCTAACAAGCCTGCCTTAAACTTAGAAATAAAAAAAATAAAGCTTTATGGCATCTTCTCGGACCCCTTAGAAGCATACCCCACGTTCAGAAATCAAAAGTCTACACCTACATGGCCTCACATCGGGACCCTTACAAGGATGCCCCAATCCCATAAATCAAAAATCAAACCTATATGGAGACAAATCGGACCCCTCACAGGCACTCCCCAATCTCAAAAATGTAAAATTTATACCAAATGTGAGGTCCCCAATTCTGGATCAAAGGGCCTGTCGGATCCGACACCCCCCCTTGCCTCAAATCAGACCTCTAACTACAAGACCCCAATCCTAAAATTCCCAAAATTTCAACCTAAATGGCCTCAAATCAGAGCCTTCATAAGCATACCCCACTACTTGAATTCAGAAATCTAAACCTACATGGCATCTTACTAGGCCCCTCTCATGCACTCCCCAATCTCAAAAATATGAAATTTATACCAAATGTGAGGTCCCCAGTTCTGAACCAAAGGGCCTGTCGGATCCGACAACCCCCCCCCCCCCCGCGTCACTGAGGCGTTGTGAACGGGCCTTGTGTGGTCGCGGGCATGGTGGATCCGGGCCGTTGATCCACCAAGGCCCATCCAAGGGCCTTAGTGGTCCTAGGTGGCGGGGGGCGGGGGGTGGTGCTTGCCACCAAGGTGGGTGGGGGCGGGGGTGGTGTTTGCCACCAAGGCGGGGTGGGGCCGTGGGCCTCATGTCTTTTTTCGGGGAGGCCAGCTTTAGGGTCTTGTCGGGGCTAGGTGGCTAAGCGGGCTCGGTGGCTAGGCGGATTAGGCAACTAGGTAGGCTTATTTTCTAAGTGACTTGGCCTACTTACTAAATAACTAGTTGGTTAGGCTTACTTAATAGGTGGCTAGGCCCACTTACTAAATAACTAGTTGCTTAGGCTAAGTAAGATGCCATGTAGGTTTAGATTTCTGAATTCAAGTAGTGGGGTATGCTTATGAAGGCTCTGATTTGAGGCCATTTAGGTTGAAATTTTGGGAATTTTAGGATTGGGGTCTTGTAGTTAGAGGTCTGATTTGAGGCAAGGGGGGGGGGTGTCGGATCCGACAGGCCCTTTGATCCAGAATTGGGGACCTCACATTTGGTATAAATTTTACATTTTTGAGATTGGGGAGTGCCTGTGAGGGGTCCGATTTGTCTCCATATAGGTTTGATTTTTGATTTATGGGATTGGGGCATCCTTGTAAGGGTCCCGATGTGAGGCCATGTAGGTGTAGACTTTTGATTTCTGAACGTGGGGTATGCTTCTAAGGGGTCCGAGAAGATGCCATAAAGCTTTATTTTTTTTATTTCTAAATTTAAGGCAGGCTTGTTAGAGGTTTCAGTTGGGGGAAGGGGGGTCTGTCGGATCCGCCATGCCCTTGGGTTGAAAGCTCGGGACCTCACAAATGTTTTAATTTTTGCATTTTTAATATATGGGCGTGTCAGTAATGGGTCTGATGTGAGGCCATTGAGGTTTATTTCTGCGAATTCTGGGATTATTGTATGGTAGGAAGGGGTCTAATTTGAAGCAAAGGGGAACTGTCGGATCCGACATGCCCCTTTGTTGATAGATCGGGACCTCACATATATATTAATTCTCTGATTATTGGCTATTTGGCGTACCTTTTAGGGGTCCGAAAAGAGGTCTTATAGCTATATTTTTTGATTTCTAAGATAGGGGCAGGCTTTGTAAGGGCTCTGATTTGAGGCAAGGGGGGGGATGTCGGATCCGACAGGCCCTTGGGCTCACATGTCGGGACCTCACAATTGTTATAATTTTGTGATTTTTGAGATTTGGCCGAGCCTCTATGTGGCCTAACATGGGGCCATGTAGGCTTAGGATTGTGATTTCTGGGATTGAGGCATGCTTGTGAGGGGTCCAATTTGAGGCCATATAGCTTTGATTTTTGATTTATGGGATTCGGGCACTCTTGTAAGGGGTCTGATTTAAGGCCATATAGCTTCAATTTTTGAGAATTCTCTGAAGGGGCAGGCTTCTTAGGGGTCTGATTGGAGGCCATGAAGGTTTAGATTTTTGATTTTTTAGATTCGGGCATGCTTGTGAGGGGCCTGATATGAGGCCATCTAGCTTTAATTTTTGAGAATTCTCGGAGTGGAGTATGCTTGTTAGGGGTCTGATTTGACTGCTTTCATGTTTGCAAGTCTTTTGACCGCTTCTCCTCTGTTTCAGCAGATATATCTGTTTTCAGCATGATTGTAAGGGGTCTGAAAAGAGGCCACATAGCTTTATTTTTTGTTTTCTAAGATTGGGGCAGGGTTATAAGTGGTCTGATTTGAGGCCATATATCTTTAATATTTGGGAATTCTTTGAAGGGTGAGTCTTGTAAGGGGTGTGATTTGAGATTTGAGGCAAGGGGGGGGGGGTTTGTTGGATCCGACAGAACCTTAGTTTCAGTACTCGGGTCCTCACATATGTTTACATTTTGTAATTTGTTGGATTCGGGCATGCTCTTAAGGGGTCTGATTTGAGGCCATATATCTTTAGTTTTTGATTTTTAAGATTGGTGCAGGCTTATAAGGGGTTCTGATTTCAGGCCATATAGCTAAATTATTTGAGAATTCTCTGAAGGGGCATGCTTGTAAGGGGTCTGAAAAGAGGCCACATAGCTTTAATTTTTGAATTCTAAGATTGGGGCAGGCTTGTAAGGGGTCTGATTTGAGGTTGTGTAGCTTTAGCTTTTTAAACATTCTCGTAAGGGGTATGCTTGTTGGGGGTATGATTTGAGGCCATGTAGGTTTAGATTTTTGATTTTCGGGTTTTGGGAGTGCCTTTAAGGGGTCTGAAAATAAGCCATATAGCTTTATTTTTGATTTTCTAAGATTGGGGCAGGCTTATAAGGGGTCCTGATTTGAGACCATATAGCTTAATTATTTGAGAATTCTCTGAAGGGGCATGCTTGTAAGGGGTCTGAAAAGAGGCCATATAGCTTTAACCCAAGGAGGAGGAAGCGTGCAACCCAAGACGAGTCATCACTGAAGAAACGCGCGAGGAAGCTGAAGACTGTGGAGGATGATCCCCCTCCCCCTGCTTCACCTGAGGCGGCTGTGGCATCTACTCCATCTCTTAGTCAAGTTCCTACTCTATCCAGGCCGCCTCCTCCGCCCATTCTTTCATCTGCTAGGCGTCCTCCCGTTGTTTTAGAATGCATCTTGAATGCCTCTATCCTATTGGCAAATGAGAGAAGAAAGCAAAGAGACCAGCGTAGTGAGCTACAACACAATACACAAGGATTGCATACAATGGAGAGAGTGATAAGTTCCTCCCCTTATGCCTTTATTTATATGAAGAGTTTAGGGCTAGCCGCCACCCTAGCCGCCACCCTAACCCTAACCCTAGCCGCCACCAATGCGACCTAACCCTAATGCCACCTAAGCAACCTAACCTTAACTTCCAATACTCCCACTTTGCGAGGTGACATTATATTCTAAGCCCATTGAATCACTCAATGTTTCATGCCTATCTCTAGCTAAAGCCTTTGTTAAAACATCCGCTACCATATATTGCGTTGGACAATATTCCAACTCTATAACTTTGTTTTCAATTTTTTCTCTAATAAAATGATGTTGCACATCAATATGTTTAGACCTATCATGCTTTGTGGGATTCTTAGCTAAAGCCATAGAACCTTGATTATCGCACATGATGGTGGTCGCCTCCTCTCGCACACAACCCACATCCTCCATTAGTTGCCTAAGCCAAATGGCTTCCCTTGTGCATCGGCTCATGGCCATATACTCCGCCTCCATCGTGGATTGTGCCACCGTTTGTTGCCGCTTGCTATTCCATGACACGGCCCCCTCTCCAACGAAGAAAACATATCCGGATGTGGACCTACGATTCTCCACATCTCCGGCCCAATCCGCATCCGAATAACCTTTGACCTCCATATGTTTTCCTCCAATGCGCAACCTCATATCTACGGTGCCCTTCAAGTACCGCATGATCCTCTTGATGGCCATCCAATGCATCGGACCCGGTTTGGACATGAATCGACTTACCACGCTTACCGCAAATGCGAGGTCCGGTCTTGTGGCCACCATCGCATACATCAACGACCCCACCGCTTCTTGGTACGGAATTTCCTTCATCTCCTCCGAAAACTCTTCGTACTCCTCCTCCGAAAGCTTCGGCAACGAGGTCTTAGTATCGAGCGGGGTTCCGATGGGTTTACAATCACCCATGCCGAAGCGTTCCAAAATTGTTTCGATGTAGCTCCGTTGATGCAAGGTAATGGTGCGGGACCTCCTATCCCTCTCGAAATGAACTCCGAGAAAGAAATGCAACTCGCCGAGGTCGCTCATCTCGAATTCGTGCTCGAGACTAGACTTCAACTCCTTGATCATGTCCACATTGCTTGCCAATATGATGAGGTCGTCTACATATATGATTACAATCACAATGTAGTGGCAAGTTTGTAGAACGTACAACGAGTGATCCGCATGGCTCCTCGTAAAGCCTTTATTCACAAAGAATACGTGAATGCATTCGTACCACGCTCGTCCGGATTGCTTCAACCCGTAGAGCGATTTCTTCAACTTGCATACGAGGTGCTCTCGGCCTTGTTGTTCGAACCCCTCCGGTTGCTCCATGTAGATTTCTACATCCAATTCGCCGTTCAAGAACGCGGTCTTGACGTCCATTTGATGCATCTCCAAGTCCATGGCCGCCCCGAGTGCGAGTATGACCCTAATGGTGTTGAATTTGGCTACGGGTGCAAATGTTTCGCCAAAATCCACACCTTCCACTTGCGAGCACCCCTTGGCCACTAACCTTGCTTTGAAACGAACAACCACGCCATTGGCATCCTTCTTCGTGCGAAACACCCACTTGCACTTCACGGCCTTGCGGCCCTTGGGCAATGGAGTTAACTCCCACGTGGCGTTGGCTATAAGAGATTCGTACTCCTCTTGCATAGCCAACTCCCACTCGCTCGCATCACTCGATTCCATGGCCTCTCTCAAGTTTCTAGGTTCCCCTACGATGGCCATGTTTGCATGCTCATTGTCTTGGGGTTGCGGAATGTGGTTCTTCCACCATTCCCCAAGAGGTTTGCGTGGCCTATCCGGATACCTAGAATTGCCCATGGTTTCATTGTCATATTGCGGGGTTGGAGGTGGTTCGGTTGCGGTTTTCTTACCGTGGTCAAGTTTCGATGCCTCCCCGCTACGAATGGTTTTCGTGGCCGGTACGTCGGCCTCCGCTTCGTCCTCGATGCCGGGCTCCTCGTCGGGCTCCGAAACGTTGCCATCCCCCTCCAACTCCTCCACGTCCGATTTGGGGGATACGTCCACCTTCACCGCGGGTGCCTCGCCAATTCTCCCACTTGGACAATCCTCCAAATGCGTTTTGTCTTCGAAGAAGACCACGTCCGGACTCTTGATGATTTTCTTCGTCTCCAAGCAAATGAGCCGATACGCTTTCGTGCCTTCGCAATAACCGAGAAACAAACACTTGACGCCCTTCGCGTCCAACTTCGTTCGCCTTTGATCCGGCGCCTTTGCATAAGCCACACAACCGAACACGCGCATGTGGGAGACGTGCGGCATCCTCCCGCTCCACGCTTCTTCGGGCGTCCTTCCTTCGACGGCCTTCGTTGGACACCGGTTACGCACGTACACCGCATTGCACACCGCCTCCGCCCAAAATTCGTGGCCGAGGCGTTGGGCATGAATCATGGACCGCGCCATCTCCACGATGGTCCGATTGGCCCGCTCCGCCACGCCGTTTTGTTGCGGCGTGTAAGGTGACGAGGTTTGCCGTGCAATGCCATGTTTGGACAAGAATTCGTCGAATGCCTTCGAAACGAATTCCCCACCGTTGTCCGACCTAAGAACCTTCACTACGTGCTCGGATTGCCTTTCCACCAAGGTTTTCCATTCTTTGAACCTTGCCAACACCTCGCTTTTGGCCTTGAGCACATATACCCAAATCTTGCGTGAGAAATCGTCAATGAAGGTGAGAAAATACCTCGCGCCTCCGATGGACGTCGTTTTCATCGGCCCGCATACGTCGGAATGCACGAGCTCCAAGACCTTCGTGGCGCGGGTTGCTCCGTCCGTCGGGAATGGCCGCCTCGCTTGTTTGCCCTCGACACATCCTTCGCATGCCAACGAATGAACGTCGCCTTGTACCGCGTCCATCCCGCTCACCATGCTTTGGAGCATTTTCATGCTATTCGCATTGAGATGCCCCAACCTCTTGTGCCAAAGCTCTAATGAATGCGAGTTTCCATCGGAATGCGCCAAAGAACTCGTTTCGGCCCCATTCATCACGTTCGTGTCCAATTGGTACAAATTGGACTCCAATGAAGCCACGGCCAACATCTCGCCGTTGTTTGCCCTCACCACACATCCCAACGAGTTGAAATGCACCTTCAAACCCCTCGAAATGAGTTTGCTCACCGAAAGCAAGTTCGAATGCAAGTTCGGCACATGAAGCACGTCATGCATTCTAATGCTCCGCTCACGGCCCTTCACACGTGTTTCCACTAGTATGGAGCCTTTGCCTACGGCCTCCACCATGCCATTGTCACCCATAAACACTTTGCGACCCGAAATGGGTTCATAAGTGTTAAAAAAATGCTTATGCGGTGTCATGTGTTGCGAGGCCCCCGAATCCACGATCCATCTAGTGGCGGGGGTGTTAGATGCTCCATCTCTCACAACAAATGCAAAATCATCACTCGCCCTTGCCATGTTCGCGTTCACCTTGCGTTTGCTTCGACAATTACGAGCGATATGGCCCAACTTACCGCAATTGAAGCACCGCGGGTTGTCGGCGCGCCTTTCGTTGTTGTCGAACGCTCGAGGGTGGCGTGACAACATGGCGGCATCGTCTCCTTGAGGCTCCTTCTCCTTCCTCTTCGACACCTCGTGCATGAGACGAGCGGTGATGAAATCCAACTTGAGCTCCTTCATCGGGCGCGTCTCCAATGCCGTGATCAAATGGTCGAAGGAGGGTGGTAGGCTATCGAGCAAGGTCATGACCACGTCCTCGTCCTTCATGGGTACCTCCAAGCATGTGAGTTGATCGGCAAGAGATTTTACCTTGTTGATGTGGTCGAGCATGTCGTCGCCCTCGTCCATCTTGATGGTGAAAAACTTGCGCCGTATGAACAAGATGTTCGACAAGCTTTTGGTCTCGTGGATGTTGCACAATGTCGTCCATGCTTCCGCGGGTCCCTTGCATCCTTTGATGTGCGCCAACTCCTTGTCCACCAAGCTCGTGGCAATGATGGCGAACGCCTTCTTGCATCGTCGCTCGTACGCCTTTTTGACTTCGTCGCTCGCGGTGGATGGTGGTGGCGCCTCCGAACCTTCAACGATCTCCCAAAGGTCTTTGGTGGCCAATACCATCTCCAATTTGAACTTGTAAAGGTTGAAGTTGTCGCCACCGAACTTGTCAACCTTTATAAGTCCCTCGCCGTCACTAGAAGCCATGATGAAGACTCGAATGGAAGCTCCCACTCACTCAATGTACAAATCTCTCAAGTCAGCACCTTATACCTCCCAATAGGTGCAATATGACTTCAAAATACCTCAAAGAGCCTTTCTAAGCACTTTGCCACTCAAATGTCCTCACACAACTCTTAGAAGGTTGGAAACACTCAAGTCAGCACCTAAATGATGCGGTTAGATGCAATATGACTTCAAAGCACTTCAAAGAGCCATTCTAAGCCCTTTGCCACTCAAATTTCCTCACACAACTCTTAGAAGGTAGGAAACACTCAAGTCAACACCTAAATGATGCGGTTAGATGCAATATGACTTCAAAACACTTCAAAGAGCCATTCTAAGCCCTTTGGCACTCAAATTTCCTCACACAACTCTTAGAAGGTAGGAAACACTCAAGTCAGCACCTAAATGATGCGGTTAGATGCAATATGACTTCAAAACACCTCAAAGGACAAAACTAAGCCCTTTGGCACTTGAATGACCTCACAACACTCTTGGAAGGTAGGAAACACTCAAGTCAGCACCTAAATGATCCGGTTAGATGCAATATGAGTCTAAAACACCTCAAAGGACAAAACTAAGCCCTTTGGCACTTGAATGACCTCACAACACTCTTGGAAGGTAGGAAAAACTCAAGTCAGCACCTAAATGATGCGGTTAGATGCGATATGACTTCAAAACACCTCAAAGGACAAAACTAAGCCCTTTGGCACTTGAATGACCTCACAACACTCTTGGAAGGTAGGAAACACTCAAGTCAGCACCTAAATGATGCGGTTAGATGCAATATGACTTCAAAACACTTCAAAGGACAAAACTAAGCCCTTTGGCACTTGAATGACCTCACAACACTCTTGGAAGGTAGGAAACACTCAAGTCAGCACCTAAATGATGCGGTTAGATGCAATATGACTTCAAAACACTTCAAAGGACAAAACTAAGCCCTTTGGCACTTGAATGACCTCACAACACTCTTGGAAGGTAGGAAACACTCAAGTCAGCACCTAAATGATCCGGTTAGATGCAATATCACTCCAAAACCTCAAGAGAACATATCTTAGCCTCTTGGCACTCAAATGTGCTTAAACCACTCAAAACGGATCTGATGTGCGTGAATGCATTCAAAATGGAATGGACATGTACCCTACGAGTTTCCAAAAGTCCCAACACTCCTCAAAGGTCTTCCACGCTGGTCCACTCCACAAAAATGCACAAAGGCGCTCCAAAGGTCTTCGAAAGCTTCAACACTCCACCAAAGGCTCTAAACACCTCCAAATCGCCTCCGATTAGATCCGGCCCTCTCCTAGGTCCTCCTAAGCTGATGTCTCTCCTCTAAAGCAAAGTGGGCCCATAACCTATTGGCAAATGAGAGAAGAAAGCAAAGAGACCAGCGTAGTGAGCTACAACACAATACACAAGGATTGCATACAATGGAGAGAGTGATAAGCTCCTCCCCTTATGCCTTTATTTATATGAAGAGTTTAGGGCTAGCCGCCACCCTAGCCGCCACCCTAACCCTAACCCTAGCCGCCACCAATGCGACCTAACCCTAATGCCACCTAAGCAACCTAACCTTAACTTCCAATATATCCTTCATCAACATCGTCATTTTCAGGAGGTTTCCAACTTCATTCTTTCTCTTCCACCCTCCTATCCGCGGAGAGCTCTAGGCGTTGCGAGGTCAGATGTGGGCATGGCTGATCTTGTCATTGCCGACATCCCTGAGAACCTGCCTGTACCCAATGTCTCCGATCCTTCCTATAGTGTACCTTCCTGGAATGCATTGGATACCGATTTTCTAGGTGAGCTCTTCGATTTTGCGGATGAGATCCTGCATGACGATGGAGCTCTCCTCCTCTTTCATCCAGATGACAATGGTGACTTCAAGGAGGGCATTCAAGACCACTTCGCTGCTTTTGGCTTCACCATTTTTAAGGAGTGGTTGGGAGTCAACCGTCTTCGCCTTCATTCAGCTAAACATGTGGACAAGACCACTAACCTCTTCCAAGTTGTGCAACTTGTTCGTGCCACGAAAACAATTGGATCCGACCTTGATAAGCGGCCCCGGCACTCGTCATTTCGCCTTCGCGATGCCAATGAGCTCAAGTGGATTTATAAAGTGTGGTGTGGTTTTTAATATTCCAATTGTCTTGTTGAATGCATCTTGTCGTTGTTCTCAAATAACACTACATTTTTGTGGTCGTCAAGTAGTAGACAATCTAAAGACCAGGGTTGTCTATTGTGTCGTGACGGAGGCTTATCCCGGCATAATGTCGTGCCGTCACGACACGTATCCGTCACGACATTATGCCGGATTATGCCGGATGCTGTCTTTATCCTGCCGGACTTGAATTTTACCGATTTTTTTGTGTAATTACATTACCCAATTTCGGACACGTAGGATTTACATTGTCCACGTGTGACGACATGTCAGCAAAGTAAAGGGAAAGTGGGGAAAATTCTACTAGCGCCCGTCCGCCCCCCCGTCCGCCCCCGTTCCCAATCCCCGTTCCCACCCGTCCGCCCTCGTTCCCAATCCCCGTTCCACCCCGTCCGCTCCCGTTCCCAACCTCCGTCTGCCCACGTCCCCCGCCCCGCTCCCAACCCGTCCGCTCCCCCGTCCGCCCCCCCCCCCCGTCCGCTCCCCCCCCCTCCGTCCGCCCCCCCGTCCGCCCCCCCGTCCGCTCCCCCCACACCCGTCCGCTCCACCGTCCGCCCCCCCCCCCCGTCCGCTCCCCCGTCCGCCCCCCCCCCCGTCCGCTCCCCCCCCTCCGTCCGCTCCCCCGTCCGCCCCCCCGTCCGCTCCCCCCACCTCCGTCCGCTCACCCGTCCGCTCCACCGTCCGCCCCCCCCCCCCCCCCCCCCCCGTCCGCTCCCCCGTCCGCCCCCCCCCCCGGTTCGCTCCCCCCCCTCCGTCCGCTCCCCCCCCTCCGTCCGCTCCCCCCCCTCCGTCCGCTCCCCCCCCCTCCATCCGCTCCCCCGTCCGCACCCCCGTCCGCTCCCACCCCTTCCGTCCGCTCCCCCGTCCGATTCGAACACTATAAATTGAGGGTGCAAGGTGCCATTTTTGCCTCCACTGACATAGTGTGTCTCAAGTCTTTTGATTCTCCTTTGAGGAGTGAGGATTGAATGCGTGAGACCCGAATGCAGAGTATACTTTGTCCAATCTAGTGTCTGTGAATTAGGGTTGCCCTCGTGGCACTCTTGAACAGGACCTAGTATGCGATCAAAGTGACTTGCTCTAACTTGTTTGTATTTGCAGGTTTTGTTGAAGTCATGCCACGCCGAAACGATGCATGGGATCATTGGTACGAGGATAAGGGGAGGGTTCCCGGTAAATCACAAAGGCAGGTTAAATGTAGGTTTTGCCCGTTCGTCATATCTTACCGAGGAGATAGAATGTTGGCCCACCTTGGTTATAGACCTCATGTAGGGGGTGCTTCTGATGTTTCCACATGTAGGATGGTACCCCCGCATATTAGGGCCTTGTTTGAACATTGCGGAGGCATTGTGCCCTTACATGTAGGCATTGTAAATGAGGACTCTCTGGTGGCAGATATTGTACCTTTGGAGCCTATTATAGCGGGCTCCGTAATTAGTGAAACAGAGCCTTTGCTTATGTCCCAAACCACTCAACATTCTGATGTTGTGATATATGGCACTCCTCCTCGTGAACTACGTCAACTCAACATAACGGAGGGGTTCAATGTGTCAACAAAACAACTCCTCGATAGAGCATGGGCAACGGCTTTTTATGAAGCTAACATTCCTTTCAACATTGTGAGACATCCTGCATTTGTTCATGCTGTGCGTGAAACTGCCCGTCATCGAATGCCAGCCTACACACCACCATCGTACAATGCCATCCGTACGAAGTTGTTAACTGATATAAAGGTTGACCTAGATAGGCAAGTGAAGGAGAAGCTGGGGAATTCCGTTGAAAAATACGGTGTTACAATATGTTGTGATGGATGGGACAACGTGCAAAACCGACCTCTCCTAAACGTTCTTCAATGTGGCACAAAGGGAGACGTTTTCTTGGGTACCATTGACACCACGGGAAATCACAAGGATCATGTCTACGTTGCTGCTCAAATTCAACCATTTGTGGAAAAGGTTGGTCGACATAATGTGGTCCAAGTTTGCACCGACAATGCCCCAGTTATGGCCTCCGCTGCTCGCGACTTGATTCGAGCAAATCCCGATCTATATTTTCAAGGATGTGCTGCACATTGCCTAGATCTCCTCTTAGAAGATTGGGGGAAGGAGGAATGGGTGAAAAAATTGGTAAAAAAATCCCGCCATATTTGTGTATTTGTTAAAAACCATCATGCTTCTCAAGCTATATTCCGGAGGTTGTCACCAAATCTCTCACTCCGCCTACCTGTAGAGACCCGTTTTGCTACGAACTTCATCATGATTGAACGTCTTCTCCAAGTACGCAATGCTTTGGAAAGAATGGTGGTTGATGAGGATTGGATCACTCTAATGCGTGATATGAGGAGGAGATCTGGCACCTCTTACATGAAGGGCTCTGTTGTGCGAAGCTTTATACGTTCTGATGGATTCTGGAACACGTGCGAAAATTTCTTGTATATGGTGATCCCGGTTGTTAAAGCTCTTCGTGTATTTGACGGCAAGGCGCCTGCAATGGGAATGGCTTGGAGGGTCATGCATGATTTACAAACCCATATTCGTGGATTCAGTAAACCTCCATTTCGCTTAAGCCCTGAGCTTGCTACAAATGCTATGGTAACGTTTCAAAATAGATGGAGGTTGATGTTGAATGATCTACACTGGGCTGGAGCGATGTTAAATCCGCTTCTACGTGGTTGGGCCCCACTCCATGAGGATGACAATTCGAGGACAATCCTAAATCGAGTTCTTCGCAGGCTTGCTCAAGATGAGGACATTTATGTCCAAATCCTCCACCAGTACCAAGATTTTCTTGAAAATCGAGGGCCTTTTGCTGATTCTACTGACCCGAGCGTGCATGCCGCACCTCTCCATGAATGGTGGGATGCAATGGGAGGTGGAGCTAAAGCCCTCCAAACAATAGCAAGACGTATCCTTGCACAAGTATGTTCCGCATCCGCATGTGAACGCAATTGGAGCATGTACTCATACGTTCACAACAAGAGTCGCAATCGCTTGAAGCATAGTCGTGCTGAGGACCTCGTCTACATATATACCAATAGTAGGCTCATTCGACATCGGAGGGGCCCAAGACCTGCTCAATGGTACGAATTGAATGAGGTCTATTCTGACGATGACCTTGACGAAGAAGATGACAACGAAGATGACGTGGATCCAACTGATAGGGCTGGAAATGATGAAGACAACAATGTTGATGACATCGACTTTGATTTGGATGACCTCGATTCCGAGAATCATGGTTCAGAAGATGAGGATGGCAATGGTAGTGATGGAAACCTTGGGGTGTTTGAGTTTGATGAACCGGATGTCCCCCAACATAACGACGGAATGCATGACGATCATGAGGGGTCTATTGGAAGACCGCATGTTGAAACTCTCCACACTGGAGAAGGGTTTCCATCTGACCATAATGTTGCTATGGGGGCAAGTGAGAATGTGGGAATTGAAGTAGATTCCTTGCAACATCGGAGCGATTCTTTTTCATTTGGTGAAGGCGACAATGTACTACCCGTAAATGAACCAACGCACGTTCAACATGATCCACTTCCAACCCGAGTACATTCTGAATCCATGGATGCCTCCCTCATATCCAACCATCGTATAGAAGATCCAACGCCCAATGTTCCTGAAATGCCTACAACTCGATTCCGTGCTCTTCAAAGGATTGCATCCACCTCTACGGTGCAATTGCATGCACAAGGTCAACATCGTCCTCTCACTCGAAGTATTGCCAATACTTCTAGATTGGGTGTTTCACGTGCAACTGCGGTGGGTGCTACTTTGGTTGCTATGCACAATGTTTCAAGAAATGTTACTATAGAGGCGCCACGTCGTCCTTCTGTACGACGACATGTTGTTGAGAACATACCAATTGCAATTCCACCCGCGTCTGTTTCACTTCCACACAGTCAATCCAATGGAAGAGGTGGTCTTGGAGTTGGAGGCGGAAGTACAACGGGGGATGCTTTTATAGATGGAAGTAGAGATGAAGTGCACTCAAGTCGTGGTACGGGTGGAGGGCGCCAGAGAACTACGAGAGGTGTCAAACGTACTAGGAAGAGGTATCAGGGACGATCGCTTCCGTTTACTGCTGAAGACTACAATGAAGATGAGGGTAGACCACATCTAGATGAAAATGGCATACAGGATGCAGATGGCTCCCGGCCGACCAAGAGGATAATTTTCTCACAACGTGACCGAGAGTTGCATCTTCGAAGCGCGACTCCCCAAACGGATGATGATTTCAGCACAGACGAGTCTGAAGAGGACCCAAGATGTGTCGAAGCAAATGATCCTACAGTACGGATTCGAACGTAATGGTTTTGCACAAATGTGTTCTTTCGGTGCTCCCACGTACTCCCATAATTTATTACTTCCGTCAAAATTGATACAAGTTACAACCTTAGGGCCTTCGGTAAGACATTTAGACCACAAAGCGAACGTTACGTTCGAAGTTGTATCATTTTATTATAGTAATAAAATTATTTATTGCATGTTTTTTAAAATTATTTATTGCATATTTATATAATTATATCTTTATGTGGTATTCAATATTGACTATGTAGTCAATAGTACTTTTGGTTAGACTATCATATGAATTACAAATATTCAAGTGAGTTTTTAAAAGTTTCGAATAACATTAAAACATGTGACATCCATATGCTATCTTTTACACGATCTTAGAAATGACAACTTGTCGGTAACTCCTCTTTATATTACATATTCTTTGAACATGAAATATGTTCAATGTGTACAAAGTCTTCCTCCGTTCCTATACAACTTTCTAAACATGCTACAAAAATGCCTAATCCGAATCTGAATCGAGGTCTATTGCAGCTGAAGTAGATCCTCGTCGTGCTCGTGATGATTCCCCGGCTTCCATCATTCGCGTGGTTTCACGGGTGAGATATGGACGACTTCCAGGAGACAGTGGAGTGGCATTACGTGGTCTAGGCCCCCCATTTAGCCATCTCAATACCGCATCATCCGTAACTCTATTCAAGAGTGCTTCAACTGCCTCCAACTGCGTTCTGTGTTTGTGGTACGACTGCTCTAAGTGCGCTTCAAAATGGGAATCCCGTTCCATGGGCATCTCATGTGCATCTTCTTCCAACTCATGCTCCGATATTGATAGTTCACCACTTGCATTGTAAAAAGGAGTTTGAATGCCTCTCCGTAATTGCATGGTTGTCGCATCCCAATGCCAACCAAAAGTTTGGTACAAAAATCTTTTCATGCCATGGTTTGGGGGCTTGTTGGGAAACAACTCGTCTGCAACATACAAAATTTGACGTGGATTTTGTGTCCATTCGCCATCTTTGTTATCGTTCCAAAGTTCAACCGTTGCACGATTGAATAACCAATTCCACTCAACAGAAGTCCCATCAAACTCGCAAAGGTTGAAGGGATAGTCCGTTGGCCTTACCACCCAGTCCTTAGGCATGTAATCCCGAAGGCCAAATTGGAGGTACAAACGAGGGTGGAAGGGTGATCTGCAATGGGGACATTGCCGTCTCCTGATCATTGTCACTATCAGACATTGTGGATGGAATTGGCCCCCACACGATCCAACTTGAAAGCATCCCTCTGGGCCAAATGGACTGCCGCAAATCCCACACACGGATCCGTCGAAGACCATTGGATGTGGACCCGGCCATAACAACTCACCCCTCATGCTGTATGGATATTCATGCACTTGGGTCACATCCCAATGATGATCGGAGTCGATCAGTTGCCGCCAATCCAAGCTCCCGTTAGGCAATTTCAAGTCATCCTCATCATCCCACCTACTAGGGTACATATGTTCTTGATCTGGCCATGACGTGAGCATCAAGTTCCGCAATCTATGATTGCGGTTCCATTCTCGCTGGATGCTCTCAAATTCAGCTTCATATTGACGAGCCTTGGCCATAGAAAGCAATGTCCCTGTCCTCATATTGGTTCGCTCCACGATCGCATCCAATAGAAATTTCCTCAACATTGCATTCTGCTCCTCCAGTGCGCCAATCTTGGATTCGTGATCGACAACCACTTCATTGACCACTTGAAGTTGTTGTTGCATGTCCACCACCTCCTTTTGCAAAGCCTCCATCTTTCCTTGCATTACTTCATTCCTCGTACATACGTCCGCTGCTTGTGACTTTGCAATCATGGCCTCCTGTAAAGCTGTATCCCTCTCTGCTTCCAAAGACTGGATGTTAATTGGTGTACTACTTGAACTGCCAGCCTCCCCCATCGTAAGTGTTGCAAGTCGATTTTCCAGCTCGAGAATCCTTGCTTTATACTCACGAATTTCCTCGGCATGTTGCTGGCGCAATGCCTCCATTCTGCTCTCCATCATGTCCGCACCAAGTTGACGAGGGTTTACCTCGTTTAGGGCCTCGTTAACCACCTGGTTAACCAGCTCGTTAACCACATCGACATTTACCTCCATGCCCTCCTCATCCATATGCTCAAACGCCTCCTCGATGGCCATCTCCACGTCATTGGCTGGTCGTTTGCGAGTACGTGGTTTTTTTGGTTCCCGACCTTCTGGAATTGGTGCCCCAGGCTCATCCACTAGTTTAGGATTCTTCCTGAACCACTCCGGAACGGGAGTGTATGGAATATCCGGAACTGTGCATTTAGTGAATGCAATTCCAATACCCCCAAATTTTTGATCATGCAGAGCACCCAAACTTGACCAATCCACCCTAACTCGCAACACGTGCTCCGCATACATCATACACGCCACCGACTTTGGAATTGCACTCTTGGGCCATCTATCCAAATTGGAGATACTTCTAAGTATCGTTAGGAATCTCCATTTTGCCTCCACGTCTTCAAGCTGCGTATAGCTCGCATTGACGGCCTTGCAATGTCGCTCGTGACAATATCTTGGCCACAACCGATCAAAGTGAGGGAAGCCCACGTACTGCATTGCAGTCTTCGCTGACCACGGTTGTGGTACATTCTCCCAACCTACCCTGGCTTTTTGGGAGGGATCATCGTAAACATTCCACTCCAAATCAGCGGCCTTGCGTCCATGTCCTCTGGAACACCCAGAACTAGATCCTCCACTTGCACTTGCCATGTCTCCAGTTCCTCCACTTGCCATGTCTGAAAATTGGAGTTTCTAATTCTAATTCCACCCAAATTGGAGTTTCTAATTCTAATCTAGAACTCTACTTTTTAAAATACTAATTGCACTTCATAATAGTGCTACAAAATATCCAAGCATACACTTCAAAATAGTGTTGCTGTGGAATTAGTTCAAAAATGTCCCTAAAAATTAAAGTTCAACTATTCGGCACACCCTTCGAGCACCCCGCTACCGGCGCTCACGCAGAGGCCAGTTGACTGGGCGCGTCACAAGGAATATGCCAAATAACGGCCACGTGGATCTGCCAAAACCTGCCACAACCTGCCAAAAGTAGTGTAAAAGGATCCCAAAAAAGGGATCCTTAACTCCTCCGAGAGCCCCGCTACCCCGCACTCTGTGTTAGAGGAGGGTTGTCTGGGCGCCCAGAAGGAGTGGAGTAAGGTATGTAAGTGGTCCCCTCCACTTATATACCCCCGTCCGCCCCTCCATCCGCTCCCGCGTCCCCACCCGTTCGCACCCGTTCGCACCCGTCCGCACCCGTTCCCGCCCGTCCGCCCCAGAGTCCCCCCCCGTCCGCACCCGTTCCCTCCCGTCCGCCCCCAGCGTTCCCCCCCGTCCGCACCCGTTCCCTCCCGTCCGCCCCCAGCGTTCCCCCCCGTCCGCTCCCACGCTCCCCTCCGTACGCTCCTCTCCATACGCTCCAGCGTTCCCATCCCGTCCGCTCCTCGTTCCCATCCCGTCCGCTCCTCGTTCCCACACGTCCGCTCCTCGTTCCCATCCCGTCCGCTCCTCGTTCCCACACATCCGCTCCTCGTTCCCATCCCGTCCGCTCCTCGTTCCCACACGTCCGCTCCTCGTTCCCATCCCGTCCGCTCCTCGTTCCCACCCATCCGCTCCTTGTTCCCCACCCGTCCGCGCCACCGTTCCCCTGCCGTCCGCTCCGCGTTCCCCTGCCGTCAGTTCCCCCCGTCCGCCCCCTGTTCCCCTCCCGTCCGCTCCATGTTCGCGTACGGGAGGGAACGCGGGGCGGACGGGTGGGGAACGCTGAGCGGACGGGTGGGAACGAGGAGCGGACGGTGGGGAACGAGGAGCGGACGGAGGGAACTCGGGGCGGACGGGTGGGGAACGCTGAGCGGACGGGTGGGAACGAGGAGCGGACGGTGGGGAACGAGGAGCGGACGGAGGGAACTCGGGGCGGACGGGTGGGGAACGCTGAGCGGACGGATGGGAACGAGGACCGGACGGGGGGGAACGGATGAAAGATGGAACGAGGAGCGGACGGGTGGGGAGCGCGGAGCGGACGGGAGGGAACGGGGCGGCAGGGGAACAACGTAGAATTGCGACCACATATGAATTGGACTTCATATGAATTTTTTAGAGCCAAAAAACGGACACTATAGTCACCATCTATAAATGTTAACCCTTGGGAGTGGATCAAAGTGCGATTGAGCGGCCCAACTTTGTTGAGAGTCCAAAGAAATGAACCCTAAATAGCCAATAAAATATAGTAAAGGTAGCCTTAGTTGGGCATAGTGTGAAGCCTCCAAAGGCCAAGCCCAAAAGTCCAAACTCAAAGGAGCATGCCACTTTATTACTTGCTCAAAATAACCCCTCCAATCTAACGGCCAAGATCTTGTCAATGATTGATTATTATAATGAAAAAAATGTAGGCATCGAAAAAAAAAGCAGGTGGGTTCGTTGGAAAGCTAGGAACCTAAACCCTCAAACCATGTATGGAAACACTTCTACATGAGTGTGAGAACAAATCAATGGCACATATGTGGTAGTAATTTGGAATGACGTAGGGTTTAGGGTTTAGGGGTTTAGGGTTTAGGGTTTATGAACCACTAAGGTTGAAGCACAAATTAATGATTTATTGAAGGAAAGTGCATTCGGATGGGTGACATCGGTTATGAAACCATATGAACCACTAAGGTTGAAGCACAAATTAATGATTTATTGAAGGAAAGTGCATTCGGATGGGTGACATCGGTTATGAAACCATATGAACCACTAAGGTTGAAGCACAAATTAATGATTTATTGAAGGAAAGTGCATTCGGATGGGTGACATCGGTTATGAAACCATATGAACCACTAAGGTTGAAGCACAAATTAATGATTTATTGAAGGAAAGTGCATTCGGATGGGTGACATCGGTTATGAAACCATATGAACCACTAAGGTTGAAGCACAAATTAATGATTTATTGAAGGAAAGTGCATTCGGATGGGTGACATCGGTTATGAAACCATATGAACCACTAAGGTTGAAGCACAAATTAATGATTTGTTGAAGGAAAGTGCATTCGGATGGGTGACATCGGTTATGAAACCATATGAACCACTAAGGTTGAAGCACAAATTAATGATTTGTTGAAGGAAGGTGCATTCGGATGGGTGACATCGGTTATGAAACCATATGAACCACTAAGGTTGAAGCACAAATTAATGATTTGTTGAAGGAAAGTGCATTCGGA
Source organism: Polytrichum formosum (assembly GCA_964035585.1). NCBI lineage: Eukaryota > Viridiplantae > Streptophyta > Polytrichopsida > Polytrichales > Polytrichaceae > Polytrichum > Polytrichum formosum. The sequence goes on along the minus strand of OZ037940.1, from coordinate 27,896,156 downwards.
TGGGTGACATCGGTTATGAAACCATATGAACCACTAAGGTTGAAGCACAAATTAATGATTTATTGAAGGAAAGTGCATTCGGATGGGTGACATCGGTTATGAAACCATATGAACCACTAAGGTTGAAGCACAAATTAATGATTTGTTGAAGGAAGGTGCATTCGGATGGGTGACATCGGTTATGAAACCATATGAACCACTAAGGTTGAAGCACAAATTAATGATTTGTTGAAGGAAGGTGCATTCGGATGGGTGACATCGGTTATGAAACCATATGAACCACTAAGGTTGAAGCACAAATTAATGATTTGTTGAAGGAAGGTGCATTCGGATGGGTGACATCGGTTATGAAACCATATGAACCACTAAGGTTGAAGCACAAATTAATGATTTGTTGAAGGAAGGTGCATTCGGATGGGTGACATCGGTTATGAAACCATATGAACCACTAAGGTTGAAGCACAAATTAATGATTTCTTGAAGGAAAGTGCATTCGGATGGGTGACATCGGTTATGAAACCATATGAACCACTAAGGTTGAAGCACAAATTAATGATTTGTTGAAGGAAAGTGCATTCGGATGGGTGACATCGGTTATGAAACCATATGAACCACTAAGGTTGAAGCACAAATTAATGATTTGTTGAAGGAAGGTGCATTCGGATGGGTGACATCGGTTATGAAACCATATGAACCACTAAGGTTGAAGCACAAATTAATGATTTGTTGAAGGAAGGTGCATTCGGATGGGTGACATCGGTTATGAAACCATATGAACCACTAAGGTTGAAGCACAAATTAATGATTTGTTGAAGGAAGGTGCATTCGGATGGGTGACATCGGTTATGAAACCATATGAACCACTAAGGTTGAAGCACAAATTAATGATTTGTTGAAGGAAAGTGCATTCGGATGGGTGACATCGGTTATGAAACCATATGAACCACTAAGGTTGAAGCACAAATTAATGATTTCTTGAAGGAAAGTGCATTCGGATGGGTGACATCGGTTATGAAACCATATGAACCACTAAGGTTGAAGCACAAATTAATGATTTGTTGAAGGAAGGTGCATTCGGATGGGTGACATCGGTTATGAAACCATATGAACCACTAAGGTTGAAGCACAAATTAATGATTTGTTGAAGGAAGGTGCATTCGGATGGGTGACATCGGTTATGAAACCATATGAACCACTAAGGTTGAAGCACAAATTAATGATTTGTTGAAGGAAGGTGCATTCGGATGGGTGACATCGGTTATGAAACCATATGAACCACTAAGGTTGAAGCACAAATTAATGATTTGTTGAAGGAAGGTGCATTCGGATGGGTGACATCGGTTATGAAACCATATGAACCAGTAAGGTTGAAGCACAAATTAATGATTTGTTGAAGGAAGGTGCATTCGGATGGGTGACATCGGTTATGAAACCATATGAACCACTAAGGTTGAAGCACAAATTAATGATTTGTTGAAGGAAAGTGCATTCGGATGGGTGACATCGGTTATGAAACCATATGAACCACTAAGGTTGAAGCACAAATGAATGATTTATTGAAGGAAAGTGCATTCGGATGGGTGACATCGGTTATGAAACCATATGAACCAGTAAGGTTGAAGCACAAATTAATGATTTGTTGAAGGAAGGTGCATTCGGATGGGTGACATCGGTTATGAAACCATATGAACCACTAAGGTTGAAGCACAAATTAATGATTTGTTGAAGGAAGGTGCATTCGGATGGGTGACATCGGTTATGAAACCATATGAACCAGTAAGGTTGAAGCACAAATTAATGATTTGTTGAAGGAAGGTGCATTCGGATGGGTGACATCGGTTATGAAACCATATGAACCACTAAGGTTGAAGCACAAATTAATGATTTGTTGAAGGAAAGTGCATTCGGATGGGTGACATCGGTTATGAAACCATATGAACCACTAAGGTTGAAGCACAAATTAATGATTTGTTGAAGGAAAGTGCATTCGGATGGGTGACATCGGTTATGAAACCATATGAACCACTAAGGTTGAAGCACAAATTAATGATTTGTTGAAGGAAAGTGCATTCGGATGGGTGACATCGGTTATGAAACCATATGAACCACTAAGGTTGAAGCACAAATTAATGATTTGTTGAAGGAAAGTGCATTCGGATGGGTGACATCGGTTATGAAACCATATGAACCACTAAGGTTGAAGCACAAATTAATGATTTGTTGAATGAGTGGATAACTAATCAAATATGGAAAGTTCAAAGAGGTATCAAAGAGGTTTCCGATGCGGATGTCGGAAGATTTTTTCAAAAGTGTACATTTTTAACCTAACCAACTTTTTTTTTATTCCGATTGCGTTGACTTTATCTTACTAACGAGAATTGGATCCTCTACATATTGGATTACATCAATTATTGGTCATGGTCATCAAGTCCTTAGAGGTCAATATATAAGTAGATCATTGAGACTCATACATATAACGAAGGTAGAGTATCATGGATAGGATGGGAAAGGGGAGAGTCATGTTTGAGGGTGTAGAATGCGATGAGGAGATACACAATTTAGACGATCCCCATATTCCATTCAATGCAACACCCGAGCGTGAGAGAGATGAGAGAAGTGCTAGGGATCGATTTCGTGATGAGTATGTCATGACTCCCTTCTCACAATCTACACAAGCTTGGAGGATGAGGGCGGCGGAGGAACAACGACGATATGCAGACAACTTTGAGATCGATGCGGTGGAGAAGGACCACACACAATGCGTGGGTGGAGATCTAAATGATCTAATTGATTTGTGTGCGGATATTTTGGAGAAGCCCGGGGATGTGGATGTGGATGTGGATGTGGATGTGGAGGAGACTTCAATCGACATTGAAATAGTCAAGGTAGCGGGGGAATCTTCAAAGACTATGTCTATTCGTAAGAAGAGGAGAGGATTGTCGCCTCATCGGCTACCATTGAAGGAACGGATGAAAGACCGAACGATTAGCTATTTTGATTTACTTCAGCCGAATCCTCTTCCAAAAATGGAGCCTCGCTGGAAGCCAGGAGCATCTACGAGGTTGGGATGACGGAATGAAGTGGAATATTATAGTTTGCATGGTTTGTTCATGTATATGATTAATAAAGGGCATTTATAACGTTGTCGCAATAATAAAGTTATGACTTGTATAATATGTTGTACCACTTCTATGATTTATTTATTTATTTTTAATTCACCAACCGAACAGTTTCTGTTGAGATAAACAAGCACAAAGCAATATGAAACTATGCATCCACTTCTCAGTTCCAAGAGAAATTTTTTTAACCACTTTACGTTCACCCTTAGTTGATTATTGCTATTTTAGTGTACTTTATTATGTAGATGGGGGGACTATTATGTAGAGGACTTTTATTGCATATTCTTGTAGAGGACTTCATTACCTATCCATGGATACCAAGAACTCATTTTTTGGACTTCATATGAATTTTTGAGAGCCAAAAAACCGAGACTATGTCCAAACTTCCAAAAAAAAGTGATTGTGAATTATATAAATATAAATATAAGCAATTGTGAAGTATGTGTGCAATATGTGTGGAGTACAAGAAAGAACATTTAGAGATGTTTAGGATCACGTGTACAACCGATATAACTATTGCAACATTGTGCTCAACTTTAGTTAACTAGATATAACTATAGTTGACTACATTTTGTGGCATACCAAAATTAGAATAAATATAGGTAATTGCATTTTGGCAAGACATATCACGAACAACTATAGTTAACTTGAACTTAGCACATGGATGTGATAACAACGATGTGAAAGAATGATGTGGCCTCACGAGAGGCGAGAACCTTGGTTAGTCTCCCATAGACTTCATCTCGATTATGAAGCAAAAATCCTCATGGAGTATGAACATTGCACTAAGATCCATAAATCTCATACAATATACAAGTTGTGTATGAAAAAATGATGGCTTTATTTACATCTCCAACGGTTACAAAATTGGTATGATCCAAAATTGCTGCAAAGAAAACAAAAAAAAACTATTTTGCAGTGTCACGGAAGCACATTGTCGGGTTAACCATGTTGTATGGAGGCGACTTCAACATGTTCACTACGTGTGTGATGGTTGACCTTTCCGCCGGATTGGGCTTCGTCAATGCATCCAATGCTATCTCAAACCGCATCTTCAAGCCATTTGGATCACTGTTTAGCTGAAACAACGAGGAAGTCGAATCCCTGGCATAAATCTTCTTTGCCAAAGCACCCACTGAGAAGGACTCCGAGAGAAACGTGTGCCTATGTTTCCGAGCCATCCTCACCGGAGAGGTAGATGTTCCACGCTGCCCTCGTACATGGAATAATTCTGGACCAGCACAGTTGTATTTTATGCGGTGCTTGTTCATCTCATCCACTGATTCTTTTCCATAGTTGGAGGGTGCGTCTTCATCTCCCCATGATGCCATCCCCCAATCACACACACCAATGAAAACCGTGTTCTCACGGTCTTGTGGGAAATGCAGCATGACATTGTTGGGATTAAGGTCATTGTGCAACACGTCATGCTTGTGCACTACATCCACAATGCACATTAGAGCCCATGCCAAATAAGCTCGATGCCTTCGATATACAACCAACCGTTTCCGTGCTTCAAAGTCTGCCCCAGGCATTTGAAGGATTGTGCGCTCGTGGGTTTCCGGAACTTGGTGGTCATAGACCCTCATGTTCTTCAAGGAGCCTCCATTCCACCACATCGAATAGGATTCGTATGTTTTCGGGTGGAGGTATTGTAGCTTGATTATCCCAGGATGATCTACTGGGCATGCCAATGCTTCAACCGAACGCTCCTTTCGGTTCTCCAGACTATTCGTGGCCTTCATGGTCTTCCCAGCCCACTCTATCCAGTTAGGGATGAATGATGCTCCATGAATTGTGACTCTCCGCACCACTCCGAAGGTCCCTTGGAAGATTTCCTTATCCAAGGGTTTGATCTCCACATTCCTAGGCAACCATATGACACCCTGCCGGCCCTGAGTGGCAATGTTGTCTGCCAGCTGCCTGTCAATAAAAACGGGAAGGTTGCGGGCGGATGTGCCTTTTGCTGCTATTACGCCTCTTTTCCAATTCTCTAGCTTAATGTACAGCTCGGACCTCCTCCCACCACTACTTCCCTCTCCAGGATGCATAGCCTCATATGACATCGTTGGATTGTAGATTGCTTCCACAGCTTGTTTTTCAATCCATGTGTTCCAATCGCTCATGCCCCTAGCTTCCTCAAACTCCGGTCCAGACGTGGCTTCCGTGAGAATAAGCATCAACTCGTTCCTCGCCAACTCTAAACCCTTTGTACCATCATTGAGGTATTTTTCTCCAAATAAACCATGCTGTTACTTCTAAACCAATCCAACAACACGATCCTGCAATGATTTCGAGCCTCATCGGTCCGCGGGTCGCGTTTGCCTCTATGTTTCCTTTTCTTTGATTGCGAACCCGATGCCGCGGACCCGTCCTCCGTCCCTTCCGAAACTGCTGGGCGTTTTAATCCCCGTCTTTCAGTCTGCTCCGAACCCTGAGGTACATCACGTGTAGGGCTCTCCGGTCTTGATGTCCGCCGTGTCGGAGATTGTGGTGGCACGTTCTCCGAACGAGCCGGTGCATGTATTTCTGTGGAACTGCCTGAGCTTGGTCCCCTTCCAGTTCTCCCTCTATGTCCACTGTTTCCCCGACTCCCACGTGTTCCACGGCTTCCCCGTGTTTGGTTGCCTCCCGAATGACCAACAGCCAAGAACTCTTCGTCAAACTGAAAGGGATCTGGACGTGGTGGACGTGCTGCAGTACTTCCACTTCCAGGATCGCTTCCCGTACCCTCGGCAGTATTCGCCGATGCATTGCCTACGAGCCAAGCACGGTGCACCCTCAAATCCTCGTTCTCGTAAGGAGCAATGCCCTCCCCCTCCATCGTGATAAAAATCACGTGAGTGAGTGAATCTGAAAATGAGTCGTGATAAAAATCACGTGAATAAGTGAGTGTGAAAATCTCTCGTGATAAAAATCACGGGAGCGAGTGAATCTGAAAAAAAAATTGCGAGGGTTCCCCCACAATTTGCCCTGCCCTCCCAAACCCCTTGAGACCCGCGCGGTGATGCTGTCCTTTGGGACGCAACAAGGTCTCGGGTCCCTATGTGGTGGGAGGAGAGGAAAGTGGTAGGAACTAAAGCCTCACGGCTTTATATAGGCAACGAGGAGCCCAATCATTATGGGATCCCGGTCGGAATTAGGGTTTAGGGTACGAAAACGACGTATGGGGAACGTGGGAACTAGGGGCGGACGGAGGGAACGTGGGGGCGGACGGAGGGAACGAGGAGCAGACGGGTGGGGAACGCGATAGGGAACTCGGGCGGACGGGAGGGAACGAGGCGCGGACGGGAGGGGAACGGGCGGACGGAGGGAACGTGGCGGACGGAGGGAACGTGGAGCGGACGTGAAGGGAACTCGATAGGGAACGCGGGCGGACGGAAGGGATCGGAAAGCGGACGGGAGGGAACGTGGAGCGGACGTAGGGGAACTCTGAGCGGACGGGGGGAACGCGGGGCGGACGGGGGGAACGCGGGGCGGACGGGGGGAACGCGGGGCGGACGGGGGGAACGCGGGGCGGACGGGGGGAACGCGGGGCGGACGGGGGGAACGCGGGGCGGACGGGAGGGAACGGGTGCGGACAGGATGGGAACGGGGTACGGACGACGGGGAACGTGTGGCGGACGGAGGGAACGTGGAGCGGACGTGAGGGAACGCGTGCGGACGGGAGAGGAACGTGGGGCGGACGGGAGGGAACGAGGAGCGGACGGTGGGGAACGTGTGGCGGACGGAGGGTAGCGGACGGGAGGGAACGCGGGGCGGACGGGTGGGACGGGTGGGACGCCCCACCCCCCCCTCTCCCGTCCGCTCCACCCCCGTCCGTCCGCCCCACCCCCCCTCCCCCGTCCGCTCCACCCCCCCGTCCGTCCGCTCCACCCCCGTCCGTCCGCCCCCCCCCCCCTCCCCCGTCCGCTCCATCCCCCTCCTCCGTCCGCCCCTCCCCTCCTCCGTCCGCCCCACCCCCCCCCTCTCCCGTCCGCTCCACCCCCGTCCGTCCGCCCCACCCCCCTCCCCCGTCCGCTCCACACCCCCGTCCGTCCGCTCCACCCCCATCCACCGTCCGCACCACCCCCCCGTCCGTCCGCTCCACCCCCCTTCCCCGTCCGCACCACCCCCCTTCCCCGTCCGCCCCACCCGTCCGCCCCCGTCCGCCCCACACCCTCCTTAGTAATATTTTATTACTTTGATTTTAACACAATGATAAACACAATGGCAAAATGGTCTACGTGGCAGGGGAAATATGCACATCCACGTCGACGTTTTCTGCCACATAGGACGCCACCTTGGCAAGAAGGTAAGTATTTTACCCACCCTAGTCGGCTCCCCCTATGTTGACCCTACGTGGACCCTATTGTGTCGTGACGGAGGGGTCCGTCACGACACGACACGTCGTGACGGCACGACACCGTCACAACGGCGGGATAGACAACCCTGCTAAAGACAAGTAGCCAAACCAAATACACCTAACATTTTGATTTCTCAAGCATATCCTACCCACAAGAAAGAGGCCTCGGATCCGAGGCCTCGGATCCGAGGCCTCTTTCCAAACCTCCTCCTCATGCTAGAACATACAAGAAATGGCCAAATGCAAAAACGAGTAGCCAACTCAAATATACATAACATTTTGATTTCTCAAGCATATCCTACCCACAAAAAAGAGGCCTCGGATCCGAGGCCTCTTTCCAAACCTCCTCCTCATGCTAGAACATACAAGAAATGGCCAAATGCAAAGACAAGTAGCCAACTCAAATATACATAACATTTTGATTTTCAAGCATAAGCTACCCACAACTAAGAGGCCTCGGATCCGAGGCCTCTTCCCATAGGTCCACCATCTTCTCAACCACACTGAATTTTCCCACGGCCATAGGGACTCGTTGGTAATTTTAAGAAACTTTTGGTCCTAAAAATTAGGCACTCCATAAATATCGGCCTCATAATTCCAAAATTAAACTTGAAATATGTGCAAAATCCACGGTCATAGGGGTCCTAACTTTCGTTAAATGGAGTTTTAAATTTTGATTTTCTGCTCACGAGATCTGCTCACCGCTCACCGCTCACCGTTCACCGCTCACCGCTCACCGCTCACCGCTCACATCGTAGCATTCCTGGACTTCCTAAGGATCTAACTTGAATGTTATGAGTGTGAAGAGGCTTGGCTGAGAGGTTTGGAGGTGCTTAGACTTCCTAAGGATCTAACTTGAGTGTTATGAGTGTGAAAAGGCTTGGTTGAGAGATTTGGAGGTGTTTAGACTTTTCAAGGATCTGACTTGAGTGATTTGAATGTAGAAAAACTTATTTGCAAGGTTTGGAGTTTGAACATCCAAAGTGACAAACTTAAGAGTTATGAGTGTGGAGAAACTTATTTGAAAAGTTGGGTGGTCTCCCCTTATGCCTTTATTTATATGTGTAGGTTAGGACCAGCCTTGATGGTTCATATGGGACAATACCACCGATGCAACCTATTGAAGAATGTGACTTAAAGGTGGAAGACCAGAGTAGAAATGTAACACACAATGTACAATGGTTGCATACAATGGAGAGAGTGATTTGCTCCTCCGCTTATGTCTTTATTGGAAGATTAGGTTAGGTTGCATCGGGCATTAGGGTTAGGTTGCCTAGGTGGCAGCTAGGGTAAGGTCGCCTTGGTGGCGGCTAGGGTTAGGGTTAGGATTAGGTTGGAGGCTGATCCTAATCTCTACATATAAATAAAGGCATAAGGGGAGGAGCACTTCACTCTCTCCATTGTATGCAAACCACTTGTGTGGTGTACCACCTTCCTACGCTGGTCCCTTTGCTTTCTTCTCTCATTTCACAATAGGTTATGGGCCCACGACGTCTTGGAGGAAGGAGATCGACTTAGGAAGAGCTTGGAGGAGGCCGAATTCGATTGGATGTGCTTTGGAGGTGTTTGGAGCTCTTGGTGGTATGGTGAAGCTTTGGAGGACCTTTTGAAGCACCTACAAGCATTCTTGGAGCAACGGACCAGCGTGGAGGGCTTGGTGAGGTGTTTGCACCTCGGATCACTCATTTGGTATGAGTGTATTACTTTTGAATGCTTGAGTGTAGATCGGATTCGTTTTGAGGCATTCCATTCATCTTTGAGTGGATTTGAGGTCAAAAAGCTTAGATCTAGTTCTTTGAAGGTGTTGAGTGACATATCACCTTTGTAGAGTACAAAAGGTGCTGACTTGAGAGATCCTATCAATGCTTGAGTAATTAATGCCGCCTACGTGGCCACCGAGGTCAAACGCTACATCGTTGGAGTGGACCCCGCAAAGGTTGTTCAAGTTTGCTTCGATAATGCGGCGGCCATGAAAACCGCGGCGAGCAATATTAGCCGGGAATGGCCACACATATATTGGCAAGGGTGTGCGGTGCATTATTTGAACTTGTTGTTGAAGGATTGGGGTAAACAACGATGGGCGAAGGACGTCGTAGACAAGGCGAAGGACATTGTCAAATACATCCGGGCCCACCAATGTCCGACGGCGGTCTTCCTCACCTACTCGCCCAATTTGGGCTTGAAGATGCCCGGGTCCACATGATTCGCCACCAACTTCCTCATGATTGACCGGCTTCTAAAGGTGAGACATGCTTTGGAACAAACGGTTATTCATTCCGATTGGACCGCCTACCTGAACAAATTAAATAGAGGAGGCGATGATCGAAGGAGAAGTGCAATGGAGGCACGTCAAATCAAGACAATGGTTAATGACGACAATTTTTGGACAAGTTGCGATAATTACCGCCACATGTCGGAGGAGGCGTTGAAAGCATTGAGAGTGTTTGATGGCGTTGAGCCGGCAATGGGCAAGGCTTGGTTGACCATGAAGAACTTGGAGAAACATGTGCTTAGCCTAAGGAATCCTCCTTTCAACCTAACACACAACATCACTACCTTGGCCGAAGAAGATTTCAACAGCCGGTGGCGTATGATGCCCACGGACCTACACCATGCCGGTGCAATCTTGAATCCCTATTTATTGGACGACAATGTCGTCCACGAAGACGCGGCCGTTAAATCCGGATTCTTGGACGCCATGAGGAGGTTGACCACGGGCATGGACGGTCATTATGGTCGGATTGTGGCCGAATTTCAAGCATTCAAAGAGCGTAAAGGCGTGTTCGCCAATATGCCCCTAGCCATGGAAGCCAACATCCCACCCCACGAGTGGTGGGACCTCTATTGTAGAATGAGGAGAGAAGAAGAGAATACACAATAATGTACACAACGGAGCTTGGTAATACTTGCAATATGAGAGAGAGCACTATCTTCTCATGCTTCTTATTTATCCTTGAATACATTAGCACTTGAGTGCATTCATTAGACAAAGACACCAAGCAACTACTCTAACGCTTTCCAAGCAACTACTCCTAGTTGCTTACCGTACATATGTCCTATTTGCTTAGCGTACATAAGCCTCCTTGCTTAGCGTACATAAGCCTCCTTGCTTAGCGTACATAAGTCATCTTTGCTTAGCGTACATAAGCCTCCTTGCTTAGCGTACATAAGTCATCTTTGCTTAGTGTACATAAGTCCTCTTTGCTTAGTGTACATAAACTCTACTTGCTTACCGTATATAAGTCCTAGTACTTTCCTAGTACTTTCCTAGTACTTCTACACTCCCACTTTGCGAGGTGTCATTGGACGTCCAACCGCATCGCCTTGCTCATCATTTGATGCCGGTCTCTTGCAAGTGCCTTTGTAAGCACATCAGCAACCATGTGCTCCGTGGGACAATACTTCAAGTCGATCACCTCGTTTTGCATCTTCTCGCGAATGAAATGGTGTTGCACATCGATGTGCTTTGTGCGAGAGTGGTGCTTCGGGTTCTTTGCAAGAGCGATGCACCCTTGATTGTCGCACATGATTGTGGTGGCCTCCTCTTGCACGCACCCCACATCCGCCATGAGTTGTCTAAGCCAAACGGCCTCCTTGGCGGATTGGCTCGCCGCCATGTATTCCGCCTCCGTAGTGGATAGAGCCACCGTGGGTTGACGCTTGCTATTCCACGAAACGGCGCCGTCTCCCACAAAGAACACGTATCCCGTGGTGGAGCGCCTTCCATCCGCATCTCCACCCCAATCCGCATCGCAATATCCTTTCATGGCGATACCTTTGCCTCCAAGGTGCAACTTCATGTCCGACGTGCCTTTCAAGTAACGCATGATCCTCTTGACCGCCGCCCAATGCATCGGACCCGGTTTGGACATGAATTGACTTACCACGCTCACCGCGAATGCAAGGTCAGCCCTCGTGGCCACCATCGCGTACATCAAACTACCCACGCATGCCTTGTAAGGAATGCCTTGCATCTCTTGCGAGTGTTGGTCGTACTCCTCATCCGTGAGTTTCACCAAGGCGGCCTTGGGATCCAATGGCGTCCCGACGGGCTTACAATCCTCCATGCCGAATCGTTTGAGCACACCTTCGATGTAGCTCCCTTGATGCATGGTGATTGTGCGCGCCGCCCTATCCCTTTCGATGTGAACTCCTAAGAAGAAGTGGAGCTCGCCGAGGTCGCTCATGTCGTACTCCTCCTCGAGTTTGGACTTCAACTCGTTCATCATGGTCATATCGCTCGCTAGCATGATGAGATCGTCCACGTAGATCACCACCGCCATGAAATAGTTGCCCGTTTGCTTGACGTACAAAGAATGATCAGCGTGGCTCCTTATGAAGCCCTCCTTAGTGAAGAAAATGTGAATTTTCTCGTACCATGCCCGTGACGATTGCTTGAGTCCGTAGAGCGTCTTCTTCAACTTACATACGAGGTGGGATTGTCCCTCTTGCACAAAGCCCGGGGGTTGGTCCATGTAAATCACCACCTCCAAGTCGCCGTTCAAGAACGCCGTCTTTACGTCCATTTGGTGCATCTCCAAGTCCATGGCTGCCCCGATGGCAAGCATGCATCGAATGGTGCAAAACTTGGCCACGGGAGCAAAGGTCTCATCGAAGTCGACGCCCGCGATTTGAGAGAATCCCTTTGCGACCAGCCTTGCCTTGTGCCGCACGACGTCCCCGTTGGCATCCCTCTTCGTGCGAAACACCCATTTGCATCCCACGCGGTTGCGGTTTGCGGGCAACGGCGTCAACTCCCACGTGCCGTTGGCCATGAGGGAGTCGTATTCCTCTTGCATGGCTTGCTCCCACTTGCTCGCATCACGCGAGTGTATGGCCTCGCTCATGGTGTGAGGCTCCTCCGCGACCGCCATGTTTGCTCGCTCCTCGTCGCGTGGAGGCAAGATATGATTCATCCACCATTCTCCGAGTGGCTTGCGGACCCTCCTCGAGTACCTAAATTCTTCCGCGGTCCCATTGGCATCTCTACTTGGTGGGGTAGGTGGAGGTACCTCTTTTGCAACCTTCTTGTCTTTGTTGCGTTTGCTAGTGCTCGGTTGCACCGCTTGCTCACGCTGCACCTCCACGTCCTCCTCTACGACCGATTCCTCTTTCGTGTCCTCCATGGCGCTCTCCACGGGTTCACGTCGAGCCGGTCCACTCGCGGATGGCTTGGGCTCTTCCTCCGAATCCTCCGATTCGAAGGAGCCGTCCATCGCAAACGTCGGTCCCTCCAACGCTGGTCCTTCATCACTCCCACTTGGACGCTCCTTCGAATGCTCCGCGTCTTCGAAGAATGCCACATCGGGGCTCTTGACGATCTTCTTGGTATCCAAACGCATCAACCTATACGCCTTGGTGCCCTCGCAATACCCGAGGAACAAGCACTTGATGCCCTTTGCATCTAGTTTGGTCCTCTTTTCATCGGGCACCTTGGCATAAGCGACGCACCCGAATACCCGCATGTGGGAGACATGTGGCATCCTCCCACTCCACGCCTCCTCCGGCGTCATTCCTTCGACGGCGCGAGTCGGGCACCGGTTGCGTGTGTACACCGCGGTTTGCACCGCCTCCGCCCAAAACTCACGTTCAAGTCCTTGGGCGTACAACATGGACCTTCCCATCTCCACGATGGTGCGGTTGGCACGTTCCGCCACGCCATTTTGTTGAGGGGTGTAAGGCGCGGATGTGTTCCTTGCGATGCCGTGTTTGCGCAAGAACTCGTCGAATGCCTTGCCCGTGTATTCGCCGCCGTTGTCGGAGCGCAACACCTTCACCTTGTGGCCCGATTGGTTCTCCACCAAGGCCTTCCACTCCTTGAAGCGCTCCAACACCTCGCTCTTCAATTTCAACGTATAAACCCACACCTTCCTTGAGAAATCGTCTATGAAGGTTAGAAAGTATTTTGCTCCGCCCAATGACGTCGTCCGCATAGGCCCGCACACATCCGAATGCACAAGCTCCAACACCTTCGTGGCCCGGTGCGCACCGTCGGTGGGGAAAGGTTGCCTCGCTAACTTGCCTTCCACACATCCTTCGCATGCAAATGGCTCCACTTTGCACGGAACCTTGCCTAGGTCAATGCCGCTTACCATGCCTTGGAGCGCCTTGACGCCCTTTGCATTTAGGTGGCCCAACCTCCTATGCCAAAGCTCCATGAGGGGGCCGTTGGCCGATGTATGTGCGAGACAACTCATGTCGGCGCCGCCGACTAGCTTGAGCTCCAATTGATACAAGTTGACCTCCATGCGGTTGGCGGCGAGCATCTCGCCTTCACGTGTGCGCACCGCACACCCCATGGTATCGAAATGCACCTTCAAACCCCTTGAGACTAGTTTGCTCACCGATAGCAAGTTGGCATGCAATTTCGGCACGTGGAGGACGTCTTGCACCTCGATGCGCCTCGCTCGGCCTTCCACGTTGCTTTCCACCACAATGGAACCCTTGCCCATGACCTCCACCATGCCGTTGTCGCCCATGAACACCTTGCGCCCCGAAACCCTCTCGTATGTGTCGAATGCGTGTCTATGTGGCGTCATGTGTTGCGTGGCCCCCGAGTCCACGATCCACTTGGTCACGTGCGTCTTGGGTGCTCCGTCGGCGGCCACGAACACGCAATCGCCTCGACTAACCGCCGCCCTCGCGTCGTTCGCCCTTTCTTTGGCGCCCCAACAATTGCGAGCAATGTGGCCCGATTTGCCACACTTGAAGCACGTGCGTGCTTCGGGCCTCGTGTTGGTGCCCGTCCCCTTTCCTTGGCGCGAGAACATGGCCGCATCCTCCCCTTGAGGTTCTCTCTCCTTCCTTTTGGACGCCTCATGCATGAGTCGTGCGGTGATGAACTCCACGGTGAGCTCCTTCACGGGCCTCGTCTCTAGGGCCGTGATAAGGTGCTCGAAGGATGGCGGGAGGCTATCCAACAAGGTCATCACAATGTCTTCATCTTTCACGGGCACTTCCAAACAAGTTAGTTGGTCCGCGAGAGACTTCACCTTGTTGATGTGCTCAAGCACGTCGCCGCCTTCCTCCATCTTCACGGTGAAGAACTTGCGCCTCAAGAACAATATGTTGGAGAGGCTCTTGGTTTCGTGGATGTTGCACAACGTGGCCCACGCTTCCGCCGGTCCCTTGCACGCCTTGATGTGCGCCAACTCCTTGTCCGCCAAGTTGGTGACGATCATGGCGAAGGCACGCTTGCAACGCCGCTCATACTCCTTCTTGTCCTTCTCATCGGCGGTACTTGGTGGGGGCAACTCCGACTTGTCCACGATGTCCCATAGATCCTTGGCCGCAAGGGCCATCTCCATCTTAAACTTCCAAAGGCTGAAATTGTCGCCATTGAATTTGTCCACATGCCTCGGCCACTCACCATCATTGGAACTCATGTCTCTCAAGGAGGTTGGCTCCCACTCGCTCAAAATGCTTCAATCCTCCGTATGGACTCAATGGAACACCTTAAAACCTCTAGACACTTAATTCAGCACTTTTGGTGTCCCTCAAAACACCAAACACTCAAATTAGCACCTTTTGTGCCACTTAGAGTTCACAACACTCAATTGAACAATTCTAGTGTTTGTTAAACCTCAAAGCTATCAAGTCAGCACCTTTAATGCCTCTTAAGCTCCTAAACACTTAATTCAACACTTTTGGTGTCACTCCAACACCAAACGTTCAATTCAGCACCTCTTGTGCCACATATGCTTTAAACCACTCAATTGAATAATTCTAGTGTTTCTTAACTCCCAAGCTATCAAGTCAGCACCTTTAGTGCCTCTTAAGCTTCAAAACACTCAATTGAATACCTTTGGTGTGACTTCAACACCAAACACTTACAACCAACTCTCTTTGAATGCACTTTCACTAAACTCACTTAGTTTAGCCACTAGTGCAACTATTTGCACTCTAATGCATTCAAATGGCACTCCACACTCACAACTAGCTCTCTTTGAATGCACTTTCATTAAACTCACTTAGTTAAGCCACTAGTGCAATTATTTGCACTTTAATGCATTCAAATGGCAATCCCCACTCACAACCAGCCCTCTTCAAAGCAAGAACACATAGAACTCACTAAACCTCAAAGTGTAGCACTCCAACACATCAAGGCTAGTCCAATGAACCTCCGATTAGATCCGAACCTCCCTCCTTGGCAACTCACGTTTGTGGGCCCATAACCTATTGTAGAATGAGGAGAGAAGAAGAGAATACACAATAATGTACACAACGGAGCTTGGTAATACTTGCAATATGAGAGAGAGCACTATCTTCTCATGCTTCTTATTTATCCTTGAATACATTAGCACTTGAGTGCATTCATTAGACAAAGACACCAAGCAACTACTCTAACGCTTTCCAAGCAACTACTCCTAGTTGCTTACCGTACATATGTCCTATTTGCTTAGCGTACATAAGCCTCCTTGCTTAGCGTACATAAGCCTCCTTGCTTAGCGTACATAAGTCATCTTTGCTTAGCGTACATAAGCCTCCTTGCTTAGCGTACATAAGTCATCTTTGCTTAGTGTACATAAGTCCTCTTTGCTTAGTGTACATAAACTCTACTTGCTTACCGTATATAAGTCCTAGTACTTTCCTAGTACTTTCCTAGTACTTCTACACTCCCACTTTGCGAGGTGTCATTGGACGTCCAACCGCATCGCCTTGCTCATCATTTGATGCCGGTCTCTTGCAAGTGCCTTTGTAAGCACATCAGCAACCATGTGCTCCGTGGGACAATACTTCAAGTCGATCACCTCGTTTTGCATCTTCTCGCGAATGAAATGGTGTTGCACATCGATGTGCTTTGTGCGAGAGTGGTGCTTCGGGTTCTTTGCAAGAGCGATGCACCCTTGATTGTCGCACATGATTGTGGTGGCCTCCTCTTGCACGCACCCCACATCCGCCATGAGTTGTCTAAGCCAAACGGCCTCCTTGGCGGATTGGCTCGCCGCCATGTATTCCGCCTCCGTAGTGGATAGAGCCACCGTGGGTTGACGCTTGCTATTCCACGAAACGGCGCCGTCTCCCACAAAGAACACGTATCCCGTGGTGGAGCGCCTTCCATCCGCATCTCCACCCCAATCCGCATCGCAATATCCTTTCATGGCGATACCTTTGCCTCCAAGGTGTAACTTCATGTCCGACGTGCCTTTCAAGTAACGCATGATCCTTTTGACCGCCGCCCAATGCATCGGACCCGGTTTGGACATGAATTGACTTACCACGCTCACCGCGAATGCAAGGTCAGCCCTCGTGGCCACCATCGCGTACATCAAACTACCCACGCATGCCTTGTAAGGAATGCCTTGCATCTCTTGCGAGTGTTGGTCGTACTCCTCATCCGTGAGTTTCACCAAGGCGGCCTTGGGATCCAATGGCGTCCCGACGGGCTTACAATCCTCCATGCCGAATCGTTTGAGCACACCTTCGATGTAGCTCCCTTGATGCATGGTGATTGTGCGCGCCGCCCTATCCCTTTCGATGTGAACTCCTAAGAAGAAGTGGAGCTCGCCGAGGTCGCTCATGTCGTACTCCTCCTCGAGTTTGGACTTCAACTCGTTCATCATGGTCATATCGCTCGCTAGCATGATGAGATCGTCCACGTAGATCACCACCGCCATGAAATAGTTGCCCGTTTGCTTGACGTACAAAGAATGATCAGCGTGGCTCCTTATGAAGCCCTCCTTAGTGAAGAAAATGTGAATTTTCTCGTACCATGCCCGTGACGATTGCTTGAGTCCGTAGAGCGTCTTCTTCAACTTACATACGAGGTGGGATTGTCCCTCTTGCACAAAGCCCGGGGGTTGGTCCATGTAAATCACCACCTCCAAGTCGCCGTTCAAGAACGCCGTCTTTACGTCCATTTGGTGCATCTCCAAGTCCATGGCTGCCCCGATGGCAAGCATGCATCGAATGGTGCAAAACTTGGCCACGGGAGCAAAGGTCTCATCGAAGTCGACGCCCGCGATTTGAGAGAATCCCTTTGCGACCAGCCTTGCCTTGTGCCGCACGACGTCCCCGTTGGCATCCCTCTTCGTGCGAAACACCCATTTGCATCCCACGCGGTTGCGGTTTGCGGGCAACGGCGTCAACTCCCACGTGCCGTTGGCCATGAGGGAGTCGTATTCCTCTTGCATGGCTTGCTCCCACTTGCTCGCATCACGCGAGTGTATGGCCTCGCTCATGGTGTGAGGCTCCTCCGCGACCGCCATGTTTGCTCGCTCCTCGTCGCGTGGAGGCAAGATATGATTCATCCACCATTCTCCGAGTGGCTTGCGGACCCTCCTCGAGTACCTAGATTCTTCCGCGGTCCCATTGGCATCTCTACTTGGTGGGGTAGGTGGAGGTACCTCTTTTGCAACCTTCTTGTCTTTGTTGCGTTTGCTAGTGCTCGGTTGCACCGCTTGCTCACGCTGCACCTCCACGTCCTCCTCTACGACCGATTCCTCTTTCGTGTCCTCCATGGCGCTCTCCACGGGTTCACGTCGAGCCGGTCCACTCGCGGATGGCTTGGGCTCTTCCTCCGAATCCTCCGAATCCTCCGATTCGAAGGAGCCGTCCATCGCAAGCGTCGGTCCCTCCAACGCTGGTCCTTCATCACTCCCACTTGGACGCTCCTTCGAATGCTCCGCGTCTTCGAAGAATGCCACATCGGGGCTCTTGACGATCTTCTTGGTATCCAAACGCATCAACCTATACGCCTTGGTGCCCTCGCAATACCCGAGGAACAAGCACTTGATGCCCTTTGCATCTAGCTTGGTCCTCTTTTCATCGGGCACCTTGGCATAAGCGACGCACCCGAATACCCGCATGTGGGAGACATGTGGCATCCTCCCACTCCACGCCTCCTCCGGCGTCATTCCTTCGACGGCGCGAGTCGGGCACCGGTTGCGTGTGTACACCGCGGTTTGCACCGCCTCCGCCCAAAACTCACGTTCAAGTCCTTGGGCGTACAACATGGACCTTCCCATCTCCACGATGGTGCGGTTGGCACGTTCCGCCACGCCATTTTGTTGAGGGGTGTAAGGCGCGGATGTGTTCCTTGCGATGCCGTGTTTGCGCAAGAACTCGTCGAATGCCTTGCCCGTGTATTCGCCGCCGTTGTCGGAGCGCAACACCTTCACCTTGTGGCCCGATTGGTTCTCCACCAAGGCCTTCCACTCCTTGAAGCGCTCCAACACCTCGCTCTTCAATTTCAACGTATAAACCCACACCTTCCTTGAGAAATCGTCTATGAAGGTTAGAAAGTATTTTGCTCCGCCCAATGACGTCGTCCGCATAGGCCCGCACACATCCGAATGCACAAGCTCCAACACCTTCGTGGCCCGGTGCGCACCGTCGGTGGGGAAAGGTTGCCTCGCTAACTTGCCTTCCACACATCCTTCGCATGCAAATGGCTCCACTTTGCACGGAACCTTGCCTAGGTCAATGCCGCTTACCATGCCTTGGAGCACCTTGACGCCCTTTGCATTTAGGTGGGCCAACCTCCTATGCCAAAGCTCCATGAGGGGGCCGTTGGCCGATGTATGTGCGAGACAACTCATGTCGGCGCCGCCGACTAGCTTGAGCTCCAATTGATACAAGTTGACCTCCATGCGGTTGGCGGCGAGCATCTCGCCTTCACGTGTGCGCACCGCACACCCCATGGTGTCGAAATGCACCTTCAAACCCCTTGAGACTAGTTTGCTCACCGATAGCAAGTTGGCATGCAATTTCGGCACGTGGAGGACGTCTTGCACCTCGATGCGCCTCGCTCGGCCTTCCACGTTGCTTTCCACCACAATGGAACCCTTGCCCACGACCTCCACCATGCCGTTGTCGCCCATGAACACCTTGCGCCCCGAAACCCTCTCGTATGTGTCGAATGCGTGTCTATGTGGCGTCATGTGTTGCGTGGCCCCCGAGTCCACGATCCACTTGGTCACGTGCATCCTGGGTGCTCCGTCGGCGGCCACGAACACGCAATCGCCTCGACTAACCGCCGCCCTCGCGTCGTTCGCCCTTTCTTTGGCGCCCCAACAATTGCGAGCAATGTGGCCCGATTTGCCACACTTGAAGCACGTGCGTGCTTCGGGCCTCGTGTTGGTGCCCGTCCCCTTTCCTTGGCGCGAGAACATGGCCGCGTCCTCCCCTTGAGGTTCTCTCTCCTTGCTCTTGGACGCCTCATGCATGAGTCGTGCGGTGATGAACTCCACGGTGAGCTCCTTCACGGGCCTAGTCTCTAGGGCCGTGATAAGGTGCTCGAAGGATGGCGGGAGGCTATCCAACAAGGTCATCACAATGTCTTCATCTTTCACGGGCACTTCCAAACAAGTTAGTTGGTCCGCGAGAGACTTCACCTTGTTGATGTGCTCAAGCACGTCGCCGCCTTCCTCCATCTTCACGGTGAAGAACTTGCGCCTCAAGAACAATATGTTGGAGAGGCTCTTGGTTTCGTGGATGTTGCACAACGTGGCCCACGCTTCCGCCGGTCCCTTGCACGCCTTGATGTGCGCCAACTCCTTGTCCGCCAAGTTGGTGACGATCATGGCGAAGGCACGCTTGCAACGCCGCTCATACTCCTTCTTGTCCTTCTCATCGGCGGTACTTGGTGGGGGCAACTCCGACTTGTCCACGATGTCCCATAGATCCTTGGCCGCAAGGGCCATCTCCATCTTAAACTTCCAAAGGCTGAAATTGTCGCCATTGAATTTGTCCACATGCCTCGGCCACTCACCATCATTGGAACTCATGTCTCTCAAGGAGGTTGGCTCCCACTCGCTCAAAATGCTTCAATCCTCCGTATGGACTCAATGGAACACCTTAAAACCTCTAGACACTTAATTCAGCACTTTTGGTGTCCCTCAAAACACCAAACACTCAAATTAGCACCTTTTGTGCCACTTAGAGTTCACAACACTCAATTGAACAATTCTAGTGTTTGTTAAACCTCAAAGCTATCAAGTCAGCACCTTTAATGCCTCTTAAGCTCCTAAACACTTAATTCAACACTTTTGGTGTCACTCCAACACCAAACGTTCAATTCAGCACCTCTTGTGCCACATATGCTTTAAACCACTCAATTGAATAATTCTAGTGTTTCTTAACTCCCAAGCTATCAAGTCAGCACCTTTAGTGCCTCTTAAGCTTCAAAACACTCAATTGAATACCTTTGGTGTGACTTCAACACCAAACACTTACAACCAACTCTCTTTGAATGCACTTTCACTAAACTCACTTAGTTTAGCCACTAGTGCAACTATTTGCACTCTAATGCATTCAAATGGCACTCCACACTCACAACTAGCTCTCTTTGAATGCACTTTCATTAAACTCACTTAGTTAAGCCACTAGTGCAATTATTTGCACTCTAATGCATTCAAATGGCAATCCCCACTCACAACCAGCCCTCTTCAAAGCAAGAACACATAGAACTCACTAAACCTCAAAGTGTAGCACTCCAACACATCAAGGCTAGTCCAATGAACCTCCGATTAGATCCGAACCTCCCTCCTTGGCAACTCACGTTTGTGGGCCCATAACCTATTGTAGAATGAGGAGAGAAGAAGAGAATACACAATAATGTACACAACGGAGCTTGGTAATACTTGCAATATGAGAGAGAGCACTATCTTCTCATGCTTCTTATTTATCCTTGAATACATTAGCACTTGAGTGCATTCATTACACAAAGACACCAAGCAACTACTCTAACGCTTTCCAAGCAACTACTCCTAGTTGCTTACCGTACATATGTCCTATTTGCTTAGCGTACATAAGCCTCCTTGCTTAGCGTACATAAGCCTCCTTGCTTAGCGTACATAAGTCATCTTTGCTTAGCGTACATAAGCCTCCTTGCTTAGCGTACATAAGTCATCTTTGCTTAGTGTACATAAGTCCTCTTTGCTTAGTGTACATAAACTCTACTTGCTTACCGTATATAAGTCCTAGTACTTTCCTAGTACTTTCCTAGTACTTCTACAAAAGAAACATTCATTTGAGTTAGTTTGAGTTGTTTTGACTTGCAAAAGATCTGACTTGAGAGGGTTAGGTGGAAACACACTCATTTGACTTAGTTTGAGTTGTTTAGAGTTGCAAAACATCTGACTTGAGAGGGTTAGGTGGAAACAAACTCATTTGACTTAGTTTGAGTTGTTTAGAGTTGCAAAACATCTTACTTGAGAGGGTTAGGTGGAAAACCACTCATTAAACTTAGTTTGAGTTGTTTACACTTGCAAGAGATCTGACTTGAGAGGGTTAGGTGGAAACACACTCATTTGACTTAGTTTGAGTTGTTTAGAGTTGCAAAACATCTTACTTGAGAGGGTTAGGTGGAAAACCACTCATTAAACTTAGTTTGAGTTGTTTACACTTGCAAGAGATCTGACTTGAGAGAGCTAGGTGGATACACGCTCATTTGACTTAGTCTGAGTTGTTTAGAGCTGCTAGAGATCTGACTTGAGAGGGTTAGGTGGAAACCCACTCATTTGAGTTAGTTTGAGTTGTTTTGACTTGCAAAAGTTCTGACTTGAGAGGGTTAGGTGGAAAACCACTCATTTGAGTTAGTTTGAGTTGTTTAGAGTTGCAAAACATCTGACTTGAGAGGGTTAGGTGGAAAACCACTCATTTGAGTTAGTTTGAGTTGGTTACACTTGCAAGAGATCTGACTTGAGAGGGTTAGGTGGAAACACTTTCATTTGAGTTAGTTTGAGGTGTTTTAGGCTTAAAAAAAATCTGACTTGAGAGACTTGAAGTGCCTAGAGCCTCATTTGAGTGGGAGCTTGCATTTGAGAGATTCCATGGGATCTAGTGAAGGTGAGGGATTAACAATGCAAGATAAGTTCAATGGCGACCACTTCAACCTTTACAAGTTCAAGTTGGAGATGTTTTTGGCCGCCAAAGATCTTTGGGAGATTGCGGACGGCTCGGAGGCGCCGCCACCATCCACCGCAAGCGACGCCGACAAGAAGGCGTACGAACGTCGTTGCAAGAAGGCTTTTGCCATCATTGCAACGAGTTTGGTCGACAAAGAGTTGGCGCACATCAAAGGGTGCAAAGGACCCGCGGAAGCGTGGAAGACCTTATGCAACATCCACGAGACGAAGTCCTTATCCAACATCTTGTTCATAAGGCGCAAGTTCTTCACCGTGAAGATGGAGGAGGGCGATGACATGCTCGACCACATCAACAAGGTAAAGTCCCTCGCCGATCAACTCACATGCTTGGAGGTGCCGATGAGGAACGAGGATATCGTCATGACCTTGCTCCATAGCCTCCCACCTTCGTTCGAGCACTTGATCACTGCGTTGGAGACGCGGGATATGAAGGAGCTCACCGTGGATTTCGTCACGGCACGCCTTATGCACGAGGTCTCGAAGCGCAAGGAGAAGGAGCCGCACGGAGAGGATGCCGCCATGGTGTCGCGACAAGCTCGACCTTTCGACAACAACCAACGACGCCCCAACAACGCGCGGTGCTTCAATTGCGGTAAGTTGGGCCACATTGCACGTAATTGTCGGAGCTATTAGAAGTTAAGGTTAGGTTGCATTGGCGGCATTAGGTTAGGTCACATTGGCGGCGGCTAGGGTTAGGGTGGCGGCTAGGGTTAGGTTGGCGGCTAGCCCTAATCTCTACATATAAATAAAGGCATAAGGGGAGGAGCAAATCACTCTCTCCATTGTATGCAACCATTGTGCATTGTATTGGAAGTTAAGGTTAGGTTGCTTAGGTGGCATTAGGGTTAGGTCGCATTGGTGGCGGCTAGGGTGGCGGCTAGCCCTAAACTCTTCATATAAATAAAGGCATAAGGGGAGGAGCTAATCACTCTCTCCATTGTATGCAATCCTTGTGTATTGTGTTGTAGCTCACTACGCTGGTCTCTTTGCTTTCTTCTCTCATTTGCCAATAGGTTATGGGCCCACTTTGCTTTAGAGGAGAGACATCAGCTTAGGAGGACCTAGGAGAGGGCCGGATCTAATCGGAGGCGATTTGGAGGTGTTTAGAGCCTTTGGTGTAGAAGTACTAGGAAAGTACTAGGAAAGTACTAGAAAAGTACTAGGACTTATATACGGTAAGCAAGTAGAGTTTATGTACACTAAGCAAAGAGGACTTATGTACACTAAGCAAAGATGACTTATGTACGCTAAGCAAGGAGGCTTATGTACGCTAAGCAAAGATGACTTATGTACGCTAAGCAAGGAGGCTTATGTACGCTAAGCAAGGAGGCTTATGTACGCTAAGCAAATAGGACATATGTACGGTAAGCAACTAGGAGTAGTTGCTTGGAAAATGTTAGAGTAGTTGCTTGGTGTCTTTGTCTAATGAATGCACTCAAGTGCTAATGTATTCAAGGATAAATAAGAAGCATGAGAAGATAGTGCACTCTCTCATATTGCAAGTATTACCAAGCTCCGTTGTGTACATTATTGTGTATTCTCTTCTTCTCTCCTCATTCTTCAATAGGTTATGGGCCCACAAACGTGAGTTGCCAAGGAGGGAGGTTCGGATCTAATCGGAGGTTCATTGGACTAGCCTTGATGTGTTGGAGTGCTACACTTTGAGGTTTAGTGAGTTCTATGTGTTCTTGCTTTGAAGAGGGCTGGTTGTGAGTGGGGATTGCCATTTGAATGCATTAGAGTGCAAATAATTGCACTAGTGGCTTAACTAAGTGAGTTTAATGAAAGTGCATTCAAAGAGAGCTAGTTGTGAGTGTGGAGTGCCATTTGAATGCATTAGAGTGCAAATAGTTGCACTAGTGGCTAAACTAAGTGAGTTTAGTGAAAGTGCATTCAAAGAGAGTTGGTTGTAAGTGTTTGGTGTTGAAGTCACACCAAAGGTATTCAATTGAGTGTTTTGAAGCTTAAGAGGCACTAAAGGTGCTGACTTGATAGCTTGGGAGTTAAGAAACACTAGAATTATTCAATTGAGTGGTTTAAAGCATATGTGGCACAAGAGGTGCTGAATTGAACGTTTGGTGTTGGAGTGACACCAAAAGTGTTGAATTAAGTGTTTAGGAGCTTAAGAGGCATTAAAGGTGCTGACTTGATAGCTTTGAGGTTTAACAAACACTAGAATTGTTCAATTGAGTGTTGTGAACTCTAAGTGGCACAAAAGGTGCTAATTTGAGTGTTTGGTGTTTTGAGGGACACCAAAAGTGCTGAATTAAGTGTCTAGAGGTTTTAAGGTGTTCCATTGAGTCCATACGGAGGATTGAAGCATTTTGAGCGAGTGGGAGCCAACCTCCTTGAGAGACATGAGTTCCAATGATGGTGAGTGGCCGAGGCATGTGGACAAATTCAATGGCGACAATTTCAGCCTTTGGAAGTTTAAGATGGAGATGGCCCTTGCGGCCAAGGATCTATGGGACATCGTGGACAAGTCGGAGTTGCCCCCACCAAGTACCGCCGATGAGAAGGACAAGAAGGAGTATGAGCGGCGTTGCAAGCGTGCCTTCGCCATGATCGTCACCAACTTGGCGGACAAGGAGTTGGCGCACATCAAGGCGTGCAAGGGACCGGCGGAAGCGTGGGCCACGTTGTGCAACATCCACGAAACCAAGAGCCTCTCCAACATATTGTTCTTGAGGCGCAAGTTCTTCACCGTGAAGATGGAGGAAGGCGGCGACGTGCTTGAGCACATCAACAAGGTGAAGTCTCTCGCGGACCAACTAACTTGTTTGGAAGTGCCCGTGAAAGATGAAGACATTGTGATGACCTTGTTGGATAGCCTCCCGCCATCCTTCGAGCACCTTATCACGGCCCTAGAGACTAGGCCCGTGAAGGAGCTCACCGTGGAGTTCATCACCGCACGACTCATGCATGAGGCGTCCAAGAGGAAGGAGAGAGAACCTCAAGGGGAGGACGCGGCCATGTTCTCGCGCCAAGGAAAGGGGACGGGCACCAACACGAGGCCCGAAGCACGCACGTGCTTCAAGTGTGGCAAATCGGGCCACATTGCTCGCAATTGTTGGGGCGCCAAAGAAAGGGCGAACGACGCGAGGGCGGCGGTTAGTCGAGGCGATTGCGTGTTCGTGGCCGCCGACGGAGCACCCAGGATGCACGTGACCAAGTGGATCGTGGACTCGGGGGCCACGCAACACATGACGCCACATAGACACGCATTCGACACATACGAGAGGGTTTCGGGGCGCAAGGTGTTCATGGGCGACAACGGCATGGTGGAGGTCGTGGGCAAGGGTTCCATTGTGGTGGAAAGCAACGTGGAAGGCCGAGCGAGGCGCATCGAGGTGCAAGACGTCCTCCACGTGCCGAAATTGCATGCCAACTTGCTATCGGTGAGCAAACTAGTCTCAAGGGGTTTGAAGGTGCATTTCGACACCATGGGGTGTGCGGTGCGCACACGTGAAGGCGAGATGCTCGCCGCCAACCGCATGGAGGTCAACTTGTATCAATTGGAGCTCAAGCTAGTCGGCGGCGCCGACATGAGTTGTCTCGCACATACATCGGCCAACGGCCCCCTCATGGAGCTTTGGCATAGGAGGTTGGGCCACCTAAATGCAAAGGGCGTCAAGGCGCTCCAAGGCATGGTAAGCGGCATTGACCTAGGCAAGGTTCCGTGCAAAGTGGAGCCATTTGCATGCGAAGGATGTGTGGAAGGCAAGTTAGCGAGGCAACCTTTCCCCACCGACGGTGCGCACCGGGCCACGAAGGTGTTGGAGCTTGTGCATTCGGATGTGTGCGGGCCTATGCGGACGACGTCATTGGGCGGAGCAAAATACTTTCTAACCTTCATAGACGATTTCTCAAGGAAGGTGTGGGTTTATACGTTGAAATTGAAGAGCGAGGTGTTGGAGCGCTTCAAGGAGTGGAAGGCCTTGGTGGAGAACCAATCGGGCCACAAGGTGAAGGTGTTGCGCTCCGACAACGGCGGCGAATACACGGGCAAGGCATTCGACGAGTTCTTGCGCAAACACGGCATCGCAAGGAACACATCCGCGCCTTACACCCCTCAACAAAATGGCGTGGCGGAACGTGCCAACCGCACCATCGTGGAGATGGGAAGGTCCATGTTGTACGCCCAAGGACTTGAACGTGAGTTTTGGGCGGAGGCGGTGCAAACCGCGGTGTACACACGCAACCGGTGCCCGACTCGCGCCGTCGAAGGAATGACGCCGGAGGAGGCGTGGAGTGGGAGGATGCCACATGTCTCCCACATGCGGGTATTCGGGTGCGTCGCTTATGCCAAGGTGCCCGATGAAAAGAGGACCAAGCTAGATGCAAAGGGCATCAAGTGCTTGTTCCTCGGGTATTGCGAGGGCACCAAGGCGTATAGGTTGATGCGTTTGGATACCAAGAAGATCGTCAAGAGCCCCGATGTGGCATTCTTCGAAGACGCGGAGCATTCGAAGGAGCGTCCAAGTGGGAGTGATGAAGGACCAGCGTTGGAGGGACCGACGCTTGCGATGGACGGCTCCTTCGAATCGGAGGATTCGGAGGATTCGGAGGAAGAGCCCAAGCCATCCGCGAGTGGACCGGCTCGACGTGAACCCGTGGAGAGCGCCATGGAGGACACGAAAGAGGAATCGGTCGTAGAGGAGGACGTGGAGGTGCAGCGTGAGCAAGCGGTGCAACCGAGCACTAGCAAACGCAACAAAGACAAGAAGGTTGCAAAAGAGGTACCTCCACCTACCCCACCAAGTAGAGATGCCAATGGGACCGCGGAAGAATCTAGGTACTCGAGGAGGGTCCGCAAGCCACTCGGAGAATGGTGGATGAATCATATCTTGCCTCCACGCGATGAGGAGCGAGCAAACATGGCGGTCGCGGAGGAGCCTCACACCATGAGCGAGGCCATACACTCGCGTGATGCGAGCAAGTGGGAGCAAGCCATGCAAGAGGAATACGACTCCCTCATGGCCAACGGCACGTGGGAGTTGACGCCGTTGCCCGCAAACCGCAACCGCGTGGGATGCAAATGGGTGTTTCGCACGAAGAGGGATGCCAACGGGGACGTCGTGCGGCACAAGGCAAGGCTGGTCGCAAAGGGATTCTCTCAAATCGCGGGCGTCGACTTCGATGAGACCTTTGCTCCCGTGGCCAAGTTTTGCACCATTCGATGCATGCTTGCCATCGGGGCAGCCATGGACTTGGAGATGCACCAAATGGACGTAAAGACGGCGTTCTTGAACGGCGACTTGGAGGTGGTGATTTACATGGACCAGCCCCCGGGCTTTGTGCAAGAGGGACAATCCCACCTCGTATGTAAGTTGAAGAAGACGCTCTACGGACTCAAGCAATCGTCACGGGCATGGTACGAGAAAATTCACATTTTCTTCACTAAGGAGGGCTTCATAAGGAGCCACGCTGATCATTCTTTGTACGTCAAGCAAACGGGCAACTATTTCATGGCGGTGGTGATATACGTGGACGATCTCATCATGCTAGCGAGCGATATGACCATGATGAACGAGTTGAAGTCCAAACTCGAGGAGGAGTACGACATGAGCGACCTCGGCGAGCTCCACTTCTTCTTAGGAGTTCACATCGAAAGGGATAGGGCGGCGCGCACAATCACCATGCATCAAGGGAGCTACATCGAAGGTGTGCTCAAACGATTCGGCATGGAGGATTGTAAGCCCGTCGGGACGCCATTGGATCCCAAGGCCGCCTTGGTGAAACTCACGGATGAGGAGTACGACCAACACTCGCAAGAGATGCAAGGCATTCCTTACAAGGCATGCGTGGGTAGTTTGATGTACGCGATGGTGGCCACGAGGGCTGACCTTGCATTCGCGGTGAGCGTGGTAAGTCAATTCATGTCCAAACCGGGTCCGATGCATTGGGCGGCGGTCAAAAGGATCATGCGTTACTTGAAAGGCACGTCGGACATGAAGTTGCACCTTGGAGGCAAAGGTATCGCCATGAAAGGATATTGCATTGCGGATTGGGGTGGAGATGCGGATGGAAGGCGCTCCACCACGGGATACGTGTTCTTTGTGGGAAACGGCGCCATTTCGTGGAATAGCAAGCGTCAACCCACGGTGGCTCTATCCACTACGGAGGCGGAATACATGGCGGCGAGCCAATCCGCCAAGGAGGCCGTTTGGCTTAGACAACTCATGGCGGATGTGGGGTGCGTGCAAGAGGAGGCCACCACAATCATGTGCTATTGAAGAATGAGGAGAGAAGAAGAGAATACACAATAATGTACACAACGGAGCTTGGTAATACTTGCAATATGAGAGAGAGCACTATCTTCTCATGCTTCTTATTTATCCTTGAATACATTAGCACTTGAGTGCATTCATTAGACAAAGACACCAAGCAACTACTCTAACGCTTTCCAAGCAACTACTCCTAGTTGCTTACCGTACATATGTCCTATTTGCTTAGCGTACATAAGCCTCCTTGCTTAGCGTACATAAGTCATCTTTGCTTAGCGTACATAAGCCTCCTTGCTTAGCGTACATAAGTCATCTTTGCTTAGTGTACATAAGTCCTCTTTGCTTAGTGTACATAAACTCTACTTGCTTACCGTATATAAGTCCTAGTACTTTCCTAGTACTTTCCTAGTACTTTCCTAGTACTTCTACACGTGCGTGCTTCGGGCCTCGTGTTGGTGCCCGTCCCCTTTCCTTGGCGCGAGAACATGGCCGCATCCTCCCCTTGAGGTTCTCTCTCCTTCCTCTTGGACGCCTCATGCATGAGTCGTGCGGTGATGAACTCCACGGTGAGCTCCTTCACGGGCCTCGTCTCTAGGGCCGTGATAAGGTGCTCGAAGGATGGCGGGAGGCTATCCAACAAGGTCATCACAATGTCTTCATCTTTCACGGGCACTTCCAAACAAGTTAGTTGGTCCGCGAGAGACTTCACCTTGTTGATGTGCTCAAGCACGTCGCCGCCTTCCTCCATCTTCACGGTGAAGAACTTGCGCCTCAAGAACAATATGTTGGAGAGGCTCTTGGTTTCGTGGATGTTGCACAACGTGGCCCACGCTTCCGCCGGTCCCTTGCACGCCTTGATGTGCGCCAACTCCTTGTCCGCCAAGTTGGTGACGATCATGGCGAAGGCACGCTTGCAACGCCGCTCATACTCCTTCTTGTCCTTCTCATCGGCGGTACTTGGTGGGGGCAACTCCGACTTGTCCACGATGTCCCATAGATCCTTGGCCGCAAGGGCCATCTCCATCTTAAACTTCCAAAGGCTGAAATTGTCGCCATTGAATTTGTCCACATGCCTCGGCCACTCACCATCATTGGAACTCATGTCTCTCAAGGAGGTTGGCTCCCACTCGCTCAAAATGCTTCAATCCTCCGTATGGACTCAATGGAACACCTTAAAACCTCTAGACACTTAATTCAGCACTTTTGGTGTCCCTCAAAACACCAAACACTCAAATTAGCACCTTTTGTGCCACTTAGAGTTCACAACACTCAATTGAACAATTCTAGTGTTTGTTAAACCTCAAAGCTATCAAGTCAGCACCTTTAATGCCTCTTAAGCTCCTAAACACTTAATTCAACACTTTTGGTGTCACTCCAACACCAAACGTTCAATTCAGCACCTCTTGTGCCACATATGCTTTAAACCACTCAATTGAATAATTCTAGTGTTTCTTAACTCCCAAGCTATCAAGTCAGCACCTTTAGTGCCTCTTAAGCTTCAAAACACTCAATTGAATACCTTTGGTGTGACTTCAACACCAAACACTTACAACCAACTCTCTTTGAATGCACTTTCACTAAACTCACTTAGTTTAGCCACTAGTGCAACTATTTGCACTCTAATGCATTCAAATGGCACTCCACACTCACAACTAGCTCTCTTTGAATGCACTTTCACTAAACTCACTTAGTTAAGCCACTAGTGCAATTATTTGCACTCTAATGCATTCAAATGGCAATCCCCACTCACAACCAGCCCTCTTCAAAGCAAGAACACATAGAACTCACTAAACCTCAAAGTGTAGCACTCCAACACATCAAGGCTAGTCCAATGAACCTCCGATTAGATCCGAACCTCCCTCCTTGGCAACTCACGTTTGTGGGCCCATAACCTATTGAAGAATGAGGAGAGAAGAAGAGAATACACAATAATGTACACAACGGAGCTTGGTAATACTTGCAATATGAGAGAGAGCACTATCTTCTCATGCTTCTTATTTATCCTTGAATACATTAGCACTTGAGTGCATTCATTAGACAAAGACACCAAGCAACTACTCTAACGCTTTCCAAGCAACTACTCCTAGTTGCTTACCGTACATATGTCCTATTTGCTTAGCGTACATAAGCCTCCTTGCTTAGCGTACATAAGTCATCTTTGCTTAGCGTACATAAGCCTCCTTGCTTAGCGTACATAAGTCATCTTTGCTTAGTGTACATAAGTCCTCTTTGCTTAGTGTACATAAACTCTACTTGCTTACCGTAT
Organism: Polytrichum formosum; assembly: GCA_964035585.1. Taxonomy (NCBI): domain Eukaryota; kingdom Viridiplantae; phylum Streptophyta; class Polytrichopsida; order Polytrichales; family Polytrichaceae; genus Polytrichum; species Polytrichum formosum. The sequence goes on along the minus strand of OZ037940.1, from coordinate 27,865,329 downwards.
ATAAGTCCTAGTACTTTCCTAGTACTTTCCTAGTACTTCTACACAATCACCATGCATCAAGGGAGCTACATCGAAGGTGTGCTCAAACGATTCGGCATGGAGGATTGTAAGCCCGTCGGGACGCCATTGGATCCCAAGGCCGCCTTGGTGAAACTCACGGATGAGGAGTACGACCAACACTCGCAAGAGATGCAAGGCATTCCTTACAAGGCATGCGTGGGTAGTTTGATGCACGCGATGGTGGCCACGAGGGCTGACCTTGCATTCGCGGTGAGCGTGGTAAGTCAATTCATGTCCAAACCGGGTCCGATGCATTGGGCGGCGGTTATTGGAACATGTGACTCAAAGGTAGAGGACCAGCGTAGAAAGGTAGCACACAATGCACAATGGTTGCATACAATGGAGAGAGTGATTTGCTCCTCCCCTTATGCCTTTATTTATATGAAGAGATTAGGGCTAGCCGCCAACCTAACCCTAGCCGCCGCCAACCTAACCCTAACCCTAGCCGCCACCAATGCGACCTAACCCTAATGCCGCCAATGCAACCTAACCTTAACTTCCAATACTCCCACTTTGCGAGGTGGCATTGTATTCTAAGCCCATTGAATCACTCAATGTCTCATGCCTATCTCTAGCTAAAGCCTTTGTTAAAACATCCGCTACCATATATTGCGTTGGACAATATTCCAACTCTATAACTTTGTTTTCAATCTTTTCTCTAATGAAATGGTGTTGCACATCAATGTGCTTCGACCTATCATGCTTTGTTGGATTCTTAGCTAAAGCCATAGAACCTTGATTATCGCACATGATGGTGGTCGTCTCCTCTTGCACACAACCCACGTCTTCCATTAGTTGCCTAATCCAAATGGCTTCCCTCGTGCATCGGCTCATGGCCATGTACTCCGCCTCCATCGTTGATTGTGCCACCGTTTGTTGCCGCTTGCTATTCCACGACACGACCCCCTCTCCGACGAAGAAAACATATCCGGATGTGGACCTTCGATTCTCCACATCTCCGGCCCAATCCGCATCCGAATATCCTTTCACCTCCATATGTTTTCCCCCAATACGCAACCTCATATGTACGGTGCCCTTCAAGTATCGCATGATTCGTTTGACGGCCATCCAATGCATCGGACCCGGTTTCGACATGAACCGGCTTACCACGCTTACCGCAAATGCGAGGTCCGGTCTTGTGGCCACCATTGCGTACATCAACGATCCTACCGCCTCTTGGTACGGAATATCCTCCATTTCGTGCAAATGCTCCTCGTGTTCCTCCTCCGAAACCTTCGACAACGAGGTCTTCGTATCGAGCGGGGTTCCGATGGGTTTACACTCACCCATGCCAAATCGTTCCAAAATCGTTTCGATGTAGCTCCGTTGATGCAAGGTAATGGTACGAGACCTCCTATCCCTCTCGAAATGAACTCCGAGAAAGAAATGCAACTCGCCGAGGTCGCTCATCTCGAATTCGTGCTCGAGGCTAGACTTCAACTCGTTGATCATGTCCACATTGCTTGCCAATATGATGAGGTCGTCTACATATATGATTACAATCACAATGTAGTGGCAAGTTTGTAAAACGTACAACGAGTGATCCGCATGGCTCCTCGTAAAACCTTTATTCACAAAGAATATGTGAATGCATTCGTACCATGCTCGTCCGGATTGCTTCAACCCGTAGAGCGATTTCTTCAACTTGCATACGAGGTGCTCTCGGCCTTGTTGTTCAAACCCCTCCGGTTGCTCCATGTAGATCTCTACATCCAATTCGCCGTTCAAGAACGCGGTCTTGACGTCCATTTGATGCATCTCCAAGTCCATGGCCGCCCCTAATGCGAGTATGACTCTAATGGTGTTGAATTTGGCTACGGGTGCAAATGTTTCGCCAAAATCCACACCTTCCACTTGCGAGCACCCCTTGGCCACCAACCTTGCTTTGAAACGAACAACCACGCCGTTCGCATCCTTCTTCGTGCGAAACACCCACTTGCACTTCACGGCCTTGCGGCCCTTCGGCAATGGAGTTAACTCCCACGTGGCGTTGGCTATGAGAGATTCATACTCCTCTTGCATAGCCAACTCCCACTCGCTTGCATCACTCGATTCAATTGCTTCTCTCAAGTTTCTAGGTTCCCCTACGATTGCCATGTTTGCATGCTCATTGTCTTGGGGTTGCGGAATGTGGTTCTTCCACCATTCCCCAAGCGGTTTGTGTGGCCTATCCGGATACCTAGAATTGCCCATGGTTTCATTGTCATATTGCGGGGTTGGAGGTGGTTTGGTTGCGGTTTTCTTACCGGCGTCAAGTTTCGATGCCTCCCCGCTACGAGTGAGTTTCGTGGCTGGAACATCGGCCTCCACTTCGTCCTCGATGTCGGGCTCCTCGTCGGGCTCCGAAACGTTGTCGTTTGCCTCCAACTCCTCCACGTCCGATTTGGGGGACATGTCCACCTTCACCACGGGTGCCTCGTCAATGCTCCCACTTGGACAATCCTCCAAATGCGTTTTGTCTTCGAAAAATACCACGTCCGAACTCTTGATGATTTTCTTCGTCTCCAAGCAAATGAGCCGATACGCCTTTGTGCCTTCGCAATATCCGAGAAACAAACACTTGATGCCCTTCGCGTCCAACTTCGTTCGCCTTTGATCCGGCACCTTCGCATAAGCCATACAACCGAACACCCGCATGTGCGAGACATGCGGCATCCTCCCACTCCACGCCTCTTCGGGCGTCTTTCCTTCGACGGCCTTCGTTGGACACCGGTTACGCACGTACACCGCATTGCACACCGCCTCCGCCCAAAATTCGTGGCCGAGGCGTTGGGCATAAATCATGGACCGCGCCATCTCCACGATGGTCCGATTGGCCCGCTCCGCAACGCCGTTTTGTTGCGGCGTGTAAGGTGACGAGGTTTGCCGTGCAATGCCATGTTTGGACAAAAATTCATCGAATGCCTTCGAAACGAATTCCCCACCGTTGTCCGACCTGAGAACCTTCACCACGTGCTCCGATTGCCTCTCCACCAAGGTTTTCCATTCTTTGAACCTTGCCAACACCTCGCTTTTGGCACATAAACCCAAATCTTGCGTGAGAAATCGTCAATGAAGGTGAGAAAATACCTTGCGCCTCCGATGGACGTCGTTTTCATCGGCCCGCATACATCGGAATGCACGAGCTCCAAGATCTTCGTGGCGCGGGTTGCTCCGTCCGTCGGAAAAGGTCGCCTCGCTTGTTTGCCCTCGACACATCCTTCGCATGCGAGCGAATGCACGTCGCCTTGCACCGCGTCCATCCCGCTCACCATGTTTTGAAGCATTTTCACGCTACTCGCATTGAGATGCCCCAACCTCTTGTGCCAAAGCTCCAATGAATGCGAGTTTCCATCGGAATGCGCCAAAGAACTCGTTTCGGCCCCGTTCATCACATTCGTGTCCAATTGGTACAAATTGGACTCCAATGAAGCCACGGCCAACATCTCGCCGTTGGTTGCCCTCACCACACATCCCAACGAGTTGAAATGCACCTTCAAACCCCTCGAAATGAGTTTGCTCACCGAAAGCAAGTTCGAATGCAAGTTTGGCACATGAAGCACATCATGCATTCTAATGCTCCGCTCACGACCTTTCACACGTGTTTCCACTAGTATGGAGCCTTTGCCTACGGCCTCCACCATGCCATTGTCACCCATAAACACTTTGCGCCCCGAAATGGGTTCATAAGTGTTAAAAAAATGCTTATGCGGTGTCATGTGTTGCGAGGCCCCCGAATCGACGATCCATCTAGTGGAGGGGGTGTTAGATGCTCCATCTCTCACAACAAATGCAAAATCGTCCTTACATCTTGCCACGTTTGCATTAACCTTCCGCTCGCTCCGACAATTACGTGCAATGTGGCCCAACTTACCGCAATTGAAGCACCGCGGGTTGTTGGGACGTCGTTGGTTGTTGTCGAAAGGTCGAGCTTGTCGCGACACCATGGCGGCATCCTCTCCGTGCGGCTCCTTCTCCTTGCGCTTCGAGACCTCGTGGATAAGGCGTGCCGTGACGAAATCCACGGTGAGCTCCTTCATATCCCGCGTCTCCAACGCGGTGATCAAGTGCTCGAACGAAGGTGGGAGGCTATCGAGCAAGGTCATCACGATATCCTCGTTCCTCATCGGCACCTCCAAGCATGTGAGTTGATCGGCGAGGGATTTCACCTTGTTGATGTGGTCGAGCATGTCATCGCCCTCCTCCATCTTCACGGTGAAGAACTTGCGCCTTATGAACAAGATGTTGGATAAGGACTTGGTCTCGTGGATGTTGCATAAGGTTTTCCACGCTTCCGCGGGTCCTTTGCACCCTTTGATGTGCGCCAACTCTTTGTCGACCAAACTCGTTGCAATAATGGCGAAAGCCTTCTTGCAACGACGTTCGTACGCCTTCTTGTCGGCGTCGCTTGCGGTGGATGGTGGCGGCGCCTCCGAGCCGTCCGCAATCTCCCAAAGATCTTTGGCGGCCAAAAACATCTCCAACTTGAACTTGTAAAGGTTGAAGTGGTCGCCATTGAACTTATCTTGCATTGTTAGTCCTATTGGAAGTTAAGGTTAGGTTGCTTAGGTGGCATTAGGTTGCTTAGGTGGCATTAGGGTTAGGTCGCATTGGTGGCGGCTAGGGTTAGGGTTAGGGTGGCGGCTAGGGTGGCGGCTAGCCCTAAACTCTTCATATAAATAAAGGCATAAGGGGAGGAGCTAATCACTCTCTCCATTGTATGCAATCCTTGTGTATTGTGTTGTAGCTCACTACGCTGGTCTCTTTGCTTTCTTCTCTCATTTGCCAATAGGTTATGGGCCCACTTTGCTTTAGAGGAGAGACATCAGCTTAGGAGGACCTAGGAGAGGGCCGGATCTAATCGGAGGCGATTTGGAGGTGTTTAGAGCCTTTGGTGGAGTGTTGAAGCTTTCGAAGACCTTTGGAGCGCCTTTGTGCATTTTTGTGGAGTGGACCAGCGTGGAAGACCTTTGAGGAGTGTTGGGACTTTTGGAAACTCGTAGGGTACATGTCCATTCCATTTTGAATGCATTCACGCACATCAGATCCGTTTTGAGTGGTTTAAGCACATTTGAGTGCCAAGAGGCTAAGATATGTTCTCTTGAGGTTTTGGAGTGATATTGCATCTAACCGGATCATTTAGGTGCTGACTTGAGTGTTTCCTACCTTCCAAGAGTGTTGTGAGGTCATTCAAGTGCCAAAGGGCTTAGTTTTGTCCTTTGAGGTGTTTTGAAGTCATATTGCATCTAACCGCATCATTTAGGTGCTGACTTGAGTGTTTCCTACCTTCCAAGAGTGTTGTGAGGTCATTCAAGTGCCAAAGGGCTTAGTTTTGTCCTTTGAGGTGTTTTAGACTCATATTGCATCTAACCGGATCATTTAGGTGCTGACTTGAGTGTTTCCTACCTTCCAAGAGTGTTGTGAGGTCATTCAAGTGCCAAAGGGCTTAGTTTTGTCCTTTGAAGTGTTTTGAAGTCATATTGCATCTAACCGCATCATTTAGGTGCTGACTTGAGTGTTTCCTACCTTCTAAGAGTTGTGTGAGGAAATTTGAGTGCCAAAGGGCTTAGAATGGCTCTTTGAAGTGTTTTGAAGTCATATTGCATCTAACCGCATCATTTAGGTGTTGACTTGAGTGTTTCCTACCTTCTAAGAGTTGTGTGAGGAAATTTGAGTGGCAAAGGGCTTAGAATGGCTCTTTGAAGTGCTTTGAAGTCATATTGCACCTATTGGGAGGTATAAGGTGCTGACTTGAGAGATTTGTACATTGAGTGAGTGGGAGCTTCCATTCGAGTCTTCATCATGGCTTCTAGTGACGGCGAGGGACTTATAAAGGTTGACAAGTTCGGTGGCGACAACTTCAACCTTTACAAGTTCAAATTGGAGATGGTATTGGCCACCAAAGACCTTTGGGAGATCGTTGAAGGTTCGGAGGCGCCACCACCATCCACCGCGAGCGACGAAGTCAAAAAGGCGTACGAGCGACGATGCAAGAAGGCGTTCGCCATCATTGCCACGAGCTTGGTGGACAAGGAGTTGGCGCACATCAAAGGATGCAAGGGACCCGCGGAAGCGTGGACGACATTGTGCAACATCCACGAGACCAAAAGCTTGTCGAACATCTTGTTCATACGGCGCAAGTTTTTCACCATCAAGATGGACGAGGGCGACGACATGCTCGACCACATCAACAAGGTAAAATCTCTTGCCGATCAACTCACATGCTTGGAGGTACCCATGAAGGACGAGGACGTGGTCATGACCTTGCTCGATAGCCTACCACCCTCCTTCGACCATTTGATCACGGCATTGGAGACGCGCCCGATGAAGGAGCTCAAGTTGGATTTCATCACCGCTCGTCTCGTGCACGAGGTGTCGAAGAGGAAGGAGAAGGAGCCTCAAGGAGACGATGCCGCCATGTTGTCACGCCACCCTCGAGCGTTCGACAACAACGAAAGGCGCGCCGACAACCCGCGGTGCTTCAATTGCGGTAAGTTGGGCCATATCGCTCGTAATTGTCGAAGCAAACGCAAGGTGAACGCGAACATGGCAAGGGCGAGTGATGATTTTGCATTTGTTGTGAGAGATGGAGCATCTAACACCCCCGCCACTAGATGGATCGTGGATTCGGGGGCCTCGCAACACATGACACCGCATAAGCATTTTTTTAACACTTATGAACCCATTTCGGGTCGCAAAGTGTTTATGGGTGACAATGGCATGGTGGAGGCCGTAGGCAAAGGCTCCATACTAGTGGAAACACGTGTGAAGGGCCGTGAGCGGAGCATTAGAATGCATGACGTGCTTCATGTGCCGAACTTGCATTCGAACTTGCTTTCGGTGAGCAAACTCATTTCGAGGGGTTTGAAGGTGCATTTCAACTCGTTGGGATGTGTGGTGAGGGCAAACAACGGCGAGATGTTGGCCGTGGCTTCGTTGGAGTCCAATTTGTACCAATTGGACACGAACGTGATGAATGGGGCCGAAACGAGTTCTTTGGCGCATTCCGATGGAAACTCGCATTCATTAGAGCTTTGGCACAAGAGGTTGGGGCATCTCAATGCGAATAGCATGAAAATGCTCCAAAGCATGGTGAGCGGGATGGACGCGGTACAAGGCGACGTTCATTCATTGGCATGCGAAGGATGTGTCGAGGGCAAACAAGCGAGGCGGCCATTCCCGACGGACGGAGCAACCCGCGCCACGAAGGTCTTGGAGCTCGTGCATTCCGACGTATGCGGGCCGATGAAAACGACGTCCATCGGAGGCGCGAGGTATTTTCTCACCTTCATTGACGATTTCTCACGCAAGATTTGGGTATATGTGCTCAAGGCCAAAAGCGAGGTGTTGGCAAGGTTCAAAGAATGGAAAACCTTGGTGGAGAGGCAATCCGAGCACGTAGTGAAGGTTCTTAGGTCGGACAACGGTGGGGAATTCGTTTCGAAGGCATTCGACGAATTCTTGTCCAAACATGGCATTGCACGGCAAACCTCGTCACCTTACACGCCGCAACAAAACGGCGTGGCGGAGCGGGCCAATCGGACCATCGTGGAGATGGCGCGGTCCATGATTCATGCCCAACGCCTCGGCCACGAATTTTGGGCGGAGGCGGTGTGCAATGCGGTGTACGTGCGTAACCGGTGTCCAACGAAGGCCGTCGAAGGAAGGACGCCCGAAGAAGCGTGGAGCGGGAGGATGCCGCACGTCTCCCACATGCGCGTGTTCGGTTGTGTGGCTTATGCAAAGGTGCCGGATCAAAGGCGAACGAAGTTGGACGCGAAGGGCGTCAAGTGTTTGTTTCTCGGTTATTGCGAAGGCACGAAAGCGTATCGGCTCATTTGCTTGGAGACGAAGAAAATCATCAAGAGTCCGGACGTGGTCTTCTTCGAAGACAAAACGCATTTGGAGGATTGTCCAAGTGGGAGAATTGGCGAGGCACCCGCGGTGAAGGTGGACGTATCCCCCAAATCGGACGTGGAGGAGTTGGAGGGGGATGGCAACGTTTCGGAGCCCGACGAGGAGCCCGGCATCGAGGACGAAGCGGAGGCCGACGTACCGGCCACGAAAACCATTCGTAGCGGGGAGGCATCGAAACTTGACCACGGTAAGAAAACCGCAACCGAACCACCTCCAACCCCGCAATATGACAATGAAACCATGGGCAATTCTAGGTATCCGGATAGGCCACGCAAACCTCTTGGGGAATGGTGGAAGAACCACATTCCGCAACCCCAAGACAATGAGCATGCAAACATGGCCATCGTAGGGGAACCTAGAAACTTGAGAGAGGCCATGGAATCGAGTGATGCGAGCGAGTGGGAGTTGGCTATGCAAGAGGAGTACGAATCTCTTATAGCCAACGCCACGTGGGAGTTAACTCCATTGCCCAAGGGCCGCAAGGCCGTGAAGTGCAAGTGGGTGTTTCGCACGAAGAAGGATGCCAACGGCGTGGTTGTTCGTTTCAAAGCAAGGTTAGTGGCCAAGGGGTGCTCGCAAGTGGAAGGTGTGGATTTTGGCGAAACATTTGCACCCGTAGCCAAATTCAACACCATTAGGGTCATACTCGCACTCGGGGCGGCCATGGACTTGGAGATGCATCAAATGGACGTCAAGACCGCGTTCTTGAACGGCGAATTGGATGTAGAAATCTACATGGAGCAACCGGAGGGGTTCGAACAACAAGGCCGAGAGCACCTCGTATGCAAGTTGAAGAAATCGCTCTACGGGTTGAAGCAATCCGGACGAGCGTGGTACGAATGCATTCACGTATTCTTTGTGAATAAAGGCTTTACGAGGAGCCATGCGGATCACTCGTTGTACGTTCTACAAACTTGCCACTACATTGTGATTGTAATCATATATGTAGACGACCTCATCATATTGGCAAGCAATGTGGACATGATCAAGGAGTTGAAGTCTAGTCTCGAGCACGAATTCGAGATGAGCGACCTCGGCGAGTTGCATTTCTTTCTCGGAGTTCATTTCGAGAGGGATAGGAGGTCCCGCACCATTACCTTGCATCAACGGAGCTACATCGAAACAATTTTGGAACGATTCGGCATGGGTGATTGTAAACCCATCGGAACCCCGCTCGATACTAAGACCTCGTTGCCGAAGCTTTCGGAGGAGGAGTACGAAGAGTTTTCGGAGGAGATGAAGGAAATTCCGTACCAAGAAGCGGTGGGGTCGTTGATGTACGCGATGGTGGCCACAAGACCGGACCTCGCATTTGCGGTAAGCGTGGTAAGTCGATTCATGTCCAAACCGGGTCCGATGCATTGGATGGCCATCAAGAGGATCATGCGGTACTTGAAGGGCACCGTAGATATGAAGTTGCGCATTGGGGGAAAACATATGGAGGTGAAAGGTTATTCGGATGCGGATTGGGCCGGAGATGTGGAGAATCGTAGGTCCACATCCGGATATGTTTTCTTCGTTGGAGAGGGGGCCGTGTCGTGGAATAGCAAGCGGCAACAAACGGTGGCACAATCCACGATGGAGGCGGAGTATATGGCCATGAGCCGATGCACAAGGGAAGCCATTTGGCTTAGGCAACTAATGGAGGATGTGCAAGAGGAGGCGACCACCATCATGTGCGATAATCAAGGTTCTATGGCTTTAGCTAAGAATCCCACAAAGCATGATAGGTCTAAACATATTGATGTGCAACATCATTTTATTAGAGGAAAAATTGAAAACAAAGTTATAGAGTTGGAATATTGTCCAACGCAATATATGGTAGCGGATGTTTTAACAAAGGCTTTAGCTAGAGATAGGCATGAGACATTGAGTGATTCAATGGGCTTAGAATATAATGTCACCTCGCAAAGTGGGAGTATTGGAAGTTAAGGTTAGGTTGCTTAGGTGGCATTAGGTTGCTTAGGTGGCATTAGGGTTAGGTCGCATTGGTGGCGGCTAGGGTTAGGGTTAGGGTGGCGGCTAGGGTGGCGGCTAGCCCTAAACTCTTCATATAAATAAAGGCATAAGGGGAGGAGCTAATCACTCTCTCCATTGTATGCAATCCTTGTGTATTGTGTTGTAGCTCACTACGCTGGTCTCTTTGCTTTCTTCTCTCATTTGCCAATAAGTCCCTCACCTTCGCTAGATCCCATGTAATCTCTCAAATGCAAGCTCCCACTCAAATGAGGCTCTAGGCACTCAAGCCTCTCAAGTCAGATCTTTTCCAAGCCTAAACACCTCAAACTAAGTCAAATGAGTGTGTTTCCACCTAACCCTCTCAAGTCAGATCTCTTCCAAGCCCAAACAACTCAAACTAAGTCAAATGAGTGTGTTTCCACCTAACCCTCTCAAGTCAGATCTCTTGCAAAGTGTAAACAACTCAAACTAAGTCAAATAAGTGTGTTTCCACCTAACCCTCTCAAGTCAGATCTTTTGCAACTCTAAACAACTCAAACTAAGTCAAATAAGTGTGTTTCCACTTAACCCTCTCAAGTCAGATGTTTTGCAACTCTAAACACCTCAAACTAAGTCAAATGAGTGTGTTTCCATCTAACCCTCTCAAGTCAGATGTTTTGCAACTCTAAACAACTCAAACTAAGTCAAATGAGTGTGTTTCTATCTAACCCTCTCAAGTCAGATGTTTTGCAACTCTAAATGACTCAAACTAAGTCAAATGAGTGTGTTTCCACCTAACCCTCTCAAGTCAGATCTCTTGCAAGTGTAAACGACTCAAACTAACTCTAATAAGTGTGTTTCCACGTAACCCTCTCAAGTCAGATGTTTTGCAACTCTAGACAACTCAAACTAAGTCAAATGAGTGGTTTTCTACCTAACTCTCTCAAGTCAGATCTTTTGCAAGTCAAAACAACTCAAACTAACTCAAATGAGTGTTTCTTTCACTCAAGCCTCTCAAATCAGATCTCTTGCAAGTCTAAACACCTCAAACTCTCACAAAGGAGTTTCTTTTCACTCAAGCCTCTCAATTCAGTTCTCTTGCAAGTCTTAACACCTCAAACTCTCACAAAGGAGTTTCTTGCCACTTAAGGCTCTCAAATCAGATCTCTTGTAAGTCTAAATATCTCAAACTCTCACAAAGGAGTTTCTTTTCACTCAAGCCTCTCAAAGAGCTCAATCTAAGTTCTTTGGCACTCAAGATACCTCCAATCACTCAAGCATTGATAGGATCTCTCAAGTCAGCACCTTTTGTACTCTACAAAGGTGATATGTCACTCAACACCTTCAAAGAACTAGATCTAAGCTTTTTGACCTCAAATCCACTCAAAGATGAATGGAATGTCTCAAAACAAATCCGATCCACACTCAAGCATTCAAAAGCAATGCACTCATACCAAATGAGTGATCCGAGGTGCAAACACCTCACCAAGGCCCTCCACGCTGGTCCGTTGCTCCAAGAATGCTTGTAGGTGCTCCAAAAGGTCCTCCAAAGCTCCACCACACCACCAAGAGCTCCAAACACCTCCAAAGCACCTCCAATCGAATTCGGCCTCCTCCAAGCTCCTCCTAAGTCGATCTCCTTCCTCCAAAACGTCGTGGGCCCATAACCTATTGGAACATGTGACTCAAAGGTAGAGGACCAGCGTAGAAAGGTAGCACACAATGCACAATGGTTGCATACAATGGAGAGAGTGATTTGCTCCTCCCCTTATGCCTTTATTTATATGAAGAGATTAGGGCTAGCCGCCAACCTAACCCTAGCCGCCGCCAACCTAACCCTAACCCTAGCCGCCACCAATGCGACCTAACCCTAATGCCGCCAATGCAACCTAACCTTAACTTCCAATAGCGGTCAAAAGGATCATGCGTTACTTGAAAGGCACGTCGGACATGAAGTTGCACCTTGGAGGCAAAGGTATCGCCATGAAAGGATATTGCGATGCGGATTGGGGTGGAGATGCGGATGGAAGGCGCTCCACCACGGGATACGTGTTCTTTGTGGGAGACGGCGCCGTTTCGTGGAATAGCAAGCGTCAACCCACGGTGGCTCTATCCACTACGGAGGCGGAATACATGGCGGCGAGCCAATCCGCCAAGGAGGCCGTTTGGCTTAGACAACTCATGGCGGATGTGGGGTGCGTGCAAGAGGAGGCCACCACAATCATGTGCGACAATCAAGGGTGCATCGCTCTTGCAAAGAACCCGAAGCACCACTCTCGCACGAAGCACATCGATGTGCAACACCATTTCATTCGCGAGAAGATGCAAAACGAGGTGATCGACTTGAAGTATTGTCCCACGGAGCACATGGTTGCTGATGTGCTTACAAAGGCACTTGCAAGAGACCGGCATCAAATGATGAGCAAGGCGATGCGGTTGGACGTCCAATGACACCTCGCAAAGTGGGAGTGTAGAAGTACTAGGAAAGTACTAGGAAAGTACTAGGACTTATATACGGTAAGCAAGTAGAGTTTATGTACACTAAGCAAAGAAGACTTATGTACACTAAGCAAAGATGACTTATGTACGCTAAGCAAGGAGGCTTATGTACGCTAAGCAAAGATGACTTATGTACGCTAAGCAAGGAGGCTTATGTACGCTAAGCAAGGAGGCTTATGTACGCTAAGCAAATAGGACATATGTACGGTAAGCAACTAGGAGTAGTTGCTTGGAAAACGTTAGAGTAGTTGCTTGGTGTCTTTGTCTAATGAATGCACTCAAGTGCTAATGTATTCAAGGATAAATAAGAAGCATGAGAAGATAGTGCTCTCTCTCATATTGCAAGTATTACTAAACTCCGTTGTGTACATTATTGTGTATTCTCTTCTTCTCTCCTCATTCTTCAATATTTGGTGGAGTGTTGAAGCTTTCGAAGACCTTTGGAGCGCCTTTGTGCATTTTTGTGGAGTGGACCAGCGTGGAAGACCTTTGAGGAGTGTTGGGACTTTTGGAAACTCGTAGGGTACATGTCCATTCCATTTTGAATGCATTCACGCACATCAGATCCGTTTTGAGTGGTTTAAGGAATTTGAGTGCCAAAGGGTTTATAATGGCTCTTTGAGGTGTTTTGAAGTCATATTGCATCTAACCGCATCATTTAGGTGCTGACTTGAGTGTTTCCTACCTTCCAAGAGTGTTGTGAGGTCATTCAAGTGCCAAAGGGCTTAGTTTTGTCCTTTGAAGTGTTTTGAAGTCATATTGCATCTAACCGCATCATTTAGGTGCTGACTTGAGTTTTTCCTACCTTCCAAGAGTGTTGTGAGGTCATTCAAGTGCCAAAGGGCTTAGTTTTGTCCTTTGAGGTGTTTTAGACTCATATTGCATCTAACCGGATCATTTAGGTGCTGACTTGAGTGTTTCCTACCTTCCAAGAGTGTTGTGAGGTCATTCAAGTGCCAAAGGGCTTAGTTTTGTCCTTTGAGGTGTTTTGAAGTCATATTGCATCTAACCGCATCATTTAGGTGCTGACTTGAGTGTTTCCTACCTTCTAAGAGTTGTGTGAGGAAATTTGAGTGCCAAAGGGCTTAGAATGGCTCTTTGAAGTGTTTTGAAGTCATATTGCATCTAACCGCATCATTTAGGTGTTGACTTGAGTGTTTCCAACCTTCTAAGAGTTGTGTGAGGACATTTGAGTGGCAAAGTGCTTAGAAAGGCTCTTTGAGGTATTTTGAAGTCATATTGCACCTATTGGGAGGTATAAGGTGCTGACTTGAGAGATTTGTACATTGAGTGAGTGGGAGCTTCCATTCGAGTCTTCATCATGGCTTCTAGTGACGGCGAGGGACTTATAAAGGTTGACAAGTTCGGTGGCGACAACTTCAACCTTTACAAGTTCAAATTGGAGATGGTATTGGCCACCAAAGACCTTTGGGAGATCGTTGAAGGTTCGGAGGCGCCACCACCATCCACCGCGAGCGACGAAGTCAAAAAGGCGTACGAGCGACGATGCAAGAAGGCGTTCGCCATCATTGCCACGAGCTTGGTGGACAAGGAGTTGGCGCACATCAAAGGATGCAAGGGACCCGCGGAAGCATGGACGACATTGTGCAACATCCACGAGACCAAAAGCTTGTCGAACATCTTGTTCATACGGCGCAAGTTTTTCACCATCAAGATGGACGAGGGCGACGACATGCTCGACCACATCAACAAGGTAAAATCTCTTGCCGATCAACTCACATGCTTGGAGGTACCCATGAAGGACGAGGACGTGGTCATGACCTTGCTCGATAGCCTACCACCCTCCTTCGACCATTTGATCACGGCATTGGAGACGCGCCCGATGAAGGAGCTCAAGTTGGATTTCATCACCGCTCGTCTCATGCACGAGGTGTCGAAGAGGAAGGAGAAGGAGCCTCAAGGAGACGATGCCGCCATGTTGTCACGCCACCCTCGAGCGTTCGACAACAACGAAAGGCGCGCCGACAACCCGCGGTGCTTCAATTGCGGTAAGTTGGGCCATATCGCTCGTAATTGTCGAAGCAAACGCAAGGTGAACGCGAACATGGCAAGGGCGAGTGATGATTTTGCATTTGTTGTGAGAGATGGAGCATCTAACACCCCCGCCACTAGATGGATCGTGGATTCGGGGGCCTCGCAACACATGACACCGCATAAGCATTTTTTTAACACTTATGAACCCATTTCGGGTCGCAAAGTGTTTATGGGTGACAATGGCATGGTGGAGGCCGTAGGCAAAGGCTCCATACTAGTGGAAACACGTGTGAAGGGCCGTGAGCGGAGCATTAGAATGCATGACGTGCTTCATGTGCCGAACTTGCATTCGAACTTGCTTTCGGTGAGCAAACTCATTTCGAGGGGTTTGAAGGTGCATTTCAACTCGTTGGGATGTGTGGTGAGGGCAAACAACGGCGAGATGTTGGCCGTGGCTTCATTGGAGTCCAATTTGTACCAATTGGACACGAACGTGATGAATGGGGCCGAAACGAGTTCTTTGGCGCATTCCGATGGAAACTCGCATTCATTAGAGCTTTGGCACAAGAGGTTGGGGCATCTCAATGCGAATAGCATGAAAATGCTCCAAAGCATGGTGAGCGGGATGGACGCGGTACAAGGCGACGTTCATTCGTTGGCATGCGAAGGATGTGTCGAGGGCAAACAAGCGAGGCGGCCATTCCCGACGGACGGAGCAACCCGCGCCACGAAGGTCTTGGAGCTCGTGCATTCCGACGTATGCGGGCCGATGAAAACGACGTCCATCGGAGGCGCGAGGTATTTTCTCACCTTCATTGACGATTTCTCACGCAAGATTTGGGTATATGTGCTCAAGGCCAAAAGCGAGGTGTTGGCAAGGTTCAAAGAATGGAAAACCTTGGTGGAAAGGCAATCCGAGCACGTAGTGAAGGTTCTTAGGTCGGACAACGGTGGGGAATTCGTTTCGAAGGCATTCGACGAATTCTTGTCCAAACATGGCATTGCACGGCAAACCTCGTCACCTTACACGCCGCAACAAAACGGCGTGGCGGAGCGGGCCAATCGGACCATCGTGGAGATGGCGCGGTCCATGATTCATGCCCAACGCCTCGGCCACGAATTTTGGGCGGAGGCGGTGTGCAATGCGGTGTACGTGCGTAACCGGTGTCCAACGAAGGCCGTCGAAGGAAGGACGCCCGAAGAAGCGTGGAGCGGGAGGATGCCGCACGTCTCCCACATGCGCGTGTTCGGTTGTGTGGCTTATGCAAAGGCGCCGGATCAAAGGCGAACGAAGTTGGACGCGAAGGGCGTCAAGTGTTTGTTTCTCGGTTATTGCGAAGGCACGAAAGCGTATCGGCTCATTTGCTTGGAGACGAAGAAAATCATCAAGAGTCCGGACGTGGTCTTCTTCGAAGACAAAACGCATTTGGAGGATTGTCCAAGTGGGAGAATTGGCGAGGCACCCGCGGTGAAGGTGGACGTATCCCCCAAATCGGACGTGGAGGAGTTGGAGGGGGATGGCAACGTTTCGGAGCCCGACGAGGAGCCCGGCATCGAGGACGAAGCGGAGGCCGACGTACCGGCCACGAAAACCATTCGTAGCGGGGAGGCATCGAAACTTGACCACGGTAAGAAAACCGCAACCGAACCACCTCCAACCCCGCAATATGACAATGAAACCATGGGCAATTCTAGGTATCCGGATAGGCCACGCAAACCTCTTGGGGAATGGTGGAAGAACCACATTCCGCAACCCCAAGACAATGAGCATGCAAACATGGCCATCGTAGGGGAACCTAGAAACTTGAGAGAGGCCATGGAATCGAGTGATGCGAGCGAGTGGGAGTTGGCTATGCAAGAGGAGTACGAATCTCTTATAGCCAACGCCACGTGGGAGTTAACTCCATTGCCCAAGGGCCGCAAGGCCGTGAAGTGCAAGTGGGTGTTTCGCACGAAGAAGGATGCCAACGGCGTGGTTGTTCGTTTCAAAGCAAGGTTAGTGGCCAAGGGGTGCTCGCAAGTGGAAGGTGTGGATTTTGGCGAAACATTTGCACCCGTAGCCAAATTCAACACCATTAGGGTCATACTCGCACTCGGGGCGGCCATGGACTTGGAGATGCATCAAATGGACGTCAAGACCGCGTTCTTGAACGGCGAATTGGATGTAGAAATCTACATGGAGCAACCGGAGGGGTTCGAACAACAAGGCCGAGAGCACCTCGTATGCAAGTTGAAGAAATCGCTCTACGGGTTGAAGCAATCCGGACGAGCGTGGTACGAATGCATTCACGTATTCTTTGTGAATAAAGGCTTTACGAGGAGCCATGCGGATCACTCGTTGTACGTTCTACAAACTTGCCACTACATTGTGATTGTAATCATATATGTAGACGACCTCATCATATTGGCAAGCAATGTGGACATGATCAAGGAGTTGAAGTCTAGTCTCGAGCACGAATTCGAGATGAGCGACCTCGGCGAGTTGCATTTCTTTCTCGGAGTTCATTTCGAGAGGGATAGGAGGTCCCGCACCATTACCTTGCATCAACGGAGCTACATCGAAACAATTTTGGAACGATTCGGCATGGGTGATTGTAAACCCATCGGAACCCCGCTCGATACTAAGACCTCGTTGCCGAAGCTTTCGGAGGAGGAGTACGAAGAGTTTTCGGAGGAGATGAAGGAAATTCCGTACCAAGAAGCGGTGGGGTCGTTGATGTACGCGATGGTGGCCACAAGACCGGACCTCGCATTTGCGGTAAGCGTGGTAAGTCGATTCATGTCCAAACCGGGTCCGATGCATTGGATGGCCATCAAGAGGATCATGCGGTACTTGAAGGGCACCGTAGATATGAGGTTGCGCATTGGAGGAAAACATATGGAGGTCAAAGGTTATTCGGATGCGGATTGGGCCGGAGATGTGGAGAATCGTAGGTCCACATCCGGATATGTTTTCTTCGTTGGAGAGGGGGCCGTGTCGTGGAATAGCAAGCGGCAACAAACGGTGGCACAATCCACGATGGAGGCGGAGTATATGGCCATGAGCCGATGCACAAGGGAAGCCATTTGGCTTAGGCAACTAATGGAGGATGTGCAAGAGGAGGCGACCACCATCATGTGCGATAATCAAGGTTCTATGGCTTTAGCTAAGAATCCCACAAAGCATGATAGGTCTAAACATATTGATGTGCAACATCATTTTATTAGAGGAAAAATTGAAAACAAAGTTATAGAGTTGGAATATTGTCCAACGCAATATATGGTAGCGGATGTTTTAACAAAGGCTTTAGCTAGAGATAGGCATGAGACATTGAGTGATTCAATGGGCTTAGAATATAATGTCACCTCACAAAGTGGGAGTATTGGAAGTTAAGGTTAGGTTGCTTAGGTGGCATTAGGGTTAGGTCGCATTGGTGGCGGCTAGGGTTAGGGTTAGGGTGGCGGCTAGGGTGGCGGCTAGCCCTAAACTCTTCATATAAATAAAGGCATAAGGGGAGGAGCTAATTACTCTCTCCATTGTATGCAATCCTTGTGTATTGTGTTGTAGCTCACTACGCTGGTCTCTTTGCTTTCTTCTCTCATTTGCCAATAGACCTCACAACACTCTTGGAAGGTAGGAAAAACTCAAGTCAGCACCTAAATGATGCGGTTAGATGCAATATGACTTCAAAACACTTCAAAGGACAAAACTAAGCCCTTTGGCACTTGAATGACCTCACAACACTCTTGGAAGGTAGGAAACACTCAAGTCAGCACCTAAATGATGCGGTTAGATGCGATATGACTTCAAAACACCTCAAAGGACAAAACTATTGGAAGTTAAGGTTAGGTTGCTTAGGTGGCATTAGGGTTAGGTCGCATTGGTGGCGGCTAGGGTTAGGGTTAGGGTGGCGGCTAGGGTGGCGGCTAGGGTGGCGGCTAGCCCTAAACTCTTCATATAAATAAAGGCATAAGGGGAGGAGCTTATCACTCTCTCCATTGTATGCAATCCTTGTGTATTGTGTTGTAGCTCACTACGCTGGTCTCTTTGCTTTCTTCTCTCATTTGCCAAAATAAATGATGCGGTTAGATGCAATATGACTTTAAAACACCTCAAAGAGCCATTCTAAGCCCTTTGGCACTCAAATGTCTTCACACAACTCTTAGAAGGTAGGCAACACTCAAGTCAGCACCTAAATAATGCGGTTAGATGCAATATGACTCCAAAACACCTCAAAGGGCAAATGTAAGCCCTTTGGCACTCAAATGTCCTCACACAACTCTTAGAAGGTAGGAAACACTCAAGTCAGCACCTAAATGATGCGGTTAGATCCAATATGTCTTCAAAACACCTCAAAAGGCCAATCTAAGCCCTTTGGCACTTGAATGATCTCACAACACTCTTAAAAGGTAGGAAACACTCAAGTCAGCACCTAAATGATCCGGTTAGATGCAATATCACTCCAAAACACTCAAGAGAACATATCTTAGCCTCTTGGCACTCAAATGTGCTTAACCCACTCAAAAACGTATCTGATGTGCGTGAATGCATTCAAAATGGAATGGACATATACCCTACGAGTTCCCAAAAATTCCAACACTCCTCGAAGGTCCTCCACGCTGGTCCACTCCACCGAGAATGCTCCAAGGCGCTACAAAGGTCTTCCAAAGTTTCAACACTCAACCAAAAGTTCCAAGCACCTCCAAATCGCCTCCGATTAGATCCGGCCCTCTCCTAGCTCCTCATAAGCTGATGTCTCTCCTCTAAAGCAACGTGGGCCCATAACCTATTGGCAAATGAGAGAAGAAAGCAAAGAGACCAGCGTAGCAAGGTACAACACAATACACAAAGATTGCATACAATGGAGAGAGTGATTACCTCCTCCCCTTGTGTCTTTATTTATATGTAGAGATTAGGGCTAGCCGCCAACCTAACCCTAACCCTAACCCTAACCTTAGCCGCCACCAATGCGACCTAACCCTAATGCCGCCAATACAACCTAACCTTTAACTTCCAATACAAGGTAACCTAACCCTAATGCCGCCGATGCAACTTAACCCTAACTTCCAATAATATCTCCCACATGCGCGTGTTCGGTTGTGTGGCGTACGCGAAGGTGCCGGATCAAAGACGAACCAAGTTGGATGCGAAAAGAGAATACAACAACAATGTACACAACGGGGCTTGGTAATACTTGCAATATGAGAGAAAGGACTTTCTTCTCATGCTTCTTATTTATCCTTGAATACATGAGTACTTGAGTGCATTCATTAGACAAAGACACCAAGCAACTACTCTTACGCTTTCCAAGCAACTACTCCTAGTTGCTTACCGTACATAAGTCCTATTTGCTTACCGTACATAAGTCTTCCTTGCTTAGCGTACATAAGTCCTCCTTGCTTAGCGTACATAAACTCTACTTGCTTACCGTACATAAGTCCTAGTACTTTCCTAGTACTTCTACAACCTCTCGTCCCACCTCTACATTGGTTTGGGAAGTATGCACGGACAGTAAGCAACATGTGGCAAATACCAATTGAATAGCATTACAAGTCTTTGATTACTCGCAAAGTGGGAGTGTGGAAGGTGGAACATTATATTGCTCGTAATCATAGAAATATAATACTAGAAAGAATAAGGTTGTAAGAAGCCTACAGAGTTGGTCCGTAGTGGGAAAAAAATTATCCCATATTGTTTGTATGAACCAAGTTGAAAATGAACAATAAAAGGCAAAGCAAAAGATGGAGGAGACCGTCTCACTCCAAGCATTGTTCATATGCCTTTGTGTAGATGTATATGCTTGTGCAATCTAATTTCTAGTCCTATTGACTTCCAATAGAAATAATATGCATCATGGATGTTAATAAATTCTAGTTTATTTGACATTGGAATTGGCTTTTAAAAACCCTGAAATTGTTTAGTCCAAGTCATTTGAATTGAATCGGAAACAAACCTATAGGGGGTTGTAAAACCATTTTTTGGCCATAGCCTAGCTGAATTGGGTAATTTTTCAAGTTTTGACGTCTTTCATCCGGTAATTGGCGGTTGGAAACCATCCAGAGCAAGAAGTCGAGGCAACTGCCATTATGAAGTGGTTACAGAGTCTAACCGACTCTTCTTTTCCTCGACACCATAAGGAGGAAGCAAGAAACGACTTAAGCAGGCTATTTTTCATGTTGCAAATATCTTACATAGTCTCAAGTAGTTTAGCAATAGACGTAGAAAGATTGAAACTCAGTGATTGAGTTCGGCCATAGGCAAGACCCAAATGAGATGCTTGAGGTTGTAGTGGTAGGAGATAGAGCCGTAGAAATCGGACTCTACAACTTGGGAGTTACAATGTATTAACAAGAAATTATCGGCAAAGAATTGATGTGTAATTGTCTGTCGTGAGAGTGGAAAGGAAATTTGAAGTGCATTATCTTGACTATATGTGATTAATGTTTGAATGTGATTTAAGCAAATAGTTTGATACAATATAAGTTGAGTTGGGCTAGTAAGCTGGTGAGGAGTCCACGTTGGAATGAATCAAGATTGATTGAATTGGAGTGGATAGAGATGAAATCAAGAGGGCAATTGGCCAAGTCATGCTCGTCAACAAAGAAATCTAAAGAGGCTGAGTGACCAGCATGTGTCTGAGAGTTGTGTTGAGAGTGTGAGGCGATCATCTAGGGGTAAGCCAAGAAGTGGCGAAGCAATTAGTCCAAAAAAGGACTTGACAAATGACATTAGCCTGTCGGAAAGAAGGCAAGTGATGAGAGGGCTTAGTGAGCAATAAGATTAGACTTAAACAATTAGTCGAGAGCATTGAATGCAAGCAATTAGCCAAGTAAAGAGAGATGAGGGCCATAGTCTCGAGAGAGGGTTGAGAAAACCCTGAGTGATGACCAATAGCCATCCGAGAGGGCGATAGCCTTACAGAGAGAGGAAGACATAGAGATACTGAGAGGCCATAGACAAGGCAAGTGCCGACACCCCACTGGCTATTAGCCGAGAGCATAGAGAGACTCACAGAAAGAGAGACTCAGAGAGAGAGAGAATTAGGCTAATCACTTGTGTGCATGATATGGAAGGAATAGGTACAAGCCATAGGCTGCCGAAACATTACCTTCCACAGAAAGACGAATTACCATATTGGAGTAAGAGTTTATCATCTACATGTATTTATTAGTTTAAAGCATACTAAAGCCTTAAGTAAAGGATATAGCCTAGTTGTTGATGTATTGATTTCATATTAACAAGTGGATGACTGTTTGAGATAAGTCACCAAATGATTGAAGATGAAGGTGATGACTTCGGTGATGTGGAGACATACATGATGATTGTAAGTTGTTAACAAGAAGTTAATTAAAGAACGTTGCAAGTTTTGTTCATGGCATTTTCAAGACTATGCGGTTACAAAAAGACATTACCCTAGACTTTGTCCTGACAAATTGCCATTGACAACTCGCCAAGCTATTGAGCTCACGATTGAAATAGGTCAAGACATATAGTGATAGAAAATTCTTTGAAGATAGGACGGAATCACTCACAACTGAGGAAGCACAATGAACCATAAGAATGGAGAATAAGTATAATAAAGAACGAATGAAAAAAGAAAGGCTTTAGATTGTTATTGTAATCCTTAAACCAATGTGACGTTAACCCTTATAAACACTATCTCAATCTTCCTGAAGACTTAGTTCCTTGGGTTGTTGTTTTAAGTAATAGCAAAAAACTAACTACAGGGGTGAAGTTTTGATGTTGACAGATGAAAGGTACACTTGCATGCAATAATTTACTTTCTTTATTAGACACAAGATGAAAATGATTTATATTGGATTGAAAAGTTGCATAAAAAATTATCCTACTTATGTGAAAGAAAAATAAAATAGAAAATATGACATCAATGATAAAAACTTCAAGAAATGTGTATGTATATATGAAATGTAATAGTTTGAGGGTCAATGACATTTTTTATTATTACTTGAAAACCACTCATAACTTGTCAACACTTGATAATGTCATCAAGAATAATTATCTTCACGTCCTATCCCGAGTCTACAAATGCTTCAAATAAAACATTTGAGGTTGCTAGAATGCAAACAATGTGGGTGCTCTACCCATGGTTTATGCTAAAAAGAAAAGAAACAAACCCTACCATCGCATAAATAAACATCAACCATTTCAGTCGAGTGATTATACTACTTTTGTTGTGTTTTGTGCATGCTATGAAAACATTATGTAGCTTGGTTCAAAATGACTTTGAAGCATACATATTATGTAGAGGCCAACTATTGTCATCAAAATTGGGCAACATCAATGGTTTAAGGTCCTCATATGGATGATTGTCTATTGCAGGGTTGAAGTTGACATCAAAAAAACAAAATGGATATTTGAAACTTATTTTTTACCCATTAATTTTTTGGTTTTGCTAACCGATGTCCACATGCAACACAATCACTCATCCAAAATGAGATAGATGTCATCCTTCCAAATATATATATATATATATATGTATATATAAATAAGGCCACTAAATCAATTCACACTTTTGTATTGTCTTTGAAAAAATAAGTAAATACACACAAATCTCAAATTTGGAAGGTGCTAGATAACAAACCTACAATTGCATGCTCCAACAACTAGTGTGTCTCGGTGAACATTGAGTTGCCAAAACATATATTCATGTTTGAATTTATTTGTATTGAGCCTCCCACCAACCAAATTGATCACGAAAGTTGGGCTTTCCAACCTCCTTCGATTTTATCACCACCATGTTATGTTGAGTCTCTATTGTGACCTCCATGCCTCAAAGGTTTGAGTTGATCCATAATTAGGAGTTAACTTGAGTGAAACCCAATCTCCGGCTTCATCATGGTTGTTATGAACTATCGCAAACCACATTTGAGCTCATGGGCGGTGAGCTAGCAATATTGCAATACAAATATGAGCTCTCAAAATCTTCGAGGCAAATGTTTCAATTGAAATGCGGGTTTTTCTCAAATGTCGTCGTTGCAACAACTTGAACTCAAATCGTTGATGTTGAAATGTAAATATTAATACATACTAGCCCAGCTCAAGAAAACAATAAACACCTATACTCACTGACCATACAACCCTTAGTGATCCAACCCATATGCCATAATCATATAACATGTAACATGGCATATGGCTAAATGGGTAGACCATCCACTATTGAAATGGACATCAACCAAATTAATAACTTATCCCAAGGACTATTTAATTTTTACTATCTCCATTCATGAAAAACTTTATAAGTCTTTGGATAAGACATGTCTTACTAACCCCATTGTATTCCTAAAAAACAAGGTTACTAAGGTTGCCGCACATGATGTTGTGTCCACTTTGTTTTCCATCTCTTCTGAAATGCAGTGAGGTTACCTATTATTTTATTTACAAGTTAGTCCGAATAATAAAGTTATCCTTAAAGTCTCAGGATGCCGGGTGAAAGTCAGGTTGGAGTCCCGAGTTGAGAGATATATTCTATATTTATAGGGTTTGTTTTCTTGTGTCAGTAGACTAAAAATAATGACAGGGTCAATCTTTCTGAACCTTGAGTTGGAACCCTCGGGAGCTTTTGATCCTGACTCCTTTGTTTCTAGAGGCACCCTACCCCCTTCTGCTTTCCACTTGCATCCTCATTTCCTTCTTGAGCCAAATGTAGGCAGGCAGCCGCGCTGGCAGGCTGCACCGGGCTAATTAAAGCTCCGGAAAAATGGGGCAGGCAAGCTCCTTAAGTTTACGTTAATCCACCTAAACTCAAGGTACATGTCTAAAGTCAGGTCTCCCAAGGCTGAGATTTTAAGGATAACTTTAATAAGTCAGAGCCGCGTCGTTGATGTTTTTATGAGAAAGGAGAGCAGAGAGGGATGGACGGGAACGGGGAACGGGGAACGGGGAACGCCAGGGGGGAGGGGTTAGGGTTGGCGTAGGGTTAGAGGGGGCGCCCGCAAGCGCCAGCGTTCTCTTTCGATTAGCGCTCGCAGCAGCAGTGCAGGAGGAAGAGGAGCAGCAGCAGCAGAGCCACCGTCCCTCCGTCGCCATGGGACGAGTCATCAGGGCCCAGCGTAAGGGAGCGGGCTCCATCTTTCGCTCCCACACGCATCGCAGGAAGGGCCCTGCTCAATTCCGCTCGCTCGACTTCGCGGAGCGCAATGGTTATATCAAGGGTGTGGTGTCGGAGGTGGTCCATGACTCCGGCCGAGGTGCTCCCCTCTGCAAGGTCACCTTCCGCCACCCTTTCCGCTTTAAACGCCAGAAGGAGAGGTTCATTGCCGCTGAGGGCATGTACTCCGGCCAGTTCGTCTACTGCGGAAAGAAGGCCACACTGTCCATCGGCAACGTGTTGCCTCTGAGGTCCGTACCCGAGGGAGCTGTGGTCTGTAATGTGGAACACCGCATGGGAGATCGTGGCGCGTTCGCCAGAGCTTCTGGGGATTACGCTATCGTCGTCTCCCACAACGTCGACAGTGGCACCACCCGGTACGTGCTCCTTTCTGCGCCCTGCCGTTCTTTGATGAGAGTATTTTAGGGTTTCTATGTTTTCGGCTTTTCGTCTTGGTGAAGCAGGGTGAATTCATTTAGCGATTGTTTTTGAGGATACTGCAGTATTAAGTTGCCGTCTGGAGCAAAGAAGATTGTTCCCAGCGGATGCCGTGCTATGGTTGGGCAAGTTGCCGGAGGAGGCAGGACTGAGAAGCCCATGTTGAAGGCCGGAAACGCATACCACAAGTACAAGGTGAAGAGAAACAGCTGGCCTAAGGTGCGTGGTGTGGCAATGAACCCTGTTGAGCATCCTCACGGAGGAGGAAACCATCAACATATTGGTCACGCCAGTACAGTGCGTCGTGATGCTCCTCCTGGGCAAAAGGTTGGTCTTATTGCTGCCAGACGTACAGGTCGCCTACGTGGTCAAGCCGCCACTGCCGCTGCTAAGACAGACAAGACCTCATAGAGTTCTTGTCCTAACTCGGCAATTAGGGGAAATGTACAAGGTGATACATATGAGGTGTATCGCTCATGAGCTTTTTGATAATGAAAATTCATTCAAACCAATGCGGATGTTGTCAATCTGCATGTGCAGCTTAATGCTGTAAGTTATGTCTCTAGGTGTGATTGAAAACAGATTGTGGGACTCACTTCGATACTGCTTCTGTGGATCCCAATTTGTCCGAGGGTAGCCAAAAGTGCTAGATTAGGTTTCCGGGGATCAGGTTTGAGACAATTCCAAGCCACTTACCCTTAGTCCATCTTTCTCTTACTATTCAAGCAATCAACACAGTGGCGAGGGGAACAGGGAGTGTCCTGATCCTTGGTCAGTTACATAAACCATACTCTCCAATGTTTGTTAATCCTGTGACAGCTGCCATCCAAGTTTTGGTTTGACTTTGATGCTTTCAGTCATGTTGAGTTTGTAATCCTGTTTATAAAACATGTAGATTTAAATTTAAAACATAGTTCATCTCGGGGTTTAGGAATTTGCAGCAATCTCCTGAAGTCGTCTATCGACATAACAACTTAAATCTCTTCATGAATACAATACTGATTAAAATAAAATCTTTTCGTGAAGATTCTGGCAAATGCGTTCATACCCGTTTATGACTGGAGAGCAGATGCGCACACTCAAGTTACATGCTGAGAATTGAATTTAGCGACTTGATGCTTTTATAAGATTCATGTCTGCACTTATCCACTAGAAGTGTGTACATGTTGTTGTTGTATCAGCTATGAAGTAACTGCCCTGCTGGTACTAATGTTTGTAGTCTTGACTTCTGGTTACTAGCACTGGGTCGAAAATTTTGCTCCGCAATGGAGCATGAAGTGTTCGCTGAATTGTTGCACCCCTGTCATGTGACACCTTCGGGAAGCTCAGAAGATGATGGTCGCAATCAAAAAAACATTATTGTGAGATGAATTAGCATACACTGATACTTTTCACATTAGTGTGAGATGAATTAGCATACACTGATACTTTTCACATTAGTGTGAGATGAATTAGCATACACTGATACTTTTCACATTAGTGTGAGATGAATTAGCATACACTGATACTTTTCACATTAGTGTGAGATGAATTAGCATACATGGCCGTACCTACTTTCCTATCCAATTTCGGAGCTTGTATGAATTTCATGTTTGTTGTCATAGTGAAGATTTTCTTTCCCATGGTTTACAACCTATTCACATAACATTTCTGCCCACAACCAGTAGTGCAAACAATTGTGGTGAACTTGGGGCAAACGTGCAAACCCTAAGCAAGATGCATGTCCATGTTCAACAACATATGCTCTAAAGTTTCTATGATGCATGATGCAGGTGACATGCCATACTAATCTTTTGGTTCAATATAGTCATCCATAAAGTCTCTCAAAGGAGGACGAAACTAGAAGTATAGTCCCTCTATGAGAGACTTTTCTATTAAGAGCTCGTTAGCTCGTCTTGTGTCAGAGCCTGATTTTGAAATTTGGGTGAAATTTTTTTGGACCTCTTTAAATCTGAAAAAATGAGAGGATCTTAGGATCCAGAATAAGGTTATTCCATGGAACCTGAACGCAAAATCCTAGATCAGCCTATACAAGGGTAGCTATAAACACTAATTTTTAACAGCTAGACATCACTCTTGTAGCATGTTAGCCCTAAGAAAACTTGGGTGACTTTACGGATACACTCCCAAGCTCATTTAACAGCCAACTCACTCAGGGTTTGATTTGGAGGATTACAGATAACTCTGATGTTTAACATATCTTGGAACAAGGGGTGTTCCAGCCTTTACCGACTAAATTACCTCTAGAACTAGAGATGTCACATGCTGTCCTTTTGGAAGAGGTTAGTAAAAGTGACTTTCCAACCAATCCAATGGCAACAACCTTTGGAAATTGAAAGGGCAAGAGGCAAATAGAAGATTACTTATTTGAATATATGAGAAGTGTTCAGGCACATTAATGGGGGCCAACACTATGGACAAATTTACTTGTCCAATAGTGGGATTGGTCCTTGGGGGGGGCGGAAGTGTTGTGACTTTGCAGAGTTTGTGTCCATGTTAGCATGGGTCCAAGGTGTCCAGATTGTCATTGCAGAGATCTACGGTGGGACTGGGAGTTTTTAGCACCAACACTATGAATTGTTAAGGAAGGTGGCACTGCAGTTTGGACTCGTTTGGGGATAACAAAATCTTGGGGAGGCTGGAGTATTAATGGAGAAACAGTTCGGAGTCGTGTGCTTTGAAGCTTACTGGGATAGGCTACTTCATAGCCTCATATTTTTTGCATTCAAGTTTTGTCAGAGGATTGAATGGATGCAAAATGGTGTGAGGGAGAGAGAGAGGGATGCAAAGAAAGGAGTTTTGTGAGTTTCTTTTGTGGGTTTTGAAAAAGTTAGGACCTTCAGTAAGAGATTTGTATGCTTTCTGTTTTCGGTAAACTTAGACGAGACTCCGAGGTATCTCTTTTTGCAACAGCAATCAAAACAAAACAAACTGCATCAAAAAGACCAGCTTTCTTCAATTCTCTCTATAACCAGCTAACCACTCGCACCGCTCTCCTACAGTGTTGTAACAACTCTACTCTAAGTCTGGGCCTCGATGCTCTATCTGTCCAGTACCAGAGGCAGGTACAAAGTGGTTGTAGATTTGGGGTACTTCAATGGTTTAGTAAGTTGTAGGTGCATGTGGGAATGTAATCTGATTGTGTGGGAGGTTTTTTATGGGTGTTCAGTGATGCTTCAGACGGCTTTTTAGCCTTTTCTGATTATTTATAATAATAAAAGTTGGTTTCCTATGCTACAGTGGCCATGTCATTTTTAGGCGTTTTCTTTTTTTCTTCTTTCCATCAGGAACCCCTGCTAATTAATTTAACTGCCAATACATAATAAAATATTGAAGAGTGTGAAGCCCATATATTGTTCAACCCCAGTCACTGTTCAAGATATTTACATTCAAGGCTTGAAGAGCTTTCAGTCTCCCAACTTCATGCAAATCTAGTTGCAGATATTGGTAAGAAACTGCAATCAGTCTTGTGAAAAAGGTGAAGGTCACAAAAGGACATATCATTCACACCACGTTCAGGAAGGTCAACTAATAAGAAATATCTCAACCTTTACTTAAATGCAAGCCAGATCCAGGAGAAAAACCAAAAATATACTGTAATTGCAAAACTCTAGCTTTTTGTCTTATGTATGTTCAAATTACAAGCATGTTACATTTCATAATGATATTGAAGAAGGGCGCAAACAACAGGAGCGGATACCAGTAGAAACACCAATTCTTTCACGTGTTGTATGTAATCAGTAACCCTGAATACAGTGCAAACAAGAATATTTTGTGATTCCTACATTACAACTCAAGAACGATTGCAAGATGTCTTTGTGTATATGCAAAGCAGAAACATTCTTTAGCAATTAGACTATACGTCAGAATCATCCAAGCATTTGAAGTTGGATTGCATTTCACAATTCTAGAGATATTTACAAATTGAGTTGTTCTGCTATTGGAAGGTAGGCAAAAGGTCTCATGCCACCAAAATCAAAGGTGCAGCTTCAAGGACTGAAGAGGACTCATCAGGTTCCTGTATGCACGACACTATGTCAGACTCCAGAGTCTTAGGTTCCAAGTCAATAAACTCATTTGATTTGCTAGCCAAGTGAGCAATGCTGACACGGCCAAGCCGCTTGATATAATCAGCCACCGCCTTCATCTCCTCTGGAGAGATGTATATAAACTTTCCTCTGTCATCCATTACCCCTGAGATTCTCCCTGTATGATGAAAAAATAATAATAAGAATCATGTAGCTAGAGATATGGAGAACTTAAACACTCATCCTAAGTCCAGAAATATGGAAGTTAAAAGCCTTTGATATATAAGAGATTTAAAGCTCACCCATTTGCTCCAGTGCCAATACCCGATTGATGCATTCCTGTAACACTCCGCCAAACCCCCAAGTAAGAGAAAAGACCAATTCCTATGTCTACAACAATCAAGTTATTCTCAACAGCTTCACAAGAAAACCCCACATAGCTGCCATGCTAGGACCTACGTCTACCATACTTATGATTATGGAGATACATCTTCAACAACCAGCAACATAGCCAAGATCCCGAGTAGCAGCTTCAAGGCCACTGTATATACTTGCCATGACTTAAGTCAACAAATACATAGCCCTAATAAGACCATACCAGTATGGATATCTCTAAATCAAAAAGTACTGAGATTTAAACAACACTAAGATACACTAACAGATGGATGACACTTTTCATTTTATCCAAGGACAAACTTGAGAAAACAGTATCAAGACTTTGAGAACTGCACTCACATATACACAATACATTTATCAGGTTAACAATCCACTCTGAAGCAGAAAGATAAATCCACACAGCTCTATGCAGACTTCCAGTCAGGAAGTAATGCTACCAAGAACTGGTAGGAAAATAAATAGAGAAGTTTGGAATAGGGTGCACACCTGTGTACGCAAATTGAACTCTGCTGCAAGATCCTCCAGTGCCACACACTTGTGCTTCTGTTAGGAAAGATATCAACTGTTAGAATAACAAAGTTCCATAACCTGCCTTCAGTAACCACAGGACATCCAACTTCTGCAGTCTTTTACTGAATATACATAAAATGCTTTCCACCCCAGTTCCCTCTGATTCATATAACAGACAAAATGTCAGTAGCCATTGTGATCACCTTTATGTATTCCACAAAGTCCAAGAGCAACCCCTGACTCTCTTCTTGAGCATCGTCTTCAACAGTCCCTTCTGTATCCACACTAAATGCTGTCTTCCACTTGTTGAACTCTTCATTGGCTGCTTCTTCCTCCTTCACTTTCTGCTCACGAGCTGCTTCCTCCTGTCAGATCCAAACAGAGATATTGTGACTTAGACTTCTCCTACCCTAGGGACACTTTGGATATTAAAAAGGACTTGTCTGATCCATGACCCCATGCATATCTACAAGAAACAAGACTGACAAGAAGAACAGTTAAAAACCTGCACTGCAAAAAGCTGCAGAAGATGCATTCCTAATGAAGTACAAAATCACAACATCGTACTGAGACAGAGACAAACCTTGAGGTGCTCTTCTGCTTCCTGTTCCTCATCTTTCTTCCTACGCAGCTCTGCCTGCCTGTCTTGTTTCTCCCTTTTTGCATCTCTTGCAGCTACTTCAGCCTGACAGAATAACCAATGAAAATGACTCATCACAATCACCAATGACTTCAAGAAACAGGAGCACACACGCACAAGGCTACAGTTAAAAGCAATCAAAAAACAATTGAGGCAAAAGCAGGCATGAACATGCTGACTCCATCAAAGTTGTCAAATCCATCCTTGCTCGTCTTGAACCAAAGTATTTTTGCCCCCTAGGCATATTACAGTGCAGCAGGAGGAGAAACTTCTTGACAGACGGATTTTAAGATGGCCTTTATGCAGTACTTGAGAGGTTAATGGAGGCTTGGATTCTTTGTAGCTCTAAACAATACTGATCAAGTAACTACAAGATTGACCAATGAGCAACTTCTCACCAATCATGACTGGTCAACCTACTATTGTCTTCCATTTCTACCTTCCTATTTCGAATCAACCCCCTCTTCTCAGAAGGGAGTGGCTCTAAGTACTCAGATTCCAGTAGCTTAGATACAAAAGAAACTTATGAGAGGCATGATTTATTTACATATGGGCCTTTCAGATCCTAAGTCGCACGAAACTCTAGAAGGTACAACATGACAAACCTCACGACGAGCTTCCTTCTCCTGCTTCTTTGTATCTTTCTTCTTTGGACCCTTTGCAACATAGTATCCCTCAGCATCATCTTCTTGTTCACCATCTCCATCATCTGTTCTGTCACCTGCTCCTAGACGCAAGAGACAGCCATAAACCAATTGAGTTTCCAAACCGATTCTCCTCACTTCAGAGAAATTTTTATAACTTCAGGATCACAGAGCGGAGTCTCGGATTGCCCGCTTTAGATTCGTGCCCATTCTCTGACGAAAATAGAAATAGGACATGTCTAAATTTTGTTGAATTACAGTGCCACAAAAATTGAGAACGAACCAGCAGAAGACGATGCAACTGGAACTAGTGGGCGCCGCCTCATTCGACTCCTGGAGCCAGAAGTCCGTACTTCCCCAGTTCCTGGTGTTGGCACAGGAGTACTCTCAGGTTGCTCCACCTGCCATACAAAGACCACCTCCATCGCTGTTATTTCCAGAGCCCTGGTGCTAATTAACATAACATACTCCAGCACTTCCACCACACTGCTGCAAGGAATATGTTAAAAGGGGGAAAAAGTAAGTGGAGATCTCAAATCCCAAACAACCACACGCTTTTCATGCTTTCACTTTCAATGCTCCGACAACTGTTTCAATACTGCTGAATTCATAGAGCAAGTACTCTAGATACATCCATTCAGAGGGTTGGAAGGTTGTTAACAGGGCCAAAAACAATGTCCATCGTGCAATTAGATACTGAAAGACATATCAGCCTCCAGGAGGCCATCGTTAGTTGCAGAAAGCATCTGTCACGCCACAAGCGCACTACTCATTCCAGAGGATATATCCGCCACAATTATTATAATTGTTCGCCTGAATCAGTAAACCTCAGGCCCCAAACCCTCTGAAATGAAGGGTGAATTGGACAGAATTTGCTGCACATACTCGTGCGAGTAGTCTACCGAACTCTCACCGTCGTAATCTCGTCATGAACACGTGACCGTCGCCATAGCAGCAATGGTATTAAGCTGAACAGCAGCAACATGCTAAAAATCCCCACGAGAAGCTCCATCGCTGGTCCCCCAAACCCTAATTGACACGTGATTTTTTTCACCTCAGCCTGTGGGATAGCCGCTACATTGCCGAGACGCCGGATCCTAATGGACTCGCGTGGAGAACCTTGAATCCCAGCACTGCACGGACAAAGGTTGGAACCTAAATCCGATTCTTACTTTGACCCGGACCCGGACCCGGAACCGGAACCCGAATGCTCAACTTCGCAGCTTCGTTGCAACACGAGAAAGTAGCCACCCCATGCGCAAGCGTCACCACATTCGTGACTTAACACCCCAAGTGGCGTAACTTGGGGGTTCAGCTCAATCACAGACGTCTGCAATGCGATGTGCAGACCTTAAGCTTAGGCCCACTTCACACACGAGACTGAGAGCCCATGACCCTTACACTTCAAGCACTCTCATTGGTGGAAAAGGCGGAGCCGGTCCAAGTTCGCTTCACGCCACGCTTGAGGGACCAATAGAGTATGTGAATGCAAGATGGATGTAAATTCTACGTGGATTCCTACATGGCATCAAATGGATCATGTTTCATGGTCACTTGGACTATTTTCAAAAACCACCTCTTGGAGGTAGGCCTAACACAAAACCGGGAGACCATGGCACTCCAGACTCACGCTCACAACCGTTGGTTTATTCTATTTTATCATGTGCAAGGACCTGCATGAATAGAAATTCATTGAAAATAGCATTTGGTTGAGGGCCCGGTCACATATGACTTCACACTACACTTGAGGGTCCATGACCACACTACATGATTTGGGAGGTGTGTTGGGACTGCTTTTGGACACTTTCTTTTGGGCTCTCACAATTTCATGGTCATGGCTCTTGGCTCGTGTGTGAAGTGGCCCTTATTCGAAGTTGCATTCCTAATATAAGTTAAAGATAGTTGTAACTGAATTTCAGGCCCCATCTAGGTCTATGATTGGAAATATGATACATGAGGCCCTCAAAATGTTGGATTATGCCTCTTAGGGCCGGTTTACACCATGGACCATGAAGTCGGACCATGGAAGATGGCCTTTTTCCATGGTCCAACTTTCATGGTCCAATTTCTTAAAAATCAATTTACAAAGCCTTTGGGGCCCCTCACTAGGTGTAAACCGAATGTGGATTAAGAGGAATGACCATCCACCAAAAAGTGGATGTGCTTATTTTTGTAATATATGTCCAAAAAGGGCAGTTTTGAAAAAAAAATCAAATTTGACCATTCTTTTGTCTTCTCTTGTCTTCGTCTTCTCTTCCCCAAAAAACATTTCATTCAAAATTTATTATAAAAATATTTCTATGTCATGGACCTTTGCCTTTTTCTACCAGAGCGCCTCTTTTGCCTCTCCCATTGCAAAACATGTTGGACCATATCAATGGATAATGTAGGCTTTAAAATATGTCTTTTGGGGACCTCGAACTCCATGGTCACTCTAACATTTTTTTTCCTTAGTGTAAATCGAAGTGGTCCCAAGATGAGTTCAACAACCAATCACAAATTTTACAGGGCCTCCAGACGACTTCATGGTCCATGGTGTAAACAGCCCCTTAGGGAGTAAGTTAATGGCTTTGCTGCCCTTTGAACTTCCAACAATGATAAGCCCCCTTAAATTCTTTTCCGATAAAGTGTTATCACTTTGCAAAGAAGTGGGTAGGGGTAAGTTAGAGTATACATTCCTTGTCAATTCCATGTACACCACCAAATACCCAAGGAGCCAAATAATGGTTGCAAACATTTCAAAGACATTTTACTCACAGAAAATCAAATTTTACACTTCCAAAACAATCTGATGAAGGTGGAAATGAAGGGTGTGTGACTCTGTTGCGATCGTGTGGAGCTCCTTAGAACACGGCCACACATTGGCTCCATAATAACCACCCTGTTAGCCATGTCCTCAAATCCAACTTCAATTTCTCAAAATGAAGCTCATTCTAGAACTTAGTAGAACTGGCAGTCTTATCCTTCAACTCCTACATATGCATCTATCGACGACCAACAAACATTTTCATGATTTGTAGCTCCATTTCCGACTAATTGATATGAACTAGGCAATGCTAATATGAGAGCAATTATCATCTTTGAATTGGCCAACCGGCAAAGAGGTTTCCAAATCACTTGATTGTAAAAAAAACATTATTTGACTTCTAAGTTAAAGCTAAGTCTCAACCAACATGTATCATAACTTATTTTTTGCACATTTGTTCTTTTGTTTTTGCTTGAATGTATGTTTGATGCAAGAGCATTGTGATTTGAGTCTTTTGAATGTTAAGAGGCTTCTTTAAGAGGTTTGGAGGTATTTAGACTTTCAAGCATTTGATTTGAATGTTTTAAACGTTTAAGGGTTTTTTTGAGAGTTTTTGAAGGTATTTAGATTCCAATAGTACATGACTTGAGAGACTTGAGTATTGAGAGGTTTCTTTGAAAAATTTGGAGGTATTTAGACCTCAAAGCATTTGACTTGAGTTTTTTCAGCGTTCAAGAATTTTTTTTGTAAGCTTTGAAGGTTATAAGATTCCAATAGTACATGATTTGAGAGGCTTGAATATTGAGAAGCTTCTTTGAGAGTGTGACTCGCATTTGAGTTGTAGAAAATATTATTGAATTATTTGAATGTTTTAAGAAATATGTTGAGGTGTAAAAGATTTAACTTGAGGTATTTAAGAGTGTAAGGCATTTGAGGTATAGAAGATTTTGTTTGAATGATTTGAATGTCTTAAGACCTCTATTAAGGAGTAGAAGATCTAACTTGAAATGTAGAAAATTTAACATTCTACATATCAAGAGATCCATTTGAAAGTACATGGACATGTTTCCACTACATTGAGGTGCAAACACATATTTTGAGTGTAAGAGGTTATCTTTTAAATTGGGTTGGATTGATTGTAGGACAAGAATGTCGCAACCCTTGCTAGCGCCCTTTAACTATCTTGGTCCATTTCTCAATTCTAAAAAGGGTCACAAGCGCTAACCCTTCGCATTTCGCCATGCAAATGGGTTAGCTTCCCATACCGCGGACCTCTTAGTTTATACGAGGGGCACCAATCCTCTTACCTTGCATTCGGGACTCTCCCCTTCATCAATAACCAAAGGTTAGATGTGGATTTCCATCTATGGAAGTCCAATCCTAAGTTGATCATCACGTTGCCGGAGCAACACTACAACAATCCAAACCATACTAAGCAACTATACCCCCAGTTGGGCCAATGTCCATGGAGGCCGTGTTGTTCGACCTCATGTGGATTTGGCCGGCCATGCCGCCTCAACCATATATGCCTCTGGGACTTTAGACATGGCCTTTACCCCACCGTCAAGAATCCTTTTGTCTCTCTACCAAGAGTTGGGCCCAAGTAGGCATTTTCCCTTAGCCGCTAGAGCTGGAAACCCCTCGCTGCTTCAAAATACCATAACTTCTTTGTATGATCTTTGATAGTATCATGCAACCACTCTATCGTCATTTACGCTTCACATAGATGCCAATGCACTCTTCACTTGCCTAATTTGGGCAAGTATTGAGGAAGTTATGCCAGTTCAAACCTTTAGAGTCCCGGCAGCCACTCCCAGGTCACTGTTGTCCCAGGGCCCTGTTACGGGACAACGTTCCATTCAAATTAACATATCTCCTAGCTCACACCTCCGATTAAGGTGTTCCTTAGCATTTTAGTATCCACATTTCATAAGCTACGCATAGCTTATGACCTTACCTTTGTGACTTCTAGTATCCGTGGGTAGGAGGCATTTCCAACGCCCAGGGCCCTCACCCACACTAGGAACACTTGGGCCCTCTCACCAACGGCGCCACAAGCCCTAGGTGTCACTCCGGGATCTCCATTGTGCCCATGATACTTTGGGCACTCCTCATGGAGATGTACGCGACACTTGCCCCCACTAAATGGAGTCGATGCCCTCATCGACTATGCTCGTAGTCGGCACACCAATTCTCAAGTTGCCATCCTCTATGGTGTGGCATTGTATTTACCTTGGGGCGCGACCACCACAATGCATCTTCAAATTTGGCACAATCCCAAAGGTGTCGTTCCAAGGTGGTCTGTTAGCGACCTTGGATCTCTCTTCCAAGGACCAAACCTACATTAGACCCACTGACTTTGGGACTCACTTGGGTTACCCCTCTTTTGGAGCCTCCCCCGTTAGGCTCCACTAGCCTAACTTGACACATCTAGGCCGGACCTCAACGCTTCCACTAAGTTGTCTCAGTTATAACTCCGAGATGGCTTTTCATTGTTAAGCCACGTGGGGGTGATGCCAAATCCCGCCCGACTCGGTTTTCACTTTGCTCTTTTGAGACATGGGTTCATGACTCCCATGCGCCAACTTTCGTTAACTTGTGGGTAGCATTTTATGAGCACGCGCCATCACCTTGCCCCCGCCCAGACAAGCCCATGGCTAAGAGGTTTCTTAGTTTTATCCAAGGCCCCTCCAAGCCATGACCCCCAATTACTCGGCTTACCCAACCTAGTTTGGCATATCTATTCCCCCTCTTCCACTAACCAAGGACAAATACAAGACTAGGACCTCATCTCGTACTCTTCTCTTTGCACCACTAAAATTGAACTTTATTGCCTCAAGCCAAAGAACAAATACATGTTGTGAAGGGCATTGCCTCCAAACTAAGTGTGCTACTAACGTCTCTCCCCCACTAAAGGAGATTGATGTCCTCATCAATACCTACGCTTCTTTTTATTGGAACCTCTAGCTCTAGGTTCTTCAAAGCGCTCCACCAATTCCTTGGTGTTCAACATGTCTCTAGCCGCTAACCAAGTGGCTTCTTTCTCATTGTATCCTCACCATTTCACCAAGTACTCCTTTCCATTTTTTTGCTTGGAGTTCCTATACTTGAGGATGGCCTCTACCTTATATTCCAAATGACATCTTACAAGGTCGGGAGGTGGCCTAATCGCTTGCTTGCGATCGGACCACAAGGTGTCTTCCTTAAATGATTTTAATAATGAGACATGGAATGTCGGATGCACTTTGATGTCGGGCGGTAATTCCAACTTATACATGTGCTTGACACTCGTTCCACAATGGGAAACGGAACTCCAACTTTGAACATGAACTTTGGAGTGAGGCCTTCGGGCAAGGTGAAGTTGTTCACATTCAACAACACCTTTTGGTCCACCTCATACTCCATTGCGCGTCTTCCGGCATTGACTTGCTCTTCGTAGCCTCCACCAACAACTTGGTCATCTCCATGACTTGTTCACACTTCTTAGGCAAGTCCTCACTATCTTGGTTGAACTCTAGTGTTGGATGTGCCCCCTCGAGAGCTAGGTTAGTAGGTTGGAGCACATCCACTCCATAAGTCACCACAAAAAACGATTCCTTAGTTGCCGAGTGCGTGGCTACATTGTAACTAAATTCCGCTCGACCCATATAGTCCACCCAATCTCGTTGGTCTGCACCCACCAAGTTCCTCAAGTATTGGTTCAACACTCCATTCACACGCTCTGTTTCCCCATTCGTTTGGGAATGGAAGGCCGTGCTAAACTTTAGTTTCATTCCGACCTCCCTAGAGATGTGCCTCCAAAATGCACTTGTGAACTTTGGATCTCGATCCGATACAATTACTTTTGGCAACCCGTGGTGCCTCCACCATCCTTTGAGAAAAGGCTACGTGAGCCCAAAAATTGAGCCCACATGTGTTGTTAACCTTAGGATAACAT
The DNA here is from genome assembly GCA_964035585.1 of Polytrichum formosum. Classification (NCBI taxonomy): domain Eukaryota; kingdom Viridiplantae; phylum Streptophyta; class Polytrichopsida; order Polytrichales; family Polytrichaceae; genus Polytrichum; species Polytrichum formosum. The sequence goes on along the minus strand of OZ037940.1, from coordinate 27,827,514 downwards.
GATTTTGGTGTCTAGAACTATTTAAAAACTTAAGTAACACTAAGCGGTGGTAGTAACTTAAGTTTAGTTAAAAGTAAGGTTGGTTGAGTTAAGTTGAATTAAAATTGATGATAGGATGTTGAAGAGATGATATGAACTAAAGTGACGTTAAAAGCTAACTGGTAATATACTGCTTGAGATTATTGACAGACTGGTCGCTACACCTGAATCTGTGTAAATAATCACATCAGCAAAAGAAGGGTGACAATTGAACTGGCAACTCTACATCCTAGAGGAAAAGAGAAGGATGAGGTTAACAGTAGGTAAGACACACTAGGTCATATGATATTGTCCATTCCCAGCTATGGACTGCAAATCTTTGACTGCTAAAGTTTCAATTCAACCTATGGCATGTGTTGGATGTCAATTTAATATATACACTGTCAGCTATAAACCTCTGGGAACACAAATAGGTCACAGTGCTCCTTGCAGCAATTGTGAAGTCTTCAATACCTTTATAACTACAACCATAAACAATAGAGTACGATAGCCAAAACGAAAGAATATAGGTTATCAGCCATGAGAAATTTACAGCTTTAATGTCACATGGCATACATAACAATATCATCAAATATGAGGCTGCAGGATACCATTGTCATTGTCACTAGAACTGCTTTGTGTAGTATCAAAACCCAAAAGAAATGTAAACGCATTTTGTTCTTGCCCCAGATCAGCTCGAGAAAATCTATTGTCATCTGATTGGAAACCAACTCATTTATTGCATCTTGACTTTTGATAAAACCCAGAAAACTAAAATTTCTGTCTAATATTATGTTACAGAGCCTCTATTGCTTTTTGAAATCCGAATGCAAGAAACCTAATTCCAAGATGTACACAAATATACACTCCACATACATCTCTGCAGTAATATTACATATATGTGGGTATGTTTTCTATTCGAAGAGGGATTCTTATAGCCAGGCCAGAACATGCAAAGAAACTCCAGTCTGGTTAGACATATCAGTGCTTACCAGAAGTCATCTCATAAGGGTCATATCCAAAAATAGATGAAGCCTGCCACATCCCCAGATGTTTCAATCATTTCGGTATTGTATTAACGTCTGCTTAAGTTACATTTTCAGGACTTATTTCTATCTGGACCTTATTCTCTGCCATAACCCACTTGCATTTAATGCAGAAAATCCATCATAATCATATGTACGTAAGCCAGGTTTGCACAATGATACCATTTCCACCTCACACAAGCTCAGGTGGCTCCCCTTGCTTCCAAGTTCCACATCACATAATTCACATGGGAAGGAAGGCCTTCAAAAACAAGAATTGTTTTTTGCTTGCAGTTCACTTAATGAATATAACAAATGCAGAAAATATGCATGAGAAGAGGCAAAGACTGTACATTTCCTTGTGGCCCGATATTTGCATTTGCTATAGATGGTTGATAACCCAAACTTTCAGGCTTCCTCTTCGCTACCTCACTGCCCACCAAGAAAGCCTTTGGCATGAAAAGAACGTCATGATACAGTTCCAGAGAATGAATCTCCAACAAAGTTAAGAAGTTAAAGACTAAAAACATTCACTATGCTAAAGAGCATTATAAGATGAAATAACTTAAGATCAGGAGACTATGTCCAGATCGATTATGGTTAGGGATATGATTTACTTCTTGGAAGCAAATAATACAATCTACTGCGGACCAACCAACAGCAAGTAAACCCTCAACTGATCCACAGGCCAGATTTTATAGCGTGAGAATAGATGACAATTGCAAGAGTTGATATCAATAAATGCTATTTTATCTGGAAAGTTTTGATTTCCTAGTTTTATCTGAACATACTTATTCACGCCCCATTTTTCTTTAAACCCAATAAATATCAGTCACTGTGCAGGTCAATTCTCACCTGATTTGCATGACATGCAATCCGACTTCATTAACTTCGTCAACATGGTAAAAATGACCAATATAGCATATGTTGGTGAATTTTTGAAATTATGTGAAATCATGTTATTTGAAAACATGGCACTTGCAAAGGAGATGTGACAATTACTATCAAGGGCAATGAAATTGCAATTCTTTGACTATTGGTAAAGTGAGAGTGTTGAAGGTAAATCATTAGGTTGTTTGTAATCATAGGATGGTGATTGATAGAGGTATAAGAAGGAATAAATTCATATGGTTTGTGGGAAGTGGGAGTTGAGATATCTCATATGCATTGTACCAAGAAGAAAAATATAATGAAGAACAAGATAAGGAATGGAGCTGATCATATCACTCCAAGCATTGTCCATATGCCTTTGTGTATGTGTGTTTGCTTGTGCAATTTCATCTTTAGTTCTATTGTGCTTCAATATCATTAAGGGGATGTTGGTGCAATTTTACATATATAATGCAATGCTATCAACTCAATATGCATTATAATGCACCAAACACATGCTAAAACTTCCTTGGGCTTTCGCCCTCAAGAATTGATTTAAAAAAACAAAGCAGTGAAGGTAATCATAATATTCCATAAAGAACTATAATATGCTAAACATTAAATTCTCCTTGAGGTATCCATGCTCACCTTATACAAATATCTAATTTTTCAAGGTTGTTAATATAATTGAAGATTGGGTTCGGCAACCTCTCCACATATTCTCCTAAATAATTGGTTGTGCTACGTCTTTCACGAAAGTAAATTTGTTACAACAAGTAAACTCCATATATGGATTGTAATCACATGCACATTAGGGCCTGCACCCATCCAAGCCCACCCCTTAGGCTAGAGATACCATAAACCATGAAAATAAGGTGATTCGCATATGGTCTTATAATCATGAGATAATTTTCCAAGATAGACGAGAAGGATTCGTGAAGAATGCAAGTTGTTTCGTATATTTATTCCTTGTACACAAAATTCTACAATTTTTCAAAGTGGAAAGTTTGTCAAACCCCCTACTCGTACAATAGATTCTCCTTACACCGAACACGGTAATCCTCATTTCCACATAGAACATCACTTAAACCGGTTAACTCATGAGTACATTAAATTGTCATTGATGGTAGTCAAACATGACTAAATTTGGCTAAACTGACTGTACACGCATTCAAGCTGCCAACCTTGTAATGATCGGTTTCAGAGTTGGCACTTCACTATTATGACGGAAGTCTACTGTACAGGCAGAGGGTAGTTCACAGTTTATGGTATCTCTACCTTAACTACAATTTGCAATATTTGTTGTGTAATACTTTGTAGTTCCTTCAAGAGGAAATAATCCAATGCAATTATAAAATATAATGTTACCCGTAATGTACAACAAACTCACCTATTTTTTGAACTCCACATTTAGAAGTGTCAATTACAAGCACATTTCAAACTTTTTTCTCCCACACAAAAGTATGTGGCTCTATTGTGGCCACTTCCATTTTCACAATTGAATTGCATTGTTGGACCCAATCAAAATTGTCTCATATGGTTAGTAATTCCAAATCATGCAGATTGTCATTTCAAGTTTGAAATTGGGGTTGAGATACATAGCTCGATGGTGGAAAATTAAGGCCATTTCCACTTTCACGTACAAATTTGATTACTAGACCAAGTCAAAATTATCTCATGTGGTTTGCTATTCTAGATTACTCATACTTTCATTTCAAGTTTCAAAATCGGAGTTGAAATGCAAAACTCAATTGTGCAAGTTTTCAAGTGATTATTCTCTTTCTTTTTACATGATCACACCCGCCCTCCCAATTGTATTAATGATTGAACCCAAAATGATGCATACATTTTTGAGCAATAATCCAACCTCTTTGTAACGCGTGTCTTTTTTGGTGTCCATTCATAACTACAAGCCTTGCCACATACCACTAGAATATAGGTGTCTTGAGATTGGTTCACATGGGGTCTCAAGTCACATGTCCCACTCATGTTAGAAAGTCCCAACATGGAAGCAAAGCCCCAACCTTTGAGCCTTGAGAAACCAATAAAACATGGTTAATAAAGTCACTAAAGTCAAATCTTGATTATTTTATGCAAAAAATCACAGGACTTGTGTTGAGAGTTGGCTCTAATTTTTTGCTCGACCTAACTCTCAACACAAGGCCCACACCTCACCTCCAAAAAGTGTTGCCATGCATGCATCCATATCATACTTGGGACTTGGTACCCCGTGTGAAGTTGTAAGTCCTAACTTCAACATACAATTGCTTGGTTGACCTCAAGTAATTTGGGACTTATGATTTGGGACCCCGTGTGAACCAACCTTGAGTATGAAATAGAACTTTAATGAAGGGGGTTGTTAAATCGATCACACATTGGTATAAACAATCACAATCAATATGTAAGATGTTGATTAAGCTTTAACTTGTCATCCAAGTTGGCCAAGTTTTTTAACTAACACATAGTTGATACCTTACTCCTCTTCATGTGTGCGATGAAAAATCAAATTTTGACAGGTCATACAACCGTGCGACATGTGTCTATGGTTGTTTTTAACAAACTACGTGGTCGATTTAACAATTCCCTTAATGAATAATAAGATATTCATATGATTAAGGCCCACATGTACCTTAATATTTTAATTGGAGAAATCGTGGTCCTCCAAAATGCCCTCCCACTTCCTTTTGTTGACGAGTACAGGCTTTCCCAGGCTTCCTTTGAATTGCCTCGCCTTTCAGCCTTTGCGAGCCTTCATTGTGCCATGGCTTCCTCATTGCTTGTTGTGCAACCCTAATTGCTTGCCACTGTTGCTTCCCTACCGATCGGATCCCCGGCTTCCTCCCTCCCTCCTGTACTTATAGCCATTTTAATTTTTTAATTTTTTGGTTTTTCTTTTTCAATTGCGTCACTTCTCAGCTTCTGATCGCGGTCCTCCTTGCCCAGATTGGTCGTGAATCGTGCGGGAAGCGCTTGTAAAAGAGCAAAAACCAATGGTTAGGTCGGAAGTTATGCGATTGCGTGGATAATTGGTTGGGGCGGGAGAATTGAGGTCACAGATTATGCCTTGGAGTTTTATTCTGAACAGTTGCGGAATTGGAGCACGTGAATCGCACGTGATGGTTATCATGTGGACATGATCCTAATTATGTGCAGAGATAATTGGTGAGGAAGCTGAATAGTCGATGTAGAAGATGGTAGCCGAAATTGGAGGCAGGGTAGGCTCGGATTGTGGGAAATGAGGTGTTTTCATGTTGATGGTTTCTTCAGGAAATGTCAAGGAGGAGACAGGGGAGGCTAGGGTGCATTAGTGGATGGATATTAAAATCACGTTGCAGATGAGGCATGGTCATCATCATTGCGTAAAGGTGCACATTTCGAGCTGATGTTTGCTGATGTGAGTCATGGTATAAAGGGGCATCTGCCTGTGCAGTGAGCAAAATGTGGATATTGCAGTATTGGGAAGCCCTAAATTGCTCTGTTCTATGAGGTTCAATTTGGGTGTAAGAGGTTTAATCAGCTGAAGGAGGCGGTTGTAGCTATTTTCTGTGCTAGTGACATGATTGTGCATCCCATCCCAGTGTGTATGCGCTGGTATTCATAGATCCCTGATTAAAGGAGGAGGAGAGAAAGAGGAGAGAAACTTGTTTATGATACAAGAACAAACTGGAGTGATGTCTCTCCCTTCCTAATTGTAATGCACAAACTATCAATCGGATTGGTTGACATGTTCTTTCTTGACTTTTTCAAAATTTAATTGAACAAATATATAACAGGAATCCTGAAATTTCTACACTTTGTCCCTTACATTGGATACATGCTATATCATGGAGGTTTTTGCGCTCAACTTTTGTTGTGTATAGTGAGCCAGCTGCATCGATCTCTCTTTTTCGATGAGTTTCTTCAACCATGGTGCTCGTAGAACGCTAGTTTTTCCACTCACAGAAGCGCCAAATGTTTCAGCCAGTACCTTGCTCTATGAGAAGGGTTCAAATGACGTAAATGTTATCTATCAAATATTGATCAGGGGCAGAGAGGCCGAGGCTATAAGTTTCTTAAAGATTTCTCTGGTGAACTCTATTATTCTTGGTCATTTGATTCTGAAACACGTGTCTTACTGTATTCTTCTTCCAGCAAACTGTTACGGGTTTTTACCTACACAATCGAACTATTATGCCATCTTCCTTGTATGGAAGTCTTTCAAGTCTTCGTATGATGTCACTATTTTTTCATCATGTATATGGTTACTTCTACTGCAGGGATTTTTTCATGTCATTGTATGGATATTACAACCAACACCTTTGCATGCAGGTATGCAGCTTGAGTGCGGGAGACAGGTAGAAGAGGATGAATATAGTGAAGGGTGTATCAGCATTTCTGCGCAGAGGTTCGCCAGGACCTTCTCGTGGGGAAGGTTCTGACATACAAGGGGACAGTCTGGTTGCACCCTCTTGGCCTGAGATCCAATTTAGGTAAGTTATCACATTCATTTATTTACCTAGGGCTGCGGTATGATAGAGTTTAAGGTCCGAACTGTCAACACTGACGTTCTTTAATCTTTGGGTTGCAGTAATGATGGTGACGAAGCTTTTCTTGGATCTTTGTGGCAAGACTACCAAGAAGCATTTGGGCTGGTAAGCAAAAACCTGGTACCATACATTGCAAAGATATTTAAGTTCTATGCTCCATTTGTAATGGAGAAATTGTTATTGTTGTAAGAGGATATATGTTAGGAAGCTCAAATGTAACGTTTTTGACCAGGTTGTACTTACTGATTGGAAATTATGTAATCCTGTAGTCAACATTTATGGTCTATTTGTTTTCAGGAAGGCTTATGTTGTGGCTAACTTTTCATGTATATTATGTCTGAAACTTTGCCAGGAAGAAACGCAGAAAACGCTAGAATCTTTTCTCCAAAACTTTGTCCAGACATTCAAGGACTGGACTCCTGTAGAGCATGTCCAGGCAGCTGAAATACTGCAAGCTGCAGACAATGATGGGAGCCTCCACAAAGACAGTGGCAAGACTGTAGTGGGCTGCAGACAAGGGCACCCCACAAAAGTTATTGTGGGAATGATTCGAGAACTTAAAGCAGTGATACAAGCGTTTACAGCATGTAAGTTTCAGTAGCATGATTCAAATATATCAGAAAGGAAAAGACTATAAACTGGTATGGAATGATTTGATACCATGTGAACAACACTTAGGAATCCCACTTTTCTAAGGAAATAAAATGGTTTGTTGGTCTTCCTGGTGGTCCTGCTCATTGCAGTTGTTCCTGGCGTCAATTATTGCAGTGAATACAAATGCAGAGGGCAGCTCGGATGCATGGCTCAGCCTGTTTGATATGGATGCATCTCTACTTCTTACCCGTGCGCTCACTATCATTACTCGAGCACCACACAATCGGAAGATTTTCTCCTACTTTGGTGGACTTCAACCTTTGATGGGAGTAATGAAAGGTCAGCGCAGGTTGTGCATCTTTATTAATGCTATTTAACGTTTTGTCCAAAGGTGGTGCTATTGTGCATTCTATTTGCAATTTTAGGGTATCCGTTGCTGAATTTCTTCATAAAGGTGCTTACATGAGTGTCTTACTCCATGGGGAAGCAGTGTTATGGAAGTAGGTGTAACATAGTATAGTAGAACACTCCTTTGCTTCATTTCTTGACGTTTTTTTACCAAGCAGGAGACTTTAATGCCTAGCACACAAATTGAGCACTGGTTGTTTAAACTGGACGGTTCAAGTTTTCCAGTTTGAAGTTCACATATGTATGTAGTGCAGATGTTGCAGACTGCATCTTTTAGAGTTGGTATCATTGCTCCATTGCTTATGGTCAGAAGTGTATGCAAATTTCCTGGTGGCAGCTGCTGTGGTCCAGTTGAAGGGGGTAGCTAGTGTGGTTGTTTCAAACAGCAGCAATCCCGATTCAGCAACTTCTCAATTGAGCTTTCTGCAAAGTCTGCTCATGTACATTGTTTCAATAGTTGCAAACTACATTGATGCAGAAGAACTTAGCAAATCTGGGATTCCTTCCACAGCTTTAGAGGCAAAGTGAGTTTCTCTCCTTGAAGTATATACTGTGAAACGTGTTTTTGACATGGCATGCTTGTGGACGTTAGCTCTTTATTTTCTCATCTTCTGACAACTGGTACATTTTTAGTTGCACTCTAGTTAAAGTTTCATACACATGGTATTATTATAGTAGGCTATGTTCTTATTGGCACATTCTGTTATGTCCTAAGAATCATTCATTAATAAAACTCCTTTCAGGTAAAGGCCATCATGTCATACTAACATTGAAACCAAGGCCAGCAGAATACCTGTCAATTATTTCCGATCTTGTGAGATGGTGCGAGCTTGATACTCTGGTGTTGAAGTGATCTAAGTGTTAATTGAATGGCAGGGTTCCTGACCAATCAGATAGTACAGGCAGAAGCCGACGTCCTTTGCATAAGCGATCAACAGACACTGGGATTGAATCATCTGGGTTACGGCAGGTTTCTCGAGGTCCAGAGACAGCCGGCAACAGGAGTGGGCGAGGGGCAGGGGTAGTTTCCAGCGGCACAGTACCACTTATGGAGACTGGCGGACTCAATTGGTTTGTAGGTATGGTGTAACTTTCACTGAAAAACCTCTTACAATGATGGCCTGCCTCTTTTGCAGTGGAATACCAAAACTCTATATCAGTCTTTTAGCAGGAATAGAAAGAAGTGTTGGGAATAACCTCACCTATTTGAGACAAATGGTGTGATGGAAATCATGTGAGAAGCATGTCCTGGTCTAGCTTACATTCTAGCGGATACTACCCTTGGTACATGTTTTCTCTTTATTATATCCTATCTGAAGTCTTAATAATCCCTCATCATTCAAAATAAAAAATTGAATGATGGTGTACCATAATGTGTGGGTTACTTATTCGTACCTTTTGTATTGTTGTAAGTTGCAATAAATTAACTTATTAGGTTATTCATATGATTGATGTTTTGATTAGGCAACTTCAAAGATGCTCCTTATAATTTAGTGTTTTGGATCTGTGTCTATTGGATTGATGCAAATCATGTCGGTCTGCAGAGCTTTTGCGCATTCTGCGAAAACTACGCCTTAAGGGTGCATTTACAGATGCATCACTTGAGGAGCTTGTCCTACATTCTCTCAAGTTGACAATTATGGGAAATACCCGGTCACAGAATTTTTTCCGAGTCATTGGAGGTGTGGAGGTTTTGCTGGATGGGGTTGGAACACCGTTAACATCTACTGAAGGATCAGTTGGCACTCCGAAAAGGGATAAAATTGTGTCAGCATGTGGGACTACTTATGGAAGAGGCAATGATGGGAAGATATTTGATGAATTTCATCTGCAAGTCCTGTCATTGCAAGTGTTGAGGGAAGCAATGTATCCTCCTGCATCCTTGTGTTTTCTTGATGTACCTGTAACATAATGCAACATAATTCAGTGAATTTGTGAGAGCTAAATACAATATGCAGCTTGAGTAGGGTAGATTGATGGTCTTTATGGAGAATCATGTCCCACAAAGGCTACTTTACAATGTAAGTGATTGCTTCACGTCTTTGCAGCACACCATGTTGCTTTCAGTGTTACCCAATGTTGTTTTTATTTGAGGAGCATGTTGGAAAAGGCCTCTTGCACAATGTCTTGGAACAGATTGAAGGTGGCAACAAAGCACACACATTGTCTGCCATCGCATTGGTGGAAATAAGCTTTGTAGTCATTATGCATACTCTTACACCTGCTCTGGTTAGGTCATGAGTTGATGAAAATGTGGCATTTACACCATTATCAATGCTTTTCTGCTTATAGAGGGCGCTGTGTGGTTTGTTACATTGTATTGTAGAGCAATATATTCACTTGTTAAAAATTGTAATTTTCCTTGACTTGCATATTTTCCTACCAGTTTTCGAAATGCAATAAGTTTGCAGACTATGCGGGATCATGGTGGTGTGCAAAAGTTTGCCCAGTTAATCATCTGGTCTGTGTGCACATTTTCTATTCACACTGCAAGAAAAGCGACATCAACTCACTCCAGCGGTGTCAAGTCAGTGAGAACAACTACTCCATCATATGATAGCAGTTTGGAACAGAGCCATCTGAGGGAGCAGACTTCTTCAATTTTGGAGGTGCCATTGCGAGGGTCACCACAATATGTTTTTGGGAAACAAGAATTATCATCTGGAGGAGTGCAGAGTTCTGGAGGCATACATGATTTTGTGTATGAAGGGACCAATTTGCGAACCTGGAATTGGAGAGTGGCTGATTTATGCCAGATTTTATTATCTGTTTTGGAACCTGTTGGTGATACCATGAGTTTTCCTGCAGGAATACAAGGGGGGCAAGAAGGGTGGGGTAATGTGTACTGGGAACATGCTACTCACTTGATAATTGATGTGTTACTCGGTGTGTTTCGTGAACAGTCTGGCAGGTCTGACCAAATCACAGGCGCACGGTCTTACAGGTCAGATATTTTTTAGTATTTTTCCTACTTCTTTGTGCTATATGAGAGGGTTGGAGATTCTTGTATTCATCTGTTTTCTCTGAGTTATCCTTTGTGTTGCATTGGTATGCTGTTTTGTCCACCCATCCTCTGGGATTGACTTCAAAGCAGTCATTGAGGAAGTGAATGTGCTTGTAACATCTGTCCAATGTCCTGTTTACATGGAAGAAATTGTGTTGCAAAGTGTAAAGCTCTTTTGAGGCCCTTGTACCCTTACCTGACGTGGAGTATCATTACTTAAAAATTCATGTCTGCAATGTGACAGTGATCATAGGCTGCAGCCAAGCACCCTGCAACACTATGTACTTTATGTTTTTAAGAAGATGTTAGAGGGTACTCCTACCGTACTGAATTTGTTTCGGAAGGATGGAATGTGGGACGTGATGTTCTCCGAGTTCTTCTTCTACTATGGATTTGGAGGATTGAACTTGCCTTCTCTCAAGGAATCAAAACGATCCACAAAGAAAGGGACAACTGCTCAAGTTACTTGGGCAGCTTTGAAGACTAGTGCTTTGGATGTGAATATGGTTGCAGACCATATGAGGAGCAGTACCTTTCCGTCCTCTATTCTTGCATATGGGGGAGATGAGGCACTTAGCCTGGAAGTAATTTCATTTGTGGAGTTGGCTGCCACTGCGTCAGGTGTTTCCAATAATCTGGTAATTTCTTTCTTAGTCGGTTACAGTTTGTCCAGGAGGCCCTTTTATCGTAAAGCAGCTACTCTGCAGTGAAATATTTCTTTCAAATGCACTAGAGAAAGTTAGAGTAAATTATTTATGTAGAAACAGGTATAGGCACCTTTCAATTTATTCTTGAATTATCTGGAGAGCGTTACTTGTCTGCAATTATATGCAGATTATGAACCTTCTTCAATAGGATATTGGTCAGTTTTGTAGAATAAAATCAGATCAGTATAGTAGGTGGTACAGCTTTTGCTTTGAGCACATTCCCTCCACTTATAAACATCCAAAAGAAGTTGATGTTGATGGAGATGTTAGATTTTAATGTGTAATGTGCTGTTTGGTAGACTCTTAGCTTGATGCATGTTTTCCATGTGGTTGGGACAGTCAGAATGCAATGCCCTGATGGAGGCTCTTCAGCAGTGTACATTTATTCCAAGGGTTGCAACCATGCTAGCAAGGAGTTTACATCGTATACTTCAACTAGCACCGGAGACTACAATGCAGTCTTTCAAGAGTTTGAATGCCACATCAACACTCATGCACGTTGTGGAACAACAGCAGCAGGTCAATGTCTCTCAAGTAATTAGGAGTAAGACATCTTAGATTTTTGAATGAATCATTTGCACTCGATATTCAAGTGTTCTATTGGTCTTTGAGTGAATATCAGAGACGGTATTGGAGTATACAAGTAGGTCTCAAGGGGGTACTCCATGAATTTCCTTCCTGGTGATCCTTGTTCTCCTGTAGTTTCTTAGTACAATATTCTCTTGTTATTTACAGCTTGGCAATTGTATTCATAATTCTATCTGCTGGCAGCAGGCATCAGCAGAGTTTGGGAAGGAGGCTTTAGAAGGAGATGTGAAGGAACCCATGAAAGAACCATCTATTGCTAATCTCTGGTATCTATCTATGGAGGCAGTGTGCACCATTTTTGCGCAGTATTTAGCAGCAAGTGAAGAAGCTGTAATGGAGGCTTCACGAAATCAGCGAGCCATTGATGCTCTTTTCAATCTTTTATGGGACACTTCTACAAGATCTTTTGCTCTGAGCCACATCCTTTTGTTAATGAAGGTGCTGGTTCTTTTGATTTATATTTTGTCACTATTTGAAATCCTATTCCTGACTAATAGACTCATGTATTCTCTTCATAAGGGTCTTCTACAGTCCTAGTGCACTGCCGAGAGCACAAGACATATAGGGACGGGAATATATGATATGTCTTCGAAATTGAGCAGGATTTCTCTGGAGTCTACAGAAATGTTATTAGTAAAAAGTATTTTGGCTAGGGACTACATGTCTGGTCTGGATGTGGATTTTCATCTGTAATGCTGAACTTAATTTCAAATTTCTGGTCGAGGAGTTCTTGATGGATACTTTGTGGGGATGAAACTTTTATGAATATCTTTTTATGCAAGTCTTACTATTGTTTGGTTCCTTGGTTGTTTTATCTCCTTGTTGCAGTTTGCTCCAAAATGTGAACTGGACCAAGATGCAAAATTAGATCTTTGCATGAAGTACTTGCAATCTCTACCACGAGCACAGGTTGAGTGCCGGACCAGTGACATTAGCATTCTATTTGATCTGCTCCGAGGCATGCGGGATGTTCTGGAGACAGATCTTACAGTATGTGTTTTCTCCCATGCCAAATTATTTAGTATGCAATGAGAATTTTGTCCTCAACGTTTATCCAACTAATATATTTCACATCACTCATGACCAGCTTTGGAACATGAAATCGTCATGTGTATAGAACTTTCTGTTGGCATGATTGTGGTTATTCATCTATTGTAGTGCACAGGAATAAGTGGAGTAGACCTTGGGTTCTCAGTAATTGTGACTGATGTTTTATCTTTCTCCCACACACAACTTTGGTCAGTCCTCTGTATGTACTGCATGGATGCATTGTTTGCAACAACACACAATCTCAAACTCCCTTTATATACCTGAAACTCCTGGGAATCTTACACCAACAGTATTCATAATATCTGGAACAGGGAGGTCTTGTTTCACAATTTACTTCAATTTGGTAATCTTTGCTACCTGTGTATGTGTTTACAGTATTATCAAGCATTATTTCGAGATGGAGAGTGCTTTGTTCACATTGTCACACTTCTCAATGAAGATCGTACAAAGGAAATTGGTTCCCAACTAAGCTTGGATGTGCTTCTCACACTCACCCGTCTTTTGCAAGGGAACGAAGCATCCAAGGTACTCTTGCCTCCTTGACGTAGGTTAGGTGTCTATTACATATTTTGTAGTGTTAGATTTTTACTCGACAATTTGAAGCATCATATGCATACATGCTACTTGAAATATCTTGAGTGAGAATTGGTTATCTCATTGTTACTTCCTTTCTACATATTGTGAAATGTTTGTGGAAATTTCAGTTGTGAGTATTTCACGATTTGGTAGAGTTGCTCAACACTAGCAAGTTATTAATCTTCACTTCAAAGGGCAGTGTTTTCCAGTCATCAGCTGTAGTCTTTTGTGATGAGGCTGGAGAACTAGTCCCTGTTGTCTTGCTGGTCTTTGTCCTGTGTTGCAAGTTCATTACCGTTGTGATAATTTCTTCCTTCCCATGTATGGGACCCACTTATTGGGAGGGTTTTTTAATTTTTTTTTAAAATTATTTATTAATTCTTTTTTCTGGACCCATGTGTATAATGCATGACTTTGTTCAACTGCAGGGAGCATTCAGAAGCTTTGTGGGCGTGGGATACAAGACCTTGGAGATTCTGCTGATTGAATTGCATCAGGGAAAGCCGAGTCGTGACTTACTTCTCGCATTACTGAATTTGCTGGTTGATGGCAGCTTCCAGCCAAGCAACATGGTTATCCAGGTGCTATGTGACACCTTGGGATTAGATAAGATGGTCCTCCTTTGAATAACATGCACTGATCAATAGATAGCAACAATTGTTAAGAGAGTATATACTATTGGCTTTTCAGGGACTGAATTTTGTGCAGTGTTCTTTGATATTGTTTTTTTGACACTTTCAATTATTTGGTTTCTAATGCAGAATCTAACACTTTTGCTACTGCTGCAGAATGAAGACGTTGTGCTGCTCTTTTTCAACATCTTGCGATCTGTAAGTAACTCATTTTGAGAACTGTAGATGCTTTACCAACTATTATTAAATCACACTTCTGGAAGCACTGTATGATAATACAGCTGAGTGGTTCGGAAGCACTATACTCTGCTAGAAGAACCACTTGGTGAAAGATCATCAACACCTTACTTCAGAGTGAGTTACTCTGTAGGAGTACTCACTCTCTATATGCAAACATTAATAGGGATCATTAAAAGTAAAAGTTGCTGAGTGCAGGTACTTATCCTGCCAAGGTAATCTTATTGATGTAGACAAATATATGTGTACTTTGACCAGAAGTGAAGCAGACCAAGAGAGAGTATACTGAATAAATTTTCTTGTTGGTGCAGTGTAGTGAGCAAGATCAGTTTAATGGACTTGATACATTCCAACTTTTGCTTGAGGAATCCACAGCAAATCGTGCTGCTTGTGTAAGAGCAGGATTATTGTCTTTGCTCTTGGACTGGTTTGCGCAAGAGCCAAAAGAATCTCTGAATTTAAAAATGGGCAATCTCATGCAAATGATTGGAGGCCATAGTATCAGTGGGAAGGACATGCGCTGCATATTTGCACTTTTAAGAAGCAGTAAGGATGGATTCAGGCCCCGGCATGGTACATTGCTATTGCGTATATTTCAGGGCATGCTTAAAGAACAGGGTCCTGCTGTTTTCTTTGATCTGAGTGGAAGGGATGCGGTGAGTGACCTACATTCCTGGTTTTTTCCACCTACTTTAATTTTCTTAACATTTTCCCACTCTTCATGCAATCTGAAAATCCTACAGCCATGTAATGTAGTGTAACTTTGGAATTCTTTTGAGTGTTGTGGAATCTACAGCTCTTAAGTTTCACTCTAGTTTCTCTCTAGTTTCTCTCTAGTTTCTCACACTCTTTGGTTGCAATAAATTCTTTTAAAGGTGATTTATGCCCTTAAGACTGGCTGCTTTCGCTTCATTGAATCTACATACATTTCACTTTAAGAGGTTAAAACTCATTCATCTGCTTAGAAGGTTGGGTCTCAGCAATGGCCGTCTCTTTTTCTCTTTAGTCTATAGCACTGAAGCTCAAATGCTCACATCTCTATTACAAAAGAGAGTGTTTCTTCCTTTGTACTTTTTGTTAATATTCTTAATATTTCACTGTGGCAGGGAATTGTGGTTACTTCACCACTTCGGTGGCCATCAAATCGTGGATTTAGCTTCTGTGCTTGGGCTCGTGTGGAGAGCTTTCCCACTTCAAGTTTTCATGGACCTGAGGAGGACATGATGAGTCTTTTCAGTTTTCTTTCTGAGAGTGGGAAAGGCTGTACAGCTTCACTAGTTCATGACCAGCTTGTGGTAGAGGTATTTATTTTCCTCTTTATCCATCCCCTTATGTTGTCAGTAATGGGTAACGCTTAGTCAAGTATTGCGATCAGACTTCTAGATTCTTGCCTCACATTCTTTGTAGAAATGTGTGTATGGATGGCATTGAGCTTGGTGATCTTTCTTTAGGTAGTTGAAAGTACTGATGAAGTTTACTGACTAGGCAACTGGTTGTTGTTTTGCAGAGTATAAGCAACAAACGTCAGACTGTTTCTTTTCGAATTTCACTGCAACTTAAGCAGTGGTATTTCATCTGTATAACACATAATACTCAGCGGGCGCTCAGTGGTGGTAATATAATCAAGGTGTATCTTGATGGTGAGCTGGTTGCAACTGAAAAGTTGAGGTCAGTGATCCTATTCACGCAGTTCCCTGTTTGGTCTGCACCACACTAAGGAGGAAGTTCCGTGCTGTAATTGGTTACTTTTTTTTCTGTGGCGATCTGTTATTTTCTGGAAGCAACAGTCAGTTGCTTTTGAAGCCTTACGAACAATATACTTGCTTCTGAATCATTACAATATAACGACTGCCACTCTTGTGCAGGTATCCAAAAGTGAGTGAACTATTAACAAGGTGTACAATTGGTGCAAGTGCACCACTTTCTATAGCCGATGGCAATGATACTTACAAATTGTCAGGAATATGCACTGCTCCATTTTGTGGACAACTTGGGCCACTGTACTTGTTTGATGATGCCATGTCAGCTGAGCAAGTCACAGGGGTGTTCTCACTTGGCCCTGGTTACATGTACTCTTTCCTGCCAAGCGAGGTTGGATATGTGCCGGAGAATATTTTGACTGACAGTATCATCAATGACAAGGATGGGTTGGCTTTCAAGATGGTCTTTGGGTACAATGCACAAGTGAGTTCTACACCTTTTATTTATTTATTATTCAAATTAAAGGGATTCTGAATGAGTTGTTCATACAGGTTGATAGCTAGAAAAGCCTGAGGTTTTTCTTTGAAGCATAGCACATAGCTGATGACCTATCAAAGTTTTACAGGTTCCACCTAGGAGAATACAAATATACATTTTAATGGATGTATTTAACAGTGGTAGAAAGTTTTCATTCTGATTGTGGTGACCATCCCCAACTACAACTGTTGCCAAACAGCAGATTAAGGAATAGATTTACTCACATTAGAAATTGGTGTTGCAGTGGAAGAGTATCCAGAGTTGACAGCAAGAGCAAGGGCATGTAGCTTTTCTGAAATCTGTAGCCAACTTCAAGTGCAATTGGAATGAAATATGACATTGATGTTTCCTGCAGGCAAGTTCAGGGCGAGCACTCTTTGATATTTCTCCAGCTCTGGAGTACTCTCCAGACCCAATTTTCTATGATGCAACTATCATGGCTGGGACACTTCTCTGTTATCGCCACTTAGTACAAGACAGTGTTCAGTGTGTAGGTGGCATTGGGGTATTCTTCCCTCTTCTGACTCAATTAGACCAACCTGTTTGTAAGGTGTCCACTGTGTTGGACGATACATGCCTCCAGAAACATGCGGCAGGCTACCCGGTTGATAGCCATGTAGCAGTAGAGGTGATAGATCTGCTTACAGCTGTTTTAGCTGGAAACTTTGCAAATCAGCAGTACATGCGCAACATATCAGGATTGTCAATACTGGGATTCTTGCTTCAATCAGTCTCTCCTCAGCACCTTACAGTGGATGTGGTAGCAGCTTTGGAGCGCCTTGTTACCACAGTTGCCAAAGGAAGTGGTGAGATGCATTGTCATTTTCGTTGTCTAAGTAAGCTTTAGTATGTTTTCTAAATCAATTGGGTTCAGGTGTGCACGATGATTCTCATGTGAAATTTCCAGCTTCTCTGAGATAACACTAACTTGCTGAGAATATTTCCTTGTTTATCTCAGGTGCTTCTCTATCAAGTGCTTTGGTCAAGGAAGCACTTGTGAAGTTGTATTTCAATCCCCACATTTGGATCTTCACTCCTTTGGTTGTGCAACGTGAACTCTTTTTGTCTTTAATTGAGTATTTCAAAAATGATGGGACCCTTTTGCAAAGTGTTTGTGGGCTTCCACGAGTCCTAGATATGCTCCGCCAATTTTACTGGGACAAGCCAAAAAGTCGAAGAGCTTTGGGCACCAAGCCTTTGCTTCATCCAGTTACAAAGAACTTAATTGGGGAGCGTCCCACTCGGTCAGGAGTCAGTGAGTTGCGGCAACTTGTTCTGATGCTTGCAGAGGGAGCCCTGAGGTGAATTCTACTTTCATGATGTTCTTACTATACAAAGTATGTACATGAATTATGTACATAAACTTGTTTTTCCATATGAACATCCCTGTGAAACCATCCTCATTGTTCGTGTTCTGTATGTGCTTCATTTCTCCATCCCATGGCTGTCCGACACTGACCTAGTGATTCACATCTAGCTGCTTGGGTGAACTTGAGAAGTACAATTTCAAGAGCTAATTTATTTATTTATATTCCTCCACTTGCATATCCAGAGGATGGTAGAATGAGCAATCTGTCTATCTGTTTGTTCAAATGTCAAAGTTTCTGGAGCTGTTGTATCCTAGCAAGTTGAGAACTTGGAAACCGCAATAAGTATTTTCCAACATTTTTAATTTATTTCTTTGTAGAATGTAACAAAGTTACCTCAATAAGGTTGACGGTGAAAAGAACTTCTATTTTAGTTTTAAAGAGATTTAATGTTGTCCTTTCACCAAGGGTCTCACATTCTGATGAGTATCAGAAATGCCTTGGAGATTACCTCTTCAACTCTAGGACACAAAAGAAGCTAGTATATGTTTACATTATATTGTAATTGTAACTTTGTTATTGTCCGGAATCCATATGGTTTGTTAATGGAGATTTCCATCTCTTTAATTCACAAATCATGTGGATGTTGTTTTGTTTGTGGTTACTTGCATATATACAATGTAACTGTGATTGGAAAATTGCTGCAGAGAGCGGATCACCCTCTTGGATACCAAGGTTTTGGTGGCATTTTTGGAAACTAGTGAGGATGAAGTATGTCTCAAGGATGTGCTCTACATGATTTTAGGTCTGTTGTCTCAGAAGTCCTTTCTTTTGTCCTTTGTGGAACACATCAACATACTTGGGGGTTGCAATATTCTCCTAAACCTAATCCGAAGGTAAAATATTCTTGCATCTTTTCAATTTGTAAGCTCCATTTTATTCTCTTTCCTGCTGCATCCTAGAGACTGGATCCTTTGTGTTGGGATTTTGAGAGAGATGCTCAATGACCAAAGAAATGAGTACTGCTTACTTTTGTCATCACTAACCAATGGCATCACCCTATCCCTCCCTTATATGTTGTAGCGTTGTAGTTTTCAGTTTCTACAGTGACTTGCTACGAGCATTTTTCATGGTAATACAGTTAATCTTAAATTTGAAAGTGCGCAATAAATAACTCAATTCAGGTATTTAGGTTACAGAAAGCCTTTCCAGGAAACAAATTTCTGTGGCTGTCCCACTTGTCCCCTTGGTCCTCTTCACTGAAGAAGACCTTACTTTCAATACAGGCAGCAAGAGGACATTCGGTTACTTGGATTCAGGCTGATTGGTGTAATAGTGGTGACGACAGTAGAAAAAAAAGGTGCTGGAAGTAGCTTCTTAGGCACTTCAAGGGTTGCTGCTGAGAATCAACGCCTTGAAAAGTTGAAAGTGAATTACATTATCTCAGTGATGAGCGAGTGCGTGGCAATGTATCCGTTTAATGATGCAGTGCGGGCTACATTGTTTGATGTCCTATTGGGGGAGGCGTGTCCAAAGCAGGTAATATTATGTCAATATCATGTTTGTTGTATATACTTGTGTGAATGTTCCTGAAGTTTCTAATGCAAAGGGTGATGTGAGTTCAATCTTTAAAATGTACAAAACTTGTAGGTTGTTTGCTTCTGGTTGCTTCTAAGATGTGTTTAGATTTTGTCTCATACTGTTCACTCTGTAGATGTTCCTAACATCTGTTTTCTGTGGATGGGTGAGTGTGAAGAGAAGCAATCTTTCTTTGTATATTCTATCATCTTGATTTTGTGTTGATCTTTGACCTTTTCTATATGTGTGCAGTCAACTCAAGAAAGCTCCAGTAGTGGACAGGATGATATTGCAACTACAAAGCACATGAGTCGTGGGAGCTTGTCATCTCACATACAGAGGTTCTTCCGTGGCTCAGACAAGCCTGGTGAAAGGATTGGTGCCTTTGTGCTTCCACAAGTTCTGAAAATCATATTCAACTTGATGGCAAGTTCAGAGGATTCAATGTTGAGGTTGGAGATTCTGAAGGACACACTGGGTTTGCTGGAGGCCAATCCATTGAACAGCGAGGCACTAACTCTGGTTTGTTTCCCTGTCCTTTCTTCGAAGGACAAGAAACATTTTTGATGCCTGCATGTTTGTTTTGAGTATCTATTGTCTTTAAATTGTACCTCTATAAAGTGTGGGCTTGAGTATGCCATTAGATCAATTTATGATTTGATTTGATTGATTGTGAAAAGCTCTAGGGTTCCTTGTTGATGTAATGTGTCCACTTGTTTAGTTATGTATTACTGTCCAGATCCTCTAGTGGTTCTATGTCATATACTTAATGGTTGGTGTCTATGTTCTGGAGTCCCAGACTTCCATCCTGAAATTGGTAATGCTTTTGCAGGAACCAGCTTGGCAGAGTTGGTTAATGACAGCACTTGTGGCAGCTATTAAGCGAAGCAAAAAGACATTTGGTGAGGAGGCTGTTTGGATGATGGGTCCAGAAGAGGCCCTGATACGGAAGCTTTTCCAAACATTTCATGTCCATTGTGTCTCCACTTCGCGGGGAGGATGGTTTCATGTCGAAAGAACGTGCAACTTTGTCCACATGCTTGCCAAGGAGGTATAGTTCTTGTTTCCTTAGTTCCTATTTTCTAATACAACACAGATTCCAAGTGGATCTTCATTAGTAGGCTCAAGGAAGAATAACGTCATTTTGCCAATTTGATTTGTTGGACCTTCTCCAGATGTTCTCTGTACCTTCTCCAGCACCTTCTAAGTTGATCTATCTGCTAGTTTAGTTTTACTTACGAATAGAATTTCATGTGTTGCAGTGCACCTAGTTACCTGTTGGTTATTAAGTTTCAGGTCTTTAATGTTATTCTTCTTGTAATTATCTGACCAAGAGAAGAATTATCCTTTGCAAATTCTCTGAAGGATCAGACTTTAAATCTCATGTGGAATTATGCTCAAATTTAAGGCTCTTGTTTTGTGCTGTAATTACATGAGAGAGGCGGGAGCTAACAATTTAAGCACCAATAATGGTTGATTGCAGGACCAGCTGTCCGAGTTTCATACCCTGCATGTGTTGCTAGGGGACCTTATTGAGGCCATAGTGCAAGGAATACCATTGCAGGCATCCCTTTTCACACAGCCCTGCCGTGACAATTCCCTTTACCTTCTTTCTCTTGTAGATGAGCTGGTCATGGGGGAAGTGTTTCGCCTGCTTCCTGTAAGTTCTTATACAACTCACATCAAGTCTCTGCAATTAGTCTGTTTGCATCACAACACAGACCTGTGTTCTTTTTAAGACCTATCTACACTTGAGAGATTGCTGCATTTTCAGTTAAAATTTATTCTTGCGGGTTCGCTGCTTGGGGCAGTCTTTTTCTCCAGGTTCTGCGATCACAGAGGAGAGTAGTCTTCTGTCTGGGGATTATATTGATTTGGGGATCCCGCCTTTCAAGATGATGCCGGGAAAGAGTTGCTCTGAAGAAGATTGGGAGTTACCTACAACCGAAGAAGTCAGGTGGATTTCTCTGGATGATAATATTATATTATTGGATTCTGTGATATTTGGATGTCCAACTAGAGGAGCATTCCTTTTCCTTGTTACCAATGTGGTAATTACTTTTTGTAGGTGAAGGGGTGTAGATAATGCTCCTATCTTAAATTCAAAGTTGTCTGTTTCAGAGAAGGATCTCCTTTTCATGTGGCCTGGAAGATGCGCACATCTTCAGGGAAGCTACTTGATTGTGTCAACAAGGATCAATGTTGGCGACTATATGACATGGTCTGGAGCCTTCTCATTGCCATGAATGGAAAGGGCTCAGGAACCGGAAACATCTATCAAACTGGAATGATGGGTCCCACTTTGGGGCAAAGAGCACGTGGTCTTGTAGAGTCACTGAATATCCCGGCAGCAGAGATGGCAGCCGCTGTTGTTTCAAGTGGTCTAGGGGCGGTTGGCATGAACTCTTCAATGAAGCTGGTAGACAAGGTGTTCCGTTTACGAGGAGAGAGGTGCCCACGGGTTGTATTCAAGCTAATTCTGCTGTACCTTTATGAGGCAGATCTTCAGTCAGCTTTGCGTTGTGTTAAGCAATTCCTTGCTCTTCTTCCAGCTTTCGCATCCATTGAAAATGAACTCAACAGGAATCGACTACAGCTGTTCTTGTGGTACTAACTAATCTTTCATACTCATTTTGTTGGCACTGTCTATGTGAAATTTGAAGTTGCAGAAGTATTCTAGTATTCTCTCCATTGGATAAGAGAAGCCCATTGCTGTCCAGTCAACATGAGGACATGGTTGAAAGTGGCATAATTTCATTCCAAACATATTTTGAGGCAGTAATGTTGGATTTGTGTTGGTTCTGGGACAATACAACAGTTTCTTAAGTTTTGCCTTTGGTTTGTTTGTCCAGGACACTCTTGGATGCAAGAGTACAGATTGGAACCATGGATGATGGAGCTCGCTTCCATGTAGTTTCTCAGCTGATCAGGGAGACGGTTGAAATTGCCAAATCCATGCTAGCCACCAGCATGGTTGACAAAGAAAAGCTGCAAGAATCTACTCCCAGTGAATCTTCAGTGCACAGCCTTCTACAGCGAGACAGAGTTGCTTCTGCAGTACAATTTCTTCTCCTTGTAGTAGGCAGTTTGAGGATGTTTGGTTTGAGGCGTTGAATTCTAACTGTTTTGATCAGTTTCCTTCTGTCATTAAATCAATGGTGTTTAGTATTATTTTGTTGTCTGTTTGTGTTTATAAATCAATAGAGCTTGATCAATACAATGTTATACACCAATCAGACAAAGGAGAGATGATTACATCAACAAAATATGCTTCTTTTGTCATCAGGTCATTGAGGAGGCAAAGTACCTGAAGTCTACAGCTTCTCAAAGGACTCAAGAGATTGATAGTTTGCGAAGTGAACTGGATGAAGCAATTCTTCTAGAAGGCCAGCAGAAAGCTGCTTTAGATGACCAGAGCCATCTAGCTGTGACAACAATCTGCACAGCTGACCGGACCCGTCAAAGTGCTGCCCAGCTTGCATATGATGAAGAGCAGCAATTGATCTCTGTAAGTGATACATGGTCTTCCACTGGGTGTGCAACATATGCTTCAAATCTATTTTCTTCAGACAAGGATGCAAATTTTTGTGGAGTTGTCCATTGAGGTAAAGTTTAAATTACATGCTAGATTTTCTGTTGACAATGTAGCTAACTAGCAGATCTCCAAACTTCAAATTTGTTTGATCTGCCCAGAGGCAGGTTCATCCAGAGAGATTTTTGAGAGTGCAAACTAATCTAGATTTTTTGAGTGGAAATATCAGGAACACTGGTGCCACATGTTCCGTTACCTTACAGATGAGAGAGGGCCATGGTCAACTGTGCCATTTCCAAACAACTTGATCCTCCGATGGAAACTGGATAAAATGGAGGATCCTTTGCGGCGTCGGCAGAAACTTAGACACAACTATCATTTTGATAAAGAATTGTTGCGCCCTGTTAGCATCACTCCAAAGGCTCCCCTTGTGGACCTTGTAAATGAAGGAGGCTCTGTGGAGCTTCTCTTGGGAGGAGTAAGGCAGTTCCTACTAAAAGGCATGCGGGGAGTGACAGAGGACATCTCATCTGATGGTTAGTGCTTATCCACCATTGATTTGATTACAGTTCCCTGATTCTGATCACCTGTTTCACAAACTAGGATTTACATCTGGATCTGGGTCTTCAGAATGAGGTTTGAAGGGACCGAAATATGAACCAGTGAAAATTTTAACAGAACTTCAGGCTCAACATTTGGGAATCTGATTCTAGCACTAGATTTGCATGTAAGAGGATAATCACGTGGGCTATTGTTATTGTAGTCCACAGCTATATAATGCTGTGGAGTATACAACACTGATTTTGGACATATTTTGATATCACTTGCTCCAGATGATGATGATGAGAAGAAGACTAGTGGGCTGGAAGTTGGAGATGCTGTACTGGATGAGGATGTTTTGCATCACTCAGAGGAGACTGGCATTGCAGCTGGTGTCAAAGAAGAGAGTTCAAATTTGCCCGAGAAACCAAAGGTTGCACCAGCAGAGGAAGCTGGGGAAGAAGAGGTGCTCTTTGATCATCTCCATTTCAGACCTTCAGGATGATAAGTTTGACAATTTTGGTTGTCTTGTTTATGTGGGGTATATGTCTGGATCAGTTCAGAGAAGGATAAAAGAGTTATTCTTCAACTCAACATGATTTTTGGTTGGGAGTTGGTTGTTTGTTTACAACACCTTCCATGTTTGGTAAGTTTTCGGTGTGTCCTTGGAGGTGCTGTTGAGGATTGACAAAGGACATTCTATATCAGTTCATTGAGGGTCAATCTCATTTTGGCATGCCAAGAGGTGCTAAAATGAGTTTGGCCCTCAATGGACTGAAATAGGTTGCTCTTCATTCATATCTAAACAATACCTCTGAGCATGCACCACAAGTGGAAAACAATTGCTGATATTGTATGCAAAGCAACCAATGAAAAAGTGTAGGGGACCAACTCCCGACAAAAAGTCCCATTGAGTTAATGGAGAACTCTAATGTAATCCCATGATTGCTGGTCAAATACTTGAATTGAGAAAACATGGACAATCTGGAACTGCCTTATACAGGCAGAGGAGAGTGAAAGTAGAGTCCATGAATGCATGACACTGATTGTCATGACTCATCCTGGAGATGATTTCTGGTATTATCGGCTGTGCACAGCGGAAATTCTTTTTCACTGAGCTTTGTGAGTGTACACCCACAGGTACTTTTGTCTCTGTCATGTGTTCTTGTGTCCCCCAAGAGGAAAATTGCTGGCCGCTTGGAGGTTATGCAGTCAAGTCTGCATTTCTACGGGGAGTTCATAATTGAGGGCACTGGGGGCCGAGCAGTCTTCAATAGCACAGGTGGTTTGAACTACCCTGATGCTGTCACCATGGAAAAGGGGTTCAGTAAAGCCAAAACAAGCACACGAAAGGACAGTTCCATGGAAGGAGGAGATGTTGAGAGGGGCAATGCCATGGAGCGTCTTGATCCAATACAAGGAGGTCCTTCACAGGGCATCAAGCGCCACAGCCGTTGGGACCTTTCACAAGTAAGCATTTTCTGGGTCAACCTTTAAAGGACTGGGGTGTGTTTATACGGGATACATGACGATTTATATGAACCCCCTAAAGAGTATCGAAATAATATTTTATTTGGTGTATGATAATGAATCCATATTTGGCACAACCTCTTCAAAAGAGGAAGTGAAAATAGAGTCATATGTGACAACAGTGATCAGTTATACATGGTATTTATATGAGCTAGGTCAATTATATGACCTCAAATCTCCTTGGATTCATTTTACTTATATGTATCTCTGATTGGAATAATGCTTATTAATATGGGCTAATTTGAGATATGGCCATTTTTGAACTTTCAACTAAAAATATCAAGGTATAATCTTTAGACCCCTCTGTATGACACCTTGAGGCCCAGAATGGGTCTCTTGGACGTTGAAGGGCTAATGCATGTCTATCCATCTTTCAGTGGTTATGTGTATGTGCATATTCCTCTTCTTACCATTTGCCTGTGGCTTTTTAGGTGAAGGCAGTCCATTCAACTCGGTATCTTCTGCAATACACTGCTCTTGAAATATTCTTCTCCAACTCTATTCCTCCTGTATTTCTCAACTTCCCAACGCAAAGTCTGTCAAAGGACATTGGGGTGATGATTGTGGACCTTCACAACGGTCCAAGTGGAGGAAAATTAAAAGCTAAAGATGATGTCATAGAGTACATTGACAGGAGGAGAGCTAGCGATCTAGCTGAGGAGGCTAGACAGCAGTGGCGGCGCCGAGAGATAACCAACTTTGATTACCTAATGACCCTTAATACTCTTGCAGGAAGGTCGTATAATGATATGACTCAGTATCCAGTTTTCCCTTGGATCTTATCTGACTATTCATCAGAGAAACTAGACTTGTCCAACCCCATCTCGTTCCGTGATTTATCAAAGCCTGTGGGTGCATTGGACAAAAAACGGTTTGAGGTAGGAATCCCTTGATGCTGGAATTGTATCATCACACTTCACTCATTTTAAGTTACTATCTTCAACATCTTCTTGTCATGATATTTTTTGGTTGGATAATTAGAGCATTTTCTGGAAATGTGTGAAGGTATTTGAGGAGCGGTATCACAATTTTACGGATCCTGATATCCCTAGGTAAACTGCCTTGCAATTGATCTCTTCCTGCACAATCCGCTGTTGGTATGTATTAATCCTCATGTTTTTGTCGGGGCACATTTCTTATTTTGTGTGAAGGAGATTGCTTTCATAGGTACACCTTTGTATTGGCAATCTTGTCATAAAAACTTATGATTTTGTGCAACTCTTCTAAAGGGGAGTTCTGTTCTTATTGCAGCTTCTACTATGGGTCACACTACTCAAGTATGGGTATTGTGCTTTTCTATCTTCTCCGGCTGGAGCCATTCACTTTACTGCATCGTCATCTGCAGGTTGGTTGCTACATACACATAAGTATTTTGCATGTATAATTACATGTCATTGAAGATCAGCTTCTACAGTATTTATGGTGTTGTGGTAGATTTTGAAGAAGTTTCTATATCTATGAAGACTGCTGCACAATGCATGTCTTAGGTCCAGGTTGTTAATATCTCAACCCACTTGCAAAATCAGGAATGCATGCTGAGAAGATACTTGTAATCTGTTGTTTGTGAAGATCAGAATTTTGTTCTGGGATAGAATCATGGTTACTTTGTCTCAGAAGTAAAGAGTGTTTCACCACATAGTTTATCCTTGACTGTGTGAACATGTATATCACTGACAGGATTTTATTGGACAACAGTTTTATACACCTGAATGTGGATCTCTTTCGCAGGGGGGTAAATTTGATCATGCAGATCGCCTGTTTCATAGTGTAGAGAGTTCTTATAGAAATTGCCTCACCAACTCCAGTGATGTCAAGGAACTGATACCAGAGTTTTTCTACCTTCCGGAATTTCTAGCCAACAGCAATGATTACTTTCTTGGTGCCAAACAAGATGGAGTTCAACTTGGTGATGTGGTCTTACCACCTTGGGCAAAGGTGAAACTACAGCACTAATTTTTACTCTTTCAGTTCAGACCTCTGTTGTGATCTTGTGATTTAGGAAGACATGGAATGTGTGTAGAATAATGTACAGAGTTATTTGTGCATCTACAAGAGCTTTTCAAGTGTCTGGAACCTCTGATATTTAATTTGTGAACAAGTATTGACTTGGATGTGGAACTGACCTTTGGTTTTATATTTCTTGTAGGAATCATCCGAGCTCTTCATTGAGAAGAATCGAGAGGCTTTGGAGAGTGAATATGTTAGTGATCACATTCATGAGTGGATTGATCTCATTTTTGGATATAAGCAACGGGGTCGTCCAGCTGTGGAAGTATGTGACATTCTATTTTTCATTCTCTAGACAAAAGTGTGATATGTGGAGTCCAGACTTATCGATTCACTCTAGGGGGGCACTAAAATGATTGCTCACATCAGTAAATTCAACTTTGAAAGGGGGGGCATCAGTCCAGAAGCTAGCAGAAGAAACTTTTCTACAATGGACTACTGGAGATATTTATTGCAAAGTGCTTCCTGAGGGCTTTGTATGTAGATGTTGTGATGTTGAAGCTTGTGTATTGGTGGATGCAGGCAGCAAATGTGTTCTATCATTTGACATATGAAGGAGCAGTCGATTTGGAAGCTATGGATAATCCCTTGGAGCGGGCAGCAGTTGAGGATCAGATTGCAAATTTTGGGCAAACCCCCATACAGCTTTTCAGAAAAAAGCATCCAAAGAGAGGCCCAGCACAACCAGTTGCACGACCACTTTATTATGCGCCTGCTTCAATTACAATGACATCTTTTATTCCAGCACAGTCATTACCAGTCGAGAAAGGAACCAAGCTTATCTTTGTTGGCCTCATCGATGGCCTGGTAGTTACAATAAATAAGAGCCTTACTGTGGTGGTTCGTGCCTGGATAACACCTGCACTACAAAACTTCACATTCTCCTCTTCTCAGGTGATTCTATCTGTCCATCATTGGTATCTGTCAATACAATTTCTCAAATTAGTGTTTTATGTAGTTGCAATTGTGAACCTGATGCTGTTATCTTTACATGGCTTTAATACTAAAAATGCTTGATAGTAATGATGCTATTGATAGAGATTGCTTGGCATTCTTGGCAAACTTGAGGGGAACCTTCATTTTGTTGAATTGCTTGGATAAGCTCTTACTAAGTTTGTAATGTGTCAGAAGATACATGTTAGCTCCCCATCTTCCACAAGTGTGTGAGATAGGGATGAGGAAATAAAGGCAATGGCATGTCTTAAATGTATATTAGATAACTTGGAGAAGCAGGTAAAGGTAATCTTGAACCAATTCACAAATCTCCAGCAATGTTTTCTATTATTTCCTTATTTATACACAAAATCTGTGAGGACATTATTCTAAATACATGATACTCATTTTGTTGATGACATACAGGATTCTTATTTTGGCATCGGCCAAGATATTGTGTTGAGTCGGAAGGTGTGTGGTCCAATTGTGGACAGCGAGTCACTAAACCCTTGCTGCTTTGGCACTCTCCTGGTGCGGTCATCATCATTCCTATTGACCTGTGGCCATTGGGATAACAGCTTCAAGGTCATCTCCTTGGATGGAGGGGATATGGTCCAGAGTAATAGTCAACACAAAGATGTTGTGACATCTCTGTCAGGTTTGATCATACACCTTATTTCTACTGCTTGATTTATTATTTTGTCCTGTGGATCTAAAATGGACGTAATGCCTCTACATCTTACTCTGGACCAGTGTTGGTGTGGTACCACCTTTTTTCAATATCACTTGGTACATCTAATTCTGGGGTCAAAGCTGCTAATAGCAGAAATCTCCGAGCTATAAGGGTTTCCCAACTTTGCTTTTAATCCTTGAGTCGCACGAATCCTTGGCCCATATAATGAGGAATAATACAAGACTTATGTTACCAAGTTTACTTCCTTTTGATACTGGTAGGGTATGTGCATTTTTGTTTTCAGTACCAGTTGGGTTATATGCCATCCAAGACTCGGCTTGGTAGATTGAGCGCCTACTACAGCCTCTGCCAGGGTTCCTTGCGTCCATCACCTGGTTTGTTATGGAGTTCCAGATGTTCCCTTTTGCTGACATACTTGTCGTTTACATTTCAGTTTCTGTGGACGGAAGCGTGGTAGTGACCGGCAGTCGGGACACGACTGTGATGGTGTGGGATATCGAGCACACCAGCAACACTGGGATGGCGAGACGGATCAGCAGCAGCATCCGAGACTCTTTGGGAGAGAAGTACTATCGCAACAAACCGGACTCGGTTGTGATCTCTGACAAGCCGCGGCACGTGCTCTGTGGCCACGATGATGCAATCACAGCTGTAGCAATCCGCACTGAGCTCGACATTGTAGTGAGCGGCTCAAAGGACACGACGTGCATTTTCCACACGCTAAGGAGTGGGAGGTACGTGAGGTCGGTGCGGCACCCAAACAGGTGCAGCATCACCAACCTCAAAGTTTCGCAGCATGGACTTGTTGTTGTATACTCTCACGACGACCTTAGCCTCCATGTCTGCTCAATCAACGGGAAGTGGCTGGCAACCATTGACGTGAAAGGCCGCCTCAACTGCATGGACATCAGCCGATGTGGGGAGTTTCTGGTGTGTGGGGGTGACCAAGGGCAAGTGTTGGTTTACAAATTGCAAACTCTGGAGATTGTTCGGCGATATGACGGACCAGGAGTCGGGATCACCTCTTTGACTGTTACCCCGGAAGACTGTTTTCTTGTTGGCACACAAGACGGGGGAATCGCGGTGTTCTCGTTGGAGTTTCAGTATCCCAAGAAGGGGAGTTTTTTTTCATCCATTCATAGAGTGGGCCGGTAGCTCCTCTTTTAATTATTATCGAGTGTTTGCGGATTTGCGACACTGGAAGGGAAATTGAAGTACTGCAGGTCGGGTTTCTTCTGACATCCAATTGGAAGAGTTTCACGGACACAGGGAACAGGTGGGTTGCTTATGGTGGTATTCTTTGATGTGCAATTTAATTTGGTGATATGTTGCGGTAACCTGAATGTGAGTGGTTCAGTAGTGATATGAACCAGTTGTGTCTGCCCAAGCCTCTTACCTAGAAAGATGTTTGGTATTCATAGAATCAAACTCGTATATATCATCATCTGATGTTCATGCTTTTATCTTACGTCTAATCTGAACCTTGGTAAAGCACAAATGACAGTACCAGATGATACATTCGAGGTTTTTGGAGCATGGTCTCAATTGAAATAACATTGTGGTTATGTTTCTTCAAATCTCCGAGTCATTCCATAGACGATGAAATCAAATTGTGATTATCTAAGAGAAGGATTTTCAGAAGAATTTTTTAGTCATGGGATATGGAAATGTGCACGCTCATGACATGTAATTGTTATGTGTGTATAAATTAGGACAAATACATTTGTGCTATGTAGGTGTAGAAGATGTGAAAGGTCAATATTTGATATTTATTGGTCAATAAATAATTTGTGAACGGTTGCAATGGATATGAGAGGTTGGGTTTGAATGGTATATAAGTGTGACTTGCCCACATCAACCTCTGTTTCATAGGGTGACAAACATGTGAAGTGTGCTTAGGCTGGGCATGTAAAAAAGCGTCATGGTTTTCCTGGGCCTTTCCTTGAAGGGTGGGTCATCACATCCACTTTGGTTGTTGGTATTTGACCCTTAGCCTTAGATATCATAGCATGGTGAACTTACTACCATAGTTGTTTGTACCTTGAGCAAGGCTATTACTAGCCATAACATGTTGAGTTCCATTTCATTGGGAACTTACTAGTTGGTCCTACTGTGACGCATAGGCTAGTCTTTCACTTGAACCTAGACAACCTCAAGGGCTATCACTAACCATTACAAAGTGATCTTTACTGTAGTTGCTCATAGCTTGGACATAATTTAAGCATATTTACATAATTTCCCTAGTTCTGTACTTTTTTGCACCTTCTCTTACACAGGAAACATTGGAGCCTGACAAAATCTGTAAGAGACACATCTTGTAGACAAATGTTTTATACGTTTACATAAGATACACATTTGGGTTCTTCACACCATAGGAGGACAGAACTCTGGGGTGTGGGCATGGCCCTTGTGTTTTGACACGCTTTGTTTGTTTTAAGGATTTTGTTTATGAGATGAAGATGCTAAAATTCTTCTACATCCTGCTGACCGAGTTTTGTTGTGCTCAGGTCAAGAGTGCAGCAAAGGAAAGAGAAATCAAAATGTGGAGAGCTTTGAATAAGGTCCATCTCTTTGTGTAAGCACTGAGGTTGTGATCACTTCCATATTTAGCAAGGGAAGGCAAGGCTTTTGGGAGCTCATGTCCACGTTCAGTAGCCTGTCCATAGGATAAACTTGTATGTACAGATTCATTATCCATTATGTTGTAGCTGTTGCCTGCTGCGTCACATTGAGAAACTTTATTTTTCTAGGAAACCTTTGAACAATGGTAAAATCTGATTTGTAAATGACTGCCGCTTGCCTCATGATCTCCTCTGACACGAGTGCAGAAGGCGTCTTCTGTCAGTCTCTTCGAGTCTCACAAGGAGCCATGCTTGGTTTGTTTGATTATACCATTTCAATTGCATATGTTGGTTGCATTTTGTGATTGGGAAATGCATGTAACAGGAAGAGAGTACTCAAAAAAGTTCAGTACACCTTTCTGTTTAATTGTCTGGAACAGACTACTACTTTCGGAGGCATGGTGGACATAATATGGTGTTATTCCAAGGATCAAAGATGCAACTCTTGCCTCAAATGGAACACTTGGTGCACACTTGGGACTATTCATTTTGTATGTCCCTATATTAGGATTCAAGTTCATTGATCATTTCTAGACCATTTTTAGTTTGTAACTCACAAACCCCCCCCCCCCCAAAAAAAACCAAAAAAAAACAAACAAACAAACAAAACAAGGACTTTACTGTGGTGATTTACAATCTTATTTTTCTTCATTGTAGATCTTAATTTGGTATTTATAATACAACTGGTGAAATACATACTGAGGGTGGATTTACATTAGGGTCCAAGGCCAAAGAAACTTCACATTCAAGCAATCCAATTGGTTGATAGCAAAATTTTGGATCCAAGGAGCTTACAATAAGGTCCAGGTCCACGTCCAGGGTATGGAGAAATGAAGTGGCACTAAATGTGGCATCACTATCTTGTCAAATCTCGACAGTCCTCACTTAAGGAAATACTCCTATTTTTTGAACCAATCTTCATGCTAAGGTTTATCTTGATTCCAAAAGTAAGGTCCACTAAGGGGTGTTTTGGACCCAACCATAGGTTATCCACGTGCGTGCCTACCTAACGACCACATCTCACTTACCTACTTACTTGCCATGGGCGAAGGGGCCAAGCTAAAAAGATTTCCTACATTGAATATCCAACTCGGTGCATGTTACTATTTGTATTACGTAGTGCAATAACTTTGAATAGTAACACGCACTAGTTGGGATAATCAATCTAGTATCCTAAGAGGTGTTGTGGATGTTAATCACATGTTATGAATGAAATTCTTTCTAAGATAGGAAAACAGAAAACAATGAATGACCACAAAATGAGTACAATGAGTAGAATGATTCTTGTGCGGACCCAAATGGCTAATTGTAAAAGTGGTGGCCAAAAAGGATGTAATGATTGGCCGGATAGGTCTTGTTTCACACCTTGACTTGGGTTCTCTTTTGGATGTTATTGAGTTGACCGTTTTGTGTGCACTCGTATTCCTAAACTTAAAGAGACTCTACTATACAAGTAGAAGGGTTTAGGGTTCATGGTTTAATAGGGTTTAGGGTAGGGGGAACTTTGACTTATAGGTGTCGAAGCTACAAGTGCAAACTACAAACACAACTTTAACATAAAGGCGTGGAAAGGTGTGCAAACTCCACGTGCAAAAGGTGGTTATGGTGGGGGAAACCATAGGGAAGGTGGGGGGGATGGAATCCAAGGTGCCAACATGGCATGGGCAATAAGACAAAGTAGGGTTATTAATTTATTATTTTTAGCACTTCATGGGACATGGCGGGTCATGGGGGCTTGCGAGCATGGGCATGGGCATACATGCATATGGCAGGCATGCACGGGCATGGGCATGTGGTTGCATGGGTGTATGGGGTTGGGTTCATCTAGGACATTTATTCATATGCATGGGTGCAATGGGCTGGGATGACATGAGTCCAAGCTAGTTTGGATATGAGATATCATATATCTTTAAAAACGTATTATACAAGAAGACTCCCAACATGTACTATGAAGTTAAAGGTCAAGATGTTAGGAAAATTACTGAACATTTTAGCGGAATCTATAGAATACACCTCAAATTAGTAAACAAAAACTGAAAGATTACAACATGTAATCGTTTGCACTTGGAAACACTAGGATTTTGACCAATGTATGTCCAATAATCTTCCCAAACAATAATGTTCCACAATTGGAATTAGAGGTGGACACTTGAGTGGAAGCTAGAAGTCAACACTCTTTGACATCTTCTATGGAACTTTGTAAAGAAAGGATGTGTTGAAGGTGGAGCATTAGATTGCTTGTAGTCATAGAAATGTAATACTAGAAGTAATAAGGTTGTAATAAGCCTACAAGGATAGTCCGTAGTGGGAGAAGAATTATCCCATATTGTTTGTATCAACCAAGGTGAACATGAGCAATAAAGGGCAAGGCAAGGGGTGGAGGAGATCATCTCACTCCAAGCATTGTTTATATGCCTTTGTGTATGTGTAATATGCTTGTGCAATCTAATCTCTAGACCTATTGAGTTCCAATAGGATGTAAGTAACTCCATCTTTGGAAAGAGGTTGTCAATATAGCATGAAGGTAGATGGGTCTTAGATGGTTACTTTTTCTGGTCCAAGATGACCTTAAACTATTGGGTGATAGTGGAGAGGTACCCATTTCCAAATGGAGTGGTTGGCGGTTCGATTCCCGTTGTGAAATCTTCTCTCTACTTGACGGAATAAACTAGTTAGGTAGGTAGGAAGCCAAGAGCCCACCCACCGCAAGGTAGGCAGTAAGCCCCGCCCTGCACCAAGAGGATTCTTGAGCAAGGTAGGGCCAACAGGCTCAAATTCATGTCGGATTGCCCAACGTTGGTTATTTATTTATTTATTTGGTTACTTTTTCATAGCAAGCCCAATTTTCCTAGGAATTGAAACACATGATTAGTACAAGATGGTTAGCAAATCCAAATCAAGGCAATAGCCACTTTCCTCATGATTTTTAGAGCTCAAATGAATATCTTACTCATTAGTAAAGTGAAGATTTTGATGCTCATTAAATGGTTACATAGGTCTTCCCAATTCTGTTGATAATTGAATCTAGAATAGTTATCATGTTTTGAGCATATAGACCAATCTCTTTCAACACAAGCCTTTTTTGGTATCCATATTTGTACACTTCACCCCAAAACACTCAAATATAGGTATCCAAATAAGAAAAGTTACTAAGTTGTCTATGTATATCCAAAGCCAATAGTGAACCTAAAAGCAACATAATGACCTTTTCTCATGGAGAGAGAGGGAATCATTGTGTACAATAGTACCTCCCATCCATCCAACATAAAACTTGAGCCCCTATAGGTTTGCAGTCGATTCATCTCAAGCAACTTGGAATAGCTAATGCAAGGTCTTTACAGCGAATTTTGGTGTCAAATCAATTGAAAATAACATCCTTTGGGATGCATACTATTTTAGGGCGTTTATGTTGGATGAATGAGAGGCATGCTCATATGTGATATACACCCTAACGTTTGTAATGTCACCCTCTGTAATATCACTCCCTCTCTTGTATTCCCAAACCCTAGGGAAGAGATGTGCTCAGTTCAAATCTCCCTCCTTGTTGCCACAATTCCCTCTCATGAGTCATATATCACCAAGGATGCACCCTCATGATTGAGGATTGGGGTGAGTCAAGATTTAATGTTTAGGGTTTAGGGGGCATGTAGGAAGTACATATCAAAGACTTTGAAAAGGATTGAACTTATTTATTTATTTTCTTATGTTGTGAGTTGATGGTTTGGATTGCCCTATCACTAGTCTGTAAAGTAGAGAAAGCCAAAAGAAATGGCAAAAAAGAACCTAATTTGTGAGTTAGTAATCAACGACTACATGGTTTGATTGTGTAACAAACCTCCCACAGGTTTGTCACCAACTTTCACAATACATTTATCAATCAGAATGATGAGTTGAAGAACTCCGTTTATTTTTCTTGTAGCATCTAATTACAATCATGGACCAAGTAGGTCTTGGTCTAAGCTCAACCATCCGACCATAGGAGAGAGACAAAAAGATCCTCTCTCCTCCCCCGAGCTTCCTCTAGCCAAAGGCACTATTTTTACTTTTTGTTTTTACATATAGTAAAAGTATTCTATTCATAACTCTATCTTTTAGTTCTACTATGAATGTTCTATCTTTGGTTCTTCTAGAACCTTCTTCCATCTTTTAACTCAATCACATTCTTCCAGTTGCAATTGTCTAATTCCAACTGGATTCATTCATCCCTTCTTTTAGTTGGAACTGTCTAATTCCAACTTGATTCTTTCATCCATTCTTCTAGTTGGAACTATCTAATTCCAACTAGATTTATCTATCCATTGAGAGTTGTCGAACTCCAATGAATAGCATTCACCTTTCCAAATATGGAGTGGTCTCTCCAATGCACCTCATCAAGAGTTGTCTAACTCATGTGCACATGTTCTCAATCTGGAATGGTTTAATTCCAATGCACTAAATGCGGAGCTGTCTAACTTTAGTGCACATATTGTCAATTTGGAGTTGTCTAACTCCAGTCCATGCATCTTCAATTGGGAGTTGTCCAACTCTCATCATCCTCTGCTTACACACTAACACATGTGGTTAGAATATTCAATCATCCATTAATATTTCTAGTTACATTATAGATTGCTTTCTAGGACTTGTGCAACTTTGAGTAATTTGCAAGGGGTGAGAGGATCTTGGACTTTGGCGATCTACTCTATATGAGGCTTTGGAGCTCCATATGCTTCAGAGACACAAAAGACCTCTTAAACACATATGCTTTGGAGATTTAGGGTCTTGGAAGCACAAGTATCTCTAACACCCAATTTCTTATTTATGTTCAAATGTTGTGGAGTTTCTAACTGCAAAGGTTAAAATCACTGACCTAATCAGCCCCACAGTTGCTGAGTCCAAAACTTGAGTATATACCAACTTTAATATTGAATCATGTAGACCATGCCATTGTGGGAGTTTGCATGTGACTTGGCTCCATAATTTCTTGCATGATTTGTACATATATCATTCTTTAATCTTCATTTCCAAGTTGGTTGAAATTTGAATCATTTGCTATCATTTTGGGCATAGTATTACTTACAAGTGATTTCACTTAGCTCATCAGGAGCATCAACAAAATTTGTGGCACCTTCTTGAATTTAAGTGCCTTTGCTTGGGAGAAGGATGGGCAAGGCCCAAAATAAGTATCGTATATCCAATGGTAAGATGACTTAAACTTGCAAAACCTATCCAATTTCAAGTTCAGTGCAATTTGAGTGGGTAGAAAGGTTTATAAAGCCGGGATGCGTTGTTTTGAATGAGCCAGGGACCTCAAATTCCAGGCTCTTGAGAATGGGTAGATTGATTGAAGTAGGTGACATTGTTATCATAAAAAAATTTAGGGTTTTTTTGGTTTTGTTTTGAGGCGCGAATTGTATGTATTTGGAGTTGATTAGGGTTGGTGGGGGAGCTTGCAATACAGTTGTGGGTTTGGAATTTGGATCGATTCATATGACCCCTCTTGCATTACATTTCTTGCTGAATTTTCATGTCAACAATGCCAACAAAAGAATCTTTTGGTGAAAACTCGTTAGGGCATTGAGGGAACATGAATACCCAACAATTTGGGGTAATTTGGATTTTGGCACGAGTTTTAGGTGTGCCCATGTTATGTTGAATTTCTTTCATTATTCCAAGTATTTGTCGATTGTGGGTTGTGGGTTTTAGCTCGCTAATAGGGTTTGGATAATCTTGCAACCATTTATGCAACTTGTTTTGCGCTACAAACATGCAGTTGCATATATTGGACTTGGCAACTGTGGTAATGATTAGGGCAAGATCTAGTGATTCCAAGTCCAACTAGGGCATGCACCTTCTCGCAATTCAAAGCTCACCTTCTTCTTCAAGTATTCTATTGCTTTGGGTTAAAATTTGTGCAAGTAGTAGCCTAGTCAAACCAAGTTGTGGTGTTGGTGATAATTTTTATTTATTCATTCATTTATAATAAGTTGTGCATTGTGCATTGTGAGTTTGTGCAAATCAAACTATAAGCTTATGGCATTGAGTTGTACCTAAACACATGTGAGTCCGCAAGATTCATTTGGAGGGAACTCCAAGACAAACAATTATAGAAAATATTAGCCCTTCCAACTAGTACTACCCTAATCACAATAGCTCTAGTATAGCTAGGCTTTCTTCCCCAAGCCAATTGAGTTATCAAGCTATAAGAGCAATCTTTATTGGAAAACATTATATTCATACTGGTTTTTTAAAATCTAGCTATCAACAGACAAGAATGACATGGGATGCAAGCTCGGAGAGATCACTCCCTCTTTAATTGATGCATACACATGCGCTCAGGACCTATTTATCGGGGGCTATTTACCTTGCAGAAAAGATTTTAAGGTATGGTATTTTTCAAAATAAAGGTAAATGCTTGTATTTTAATACACCCTATCAGTAATTATAAAATTTTGGGGAATCATTTAAAAATACCTTATTTTACTTATACTACATTTTTTTCCTAATACCCCAAGTAACCAATTTTTTTTTTACTTTACTCCAATTTTTTTTTCTCCGAGCCCAACTGTTGTCCATTTTTTTCTTACACCCCTAGTAATTGTTTCCATGCTATTTTACATGTACTGACTAGATAAAAGAGGCCATTATATGTCATGGTATTTTACATGTAAACATGTTTCACTATTTTAAAACCCCCTATATTATATGTACGTTTTTTTTGCAAAATTTACCTACAATGAATATATTGGACCCTATTTTTTTTATCGCACATTGTTTCTACGATTTTTGCCAGTGATCTCCCTGAGAATGCAAGGTTGTGCACCTGGTGGAAGTGTGTGTTGGCACTCATAAATTATTGGATTTCATCATAGGTGAAGGTTCAGAAATTTTTTTCTTGTGTTGAGTTGTTGCAAGTGGAGCACATGTCTAGAATGTGTGTTGCTCATATAACTGCCACTAGGAAGTCTGATCAAGAGCATTATGTTGCATGGTTAATCGTGACCATTTATATGTTATATATGTAGAAGTATTTTGTACTTGTACTTATTCTCGCCATTTTGTATGTACTGTTATGAAATTTATGAGCAAACATATCTTAAAGGGTTTGAGCTTTGCATATGTGTGTGACTTTTGGAGATTATCCATATCCCATGTATGGAATCACCAATTTCGGCATTGCTCCATAATGTCACATGCTACACTAAATTCTCTATTGTCATGCATCCATGTTAACACTATAGACCTCCTTAATATCACATGCACTTTGGTTGCCACAAGCATGACATTAGAGAGGTCAGAGTGCATACCTCCTTTCCTCATACAATCGGGAGCTCAAATCTATGATATTGTTAAATAGTGCCAAATTTTATGTGGGTATGCCTACGTTACAAGGTGACATGCGATCTTCAAGGTTTCTTTGGTTTTATCCCTTGAATGTACGATTCGTCATGTGCAATGAAAGTCTACTGCAATCTCGATTCTAGATATAACCCCTTAACTTCCCAAGAGGCCACATTTGGGCTTATCAATGAACCTTGAAGGCAAATTTATCCAAAATGAAGGTGTTGGAAGGTGATAGTAGGTATCATCATGTTCCTCGTGAAATTTTCTTGCCAATGGCGATGATCCCTTTCCAATATGAAAAGATGGTTCTCCATAGGAGATTTTTAAAGTTAAGAATGAACTAACTTTTGACTTTGTTGATATGTTTCTATATATAGCAACCCATTATTATTTTGATTGGAAATTGTCAATTTTCTATGAACTTTTTTTCTTACCTCAAAGTGTATAGGTATCAATTCTCAATATAATCTTGATAGTTTGGATTGTGATTTTAGTGCATATATTTATCACAATTTCTCAAAGTTTAAGAATTCTAAATCGATTAGAATAGAAACAAATCATGGAAGTTATTAGTA
The DNA here is from genome assembly GCA_964035585.1 of Polytrichum formosum. Classification (NCBI taxonomy): domain Eukaryota; kingdom Viridiplantae; phylum Streptophyta; class Polytrichopsida; order Polytrichales; family Polytrichaceae; genus Polytrichum; species Polytrichum formosum. The sequence goes on along the minus strand of OZ037940.1, from coordinate 27,788,404 downwards.
AGTCCTTCTTCAGTTTTGATGTGACCTTAAGTCATGAACAACAAATTTTGTGTTGAAGTACAACAACGATTTAATGGAGGTGTCGTTGATTTGGAGCAACGTACAAGGGGAGGTCAGCAGCGTGAAAATAGTGTGGACTGGGTGATCATAGGGTAGGTTCATATGCCCGCCACTCCACTCGTTGGTCCTCAGGGTCTTAAGTTAGACGTCTTTGCTCTGTGATGAGTCGAGTCGGGTGCACCGGGCCGGGGATTCGTGCCACTCATGTATTCTCATTAGTGAGAGTTCATTCATCTTTGCGGATGAGATGAACTACTTTAGGCACTACCTTACGTCGTCGGTTCCTTGTCTCCGAGACATTATTCAGCTGCACACGCTTGTTCTGTGGGATCCACATTATTCCATGTACTATTCCCGTATCTTGTCTAGGATTCGGATATTCCCCGTCATTCAGACTGAATGTGAGACCTTGTCATATAAGCCAGGGGGAAATTGACCTGCCAAGCCTATCGTGGGAATGGTGGATCTACACCGTTGATCCACACAAGCCCATCCAAGGGCCTTTGTGGTCCTAGGTGGAGGGGGGCGGTGCTTGCCACCAAGGTGGGTGGGGGCGGGGGTGGTGTTTGCCACCGAGGCGGGATGGGGCCGTGGGCCTCATGTCTTTTTTCGGGGAGCCCAGCTTTAGGGTCTTGTCGGAGCTAGGTGGCTAAGCGGGCTCGGTGGCTAGGCGGACTAGGCAACTAGGCTTATTTTCTAAGTGGCTAGGCCTACTTACTAAATAACTAGTTACTAAATATTAGCCCGCTTAGCCACCTAGCTCTGACAAGACCCTAAAGCTGGGCTCCCCGAAAAAAGACATGAGGCCCATGGCCCCACCCCGCCTCGGTGGCAAACATGAGTGACACGGCTAGGTAGGTAGGTAGGTAGGAAACCGGGCAAGAGAAAAGGGTGACTTGTTGGGAAACCCGCTATACCCACCGAGATGGGTGGCGGGCTTCAATCAAACCCATTATTCTCACGAGAACACAACTCATCAGCTGAATAATGTTAAGTCAAGGGTTTCGCAAATATCAAGCTTTAGTAGTTCTAAATAATTCTAGTCTAATTTTATATTTAAGGCAATAATACGAAGGGGTTAGACATAAAAAGCAATGCCTTATATGGAAACAAGTGGGTGCATCATGGGTTGCCAACCCATCACTACTAGTCCGGTTATTTTTAAGAGATTAGTATGGGCGGACCAAAAACTATTGCCCGCCCCGCCCAACTTCGGAAAAAATATTGCCCTTGCATTCTTGAAGCCCGCTTGACTACAAATCCCATATTGAGTGCACTTCACCTTCAAGGTCTAAAATCCAATATATATGTGCACTTCCAATTAGTAAATAAGCAATTGATTGGGATTTCATTCCGGAAGTGAAACCATCAATGAAGCACGTAATTAACTTGGAGGTCAAAAACATTACAAAATCCTCATTGACATTGAAGTTATAAATTTTGTAACTTACCATTTAAAATTATCTTTGACATTTTCATGATAGATTAGTGCAAATGTTCATAAGGTAACCAAAGTGAAACAATAAAGATAAAATATAAAACATATAACAACAAATTTTACATAAAAATCAATTTTATGTTTTAGAAAATATAATATGAGGTATAAAAAGTTGATATGTTATTTGGAAATTGACTCTTGGGACAATGTTATGGATAGGGTATACTCATAAAATCATAAGTTTTTGATTATAGCCTATCTGAATTATTGTAATATTTTATCATCATCACATATTATATTATCTTTAAAATCACATGGTACATATTAGTTATTTTAAAATAAATTTCATTATATATATATTATAATCATCATCATTATATTGAATTGATTTTATGAGTTCATCAATTTATCATAAGGTGACATATATTATTTTGACATATTACAAATGTTTGAGCAATTACACCCGTGCAAAATATATGAGTTGTGAACATAAAAAAAATCTATGACAACACATCATAACCACATGTTGCACACATTGACAACTTGCGTTATTTATCAAAATAACCACGTGGAATCCAAAGCCACATCATGGGAGGTTAGAAAATAGGCTTAGAGCATCCAAAGCCACATCATGGCCCCTTGCCAACTAATTGATATTTACAAAATAGCTAGTAGTTCACAATAGCTATGAGGAAAAAATGGGGTCTTACATGCCAACTCGGAGTTTCACTAAAATAAGCTCCATACGGGCTTCTTGATGGACTCATCCGATTTTTGTTACCAAATGACTTTACTTGAGTGCCACGAATCCCCGGCCGGTGCACCGGCCTTCTTGCCTAAGGTGGAAATGCTATGCTAACCTCGTCTCGTATGCGGTAAATTTACGTAAACCCTAAACACTTCTTTGCCTAAACTTCATAGAAGTCAACTAACTGATTATGCCAATTAGTGTGTGTTACTATTCGGAGGAATGCAATAATACTAACGTCTTACTCAGGAGTTCAATTATTACTAATGGAAGTTCAATAGGTTGTTTGGATCTATGTCCGGGAAGAACCAGTGGTTAGTTACAGGTGAACTGGTTGAGTTTGAGAAATAACCAGTGGAAGTTGGAGACAAACTTCAGAAGAATTACGGATCATTTTAGAGGAATCTATAGAATATACCTCAAATGAATGAAGCAAAACCAGAAGATGTGAACATGTAAGTGGCTGGATTTAGAATGACATAGATGTTCACTGACTTGGTGAAATATTGCATTCTCATTAAATAGTTATAGCAGTGCGTAACTCCAAAGAGCAACATACGCTAAAGGAGATACTCGGTGTGCTGTGATGAGTTCTGGGAGAGTCGTAAACTTTGGGGGTGTCACAAAGAATAACACTGTAGACCGGTGACTGGGTTGCTCAAATGCATGAACAATGTGTCTCCACTGTCATTCCTTCAACATAGGAACCACTCTTATGCTCTACCTTCCCCACATCAGAGTCCGGGAGTTCTGTAGAGAAAACGCATAATTTCCTAGCTTCTAGGAGGTGGCTCGGATTTCCCAAATTTTACCCAGAAGTGGGCCTAGAGAGTGCAAATTTTATCGGTTGATATCCCCCATTTCCTAATGTATTTAGGCCTTTAGTCGACATTTCTTTTTTCATTTATCTAGTTTCCTAAATGTTTAAAATGGGGCCGGTTCTTGTATTTTGGTGGTGGATGTTTTTTCCCTCTTTATTTATTTTTCCTTTAAGTTTCATTGTCATTTATTCTTCTTTTTTTCCAAGTGTTCATGGTTAAAGAATGTTGGCATTCAATCTTTATTTTTTTTGTCTAAATAGTATCCTTAGCAGGAGTTGAACCTGGCAAAGCCCCTACCAGCTTAGGGCTAAGGATTTAGCCTTCAAAAAACACAAGCACCACACAAAGGGTCCAAGTAAAGTTAACAAATGTTCTACAGGCTTCCCAACAGTTGTGTTTTAGTTGTTTCACGAAGGATGTAATCACAAGTATTGATTTGACATTCTTGTTACATTTAAACCCTAATCACACAGATCCATCACAACGTTCTCATACATTGTCAACTTACATACCAAGCAACTTAGCATATAGTGCGCCATTCTTTCAGACTGGTGCTTAGATTAGTAACTGCGCGATAGAGATCTCAAAGTACAATTTCAAGACTAATGAGAAAAGTCGTGGGAAATGCAACCCTAAACATACTCAGCCGCAACCAAGAAATTACAGGCTAACCAAGAAATCACATGAAACCAAGAAGAATACTTTGCACGAAAGCCAAACAGTGGCTAACCGGATGCAAGGGGACTCCGATGGCGGCTACGTGCGTTGAGAGCTCCAGATGTGAAACAAGAGATGTGAGAGTGGCACACAACCCTAATTCCCGCGACTGGGAGTTTGCACAGGAGACTCACACAGAGTTAGCCACTCAGCGATTTAAAAAGTCAAGTGCAACTCTGATTAGCTCTTTTGTCTCTTAATCACGTGGTCCATATTATTGAAGATCTTCCACGTTCTAAAGTGCACCATTCTTTTAGACTGGTGCTTAGATTACTAACTGTGCATTAGAGATCTCAAAGTATGACCTCAAGACTACTGAGAAAAGTCATGGGAAATGCAACCCTAAACATCCTTGGCCGCAACCAAGACACACAGGCTAACCAAGATCTTTCGCATGTTAAAGTGCGCCATTCTTTTAAATTGGTGCTTAGATTACAAACTGCGATTAGTATCAGACTGGTGCTTAGATCAGATCATAGATATGAAGCCATTGCATGTATATGTGAAGTGACAACATTAAGCTACCAAGAAATCATAGGCTAACCAAGATCTTTCGCATGCTAAAGTGCACCATTCTTTCAGACTGGCGCTTAAGATTGCTAACTGCGCATTAGAGATCTCAAAATACGATCTGAAGACTCTGAGGAAAGTCATGGGAAATGCAACCCTAATATCCTCAGCCGCAACTAAGAAATCACAGGCTAATCCAAAAATCACAGGAAACCCAGAAGAATACTTTGCAAGAAGGCCAAATAGTGGCTAACCGGATGCAAGGGGACTCCAACGGTGGCTCCGTGCGCTAAGAGCTCCAGATGTGAAACAAGAGATGTCGGAGTGGCACAGAGTCAGTCACTCAACGATTCAACAATTCAAGAAGTCCAACACTCAAAAACTCAGAATGGAAACGAAAATGCAAGCTGCGGCAACAAGCAACTAACCTAAACCACAAGCTAGCAAGGCAATGGTAACTCCAAGTCTCCAAGTCTCCAAGTCTGCATAGTATTAAAAAAATTCCTAAAAAGTATGTGTCTGGTCGGCTGCCCGCCATGACAAATACCTTTCAATTGGTAATTTGCCGTGGATACTCTAGGACAGCTTGCCTAAATGCCGGCATTTATTTTTTCTAATCAACCCATTTCCGAAAACCTTGATTTTCTTCCAGAACCCCTTCCTAAACATTTCTATTTCATTCGGAAATTCTCAAAATCAACCGGCTAGCTTGCAACTAACTGCCGGCACTACCTGTTCATTGCCCCCCATCATGCCATTTGACTGCTCAAAGCTGCCATCATACCTACCTACACTAAATATTATATTTAGTGTCACCAATTCCATTTGTCTGTCTTGCTCCATACTAATTGTAGACCGCCCCTGTGGTGTCATCAACACTAATTGCAAACCTAACATTTATTTGTCATACCTTGTAAAAAAGAGAGGAGATTAATGATATACCATTAATTTCACATTAATTGCCATAATATCACTCACTAAGTGATATTTCATCCCAAGTTCAATCATCCCTGGCAGCATTTTATTACAGAAGTGTTAGGATGATATTCCGTCATGTGTTAAACCCAATAAGAAGGGAAAAACCACGATAATATAAAAATACACTATACCATGCTTGTAAAGTTGGGATGACAATACTTGTGAACCTCTTCGGAAGAAGTGTCCTTAGAAAAGTTACCACGGTGACATAAAATGCCATATGACACTAAATACACTTTCTAGTGTAATGCTCAAGAACTTAATTAGATATGCAGAAGCCAACATGTCATCCCACATTGGAATTATCCGGAAAAGTCCCTCAAAGAAGGACAGAACCGTGATTTCATCCTTCTTTGAGAAATTTTCTATTAAGAGGTCATTAGCTCGTCGTGTGTTGGAGCCTATTTTGATAGTTGGTTGAAACTTTTGGAACTTCCTTTTGCTATCCCAATTTTTTAAAGAAAAATTTAGGATCTAAGATAGGGTATGTCCATGGGACCTATCGTCCTACATCCCAGATTGGCATATGCAAGACTAGCTTGGTCCATCCATCCTAGTAGGACAAGCTAGAAAGTCGGTTTTTAATAGCCCGACACCACTCTTAGAGTATGGTAATTCAAGCATTAAGAAAACTTAGGTGAATGTATGCATAAGCTCTCAAACTCATGTTTTAGCTAACTCAACGTGAATCTGATGCCAAGACTTTACAATTGCATATAATAGTCCTTCATATGGGATGCTAAAAATTAAATGATTTGAATTGAAATGTTTAGATTTGTACATATTTGTGCCAAAACAAACCTCATCCCACCCATCCCACACACCCGATGAATCCTTTTCGGACCACCACTCTCACAGACTGTTGAAGTTTAAGCATTCCGCTTTGTAATCACATACTACAAGGTTGAAAAAGTGCAAATTTTTATATTCACATTTGGTCATTCATATTTGGGAAGTTGCATATTTGTTTTGTTTACGTCATGTGTGTTTCAAAAAGCTTGACATAAACTTTAGTTATGTCCAAAGAACAAAGCGTCAAGGAAGAGCCTTTTTTTCAAGTAGTGTTAAGCAATACTACCTAAACAAGGATACCATGGATTTGCATTTATTAGTTTCATGGCTTGACCACCGTTGCCAAGTTTGGGGATTGAAAAAATGGGGATTTCTTACAAATACCATTGGAGTTACGCGAAAATACATACCTGGCTCCATGGCAACTTCATAATACATGATAAAATATGTTGTAACAATGTTAAGACAACTGGTGAAGGTCGAGATTGGCGATGGAAAACCTATTGACATTTGGTACAATTGTACACCATGACTGAAGATATGAATAAATTGGGATGTGCATTCCTTCAACCACTATTGGTGGATGTTATTCTCTAGTTGCAACCCCCCTCTGGACGGAAATTACATCATCTGCACACTTTAGATGTACTATATCCGATATCGATACCAACTTATCTGTAAAGTTTTAAAACTCACTATATACTTGCATTCTTATTACGGGGTAGGCAACTCACATATTAACTCTAGAAATATAGTTATTGGACCCATTAGTTGAATTGTTTGCCACAAGATACCCTATCATCTTCTTATTAAACTTCTTAGTAATCTTTTGAACATACCATCTAAGTTGCCTTCAAAAGTTTGCAATGAAATCCATTTTGCCATGAGATTCATGAAACCCTATGCTTTGGCTGGCGTACACCGTGTCCCTACAAGATTATAATAATTATATTTGTCCATGATAAGCATGAGCAAGACACATGTGTGGGCTTGGTAGCCTTTATTTAGCTATCTAGTAGCCCAAAGCCACCATGCTTGGTTTAGGGTGGTGGTGCCATGTTAGTGAAAATTTCATATTCATGGGAAGAATTGATTTTTTTTTTTCTTCTTCTTGCATTCTCATTAGAATTTGTTTGTCTTTGCAATTTTAAAACTCTCCGCTAGTACTCCTCCTAAATAGATGCAAACTTTCTTTCTTGTTGTACCGGTTATGAATGAACCTTAGTTTGTGTGTGACAAGAAGCAAGAGAGGATTGTAAAGTGGGCGTAACATGATACTTGTGCCCACGGATGGACTTCCAATGCCACAAAGAAGAGCCTTGGTCGCCAAGGATGACGTGCATGAAGGGGCTATAATACACAACAATACACAAATGGTGGGAAGTCCATGCCAACTGAAGGTAAGGTAGAGTCCGTTTGCACATAGTAGCATCAAGTGACACCTTCTAACTTAATGTTCCCGCCACCTACATGGGGAGGTTTGACTTCACTACACAGACTTTACTTACCAGTCCACTCGTACTTCTCGTACAGTTGGTTGGGATTTGGGCAAACCAACCCAACGCACACACTCGTTCCTTGTTGGATGCCTAAACCCTCGCCTCCAAGGAACCAATGTACGGTTGCTTCGCCCCAGCTGTTGCTTTGGTGGTCAAGAATGTAATATCCACCTAAAACGGTGCTACCCTATTCAACTCTTAGTCCAAACCACAGTCCATGGAGTTCCATACCAAAATAGGTACATTTCCTACCTTTTATAAAGAGGTTCGGATTTTTTTCTCTTTACTCGGAAGCTATTGGTAGCCATTTTTTTACTTGGTTAAATTCATACATGTACTTTACCATTTGGTAATTTTCTTAGTGTATGAATTTTACTTCGGTATGTTTCCGAAGTTATGTATAGTAAGTCGGGTTTTTTTTGGCTTTAACTTGATTTTATGAAAGAAAATTGGTGTTAAGTTTTTAAGGGGGTGAATTTGTGTTGAAAGAAATCCCAAGTATCCCTAGAAGGAGTTGAACCTTGCCAAGCCCCCACCATCTTGGGGCCAAGGATGTAGCCTTTGAAAAATGTATGGATCCAAATAGGGTGCATCAATGAACGGGGAGAACCGACCGCTAGTTATCCCTATACCCTTCGGCTACTTGTCTAAAATAAAATAAATTACTCTTGGTAAATATCCCAAACTATGATGCCCCAACCGGCCATATTGCCGGTCTATTCTCCCTTGAACCGGTCGATTTCCAGCCTCGACAATTTTACATCGGTACCTCATCCCAATCACTGCGAACTCATTCGGAAATATCTCCAAAAAAAGTTCGGCTAGCTCACAACTAAACCTCGGTACTCCCTATACATTGGTCCAAACATACATCTTTGATCCAAGGTAGAAATACCCAAACCAGTTAACCACCCTCTACCCGTGCACTAGACAACCGTTAGATTAGCGAAGTGCCATTTTTGAAACCGATCATGGCAAGGCGGCAATTTCAATGCGTGTACACTTAGTGTAGCCAATGGGAGTCAAGTGTTAATGTACTCATGAGGTAATTGGTTTAAGTGATGTTATGGATGGAAATGCGGATTACCGTGTTCGATGTAGGGAGAATCTAGTGAACGAGTAGGGGGTTTGACAACTTTCCACTTTGACAAATTGTAAATTTTTTTGTACAGAGCAGAAAATATGAAACAGCTTCCATTCTTCATGAATCCTTGTCGTCTATCTTGGGAAATTATCTCATGATTGTAAGACCATATCTTCAATGTGAATCATCTTATTTTCACGGGCTATGGTATTTCTACCTTAGTAGACCCTTATCACAAACCTTTTGGGTTGACTACAAGTACAAGCTAATTTTGTTGTACACGATGTAAGTTACACCCCTTGAAGCCAGAGATAGGCCCTCATCATCATCCAGCACTACACTGTTTTTTGCATTTAGTGTTGTAAACAGTAATTACGAACCACAACACTAAATGCCATGTTCAGATTTTTACATGTCCACAATTAGTGTTATAATACTTTTTATGTTTTTTGTTTTGTTGCCACATGGTTGCACCATCTCCACTACTAGAAGGTGGCAGCATAAGAAACACTATTTGTCGAGTGGTTGGTCAAGAATGTTGCAGGTAAATGACTAGTAACAACATTAAATGCCACACAACACTAAATGCAAAAAACAGTGTAGCTAGGTAGACTGAAGCAGTATCATGGAGTCCACTCTCACTAGGAAACTTACAGCACTTTAGTGGTGTCAACACATTAACACTTATGGGGGGTAGCATATTTGACAGTTTGTAACACTGACATGAATATGGTGGACATTAACCCTTAAAGGTCAAGGGGGGGAGGGTGAGAGGGCCTCTCCCATCAGCCTATGTTTACCCCATTTCAAACCTCCATGTAATTCTTTTAGTGCGATCGGCATATATATTTAGATGTGGAATTTTGAGATACACATTTTGGGGAATTTTTTTTGGCAATTCCGACATGTTTTGACGCTATCTTATGGTCAAATAGTTTAGGGTCAACGCGGCCCTGAGAGGGCCGCTCCGTCGTTTAAGGGTTAAGTTCCCCCCTACGAACCATTGGGGGGGGGTGTCAGATTCGGGCCGGGTCAGCCCTCCAACGAAATTTCATAACCCGACCGAAAACTGCTGCCCGCCCCGCCCAACTTCGAAAAAAACATTGCCCTTGCATTCTTGAACGCAACTTGACTACAAATCCCATATTGAGTGCACTTCACCTTCAAGGTCCAAAATCCAATATATATGTTCACTTCCATTGAGTAAATAAGCAATTGACTGGGATTTCATTATCAAAATGAAACCGTCACTAAAACATGTAATTAACTTGGAAGTCAAAAATATTACAAAACCCTCACTAGCACTGAGGTTATAATTTTTGTGACTTACAATTTAGAGTCTTTGTCATTTTAAAATGACACTTAAATTTAGTGTTCTAATTTAGTATGTATATTTTATAATATTTTAGGTAATGCCATCTCCTTCCACAAGCATTCATACGCATTCAAACTAATTAAGTGTGATTAAATATAGTTAACTCTAATTAATCCTGATTAATCTTAATTAACCCCAAATAAATCAGAAAGCATGCTTACCAAATTAAGTAAACCTAATTAATTATAAAATGTACTTACTGTAATTTATTAATTTCTGGAATTAATTCTAATAATTAATTTCTGGAATTAATTCTAATAATTAATTTCTGGAATTAATTCTATTAACTAATTTCTGGAATTAATTCTATTAAGTAATTAATGAATGCGTATGAATACTTGTGAAAGTAGACGGCATCACCTAAAATATTATAAAATATACATACTAAATCAACACACTAAATTTAAGTGTCATTTTAGAATGACAAAGACAATTTCAAATTGTAAGTCACAAAAATTATAACCTCAGTGCTAGTGAGGGTTTTGTAATATTTTTGACTTCCAAGTTAATTACATGTTTTATTGACGGTTTCACTTTGATAATGAAATCCCAATCAATTGCTTATTTACTCAATAGAAGTGAACATATATATTGGATTTTGGACCTTGAAGGTGAAGTGCACACAATATGGGATTTGTAGTCAAGCGGCGTTCAAGAATGCAAGGGCAATGTTTTTTTCGAAGTTGGGCGGGGCGGGCAGCAGTTTTCGGTTGGGTTCTAAAATTTCGTTGGAAGGCTACCCCGGCCCGAATCTGACACCCCCTGTGATTTTTAATTTGGCTACGCGGCGGCTTTTTGCTAAGCACGGGGAGTCCCAAGCCAAATTGTTAAAGGCATGAAAAAAAATTAAAGAGGGTTGTAGCCAAAAAATTGGATGTTGATTGAGGCTGATAGCCTAATGAAGAGAAGAAAGGGGGAGGCGGTAGCCAATAATTAATGCCCTAATGACCACTAATGTAGCCAGAGAATCCAATAATGGTGGGGCATGGAAGCCCATTCCTTCCCCCAAAAAATTCAAATAGCCAAATATTATGAAGTGGGGGCCACATGCCACCTCCAACTTGTCATAACATGCCCACATATACACTCCCCAAAAAATTATGCATAGCCACATACATATATGTGGCACATCATGTTGGCGCATTTAGAATATGCATGGTCATCCCACATCGCCACATGGATCTCCCTTCACCTCACTTGAGATGCCTCAAAAGCTAGCCACTACGTGAGTCAAGAGCCACTAAGTAGATGCATTTCTTTTGAAATAAAAAACATTGGACACCCCCCATATTTCGTAGGGGGGAACTTAATGTCCGCCCATGAATACACTTATGTGACTTTGGAATTCAAATCCTAAAAATTGTCAAATAAAGGATGAAATACAAATTCAGAAGATATGAATATATCTTTCATGAACATGAACAATTCTCGGTTCATGAGCAAGTGTAACAAAATTTGTTTAGAGTTTTTGGACAAAAATTTTGAACAATTATTGGGGTACAAATTAATGGAACGATTTTAGGAGCAAATATTGGTTTTCATGAACAATTAATGGGTTGATGAACATGTTGTGCACGCCAAGATCCTATTTCTTGTTGAAGTTTCCATAACTTGGATGAGAGGTGCAACATCAATAGGTCTTTGCTCCAAAAAATGTTTAGAGGTCACTACCACACTTTCAGCATCCTTGAATCCTACTCTATCTACCACCACATCATCAACTTGCACGTCATTGTCGATGTATGCATATGAATACTTGACCAATAATGTGTGCATGATGGGTCCGAGATGACCTTAAACTACCGGGTGATAGCGGAGAGGTACCCGTTTCCGAATGGAGAGGTTGGCGGTTCGAATCTTGCTGAGAAATCTTCTCACTTCACGGAATAAAGTAGGTAGGTAGGTGGTAGGTAGGTAGGTAGGAAGCCAAGAGCCCACCCACCACAAAGTAGGCAGTAAACTCCATCCTTCACCAAGAGGATTCTTGAGCAAGGGTAGGGCCAACGGGCTCAAATTCACGTCGAAATGCCTGACGTTTCAATTTGTTGTGCATGATGTGAAATGTGCAATGCATGATGTGTGATGATATGTCTATGCTATATATAGTCCAATCATCCAAGTATCCAATTTAACACTTATCGAGGTGAATTCATTAAAGAGGGGAGCATGAATTTTATAAATTCTCTTGATGGCTAGAAATAAACACTTACTAATGTTGGTTCAGAACTGCATCATTGGTAACCAAGACTTTTAAAAGGCTGGTAGGTTAAAAGTATATGGTCAACAATGCAGTGGAAGAAGTGCTCCACAAAAAGGGATAACAATGAAGTCTCATAGAAGATCCTCATCTTCAACCATGTTGACTTTAGGGTGATTCTCACTCAGCAATCAAATTTCACTAGTGCCCCCCTAGTTGAGAGTAAAACGCTCTTTCCTTAAGATGACTTCGAGAATTTATGTAGATTGCATATGAAGTTTTTTTTGAAGTTTTGTTTGTTGCATAGAGCTTGGTATATATGAAATTATGTTGAAAGTTCTCCAAGCTACTTAACCTCCCTGAAATAGCAAAGGCTTCTTAAAGTGTTGCTTTAAGGCCTCAATACCTTAACATGTTGGTTTACTTGTGGATTTCACATCTTATAGCATCTAGCATGTTCAAATACAAAATATGGGTTAAATCAAATTAAAAAGACCATCAAAACATTTTTTGCATTTTTTTGTACATTTGAGCTTCTTGGCATTTAGGAAATAAACCTATATGAAGATTAAAGCAATTGCTATCATTCTGTTTGACAAGTAATTATTGTTGGACCCTTAGTTGAACCACTAGATTGTTTGATTCACTGTTGAACAACGATGTATGATTCAACCATATTGGCACAATGGTGTAATCACTAAAAGATTGTGGACTATATTAGGAATTGCACCATGTTAGTGTCTTGGCGGCTCCTTGCCACCATGTAGCCATCTTATTGCAGTGGTCATAGGCTTTGTGCAGGTCTTTGCGGTGTGCATTTAAGCATCCCCCACCAACTTGAATGGCTTGCAATCGCAAAGGATACAATTCACACTGCTTGCACGGTGTTTTAACTATCAGAAAAGCTCCAGATGCACACTAAAATGCACGATAAGTCGTGGTTTCAATTTGGGTAGCCGATCAGACGATTGCCCATCGGAATTGGACAAGTAGTCAGAGCCGTGCTCAGAGTCATCATCCATGTCCAATTCCTCGAGTAGGTCAAGGATCCACTTCCGGTGTGTGCAGTTGGACATGGGGGGCTTTGGCGCTAGCAAGGGTTGGGTGGCAGCTCCTAAACCCATCACCACATGTACACCTGAAGTTGGAGGCCCCCCTCCCACATAATACTACATTTGCACCTACCTGCACTTGAATAACAACACTGCTCAAACAACAAGATATCTACCACACTTAATGGCATGTGTTAGCAACCATAAAACTTTACAAACTTAATTATAGTAATGGTTAGTTAACCATCTACATATCACCATTATACATACTTTTGAGATGCAAAATTATTTGACTCCCTCCCCCTAGCTATGTTTTCAGCTAGTGCCTCCAAGTCTTTAGCAACACTGTCACGTGCTTGCATGGCCAAGCATCGAGACTTGGATTTCTCTCTTCATCTCATGGCACCTAGCCCTTGAAATTTTTGCTTGCCCCCCGCCATGGGCTACCTTGGTTATAAATCCATGCCCAACCCCCAATCCCAAAACGTCCATCATTACCAATTAAACATGTTAAATTAATGTAGTCAAAAGCATTATCCTATAGACTACTTGCCTCACAACAAACCCACAGCCCGTGATATGAGCACTGGGTGCACTTGCTGTATATGGACGTCACTGATTAATATCCCAATAACTACATACTTTAGGCATGATAATGAATCACTAAAATTACAAAGAAAAATAAATTGAAATACAATGTCTGAGTGCAATGCATGTGATGAGTCGATCATTGAAGTTGCTACTACAACTCCTTACATGTACAATCTAAATGGAGGTGCTAACAAGGGCAAGAATATACTTACTTGGAATGCCTTCTTTGTCCATGACAAGCATAACTGGTTGCATTGCATTTGCATCTGTACCTGAGTCGGTCTGTCGTTGTCCACAAAAATTCAGCTATGTCCTCTCCATAATCGTCCACCAACTAGTCAACTAGCTATGTAGCACAATGTTTGTGTGCTACATGCCGAGCACATTGTCGGCAGCCTCCTAGGAAAAAATGATACTTCAAAGAAATCCTGAAGAAGGACACCACCACAACCATTTAATATCCACTAACATGGTCACCCATGACCACTGTAGGCAAACATTATGTGCTTTTTTTGTATATATTAGCATTTTTCCATATTGAAGAGCCTACCCACTGCGGGTTACAATGCAATTATCTACCCTATGAATTTGAGGCCTTCGAAAACAAGTCCTTCACAGGTTTAGAAGATTCCAATCATCTCGAACAAATTCCTCCCCAATGAAAAATCTTGGCACCATGCAAACACAAACTACAAGTTTTCTTTGAACTAACTTGCTTCCCTTACATTCAAGTCTAAGAAGCTCTTTAGCTGAAAGTTTGAACAGTCATTCTACTTAAGTGAAGTTTAGTCAAGTGAACCCAAAATGCGCTTTCACCGCCCCCAGTGCTTGAATTAGCTTAACAATCACTTCTTCACCTTTTCACATTTGAAAATATTTTGAGCATTACTCCCCGTTCGACAATCCCCGCATCTCAATATATAGATTGACACACGATTGCTCCCAAGCTCGACTCAGCTCACATGTGCTGTAATTCAATACATTAGGCAAGTTCGTTCTATTGTTCTCCCACTTTAGTATGACACGTTTGGGAAACACAAAAAAAGGTCGTATTATCGAGGTATCGTCTTCTCATTAATATGACAAATGGTGTAAAATTGTCGTACTATCGAGGGAATACAAAAACATAAGCAATATGAGCTTTAAAATATATACAACGAGTTTAAGCAATATAGATTGTATGAATAATAACTTATAACTCCAAACAAATACAAATATTCTCAAGAACTCTTGAAATAGGACTTCAAAGATCTATGGTGTTGCCTACCCAAGTTAGCAATTGTCATCTTATCTAAATTCCCTACTAGCTTTTGAAAACTAATAATTTCATTAACACCAAAATGTAAAGAGTTGTCTAATAAAAAATTAGACAACAATGATGCATGGCGTTTAGCATCACTAAGCTTTACTGTAGGTGGAGCAACATCATCCACATCTATTGAATGTAGATCAACATTAAGATCAAAGCCTTGTGCACAATTGATTCCCAAAGCAGCATCCACCAACTCATTAATACTTAATTCTAGCTCAATAATCTCTTCCCCTTCCATCTGAATGTAAGTCTCGATTGACATCTCATCATCACCCAATTGCAACTTTGAAATCAGAGCACCAAGTTCGTTTGATTCTTCCCGCATTCTATTCTTCTCCCTTTCATCAACTAGGGCAAAATCAACATTCCATGTTGCAAATAGTATACGCGCCATCCTCCAACAATTCTTGACTATTTGTGCATCTAACTCACTCCATAGTTCATAACTCCACATGATAGCATGTTTGATGTTGGGCATCACCTTCCTTAAGTCTTTCAATGTGGCATCATCATATTATGATAAAACCCACTGCAAAAGTTTCTTCTTGTACTGAATTTTGAAAGATGCTATTATACCTTGATCCAAAGGTTGAACTACGCTTGTAACATTGGGAGGAAGGAATACCAAATTCATGTTGCTCAATTCCAAGGTTGAAAAACCACAAGACTTACCAACTTTGGCAAAGTTAATAACATGTGAAGATGCATTATCCAAAATCATAATCACCTTTCGATTTTGGCCTTTGAATTGATTGTTAAGCTGCAAAATCCCAGCTTCAAATATATCCCCCTTCATCCAAGTTGTTTTATTTGAGTGCCACCGAACATACTCATGAGGCTGCCACCTTCCAAAACATCGTGGTTGCTTAGACGTATAAATCACAAGCAACTTCAACTTATCAGTCCCAGTTGAATTAACAGCAAGAGAAAGTGTTACACGCTCCTTCAATAACTTCCGACCCTTCACCTTCCCTTGTGCTAATGTTTTATTAGGATGTGCTCTAAAATACAATCCAGTCTCATCCATGTTGCAAACATCTTCAAGCTCAATATCTAACAAAAGAATAGGAAGGAGGCCACTCTAACCCTAACCAAGTCCATTCTACACTAATAACCCTAATTATCATTAAGTTCCCAATGATAAGTGAAGTTCCCAAGTGAAAATGGATGTATTTTAGATGTACATAACATAGATGAAGGGAATTTTAGCGTTAATTACCTCTTTAATATGACAAAACGGAGATTTTAAATGTCGTATTATCGAGTGTCGTAGTCGTATAAAAGAGGGAGTCTTGAACTAAAAAGTTTGGTCGCGCAAAAATGTGTCGTATTATCGAGGGTGTCGTATTAACGAGGTTAGACTGTACGTAGTATTCCCTATATCTGGGCCGGGGATTCGTGGCACTCAAGTAAAATCATCCATGCGGATGAAAAAAACGCAGGAATCATCTAAATGACTATTTTTAGGCAATTTGATTCCGGAAATAGAGTCAAAGGCCCCGAATTAGTGTAGTGACGTCACATTCGAATGAATCGGCCCTCAACCACATAGGGGGGCTTGATATCTTGGATGGATGTTCCTTAGTGAGTGCCACGAATCCCCAGCCCTATATCTGGGAATACTACGTGAAATACTGTCAGTCCCACAGTGTAACACTGTTATGGATCTGAATAATGTTATGCCATAGGTGTCAGATTACTTAGTATCATCGATGTTGCAGGGAGGTGGGTAGCTGCAAATCAATAGAACAACAACACTCCTTGAACGCGTCGTGGAATTACTGCGCAGACTCATGGCTGCCTAGAGGCCCGCGGCAGAGCGGCGGACCAGGCTCGCCCGTCAGGCCGGCGGACCAGGACCAGCCTCGTAGGGGTACCTTCATCGCCCGCCTTTATCTTCCCCTCCGCTTCTATAATTGTCGAGGATTCTTTGAGCAAATGATAGGACAAATATAGGAGGAAGGGATCAATTTGAAGCAAGGGGGATTTTTATCTTATTTTCATCAGAGATAATCTTTAGCCGCAAGCTGGAGAGAGGAGAGGCGCGATGAGTGGAGCTGGGGGGGGTTCAGAGGTTAGCAACACAGCGATGCTTACCTGGAGCGACCTGTGCGTTCAAGTCTCCTCTCGCAAGAAGCCAAATCGCACCATCCTTCAGAACGCCACAGGTGCAACGACATGAAAATAAGAATACAGATTTTTTTTTTTTAAAAAAAAAAAAAATCCGTAGACTTAAACTGCGGAGTTAACTCTGTTTGGAAGGATCTTTGTGATGGATTTCTGATTTTTGTTCTGGAGTAATAAGCTTCTCTTTAATTTGATCTGGTTTGTTGGCCGTGCCGGTTGTCATTTCTCTGGTAGGGAGAGTGTTTCTGGAATGAGAGCTTCTTCTGTAACGGAGACCATAGTTGTCTGAGGTAGCCTTGAAGCCGGTCTTGGTGTTAGCTAGACGAGGATTATCACTGTGATTTTAGTCGCAATGTCTTAGATGGAGTGGACTCACAGGCTTGGCCAGGCAGGAACGGTTTATTTTGTTGATACACTGCAAGTATTAGGACGTCCTTGAGGCGCGAGGTATTGCAAAAAAGTGGAAAAGGTATAGTTAACCTGAAATCGAGAATAACGTGAAGGAAGTAAGTAATATTACGGCATCTTTGATGATAAATACGAGAAGGTTTTATCTCAGAGACTACCTGCAAGAATCCGGCGCGAGTAATGTTTTGTATCCAGTAGGCATCGCGTTCTTCGATTCTGTGCAAGTAGAGCCGGTGGTTCTCGTAAGAGGGAATTCAAGAAGGTTATCAATCGAGGCCACAAGCAATTTCTTTCCTTCAGGTCAGAGGAAATGGGACATTAGTTTGGAGTAGCAATTGAAGCAAGCGCATCTAGTACTCTCAATCAAACCGATCTCATGTAGCCGTGATGGTCTTACAGGATATGCGGAACCAGGCTCCATAATGGCGATCATGGGGCCCAGTGGCTCCGGAAAGTCGACCCTGCTTGATACTTTAGCGGGTACGTTGCAGCTACATCGACCCAAGAATCGCATTGTGTAGGACTTCTTTGCATTTATTAAGCTGCCATTCCACGACGCCAATATGCAGTATGCATCTGCACTAAGTTTTGCAAATGTTGATGAATGCAGGGAGGCTGGCTCCCAACGCCATCCAGACAGGAGACATACTACTCAACGGGGAGAGAAAGACAACCCTCTCTTACGGCATTGCAGTACGTTCTTGTCAAACGCATTCTTATTTGAGTAGAACATCAGCTCACTACAACATCAAGATTGGAACCTGAAAATCAATAAATCCAGGAAAACTTCTGTGATTCTAGAGAGCGTACTCATCTGAGATGTGTAAGCTTATAATGGCCACATGGTGCGGCGAGGACGGTTTAATGACAAAGTGAGCTGAATTCTGTACATGACAGGCATATGTTACTCAAGAAGATGTACTTATAGGCACGCTGACCGTTCGAGAGAGCATCACGTACTCGGCAGACTTAAGGTTGCCAGGGAAGATGACGAAAGCGGAGAAGAAGAAGGTTGTGGACAACACAATCATGGAGATGGGGTTGTCTGAATGCGAAAATTCGTATGTTGGGAACTTTTTTGTGCGTGGATTAAGCGGGGGTGAGAAACGTCGGCTGAGCATTGCGTTGCAGATTTTAACTCGACCTCGTTTGCTCTTCTTGGATGAACCGACCAGTGGTCTTGACAGGTGAGTACCTACTACCCCTTCACCTTCCAAACCATTGTGGACTCAGGTGAAATCATTGGTGGTTTATTCTGATGCTGAGATGACCTGATACAAGATTTTATTTTAGCTAAGATTTTCTTACGGATGTAGTGCCTCAGCGTACTTTGTTGTACAAACGCTGAAGAACTTAGCCAGGGATGGCCGCACCGTCATCTCCTCCATCCATCAGCCCAGCAGTGAGGTGTATGCGCTTTTCGACTACCTGACCCTCCTGTCGTATGGACGAACGATATTCTTCGGAGAGGCAGCAAGCGCCGCTGAGGTCAATCATTCAATCCCCCGTCACTCCTACAAGGATATCCATGGCGGCGCTTTCGCCATTTGATATCCTAAACGCTGTCAAAATCAGCATTCATTCCACTGAGGCAAGCAATCGTGAACAGGATCTTGTTGTAATGTCGCAAGAAACAAGCATATAAGCTTCTTAACAAGATTAATCTGGAATGCAGTTTTTTGAATTAGCTGGATATCCGTGCCCTCCTCTCCGAAACGCATCGGACCATTATTTGCAAACTATCAATGCGGACTTTGATAGAGTGACGCACGAGCTGAAGGCCCTTTCACATGTAAGCAGAATGCACTAGAGCTTTTGAATAGAGGAAACACATTCTTTGTTTCTGGAATGTCCAAATCTGGTGAAGAACTATACCATGAACCATATTCAGTCGCCACTTTCGAATCGTGTATTGCGAAAGCAGAATCTGTAGGCACGCCGAAATGGCTTCACAAACTTTGTGTTCATATACCTGAATCTCTTAGGTGCTTACATGTATTGGACTTGCAGGCCGATGTGGAAAGTCTGGATCCTCTGCTATTAAAGTCAAGGAGCACGAATCAAACGATCAAAGTACTTTCAGAATTGTATGGGAAGAGCAAGTATGCTTCAGCGACAAAATTGAGGATACAAGAACTCTCGAAAAAAGTGAGTTGTGCCACCACCTTGCTGCTATTTTAATTCGTTAATTCGATTTAGGTTCCAGAATTCCCTGGCGCTGTGCACTACTTTACAGTTCTCAGTTTCTCCTCAATGCAGTTAGTTCTCGCTAGTAATAGTGATGATTGAGACGAATTCTTTGAGCTCAACTCGCCGAAGATCTTTTCTGACTTGACGTGCTCATGTCCAGAGTGAAGGCAAAGCAGGGTTGACAGGTGGAAGCAAAGTCCATGCGAACTTTTTCAGTCAGTGTGCGACTCTCACCAAGAGGTCGTTCGTGAACATGACACGAGATCCAGGCTACTACTGGCTTCGTGTTGGGATGTACATTATGGTCGGGGTATGTCTCGGGACAATCTTCTTGAGAGTAGGACGAAAGTACGACTCAATTCTGGTGAGTCACATGCGAACTCGACGTTGATTCCTGTACGAAAGTGGCTCTAATTTCTGCGAGATTGAGATCGATGCATTTCATTCCACTTTTGTAAGAAGGCAATTGCTGATGCTCACATCAGTTGAGCTCCACAAACTGTGGCAGGCACGGGCAGGTTGCATGTTCTTCGTTGCAGCATTTTTGACGTTCATGGCCATCGGTGGATTCCCGTCCTTTGTGGAAGACATGAAGGTGAGTGCCCGCGAGTTTAGATGTATAGAAGTCATACAGGGTCACATCTCTGATGCAGATCACATATTCTAAAACACTATAATCTCACACCTACTCTCCTAAGACTTAGTAAAGTGATGATTCTTGTCTACGTCAACGGGAACCTCTCACCAAGGAATGTAGTGCGACATGGAGAATAAGAAGACAGAGTGGAATCTTAAGAGGGAGAATAGAATAGTCCGAATCTTGATAGAAATTTGGAACAGTGATAAGGACTATGTCTGATTAGCGGCGTGTGCTATGCTGTTTTCCTGCAGGTATTTTTTCACGAAAGGCTCAACGGACATTACGGCGTGACGGCATTTGTCATTGGAAACACGCTATCATCTCTCCCATTCCTCTTCCTCATTGCAATTACATCCGGAACCCTTGTTTACTTTTTGGTGCACCTGCATCCAGGGTTCGGCCACTACGCGTATTTCATCCTCATGCTGTTCACCGCATTGGCATGCGTCGAGAGCCTGATGATGGCTGTGTCGAGTGTGGTTGGACGAAATTTCCTCGCCGGGATTGTGATTGGTGCAGGCATTCAGGTTTGTGCTTGAAATTTTCATCCTCACTCTAGCTTCTACCTGAACTCTATCTATCTACACAGATACTCAATATGCAATTTCTTGCGTCAAGTATATGACGAGGATAGATGGTGACTAATTCATCCAGTAAACACTATGTAAAGAACTAGGTCGTGCGTGTGTTCGAATGCAGGCAATATATATGTTACTTGCAGGTTACTTCCGGTTGACAAGGAACTTGCCAAAGCCAGTGTGGAGGTACCCGATCTCCTACATCGCCTTCCACACATACGCAATTCAGGTCAGTTGTTTCGCCGTTCTCGATTCAATCGATATGTATACCTATCTAGAATCCAATAGTCGATGATCGCGTGCAATATCTGATTTGTAACCTCGTGCTCATGTCAACTGTTTTTCAGGGCTTGTTTAAGAATGATTTCCCGGGTCTTACATTCCAGAATTTCTTGTTGGACGGAGTACCTATCGGTGGCGACCTGTCCGGGACGTACGTGCTGGAGAAGATTTACGGCATCTCAGGGAGCCGAAGCAAGTGGGGCGACCTGGCGATCGTCGTTGCGATGGTCGTTATCTACCGCATGCTGTTCTTCGTTTTCATCAAACTTAGTGAGAATCTGGCACCAAGGTTGAGAGTGATGATGAGGGAGTACTTCGCCGGCACCGCAGGTTCTCGAGTTGAATTGGAAGAGAATGCTGACAAAACTGCTTGACCACAACTCAAATTCTTGCAGCAAGTTTACGCATACAATCAATTTATACAGGATAAACTAGGTTTAGCATTGGGCAATATTATGTACAATAATTCTAGAGCTTAGTTTTCAAGCTCGAGTGTCAAGCCCCCGTAGTAATAGGTATTATCACAGGTTGCTCAATTGGATTGGATAAGTCCATATCCACAAGTAATCACTTACAAGTGTATTATTTCGAATGTTCTTTGCGTTCATTAACTCAATGAACGCAATAATATTTACCAGATGAGGGTGTTGTCTCTATCAACTGTGGAACCGAAATTATTGTTTGATTCAGAGAGCATTCTTGGATGGACCGAAGGACCGAAGGACACACGTCTCGAAAGTACTGTCTCCGAAGAAAATGGCCCCAGCGTCAATGGAGAAGCAACATAATGCAAGTTTACTTCGGGATGACAAATGCCATTTGTATTCACTCTCTTAAATTATTGAACTGCCAGATGCCTGTAGAAGGATTCCTGAACTTCGGCTCAGGACTGAACATTGACAGTCTGCCTTTAAGAGCTGATGATTTCTGACAATGAATTGCGCCTCCATTAGAAAGATTTGCCTGCATTTGTCGTCCATTCCGAATAATTTTCTATACATCAAGTTCAAAAATTCGCAAGTTTACTTTTTACATGTCGACATGTTCGGCACCATAAAATGTGCACGACAAGTGAGACAACGGTATGGAAGATTTTACCCATAGAAAGATTTCTGAACTCAAGATGTTTGAACATTGACAGCGTCATGATTTCTTAGAGTTCTGCAGGGAGATTAGAAGAGTCTCAAGAGCTAATAACTGTCAATTAATCAAGTACGCCTCCCTAAGAAGCATTTGCCTACGTTTCTATATCTTAATAGAAGTTATACGAAAGAGGTCCGCACACTCAGTCCAATACGTTACGGTCTGAACCAGGAGAGTCCGGAATTCTCTGCCTGGCTCTCTTACAGCTCTTGGACAAGAGCATCGGGTTTCGTGAAGGCGACGGAGGACTCATATCGAAGTCGCAAGCCCAATGGGCTCGGAAGGAAGGCGACTTCCACTTCCCCGTCTGCACAGACGCTTTCACGTCAATCAGCGCACGCAAAGGTATGTCGCCTCTTGAAATGAAAAATTGTAAGAACGTGCCATCATCCACAGCCAGGGCCGCATTCGTAACCCTCACACACGTGTTAACCGTGGTAAAGTTACCTTTCCCTTGTGAGAACGGAGGAACCACAGCAACCGGAAACGAAATGTTCTGGAACGCCACCAGCATGCTCATCTCCTGATAGTGCATGGTGAGTTTCTTGTTCGGGTTCATGGCAAGCAACACGATGCCAAGGTCGAGGTTAAAGGTCGGGTTCTGTCAACCGGACTCCAGACCACCTACGGCATTGAAACGAATCAAGTTCACCGCGTTAATTGTCACACGAGGAAGCTGCGGTCGCATACATAAATAAATTATCAACGCAATCAAGCCGAGGATGATCGGTATTCCAATGGCGCAAACGAAGGCGAGGAACACGTAATTCCTGCGAAGACCTTCCGGCTTGCAGAATTCGTCCACCAGGCTTGGGCGCTGTCGGTATGGTATCCTCCTACGAGTCCCGGGTGGAACTCCAAGTACTAAATAAGGAGTTCCAAATCTCGATGCGGTGCCGCAGCCGCTGCTGCTGGTGCTCTCCTTCTGCGGATCGAAGGACGGGATCTGTTTATAGGCTGGAGCTGACATTGCCTGGAGGTACGAATGAGGCTGTGGATTTGTGCTCAAGCTGTCCCTCGGTGGAGTAAATTGGAGCCGTAATGGTGACTCCATGGCTGCTGCACCGTAGCCTGCCTTCGGAGGAGTCTGAATCCTTAAAGGCCCCAAATCTCCCGCCGTTCTCAACGCTGAATTGTCTGCCATAATCTCTCACCTCTGTCAATTTTCGGTATGATTTTCGTGGGGGACGTTTACATTATTTGCTCATCAGAATAGCAGTAGACAGCCGATTTTGGAAGGAACCACCGGATGCAAGTTTGTTGCTCGCTGGCTCCTGTTGTTCAGAAATAAGAACGTATCTGTTCAGATTGTCATTCCTCTCGTGTCGGAATTGCTCCGTCTCAAATCTTCCTTCTGTCACTATACTAAAGAAGACTCCTGATGTGAACCGCGTAGTCCATGTTGGTCATCAAGATCCATTTATGCGCTTCATTTTGTATATTTGCTGATGGAAACAGAAAACGATTGAGGTTCAGAGTTCGTTCCGACACACATGTCCATAAATCACGTAAAAGATCTCTTGATTTTTCTTATTAGCATACATTTGCAGCATAAACATCTGCCATGATCTCTCACCGATTCTATGCGGACACTTAATTTTCTGAATGAGTTTTCGTATCGAACGTCTGCATTATTTTCTCGTTACGACAGCAGCAGATAGCCAATTTTGCAAGGAGTTACCGAATGCATCTTTCTTATTCGCTGGCTCAAGTTGTTTGGAGATGAGAACGTGTTTGCTCAGGTAGCCTTCTTTCTTGTGTCGAAATTGCCTCGTTTCAAATAGTCCTTGTGTCATTGTGAGCCTGTAGAAGACTCCAGATACTAATCGTGTTATTCATGCTGATCGTCAAGAGCCATTCCTGCGCTTCATTTTGTATATTTGCTGACGGAAACAGAAGAAAGCTGTTCAGAGCTCGTTCCGACACATATGCCCATGAATCATGTAAGAGATCAGCATATATTGGCAGCTTAGTCATCGACAAATCGTCCAAACGCTTGGTAACTCTGCAATTGTGATAGTTCTTAGGTTTCAGGAATCCTAAAATGACCTGCGCTTCATTGGTGATTGCAAATTCAGAGATGATTTCTAAACCTAATATGAAAATTGGCATCACACTGCAAGTCTATCAGTTGCATGGCTCTTGTTGTTACCAGATTTCAGACACGAAAGGTGATTCAAAATTCGTAACAAATACACGGGGAGAATCCTTGGAATTGATGAATCCTTGGGTTTAGGTTTACAGTTGAAGATTGAGGACCACAACGTAGGCCTTTTGTTGACGATCTCTTCCCTTAAGGTAAGCGGCCCTAATTCGGCTATTTTCTTAATTGGACATCTATATTTGAGTGGTTTGTGGTTGAGTGTGGATATACAGTAAGAAGGGGCAAAAAGATCGGGTATGCTAAAAGAGATCGGATTACGTGTTCCAAATTGGTTAATTATTAAACGCTCAACCAATAGGTAGTCAACACCATTTGGAAATTGGTTAATTATTATACACTCAACCAATAGGTAATCAACACAATTGGGGCAAACTATACGATCATGAAGAAGAAAGAGAATGTCTGTTGTTGATTATGAGATGTTCATATGAGGTCCAGAAATTATGAGGTAAATGGCATTGGCCTTGATTTGGATGCGCTATTCATCTTGTACTAATCGCGTGTTGTTGAAAATCCTAGGAGAAGTGGGGTGTTCGGGATAAGCGTTTGTTTTAGGCCCACATATCTCAATAGTCCACAATGCATTTTGCATTTCAATCTCATGCGCCCAATTTTTTTCAGGTTTTTGTGTTGTTTTTCAACAATTGGAGGATGGCTCCTCAATGACAAGCACATCAAAGAAGCCTAGGCGAAACCATGCTCAAATCAACCTTTGAAAATGGTTGCTAAAAACTGCAATCTCACACATGATGAGCATAAAAATTTGTTCGTTTACAAAAACTAATGCAAGCGAGAAGATTTAATTTGAAGAAAGAGGATGTGTAATGCACTTTTAGTAGGAGAATTTACGATTTCTCTTCAGGTAGTTGGCGAGAGCTTGAGTTGAGTTCAAAGCCCACAATTTTGACAACCCTTGTCCACCATTATGACCCCTAAATGCCTACAAGGACATTTTATCTACAACCGAAACAACCCTCAGATTTCGTTGAAAAATAAGTGTTTTGCAGCCTTTTTTTTCCCCTTCAATCAAAGCTATTGAAATTGTCTATCAATCTCAAAAGCTTGATCATGAAAATGCATGTGTGGTTATCTTCTATATTTCAGGAAGTGTTCACATTTTAAGAGACATTTTGTAAGTTCTCACCCTCCACGGAAAAACCAAACTGGTTAAAAATAGCATGCATCCAAAAGGGCGTCAAGAATGTAGTAAAACAATAAAACTCGATTTCTAACAAAGGAAAAAGTAAATTGGCTAAACATAGCCATGCGTCCAAAAGGGCGTCAAGAATGCAACAACCAATAAAACATGATTTTTAGCAAAGTCAACCCAGCTTCTATTTTAAACCAGTTTGGTTTTTCCGTGGAGGGTGAGAGTTAGATCACTTCAAGATCATATTATGCGTGTGGTTGTCCACCAATCTATAGTATCTATAATATCAACCAATCATATCAAGCTTCTCATCAAAGATGGGATATTTATAATAATTTACAACTTCAAGTTCCAAAATCGCAATTTATTGTGGAAGGATTAGAGAAAATTTATTTAAAACGTATGGATGCGATTCATTATGGTTCCTCATACCGTGGCACCCAAGAGGCATTGGGCAACACAAACTCAAAAGCCTATGGGGCATAGAATTTAGGACCCCTGCCACATAACTCAACCCTATCAATAAGGAAAAGCCCACGTGTGGCTTGGCATGTCCTAACCATAATGAATTCTCCTTCACTTAGAGCGTGACACCTAGGTAACATTGAAGAGTTGCAGGCCTTGGATAGCTGGCCAACTAGCATCACCTAGCTAAATTTTCCGGGCCCCTATTTGTCACTTAGGTTTAGCTAGCTAGGTTTACCAAACCTAAGATTCTTACTTAGCTTTAGCTAGCTAACTTTTCCGGAGCTCTCATTTTCACTCAGCTTTGACTAGCTAAAAATTTGTGTGACATGCATATTCATTCTAAACCAAACAAAAATCCATTCAAACGAAACCAAACAATACATATTTAATTGTATTGCTCTCGGTTGGCTCTGTATTTTCATGTTGTTGCACAAGGAAATTGAAAGGCTTAAAATCAACACGTATAGTCGGCTTCCTCACTTTCGATTGGCACTGGTGATAGATCATCATCTTCGTCATCATTGTCATTATCATCATCTTCTTCATTTTCATTATCATCACAATCATCAATGTCATCTGGCAATTCAGGAAGAGATGGAATCAAGGTGTTCCAAATCGGAGATTCCGTGACCTCTGCTAGATTATTAGGAACTAGGCTCATGTTCAATTTCAAAAACATTGTTGCTGCAACGAGTCTGGGTCTAAGAGATGACCGTTTGGGTGCAATGACATCATTCATTCCACCGAGATTACATTCAGATTCCAGCTAGCTATTAGCTAACTTCAGCTAGCTAACTTTCCTCGCCCTGAGTATGGCACTTAGTTTTAGCTAGCTATTCTTTTGAGGCACCGAATTCCCGCGTAGCTTTAGCTAGTTGGAGCTTTTAGCTAGCTAAATAGCTGCCCACTTAGTTAGCTGTCCGAGGTCTGAAGAGTTGACATAGATATAATAATGTGATAAATGGTTGTGTTGGAGCTTGGGAGATCTTCCAAAAGGTGGTTTCATGGCGGGCTCATCTTCCCAAACTACTTGCACCTACACCACTTCAATCGTCCCAATCCTCTCACAGGCCACACTTATTGTGAGGGTTGGTACCTTCAATGTTAGGATGGCATTCGGTGGGGATTGGAGTGCAAGGGGCAAATGACTTTGAACATACAATAATCTCCAAGGGTGCACTTTTCATTATGATAAAAAAATTCATTGTGTGTGTCGTAAGAAAAATAATTGATCCTATGTATATAATATGTCGTAAGAAAAATAAGAATTTACATATAAATGGAGAGATTACACAGAGCCTTAGATATATGTACTAGTTCAAAATATATGCACCCACTTATGATTAGAATCCTAACTTTACATTTCCAACCTGGGTGATGGGCTTATTATACTTTTACAAATTAGAAATATACATACAAACCTTACCTTCAACAACATCCCTCCTATGTGCACAATGTAAGAAACCAATTCAATTAAATAATACACCTTTTGTGCACACACGTAGGTAGGTATTGTAACCTAGAGTGCAGACTTGGGTTGACAATAACTTTTGCGGGGACATGGGAATAAACATTCAAGGAATTAAGTTTATTGCATTGTAACAGGCTCAAACAATTGAGTTTTTTTACAAAATCTATTGGTTGCCACTCTCAACGGGCATTTATATTTGCTTCTTGTGAATAGGGTCAATAGGCACCAAGTGAATTTAGGTATGATGATAAAATGATAAGTGGGGTTAGATGAAACGGGGCAATTCAACGTGTCAACGCGTAATATGAAATTGTGACACTTTACATTCAATGAAATAAGGTAGAATTTGCTTTAAAAAAACAACACTCCACCCAAAACCAACACCCTAAAATCTTATACAATAAATACATATTGACTCTAAAAATGTGCACCACCGTAAGATCATGCTTCCATATTATTGATTTTGAGTCATCTACTAACATAACTTTGAACCATTATAACTTTTTGCAAACAAAATTCAAATAAGACATACTTTGGTGCATTAGAATGCCTTGCCAATCGCTAACAATAATCATTAGAAACTTTCTACGTCTAATAAGAGTATCTTTGCTCACCACTTAGAGTGACGGTGTTAGCATATCTATCTTACAGAAGTATAACTTTATTAGCTGCAATGTTGTAAAAACATCCACGAGTCCCAGCTGTTGCCAGGTTTATTAACCACGAGTATATACGCTTCAAGTGCCATGGCATATAACCAGTTCGTACTGCAACCTAGGATCCTATGTCGAGTATAATAAATCAATCCTCATGATCACAAAGGCTATAAATATGTACTCTCAAGATCAAATTGAGAAGTGGAGGATTGATTGAGTTATTATATAAGCATAGGTAGATTGGCAATATAATCATATTGATTGAGTTATTATATAAGCATACGTAGATCGGCAATATGAATTATCTACAGAAAGTGGTGATGGTGGTGGTGATGATGCCTCTCCTGGCCATGGTCATATGGAACCGGGCCACCCACTTCATTGTAGCAATCTGCCTGTTGTTTCTGCTGATGGTGCTGATGGTATTTGTATCCCGCGAACCCCAAGATGCACTACAAGGAAACCCGGTCCTTTTAAACACGAAAATTACACTAAACTGACACTTCTAACCGACCAGAACACATGTCATGGAGTTCGCAGCCACTGTGGACCAGGTGTCATCCTGGACCAGTCCTATTTTTTAACAAATAGGATGTGTCGTCGTTTTAGACCGTACAGACTTTGACCTCGGCGGTCATTAATTGATTATGGGTCAATTTCAAGGATAATTTAATTGAATACATTATTTATACATCTCATTAAAAACATTACATAGATAATGTGCCTACCTGCCATAGGACCTAGATACCTAGCCACCTACCGCCTAGGTGTGTCTACCTAACCGACGAGGGTGCCTACCCCCTACCCACCTACCACCTAGGTCCGGTGGGTGGCTACCCACCTACAAGGGTAGGAGACCGGGCGGAGGTCCAAGGGATTCGACCCTTGAAACTCATGGTTCCCACTTGAAGGCCTTAACCACTAGGCCATTCAACTCCACATGACACACATGGGGTGTTTTAAAGTTTTGTATACACCAACCACTATTTGGCCGGGGATTCGTGGCACTCAAGTATAATCATCCATGCGGATGAAAAAAATGCAGGAATCATCTAAATGAATATTTTTAGGCAATTTGATTCCGGAAATAGAGTCAAAGGCCCCGAATTAGTCTAGTGATGTCACATTCGAATGAATCGGCCCTCAACCCCATAGGGGGGCTTTTTTTATTGGAGCCACTTCATCCACGATATCTTGGATGGATGTTCCTTAGTGAGTGCCACGAATCCCCAGCCCCACTATTTGCTCTGTACGCCAATTGTATACAGTATAATGTATACAATATACTATATATTGTATACTGTATATGGTATATATTATACGTTATATAATATATATATTATACTGTATACTGCATACTGTATACTGTATATATTATATTGTATACTGCATACTGTATACTGTATGTTGTATACTGTATATATTATACTATGTACTGTATATTGTATATATTATAGTGTATATTGTATATATTATAGTGTATATTGTATATTGTATATATTATGCTGTATATTGTATATATTATATTATATATTGTATATTGTATGGATTGTGCTGTATATATTATACTGTATATAGTATAATATATATTATATATTGTATATAGAATACACTATACTATATATAATATACACTATACTATATATAATATACACTATACTATATATAATATACTATATACTATTTATTCTTCAATTTTACCTTTTATTGTATACAACATACTATATATTTTTATTTTTATTGTATATTGTATACTATTTATTGTATACTTTTTTTACTGTTTATTGTATAGTCTTTACTATTGACTGTTTTCTATTATTGTATAATATTTTACTATTTATTATATATTATTTTACTATTCAGTATATATTATTTACCATTTGGTATTTATTGTTTACTATTTAGTATTTACTGCCCACCATTTACTATTTTCTTTTTACTATTTTCTTTTTTGCTATTTACTATTTACTATTTTCTTTATTGGCTACTATTTACTGTTTTTACTATCGATTGTTAAATATTTACTATTTACTATCTATTGTTTACTAGTGTCCCTAGATCTACACGTAGACCTAGATGTAGAAGAGCTATAAAACTAAACAAATATAGAATATTGCTTCCCGGACCTCTACATGACAATAAAATGAC
Source organism: Polytrichum formosum (assembly GCA_964035585.1). Taxonomy (NCBI): domain Eukaryota; kingdom Viridiplantae; phylum Streptophyta; class Polytrichopsida; order Polytrichales; family Polytrichaceae; genus Polytrichum; species Polytrichum formosum. The sequence continues at coordinate 27,757,805 of OZ037940.1, read as the reverse complement.
ACAACTCCCACACATGTAAAAAACATTGTGCGGAGCTTGAAACTTGAGCGCGGAGCTCGAAACTCAAGCACGGAGCTAAAAACTCGAACACAAAATTTTTTGATGTCGTGCCCGCATGTCAAAGTGACCGGGTTTCCTTGTAGTGCCCGCCGCAATCTCCTCCTCCAGCTTGTGTTTCCGGTGCTCTTTCTCTTCCTTTGTAAGATCGGTGCGGTTCGCCAGGTTCTCGACCTGCAAATTTACACAAAATTTGCATGGTCATTCATACATGTGTATGTGTTATGAGAAGAGAGACGACTCCGATGTTGCCACCGGCATGTCAAGTGATATGGTGTTGGGCCGGGGATTCGTGGCACTCAAGTATAATCATCCATGCGGATGAAAAAACGTAGGAATCATCTAAATGACTATTTTTAGGCAATTTGATTCCGGAAATAGAGTCAAAGGCCCCGAATTAGTCTAGTGATGTCACATTCGAATGAATCGGCCCTCAACCCCATAGGAGTGCTTTTTTTATTGGAGCCACTTCATCCACGATATCTTGGATGGATGTTCCTTAGTGAGTGCCACGAATCCCCAGCCATGGTGTTGCTTCATGTTCATATTGGTATAGTATAAGTGGGCATGCCGAAATGGGCATCACAAGAATTGAAGGCTCCCCAAAGATTAAGGTAGAGATACCATAAACCGTGAAAATAAGGTGATTCGCATTGAAGATATGGTCTTAAAATCATGAGATAATTTTCCAAGATAGAAGAGAAGGATTCGTGAAGAACGCAAGTTGTTTCATATTTTGATTCCCTATAAAAAAAATTCAACAATTTTTCAAAGTGGAAAGTTTGTCAAACCCCCTACTCATTCACTAGATTCTCCTTACACTGAACACGGTAGTCCTCATTTCCACACAAAACATCACCTAAACCAGTGAACTCATGAGTACATTAAACTGTGATTGATGGTAGTCAAACATGACTTAAATTTGGCTAAACTGACTGTACACGCATTCAAGCTGCCAGCCTCGCAATGATCAGTTTCAGAAATGGCACTTCACTATTCTAACGGAAGTTTGCTGCACGGGTAGAGGGTAGTTCACGGCTTATGGCATCTCTACCTTATAACCTCCTTTTCAAAGATAAACACCTTGATCAGGTGTGGACAAGCCGACTTGCACATGTAGATTATCTCTTCCGAGGTGAGTCCCTACATTTTCACATGGTTGGCTGAAGATATGCGGTTCGCATGGATACCCCCATTATAATTGAGTGGACCATAGGTGGGTAAGGTGCACCAGAAACAAGTGCTAGCCCGAAGATCACCCATCCAAGGTCCTTTGCACTACATATCAAACCATCAATACCTTCCTCCATAAGCTACTAAGAATCCCTTTAAAATCTATATGGTCACACGTGAAATGAGTCGAACACATAGCCCATAAATACCTCACAATATTGATGTTTAATAAACATCTGCTTGAAAACCACCAAACTCTCATCCCCCACCCGGCAACACACAACTACAACCACTGAAAACATATCCCAACAAACGAACTATGGACTCAACCAAAACAACTGCCAAAGATACACACTCAACCAGGTTTTTTTTCCTCCCCCTCACCCCTATGAAGTCAACCTAAGCCCAAGGGTGAAGCACCTCTCAATCTCTACCAAATGCGCAGAAACGCATAGTAACATGGGTAGAAAATGAGAAATCCACAATCTTGCACAATCTCACACAAACTGAGTCTTTCCTGTTTAGTCATTGAATTTCCTTGAAAACAAAGTGTGAGGAACAACTAGGGTTACATGTTATAATTAGCAGACTACAGACGTGCACTAGTTTGTCACCACAGGTTTACAAATTAATTCACACTTTAATCAATGACACCACCAACTGAAGGTTAGCCTTGAAGCACTAGAGTGTGAATTCGACAAAGCTCACCTCATCCTTCCTCAAGGAACTCTTGTGGTAACCATGTCCGATGTCATCACCATATCCTTGGTTATGAGCATAAGCAGCCATGCCACTAAATTGTCCTGCTATGCCCAAAATTCTACAGGAGACGATGTAAAGCAAAAGCTCAAAATTAAGCTATGAAGACTTAGAGTTATAATTGAGCTTGATACAGGCAGGGTCCAGAACTGATGAATTTATACATACTACAACATCAGAAACCCGGGTTCCTTCCTACATTACATGTTTGCGGATTTGCCACATAACCTCCTTAAAAACTGCACTATGAAGCCATGACTATCAAAAACCTGCACTAGGAAGTGACTGAGCTTACTGGACCCTTATTTCATTCATTTTTTAGAAAGTGCCACGTGTCACAAGAATGTTGATTCAAACCCACAGCAAAGTCGGCATGAAAATGAAGTACAATTCAACATGCATAAAGCCCAACCCACACAGGAGGAAACTTGCATGAACGGCACTGAGTTGGATGAATAGCATTGGTTCAAATGAGCAAGTGATTGGTTCTCCTTAAACCGGGGTACTTCCTCTGCCTCTCGTGTGGGTTGGGCCTAAGTTAGCATTGAGTTTGTTTTGTGCTCCGGTATTCGTGAGAACAGTACTTGCTCGTACGGGTCGTGCTTTCTTGGCATGACATTAAGGTATGTGTGCTTTATTTTGTTATCACACTTCTTAAATGGACACCTATACTTAGGTGGTATGTGGCAAGGCTTGTAGCTCAAAACGGTTATAAAAAGAAGACACGTATCACGATGAGATGATTGGACCATGTGCTTACAATATAAACACCATTCCAAGTTCAATGATTTTTGGAAATGGAAGAACCAATAATGTAATTTAAGATTTTTTTAAAGAGAAAGAATCTTCATTTTGACTTCGTCCAACATTTGCATATCAACTTGGGTTAGTTTCACCTTTGCAAGTAACTTAATTAAAGTTTGCGTGGAATGTAAGCTAAGCACCACCTAACCAGGTGAGCCTACAACTTAATCACGCTGTCGGGTAGAGAGGGTTCCGCCTTGGGAAAGCACTGGGCTTTTGGCTGCAACTCGATTTGTTTATCGGATCGTCGAATCTTCTAATCTTCAAGAGTCTTGGTCTTCAGTGTCTTCAAATCTTCAAACTCTCGTTGCAAACAAAAAAAACCTGTCCGTCTTCTATGGTCGGTCGAAGTCTCAGCTCTTCTCTATAAGAGCCAACAGACTTCCCTCCACTCAAACTAGCACAATTCTTGATTGTTTACTTCCAATCAAACAAATGAGATCACTCTAGAAACAAATCAACATGAAACACAACTTCTTCTTATTTCATTTCAAAATTCTCATAACATCAACTCACACCATGAGCTTTCATAAAAACCTCCTTCCTCATAACAAAAAAAACTCTCCCCAAAACTCTTCTCCTTCCCCTCCATATGAGAGAGACAAAGTCCCTCTCTTATCCTCATCACATGGGCTTCTAATCACCCATTGGTCCAAAAGTGAACTAAGGATAAAACTAGGAGTAAGACTAAAAAGATAACATGGGCTTCTAATCACCCATTGGTCCAAAAGTGAACTAAGGATAAAACTAGGAGTAAGACTAAAAAGATAACATGGGCTTCTAATCACCCATTGGTCCAAAAGTGAACTAAAGATAAAACTAGGAATAAGACTAAAAAAATAACAAAGAGTAACTAAGAGTAAACAAAAGGGTAAGACTAAAAGGGTAAACTAAGAGTAAACTAATAGTAAACAAGAAGGTAATATATTTCTATTCTCTTTATTTTCCTTCAAATCAAATAATCACAATGCAATACTAAATAAGTACACATCTATGTAGTGTACGTATTTACATTACGACATTCACCCCCTCTAAACCTGCACATCCTCTGGTATGTGCCAAGTTTAGTCTTCTTCATTATCTTGGTTGTCGTCTGCTGTATCTTCTGTAAGTTCATACTCTCCTTGAGTTTCATTTTCATTTGTTTGAGAGTTTGGATCCATAAGTTCTGCTAGCTCTTTAGAGCAAAATCTTCCATCTCTTCTTCTGAAAACCTTGACTCTTTTTCCAGCTACAGGTATTCGAAGAAGAGTCCCATCCAATTCCCGAAGTGAATAAGTATCATTGGAATGCACTTTAATCACCACGTAAGGCCCAAACCATCTCTTTGCAAATTTGCGCACCGTGCTATGTTGATTTTCCAAGGAACTGTCAAACACAAGTACCCAGTCTCCTTTTTCAATTTTCTTTACCCTCAATCGGTGCGTTTTGTCAAACCGCTCTTTGTTGCTGAGCCTTGCAACTTTCAATCTTTCCAATGCCATGCTAATGTCTTTAGGCAATCTCTCAAGTTGTTGCATACGAAGCTCCAACAATCTCTCTCTGCTAATGCCATCCTCCCATGAAAGAAATACCCATGTGGGAATATCTTCCTCCACTGGCATCATCGGTTTTTGTCCATATATAAGCTCCACAGGCATGTAACCAGTTACTGTGCTGTGTGTGGTTCTATCAGCCCATAGAGCAAATGGTAGCAATTTTGGCTATAGATTATGCTTCCCTTTGCAGGCTTTAACCAATGCATGAATGATTGGAGGATGTCCCCTCTCAATCTTACCATTAGCCTCAAGGTTATAAGCCGTTGTTAATTTCAATTGCACACCATATCGCTTGAAGAATTCTTTGGCTTCAGTGACATCCAATTCTCCTCGGTCAGCTCTCATTCGACCAATGCTCCCATACCGACTAAAAATGTCTTCAAGTATAAAGCGACAGATATTTTCTGTTGTCTTAGTTCTCAAAGCCCTTCCTTCAACAAAGTTGGAAAGTTCTTCTCTGGCCAAAACAAGGTACTTCATTCCCCACATTGCATTTGGCATAGCAACCAAATCAATCATCCATTGAAAATGGATTGCAATGGGATAAGTGGGATGCAACTCATCTCTATGTCGTACCTTCGATTGCAATTGGCATGCTATACAAGATGATACAAAATCCTCAACATCTTTGTATAACCCCTTCCACCAATATCTCTCCTTGATTTTTGTATAAGTGGCCCAAACTCCTCTGTGACCGGCCCAAAGTGTATCATGAAACTCTTTTAGGACTCGGGTCTTAGTCTCAGAATCCCCTACCACTCTCAATGGCATTCCATCAACTATTTTTACTCTCTTCCACAAAAATCCGTCTTTCAATAGATATCCATAGGATTGATGTCTGATGTCTTTGAATGTCTTATCCAGCCAACCCGCTTGTCGCTTCATTGTACTCAAATAGAGTCCAATATCTCTTAATTTTCCTTCATAAAGCTCGATTATGAAAGGCAAAGCTCTAGTGGATGAATTATCTCCATCAATCCTCATCACATAGCCTCCATGTGACAATTCTTCTTCACTCTCATGAGCCATCATCTCCTCCTCCTTGAAATACCTAGCTCTAGACAACATATCGGCAACACTATTGGTTTTGCCTTCAATATGTACTAGAATAGGATTCAAAGATTTGATGTAGGCAATCCATCGCAACATTGCAATGTCTGGTGAAGAGCAATTTGCTATCATCCCCAACAAAGGTAAACAATCAGTTTCTAACACTACCTCTGCCCCAATCAAGTAGTTTCTGTCTGCCTTTAGAGCTGTAAGGGCACCCCATAATTCTCTTTTTACTTGTGAATATGCCCTTTGCCGCTCTGTCAAGATTCTTGCTCCAAATCGGATAGCAAATCTCCTTCCTTCTTCATCATTTTGCCCAATAGCCCACCCAATTGCAATTGGACTTGTATCAACAGTCACAATCACCGGTCTCCCACAGTCATAGCTCGCTTGCTTCAGAACCGGTGGTGACTCTAAAATTTTCTTCAATTCCTTCATAGCAATATCATGCTCATGTTGCCAAAGAAATTTGTTTCTCTTGCGCAGTAGTTTGTAAAGAGGTTCTGATACATGAGCAAAATGAGGGATCCAAATCTGATAGAAGACACATGCTCCTAGAAACCTCCTTACTTCAGTGACACTAATACATGCCTTCATCCTTCCTATAGCATCCACCTTTTCAGGATTTGGTTTCCTTCCATAGGAACCACATAAGTGCCCAACCACCAAAATCTCATCAACCCCAAACTTGGATTTGTCAATGGAGAGGGTCAAATTCACCTCTTCAAGTCTGCTCAAGATTTTGGCCACATCATTGATATGATCATTCACAAAAGCTCTGCAACCATCATCTTGGATTGTCAAGTCTTTTTTCTTCTCATCGCATCCTTTTATGGGAATGTCATCCACAAAGGGTATGGTTTTGTCAGGTACAAAGTCTCTTAGAATTTGATTCATGGCACTCTGCATATGCGCCACCGAATTGGTAGCACCTTGAGGCAATGTACACATACGTACTAATCCAAGTGGAGTCTTCATGGTTGTCAAATCTCTGCTCTCAGTAGCTAATTGAAATTGATCATAACCAGAGTATAGATCTCCAATGGAATAGATTGCATGTCCAGCAAATGCTTCTGCCACTTCATCAACAATTGGACCAGATCCTTTGTTTCTGATTGTCACCTTGTTGGCAGGTTACATATCTTGAATGAACCTTAGTGCTCCTGACTTCTTTGGCACTGTAAACCAACGGTTTGAATATGGAGCCATTGAAGGCTCGAGTATGCCCATGCGTATCTTTTCTTTGAGTAACTCTACAAGCTTTGGAAGTAGAGCTCTAGGCACGGGTATAGGCTTCAAATCCCATGGTACATGTGGTACCATGAAAATAACCATTGGTGCTACAACACTTGGTTGTACACACCCAATCTCATCTGGCGAAGAAGCAAAGGCCTTTCCATGCATAGAAAGCATGTCTTGAAATTTCTTCTTCTCCGGCTCAGTCAAGAAATCATCTCCTCCAATCTTTAATTTTTCTAAAGTTTCTTCGGTAAACTTGTGTCTAATCTTTCTGGTTTCTCTCAAACTTGGCTCATTCTCAGCTTGTTTGATATGCTTCTCAGTATCAAATGGTAGCTGAGTTGCAACCGGCTTCACCTTCTTAGCAACAGTCTTGTATTTTGTATGTACTGTTGCGTCCGGTCTTATCCCATGGGTTCTGAAGTCACCAAGCATCCTCATTGTTTGAAAAATCTCATGATATAGTTGACTTGAGTGAATGCCAATAAGACAATCAACTGTCTTTATGGCAACTTTCTCTCTAACTAAGTCCTCTAAGAGATGCACAATATCATTTGACACTCCATTCTCCTCATAAATTCCGGAGATACATTCATCTGGCAAAAGAACCTTCATCTTTTTGAAATTTTTCTCCATTCTTTTTGTAAATCTTCTATGTACAAGATCCAAGTCTTTGAGACTTGTAAAGCTCACAAATCCACACTCTGTTACACCTAAAACTTCACTTCTAAGATCGGTATTTACATTGGGGAATTTAACAGTCTGAATTTCCATAGCACCCGCGGATCCCCACATTCCACGTGTGCTCTCTAGAAATCCTGAAAATTTAGAGATGTCGGTAGTGGATTCTCTCTTAGTTGGAGTCGGTGTCTCTCATTGTCCGGCTTCACTGTCAAGAATTGCACTGATTTTCTTCCATCCACACTCCGAATTCGGGCATAATGAGATCCATCATCCAACACCTTGGTCTCCATTCGTGAAGCGGTGATGAAAGGTTGGCCCAAGAGTACCGGGTAAGCACTAAGATTTTGAACAAAGAAATTTTGTTCAACCTCTACATCTCCAATCTTCGTAGGAATCGCAGGACAAGCTCCATACAATCGAGTCCGCCCTGTGTTGGCTGCTTTGTGAGCCCAAAAGGGTGCCCACATTTAGTCTTAGACCCTTGAGACGTTAGTTGATGCACTTTGAAGTAGCATGTTACTTCACAAAAATATAAAAAGAGTGAAATGTTAGTCTTAGAAGTACCATGTTGTAAGAGGCTAGGATGTGAGTTGTTATTGTGTTTTTACCTTCGGAAGGATTTGAGTGAATGAGGATAGGTAAGGAGAACTTGGATTAAGTAGTTAGTGAGTAGGCTAGTACAAATGGATGGAGACAACCAAAGTGACTCAAGAGGCAAGTGCATTCGAATTGGGATGAATGGAGGATCACATGGAGCGCACAAGTGGACCACCTCATCATGGCCACTTAATGGGGAAGGTCCAAGGAAGAATGCAAGGTGGAGGATAAGCAAATTCTCAAAGCACCAATCAAATCACGAGTTAAGCATCGTGGTTTGAATTAAGTGGTGAGCGACGATTTGGGAAAGTAAGGGGAGAAAGTTATGGCGGCGGAAAGCGAAGGAGGCTAAGTTTGGGTTGAAGCATCCCAAGTTTGGTAAAGTGTGGTAGGTAGAAAGCCAAGGCTAGTTAAATGTTCGAATTAGGATCCTTGTTGATCATTTGAGGGAGGAAGGCTTAGAAGATAGGATTGGCGCCTACTAAGTAGGAGGAAATCTCAAGGGCTTATCGTGAGCCTTGAGGGTGCTCACCCCCTCAAGCTTACTATATAATCCCTCATTCTTCCCTCACTCATCCTCTCTTTCCTTTGTGCTCCAAGGCACCCCACGAGTTATAAGTGTGGGTGTGGGAAGCCATATTGGAGCACATGTGTGTGCTTAGTTTTTAGTTTGAGAGCCAAGGCTTGTTAGCCTTGAAGAGGGCTTGACCTCTTGGTAGAATTAGTGTTGACGTGAAGGATTTTAAAGTTAATTCATGATTCCAATTTGTGGTACTTAAAGTTCATGTTTTGAATACACGTGGTTGCAAGTTCCATGTTTAAGAGTTGAGCACTTGATGTTGTGATGAGTGCAAAAATATACTTGTGTGGATTAGTTAGTCTTAGTGAAGTTAGGAAATTCTCTCTCCCCCTCTCCTCTCTAGGATTTTAGGATTTTAGGATTAGAGAAGAATTGTGTGATTAGAAAGGGGTTGTTAGTAGAATTAGGAAAATTAGGTAGGAAGATTAGTTAAGGGCTTGAATAATTAGTGAGGTAGTTGGGGATTACAACTACAAAGTTGTGGGTTCATGAAGGAGCTGGGTTTATGAAGGAGCTGGGTTTATTTAGTTAGAAGCTAAGGAGTTGGGTTCATGAAGGTTTTGGGTTTATGAAGGAGCTAGGTTTATGTAATTAGAAAGTAAAGAGATGGGTTCATGAAGGAGCTTAGTAGATAGCCTACTTAATTAGCTCATAGACAAGTAGTTAGTTACATTATGCTAGTTAGTGTTATGTGTGGCTTTCACAAGTAAATGTATTTGAGATTGACTATAGAGAATAGTGTTTTTTAACACTTGCATCCTCTCTTTAAAAATAAACCACGTGCACAAATTAATGGAGAATGTGGAGCACTCTCGCGATGGCAAGACAAAGGAAGCAAAGACCAAAGTTAAATCCAAGACCACTTGAAGGGTGAACCTTGCACTATGGACTCATCCAAGTCCAAATCCAATACCGCGGAGGAATGTGAGCCCAAACCCACTACTCGGACTACGGACGCTTAAGGGTGGGGGGTTTGGCCTCACATAATTGGTGCGTCTGCCGGGAGCGAAGCGGAAGATAGTTACAAGACTTGGAGGCGACTAGGAGACTTGGAGGCAACTAGGAAAAATTGGAGACACAAACTTGAGAGAAGGGAAGGAGCACCCGAAACTCGGTAAGTATTCTCTCTTTGGGTTACATTTGAATTCATTGTATTTCAACTATTCCTTGGAATGAATTGCATTGTCAATTACGCAAATTCATTTTTGAGGAAGGAGCGCGGCGAAGGTACGTCCTCAACCTTTTTGGGGATTTGCTAAGAACTTAAAAGGAACCTATAACCGAGTAGCTCATTAAAACATTAGAGGGTAAATTCACCTTAGGACATTGAACTTTGACACTCACCTCGGGGTGAGTCTCAAAGTTTTGGGAGTTGTTATTTCATGCTCTAGATTAAATTAATATTTCACAAAGTTTATGGTGTTGTTACATTGAGTCACGATGGAGGGGAGTGCTAACTCACAGGGGGATGCGATTGCTCAAGGTATGTTTATTTCTTCAAAGTGAACTCATTAACTAATTAAGGAATGCCTTTTGTACTCGTGATTGTTGTTATCCGTTGTAGAGGGTAATTCCCGAATTGTGGATGGTGTGAGAAGTTGAAGGGTGAAGCCTCGACTTTTAACATAATCTACTCGGAAGGTCACCCCCTCACAATCGGTATTGTGGTGAGTGTTAATTTGCGGGAAGGTGCGGAGGTGATGCTCCGACTTAACCAAAAAATTAACATGAACATGCCTATCCCCTATTGGGATTCTTTCACCTAAGTGGGCTTGCAGGTTCTTTTCCTCACCTCCTAAAAAAATTATAACCACACCAAGACAAGTGAAAATATTAAGAGGGGAATTGCTAGGATTATGTGTGGTCAAGTGAGGGTCGATCGATTCTTATGGAATGCAAGGTAGGACTCGCTCACAAAAACCAAGTTTGATAGTAGGACTAGAGAAATCTACTCGAAAGAGGCGGTCCTCTAAAATCAGTGATAGATTAGAACAAGATAATGTTAGAATAGAGAGTTGTTTGAACGTCGAACCTAGGACTAGGTCAATTCTAGACACCTTAGAACTTGGAGCTCAACTTGAAGAGGAGATCACTCCCTCCAAATTGAGTGGTGAAACTTCTTCGGAAAATTACACACTTAGAGAAGAATTCCCGGTAGAAGTTGATAGGGGATTGTTGAATAGTTCACCGGTCACCATGGCCGAGGAACGGGGGATGGATCCACCACCCATACCCCCAATTCCGCCCATACCTCCTATACCTCCAATAGACCCATTGGTTAGGCCAAGAGGCCTACCAATTGTGGTTCCACAAAATTTAGCGGCGATGGATATGCCATCTCATCTCCCTAAATTTTATGGGACCAAGGATGAGGACCCCTCTCGGCACATGGAACGGTATATCGAACGGTTGGCTAGCTTCCTCATAACCGACCCGGGTTATTGGTTAGTGTGGTTTCCTACCACTCTAGAGGGGGAAGCCTATGAATGGTATCGGGATCATGCCGAGGGACATTTTAGGGGATGGGAACAATTACAAAGGGAGTTTCTTAACGAATTTAGGCCGGAAGTGGGTCAAAGTACCGCATTAAGGGCATTGTCGTCATTGAAGCAAGGAAGGGAGGAAGAAATTTCGGCTTACATTAGGAGGTTTGATTTAGTGTGCACTAGATTTGTGGGTACCATGCTCAACGACGACACGCTAAAGCAATTTTTCATTCAAGGGTTTTTTAAGTCCGGAACTATTAGGGGTGTTCTAGAAAGGAATCCCTTGACCTTGGCGGATGCCAAGCGTGCGGCTAGAGATATCGAAAACTTGGATAAAGATCACGAAAGGCTATGGAGAAGGGAGGATGAATTGATCCCACAATTCATCCCCATACGCCCTAGGGTGGTAGCGGTAGAACCCGCTAAGTATGAGAACCAAATTCCATATGCCATTGTGGACACCGGTCCCCGACCTTTAGCGGTTAGGGAACCGGCACCTCTTTTGGCACCACCGGCCCCTAGAACGGATCCACACTTGGAGGAGGTTGAGAGAAGACTAGGTGCTAGCCAACTAGGATTCCAAGAGGCTATGATAAAACAAATGCAAAGCCTCACGGATCAAATGTCATTAATGATCCGGAGTCAACAACCGGGGCCTCCACCCCCGGTTGAGTCGGGTAGGCATTCTTCCGGATTATGGTGTGTCCAATGTGGCCAACCGGGCCACACGCGTCAATTTTGTAGAAGTGGACAAAACCGTGACCAAAGAGGAAACGGTAACCCACCTCAACAAAATCAACGAGGTCAAGCGCCACCTCACTATGGAAATGGAAGCAATAGAGGACCACAACCTAGAGGGCAAGGTGGCCAAAATTTAGAGAAGAAGGAATTTCATCCCTTTTGTGGAAGGTGGCACGCTCAAGGACAATGTTGGTCCGAAGGTCAAGAGTTTAATTGTAGCAATTGTGGAGGAAGTCATCCCTCGGATACGTGTCGCCAACCGGACAAAATAATTAATGTCCCTTACCCGGTGGCTAATCCACAACAACAAGCAAGGGATAATATGCGAGGTGCTAGGCCACAAGGAGTACCGGCCAATGAACTTAGGCCACCTAACTTATACTATGACCATAGTAATGCTAGGCAAACTTTTCATCCACCGGCGGGCTTGCAAACTACAACCGGTTACATTCCAATACAAAATAGACAAGGAGTTCCACCTAATGGTAGTAACGGGAGACAAGCGCCTCCAACGGATCCGGGACCATCTAACTCCCAAGATGTTAGGTTCATGGATGGAGTGTTGGAGGCCACATGTGATGACATGCTTCCTCTCCCAACGAGAATTGGAGAGGAGCAAAGTCAATGGCCTCCTCACACCAATGCTATTACATATGAGTTAGTGAAGGGTAAGGGTGTGGTTGAAGAAGCACCTGCACTAGCGGTAAGGGCTAGGAGAGGGGATGCCCCGTTGGAGGTAGGAATAGGAGAGCAAGGAAATTACTCTTCGGATGAAGAGATTAATCTCTCCGAGTTGGATAGGGTAGCTAGAAGAGCTACTAAGGATGTGGAGAGGGAAAATATAATTTTACAAGATAGGGAGAGGACTAATGCGGTACATGACTTGGATAATAGCGATGTGGGTGAATGGGAAGGACCGGGGGTTCCCGTAGACGAATTCGACGTAGTGGGTAATTCTAAGGTGGAAAGATCTACCGGGTACGACTTGTGGGCGGACCTTAGTACACTCAAGGCGGATATTACTTTCGGCCAACTATTGGAAATTTCACCCACGGCAAGGAAAACATTAAAGGAGGGAATGCCGGTACACAAGAGGATGAGGAAGGTGAAAGCTAAAATAGCCGCTAGGATCCAATCACAAGGTGGAAGAGACGTGAAAGCTATAGAAATAGAAGTTGTTATAGTAGATAAGGTGGTTCCTAATGTGCTAGTCGACGGAGGGAGTAGTCTAAATATACTACCGGAGGATACTATGAAAAAATTGGGACTTGGACTCACGGGGCCTTCACCTTTGGTCATAAATATGGCAAATCAAAGTTCGACTACGCCTTTGGGGATGATCAAGGATTGTAGAATGACTACGGGAGGTGAGGAGTACTTGGTCACCTTCCATGTCATTAAAATGCACTCCAACAAGGACACCTTCCCCATTTTGCTAGGTAGGCCTTGGTTGCGGATGGCGAATGCTATGGTCAATTGGGGTGGACCTAAACCATCCATCACTTATGGTCCGGAGGGTAATAGGGTCATAGTGTCCATTCGTTCATTAGAAGGATGGATGAAGAAGGAGATGTATTTGCCATTGGAGAAGGAAATTGATGACTTAAACGAGAATGAGATTGGCAAGGCATTGGTGGGAGTCGTCCATCCCGAAGGTCAAAGGGTTGTTATAGATTCGGGCTCGGGAAGTCTAGGTCCTAATTTTTACAATTATGGGGATAATGGGGATTATGCCCAATGGCTAAGGGAGTACCCCGAGTCCGAGGTTGATGTAATGGTTACATTTCACCAAGTAGGCTTAGGGAGTGAATTTCCTAGTGTTAGTTTAGGAGAGGGCTCATTGTTGGAGCCATGTGAGGTGCTCACCGAGGAAGAGTGGGTTAGCGGTGGGTTAACACCTTGGGTAGATGACGTGGAAGAGGGTGAGGTTAGTTTAATTCATGTAGATGGGACTCAAGAGGAGGATGTGATTATTGAGTCATCGAAATTGGAGGAGCCTTTACATTTCAAGACCACGTCTACGGGGATAGTTGTAGGTCAAGATGTGAAAGATTACCCCAATGTGCCTTCCGATTGGTATCGGAACAAAGAGGAACAAGCACATGTGTCGGAAGCGGATTGGCGGTACGTGGATGTGAAATTAAAGAATGGAAAAACCCGACAAATGAAGATGGGTTCCAAATTGGGGGAGAAAGAGGTTAGGGAGTATAGCAATTTGGTGGATGAGTTTAGTGATACTTTTGCATGGTCCTACGATGAGCTTAAGGGAATTCCTAGGGAAATGGTAGAGCACCGGATTCCTTTAATTCCGGGGGCGAGGCCAATTAGACAAAAGGAGAGGAGGATGAATCCTCAATTGCAATTGTTGGTGAAAGCGGAATTGGAAAGGTTATTGAAGGCCGGGTTTATCAAGCCGGTGGAAATCACGGATTGGGTTTCTCCTATGGTCTTAGTAAAGAAAAAAAATGGGAAATTAAGGGTTTGTGTCGACTATAGGAAATTGAATTCGTGCACACAAAAGGATCACTTCCCCTTACCTTTTATCACCTTGTTGCTTGAGGAGGTTGGAGGTCATTCGCGATATACCTTTATGGATGGGTATGCGGGTTATAATCAAATTTCCATAGCCCTCCAAGATATCCATAAAACGGCTTTTACTACACCTTGGGGTACTTTTGTGTGGGTAGTGATGCCATTTGGGTTATGTAATGCCCCGGCTACTTTCCAACGATTAGTAATGTATATCTTCACCGACTTGTTGTTCAAATCCATGACCGTCTTTGTGGACGATTTTAGCACACAAAGTAATGTGGACGATCACCTACATTGTGTTAGGGAGGCATTGGTTAGGTGTAGGAAGATGAGGTTAGCATTGAACCCGGATAAGACATTTTTGGGAGTGAATAAGGGAGTGTTGTTGGGTTATGTTGTTAGTGAGAAAGGTAGAGAACCCGATCCGGATAAGATTGCGGCCATAAGCGACTTGGCAACTCCAACCAATTCCAAGGGGATCTCTAAGTTGTTAGGACATGTGGGATGGTACCGGAAACTTATTCCTAATTTTTCAAAGATAGCGGTGCCCATTACCCATTTGCTCAAAAAGGATGTCAAATTCGAGTGGACGGATGCTTGTCAAAAAGCCTTTGAGGAATTGCGGGATAGGTTGAGCACCTATCCGGTGTTGATACCACCCAATTGGGGTAAACCTTTTCACGTCTATTGTGATGCTAGTAATGTGGCAATAGGGAGTGCGCTTTGTCAAGCAACGGGAGAAAAAGAGAAGGATCAACCTATAGCTTATGCGAGTAAGCAATTGACCCCCGCCGAAAGAAACTACTCTACAACGGAGAGGGAGTGCCTAGCCATGGTGTTTTCCGTTAAAAAGTTTAGGCATTACCTCATGTGCAACCCGGTTGTATTTTTTGTTGACCACATGGCTATCAAGTATCTAGTTAACAAGGTGGAGTTAAGTGGTAGGTTAGCTAGGTGGGTTTTGTTATTAGAAGAATTCGACTACACGGTGGAATATAAACCGGGTCGTATGCATTTACAAGCGGACCACTTGTCTAGGTTGTCGGAGGAGATAGGAAAAAATCCGGTAAATGATATGTTAGTAGATGATAGCCTCTTTGTGGTCACTTCTACACCGGAGTGGTATGCGGGCATAGTGGAATTTCTAACAACCCACAAGTTGCCCAAAGAGTGGACAAAAGAAGAGAGAAGGAAGGTGAGGGTAAATAGTAGGCAATTTGTTGTAGTGGGCCATAGGTTGTTTAGAAGGGGGTCCGATGGTATTTTACGACGATGCGTGTCAAAAACGGAGGTTGAAGCGATTTTAATCGCTTGCCACGATAGCGCTTGCGGCGGTCACTTCTCGGGTCAACTCACCGGGCAAAAAATACTTAGAGCGGGCTACTTTTGGCCTACACTATTTAAGGACGCCCATGACTATGTAAGGAAATGCGACGCTTGCCAACGGTATGCCCGAAACGACCTTAGAATGGAGATGCCTTTACATGTATCATTACCCTTAATTCCTTTCGAAAAATGGGGCATCGACTATGTGGGTGAGGTCCATCCCCAATCTTCAAAAGGAATGAAATATATTGTGGTGGCAACCGAGTACCTCACCAAGTGGGCGGAAGCCAAAGCGGTGAAGACCGACACGGCGGAACACGCGGCAACATTTATGTACGAAAACATAATTTCGCGGTTCGGGGTGCCGAAGATCCTAGTAAGCGATAGGGGTACTCACTTTTTGAATGACTTGATTCGAGAGATGACAGAGAAATTTAAAATTGATCACCGGAAGACTACTCCCTACCACCCACAAACCAATGGACAAACGGAAAGGGTTAACGGAATTTTGGTGAGTATACTACGCAAGACGGTTATAGACTCGAAGCGGGATTGGGATACGAAACTAACGGCGGCACTTTGGGCATACCGTACAACCTATAAGGTAACTACGCGTGCTACACCATTTTCCTTAGTCTATGGTCTTGAAGCGACACTACCAATCGAATATGAAGTCGAGTCACTTAGGGTGGCCGTGAGTACGAGACTTACCGAAAGTCAATCCTTACGAAATCGACTAACCGATTTGGAAGCACTAGACGAAGGGAGGAGAATGGCGGCTCAACATATTGAGGCAATCCAAAGAAGGAGAAAGATTACTTTCGACAAACGACATAAGAGAAGGGCCCTAACACCGGGAATGATGGTCATGATTCAAGACGCACGAAAGCTTGAATTTCCGGCGAAATTCGATGCAATATGGTTAGGACCTTACCTTGTCTATGAGGTCTTTCCTAATAATTCAATTCAATTGGAAACGTTGAATGGTGAGCTCTTTCCTACCCGTACATCGGGAAGTAGATGTAAGGAGTACCGAGCTTGACTAGGCAACTTACCCTTGGAGCAAGAGATGTTTGGATTCATCCCCCGATGGTCGCCAATTATGTGAGCCCAAAAGGGTGCCCACATTTAGTCTTAGACCCTTGAGACGTTAGTTGATGCACTTTGAAGTAGCATGTTACTTCACAAAAATATAAAAAGAGTGAAATGTTAGTCTTAGAAGTACCATGTTGTAAGAGGCTAGGATGTGAGTTGTTATTGTGTTTTTACCTTCGGAAGGATTTGAGTGAATGAGGATAGGTAAGGAGAACTTGGATTAAGTAGTTAGTGAGTAGGCTAGTACAAATGGATGGAGACAACCAAAGTGACTCAAGAGGCAAGTGCATTCGAATTGGGATGAATGGAGGATCACATGGAGCGCACAAGTGGACCACCTCATCATGGCCACTTAATGGGGAAGGTCCAAGGAAGAATGCAAGGTGGAGGATAAGCAAATTCTCAAAGCACCAATCAAATCACGAGTTAAGCATCGTGGTTTGAATTAAGTGGTGAGCGACGATTTGGGAAAGTAAGGGGAGAAAGTTATGGCGGCGGAAAGCGAAGGAGGCTAAGTTTGGGTTGAAGCATCCCAAGTTTGGTAAAGTGTGGTAGGTAGAAAGCCAAGGCTAGTTAAATGTTCGAATTAGGATCCTTGTTGATCATTTGAGGGAGGAAGGCTTAGAAGATAGGATTGGCGCCTACTAAGTAGGAGGAAATCTCAAGGGCTTATCGTGAGCCTTGAGGGTGCTCACCCCCTCAAGCTTACTATATAATCCCTCATTCTTCCCTCACTCATCCTCTCTTTCCTTTGTGCTCCAAGGCACCCCACGAGTTATAAGTGTGGGTGTGGGAAGCCATATTGGAGCACATGTGTGTGCTTAGTTTTTAGTTTGAGAGCCAAGGCTTGTTAGCCTTGAAGAGGGCTTGACCTCTTGGTAGAATTAGTGTTGACGTGAAGGATTTTAAAGTTAATTCATGATTCCAATTTGTGGTACTTAAAGTTCATGTTTTGAATACACGTGGTTGCAAGTTCCATGTTTAAGAGTTGAGCACTTGATGTTGTGATGAGTGCAAAAATATACTTGTGTGGATTAGTTAGTCTTAGTGAAGTTAGGAAATTCTCTCTCCCCCTCTCCTCTCTAGGATTTTAGGATTTTAGGATTAGAGAAGAATTGTGTGATTAGAAAGGGGTTGTTAGTAGAATTAGGAAAATTAGGTAGGAAGATTAGTTAAGGGCTTGAATAATTAGTGAGGTAGTTGGGGATTACAACTACAAAGTTGTGGGTTCATGAAGGAGCTGGGTTTATGAAGGAGCTGGGTTTATTTAGTTAGAAGCTAAGGAGTTGGGTTCATGAAGGTTTTGGGTTTATGAAGGAGCTAGGTTTATGTAATTAGAAAGTAAAGAGATGGGTTCATGAAGGAGCTTAGTAGATAGCCTACTTAATTAGCTCATAGACAAGTAGTTAGTTACATTATGCTAGTTAGTGTTATGTGTGGCTTTCACAAGTAAATGTATTTGAGATTGACTATAGAGAATAGTGTTTTTTAACACTTGCATCCTCTCTTTAAAAATAAACCACGTGCACAAATTAATGGAGAATGTGGAGCACTCTCGCGATGGCAAGACAAAGGAAGCAAAGACCAAAGTTAAATCCAAGACCACTTGAAGGGTGAACCTTGCACTATGGACTCATCCAAGTCCAAATCCAATACCGCGGAGGAATGTGAGCCCAAACCCACTACTCGGACTACGGACGCTTAAGGGTGGGGGGTTTGGCCTCACATGCTTTCATGATCCAACCATGGTCTGTATCAATTGGCCATTTGCCTTTCTCATAAACATCCCGAGACATAATATTGATCTCAGAACCATGGTCAACAAGGGCTAAAATAGGGTCATCTAATCCTCCAAGCTTCACCTTTGTCTCAGTGGTGGCCCTAGCCCAAAACAATTGATCAAATTCTGTCTTTTCTTCACCTCTTTTCATAAGAGAATGATCAGAGGTACATTCAAAAGTTTGTACCTCAACCTTTGGAGTTTCTTCATTTAATACTTCAATCTTCACTCCGTAGGTATTTGCTTCAACATTTTCTTGATTTGTTGAAAATGTAGTCTCCACCTTCTCTTGACCTTTCTCCAGAGCTTCATCATCTTCAATTATTGGATCACTCATCATAGCAAACACCTCACCAATCTCCGTCTCTTCATCTTCGGTCATGTGGGTGTCTAAAGCAGTCACCATTACAGCCTCAGCTGTCATCTGTCTCTTCCTCTTGATGATGTCGATGATTAGCTCATGAAAATCTTTCTTGGCTATGCCAAGAGCCTCCCTCAAGGTGAATTCAATCTTGGCATCCAAGATCCTTTCCTCCAATACTCCCTTCATGTCAATGGAAGTCTCAATGTCTGATTGGAGTTTGTAAGCAGGTGCCTTTGCTTTGGTCTTGCTTACATCCTCCTTTCCTTTGTCTTTTTTGCTGCCACTAGACTGTCCCCACTCTTTATCAGGAAGTGGTCCATCTCCTGGGTGCACAGTGTCAGGGTTTGCTGACTTTGATCTTGTAGGAATTTTTCTCCTCATTTCTTTTGCAAGATCATTGTTTATTGGAGGTCTTCTCTTAGATATTGGCTCCTCTTCATTTCAATATCAAATCTCACACGTTTTTCTTCAACTGAAGCGTCATGCAAGTCATCATGGTATTTTCCTTCATTCAAAAAGACATTGATGTTGTTTGCATCAACAGGATCTTCCCATCCAGTTGCTCTTCTAATGGCTTGAGCCCCCCTCTTCATTTGCACATGTGATTGAGCAGATGAAGCACCAACTGAGTGTTGTTCCACTTGAACATGATATGTTTCAGCTCCATGCACTTGCACACGGTTGGTTTTTGTCATCTTCTCCTCCATTAACTTCTTCATTCCTCCTCTCCCAAAGTTGGTCCTCAATGGAGAGTTTGTAGCTGCATCGTGGATCTTTCCATCCTTGTAAATGACAAGATCATTCTTGAGGGCTGCTTCATAAGACTCACACCCTCTCAAAGTATGTTCAGTCTCTTCGTCACACCAAACACACCTCCTAGTGTATTTTCTTGCTTCTTCCGATGGTTGAGAAGAAGAAGCCCCTCTAGCCTTCTTAAGCTCACTGAACTCAACTCTGAGTTCTTGAAATCCCTTGATAAGGTCTTCAAGGGTATTTCCTTCATTTGGCTTTGTAGCTCTAAAGGTGGATTCTGGAGCTATGAAAGGCGTTGAATCAAATGGCTTCTTGGAAGCCCTTGGAGTCTGAATAGGCTCCACATCAATTCTTGCTCCAACACCCCTTGACCTCACACGTCGTTGTTTGGCCAAGAGAGTAACTGTCTCCTCCACCATCTTCCAATCATTGGTAAAACCACCTTCTGTTGTGCGATCTCCAAGAAGTATGAGAAGTCTATCTTCAAGTACTTCATCAGCAGCTTGAAGAAATAACTCTGACTTCCTAGTCTCTAGGAGGTGTCTCTCTGCCAAAGGTAATTGGCTATACTTCTTCTCAAATTCTTTGAGCAGCTCATTTGGCCCCATGTTGTTTCCAGGCCGCTGCTCCACCCACTCAAGAAAAGACCTCTTAGTCATTCTCTCTGAGTCTTCTTCAAAGTATTCATCTCGAAGAAGCTCAGCAAACTCAGTCCATGATTCTGCCCTCTCACGAATTTCTTGCACATGTTCACGAATTTCAGGCACAACCGCCATGTCAAACGTCTCAGACATGCGGTCCTCACCAACTTGGTGTATTTCCATCTCACAAATGTACACCCGCAAGAACTTGGAAATGTTCTTGCCATCGAATCTCCCAATATTAGCAACAACTGTTTTAAGAGCCTTCGTGGCCCCTTGTCCACCTTGATTGGCTCGATGTTGCTCCATAAACAAGGCTAACGCCCCGAGAAGGTCCGCCATGGGAACTTGGGCTCCATCGACGCCTTGACCACCGGCACCGGCTGTCCCTCCAGAATCTCCCATCGATGCTTAAATCCAGTTGCCCCAAAGCACCTCTCAGTGGAAGCACCAAATGTCGGGTAGAGAGGGTTCCGCCTTGGGAAAGCACTGGGCTTTTGGCTGCAACTCGATTTGTTTATCGGATCGTCGAATCTTCTAATCTTCAAGAGTCTTGGTCTTCAGTGTCTTCAAATCTTCAAACTCTCGTTGCAAACAAAAAAAAACCTGTCCGTCTTCTATGGTCGGTCGAAGTCTCAGCTCTTCTCTATAAGAGCCAACAGACTTCCCTCCACTCAAACTAGCACAATTCTTGATTGTTTACTTCCAATCAAACAAATGAGATCACTCTAGAAACAAATCAACATGAAACACAACTTCTTCTTATTTCATTTCAAAATTCTCATAACATCAACTCACACCATGAGCTTTCATAAAAACCTCCTTCCTCATAACAAAAAAAACTCTCCCCAAAACTCTTCTCCTTCCCCTCCATATGAGAGAGACAAAGTCCCTCTCTTATCCTCATCACATGGGCTTCTAATCACCCATTGGTCCAAAAGTGAACTAAGGATAAAACTAGGAGTAAGACTAAAAAGATAACATGGGCTTCTAATCACCCATTGGTCCAAAAGTGAACTAAGGATAAAACTAGGAGTAAGACTAAAAAGATAACATGGGCTTCTAATCACCCATTGGTCCAAAAGTGAACTAAGGATAAAACTAGGAGTAAGACTAAAAAGATAACATGGGCTTCTAATCACCCATTGGTCCAAAAGTGAACTAAAGATAAAACTAGGAATAAGACTAAAAAAATAACAAAGAGTAACTAAGAGTAAACAAAAGGGTAAGACTAAAAGGGTAAACTAAGAGTAAACTAATAGTAAACAAGAAGGTAATATATTTCTATTCTCTTTATTTTCCTTCAAATCAAATAATCACAATGCAATACTAAATAAGTACACATCTATGTAGTGTACGTATTTACATTACGACAACGCCCACCAGGAGCACCTGATTAGGTGCATTGGAAAAATAAAGTAATAAGGCACATGGCCCAAAAGTTGTGGGCACATCCAAATCCACAAGAATATTTGGTTATTGGATTGGATTGGGAACAATTTCATCTGGTTAGCAATTGCAAGTCACGAAGATTATTTGACATCATTTTCAAACTTCAAAATCATAGTTGAATTGAGATGCAAAGGTTAGAAGAGGTCAAAGTGAAGATTCTATGTTTCTTGAAACAATCGCACATACCCAAAATTTCAATAGTTTTAACTATTCAATTTAGAATGGTGTTTATGTTATGAGCACATAGTCCAATCTCATCATAACACATGTCTTTCTAATGTCTGTTCTTAACTACAAGCCAAGGTTACCTCGAACCACTCAAATAAACATAGATGTCCAATTAAGAAGTGTGACCACATAAAGCCCACGGAAACTCTTTAAAAAAATCCATAGGGGCTACATACTGTCAAACAGCTTTTACAGTATTCGCAAGCAAAACAGCTCCCAACCTATAATAGATCTCAATATGTACTGGTTAAGTAAAGGTTAGGATAACATACGGTGTCTGCATTTTTAGTATCTCAAGTTGCATGTTACTACACTAACTAATGTATTTAGTGGCATATGGTATTTTATGTCACTGTGATATCTTTCTAATGATACTTTTTATAAATAAGTTTACAACTACTATCATCCCAACTTACTTTGATTAGAACAAAGTTTGGTACATTCTGCATCCTAACTATTATAATGAATTACTATCATGGATGATTGAATTCCAGATGGAAAATCACTTAGTAAGTGAGAATAATTGTAACATTGTGAATCTATAATGCCCAAATAAATTTAAAAGGAATGACAAATAATGTTAGGTTCACATTTAGTGTTAGTATCACTACACAGGCGGCTTACAATTAGTATTGAGCAAGACAAATAGAATTGGTGACACTAAATACAAATTTTCCTAAACCTTACATTGAGAACTACCATGTAAGTTCAAAAATTGAATTGAATTGGATTCCATCAAGTGACATACCTATCCTTTGGCCTCTGAATAGGTGAAATTGCTCTGTTGCCACCTGCGGCCAGATATTGCTCAAAACAATGTCAAATAAATTCTGTAGCTGGTATGATTTATTTTGACTCGGTGAAGACATACTGTCCTCAGATTCCGTAGCCATCATTCATCACTCACATGGTAGTCTAGCTTTAAGTACTACTGAATTGAGTATCACCGTGACACCAATATTTTCAGGGTTCAACAATATGCAGTGCTCATATATTGTCAAATTTTCTGCAAGATGGGATAATTGGATACTGTCACTTCTGATGGATCTATATGCAACAGCTTACTTAAAAAAGCAACAAGTGACAAAAACTCAACTAAACATTAGTTGAGGATAAAACTGCATGCTGAACTCTTAGACACACATGTCCAGCTATAGAGGAGACAAAAGTCAGTGTAGACTTTTAAGGAAACAGCTGCAGATCAGTTTATAAAAGAATAATGAATTGTACCTACACATGTGTGCAAGCTTCTTCTGAACAAGTCATCGTAATGTACCTCACCAATATTCACAAACTAAGTCCGTGTCTACACAATCTTCACCTCAGTCTCAGCCCATGGCTGGCTCAATCGGCAGGATTCATCTGACACACCTCATCAGCCATGGCTGTACAGTACACTAACTTCCAACTACATGTCAATAATCACAAGCTTCAAATGCGAAGCTAAATCAATTCTAAGCTCAGTCATTGCTAATTTATATGAAGTCCCCAGGAGAGGTGAGGTCTGGAGTGCCGAATTTCTCCACTCTGACTCTAGAATTCAACTTTCAACTCGAATTCTTCGCCCTTGGTAAAATTCAAATCCTTTTTGAGTCATATCCTCCACTCAGACAAATCTGTGTGTTGTGAGGACACACTATAATTTGTACAAGGTGAAGCTATCCCTTTGTGCTGATTATTGATTATATCTATTGAATACTCCACATCCTCAAAAAACCTCCCCTGTATGATACGTATGCATTGTGAGGACCATGATCATTGCTGCAATTGATTTTCTTCATGGTCCTCTCAGAACTTTCAGCCGGATCAAATATCAAATTTTTCAGCTCACAAGGACACTGCATATTAATACAGGTGCTGCTCAAGCAATTCCTTGGGAATTGGAGATACCCAAATTTCCTCACTGCATCAATGATGTGAAACCACCTGGACTAATCAAATGGGCACAGCTTGCACTTTGCCTGTTGCGAGCAACCGAGAGACGCGCGTCCTGACCTTAAGGTACATTTCCCTCACCCTTTACTTACAATGATGGCTGAATCCATCAAAATAGAGTCGATTGCAATCTACTCGGGAATGCGTCATGGGTCATTGCTGATTTGCATAAAGTCCACGGGCGGCAAGAGCATCAGATCCAGCCCGAGGATTACAAGGTGCTGATGCTCAAGCAATCCCTTGGGAATTGGAGAGACTCAATTTCTTTCCTTGCTCCATTGATGGTGATGCAAAACCACCACCTGGATGAATTGGGCGCAGCTTGTTCTTCGCCTTTTGCAAGACCTTTTGAATGCGAGCAAGCGAGGGACGCACATCTTGACCTTCAAGATAGATTTCCTTCATGCTCCACCACCCTTTCTCCACAATGCTGGCCGGGTCGGTCAAAATGGGGTCAGTTGCATTGTACTTGTCACTCAGAGAGCTTTCGGCCGGCTCAATTTTGAAAGACAAGTAGTGCAACCCAAGCTTCGCAGCTGGCTCACCATAGTACGTAAATGCAGCCCAGTCAGTTCCAAGAGGGATAACCTGGATGAAAACAGTCCCGGGTCGCATGAACAAGAAATGGGTCATTGCAGCACCATGCACACCAATCAAAACATCTGTGTTGTTGAGGTGCCAGAAAATCCTTTTGAGCTCCATGGTTGGGTCCGGGATCAAAAGGGTAACATTAAACCCCATCTCCTCTGCTGCTTCCACAATGCCATCCAAATTCAAGAACCTTCGTGTACCATTGCGCACAACAATGGTAAGCCTCAGCTGCTGCTGTGGCTGTCGACTGCTATCATCATCAACAACATGACCCCCAATTTCCTCCTGCACTTCCTGTGACGAAATTCCCAATGGAGGTGTGTATGCACGGCTAAGGACATCCCGGAAATCTTTGATGGTTTCATGGCGTGGCATGCGATCTGGGTCAACACCAAGCTCCTCGTGGATGTGAAGACCAACCTCAAGCTCTGGGAAGCAGTGAATTCTGGTGTCATTATCAAGAGAAATAATGGGGTACTTCGACATCTGTTCAATTACATCACTGTATTTTGTGAACCACCAGTCATGAAACTCCGAAACGATGAATACGACCTCTCGATTCAGATGTTGAGTGGTGATGAAAAGTGGGATAAGCCCATCATGGAATTCGTGGTACAAGTTGCCGGTGTACCCTCCTGTGCTGAACACCACACCTGGAACAGTGTGCTGAACATCACAATTAGGTTGTTGGATTACTTTAGGTAGTGATGATGATACCGGCACACGGAGCAATGTGACCTCGCGCACCGTCTCCATGCAACTCTTCTCCCACTTCCGTGTGTAAGGCTTCACAACTTCCTGCCGGAATCCGATGTGGTGAGAGTCATGGTGATGTTCGTAGAGCACGAAGCTGGAGCTGGTCTCATTGTGATGGATCAGTCGAATGTCACCCTTCATGTTGCATATGTCGGTGCGGAGTTGTGAGCGGTCACATTGGAAAACCTCGCCCGGTTCTAGTGTCCCTAGAAGCTGTGCTCTGTTGGATTTCTCAAGACCTGTCAGATCCATCAGAAATTCATCAGCACTTTTAAAGTGCATAAACAACCACAACATTGACCTACCCACCCTCTTTCACAAGATTGTTTGTGTATGTCTAATGGGTATCGGAAAAGTGAAATTGCAACCATGGAAATTGCTCCTCTACTAAATCTTCAGTTTTACAAGGAATTGCAAAAGGTCAGTAGCATATTCAGTATATCAGTGGAGATTCAAGGTCGTGCAAAATGGAGCATTTGGATAGCAAAACTTCATCAGGGCTCTCATCTACTATAGCAGGGTTCGAGAAAGGAAGAGTGACCTAACTCTTCCTTTCTCGAAGGATCCTCGCAGTTCTCACCAATAGGTCATCCCAGGCCACAGACATCCGCATAATGCAGTCAATGAGGACTTGGTATCATCATCCAATTGATGAGACTTAAAATCTGAAATTGGGACTGAGGCAGAAACTCCGCCTCAACCTGCATCAGTGAAAGATGCTCGATTGGGTTTCTCAAGCCCTGATTCATCAGAAGTTCAGCGCTTCCAAAGTAAGCAACCACAATCTGAGCTACAATACCTACCCTCTTTCACAAGATTCTTTGTACATGTTTACTAAGTAATGGACATGAAAATTTGAACCTCTGCTGAATCCTTAGGTGAATTGCAAAGGTCAGTAGCATAGTGAGTTTATCTGTGGAGATTCAAGATCATACAATGAAGCATTTGGATAGCAAAAATTCATCACGCTCCTTATCTAACGATGGTAGGAAAGGTTATAAAGCCGATCATGAACATAACAACAGGTAAATTTCAGGCCACGTTATAAACACCACCACATTGATGAGACTTCAAATCCGAAATGAGAAGTGAGGCAGAAAAATGGCCTCAAAATGCATCAGTAAAGATGCCCCACTTCCTTATTATGCAAATAAGGACATGCCGTGACCACGCTACATCAAACAAAGAACTGGCCAGGAGGAGTTTAAGGGAAACAGAAACCCTAACCTAATATGGAGGCAATCCGCGTGTGCAGGATCGCTGCGATGACCAATAACATGACCACACCAAGAGACAGCAGCAGCCGCAACCGCAGATTAATAATCCTCCTGCTCACCATAGCGCTGCCCCGCAACCGGCTCGCAATCCTCCTTGCCATATTTTTGCCTCCAAACTTTAACAAACACGATTCTCGCCAATCTAGCTACCTCGATTCCAGAATCGAATTCTCGCAAAAAACCTCTTGCCCCTAGCAAATTACAGAAAACGAGCGCCCTCCGCGCTTTTTCCTTAATAGAACTCGAACTTTTTCAATGTGACTCAATTCCAGAAGGGAGTCTTGGAGGGCATCTGAGAGAATCTTTTTACTTGCAATCCACACCACGTCGAATCAACTTCTTCTTCAACTTGTTCCGCCGAGTGATTTTGATATGTGTTGAAAATGATGATAATGTGGTAACAAATTTCCTGTTTAACAACCATTCTTGTGAGTCTTTGTCGTCTTCTTGTAGCCATGGCGAGTCTGAGTGTGACTGGATACTTAAATTATTGAAATTGAGAGGAAGCAGAGGTAAATTGCGCAACCGGGTTTGATGCGACCGGGCCGCACCTCGGGAAGGTTTCACGCGGTTGGGATGGGCAGGGAAGGGCTCTTCCTCCTCCTAGGCTGTAAATGTGCACGTGGCGTGCTGCAGGGTGTCATGTCATTCTCCACGTCGGATGCCATGGTGTTTCAATCGCCAACCTGGCATCCAGGGGTTGCCATGTCATATTCTGTGCCATTATACCCTGGCCACACCGGGTGGCCAGGCCGGTGGTGGCGGTTTGGGTCCAGCTGTCCCGGTGTGGCACAGAGCCATCCAGCTTGTTAAAGTGAAAGCTAACTATACACTCTAAACTCCGTAGCATCACACTTGTGGCAACCAAAGTGCACGGGATATTACGGAGTTTTGTAGTGTTAACATGGATGCGTGATACTAGTGAATTAGTGTAGCATGTGACACTATGGAATCACACAAAGTGCAACATATTAAATGGTGTGGTGTGGTCCACTCTGCTTCACCTTCCCGGGCGATGTGGCGGATGCATGCACCAACATTCAACAAGTGGCACAAGAAGAAGAAGAAGAATGAGAATAAGAAGGTGACACTCCGCATATTGACACATGGCGCAATGCAAGGGTGTGGGTTGACTTCTTTGGTGGTTTGCATTAATGACAAATTTCGTGATATAAGGGAGAGAAAGGTGACACTAAGGAGTGAGATTTGAACTACACACATCCGTTCCCTAGGGTTTTGGGATATTAGAGAGTGAGTGACATTATGGAGGTTGATACTACGGAGTTTAGGGTGTATAGAAGTAAAAGCTAACTAGCAATTAGCTTCAGTGCTATATAGAACTAGCAATTTACTTAAGTACGATCTAAAAGTCACCTAGCATTGTAACCCCCACCTAGCCTATAAAAGGCGACTCTCTCTCACAGAGTTGAGACACACATAAATACACACACATAATTTGTGCATGCATTAGTTTTGTACCGTCTGTCTTGTGCAAGAGTATGTCTGGTGCAAGAGTTTGTAGTACTGTCATAACACGTTATCAACACAAGTCACTAATCTCATCACTCTTGCATTTTATTTTTCCATACAACATCGTTTTTGTTTTTTTTGCTTTCTCGCAGTAACATACAACATTAAATTTGCATTACTATTGCCGTTGCTACTACTACTAGAGTTGATTACTGCCGTAGTTGGTGCTCAGTCTCACATTCTCGCTGCCCCCCTTCTTGCTTTGCTTTGATATTCCTTATGGCGGAACCTTCATCAAAGCGACCCAAGGAGAGCAATACACGGATGCAACCCCTTTTGTTCGAAGCCCTAGAAGCAGATGGAAGCAATTACCTCGAGTGAAACATCGACGCCAAGTCGTATCTTTGCGTTGAAGAATTAGACGGCACCTTGGAGTCATCAACGCTAGGAGACCTCCCATCGACATCGAAATGAAAGGCGTTTCTCATCCTGAGGAGGCATTTGGACATTTTCCTTAGACAGCAGTATATCCAGGTTGACGATCCTCGTAGCTTGTGGGAACAGCTGGAAGTGAGATTTCACCATGAGAAGACCATCTTCCTTCCTCATGCTCGCAACAATTGGATTCATCTAAGGATTTTGGATCTCCCTAACATCTTGGCATTCAACACGGAACTCCACCAGATTACATCCCAGCTACAACTATGTGGAGAAAAGATCACAAAGAAAGAACTCATAGATAAGACTCTCTCTACCTTTCCTCATGCTTCTGCCCTTCTAGCATAGCAGTACCGCAACATGAAGTTCACAACGCATTCACAATTAATATCTTATATTTTGTTTGCAGAGAAATAGCAACTGTTCTTGTTGCAGAACACAAGATCTTGCGCTGAGAAATGGTGAAGAAGAATTATAACTCATGTAAAGGTCGCGTCTCCATGCCACCATGCATGTGGGAGCCAATGGCTTATATGAGATACACATCCACACTAAGGTGAATGTGGACCAAGCATTAGAGCTCAGACAAGGGTTGTATCCACTTGCCACCGTACATGTGGGAGCCGATGACTTGAAAATATCCAATAGCGCTACGGGCTTTACTGATGGAGATACGATTAAACATCCCAAGGGCTTTGTTTTCTCCGTGATCTCTCCAACCAAGGTTGGACCGGGGCATAGCAGGCTGGAGCATCCTAGGACCATGATGTTCCGACACATGTTGTCAATACTCACGGGACATGCGGTTTGTCCCAACGATGCCAGCAAGGTGGGTGACTACGTTGCGTGCTCGCAAGAAAAATTGATCCAATGACCGTCCCAGTGGAAATTGCCGACAGAGCTCCCACCAAGACTTCAAAGACTGCAAGGTGATGTCTCTGGATCCATCAACCCTCCATCATGACCTTTCAGGTATTTTTTGGTCTTAGTTGATGCATCTGGAACGCACTTTGAAGTTTCACTTTTGAGCACCAAAAACATGGTCTTCCCAAAGTTGTTAGCTATGTTGCTCAAGTTCTGAACTCACTATCCGGATTGCCTTGTGCAAACACTAAGGATGGACAATGCCAAGGAATTCAAATCTCAGCAATTTGAGGACTATTGTGTAGCATAAGGTATTAGCTTGACTTGCTCAGTACCTTATGAGCATTCTCAAAACGATCTAGTTGAAGTTTTTATAAAAAAAATTCAACTCATTACATGACCTCTTTTGATACATGCTAAACTCCATTCTAGTTTTTGGAGTCATGTTGTCCTTCATGCTGTTATTCTCCTTAGATTCCGTCCTACTATGTTTAATGACCATTCTCCCTTTGAGCTGAGCTTAGGACAAGTTCCTAACATTGCTCACTTGAAAACTTTTGGATGTCAAGTTTGGGTTCCTGTAGCAAAATGTAACATGGGCCATTATTGGTACATGTTGACTAGAACTAAGATAACGGTAGTCTAAAATGAGTTTAAAGTAAAAGCATAGAGTAGAGTTCATTATAGTTGCTAATAATGAACATGTTTTTATTTTAGTTAAACTTAAGACAACTGGGCATGGTGGGGAGATATATAAAGGGCTCTTGCGCAAGAGTAAGGGTTCTTTTAGATCTTATCTCGTGGTTGGGTGATTCATGCCAAAGAAATAAAGTTTTGCTACATTTGGTTCAGAGCAGGTTTTATTTTCAAGACAAAGATGGCATCTCTTGAGACGAATGTTTCAGTAACCCCAAAGATGGAGAGCAGTGTGTATGTTTGACAAATTTCATGTGACGTTCAACCTCAAATCCAAAGTGTCACGTGACGTTTTCAAAAACAAAAATGAATGTCAATTGACATCTACATTTTATTCCAAAATGTCACCTCAATTTTTGGCTTACATAATATTCTAGAAAACTAATATTTTGAATAATAAAAAACAAAATTAATTTGTAACCAAAAAAAAACTATCAATCGAGCGTAAGTATCCTTCGGTCTCGCATGTTTCTCTAAATGTTGAAGATGGTAGCCCAATCCATTGCATCCACTTCAAGCCCACAAAGAGAAACCCGCATAAGAGCATCAAGGGTCTTCAAGTTCAACCTATTGCGCAAGTGGCTTTTGATTGCATTTTGTTTGGAAAATCCTCTCTCACAAATAGCTATACTTGATGGAATGAGTATAATTTTTTGCCAAAGTTGCATAAGTTTAGGCCAATTTGTGTGCCATTCCAAATTGCTACCACATATGCGCCAAGCCTCAAATATCGTTTTGTTCTCACACTCATGTCGAAGTGTTTCCGTAAATTCCAAGAGTTCTCCCTTACACATGTCACTCTCTTCTTCAGTGTATTGAAACTTCAACAATATCCTTTCGAGCCACAATTCGGTATTTGTGATTCGGTCACTATCATCGCTTGGATAATTACGAGGGCTGAAAAGTTTGGCCGCATTGAATATTGGAAGGTCTGGGAAACGATCGTTCAAAGCATGAACAACTCTTTGCACATAAGATGCACCCAACAATACGCATTGTTGTAGTTCATTAGGCCCATCGGTTGCCAATGCATGAATAATACGATCTTCTATATTATTTTCATAATTCAATTGAAGATTTTCTACAGATTCCCTCAAGAATTTTTCCAAATTCTTGCTTGTACGACCAAACATAGGTCCATTTCCGGATAAAAAATGACGTGATAAAATTGAAATGGTGATATCGATGGTTGCACTAATAATTGTGATATCAACCATATCATACTGAAATTTGATATTCAATTTATTCAACTCTTGTAAAACATCCACAAGCAAGTTCAAATAAAAATGAAATTTGAAAGAACACATAATCTCATACCAATGTGGTTCTTCACCTTTGAATAATTCCAATAATGCCGGCATGCATTGTAGTAAGCGGGTTATAACATTACCTCGAAAAAGCCACCGTACTGTATGAATTTGTAAAACCACTACATAATCTTCTTCAAATACATCTTTCAACAATCGTTTCAGCTCATTGCGTCGATTTGTACTACGGCCCACCCATTCATAAACTTTGTTGGCAAAACGATCCAACATTTGAAAATCTGGAAAAGATCTAGCTGCATCTCCTGCAGCTAAAGCCTCACGATGTGCAATACAATGCACATTTATGAGAGTTGGAACCTCTGCACGCATTCTAGCTGCTAGTCCCGTACGATGTCCCGTCATACTAGAAGCCCCATCAGTGGCTAAAGCTACTTGTTTTAGAGGCATCCAATGCATTTTCTCCAATAATCCAGTAACAACCTGATACATAGATTCAGCTGTACCATCTCGAAGAGCCAAAAACTCAACAAATCTTGTAACATGAGGTCTTTTTCCATTGTTTGATAAATAAACAACATAAATAATCAAATATTGTTCAAGAGTTCGATCAGTGGTTTCATCTATCATCAAAGAAAAAAATGGAAATGATTGTGCCTCTGATAAAAGTCTATCATTGAGATATTTTGATATTGCCCATAAAAATTCTAATGCTGCATATCCTGAGGTATATGAACCATATTCATCATTGACAAGCATATTTGGAGTCTGTAGTAGTGAAATCAATTGGCATGTATCTTGATAAGTCAATATTGAACGATCATTCCATACTGTAAAATATAAAACTTTCATCACAGTGATGATTCTTGATTGTTCCCTATCTATCATGACATTCAACCCTTGAATCACTGGAGATGCATTTGCACGTTGAGGAAAATGTATATCCTCCCAACGAGCTACCGAATGTTTGTGATCAACACTTTTTTCATGAACCTTGACAGCTGATTTCTATAAATTTTTGCAACCAATGTCTGTCCCCTATCTGGATTCAACACGCATTTCTTGGCAAGCAGCACATTTCATAAAACCTGTTGTTGGCCCATCATTTGGTCTATAATGTAACAACCATGGCCTACCAATTTTTCATGAAGCCTTAAAAACTCTTCTGTACCTTTGTTGATTGGGAATGATATGAGCAGGTTCTCGAATTACATCATTTCCAACATCATCATCTGATTGAGATTCACTCTCATTGTCCATGTTGAGAGAAAAAGTTCCATGTTCAAATCCTGGAGTTTGTTGAGATGGTTGAAATGAAGGTTGAGAAGACACTCTTCCACCAAAAATTTCATTCAAATTAAGTTGACGAGCTCTTCCACGGTCGTTGTTACTTCCAGAAGCCATATGTCATGTCTGCACAATAATTCAATTCTAATCATAAAAAATGTAATACACTCATCAACAAACAACATTCAAATTTCATTCTTATCCAATAATAAGTCAGTGGAAATTCCCTTAAAATCTGTTTCCAACTTCACAAAAGCTTTACATCATGAAAAGAACCCGAACAATCTAATTTCAATGTGATGTTGGTGACGTCCTTGAGTATGTAGAATCACAAAGACAAATTAAAAAAAGAATGATTAACTTTATCCACAGTCACAAAGACTACGCAATTCAAAGTGGAATTTCGTAAACAATTCATAAATTAAGAAACATGAATTTCGTAAACAAATCATAAACCCCACTTATGTATTGAATCCATGATGAATCTAGCCAAGGAAAAGCAAGCTTCAAACAAAATTGGCAACCCTATTCACAAGTTCTGTTTCCAACTTCATGAAGGCTTGACATTATGGAAAAGAAAACCCTACTTATGTGAATTTCAATATGCAGATGTTGAGTGAAATCCCGCCAGTGCATCGAATTACAAAGACAAATTAAGAAAATAGTGATTAACTTTATTCACAATCACAAAGACTACGCAATTCAAAGTGGAATTTACAGAGAAGCTCCACCGAACCATTTACAACACTGAAGAGGAAAAACTAGCCTTTCAAGCTTCAACACATATGCCTTTCCACTTATGCAATGTGATTAGAGAGAAATGCACGACATACAGAAAAGAAGTCAAGAGCCTTGAATTTAGGCGTCTTTCTCCACTTTTTGCTTCTGAATCTGTAGCCAGACTCTGCTATCTCTACCGCCAAAAGCAACGGACAGAAACTCTCAAAGGTGATCAACATGGGTGACTCTCTTGCACTTCAATACGGAGGCTCTGAGGCTCACAATTACGTATGCTCCTCCCTTTGCTTGATTCTAGTTGAATGTATCTATTTATCTATCTACCTATCTGCTGAACAATCAATATCAACCGATATCCTCTTGAAGCATATTATATCCTTTAGTGGTAAAGAAAAAGAATAAAAAGTTGTTCAATTGGTGAGGTCTGATCTAGGTCTCTGAACTGGAATTGTGAAATATAGAAACACTTCTAGTGCGCTGGCAAACAAAAGGTTGTTACAAGAAGGAATATTGATTATCGTTGGGAATTAATTTGGTTCCAGGTGTTTCCAGAGAGGCAGGGGAAGTGGAAAGCAACCACACAATCACAACTTCATAATTACAGGTTAATTATCCCAACAGAACAATTCACTCTGGAACAAAGTGCGCTACAATCAATCCTAACCGAAAGCAGGCGCTAATCTTCGTGCCACTTCTGCGTCATTTTTGCAATAAGAAGCCTCTCCAGCTCCAAGAAAGCTCAAAAGGATTCAGATGCTTTCAACAAGGGAGCTTTGCGATTCAAAGGGAATTGCTCAAAACAACTTTGGTTGAAAGCAAGAAAAACTCACATTGGTTGGAAGCAAGAAAAAATCACATTGGTTGGAAGCAAGAAAAACTCACATTGGTTGGAAGCAAGAAAAAACTCATATGGAGTGGAGGATGTGCAAGCACCACGGTGATACAAACATTTGCCTCGCCATGTTCCTAGTTAGTCTCGCTCTCCGATCACCGTCTTAGCTCCCGGTTACAAAGGAAATTGCAAGAGCAAGTTGAACTTAAGTATGTGAGTGAGTGTAGGAAGTTCTCCTACTGTTATGGGTTATGTTTTCCGGATACTTGAGCTGCACTTTATAGTACTCAAGTAATACGTGTCATTTCAATTTCTAGTGTGTCAATTGACGTGTGGTTTTTTTCTTCACAAGTCACAGTACGTGTCAACTTCTAGATTGTGCATGTCAATTGACGTCCATTTTTTTTTTGTGCAAGTTTTTGCGTGTCAAAAGAGAAAAACTTGCAAAAACTTTGTCAAACATATACACTGATGGAGAGTACGTTAGAGAATAGTATTACTATTCAAAATCTTATATTGGAGATGGAAGAATTGAAAAAGGCCAAGGAGCACAATGAGGTGAAGTTGGCGATTTGGGAAGCCAATATAATGAAGGAGCCAATGAAGTGTAAGCCTCCCCGTACCAAGCTTGGTAAGTATCTCAACACTCGTCGATTGAAAGTTAGCCAATGAATTTCAAAACTTATGTGCATAAATTGTTACTTTACCTATGAGTGTTGGTGATAAGATTCACCGTTTTATTGATGGATTAAAGCTATAAATAAGATTAAAGGTAGTGGTGGACCCATTGAATCAGCCCAACCTTGGGAGGATTTTCAGAGGTTAGTTACCTATGCCGTTTCTGTAGATTCTAATCTCCAACAAGTTAAGTTTGGGTTAGGGATTGCATCTACTAAGAACGGTGAGAAAAAAAGTCCTTCTATAGGAGTAGGTGGTCCAATCAAGAATCAAAAGAAATCTACCATGAAGTCCACTAATGGTTGGGAGATTGACTACAAAAGAGTTGCAGTCTTAAAGAAAAAAAGCAAATGCTACTTTTGTGAGGAAAAAGGCCATAGGACTAATACTTGGCCTAAGAAGTCTAATTCCACTATTGACAAAGCAGAAAAGAATTTTAGATCCTTAGTAGAAAGATTGTGGGCAACCTGTTGAGGTAGAAAGAAGATCAAGATTAGAATTTTTGGATTATCTTGTTCAAATCTTAGAGTCTAAGACATGCACTTCATTTAACCAATTTTCTTATCTCTGAAGCCCACTAAATTTTTTTTCGTGAAGATTCCAAGGTTTTTGGTCATTGTTTACTTATTGATTCATATTCCGAAAACCTAATCAAGTATGTAAGTGCTTATGTAAAAGGTAAAAGCAAAAACCCTTTGAGACTAGTGCTTGCATTTTAGTGGAAAAGAAAGAGTCAAGGCCACAATAGATTATTGTCAAGATTTCAATTATTACATGAGTGTAAACGCACTTATGTAGATGCTTTTGGATTGACAAAGAAAATCATATGGCAAGTGTATTATGATCCACCTTAACCTAGGCTCTTGAATTCTATTCGACTAATGGTCTAACTATGTAATTTTCAGGGAAAGTCTCTGGAATAGATGGGCATATTTTAGTAGATACCGCTGCTAGTCATTGTTATTTGAGTTTATCATATGTCAAACGCATTGGTTTGCATGTGAAAGAAAATAATGGTAAAGTGACATTGGGAAATGGATTGGAAGTTGAAATGGAAGGGACCGTCAATGTGCATGTGAAATTCAACAATACCAATCTCAAGTCTCTTGTTTGGTTATCAAATTAAGTGATGGCTTTTACTTGATTTTGGGAGATAATTGGTTGAATAAGCATAGAGCCCACATTGATTATGATTCTAAAGCTTGTATATTGCATAAGCTTAGGGCAATAAGAAGATTACAATTCAAAGAGTGGTAACAAGTAAGAAGAAGTCCATGCCTCAAGGCAACATGTTATCAACTTGCAATTCAAGAGAGCAGTAAAAAAAGGTTATACACCTTTACTTATTCATTTGAAAAAGGTGCACAATAAAGAATCATCTTCAAGGTTGGAAAATAATCTTGTAGGGTCTTTGGTGAAGGAATATGAAGATATATTTCAACCCATAATTGCAGGGCTTCCACCAGAGAGAGAGATGGCCCATACTATACCATTAGAAGAAGGTCATAAACCACATGTTAGATTATTTATAGACTCAATCCTTTGGAGATTGAAGAAGCCAAAAGGCAAATTATAGAATATATCCACAAAAGGTGGATAGAACCAAGCTCTTCACCTTATGGATCACCAATCTTATTTGTTAAGAAGAAAGATGGTGGACTAAGAATGGTGATAGATTATCGAGCTTTGAATAAACTAACCATAAAGAATCGATATCCATTGCCAAGAATTGATGATCTCTTTGATCAATTGGCCGGATCTTGCGTATTTAGTTCATTAGATTTGGCTCAAGGTTATCATCAAATTTGAATTTCAAAAGAAAATGTACCTAAGATTGCATTTAGAGTACCTTTTGGCCATTATCAATTCAAAGTTTTGAGTTTTGGATTAACTAATGCAGCTGCAACTTTTCAAGGGGTGATGAATAGAAATTTTCAACAACACTTGGGAAAGTTTGTTTTGGTATATCTTCATGATATTTTGGTGTTTTCAAAGACATAAGAAGAACACCTTGAACATTTATGCAAAGTATTCAATATACTACGCGAGAACAAATTATATGCTAAGTTGACTAAGTGTCACTTTGCAAAGAGTGAGTTAGAATACATTGGCCATGTGGTGGGTAAGGATGGAATTAAGGTCGACCCTCGAAAGATTTATATGGTGACTAGATGGGCAAGGCCCAACGATGTAAGTCAATTGCGTTCATTCTTGGGTCTCAGTAATTATTTCCGTCGATTTATTCAAGGTTATTCAACCTTAGTCGGTCCTTTGACTCATTTGACAAGAAAAGATGTGAAGTACATTTGGACTAATCAACTGTTCTCCCTCTTTAGTATGACACATTTGGGAAACGCAAAAAATGTCGTATTATCGAGGTGTCGTCTTCTCCTTAATATGACAAATGGCGTAAAATTGTCGTACTATCGAGGAAATACAAAAACATAAGCAATATGAGCTTAAAAACATATACAACGAGTTTAAGCAATATAGATTGTATGAAATAATAACTTATAACTCCAAACAAATACAAATACTCTCAAGAACTCTTGAAATAAAAGTTCAAAGATCTCTGGTGTTGCCTACCTAAGTTAGCAACTGTCATCTTATCTAAATTCCCTACTAGCTTTTGAAAATTAATAATTTCATTAACACCAAAATGTAAAGAGTTGTCTAATAAGAAATTAGACAACAATGATGCATGACGTTTAGCATCACTAAGCTTTACTGTAGGTGGAGCAACATCATCCACATCTACTAAATGTTAAGATCAAAGCCTTTTGCATAATTGATTCCCAAAGCAACATCCATCAATTTATCAGTACTCAATTCTAGCTCAGTAATCTCTTCCCCTACCATTTGAATGTAAGACTCGCTTGACATCTCATCATCATCCAATCGCAACTTTGAAATTAAAGAACCAAGTTTATCTGATTCTTCTCGCATTCTATTCTTCTCCCTTTCATCAACTAGGGCAAAATCAACATTCCATGTTGTAGGTAATATACGCGCCATCCTCCAACAATTCCTGACTATTTATGCATCCAACTCACTCCATACTTCATAACTCCACATGATAGCTTGTCTGATGTTGGGCACCACCTTCCTCAAGTCCTTCAATATAGCATCATCATACTGTGACAAAACCCACCGCAAATGTTTCTTCTTGTATTGAATTTTGAAAGATGCTATTATACCTTGATCTAAAGATTGAACTACGCTTGTAACATTGGGAGGAAGGAATACCAAAGTCATGTTGCTCAATTCCAAGGTTGAAAAACCACGAGACTTACCAACTTTGGAAGAGCTAACAACATGTGAAGATGCATTATCCAAAATCATAATCACCTTTCGATTTTGGCCTTTGAACTGATTGTTGAGCTGCAAAATCCAAGCTTCAAATATATCCCCCTTCATCCAAGTTGTTTTATTTGAGTGCCACCGAACATACTCATGAGGCTGCCACCTTCCAAAACGTCGTGGTTGCTTAGACCTATAAATCACAAGCAACTACAACTTATCAGTCCCAGTTGAATTAACAGCAAGAACAAGTGTTACATGCTTCTTCTGTAACTTCCGACCCTTCACCTTCCCTTGTGCTAATGTTTTATTAGGATGTGCTCTAAAATACAATCCAGTCTCATCCATGTTGTAAACATCTTTGGGCTCATAATCTGACAAAAGAATACGAAGTTGGCTTATTGCTTGGCAACTCCATGAGCATCACCATCACCACTTTCACCATGTAGATACACTTTGTACAATAGTGTGAGGATAATTCAATACAATGTAATCAAGACATGATCAATATTTAGTGTGGCCTTCTAGAGATAAAATGAGGACTTGCATGATCAAATAATAAAAATGAAACATATTCAATGTTTACCTTGCAATAATGTTCTTTTTCTTGAAATTTTCCAACCAACCATTTGAAATCTTGAAGTTTTTGTACTCTTCAACCTTGATTGGATTATTTGCAAGTTTTGCCACAAAAGATTCCCGAAGAATTGCGGCCTTTCGCATGAGCATCTCATCACCATTGTCCCATCTTTACTTCTCACCTTTTACAAAATTAAAAAGATCAAAATTACTTGAAATGAATACAATTCCACCAAACAAAAAACAAAAAAACTTCAGGCTATGCTTAGGAGATGGAACATTCACCACATGGATCAAGAAGTGAGATTGGAGCGAGACTAGTCTGGAGATTGTAGGATTGTATTGGAGATTGTAGAAGATTGAATTGGAGACTGCAAGAATGCAAGAGAGTGCACAAAGATACTATCTCACCCATGTACAAGGCAACACACTAGGTAGGAGGCCACTCTAACCCTAACCATGTCCATTCTACACTAGTAACCCTAATTATCATTAAGTTCCCAATCATAAGTGAAGTTCTCAAGTAGTTCCCAAGTGAAAATGGATGTATTTTAGATGTACATAACATGGATGAAAGGAATTTTAGCATTTATTCCCTCTTTAATATGACAAAATGGAGTTTCTAAATGTCGTATTATCGAGTGACGTAGTCGTATAAAAGAGGGAGTTTTGAACTAAAAAGTTTGGTCGCGCAAAAATGTGTCATAATATCGAGGGTGTCGTATAAAGGAGTGTCGTACTAACGAGGTTAGACTGTAATGTCAAGAGTCTTTTGGAGGGGTTAAGTATGCGTTAACTCACACGCCCGTTTTGAATTTACCAATATTTGGTGAAAGATTTGAAGTCATTTGTGATGCTTCCTTGTAGGGTATAGGGGCAATTCTTTTACAAAAAGGTAGGCCAATTGTGTTTGAAAGCCGCAAGTTTATACCTGTTGAAAGAAATTATACCACATGTGAACAAGAATTAACAGCCGTTGTGCATGCCTTACGAACATGGCATTGTTATTTAAAAGGTTCAGAATGTGTAGTGATTACATATCACAATCCATTGACCTATCTAAAGTCACAACAAAATTTGTCAAGGCGTCAGGCTCGGTGGTTAGAGTATTTGGAGCAAATTTTTCACCATTGATGGGAGTATTGTCTTGGGAGAAGCAATATCGCCAATCCATTAAGCAGGAACCCATTAGATGAAAAGCGGGTCAAAGTTAGCCTTACTGACAAGAAGCGCTTCAAGTCATAGCTTTCAACCAGTGGCAGCTAACATTGGGAGGAGTGCTCCCATGGAGGTGACCAACACTAGAAAAAGTAAGATGGATAAATTGAGTAAGATGACTCATTTTATAGCCACAGTGACCACCATTACTGCAGAAGAAACATCAAGATTATTCATAGACTTTGTGTATAAGCATCATGGTTTTCCTAGAAAGCTAGTTAGTGATCGAGATACTCGATTTATTAATCAGTTTTGGGTTGCACTATATAATATTTTGGGCACAAAACAAGCTATGTCTACAGTTTTTCATCCTCAAACAAATGGGCATACGGAGAGAGTTAATAGGATTCTAGAAGATATGCTAAGGCATTATGTTAGTCCAACTCAAGACAATTGGAATATTTATTTATCCTTACTTGAGTTTGCATACAATAATGTTTGGCAAGAATCAATTCAAACTACTCATTTTATTTGAATCATGGTCAACATCCCTTGACACCTTTGAATATTGGGATCAGCAGGTGTCATGTCCCTGCTGCAAAGGATGTAGTGCAATCGATGTCTAGTATTATGCAAGATGCTAAGAAGCATTTGCTAGCAGCACAAGATAGACAGAAATCCTATGTTGATACAAAGAGACGTGAAATTTTTTTTGATGTTGGAACTCAAGCGTTGTTGAGTACATCTAACATTAAGTTAAAGATCCCAGGAGCAAGGAAGTTGCTACCTAGATGGATTGGTCTTTTTAAGGTATTAAAAAGGATGGGCAATGTGGCTTACAAATTAGAATTGCCAGAGACATTGAAAATACATGAAGTATTTCAGATCTCACTTCTAAAGTCATATAAGACTTCTGGCAAAGTACAACCTCCGCCACCACCAATCCTAGAAGATGATGAATTGTCGTTTGATGTTGAACGCGTTCTTACACATGAGGTAAGAGGTAGTTGTACGAAGCCTCAAAAATTTTACCTCATTAAGTGGCTTGGATATGGACTTGAACATAATTCTTGGGGGCCAGAAAAGAATTTGAGTTTAGAAGTGCTCAAAGAATATTGGGACACCATGGCATGTTCACAAGAACGGCTAACACAAAATAAAGGTGTTGAGAGTGTTAGTGTGTCCAATAAGATCAATAGAAGAAGCAATCACAAACAAAAGCAAGCCGATGGTTTGGGAGTTTGAGATAGTATACCATTTGAGCATAGGCGCTCAAAGTTAAATGGGGAGGAGTGTAACATGGGCCATTATTGGTACATATTGACTAGAACTAAGATAACGGTAGTCTAGAATGAGTTTAAAGTAAAAGCATAGAGTAGAGTTCATTATAGTTGCTAATAATGAACATGTTTTTATTTTAGTTAAACTTAAGACAACCGGACATGGTGGGAAGGTATATAAAGGGTTTTTGCGCAAGAGCAAGGATTTTCTTAGATCTTATCTCGTGGTTGGGTGGTTCATGCCAAAGAAATAAAGCTTTGTTACATAGAACCGCATAGAAAAGCGATTGGTAGTCATCGTCCAAAAGGTATCTACGTAGGCTTTGACTCACCTAGCATTACACGTTATGTCATTCCTTAAGTCGGGACTCTCCAACGAGCTCGATTTCAAAATTGTCAGTTTGAAGAAACTCAATTTCCATCGGTAAAAACTCCTAGACCCAATCTTGGTTGGGAGTTCTAGGCTCTAGAGATATTAACTCTGAACCCTGACCCTCGAATTGCTCTTGCTGATTCAGAAGTTAGTAAATTTTTGCATCTCAAGTCTCTCGCTGAGAAATTACCTGATGGTTTTAGCAACACTGCTAGGATCATTCGCAACCCATTGTCGGGTGTTGGCTCATCACCCATCACTGTTTTGCCTCAGAAACGTAGTCTTGTCTCAGTCCTACTTTCTCCCAAAATGCTCTAAACCGAACCTCTTAGCCTTCACAGTAATCTCTCGACTCTCTCTGATTCTGATCTTGTGACGCTAGATGAAGTCAAATCTAGTCATGATTGGCCCCAATAATTAGAAGCCTTAAACGTTGAATGTTTTTCTCTGAGGAAGCACAACGTATTTGGTCCTTTGGTCACTAAACTTACCACCAAGCACGTAGGGTTTAAACTTATTTTTACTAAGAAACGAAATGCCCAAGGGCATGTTGTTCGGTATAAAGTCCGCCTAGTCATCCAAGGTTCACCCAACGACCTGGAGTAGATCATAACTTTACCTACTCTCCTATTATGGACTCGAGCATTTTTCGTTGCCTACTAGGCATGGTTGTGCAATATTCCTTAGAAACTCAACTTCTTGATATAGTGGTCCCTTAGACACTATCATACATATAAGGCCTCTACCTTACTTCCTATCGGAAATTCCACCAGAGGACACTCAGGAATCTTATTCTAGACTCAATATTCAGAAAGCTCTCTATGGCCTGAAACAAGCCGGTAAAATGTGGTAAAAATACCTACATGATTTCTTGCTTCACCACTAGTTTCAACATGATCAAATTTTGCCCTGTCTCTTCACCCTGAAAGACAGAACCGGCTTTGTGATCATTGCAGTATATGTTGATGATCTTAACCTTGTATGCACGTCGGACATTTGCAGTTGTGTCGTGAGCTTGCTCACCACTCAGTTTGAAATAAAGTTGTTAGGCAAGACTACTTTCTGCCTAGGCCTTCAAGTGGCTTACTTACCTGATGGGAGTATTTTTCTCCATCAAACCACTTATATTCAAAACCTCTTGAAGAGGTTTCATATGGACCAAGCGAGTCCACTTTCCGCCCCCATGATGGGACGAAGTAGAACACTTGATAAATCCTACCGTCCTTGTGAGGAGGAAGAAGAGGATTGTTATGATAAAAACAAGTACCTCGCAGCCATAGGAGCTCTTCTGTACTTGTCTACATACATGCACCTAGATATTTTTTTTGCCACCAGTGTGCTTACCAAGTACAGCCAAAGACCCGGTGTCGCAACCCTTGCTACTCCCCTTAACTATCTTGGTCCATTTTTCCAACTCTAGCAACGATTACGAACGCTAACCCTTCGCATACCACGATGCTAATGATTAGCTCCCCATACCGCAGACCTTCTTAGTCCATAGGAGGGGGACCAACCCTCCTATTTGGTTTTCGGGACTCACCCCTTTCATCAATAATCAATTCTTAGATGTGGACTTCCATCCATGGAAGTCCAATCTTATGTTGATCATCGTGTGCCAGAGCAACACTACAACAATCCAAGCCATACTAGGCAACTATGCCCTCACATTGGGCCAATGCCCATGGAGGCCTTGCCGTTCGGCCTCGGGTGGGTTCGGCCACACCACCTCACCCATATAAGCCTCTAGGACTCTAGACAGGGCCCCTACCCCACCGTCAAGTAACCTCTTCTCTCTCTCCCAACACTTGGGGCCAAGTAGACATTTTTCCTTAGCCGCTGGGGCTGGAAGCCCCCAGCAGCTGCAGAACCCCATAACTTCTTTATATGGTTTTTGATTCTAACAATCGACCATTCCATCGTCATCTACGTTTCACGTAGATGTGGATGGACTACTTACTTACCCCATTTGGCCAAGTATTGACAAAGTTATGCATGTTCAAAGCTTGGCAGTCCCGGGAGCCACACCCAGGCCACTGCTGTTCCAGGGCGCTGTCCCGGGACATCGCCCCACTCAAATTGCCATATCTCCGATTGAGGTGTTCTTGAGCATTCTAGAATTGGCATGCCATAAGCTACGCATAGCTTATGGCTTTATCCTCATGCCTCCTAGTCTCCATGGGTTGGAGGAGTTCCCAATGCCCAGGGCCCTCACCCACACTAGGATCATGTGGGCCCTCCCACCAACGGCGCCACAAGTCTCGGGTATCACTCCATGGTCCACCTTATGCCCATGGTGTTTTGGGCACTCCTTATGGAGAGGTACGCGACACCCGGAGCGCGTCACTGGAATGAAATCAAGCACTTGCTCCGATATCTTAGAGGTACAGAAGATTTGGCCTTGCACTACACCAAGGATGGAACTCCAGAGATCGTTGGATACGTTGATGCCGACTTCAAATCATATGAGAATTCTAGGAAATCCCATACCGACTACATCTTTCTTGAGAACAACGCAC
Organism: Polytrichum formosum; assembly: GCA_964035585.1. Classification (NCBI taxonomy): domain Eukaryota; kingdom Viridiplantae; phylum Streptophyta; class Polytrichopsida; order Polytrichales; family Polytrichaceae; genus Polytrichum; species Polytrichum formosum. The sequence goes on along the minus strand of OZ037940.1, from coordinate 27,713,890 downwards.
CAATCTCATGAAGCAAATCGTCACGCCCACCTTTGCAAACCACTTGGAGCTAATTGCTTTTCACGAAGCTACCAAGGAGGTAGTATGGTTATACAACATGCACAAGATTATCATGGAGCAGTGTGGACTCGTCCAAGATAACAAACCAACTGTCATCTTTGAAGATAATGATGCATGCGTCGCACAAATAGGAGTTGGTCGCATCAAAACTGATCGGGTTAAACATATTTGCCCTCAGATATTTGGATTCACTCAGGACCTCATATAGAGCGGGCAAATTGAGGTAAAGAAAGTTGACTTAGCTCACAATATAGCTGATATGTTAACCAAGGCTCTCCCAGCCTACACCCATTGAAGATTAGTGCAAGAGGCTACGATGAGATTATTTCATGAGATAGTCCATCTATGAGTTATATTTTTTTCTAGATCCGTGAATTTTTTCTGACTCAGGTTTTTTTATCACATAATAGTTTTTAACGAGGTAACTCTAGATCAAGGAGGAGTGTTAAAATAAAAGCTAGCTATATAAAAGTAAAAGCTAATTAGCAATTAGCTTCAGTGCTATATAGAACTAGCAGTTTACTTAAGTACGACCTAAAAATCACCTAGCATTGTAATCCCCGCCTAGCCTATAAAAGGCGGTTCTCTCTCACAGAGTTGAGACACACAAAACTACACATAGATAATTTGTGTCTGCATTAGTTTTGTACCGTCCGTGCAAGAATTTGTAGTACTGTCACAACATAGCTATTAAAAAGAAAGTTGCCGGTAGGCTGCCCAACACAATTTTACATGTTGCCTAGACCATAATGTTTCAGAGTCTGTACTGAAAATGAAAAGAAGAACAAAAAAAGGCCTAGCCAGCCTTGATGCTAGCTGTTGGGGCAGCCCACCAACCTGCCCGGTTGGCCGCACCGGGTAGGAATCCCTTGGCGCTAGCTGTCGGGACAGCCCGCCAACCTGCCCGGCTGGCCACACCGGGTAAGGATCCCTACTGGATGGATGCAGAGAGGGAGGGGGTTGCAGCCAGCCAGTCGAGGCCCTGGCCCGGCCTAATGCCTAGCGGCCTGGTTGGCCGCTCTCTATCTCGGGCCCCCCCGGACGGGGCGGGCTGGCTAGCTAGGCCAACCGCCATCTGGGTGGGGCAGGGGTATGAGAGTCAGCAAGGCGAATCGTGGGACCATTTGCCAACCTGGCATTTCAGTAACGCCGAAGTCTTGTGTCTAGGTTGGTCCAGAGGGGATTAAGGCAAAGTGAGCTTAATTTGGTCAATTGTCTTAAGGTTGATGGGTATTAAATGGTTACTTTAAGCCCACTTCTCCTAGGATATGAAACATGTAATTAGTACAAGATGGTTACCAAATCCAAATTAAGGTCGTAGCCAAATTTCTCATGAAATTTGGAGTTCATATGAATTTCTTATTCATTATCAAACTGAAGATTTTCGTGTTCATCAAATGATCAAATAGGTCCCCCTAAATTCGTTGATTATTGAGCTTAGAATGGTTATCCTGTATAAGTGTGCAGTTCAATCTTCTTTAAACACATGTCTTCTTGGTATCCGTTCTTGGAGCCACATGAAACCACATACCACTCAAATATATGTGTATGATTAAGATAACTAGACAAATTAGGCACATCTATCTTAATTTGACACCTATATATTTGAGTGGTGGGTGGTTTGGTATAAGAAACATACACCACAAAGACATGTGTTTGAAAAAATTGTGCTATATGTTCACGATTTCTTAACCGTTCTAAGCTCAATCATCAATATAATTGGGGGAATCTATGTGGCCTTCTTATGGTTCATTATCAACAAACTTTGATGATTCATAACAATTTGAGATTCATTTAAAAAATCGGTTTTATAGTGGCTTCTCTTTATACATTTATGAATGTGAAAAAATTTCAACCTTGCAAATTCAAGTGTTGTAACGTACAAAACAACATGAAGTAACCAAATAAGGTGCATCTACCTTATTGCATACCAGGATACTTCTCATACATCCAGCCTTAGGGCGGTTACTTAGTGTATTTGGATGAAAAATCACGTGGTAAGTGACAGTAATTGCAACACTGTAAATCTATAATCCCCCATAAAATTTACAAGGAATGACAAATAATGGTGGGTTAACATTTAGTGTTGGTGACACTATACTGCGGTTTACAATTAGAATTGGTGACACTAAAAATCATATTTAGTGTAGCTTCCTTCTTTCAAGCTCTGTGAGTCCGGCTAAGTTACACACTTTACATACTTGCGTGCAAGCTTGCCTCCTTGTTATAAGTTATGGAGATGTGGCCTTCGGAGGTCTGTGGACAACTCCCACACCTGGAGATACTGTATAGTCCACAGCCAGTTCGCAGGTGTGGTGCCGCCTTCGTGTGCTTGTTTTGAATTTGTAAATTTATTGAATGTACGTTGTGATTGGAACTCAACCTTCAATGTATTCCTCATCAGATTCTACCAGGTACCTTATATGCCATGCAGATCGCTAATGTTTTAGTGTGGTCTGCAATGGTGTGTGATATTAATTTGTCTTCATTTGAAATAGAGAGCTGAAACGCTTTTCAGCACATTAGAGTTATCCGTAAGGTAAAGCACATGAAACCATGGCTTTTATTCCAAATCCTGTGTTTATGAGAAGTCAAAATCACCCAAGTTTTTTTAATTCTTGTATTATCATACACAAAGACTGATGTCGGGCTATTAAAATTTGGCTTTCTAGCTTGTCCTACTAGGATAGGTGAACCCAAGCTAGCAGTGCATAGGCCGATCCGGGATGTAGGTCAGCAGGTTCTATACATATACTTGTTTTAGGGCTTAAAATTATTTTCAAAGGTGGAAGAAGAAGTCCCAAAAGTTTCACCCAACTTTCAAAATAGGCTCCGATACACAATTAGCTAATGAGCTCTTCACAAAAAAAATTCTCAAAGAAGGGCCAAATCCACAGTTTCATCCCTCTTTAAGGGACTTTATGGATAGCTCTATTATAATAAGAATTAGCAGGAGCTTCAGATTGCGTTTGACAGTGGAAATATGGTGTTGGTAGGCTTGACTGTATAAGTTTGGTAACAATTTAATTGGAGAGACCTTCAAGGCATTCCTCATCTTCTAGCAGGTGCCTATGCTATGCAAAAAAATGTAAAATTAAGCAGATTGTTGTGCACTATCCCGGGCCTTGTATGTTCTTTTCCTCATTGGAATATACTTGTTTCCAATTGTCTTAAAGAATTTAAATAATTTTAACATTTTGAAATTGGTCCCGGGTTTCAGATCAAGTGATCTGACAGTGGAATAGGGTGTTGGTAGGTCTAGTTTTACATAAGTTTAGACCATTGTGAGTGAGAACTTGCATGAACCGAAGACCACACATGCACTTCTTGTGTTTCCAAATCATAGACAGAAATGGTTCAATTTAACCTACCTTCATTCGGGAGCACTTCGGTGTTTTCTCATCGGTTGTGAGGAGTATCAAATTCTCCTACAAGCACTAGCAGAGGATTTAAATGAGGGGTTACTGCTGATGTTGGTGAGTTAATTTTGTGGAAGACTATCAAGCACAATGTAACTTGTTGATCTAATTCATTGATAGAGGGACTCAATGTGAGTTCCATGGGGGTTTTGAAAAAGGGATGCCAGAAGCCCTAACATTATTTAACCCAATACTCTTTAAAGCAAGCTCATTCCCGATGTGCTTGCTAGTCAGTACTACCGCGCAACTCGTATGCATGCCTATCGCGTTTGCTAGGCGGGTCCACACACTTCAGTTCCAAATGCAGCACGGGCGCCCATTGTAACATGTACCAAGGAGGCGATATACGTCGACCATTACGGATGGAGGTTGTCAAGTCACCTTTACAGTCACATCACTTGTAACTAGAGGCCATCCCATACCACTCAAATACATGCATGCCATCATGGAGGCATCATGGCTCCATTCATGGGGTCCCCTCCCATCATCCATCATGGGGTCACTGTAGCATTTCAAATTTCACCGCCAAATTTTTTGAACTTCAATCTTCACAAAGGGTTACACAAGTGCCCTTCTATAGTGGATCTCTTGTGGTTTTGTGCTCTGCAAAATGTAGACCCAACAATGAGAGATTGGTGTGATTTGTTGAGCTCTACAAAGCACTGTGTATGTGGAATTGAAAGGTAAAACATTGAAATGTCTTGCAATGCAAGGACTACATAGGCATTTTCCAAAATTGTAACGGTGGGACATTGTGTAGTGGTGGAGGGCAATGCAACAACAACATAAATAAAATAAAAGATAACGCCCGTACTTGCATACCGGCATGAATGTGAGCCCGTTGGCCTAATGCTGATCACGAGTATCGTGATGTAGTATGAGGTGTTATGCCTCTTTTGGGAGGTGCATGAGTAATCCCATTTTATGGGGGAGGGGGCACGGGGGTTTGTTGTCTAGTTTCCTTTTGTTTAGGACAAGGTATGTGAGATATTTGGTGGCATTTTGGTGTATGTTTTTCATGAGGGTTTTAATGGTGGATTTCGGGATTTTCAGGTTGGCCAATTTGTTACTGGAGTGCTCATGTATAGCCCCTCTCACTCCGGCTGTGATTGTGATGAGGGGGTTTGTTTGCCAACCTTGATTTTGAATGGTGGTAATTAGTGGGTCATATTTGGTGTGTTTGTGTGTAAGGGCTTGGTTGGGGAATCCGTCATGGCAGTATGTGAATTCAATGAGTTGGACTGTGAGTTTGGGGGAAGGTGTTATGGGTGTTTGTATTTGGTTTGGGGCCCCAATAATGCACATGATATCCGGTCTTAATTTGGCTTGGCATTGGCATGTTGTTTGCGTGCATGAGCCATTCCGGAATTGTTTGTTCGGGTGGGGTGTTGTTTCGGTGGCCCACATTGGTCAGTGTGAAGAACCGGGTGTTTTTGTGGGCCTGCAATGTATGGGTGATGAGGTGTACTGCTTTGTTGTGTCATGCGATTCTTAGGCCTTTTAAGTATGGGTGTTCACATGTTGATAGGAGGTGGGGCCATGTGTCTCTGTCATTGCATTGACACAGTGTGCAATTGGGGTTTTGATGTGTGAGGGGCCATAAGATGTTTTTTTTGTGGTTACCCATATATTGTGCGTATCTAAATTTTAGCATTTGGGTGATTTGGGCGTCTGTCACGTATCATTTTTCCAGAAGTGGTTGGATATTTTTTGATTTATTTGGGTGTTTGATAGCCACTTATCTACATAGGGGAATTTGGTTTTGGCCATGCCTATTTCACGATTTCTGTGTTCTTTTGTTACAAATGTGTGGAGATTGCGGATGGCCCCATCATGTGTGGCCGTGGGGCAGCTTGCTAGCCAATAGGGGGTAGTGTGTGCTATGTGTATGTTGGGGTGACAATTGGTTTTTCTATAAGTGTTCCTTCGTTGGCTAGTATGTTGGCTATTTCGTTTCTAGAAATGCTTGTGTGTGCATGTACTTTATGTATGTGGATTGTATGTGGGGTTCAATACATTTGGCGTACAATGGCTATTATTAATAGTTTATCAGGGTGGTGGTGTATGTGATTATGGATTAGGTATATGCTATTTAAGTTGTATGTAATGCAACAACAACATATGAAGGTGTTTACCAAACCTTGCACAAACCACAATTGCAAAAGCTCATTGATTTTGTTTAGTTGCCTCTTATCGGATTATGCACCTATGTTTTCTAGTGCTGGGGTCTAAGATTTTAGAACCTCCTATGCAACCTCGTTTGCGCCCTCTTCCTACCCAATCTTCTCTTTGGTAGCACCGAAGGCTTGTAGCGTTGCCTTCATCTTCGCTAATCAATATAAAAAGCACCCCTAAGCCTCCCACTGGTAACAACTTACCATTGCCAACTTGTAGGGGTTGAATCCTTCCGTCTCCTCCAATAAGTTTTTGGTGCTTAATTTTGACAGGTTTTTCAACAAGTCCTTTGTTTTTCAAGATTTTTGAATCTCCAAGAACCCCTTCATTTGGTTGATTTTTTCCGCTACCTTCTTCTCAAGGGTGGCATGATTCTTGTCTCTGGCATGCAGAGATTGAGACTATAAGGATCGTCATTTTCGGGAAGGTCTACAACTTGCACGAGGGGACTAGTGGAACCCATCTTTGCTCTAGCAGAGAGGCAACGGCGATGAAGGATAGATCAAAGCCAAAGCAGATGTTTCAAACACACTGAAGTTCTATGAAGGGGTGGCGGCTTGGAGAGGTGTCACTTTTTCAGATATTACCTTAATCCAGAGGAATAACCGATGAAATGAGGCACCAATTCACCTACAATGGGAAAGGAAGTTCGGCAAACAACGGTGACAAATTGAGCAACCAATTCCGAAGTCATAGTAGTCAGAAGTTACTTCAAAGGGAATGTGGTGCAGGAGGTAAACAAGAACTACCTATTGCTAGGCATTTTGTAGATTAGAAAAAACTAAGTAGGAACGGAATGAATATAGTTTCAAGTAAGCAAAGGTGAAGATTGAGCTGCAATGAAAACAAGGGCAAATGCCAAGCACTTTTTGAGTGCATTTTCCAGCAGGTGGGCCTTGTGCGATGTAGACATGGAATTTTCTTGTTGCAAACCTAGTAGAAGACAAAGTATCAACTGACACCAACTTATATTAGGCTAGGAAGCAACCCACAATTATGACAATGGATTATATCAACACAAGTGTTGATATTAAGATCCAATTGACAGTGTAGTGTTGATAACTACCTTGAAACCTAGTAGTGAGATTATTTTTGTATTTTTGTTTATTGAAGTAGTAAAGAGTTCATGACAATTTTTAAACATGCTATTAGAACGACTATCTTCTAATTGAAGGTTGTGATGTTTTAGTATAGAAGAATTGTTCTAACTAGACATCAAAGTCTTCAAGTTACATGTTGAAGAAATGTGCTTTCAAATAAGTAGTTGTCAGTGACAGCAAATGTCTAGGACAATAATAGGAAATTGAAGAGTATTTGTCAGTATCAGCAATTTGGCATGAGACAATGAGAACAAATCAAAAAGAATCCTCAAAATTGTCATATAAGGAGTTGGCTTGCATTTAAGGAGCCAGTTGAAATAGCCTCACCTTCAAAGTGAAGATCTTCGAGCAGTTGGCAGCATCAGCTCAACAAGAGATGTTTGGTTATAGAAGTTGGTATAAATTGAAAGACTAGCCTAATAGCTGCAACATTGCAACCTGCACATACAAAACATAGAAAAGATGTCATCAGAACTAGTTGTTTATAATGAGTGATGTCAACAAGATTGATGGTATCATCAACTGTGGTGTCTAGAAATTAAGATGCAAATAATTTACAGAAAAGAAACCTTTGGGACATAGTATGCCCAGATTCAGTTTTGCCTAGCATTGTTGTGGACCTGTACCAACCACGAGAGATTACTTCAGGTCTAGGAGTGTGAGTATGGGAACTACATACCGAGTGGATCACAGGAGTGCACAAGCCTGATTACAGTGCATGCACGAGTGCATGGATACAAATGATCGGCATCAAGTCTCAGATGAAAATCAATAGGACCATGAATTGATGAGGAACAGTACTACTTTACCTTGCAGACAGAGCCTCTAGGCAGCCATGAGTTTGCGTAGTGATTCATGATGCGTTCAAGGAGTGTTGTTTGCTCTATTGATTTGCAGCTTTCTACCTCCCTGCAGAATTGATGAGAATAGGTAATCTGACACCTATGGGGTTGTTCAAACACATAGTAATTATTCTAACTCATTGATGAATCAGCCCAAATATTACTAAGTTGCTACGATGGAAGATAATGCCATTTTCATGTTCATCAATTAGAATATTCAAGGCATGTCGAAGCTCCCTTTGTAGCTCTATATCTTCATGTAAATCATTTTCAACCTACATTGCATCAATTCCATCTCTATGACATGTTTGAATTGTCTTCTCCAACACTAGAATTTTCCTTGTCAACCCACCTTGTGCACCATAATCATTAATCAATGTGTGATCATAATCACACTCTTCATCCTCCTTCATACTTCCAAATAAATGAGCCTCAATAAGTGACCTTACCATACAACAGATGTTGTATATTCTAGACGTCCTCCATACATGTACATATGTATACATAGTACAGAAACGTTCAAATTAATACCCCTTTTGTGCACTCATGTATACTCATAGGTGCTACGAAAGGTGCACCCCCTGGGATTGCCTCACATATTATGCAATCCATATTAAACCACAAGTAGAACATATATGCATATTTTTTGAAAATCAAGAGGAATCATTTGTACACTAATTTCTACTTGCACTAACTTGTACAATTCTACCAACTTCTACATGAATCCATAACTATTTGGCACTTAACCCCTCATGTCCTATGTGACCATAAATTGGTCACGAGCAGTTCACTCTGACCCTTTTGACACTAGTTTGGATGGTTTCTTGATTGTTTCAATTACTCCTCTTGTTCATGTTCAGGTTTGGTATGTTTTGCCACATGGATAGTTTTGATTCAACAAAGTTAGCTATTTTTGGATCAATTAAAAAATGGGAGTGTGCTCTCAACTGGTTTACAATGGAACCGGTCCACAAACACTTGCATGACATTTGTCACCTCCGCAGTTTAGGGGCAACATATTCTAAACGTGTTTTTGTTGGTGCCTATCTGCAAATGATTCCCAATTGATATGAAAATTTGCATGACACTCAAACCCAACATATCCAAAACATCTACCATTGGAATTTTTAGTTGGCCATGTGTTGGTGGGTTTAAATCCATGTGGAAGGTGTGCAATTGTGGCACCACTGCCTCAAATTGCAAAGCTTTCCAAAGAATCACAAAATAATGGTCTTAAGATTTGTGAGTTGATTTGAGTAGGTATATTGCCCCTCTTCTGAATGAGGGTAATATTTTGTCATTTGGAGATGATTTGAGAGGAGGTTCGATCAAAAAAACCAACCCTAATCAAATTTCTAAATTGTTGTCCCTCAAGACCGCTTTGATGTTCCTATTATAATCTCCTACATAATAGAACTTTGACGTTTCAAATTTGGATTGTGAGTAGCCACCTCTAACCTGCAAACATCTATATAGTTGTATTTGTCAAAAATGCTTTCAGATCTTCAACTATGGTCGCTAAAATTGAGGTCACATCAACTGAACAAATTTGAGGGAAATTGGACATGGGAAGTTAGGGGATAAGATGGTGTTCCAAGAGCATAACCCTCAGCCTCAGTTCTAGGTTGTTGATCTCCATGATCGAAGGGCTCCACATGGTCCTTTTCAGTCATGACTACCACCATACCAGTCACACACAACACATGTTGTGCAACTGAACATTGTGTAAATCTGCCACTGCAAAGATTTGAAAGAAAAAAATTGTGACAAAAGACACATGTCACTAATCAACTCTAATCAACATGCCACATTGATCATTATAATGGCACACTAAATCATGAGATATGTATCATTCCTTCCTATGCAATTATTCTGGATATCTGTGATTACTAGCTGATTAATTAGTTGGCGACTCACCGGACTGCTTCTCAAACTTCTGGACTTCCTCCTTCAGCTTGTCGACAATCTGGTCCTCTTCATGAGGATCCTGAGCCTCGTTTTCTTGTGATCCGTCGCGCATGGAGCTGCATTGTTTCTCTTAAGCACCTAGTGTATATTTTCTCTCCTCTCTCTCACTCTCTCTCAGACGATATTTAAGGCTTTCGATTGAACAAGTTTACAGCTTCACCAATATCTAATCTTGTGGTAATCTCTCCCAATATACATCGTGAATCGATCACAGAGAAACCCTAGAAGCTCCGGCATAGCAATGAGAGCGAGCTGAAGTTGAATTCTGTGGAGGCCGAATTCCAATCAATATTCGCTGGACACTGTAGTCAGTTGCATACACAGTGTCCGTGGGAGATTTTTGGGCATAATCAGTGGAATATACCTTCCATTATCAAAGAAACACCGGAAGATCACAACATGTAAGCAGTTGGGCTTGGAAACACTGACCAATTATGCCCCAAAATCTCCCCGGACACTGAGCAGAATGGAATCTTGACTAGTAGGCACGAGGTATGACCTACTTCGGTATGCTTTTCCTAAGGAGATGAAGGATGATGATTTTGGGCCTCGGCCATTATTTGAGGTTCCATTTATGCTTAAGGTATGTGGGTGTTATTTGGTTTGTTTTTCATGTTCTCTCACTTTTACTGATCACTAAATTCACACAACAAGGCTTGTGTTGTATTTGAAAAAAAATCTACGACAAAGCACCAACAAAAATTGGATTGGAAATCGGCTCTCTCCTTATTTATTTGTGGTTATTGGAAGTGCTTGTTTGTTGATTCCTTGAGTGAAGAATATATAATCTCTCCCAATTGTATTCATTATCGAGTGTGAAGTAGTTAATAAAATTTGAAGACGTTATCCAAACTAAGAATTAAGTATATTTGGATGCATGCATGAATTTCAGACAGTTCCAACCGTCAATATGATGTACACTAGATTGCAAAACTACACAAGTATGTTGGTTGCCGAACATGGAATACAAACATTCGAAGTCGTGGTTGTTGTGTTGTTGCTTTTGTTGTTGTTGTTTGATGTATTTGTCCCCACAAGTGCACATTCCCTATTATTTTTGGACAAGTGGTTTGTCCAAATATACTTAAATGTCAATTCCAATCTCTTTTAAACATGTGTCTTTTTGGTGTTTGTTCTTTGATTCTTATCAAAGGCGGATGTTAACCTCCCCCTATGAACATTTTAGGGGGAGGGGTCTAGGCTAGGATAAAGGGGGTGGGACCCACAACCCCTCGAGCAACCCCCGACAAAAATTTCAATTGTTTTTTGAGCCTAACCAAAAATTTGTGGAAATGAACCTTTCTGAGCCGCCCGCCCTGCCTAACTTAAATAAATAAAAACATTGCCCTTGCATTCTTGAAGGCCGCTTGTTCACAAAACCCATATTGAGTGCACCTCACCTTCAAAGTCCAAAATCCAATGTATGTTCACTTAGTAATTAAGCAACTAGGATTTCATTTCCAAAGGGAAAATGTCAATAAAGCATGTAATTAACTTGGAAGTTGTGAATTTAAAAAAAATCCTTATTAGCATTGAGGTTATAATTTTTGTGATTTAGCCTTTGTCATTTTTAAATCGAATGTACAATAATGTGTTGATTTTAGCTAATTCATTTTATAGTCATTTAATTAATGTCTTCTCCTTTCACAAGTATTCATACACATTCAAACTAATCAAGCCCCAATTAGTTAAAGCATAATTGAGCGTAATCAAGCGCAACACCTAAATTTCTACAGGTAATCATCTCATTCAAACAAATGAAGCCTAGTTAAGTGCAAGTAAGCGCATTAAACCTGATTAAGCATAATGAAACTTAAACAAGTGTAATTAAGCACATCAATGCAAGTTTCTCAATTACATCATAATAAATTTAAGTAAAAATTTGAAATAACTCTCGGACTTGCCACATTTATCTAGATGCCATAGTATGCACCAAAATAGGCTTAGGCTTGATTAGTTTGGATGTGTATGAATACTTGTGAAAGGAGAAGACATTGATTAAATTATCATAAAATTAATTAGCTAAAATCAACACATTATTAAGGTAAATTTAAAAGGACAAACGCTAAATCACAAAAATTATAACTTCAATGCTAATGAGGAATTTTTAATATCCGTAACTTCCAACTTAATTACATGCTTTATTGACAATTTTCTTTCGGAAATGAAATCCTTGTCAATTGTTTATTTACTAGGTGGAAGTGAACATATATAATGGATTTGGGACCTTGAAGGTGAGGTGCACTTAATATGGGTTTTGTGGACAAACAACCTTCAAGAATGCAAGGGTATTTTTTTAGTTTTTTTTTTAAATCAAGTGGGGCGGGCAACATTTTTCAATCGGGTTCAAAACACGGGGGGTCACTCCATTGTCAAGTAGAATACCACGTGCGAGACAAAAAAAAAATCTACGTTTTCCTAAAAACATCACCAAAATGGGTCAAAATTTCATCAATTTTTTTTCATGTGTAGATATACACGGTATCTATTACATAGTAAAAAATGGCAACCAAATTTGATGATCTATTTTTTTAATAAAACATACCGTTTCTAACTAGAATGACGCATAATTGAATTAAAACAATTACTACAAAAATGAAGATGACTAAAAATTTCAAAAAATATATACAAAAGATATTATCAATGGTTATGTACATGTAAAAAAATCATAATTTTTAAAATTGTCTATGGCATATAATATAGGGTAGCAAAATTGTCTCACACGTGGTATTCACTCGACAATGGAGTGACCCCCCCCCCCCCCGTGGTTCAAAAACATTTGAAATTTTTGTCAGGGGTTGCCCAAGGGATTGTGGATCATGGTCCCCAGCCCTTATCCCAACCTAGACTCCTCCCCCTAAAAATTCATAGGGTGAGGTTTAACTTTTGCGCTTATCAAATCACATACCTATCAAATGTAGGGGTGCAATTAAGAAAAGTAACCGAATAATACCCACATGCCTTACATCCAAAATAGCCTTCATCCTCACAAGGTAAAGAGTTGACCAAAATGGCTTATCATGAGCAAAGAACTAATTTCACATTGAGAAGGCCAATTGCACAATTGAAAGGGCAAGGTCTTGCAAAATACACAAATATATTTATGAAAAAGAAGTTCAACGTCTTGGCAAAACGTAGGGGCTAAAGATTGGTTCACATGGTGTCCCAAGTCCCACTCATGTTAGCAAGTCCCAACTTTTGACCCTTGAGAAACCATTAAAATGTGGTTAATAATTATCATTAAAGTTGGATCTTGATTATTTTATGCAAAAAAATCACGGGACTTGTGTTGAGAGTTGGATCTGGCTTTTTGTTCGACCCAATTCTCAACACAAACCCCAAACCTCACCTCCAAAAAGTGTTGCCATGTAGGCATCCATGTCATTCTTGGGACTTGGGATCCCATGTGAAGTAGTAGTAAGTCCCAACTTCCATGCTCTCAATAGGTAAGATTACACATATTGACCTCAAGTGACTTGGGACTAGGACTTAGGACCCTATATGAACCGGCCCTAATTCTCCAACTTACTTGCAATAAGTATCAAAATAAATATTTGGTTGCTTTGACTTGGGCAATTGTATTTTTCAAATTCATGAGTTTGATTAACGTTTTTAATGGAAAAATAGTAAATCGACTTGATTCATAATGTAAAAAATAATTGTGAATGTACTTCATTTTTGTATCATATGTTCTAGTTCAAAAGAATGGAGAAAAAGACTACGAATTGACCCCATGTTTTACTTTTTATTTTGGTTCCAAAGAAAATATTTACTAACGTTGACATACGTTTTGGGACAAGAGGGAATTGTTGCATACAGGTGCACTTCTCATCTATCCATGTTAAAAACATATATTCTAAAAAAAAATTGCTATTGATTTATTTTGCATATTTATCTCACAAGACTAAACTAGGCATTAAATGGCCTAATTTCAATGTCCGACTATCTATAAAATACAAATCTTTGACCTACATACTATCAATTAAGGCGTATGTGGTGGACAAATTAGAGGCACAAATACATGCAATAATTTCCTTTCACTGGATTCAAGAGTCTTTCCATTCACTTGGGTTACATCCTGTAAGAGGTGGTCACCCTTTAGCCCCCTCTGTTAATGATGTAATTGAGGACGATTAGGCTATTCCTTATTTTTGTGTTGTGCAACTCATCACAACCCAAGTTCTAGTAGTTGTGGCCACATGAATGCTCATGCATGTATCATAACCATTTATATGAGAACCTTCCTACACAGGTCCTACGCCATCCTTAGCAAATAACAAGCAAATCCCACCCTAAAGAAACACATGAATCAAACATTCTTGCAACCTCATCCCATCATAACATACATGATTAATGATTTCAAATGATGCATTGCAAATGGCAGGGTATAAAACTTGGTAAGACAAATCTTGGTAAAGTTTCACATGTACTTGCTTAGTGTTCATAAACACTGAACACTTCAAAAGTTAGTCATGATAGATTCTTAAGGCCATTAGAGGTGTTGTGAAACTTTATAACTACAAGCAGGGGGAAGGGTGGGGGAGGGGGCAAGCACGGGGAAATCGATTGGAAAATAATCTTATTGGAGACATCTTCAAGTGAAAAATATAGGCCAATTGCTTTGGGTTGTGTACATAGGCTTTTAAGGATTTGGAAGGCCCTAATGGCAAGCACTCGTGTGAAGAAAACACCACATGTGTTTTCAAGAACATAAAAATATTAATTGGTCATAAAAGTTTATTTTAATAGATGTGGTTTTGATCCCAAATCATGGTTCCTTCGAATTCATTGACAAATTCAACACTAAATATTATAAAAAATTATAAATATATTAGAAATTAAAATGAAATGACTAAGCTCATCAAGAAGCACTACGATGTATAAAGTGCAGTAGAACCTTCACTTTTGAAATTTTGAAAATTAATTACTTTAATTTGAGCTTGATACACTCTAACCTTCCTAATATCATGCTTGTGGGAGGGAAATGTGACAACAAAGAGGGAGATGTAAACGGAGCACATCCATTCCCTAGTGTCACGTGCCTCAATGCAAGAACAATTACACTCCAAAAAACAATTGTGAACTTCCAATACAATATATTATAAAAACTTTCTCTTTGCAAATACAATGTGCTTCTACAAGCTCGAACCACCCGACCATAGGAGGGAGACAAAAGAAAGATCCCCCCTCCTCCCCCGAGCTCTCTCTTATATCCCCAAAGGGACTCCTAGTCTTATCCTTCTTTATCCATAGTATCTAAGAGATACTTTTAGAAGTCTCAAGTCTTACTAAACTTAGACTAAAGTTTCCTTATCTATATACATAGATCATTTCAATGTATGATATTTTCTTATCTTTTGGCTTGATCTCAATCTTCCATGTGGAACTATCTAATTCCAACTTGATTCATCTATTCATTGAGAGTTGTCTAACTTCAATGAATAACATCCATCCACTAGGAGTTGTCTAACTCCAATTCATATATTCTAGTTGGAGTTGTCTAACTCCAACACAAATATCTTCCAGAGGGATATGTCTAACTCCCAGTTGGAGTTGTCTAACTCCAACGCAAATATCTTCCATCATGAGCTATCTAACTCCCGTGCACAATATATCCATGGGTTGTCTAGCCCATTTCTTCCTCTGGAGTTGTCTGACTCCAGTCTCCATCTGCTCACATGCTAAATACATCAAAGCATGGTAAGTTATCATTTTTTTGGTTTTTCCAATCCATCAATCAATAAATTTCTTAATTAAAGTATCACTAGGGTATATCACACCTAGGGTTTTGGGATGTAAGAGAGGGAGTTACATTACAAAGGGTGACATGACGGAGGCAGTGTTCAAGATTGAAGTCTTCAATGCCCTTCGAACGTGATTTTGCCCTTCAAAATATACCTCTCTCAAAACAACCCTTCAAAACGCAACCCCAAATTGAAAATGAAGACGTCACTTGAAGTCCTATGCCCACCACAAGAACCAACAAGCGTAGGGCATTGTCAGTACAAGAAGTGGAGTTAGATGGTAGATTCTTAATCCTTCACATTATACTGGAAACATGTACCATATAATTCATGCACAAGTTTAATATGAGTTTTGTATTTCATTTCTATATTCTTGGATTGACGTCTTGGATTTGAATCAACCCTTCATCTGAAAGGGCTGAAATTTGAGAGCCCTTCAAAATAAAACTCATATGAGGGCTTCAATCTTGAACAGTGGACGGAGGTTAGGGTGTATATGCAAAAGATACTATTTCGTAGGTGACCAATGGTGGTGACGTCTTGTGTGACTTTGTTCTTTATGAGGTAGTAAGAACTACTTATTAGCATGAATGAGTTTTTTCTATGTACTTCTTGTGTACTAGATTCTAGTGTAATTATTGTGTAAGACTTCTGAAACACGTGGGTTAGTGATGTAGGGGACTATTTTGTGTGGACCCTCCAATCCACTGCACGGGAAGAACCGACCGCTACTTACACATGAACCGCTTGAGTATGAGAAATAAGCGGTTGAAGTTCAAGACTTTAAAAGAATCACCGATCATTAAAGAGGAATCGATGGAATATTGTTGAATTAAATAACGCAAAAATGAAAGATCACAACATGTAACTGGTTGGACTTGGAAATACTAGGATCTTGACCAATTATGCCCAAAAATCTCCCTGGACACTGCTCCAATCCACTTCTCCTGTGACTTGTAAGGGGATTACTTTTAGTTTCTTCAAGTATACCTTCAATGTGAGGATGACAATTGGGCAACAAATGAAAATCATGAAATCTACCATTTTCAATATCACCCTTCAAAAAGAGTGCTAATCAAATTAATTCAGCTATAAAGTATGTGGGTGTTATTTGGTTCATTTTTTCCATGTTCTCCAACTTCTACCGATTCGGTTAACACAACAAAACTCGTGTTGCATTACCAAATCTATGGTGAAACATATGCAAAAAGCGGATTGAAAATCTGACCTCCCTTGATTTCTTTTGGTTATTGGAAGTGCAATGTTTGTTGTTTTCTTAACTGGATACATTTATAGGTCCTCCCAATTGTGTTCACTATTGAGTGTGTGGAGTAGTTATTAATATTCGAAGACATAGACAATCCAATCTCTTTTGAACATGTGTCTTTACAATGTTTGCTCTTTGATCCTCACCGAACCACATACCAATAGAATCTAGAGGTCGGATGAAGAAAACGAGCCAGTCAAGAACTATCTACCTTATTCAACAAAATAAGTGAAAGCTATGCAAGGTAAGGTACGTGAGCCTAAAACGATCATTGTTTTATGTACTGATTTATTTTCTTCTTATGAGCACCCTTCCCCTAAATTTGTAAACACTCGATTGCTGTATAATACAATCAACAAATCTAAATCGCAGATGTAGTAAGTTTCCTTGTTATCTTGGAGCTCAAATGTATACCTTATTCGTTATTGAGATGAATATTCACATTCTTCATTGAAACACATCTAGATTGTTCCTGAAGTACAATACAATATATAATCAATACAATATATCTAGATAGATATAGATAGATATAGATAGATAGATATATAGATATAGATATAGATATAGATATAGATATATATATAGATATAGATATATATAGATATAGATATAGATATATATATATATCTATATATCTATATACTTCAGGTCTTTGAATTGCATAAATGTTTGAATCAACAATTCAAGAGATAGAACATGGTCATCCATGAATATTGTCGAGGTTGAATCTCCATGTTTATTGGGCGACTTAACAAAGTTTCATCACTTAGACAACAAATATAAAATCAATATAGGAAGACATGGCATGCTACTACACATAATATCCATGAATTTAGAATTGTCATTATTTGTGAAATTATTATATATGAGAGAGAGAGAGAGAGAGATGCAAAGTCATTGATGTGAATGACTTCACCCTTGATCATAGGTGCAAACTTGTATGTAACCCTAGGTTGGGTTTATGGAGCATAGTCATGGGACACTGCATTAAATATTGTATTTAATGTCATATGGTATTTTATATCACTGCAATAACTTTTCTGGTGACACTTTCTATGAATGATTTTATAGATATTGTCATCCCAACTTACTTTCAGTTCATCCAAATGTCAATTATCGATACCAAGTTTGGTATAATTTGCATTGCAACAAATATGTGATGAAACATTGTCATGGATGATTGAAATTTGGATGAGAGATCACTTAGTAAGTGACACAAATTGCAACACTATAAATCTATAATCCCCCCCCCCGTTTTTTTTTACAAGAAACGACAAATAATGTTAGGATCATTATATTCATTAATTTGAGACTTTCTCTTGTCTCAAATTAATATATGGACCACAACAACATGGTCTAATGTTTGGGTCATCCTACCTAAACCATCTTGATATGAGTTCTTAATTGGGTTCTTGATATGAATACCCGGTTCAAAGTATTTGCATCTTACAACATTCTCCAATATCTGTGTGATTTTATCCATGTTCTTATATTTGTAACTGTCTCAAAATGCCGAAAAAGTCCCAAATTAACAAATATAGTGAGTAGGTTAACATTGAGTGTTCATGACACTACACCGGGGTTTACAATTAGTATGAGCAAGACAATTAGAATTGGTGACACTAAATACAATATTTAGTGTACTAATGGCCACTAGTATTACTATTCACAATCATTTCACGTAACATGTACAAATTTATCCTAACTTGTCTATATAAAGAAAACCTCACTATGCTCAACGGTTGTTAAGAGATCTTCATTCTCAATCAATTAAATATTTCTAAAATTAGGTTTCCATCACTTGCCATAATACATATTCTTTTGGACGTGTTGGTACAAGGTTTAATGCCTTGGAGGCATCTAAACATTTCAAACCCATTATTTGGCTTGGCGGATTTGACATAAGTAGCGTAAAACATGCATGAACAACATGAGAACCAACAAACACATTAAAATATATATATATATATATATATCCATGAGAATTATGTACGGTGGTAACAATAAATAACTCCCTCTCACAAAGGGAACAAACACTTGAGTTCTCGGACCTCCCAAGGTAACTCAAATGTGGAGAATGACCCTTCTTTTTGACTTGCCTCATGCACTATACAAAGGCATGAATGTAAAGTCCATGAACCATGCCAACGGGAATTGGTATGGATAAAGTAGCTAAAAATACATGTGACACATGGGGGAACGTCACTAAACATAAGAAGAACATCTCAAGATTCATCAATAATAAACATGCATGGGAACCTATACAAAAAACATCCTCCTCTTGTAAGAAGAGGGTTGTAGGCGGTAAGATACCTTGAAGGGAACTTGGTACAAGTCTCCATGTGGACAACATGTTGGTGGGAAATGACCTACCCATGTATGTGAGCCTAAAATGGACAATTTCTCTTCATCATGGTTCTAACCACCCACATTGAGTGCACCTCCTGTGGACACGTAAGTTTAGGTACCTTGAACGGACGTAACTTGATAAGCGACCCCCATATGCTAGCATGAAATCACCTAGGTAACTAAAAATATGCATGTACAACATCGAGAAACCTCGAAACTTAAGGGGAAGATTACTATAAAAAAACAGTGTTGTAACTCTATTCATGTTAAATATGCACGGGAACCCAAAAAAAAGCCCCCCGTCATGAAGAACATGTACAAATGTGGTACTTATGTTGGGAAGGGGGATCTCCTATATGTTATTAATTAATTTCTCACTCAGTAATATATGCACATATATTACTAAGTGCCTCCAAGGTGGGTTAAGTTAACTTAATACTTAACCTCATTACCTTGTCCCTAATACAAGGTTAGCGGTTCTGGGATCTAGGATCTATAATAGCTGTAGATTCTGGCCACAGTCACACTCTCTCTCTCTCTCGCCCCCCGTTCCCCAGATCTACCACCCTTGCAGATGTCAGACTACTTTGTTCTGTATGTTTAGGAGGGTGTGTTCGGTATGAAGGGTCTGTAGATTTCAGATCTGTCTCTCTTTGGTGTCCAGAATCTACCATGTGCTGCAAATTCTGACTCTGTTTGTTCCGTTTGTGTGACTGGGGAGATTTTAGGGCATAATTGGTCAATTTCCTAGTGTTTCCAAGTTCAGCCGGATACATGTTGTGATCTTTCTGTTTTTCTTTATTGACGTGGTATATTCCACAGATTCCTCTGAAAACAATCCGTTGTTTTCATGAAGTCTTGAACTTCAACCGGTTATTTCTCTAACTCAACCGGTTCATTTGTAACTAGCGGTTGGTTCTCCCCGTTCCTTGGTTTGTCTTGGTGTGAAGGGGATGCTTATGTGGATTTCATATACACTAACATAGTTGGGTTTTTGAGTTTTATTATTGACGTGTCGGCTTCCCAGTGGTCCATTTCTAGAAAAAAGAAAAAGGAATGTCAACATGCGATGTTTGTTCACCACTTCTTCTGGCCATGTCTGCGTGGTCATGGGGCTGGAGGTGGTTGTGTGCTTATTGCCAATAGGTGGACTGGGGGTAGATTTTTAGTTTGTTATATTTGCAACAGGGGAGTGGGTGGATCAGTCCAGTGGGATTGGTGCTTGTTTTCTAGTTTTCTTTTGTTTAAGATGATGTGTATGAGGGATTTGACCCATGTTGTAAGAAGGCTTCCATTAGATTATGGACTTTGTTGGTGGGGATTTTGAGGTCTAGTAGTATTTTAGTGGTGGCAGTGTATGGACCATGTTATGCATGCTTTAATGCTTATGGGGAGGAGGACCGACCAACCTTTTTGGGATAGTAGTGGTTGGAGTATGTCATGTTTTTTTTAGCTTTCTTGCAGTGGCTTCTTGGGGGAACCTATCATTACAATATGTGAATTCGAAGATTGAATTTTTAAGTTGGGGTTAGGTGTGAATGGTGGTTGGGTTGTAGGTGTGCCCCAATATGCATAGTATGTATGGGCGTAGTTGGACGGGGCATTTACATCTTGGGAGGTAGGAGGTGCATGGGATGAGCCATGATTGAGGGTAGGTATTGTCTAGTTTATTCTTTTAAAATTTGTTGGCATTGATAAGTGTGAAGCATCTTGTGGTCAATTTGAATCATGAGCCATAGATATTCACATGTGTGTGGTTAGCCTGCTGAACCAATTGTCATGGGAGCAACAAGGTTCCAAAAACCGACTACGCCCGATAATCAATGTTTGGGAATTGGTTGCTGACTGTAATGTGGGACATGTTTCATGCCTTGCTGCTCCATGACGACAAGAAACCAACCCCACATTATAGCCAGTGATCGGTTCCCATACATTGATTACCTAACACACACACTCTCTCTCTTCTCTAAGTGCCATAATCTACTCAACAATGTAGATTTATAATCTCTCTCTACTCTGGGTCCCAGGATCTACTACACTGTGTAGATTTCACACTCTCTTTTTCTGTGTCTCTCGGAGAGGAGTGTGAAGAGAATGCTTCTGTAGATTTCGGACACACTCACACTCTCTCTCTACACCGGGGCCCAATATCTGACCCGTTATTTAGATTATGGACACACACTCTCTCTTCCCTGAGTGCCAGAATCTATTACTTTATGTAGATTTCAGGCTCTCTTTGTTCTGTGTGTCGCTCTTTTAGAGTGTGTTAAGTTTCTTCAATGTGACGAGAATGCTTCAGTTGCAGTGAACAAGGTCAGGCCCCGCCATAGCGCCACCAAAAACTCTCTCTCTCTCTCTCTCTCTCTCTCTCTCTCTCTCTCTCTCTCTCTCTCTCTCTATTCACACCACCATTCACATCACTTTGAAAAGAAAAGAAAAGAAAAATTCACACTTCCTACCTCACAAATTCCAACAACACAAGCCACTAACCTCTCTTGGCCATTTTTTAGGAAATGGTGGTGTATGTCTCCGGAGGCTGATTGGGTGTGTTATTCTTCTGTTATTTTGTTGATTTTATTTTTTTGTTGTTTCCTTTATACATAGAGGCAAGGCCATGGGTAGCTATGAGATGAGAGAGGGGTGAGGAAGGAAGGATTTTTGGTTAAGTGGGAGGAGGAGGAGGAGGAGGAGTTGGGGTTGGGTTTTTTGTGGTTTCTGGTTTTGGGGGAGAATGGGAATGGATGGAGCGGTGGCGACATCGAAGGTGTTGGAATGTAGGGATCCGGTGGAAACTTTGGTGCATACCATCGATGGCTTGTACACTGTGAGGGACACATTCTTCCCTCTGGATCCCACAATCAAGAAAGCGCGCCTTCACCATCTCATGCGAGAAGTTCTCACTGTCCTCAATGAAATTTCTGCAGGTGACTAATTTAAACCTAACCCACTCCATCCTTCTCCTCTTTCTTTCTCCCCGGTGCGTGTCCTGGATGTGTGTTCATAGTTGGGGTGGCAGTTGCATCAAGGCGGATGGATGGAGTAGTGAAATAGAAGGTTTAGGAGGTTCAGGACACAATGTCAGAAACTTGCAAGCTGGTTATATCTAATCCAGCATTCTCTGTGTTGGAAGCCACCGGTGGAATTTGTTTGAATACATCAAGAGCTAGGAGGTTATTGTATATTTTGGATTGATTCATAACACTCATACCCCTCTTTTTCCATGCCAAAAATATTTAGTAAAAGGGAAAAAAAAAAAAAACAAGGGATCCTCCTTTGGTTTTTCTTTCTTTCTTCTTCCGGCGCATGTCCTGGATTTGTACTGAAGGTTAGGGTGGCAGTTGCTTCAAGGCAGATGGACGGTTTAGTGGTTTTGGAGGTTTAGGATACAATCAGAACCTTGTAGGTTGATTGCGGCTAATCCAGCATTCTCAGTGTGGGAAGCTGTCGGTGGAATTTGTTTGAATACATCAGGAGCTAGGAGGATATTTTAGTTTTGGGTTGATTCATTAGCACTACTACCCCTCTTATTCCATGCCAAAAATATTTAGTAAAAAGGAAAAAAGAAGAAGAAATAAGGGATCCACGGCATCACGAAAGTGAAGTAATGCCCTGCCTTCTTGAAGAAGGTTGCTAGACTTTTATATGTGAACCACATGGTTAAATGAACCGATGAGGAATAAGAGATTCTCTTTTAAAAAATAAAATAAAAAATTCCCTGCACTTCTAGTGCATCTATTTGAGAAAACCCCATCTCACATTTAAATTGGGAAGCTGTGGCGCTCTTGTGTAGGTTATTTGATATGCCAACCTCATCATGAGGAAGGTGGTTGGTTTCAGAAGGATATAATTAAAATGACTTCTGCGTCCTTGTGGGCATTTTATTTTCATCAATTACATTGTTGAAAAAAATGGGTGTTAGATTAGGTTATGTTTGCATAGTTGAAATGGGTAATACCTTCGTTTGGCAATGAGCCCACAAATGAAATCAACACCAGTATCTGTGTTTGGAGTGCAATTGAATGCACATTTCTCAAAGTGGATTTTTTGCAGCTGGGACCATGCCATTTGAGAATCCAAATGCTCTGTTTTGTAGGGTTTGAGTAGTTTACGAGATTATAATTTGCGTCTTTAAATTCTTCCTTGTAAGGAGTTTCTAATGTGAGAGCTATTGGTGTAGATTGCAGGAAGAATCCACAGCGACGCGCACAGTGGGAGTATTTGAGCGGGAAAGTTCTTGATGTGGGCCCAGACTATTGCAGGGAGGCTGAAGAACATCTATCGAAATCGGTGATGAAAATTTTCCTTAACCAATAAATTTTTTTAAGAGAAACAGCCATTTAGAGAGAGATGCTTCAACATGATCTGTATTGTATCGTGATAGTAATTATTTTTACTAGACTGCAAGCATTTCAAAGACTTGGCAAAGATGCTAGTGAGAATATCCAAAAGCTTCAAGTGTTCTGTTGCTGTTTTTTGGAGGACTAATTTACGGGCTTTGTATGTCCTGGTTGGTTTTGGTGCATGTGAATGAGCAGGTCAAGTTAGATCCATCAATGGTGGATGCCTGGTGCTGCCTGGGCAACTGTTTTTGGAAGAAGGGTGACCTTGCGCAGGCCAAAAACTGCTTCAACATTGCTCTTAGCAAGGTCTCTATCCTTTTCCCCATTTTTGTGTTTAGATTCAGTTAAGCAACATACCTTCCTACATGGCCAGGGTATTGACAAGGAGGCGAGATGTATAATTTGGTGCAGGGATTGAACAAAAAGGCACTCCAACAGCTTTCAATGCTGGAGCGACGTATCGCTAAAGGTAACCTGTTTGTGACACTTGCAAGATTGGGTCCCAGCACTCCATAAACACAGAGCAAGTGTAATGAGATGTCAGACCACCTACTCCACATTGGATTGAACATGGTCTTGACCAATGTGGATACAACACCTGGCAAATTCCTTTCAAAATATAATTTTTCTAGTGTTGAACCAGACAACAACTCTCTGGTAGTTCTTGGTTCTGGTTGATTCTTTAAACTAGGAACTACATAGTTTCCAATTTTTCACCTAAATAAATTACAACTTCTTCATTTTATGTCCAGGGAGTGGAGAGGAGGCAGAAACTGTGGAAGAGAGCATCCTCCATGCCAAGCAGGCTGTTAGTCTTGACATCAAAGACGGACAATCTTGGTGTAAGTTCCCAATATATTTCCCCAAATTCGCAGAGTCACTTATAGTGCATATTTTTTCATTGCTGGAAACGAATGTTCCCCATTCCATCAATTGAAAATAATCCTTTTTACTTATGTGCAATCAGCCTGACTTTCTCTATTTGTATATATTTGCAGACACTCTAGGAAATGCATACTTAACAAGCTTTTTTGTGTCGGGTGCTTGGGATCGAAGCAAGTTGCATCAATCCCTTAAGGCTTATCAAAATGCTGTAAGTGAACATTTTCATTTTACAGGCCTTGATGCAAAGTTCCGTGTACTCGCAGATGCACATGCTTCAAAAAATTATAATAAGTAGCAGTTTAAACTTTTGTTTTCGTGTTTAAGGGAAACCTTCGACTTTGAACCCAATGTGTGTATTCTTAGTCCTTAGTTCTTTGCCTTGGGGAACAACAGCAGGGCTCAGCTGTGAAAATATGCTGCTTTTTGGCATACAGCTTACCATCATTTATGCGTGTCAAAACATATGACAACTAAGTTCTTGGTACTTTTTCTGCCATACAGGAAAAAGATGATATGGCAAGTGCAAATCCTGATCTCCATTTCAACAGTGCCACTGTAAGTTTCACTATCATTTTTCTTTTCAATTTATGTACATCATCAGCAGTCCGAATTCTGTGCAATTTCAATTGACATTTTTAAATGCTATGCGTGTGGACCAGGTCAATCAGTACCTAGAGGATTACGAAAGGGCCTTGCGAGGCTTTGAGGCTGCTAGTATCCGGGACCCCGGGTTGCATGCCGACCATGAAGTTAACAAATTAGTCAATTTGCTTGGCAAACTTGAGGATCTAATCGTCAACAAGGTATGCATTTACTGCAAAATTCCAGTTTGTGTTTTCTCAACAAGTTGCTCTAGTATGGTTGAGTATTTTTTAGTGTTGAGAGCTTTTTTTGGGGGGTACTTTGACCTCTATTTGTCAGCTTGTTAGTCATCCAATCTCTTTGCATTCTTAAATTTCGCTATTGGTTGATGATCAGGGGCGTATCAAATCAAAAAGGTTATCTTCAATGTTGTCATCTCTTCCTGCAGATCTTAGTAAGCTCACTCACTCCCTCAAAATGCTGTACTCTTCTTTGAATGAGCTGGATTTTGAGAAAGACAAGAGTAAGAAGTATTGCTCATTCTTGTAAAATAAAGTGAGGGGTGCTCAAAATAAAAGACTGCATAAACATTCCTTCATATGATCAAAGCGCTAAAAAGTGTTTCAGCTCGATTGTTAAAGTGCCCAAGTAGGCTTCTGTTATGAGTTATGTCCATATGACCTCAACAAGTGCTTCATTATTTCATGTTTCATCTTGTTTGGCAGCAATTGGTGCGCATCGGCAAGTGAAACTTGGAGCACTGCAAGAGGGTTTTAATAAAGGTCTGGCACTGCAAGGGAAAGTCCTTCAAGCAGTCTCACATGACAACTCAGTGCCATTGTAAGTTCAGCTATCATCCTTTTCTTTTTTTCTTTCTGAAATGTGTTTCTTGAATCCAAGTGTGTGTGTGCTCGCTTTTGTCAATGTACACATGTCAAGTTATATATATAGAATCCCCTCTCAATTTGGGTGCAATTATTTAGAAGGACCTGGATCTCACTTTTGACCATAAAACAGTTCACTTACAAACTGCCCATGTTATTCAGGTTCTATCTGGTTGCAGATAGAGATACAAACTGTTTTGCACTCTCTGTGTATGCCCTTCGTGATGGAGCGGTAAATGATTTCCTTTGCCTTTTTTGCCTTGCTGACTCGATGTAAAATTTTCCTCACTGTCATTGTCTTGAAATGATAAAATGGGTGCCTTGTTTGACATCTCAATGGTCTTGCTAGTAAATTTCAGACATTAAAAACGTCACATTATTGTAGATTACCTATCTAGAAATTTGTGTCTGACTTCCAGGTTCACAGTTTGTTCTGTACGGATAAGTGTGTTGTTTGTAATTTCTCACATATTTACGGCACAACTCTTGCAGATCAGAGAGGGAACTACTGTCACCCTGCTGGAACCTTTTTTCCATGAAGTCTGCGTCACATGGCAGGACAAGGTGTGTCTCGTCCTCTACTTATTAGGAGCCATTTCAATCCTGTCTCATTCTTTGTCCTTCCTATGGTAACCCTTAAAAGGTCCGAGAGGCCCATTTTGGACCTCAAGATGTCATAGGG
This sequence comes from Polytrichum formosum, assembly GCA_964035585.1. Taxonomy (NCBI): domain Eukaryota; kingdom Viridiplantae; phylum Streptophyta; class Polytrichopsida; order Polytrichales; family Polytrichaceae; genus Polytrichum; species Polytrichum formosum. The sequence continues at coordinate 27,687,593 of OZ037940.1, read as the reverse complement.
AGGGATTAAAGGTTACTTCTCGATACTTTCATCTGAAAGTGTCAAACATGGCCATATCTAAAATTACATGATTTATCATATGCATCATTCCAATTGGAGCACATAAGGTAGGTGGTGCTAAAACCTTTTTCTAAGCGATTCTTGTTAGCAATTAAGAGGGGAATCCAACACATCAGAGTATGTCTTACTTGATTTCTGTATGCAAAGGGTTTCAAGTTTTATTGGTAGATGACCAAAAAGCACACGGGAGCCTGATGTCAAGGTTGTGGACATTCTCAAAATTGGTATGTACTTATCGTGCAAGATTTTACAGAATTTGTTCAACCTTACATGTAGAATGAGTTATAGGGAAAAATGAGCTCGTATAAATGAACAAGACACAATTAACTTCCTCCCCTTTTTGATAGGTTTTATGCTAAATATGGAATCAGTACCGTAGTCCAAAATAAACTACTCTTTAATTAATGTTGGGAGTTCGTACAAAATCGTCACCATCACGTAAGTATCCCATATGAACACAGGGCCTTTAAGGGTTACTACTCTTTTCTTTTTTTAGCCTACCATTATGTCCAACGTTTCTCCAAATCAGGCTCTACTTTTTTCTGTTGATCTCCCTGTTCCACCCCACGACCTGGTCCTGACACACAGGTTGACTCATGACTTAGTACCTAATTCCTTTGACTCTCCTAATTAAATCTTTCAAAGCAACAGCTTCTCTGTGCGTTTAAAGTGTGGGACCCCCTCTGACAGGCCTCTCTCTCGTGAACCAGATTTAATGTGAAACACTAAGTTATCACTGTTGCCAATCTGTATTGAGGAAAGGACAACCATGCTTTGTCCATTTTTTAGGGCGAGGAAATTATCTACACTGTTTATGGTATTGAGGGCCACTTTACATTAAGGTAGATGGGTTTTAAATGGTTACTTTTTCCAACTAGCCCACATATGAAACATGCGATTGGCACAAAGATGGTTATCAAATCCAAATCGAGGTCGTAGCCACTATCCTCATAGTTTTCGGAGCCGTATGAATATATTATTCATTATCTTAATGAAGATTCTCATGTTCATTAAGTGGTCATAGAGGTCCTCCCAATCATGTTGACCCTTGGGCCTAGAATGGTTATCATATTTTCAGCATGTAGTCCAATCTCTTTTGAACATGTCTTTTTGGTATCTATCCTTGGAGCCACACCTAATCACGTACCACTCAAATGTAGGTGTCTGATTAGGATCAATAACTGAAATAGACATGTCTACCATATTGAGGGCCACTTCACAGTGACCATGAAATTGTGAGGGTCCTTAAAAACTCATCCAAAGGCCATACCATGGAAATTTGAAATTAACTTTTGTGTGGTCATGGACCTTTAAATGTACTGTAAAGTATACGCAACTGGGGCTCTCAATGAATGCTATTTTGTTACCCTCCTATTCATGCAGGTCTTTCACACAAAAATTATAATAAACCAAGGGTTGTGAGATTTTGGAGTGTCATGGTCTCCCGATTTTGTGTTAATTCCACCCCTTTGAGGTTGGCTTGATGAAAAATCTGGTAGACCACAAACGATCATCCCTTTCATGCCATGTAAGGTGTCATGTAGGTTTTCTCACCCATTCAAACTTCCTTAGTCTGTTAGGCCCTCAAGCTCTAGCGTAAAGTGAAGTGTTATGGTCTCGGTATTTTCCAATGAGAAATTTCAGATTTCAATGGTCACTGGCCCTGAAGCACTTAGTGTCAATTATTATCTTTTATTATAGAATTTTCTAATCTCAAACAAAGTACATATTGGTAGTATTGGGTATTGTAGAACATAAAAACTTCACTTAGTAAAATCCTACATTTGGAGTAAACAATTCTAGCAACGTGCAACTCCAAATAGTCAAGTCACAGTTACCACCATAAACAGTGTACCTCAGCTCTAAAATGATGACACATGAGTCTGATTGAAACAATTTTGATGTGGGGTGTTGGTGGGCTAGGTTTACCATTACAAAGCAATTCGAGTTGATCTGCCACAGCAGCTGCTCCTGAACGGTCGACCTCCACTAGTGCAAGACGCCGTTTGTTCCACTCTACAAGCAGAAAATATTCCTCCTTAAGATGCCTCCAAACTTGTGGGTTCCAAAAACATTTGTTTTCTCCACTAAAGTCATGTACATTCTCCACACATTTTTGGCTGGAGCTCAAATATTCCAGTGGTCTATCTACATTGCTGTTGTTCCTGGTATTGCTCACAAATGATATCGGCATTGTTGATGTTAAGTGCAATCCTGAAAGCATTTCTTCAGGAGATGACATGTGTATCAGAAGTGGCTTGTTTTGTTTTGTGGTGATCAGGGAAGAAGCATCAAGCACATTATGTGAAATTCCTTCCCAATGCAATCAGTTTGCAACCAACCTCTACTCCAGAAAAGGCTATTCCTCTACAGCTCGAGTAATGGTATTAAAAAATGATGTGTTATGTAGAATTTTTTTAAATGCATATTGTTAGTGAAATGAAATGAAACTGATTTTAAATTCCAGGAAGCTGAAATGCACATCAAGATGGTGTTGAAAAGGCTAATACCCTAAATTTATAGGGTGCATTGACCTCGATAAGATAGAGTCTAATATCAACCTGATGATCCGATTGAAAGAAAGACTTGAGACTACCTAGTATTACATTTTAATGGAGTTCTAGAGGACACACTCCAACACAAAGCATGCTTCATTTTAAACTACATCGTCAAAGCAGAAGTGGCATTACATTTTATCTCTAGAGATTAGGATAGTTCATCACTAACCTATTTTAGTGGCAAGTCTATGAATTGAGGTTACGAATGATTGGTGGACGTTGAACTAAAACTGTTGAAACTTTTAAATGGATTGGCAAGTTGACCGTGTTTGCGCTTCTCCAAAGCACACGTAAAACAGTTGGAGAAGAATCTGTTTCTATTTACTCCGATGAGCATGTGCTAGTGGAACATGTGATTTGGTTTATTTGGATGCATTACTGCTTTGTTTCCGTGATTCTTTTCTGAGACAATGTTGCCTGACCCTAAAAGGACCTGAGCCTAAACTTAACCCTAAACCATCTGTTGTGTCCTGTAAGATAGTACAAATGTCATGTTAATTTAGTCATGAGGAGCTCTCTCACAAGTTTGGTGCGGGGTACTAATTTTGTAAAGCTTTTGGAGTTCAAAGTATTCCTCAGGTGCACAAGCCTGCTCCCTTTTCTATTCTAGTTGGTCCTCTCTGTAGCTCCAGGCTGTCAAGAAGTGAAGTTCAATTCAATGAACAGGGAGAAGTGGCTACTACTACTATCCTATTACTGTGGACCACACTAATTTTCAACCCATGCTAACTTTTTAGTAGAGAATTAGTGTGGGTCACATTTTTTTCTTTTAGAAAATTAATGTGGGTGTTTATTTTATTTTTTCTATTTTTTTGTATAAATAATATTCAATGTGTTGGTCGGAAGTCTTCATAAAGACTTGGGGGAAGACTGGGGTCTTGGACCCATGTTAATTCCACCTTAACTATAAAATTAGTGTGGTCCATGTTAGTTATTTCCACACTAATTTTCCACCTACACTAATAGGACTATTTAGTGTAGTTACATATTAACCGGTTCATTTTCCCCAATTATCGATTCAAAATTACAACTTTAGGAAATGAACCAAATCATGTTATGGGATCAAAAAAAATAGAATAGATGGACTAATCAAAGCACTTTAATAGATAACCAATTGATAATAAAGAAGGATATTGATTCAGTTGGCTCAAATCCCCCCCCCCCCTTCATTGGTTCAATTTATACTTCTTCCCTCATATACGCACCAAGTGAGGAGATGAGTCTTGGTGTCCTTTGAGCTGTGTGCTTGGTTCATATTGAATGTTGAATTCCACAAATACTACTTGGGTGCAAGCATGGTAAAGTGGACCAAAAAAATACTCCGGTATACTAAAACCATAATTCTTTTGGTCAAAGGCCTAAAAGTAGTAGCAAAGTGTTGTTTAAATTGGATTTCTTTTCATGATGACCTTTGTTGTTGTGTTGAATACTCAAATGTAGAAAATCAAGTTGAGATCTTCAATCAAGTGATGCTCAAAAGCAAATGGTTGAGTTTGGTTTTGGACGTAGATTTCATGACCTTAACTATTTTGAAGTTGAAATTTTCTTTCATATTCCTTGAATTCATTATCTACTTGAGGGCATCATCACAAAACTTTGTGGAAAACCATCAATTTTATGTAATTTATCATACTTTAAACAAATTTTAGACAATCACTTTGTTGAATATCACCTACTTGCACACCACTTGCACCGTCTTCTAAAATATGTAGACTTTTCTTGAATTTTTTTTGGTCATCATAATTTGCTTGGCAATGTAGATCATCATGTTTTTAAAATGTCTATGATTTTTTTCTTCACAAAATTCAAAGTTAGTGTATAGTTTTGAATCACTTTCACTAAACACTAGGCATGGATCAAGATTTGTCCACTTTATTGTGCTTGCACCCACCTATATGGCCTCAAGTCTTTTGTCTAGAGGAGTTTTGTGCTATCAATCAGATAAGGGAAATTTTGCTCGTAACCACAAAGATTACGGAGAGAGGAAACTATTACATAAGAGCATGCTTCTCATTCATCCAATGAAAAACCTTGAAATAGCATGCAACCAAGAATTTGTTATATTTAGTTGATTTGACACCGGAATTAGCTTCAAGGAGCCCAAATAAGTCTAATCCAAGTCATTTGAGTTGAATCAACCACAAACTTATAAGGGGTCGGGTTTTATGTTGGATAGATGAGAAGTACGCTGGTATACAATAATTCCCACTCTCCAAAGATTATTCATAACATTGTTAGGTTTTGGGAATATAGTTATTTTTCATACACTCCCAATCCAATAATATGCTCCTCCTTGGTTATTATTCTCCTAGGTGGCAAGTGGAGGCTTGTAGTGCACACCAAGACCTTCTTCTTCTTCTTCTTCTTCTTCTTCTTGGAATCCAAATGACCGACCTTGGGAGTCATGATTTTTTTAATAGATAGACTCTAGATTATCGTCCTTGGGATTAATGACGGTGGGTGTTTTGAAGTCCATGCCACCTTTGAAGCCCCGCTCGGGGGGGAGGTCGGGATCTCTCTCCTCCCCATCACAAAATTCCTACATTCACATAAGCTAACACACCAAATTTCACATCTCGTCAACCCCGCATGTTGAGATTGCGGTTCAAATTGCTCATTTTCATGTTTTTGTATTCAAAGGGTTTGGAAGTTTGGTACCACTGTAATATCATGATGAGATATTAAACCTCACATGAGCATAACAATAAGGAGTGATTCAAAATAGGAGCCTAGGCACTGCACTGATTATCCCATTTAGTGCGTGTGGTACTAATTCCCATAACACACACTATTTCGCCAAATCTAAAAATTAATGAGGGTTGGAATTTTTACTGCTTGATATTAAATTCATGGATACATGCTTAAACTTTACCATGCATTTCAAGATAATTAGTCCATGTTCTAAGGTGCTTTGAAGCTTGAAGTCGTAACTCTAATAATCATTCTCTATGGTCTAGCAACAACAAGTTCAGGTGTTGTAAAATGGTATGGTAGCATTGCTACTCATGAAAACCTGACAAAAACAACAACGAAGAGCATGATTTTCTAACCCTAACCCTAGATATTCTGGTGGCACTAATTTCATAGCATAAAGTCACCTTCACTAATTTCTCACACACACTATTAGTCAGCCCTCACTAAATGGGATAATCAAAATAGTAGTTTGAAATTCGTCAATACAATTTGCATTGTAACTTCCTCCTTAAATTCATAATGGACCTGGTCTTTCTTTTATCACATCTCAGATGATATGTTCATGAATTCATAAGAATCCACTAAACACACATTGCACATGTGACTAATAGGCCCCCAAGGCCAAGGGAAATGGTTGTGGATGTATTAGCATGCACCTCGCATCCATCTAAACCCAAACACATCTCCCCGTAGGATTGGGGTTAATTTAACGAAGCCCCACTGCATGATTTGAAATCTCTGAAAGTCATTTTGACATTCAATACAAAAACACAATAAAAAGAACTCCAATGTTGACTTCCAGACTTAAGATTGATGGACCCAAGATCGAAGATTGGTTTCTCAAATTAGGAGGATTTTTTTTATTGGGACCGTTAAGATTTGACAGGAAAGTGGTGCCATGTTTGTGCCACTTCGGTTTTTCATACTTTGGACTCGGACCTTGGTTAGGTTTACAGTCCTAAACACCCCTTAATGGACCTTACTTTGAACTCAAGATTAGTTTCTCAACCTAAGAGGATAGTTTTCTTAAGTGGGAACCGGTAAAATTTGGGCAAGAAAGTGATTCCACATTAGCGCCACTTCGTCTTCCCATACCATGGACCCAGGACCCTAGTGTAAACTCATGGGGTATGTGAGCTCAATTTTATGCCCACATGTGTTCTTTATCCAAAAAAGTGTGAAGACCTTAGGTTTTGTGATTGCACCTGATATTCAAAAATGATAAAAGAGTTGTGTTCTTAGGTTTAGATTGAAAGCAGGTTAAAAGGCTAGGCCTTGGGTGGGGGAGTACTTGTAGGGTGAATGATTAAATTAGAAGTTAGCTAAGGGGTTGGGACACTTAGGGTCAAGCCAAATAATGATGTGTGTCAATGCGCGAAGGGGGCTGTTATTGTTCATTTTGGGGTAGGGCCAGGGGAGCTGGAAACCAGCTGGGACTCGGGATTTCCGGCCAAGGGGATTGGGTTGGCCACAGTAGAGAGAGACGGACCAAGGAAAAACTCGCTGGCTCTATCTCTCTCGGGACACTGAAGGGAAAAAAAAAAAGACACCAGAGGGCAGTGGGTGTGTGAGCTTGCAGCTGCGAGCAAGGAACCGTGAAATGCAGGGCAAGGTAGGCTAAGCAGGTTGATAGAAAAACAAAGAAAATGTGAGTAACTGGAATCAGGTTGTGATGAGGGTATCAGCAGCGCTTCGAGGGAAGCGAAGGCGAATTGAACCTGATTTTGTTCCCTGGTCCGAGGAAGTGAAATCGCAACCTTGGAATGACGGAAGAGAAATGTGCAGATTGGATGGGCAGTGGTGCTACAAGCAGAGGATTGGCTGACCGCAGGGCGCAGCAACTGGCTGGTTACATTTTGGTGTTAAGGATTGTTGAGTGATTTAAGCAGGGTTGAGTGATGTTTTGGGTGGGTTTCTAAATCCAGTCACGTTCACAGGCAGAGTTGAGAATCAGGGAGGAGTTGTCAAAAAGTAGACGATCAGGTAGAGGAATGAGCTAGTTCGAAGTGCCAGTGGGCAGCTAACTGGGAGGGGAGATCGTTCCGCCTCAGAACGAAGGTGGAAGGTGACTCCTGGATCAGAGAGGGGCGACGGGCATTCTGGCAAGGGAGCCAGGACAGGTGGCAGCTGACTGGGACTGGAGCCTTAGAGCCAGTGGGTGACCACAAGGTGTGACCGACTAGTGAATTGCTGGGTTCAGAAGCTGCAGCCAGATTTTAAGAAAAACAATACTACCTAATGATAGAAGTAGAGAGTTAGGGTTAGGGGTAGTGATTAGTGTTGGTAGGTAGTGGATTGAGATTTTTTGGAAGTAGGTATTGAGTGAGGAATGGTGTGTAGTAGTGATTCCAGGGTGTTGGAGTATTTCTAAATACTATTACCCCTGAGGTGATTGAATAAAAGACTTGTATGAAAAGATTGTTTGGTTGGAATTGTTGGATGCATGTGGAGAGAGACCAGTGGGGTCACTTGATCGCATGGGAGCCACAAGCTCTCACCCGGATTACGACGCATAAGGGTGGGAGTTTGGTGCTCACAGGGTCCAAATTTCTGCTCTTAACCAAAAAGATTGCTTGATTTTTGGGTTTCTTTTAGTCTTGGACCCTAGCGTAAACTCCTTCAGTCCAACGTTTTGCTCTTGACCAACATGATCGCTTGGTTTTGGAATTTCTTTGGTTTTGAACCGTAGTGTAAACTCCTTGAGTCTAGATTTTGCTCTCAACTAATAGGATTGCTCGGTTTTGGACTTTCTTTGGTCTTGGACCATAGTGTAAACCACTATTGGAGTGGTCTCATCTTTCTTTCTTTTTATACCATTCAGGTAACTATAATGAGGCCATTAAGTATTTTGAAGTAAAGGTAGATGTACAAAAGAGGGCCCTAACCTTTAGCAATTTTTTTGACAATAGATATGTTAGTTCATCTAATTCACACTTTCATCCATTGTTGTCCTCAATGACTCCCTTGTCCATTCTTGTTAGGGTTCACATTTGGGTTGCAGGACCAGCTAGAGGCTCTTGGAGTGCTCATGAGCTCCCTTTACCTTTGCTCTCCATATTGTGGCTAAAGTTATTGTGCTCTTGTCTTTGTTTGTTTGATGCAATCGTTGAGTTACATGCTATGAAAATTTATTCAATGAATTTTGTCATTAGAAAATGAACATGGATTCTGCATGTAATGAAGGCATATTTAATTCATAATTGTTATTTTTTATATGCAGTGGAGGCATTTATCACATAAATTTGAAAAACTTAGTATAAATATATGAGTCCATTTTTTAGCATGTCGTTAGTACAGACACATTTGTTTTCCTCTATGAACTTCTCATATATAGGGGGTTTGATTTCATAGTGACTCACGCATGTCATTTAGGTTTCCAATGAAGCATCCACCCCCGGGCTATACTGAGAATTTCATATTTTTAATACCAATAGGGCATGGGTAGTTAATGGTATTTATGGTTTTGATACCATTCGGGTCTATATACCATGCAAGAACCTTCATACCTAGGTAATTCATCCTTGTATCAGTATGAGTTAGAATGATATTGACCCAAATAATAACTCAGGTATACAAATATTCTCTCACCTTGAGATAGTCATCAAGATCAATATTTAACTGGTGTTACAATTTTGATATCCACGGTCGGTTTTTAAATATCATTATTGATGTTGATTATTGATACCATGCATTCACCTATATATTGGCCCAACATTGGTGTAAACCCACCCTAAAACACGGAAGTGCATAATGGAAGTGCAAGTGTAGGAAGGACATAGAGAAGAGACAAGGTTTGAGGTGGGCGGAAGGAAGGAAGGGCTACAATGGTAGGTACTAGTCTCCATGCAACACATGCACAAAATTCAACGCATGCAGTCAAATTAAAGCTGGCAACCGAGATCTCCAAATCGGGATGCTCGATCTCATGGCCGACTTGCTTGCAAAACCCATCATTCACACCACTTCATGCATCTCTTGCAAGGCTATTTGGGTAGATACTTGTTACGGTAGATGGGCATTAAATGGGTTCCTTGTCCAACTAGCCCACTTCTCCCTAGGAAGCGCAACATGTGATTAGAAGGAGATGGTTAGCAAATCCAAATCAAGGCCGTTAGTAGCCACTTTCCAAAAAAAAAAGGAGCTCATTCGGATATCTTATTCACTAGCAAAGTGAAGATCTTTGTGCTCATTAAGTGGTCATATAGGTCCCCCTTCATTATGTTTATTGTTGAACCTAGAATGGTTAATATATTATTTTGGGTACATAGTCCTCTTTGTTTTAAACACATGTCTTCTTGATATCCATTCTTGAAGCCAACCCTCATCACATACCACTCAAATATAGGTGTCCAATTAAGAAAAGTAATCGCTTTAGGCACGTCTACCTTATCTAGGTTATCAACCACGTTAGTGCTTCCTACTTCAACTCTTACATAGACAATTACCCTCCAAGTCTTGCCAAATGGCAATCTTACATTGCTTGCAACCCACTCAAATCCCATGTTACAAAAGATGACTCCCAAGAAGCAACACCTTATAGTATTGTTGTGCACAAGTTTATGAATGATGATGATGATGATGAAATCATATTCAGTACAACAAGCATACGAGTCCTTAATAATTGACCTGCGTCATGAAGACATTGTCTTAGATCACTACGAAACCTATAAATCTTCCACAACAATAGATTTGAATATTTCGACCATACCAACACACTATGATTGCCTAGAACTCATGTGCTCGTAGTGAGAGGACATCCACGGTGAATTCCAAGGCATGCCAATACCTAGGGCATTAGCCAAGTACCTACCATAGAGTGCTCCCTACTTCGGCGATTCAATAAACAACCATTAAAATATCGTATACATAATACTTGCGACCCACTCAAATGCCAAGGGGGATTTTCCTTAGTTCCACATGCGAAAGATGGCTTCCGAGTCACCCACCACTCACGAGTAAGCAACACCTTACAGTAGTACTACTACTTTGCACAGCTGTCGGAATGTGAGTGGATGGCGGTGATGATGAAAGCAAAGTTATGTGGCAAAAGCAAGGTACATGCTTACCTTATGATTGTCGCTATAAAGCTGATCACTGGGTTTTCCATTATTTGCGAATGTTGGCATTCCATCAAGGGAATGTTAGCCCAAAGAAGGATGTTAACCAGCAGCCCGTGTTAGCAGTAGTTCCACCATCCATTTAGGGTACTGGGTTTGGAGTCATAATTATTGGTTTATGTACTGTCAGAAATCAGCCTGCCGAGGATGTTGTTTTGGGTTTAATATAGAAGGCTCTTCGGTAGTTTATCTGTAAGTACTATGTAAGCAATGAGCGGTGATAACCGACCGCTTGTAGTTACAGATGAACCGGTTGAGTTTGAGATGTAACTGATTGAAGTTCCAGACTCCAGGAAAATTACCGATTGTTTTAGGGGAATCCTTGGAATATACCTCAAATTAATGAAGAAAATTTGAAAGATCATACAACACATCACTGGTTGGATCTGGAAACACTAGGATCTTCACTGATAAGGTCCAGAAATCTCCCCACACACTGAGTCCACAATCAATCCTGCGTGTAAGTATATTGTTCATCCCAAGTTGGTTCCTATCAAGAGTTCTAGATTTGATCACGAATTTATGTGTGGTCTTACTTGGAAATTGTATTGCACAACACTTGTGATGTAAGAAAGGTGTGTCTTGTGTCCAACATTAATGTTAGTTAAGCGGGTTTCTAACACATGTTTGTTTTGGGAGTTCGTGTTCAAGTTGGGAAAGGTTTTATCTTGGTTTTTATGGACTACTTAGCACAAGACATGCACAAGGCTTTCGTGGGGCACAATCAGTTTGTTCATGGAAAGAATTCGGAGGCTATGGATGAAATGATTTTTATATGGATAGAAAAATACAAAAGGGTTGCTGGAAGCAGCCTCAACGTCATTCGATTTTTGTAAGTAGTATCTTGAAGGGTGCCAAGTCACATCAACTAGAGCTTTGTGTTGTCTATGTAAGCTCATCCCATTGTGGACCAAGGGGCTCTAGTTAAAGCCCAAGCCCCCTATAAGTTGAAGGTCAATTCATTCTCGATTGGATGTCACTGAACGAATTTGGGGTCTCTAAGGCTGCTCTCGGAATCAAAATGTACATAAACTTTTAAATTTTCAAGTTTTAGGATAATTAATATCGTCGATTCTTTTAATATCGATTGGGTTATCATTTGGATTTCACATTTTTAATACTAGTAGGGTATGGATATTTGAGGATATTTTTGTTTTCAATACCCTTTGGATTTATATATAATGCAAGAACTTAGGCAAACATGCCCTAGTATTAGCCATGGTTTAGAATGGTATCGACCTAACACGAAGCTCCAGATAGCTCGGGTATATGAATATTCTCTTATCTTGAGATATATCCCACCAAGTGTCAATATTTGACTGGTGTTACAGTTTGATACCCATAGGGAGATTCTTTGATACCTTTATCAATGTCGATTATTAATACCATAGTGCATTCACCCAAATACCTGTCCAACATTGGTTATCACCCTCCAAAAATGGGGCTTACGTAGGCACCACAAAGCTCTAGCATAGCATAGCTCCAAAGTTGGATGTCATACTTAGACGTGCAGGAGCTGGAGTCTGAGAGTGGATTTTGCATTATGAGTTCAGCTGTACTCCACTCTATTTGCACTCGACTCTGCCCCTTGGTAGGTTCACCTAATTATAGCCAACATGGCATCCAAGAGATAAGTTCACTCAGTGACCATTGAGAACTGGCTGCTACTTAAACATAAACCGCTTGAGTTTGAGAAATAACCGGCTCAGGTTCAAGACTTCAGGAAGATTACCCATCATTCATAGAGTATACCCCAATTTAATACAGAAAAACCGAAAGATGTCAACATGTAGCCGATTCGACTTGGAAACACTGACATCTTGACTTGGAATTGAAAGAGAATTATGCTCATGTGGTACTTGGTCCCATGGAACACAACCCAAGAGATGTGTAAAATGCTCTTGCTAATTAATTAATCATAAAGGTCACCCCAATCATGTTGACTATTGAGCCTAGAATGGTAAGCATATTTTAAGCATGCAATCCAATCTCTTTTGAATACATGTCTTTCTGACATCCGTGCTTAGATTCACACGTGACCACATCCTACTAAAATAAAATAAATGTCCAAGGTATTGCTACAATCCACCCTTGATTTGTTAGCATTTCAAAGCAAGGAAACTTGTGACACTTATGTGGCACTAACACTTTAATAGCTTTGGGGGTAGCATAGAGAATTTGTAACATTTACGTGAATAACACTTCTGTGGCTTTGAAATCAAAAACAATAACACTTATATAAATAAAGGTTGAAAATCCATAAGATATGAATGTCACATACATCTAAGCGTATTGGAAGAACAAACCTATAGGAGTTTGATGAGATTCTTGTGCACGCCAAGGTCTTATTTCATTTTGAAGTGTTCAAATGCTATGGATGAGAGATGTCACATTAGTAGGTATTTGTTCTAAAATTTGTTTCAAGATCACTAATGCACTTTTAGCATCCTTGAACCCCACTCTATCTACCACCACATCAACCAATTTGCACATTATCAACTTCTTCAATGGGTTTGTTGTCAACTCATCATCTCTTGCATCAAGCATATCTATTATTTCCTACTCAATAGGTATATAGGTATTGTTTACATCAATTCCAAGTTCATAATTGATGAACTCGTGTGCATTCATAATGGGTCCAGTTTCACTCTCTGCAGATACCAATGCCAGCTGTTCCAATTGGGTAGTAAGATTTAGGGTTTACGGTCCAAGTCGTAAAATTTCATAGCCTGACTTTCATCCAAAGTGACACTTATCGAGGTGAATTCATTGAAGAAGGGATCATAAATTTTATAAAATCTCTTAACATTTAATATTTAACACTCACTAGTGCATTTTTTGGGAGTTTTTTGGGGGGAGCGCAATTATGCGATTTTAACACTTATCAGGGTAGCACATATCGAGGGTGGGCTATACGTTCGACTTAGGTAGGGTTTGCTCTTCATTCAATGTCCCATTCAACAACCTCTTCGTATGTAGATTTAGAACTTGTTCCTGTCCATGCAATGCGCCCCAAAAAACTGGCCTACAAACATTTGTTCAGGCATCGTGGACTACTCAGTTCATTTCACTTCCAGCTCCAAGAAAAACACAACCTTCACTAATTATAATCGAAATCTCAGCAAACGTGATCTCCACATCATAACAAAACAAATTTGCTAACTCAAGAGGGGTAATGCAAACAACATCCCCGAGAACAGACAACTGAGGAAAAAGTAACTCCAGAAGACAAAAGGTAAGTGGGAGGAAACCAAAACTGGATTTAACCACAGCTTTTTTCAATTAAGTCCTAGAGGGGGAGGGAGGGGGGTACATAATGTACATCCTTTGCAGCTACCAACCAAAGGTGAAGATGTGATTGAATATCGAAGCCAAGGTAAACCTGGCATAGAATGACCATCTCCAAGGAGCTCACAATTGTAGATTGTGGGGGGCAGAAGATCAAAGTGGTTCAATTCGGTGGCCCGCCTGTTCAGCTTGCAACTTCTTTCTCTTTCTCTCCACACTCTCCAGGATGGAATGTGTGTTTTTGAGTTGATGACCATGATGATGATGGGCCACCAGCCAAACCCCAAGGATTTGGTAAACCATGGTTCTTCACTATTCTACATGCTTCTTTCAAGAGGTCCTCATCTGTTTGTCCTCTTTGAAGCAGTTTCAAAATGGAACTGATTAATCTGAGGAGCAGAATAACCAGAGACAGGACAGTAGTAGCTTTTAAGAGCATACAAGAAAGTCAACCAAGAAAGGGCTAACGACCATCCAAGGAAGTGAACGAGTCAGCAAACCCAGCAGGCCGAGTTGGTAGACTTGTCCTGGTGTCATCCAATCCTCCAGTCATGGTATTATCACCCTCATACGCTTGCCATTGTTTCAAAGCTTGAGGGAGAGACAGTTCGAGATCTTCGTTGCTTTCACCATCATAATCCATGGGTTTCCATTGCTCCACAAGCGGCCCCAGGACACTCACAACATGGCCCATATCCGGACGCTGAAACGGCTCACGAGCAGTGCAATGACCAGCCAGCTCAGACACTGTACATATTGTCTTAGTAACTTCATCGTCCATGGAGATTGTTGGATCAATAGTTGTAAGAAGGCTTACGTTATCTGTGTTCATGCGTGTAAACCATGTCACCAAATGCATGTTCTCTTCTGCCTGTGTTTCATCTAGAGCACGACGACCAGTCATAAGCTCCATCAACACCACACCAAAGCTGAACACATCAGCCTTCGTAGTAACACGACCAGTTACTGCAAACAGGAAACCAGGTACACAATTAATCCACTACTAGAAGGTTCATGAAATGCACTCATAAATTTAAACCAGAAATCTCCCTACAGAAGGATTTCACATCAGCCATTCAACACAACAAACATAATCAATATGAGCATATAGACAGGTCACCTACAAACTTTGTCCCCAAAGCACATCGAATATAAGAGCAGCCATATTCACAAACACCTCTTGACTTGACGGCCACATCAATTATAGTTTGGATGTTAAAGGCTACAAGCAACATGAAGATGGACAATACAATGGGTGATCAGAAATATCCATCTTGTATGCGACAGTGAGCCTGTGTAAGAAACGAAAGTGAAGCTTACCAGCATATTCTGGTGCCAAGTATCCAAATGTTCCTGCCAACCTTGTCTCCACAGAATACTTGCCTTCAGGCGCCAGCTTGACAAGGCCAAAGTCCGATACCTTCGCTCGAAAGTCGTCAGTCAACAAAATATTTGAAGGTTTCAAATCCCGATGAATGAAGCTCCGGTGTGCAAGATTATGAAGGTACTCCAACCCCCTTGCCACATCCAATGCAATGATCAACCTCATCTTCCATGTGAGTGGCTTCTCCCCTAAGGTTTTGTAATCAAACAAATGCTGGGCAAGAGTGCCTTGCGGCATATACTCGTAGACGAGGAGCCGTTCACTTCCATCTGTGCAATACCCTAAGAGCCCCACAAGATGCCGGTGCTTCACTTTTGTCAGCACGGCAATCTCGGACTGAAATTCGCTCAAGCCTTTGTTACTGACTACAGATGCTTCCATCCTTTTCACAGCCACTTGAGTGCCATCATCCAGCTCCCCTCTGTACACCACCCCAAATCCTCCTCGCCCCAATATATTATCCTCTGAGAAGTTATTTGTCACTGCTTTGAGTACTGCAATGGAGAAGAGCATGCTGCCAGACTCTGCAACCTGGAGTACACAATCAACACTTCAGCAGGAAGTAACAGCAAGACATGATTCAACTGGAATCATCACTCTCTCATGGAGCTAGTAGACTCAAGACTAACTGTGTTGCAACTGTCTACATTTCACATCACATGCCGCAGAGTCACACCAGCTGCTCTGCAACGCAGATGACTAGTCTTTGATTAAGCAATGCCACATGCAACTCATGCAATCCTGGCATATTCAGATTATGACTAGCATGTGAATTCATTTTAGAACCTAAAGTACGCAATCAACACAACAGCAGCAAGAATAGTAGGTCAAGATTCAACTGATTTTTCACATCATATCCATCAGAACCACACCATCTTCTCTGAAGCACAGATGACAAGTCTTCATTTAAGCAATGCCAAATGCATCCCTGCATATAATGGATGTGAATTAGGTAAAGAAAAGCTAGGGTCTGAATTTCACATCACATCCCTCAGAATCACATATAAGTACAATAAATTAGGTAAAATAAAGAACCATACCTGTCCATCTTTCGAAAGACTGCTGCTGTACATGCTGTCTCCCAAGGTCAAGCTTCCATTCTCAGTACTACTCCCAGTGGCCTGGTTGCTCACACCACTGCTGCTACTGCTACTGCTACTACTATTATGATGATTGACAACCACCTTGAGCATCTCCGGCTCCGAGTCTCGAGGGTGCACAACCATTCCATTCAGACCAGGCCTCTTCCTCTTCCTGCAGTAGCAGAAGATCAAAAGTGCCCCAATGATGGCACACAACCCAGCTCCACCAGACACACCACCCAAAACAGGTCCAATGTTGACCTTACTTGAAGAAGGAGAATGCCCAGAGCTTACTGTTCCATTCACAGGGGAGCTTCCAGGGCTACTACTTCCAGTTCCTGTGCTTCCAGTGCTTCCAGGAGCAGTACTGGATGCAGGGGGTGTTCCTGCTGTGGGAGATGTTCCTGGGGAAGAAGGGGTTCCAACCGGTGACGTTCCTGGGGAAGAAGGGGTTCCAACCGGTGATGTTCCTGGGGAAGAAGGGGTTCCAACCGGTGATGTTCCTGGAGAAGCTACCCCAGAAGGAGATGGGGCTCCAGACCCAGTTAACATAGGATTCCCAGTGTATATAAATTTCACAGATGTTGCAAACGATGGTAATGGCCCTGAAAGGTTATTGTTGCTCACATCCACCGTCTTCAGTGATGTCAACGATGTGAGTTGAGATGGAATAGTACCTGTGAGAGTGTTTCCACTTAAAATCAAGGTGGTGAGTGAGGTTAAGTTTGCAAGAGTGGGGGAGATTGAACCAACTAACGCATCCTGACGGAGGACTATGGAGATGACGTCTCCAGTGGTAGCATCACATGTGACCCCAGTCCATCCGGTACATGGGTCAGGCCCAATCCATGTCATCGAAACCGCCTCCGGCCATCCAGCCGCAGCTAAAAAATCCAGCAACACATTCACTTGAGCAGAACATGCCACCCCAGCCGCACCACAGAAGGATCCACTATCGTAAGAGAAAGAACTCGCAACCACAGTTGAGAACACTGGAAGCTCCCCTGTTAGGTAATTGTTGTTCATAAGCAACTCCGTCAACGGAAGGGATGATAACCCACTAGGTAAGCGGCCTACAAGTTTGTTGCTGTTGATTCTGAGACTTGCAAGCCCCGCGGCGCTTGCTAACCCACCTGGAACAGTCCCAATGAACTGGTTCCCTTGTAACCAAAGCTCCTGCAAGCTTGTCATGCCTCCCACCACATCAATGCTCCCATTCATTGCCTGGTTGTTCAACCATAGGTGAGCAATGTTGGAGGTATTAAAGGAACCTGGAATTCCGCCAAGAAAGTTATTATATGCCGCTCGGAATGTCGTCAAACTAGTCATACTGCCTAAAAAGCTTGGAATGGCCCCTGTGGCACTCACATTGTTCATTGCCAACAAGGTAAGGGTTGTGTCACTTTGCAAGGCTCCAGGTATGGTCCACCCCCCGGTGGACACATTCAATGGGTTATTGTCTAACCAAATCTCGAGGATGCTGGATAACCCGTCGAAGAAGTCACCCGGGATGGTTGAGAATTGGTTGTCATCCAAAAAGGCATACTGGAGGTTAGCTAAACCAGAGAGTGTGGGCATGGCGCCTTGGAAGTTGTTGTAGTTGAGCTCCAAGTATGTTAAGCTCGTTAGCTTGTTGATGTCCGGGGTTACCGTCCCCGTTAAGCTGAGGTTACGCACTCGGAGCTGATTCACGTTGCCTGCTGTGTCGCACACTACCATCTTAGAGTTCCAGTTGCAGGGGTTGGTGGCGGTCCATCCTAACACATCGCTGTTCGTAATACCGGCCTTGAAGGCTTGCAGAATGGTCGCGTCCCCTGCTGGATCGGCTCCCACTCCGAGGATTGACACCGCTGATATCGATATCAGTATCAATATCCCTACCATGCATAGGCGGTGACGATAAAGATTTTCCATAGCCATAGCCATAGTCTCCTTGATCATCAAGGTGTCCCCCTGCCAAATTGGCCCCTAACCCTCTTGGGAAAAGATGCGTAGCGCATCATCACCACATGCATGGGGGAGTGATGTTGTCTCACCCCTACTTGCATTACAGCGAGAATGTCGTCTGTGAGGATGATGATGATGATGATCCCCCCATCAATGTACCCCGCGTCCTCACCATCGCCGATTCCCCCCCAACCAAATACACACCTCCCACCAAGCACAAGATGAACTCCAAACGAACGTAACACCACCGCTTAGCCCTGCACCTTGATGATGATCCCGAACCACACACAAACACAACAATGAACTCCAAACGATGAACCCCACTTCCAAACTGAAGTGCAAGAAAGAAAAAAGGCGCCAATTCCTGCTCCCCAAGCTACAGAAACTCCAAAACAGCTACCCAACACCGCTCACAACCCTCCCCCACCACCTCGATAGCTCCCGAACCTTCCCCAAACGAAACACACGAACTAAAACTACTGTAGTGAAGAAAGGCGCCAATTCCAGGCAACTGTACAACTTCGGTGTAAATTGGATCCGAGGAATGGAAGCTCCCAATTAGCCTTAAAAATCGCTTCAATGTGAGGTGGCACCCGTCTCTCCCCCTGCTCCTCGCCAATCTACCGCACAGAAAGCTAATTGGCAAAACCGCAACAAATCGCGCTTCAATGCTCCAAACTTAGTTGCCCGGCGGAGGCCTGTAGCTAACAAAAGGCTGAAACTGCACAGACGAAGAAGAAGTGGCCAGAAATCCGTTGGGGGCACGATCTATAGGTGGGGCTAAAGAAAGGTAGCCTTGGAGCTGAAGAATCAAAGCTCAAACGAGGCCGTGAGCGGCCACAGCGGGATGATTGCTGGCTAACAAAGACACCAAGGGCGCGGGGTGGCCGTGATGGAAGGGAAGGGAAGGGAAGGGAAGGAGAGGAAAGGGCGAGGGAGAGGGAGCTGCTCGATCCACCAAGCCTTCCTTGTGCGACAGGCGGTTCCCCATACCCGGCCTCCCGTTGCCATGGCTCATACCCGGGATCATGCTGGGTTGAGCACCGGAAGACGTGGCAGCCATGGGACTTGAGGAGGTGGCCAAAGTATGTTGTTGTTTTCTCCGCTTCTGAGGTAGATGGGTCTTAAATGGTTATAGCTAGCCCACTTCTCGTAGGATATGAAACACGTGATTAGTGTGAGATGGTTAGAAAGTTAGATTAATACAATCATTATCCCAATTAGTGTGTGTTACTATTTGGAGTTGCGCAGTGCCATAATTATTTAATGAGAATGTAATGTTTTGCCAAGCATAGTCATGGATGTTCTATAATGTCCAAACAACCTATTGAACTTTCGTTGGTAAAAAATGAACTCTTGAGTAGGACGTTATTGCATTACGTAATTCCAAATAGTAGCACACATTAATTGGGATAAGCGATGTAGCCACTTTCTTAGTAATTTTTGGACCTCATGTGAATATATTTATCATTGCCAAAGTGAAAGATTCTCGTGCTCAATAAATGGTCATATGGGTTCCCCCAATTATTGAATCTAGACCAGTTATCATATTTTGAGCACGCAATCTAATCTCTTTTAAACACATGTCTTTTTGGCATATGTTTTTAGAGCCACATCAAACCACATACCATTCACATATAGGTGTATGATTAAGATAAGTAACCACAAAAGGGTTGCCTACCTTAGTGCCCCCATTTAGAAAATCCCAAGCTCCCCTCTCAACACGTAAGACAGTTGGTCGTACCCTCTTGTGTGCGCCACTTGACATGCACATGGGCTACAACATGACATTGCCAATTAGTCTAGTCCCTCTGCAACCTATCTAAAAGGGGAGGGGAGCGGAAGGCATAGTATATAGCCCTAACTATGGCTGACAGCCAATGTAACTATACTTAGCTAGCATGTTGTTGGTTTGAATTGTAATATTTTTATGGTAGCTGCAATCCGGGCACAAATAGTATGCATATTGAGTTTCAAAATATGGCAAAATCCCACTAAGAAATGTTGGTTAAGATGTCCAATGGTGAACAATCCTTGGATTGAGCATCGTTCGTTGTATAAAGGGGAGCCTATAACAAAAGGGGGCATAACGCCCATCAAATTCTCGGCCCCATGGTGCATATGCCTACAACTTCGTGATGTATGGGTAAATTTATTTAATAGGGAGGCAAATGCATTGAATTGTTATCGTATATGCTCATCAATTTGACATCATACATGGATTATCAACATTGGAGATGTTAAATCAACATAGAAGACTGAAACAGACGTCCAATGCTCGTTGTCAAAAAAACTTCATATACCAAGATTTGGTTGTATTTCGTGGATTTGATTCCAACAATGACATCAAAGTTCCTACTGTAAATGAAGCAAATGGGACCCAAGTGTAGTGAAACAGTCTTCAACCTATAAGGGGTTTGTTTTTATTGGCCCCCTTCGAGATAGGCTTCACTTGATGCACGGAGCCCAAGCCACACACATGCTTCATATATCATGTCCTTATTGTCTGGAAAGTAGTGCAAGTAGTTCAACATTGCCAAGGCTTCCCAACCCTTTAATACCACGTCCATTTATTAACTTATTTGATGCGGATTCAGTCCCTTGTCTAAAAAGTGATGTTGGTACGTCAAAGGGGGGTTCTCAAGCACCTCAATTTTTGTCGGTGTCTATGTAACTCATCCTTCGTGAATTTAAAGGCTCTATGTATGTAGTAGAAAACAATCCCGTACTATGTTGAGGGCCACCGCCAACGTTGGGTTTTCTTTTATGTCATTTTTGAGGTTGAATCAACAAAGTAAACAACAAAGTAACCAACGTCGTGCTATAGAAGTTTAGCTCGTTGTGTTTTCACCTTTTTAATGCATAAGTTACAGAGCTTTAGCCTTCCTACTGTCGTCCATGTTCAATCAAAGCACATGATGCCTCACCCACGAACTTAGGGTTGTTTCACACTATGGCTGAAGGTTGAGAGGCCGTCAATTTCCACCAATTAGATTGCAAGAAACCAAGAATTTCAGCCTCTCAACCCTTCACAGTAGAGGTCAAAGTCCAAAGGCCGTCGCTCTCCCAAATGCTTACATGGCAATACATTTTTACCAAGGTGATGGGCTCTCAAACAAAGTTTGGGTCAGGCATGAATGGAAACCAAAATTATGGTCGAGAGTCCGTCGATTTTTTTCATACAAAAATAAAAAAATTGACAAGATCTTGACCGTTAGACTGAAGGGGTTGTTTTGGACAGGGAATAAAGTGGGATTCTCTCTCTCTCTCTGGGCTTGGCCTTTAGAGGCTTCACACTATGCCCGGCTGAAGGCTCCAATTCCTATATTTCATTGGCTATGTATTTTCAGCCCATTTCTCTAGACTCTCGACAAAGTTTGGCCATTCAATCCCATGGCCTCTCGACTTGGACGGCCATAGTGTGAAGCGGCCCTTGTAGGGGCCAAGTTCTAAGCGGACTGCTAACATGGGTGCCATACATCCAAAGCCCTTCGTAATCCAAGTTATACACAGATCAGCATATTGGTATTGGTCGTTTACAAAGTGTCCATTTTAATCACAGTTATGGATTGCGAAAAGTATGGAATGGTCATTAACTTCGAGTTGTGAATTTGATGGACAAACGCTTATTTCATGACCGAGGTATGAAATTATGTAAAAGAAGACCAAACAACTGATGGTTTCCCATCTCGGTTGTAAGATTTTAATCCCTCATTTCCATTGTTATCACATTCAGATTTGTCACATTGAATCATAAAACATCCTCCATTGACATTATATTTATTGGATGCAATTGATGATATCCTATTATACAACATCATTGTGGTTCTCAACAATAGAGATACACTTCACAAGTATACCACAATAACAAAAAATTATGCGATAGTTTTTTTTTTTTTTTTTTTACATGAATAATATGAATGAAGATTGGATATGCAAGCCTATTAAGACATGTGGATGCCTAAGGTATGTGGGTGCTATTTGGTTCATTTTTCATGTTCTCCAACTTCTACCACTTAGATTTACACAACGAAACTCACATTGCATTAGCAAGTATACGATGAAACATATGCAATAACCGGATCTCCCCTTATTTAGTTATAGTTATCGGAAGTGCAAGTTTGTTGATTTCTTAACTGCATGCATAGGTCCTCCCAATTATGTTCACTACTGAGTGTAGAGTAATCAATAATATTTGAAGACATAGTCCAATCTCTTTTAAACATGTGCCCTTTACGATGGTTGCTCTTTGATCCTCACCGAAACCACACACCAAGCAAATAAGGTAGAGGGTGCTAAAACCAACACCTATGAACGCCTCCCAATTGCAAACACTTTACCACCTTGAACTATTCCCCATGGTGTAGGAGTGTTCAGGCCCACGGAGTGACGGTTTTAGGTGCCATTAGTGATGTCATCTCATAGTGGCCTCCACTACCTCCATCCACTCTAACACGAGAAAGCGGGGGGGGGGGGAGGGGGAGAGAGAATGGTTCCAATCATTCTATTCACAAAGCCAAGGAGGTAGGCCCACAAAGCACAAAGAGGGTCAGTTCTAGGCATGAAGGGGGTCGGTACCCGGGATGCAAGGTGACGGTTTTGCAAGCGAACCAAGTGGGATCATGGAGGTGGCCATGTGGCTTTTGCGCACTGTTACTAGCTTGGGTCTAGTACCCCAACTATGTTGTGTTGGTTCTAGACTATGTTGTGTTGGTTCTAGACTATGTTGTGTTGGTTCTAGACTATGTTGTGTTGGTTCTAGATTATGTTGTGTTGATTCTAGACAATCTTGTGTTGGTTCTAGCCTTCTAGACAATGAAGGTGGGGGTCCTCATCATGAGCAAGGTCATCATACATGGGACCTATGGTTTGGTTTAAGGAAGCTAGTGGTTTTGACTTTGAATATTCATCAATTATTCAATTGAGGCTAAAAATATGTTTTCTTCCTTTCTTTATACCTATATCTAGCCCAAAGGCTACTATATATATCACGGGGGGTCACTCCATTGTCAAGTTGAACACCACGTGCGGCCAAAAAAATATACTTTTGGTAAGTTGCATCACCAAAATGGGTCAAAATTTTATCAATTTTTTCATGGGTAGATATACATGGTATCTATTACATAGTAAAAAATGGCAACCAAATTAGATGATATGTTTTTTTAATAAAACATACCGTTTCTAACTAGAATGACGCAAAATTGAACTAAAATATTTACTACCAAAAATGAAGATGACTAAAAATTTCAAAAAGATATACAAAACATATTATCAATGGTTATGTATATGTAGAAAAAATATCATAATTTTTAAATTTATCTATTCCATGTAATATAGGAGTAGCAAACTTTGGCCGCACGTGGTGTTCAACTTGACATGGAGTGAACCCCCCGTGATATATATCAACCACATAACCGTATGTATGTGCAATAGCTTAAAGTGGTGGCTTAAGCACCCTCTACCTTATAGGGTTCAATTAAGAAAACAAGCCACTTAAGACCAAAGTAGTACGAGAGATGCCTTACAATCCATAATAATCCTTTGATACCGGGGTTGTTGATAATTAGCCACAATACGTAAGTAAACACCCAACATTGGTAGTGGATGCCTTGTACTTTGGGTGTTTGCAAATGGTGAGGCAGGCCACCAACTGTTGAAGGCTAGATCCCTTGCCTAAATAAGTGACGTTTAGTACAAGGGTTTCCCAAGGACCTTCCAATGATGAATGCAAATGGCGGGCCTTCTTCTAAGTTCCCCCCCTCCCTCCCTCCATGCAAAAAAGCATGTACGGCCAAACTTCAAATCACCCACAACTTCGTTACATAGTAACCTTTTATAAGCTCCTACATCCCCATTCTCATGATTGGCAATTCACCCGGCCCTTTCCTAGCGCGCCAAGTGCCATGTGCAAAATTCCTGACATTGCCGAGTTACCGCTCCTTACCTCATGGGGAAGCTACATTGCTTATCCCATTTTGCGAGGGTGGGTTACTAGTGCGCGTGGGATTTGAGTGAAGGCGATATTGTGCTATAGTTCTTTACGCTATGAAATGAGTGTCATTAGAAGATCTAGGGTTTTGTGAGTCCAAAGTGTTAGAGTGCCGGACAACTCTCAATGCAAGTTTTCTCTTCAATTTCTTAGTGTGAGGAGACGCATGAAGAGCGAGTGGCCCCTTAAACAGAAGAAGAAGAAGAAGAAACCTCTTCGAATTCACCAGGACAATTTGTGTACTCTACAAACACCTTAGAACATAAACTAATTATCATAGAATGTATGGTAAATGATGTGTCCATGAATTTAGTATCACTTAGTCAACATGCCAACCCTCACTAATTTTGAAATTTGGTAAAATAGCGTGTGTTCCAAGAATTAGTACCACACACACTACATGGGATAATCAGTGTGGTGAGACTAGGGGAAATTGTGAAAGTGTAAAGGTAATCGTGCAAGAGAAAAGCTCACATACTCTCTAAAGGCCGCCATTTTTCACTTTTTGTTAAGTAACTCAGGAGTCAACTCCGGTATTTGATGTAGATACTTGCACAAGGATTTAACATTCAAGGAACACTTTGAACTTTGAGGCACTCGCACCAATTCAAAGTGGTCAAGGCTCATCCTGGGCCTCCATTTTGGAGCCTAGGTCAAGGTGTGTGTGTGTGTATATATATATATATATATATAAAATTAAGGTGAAGGGCTTGTGGCCTTTAGATGAAATTATTGGAAACCCCTTGTAGCTCAAAATCCTCATCATATTATATTCCATGATTAGCATTAGAGACCTCAAAGGGGTGGATGAAAAGTGTGTTGGGATGAACCAGCCATTACTATGATAGGGAGTAGGTTTCTACACGTGTTGATTTAAATTCATTTAAAAAAAATCCATTTGGGTGCCTATAACGTGAATATTATTTTTGTATACCAATAGGGTATGGTATATGACAATATTTATGTTTTCAACACTATTTGGATCTATACACCATGCACAAATTATCATACCTAGGCAAAATTTCTCTAGAATCAATACGGTTTAGAATGGTAGTAATAACTCAAGTTTTGACATATCTACCAAGTAACAATATATGATTGGTATTAAGCTTTTGAAACCCACGGGTAGGTTATATTTGATACTACATAGTATACATATGGGAGAGGTTTTTTTCTCTCTCTCTACTACGTACATCTATGAAGGCTATTAAATTTTATGAAGTAGAGGTAGATGTACAAAAGGGGGCCCTAGGGTTTAGAGGAAATTTTGACAATAGATGTTTTACTTTCAATTCACTTCACATTTTCATCCATTTTTTTCATATGGTCATAGTCCTCAATGACTATCATGTGTATTCTTGTTAGGGTTTGCATTTGGGTTCTAGATTTTTACAAAATTAGAGGCTCTTGGAGCTCTCACGAACTTCCTCTCTATATTGTGGCTAAGTTATTGTGCTCTTATATATATTTTTATTTTATATAATCATCAAGTCACATGCTATGGATGAAAAACATTCAATAACTTTCTCTTTGGAAAGTGAAGTAGAATTTAATATGATAAAGGACTATTTAATTTTTAATGTATACATAGTGGAGGCATTTATCACATTAAATTGAAAAGCCTAGTATAAATATATGAGTCCATTTTTTTAGCATACCATATTATAAGTATGTATACATTTGTTTTCATGGTGACCCATACATGTCATTTAGGTTTCCAATGAGGGGTCCACCCCCCAAGATCCTTTCATGGCTATCATGTATTCTAGCCCTTCTCACCTTGTATTTGAGGCACCTTTTATACTTTGGGAAGTTGAGAGCTCAAAGATCAAAGACTTGAGGAAAGCAACCTTCTCATCGGCAATGAACCTCTTATGCACAAAGTGCCCTCGAGTCCACTTTGCAATCAAGCCTCCAACTTGAGATCTTGAACTTTTTACCAGGTTTGCACCGCTTAGATGGCGCCTCAATGGATCTTACGTGGAACAACTACAACAACCTCTTGGTCATGATCCTAAGATCCCTCATGGAAAGTTTTAACGAATACCAAGAGTTCATCCACTTGGTTTGTGGGTCCCAAATGAATGGGTTTTCAAGCACGTTTTGGCTTGTCATGAAGTGATATCCTCTTTATCAAGTATTATTCCTCCCTTGGCATCTCACTTCACTACTAGGATTGTGGGGCCTGGAACAAACTTCCCATTAAACATAGGCAATCATTGCGACATGACCCCGTTTACATGTGGTGAGTCCCAATCTACAATTGTCATAGATTGGACTCAACGCGTGTAAATGAGGGTCATGTCACAGCGACCGCCCATGTCAAATGGAAAGTATGTGGTAGTACCCACGATATTACTATAATAGTGCATTGAGCCTAACCACTTCTTACTTGCTCAAACTACATGGAACTTTAGGATTGGTCATACTTTCAATGAAAGTTTGTCAACTCCAAGTATCAAACTCCTAAAATTGCAAGTTCAAGCTCTCAACTCGAGCTCTACATTGCCCATGGTAAATAGTGTGGGCATATGTATAATATGACTTACCATGGGACTCCTACAATGTACATATACACCATCATGCAAGAGAGTAGTGTGCAACCTTAGTTCTACATGTCATGCCCCCCCCACTGGTGTGAAATGCTCACCTCCTTCTTCTATGTTAGAAGTCTTTCAAATACACATTATTTTCGGTCCAATATAAATATCATCACCTATGATGTGAACCCATTGTATTAAACACTGCGGGTTGGTAAATAGTGTCCACCCACAATATTGTCCCCAATGTATCTAGTGTGGAAATAAGCTCAATACTAGTTAGTGTGGCACACAATATTTACCCCAATTAGTTTAGCGTAAAGGGGGGCATATTGTTTTATACCCATTTTGCCATTTGGCATGTGGATTTTCTTTTAGTTGGTCAGTAGGGGATTACATCAGTGTCGACTTTGAACATCCGAACACAATGATAGGGTATTCCCTTCCAAAACTCAATTGGTTCATGATAGGGTAGAAGCGCCTACATGACAAACACTTTGAACATTACAATCCTTTATCGAAACCTAGAATAATATTAATCTCGCATGTACATTGATGTGTGCAATTTGGTTGGCTTCGCAAATAGGTTGCCTCTTTACTTATGCAATGTACTTTGGATCACAACCAAATCACAAAACTAATAAATTTGTTTATCCATCCACTATAGCAACCATGGTAAAAAGTTTTTTAAAAGTTAAAAAAATTCATGTGCTAATAAAAATTCAAAATAGTGTGGGATGTCCATAATTAGTTCATAGTGCAGGTAAACCCAATTGCACGTATCACTATAGATGTCACAAGAGAGGGGATTATTGTATATAAGCATACCTCTAATCCATCTAACATAAGAGATTGGCTCCTTATAGGTTTGTTGCCAAGTCTCTCAAATGACTTTGGGTAGGTTAATTCGGAGTCTTTGACCCTTAACAACCTAGGTGACCACAAAGTGGTCGATTCCTGGTGAAAGGGCCGAACCGTCAATTAAAAACCTATGTTAGTGAAACTCCTTTGATAAGATGTTTGAGTTAGATTACAATGCATCTTCTGACTGTTGTGATTGAGCAAAAGACCTAATTTATAGATTCCACACCGTTGAAAATTTGAAATTTGAGTTGCCCAAAACGCAAACCAAATTCTAGGGATGCGTCAATCATGTGCCCCTTGTAACTTTTCCCTTGTAATTTCCTTACCTACTAACGACTACATACTTTCTCTACCACAAATGAACTTTGAATGGAAATTTCATGCTTACAATATATTTATCCTCAACGTTATCTTTTTCATATGAAAAAAATCCATAAGTAATCCACATGTATGGTCCAATCGTGATGTAAAGCATGGTTATGGCTTCAAAGTACATTTGGCTAATAGGCCCACACATCTAATTCCGGTGTGAAATCAACTCTAAAAAGAAATGTAGCCTCCGGAATGCATACTATTTAAGGGCTTTCGTGTTGGATGAAGGAGAGGTACGCTCGTATACAATAAGAGTTCCGTCTCGGTAGATGTCAACTCCTTGTAGCATATGCTTTCTTCACCGATGTGAAATTTCCGTGCCTTGCTAGCAACTACGACAAGAAATTTCCTTGTAGTAGACGAGCCCGGACTTGGAGAATATGATTCATTCGGTTTGCCAGGCTAGCATATATATCAAGGAAATAATCAGATGTTGCATGCAAATACAGCATCGGGGCAATTTCCACCCCACTTTGGAATGTCTATTTTTGGTGAAGTCAACCGCGAAGCTCAACTTTGGGGCTGGGCCACTTGCAGCCACTCCATGTAATGTAAATAAGTAAGATAGTTCCGATTTCCTATTCATCATGATTCTGGTTTGTTAAAGCTCGGATGAGTTGCGGCCCGCCCGGGGACGGTTATAAAAAATCACCCACTCCGTCCGAGTTTATGAGTCCACGACTTACATCATAACTATTAACTATCATCATGAGAGCTACTATGAGGCCTTGAAGTTGTTGTTGACACCCATTGAACGGCGGTGGTGACCGGGAGATGTTGTGTCCCTTGCCTTGCCTTGCCTTACAATCAATTATGAAGTGTCCAATTTTGAATGTTGGCATTTGCTTTCATTATGGTCCTACTTCTCCTCCTAGATTCATGTCACTTAGTTGGGGGGCCATCAAAGTGTCAATCCATGGTTGTTGTTATAAATAATGGCCTACCATTTAAATCGAGGAAGGCCTAATATTATCCGCATCACTTTGAAGAGCTACTTCCAATAACATTCTTGAGTACAATGAAGTTGTTTGCATTTTTATAATTGGATACCATCTACACCGTTTACACTCATTGTCGTGGGTTGAAAGTTAGTATGGGTAGGAAATATCGTGACCCACTATATTTTATGTGTGGGTTGAGGATTAGGATCCCCGTTGATTCATACTTTTGCATAGATTATGGTATACATTGCTTTTACAACTTGTAAATGTATTGGTATGCCTAATTGCTAGAGGTGTTCCCAAAACTTGTCATGTGGAACTTTGTCAAAGTTTTTTTGAAATCAACAAAACATGAATAAAGACATTGATATGTGGTCCTCTTGCTATGACCCCTTTCAATTCCGCTCATCAACTAATTATTTTTTATAAAACGGAGCTACGAGCTTGCCAAAGCTTGTGCCTAGCATTATGGTCTTGTAATTTCCCAAGGTACTTCATTTGCTAGATTCGAAGATCATTTGAATAATGTTGGTGGTCCATGAAGATGAGAATCTTTCTCTAGCCACCAAATTAAATAGTTTTGTGATTGGCTCACATAGATCATTTGCAACCCATTTTGGAAACTTAGGTTTCTAGCCCATGAATATCTCTTGCCTTGTGATTTGCTAAATCCTTCATGATGGCCCATACTTCCCCTTCTACAGAAACATCTGGAAGCTAAGCGTTGGGAATAAAATGATCATAAATATATTTTACACGAGGTGTATAATTTCATGCAATAGTATGCTGCTTCTTGTGGTGTAAATGGGAGGGTCGAATTGTGCTTTTCTTCAAACCTCTTCCAAGACAATTTCGGATCCCTTGTTAAAAAAAAATTCCGGCGGACCTATGGTACGACCTTTGGATGAGAATTCAAGGGCCCTCACAACCCTTGGCTCGTGTGTGAAGCGCCCCTAGGTTAGCACTTGCCCTAAACTTCGTTTGAAATGCGGGGCGTCCATAAAGGAGTTGACAAATGGAATGTGAGGTATTTATAGCAAGCAATATAGGGTGTAGAGTAGGCCAGACGTACTACTACTAGAGCCATGCTCCACGAATGTACATGCCATGTAGATATGGGATGCCCCATGCAATATTTTATCGCTAGTAGTAGATGCTGCTGACCAGGCTGCTTTGATATCCCCACGACAGGCAGGAGTCCGTCCGCCTGCCCGGGAAGGTGTGAGAGAAGGACAGCGGAGTGAAATTTGTGCCCCCGCCCGCCCTCAGTAACTTATTAACTCACATCGGAGGTGGCATCTCGATCGCCCCCTTCAATTTTGAAGTTGTAAGTAGCTGGGAACAATATTAATAACGGCACTTTGGACTCTCTGAGAACGTGGCGGCATCCTATTAAAAAACGCTTTCTGAACAGGATAGTTTGAAGCACATATACATTGGCAGCAGCAGCAGCATGACTCACGGCCGTAGCAGCAGCTGCTTGACGTGAAGGAGAGAGAGATCAGGACTTCATGTGGTGGTGGTGGTGGCATGATATGAGGAAAAGGTGGGAAAAGTCAAATGTAAATAAATAACATGCCCGTTTTACGTCCCATCAATGAGCGAGTTGTTTGTTGTTTCAAAACAAAATAGAATTGTCTACTAGGTAATTAAGGTGTACATTACACCGTTTATGGTATTTAATGTCACTTAGTATTGGGACTTACATTGTGCTATGACTTTTTTATTATAGATTTAGTTCTTTTTTAATCAACAAATGTCAAATTGGTTGCATGGACACTGTAGAACATTAAAACCATTACTCGATAAAAATTTACTCTAACAATAAAATGTTATAGCACTGCATAACTCCAAATAGTAAGTGACATTACATTCATGAACGGTGTAGCTGTATGTCATACTTAACCTTCATGTAATGTTTCACCTTCGTCTAATATTTCACCTACATTGGTTATCTCATTTAGTGCGTGTGGTACTAATTCCCGAAACACACACTACTTTGCCAAATCTCAAAATTAGTGAGGGCTAGAAGTTTATCGAGTGAAACTAAATTCATGAACACGCACTCATTTACCACACACGTCAAGAAAATTAGTGTGCTCTAAGGTGTTTGTAGAGTGCATAACATGTTTTGGTGAACTCGAAGAGGCTGCTTCTTCTTCTCATTCCGTGCCACTCAAATTTGAGGCATCTTCTAACCCTAAGAAAACGAAGGGAGCTTGTAATTGATAGTTTTTGGAACTTTAACACTTTGGTTGCCAAAATCCTAGATCTTCTAGTGGCACTAATTTCATAGTATAAAGAAATTTAGTATCAACTTCACTAATTTCCCACATGCACTATTAGCCCACTCTCACTAAATGGGATAAGCAATGTAGTTGTAGTCATACTTTACCTTTCATGCATTGCAACTATTTCTAATTGTATGCACACTTTCTTGAGTTCATGTTGCGTTGTCGGTGGGTGTCATCACTACATCCATCACTAGTATACTACATAATGCTATAGAAGTGGACCAATGATATGCAACTTTTTCACCTTCTAAATTGATTGATTTGTCAGTGACTTGACCATGTGATCTTTGCAGTGGTAGATGATGCTAAAACCATCGCTTCGAGTATTGAGTATGTTTATGTACTATTATTAGATTGCTGAAAAAATTAAGCATTTCTCGTTGCTAATTGGAAGGGGGTTTTGACTCACCAAACTATGCCTTATGTGAATTCCATATGTAAAAGTTAGAATGGTTCAAAGTTTATGGGTGGATGACTCAAAACTATCATGGAAGTTTGATGTTAAGGTGGTGGATGTTTTCAAAACCAATATGTATTTATTGTGCAAGATTTCACAATGTTGGTTTGAGTTGGGGTAATGATTTTAGCATGCTTTAGTTCACTAAGCGTTACTTACACTAATTGTAGACACAATATTTGTGGCCATGTTGTGGGCACTTCCAACTCCACAAACATTTGTGACCATTGGATTGGCTTGGGAATTATCTCACTCATGGTGCAATTGTGAGTGACATAGATCGTTATTGCAAGTTTCACAATTGTAGTTGAGATGCAAGATTCATTAAGAGTCCAATGTGAAGATTCTCATCCTTCCACTTGTGTTCAATATTGAATCTAGAAATTATGTTATTGGGAATCTCCAATTTCAATTGCAATATTATTTTGTAATGGGATTCTACAACTGGAAATGACAATATGTGTGATTTTCAATTGCAATTGAATGAGAAAATCCCCAATGTCATCCAATGGCCACAATTGTAAGTGGAGTTGGAAGTGCCACAATAAGTTCATAGACCTTAGCAACAAGAGTAAGGTAAGTTGCCTTAAAGTGGTTACATATATGATTCGGATGCAAGTTTTTGAGTGGTATGTGGTTAGGTGTGGATCTAGAATGGACACCGGAAAAAAACCGTGTGTTTTTAATTGGACTACATGCTCAAAATTTGTTAACCATTTAAGGCTCAATAGTCAACATTATTGGAGGGGAGGGGGAGCCTATGTGATCATTTGGCAAGAAATAGAATTAAAAAGATATCTGTATGAACTCCAAAAACAATGAGGAAATGGCTACATCCATAATATGTATATGCTAATCATCTCGCACTAATCACATGTTTCATATCCTAGGAGAAGTGGGTTGAAAGTGTCCATTTGAACACTGCTTAAAGTAAACATGCTTAATTTGGTTTCTTATCTTAAATGGACACCTACATTTGAGTGTTGTGTGGGTAGTTGTGGATATAAAAATGGACATAAAAAGCCATGTGTTTAGAAGAGATTGAACTATGCGTTGAAAATTTGTTAACCGTTTTAGGTTTATTAACCAACACAATGGGGGTCCACTTGATCATTTTGTGGTTCTGACACTTTTGACTTTGAGAATTCATAGCACCACCATGGGAGCTCAAAAAATCCACAAATTATTGCTATAATCTCATATCACATTTGAGGGTCCAAAAAAAGTTATAGCTTTTAAATCCAAGTTGAGAGTTAACGCACACAACAAAAATAATAGTAAAAAAGCCATTTAATCTACACATCTACCTTACAAATAGGAATGTCTTGTTTTGTGTGTGTGATGAGTTGCACCTACCTTGTTATTACAAAGGTTAGTATCACTGAATATTTTTATTTATTTATTTATTTCTTAAATCTTCTGTGAGACCAAACTACACCAAAAATAATAAGGTGACGTCTTAAATTTTCCTTTAAAACCAAACTTCAAAAAATGGGTTAAAAAAAACCAACGAGGTAATGTGGTTTGGTGGGTCACAACCAACTCCACATCAATTTTCACACACGCAACCTATGCCATTGTCAACATATTAGCCATGGTAACTATCGCCCGCCCGCCCGTGACCTATCTCCAGGTTTTAGAATTTTTTTTGCATCCTATCGTCAACTTCAAATGTGGATACTATAAACAAGAAGTGAAATGGCATAAGGTAGACATGTTTCAAGTGGCTTGTTTTTTTGATTGGACCCCTAGATTTGATTGGTGTATGGTGTGGTGAGGATCAAAGAGCAAACATCATAAATATGCATGTTTAAAATAGATTGGACTATGCCTTCAAATATTAATAACTACTTTTCTTGATTTCCAATCGGGTTGCGCTGTTTCGGCAGGGTTGGTTGTATTTTGGGTCCTTTTGCAATTGATTTTCTCAAATTGTGCCAAAAAAAAACTATTTTACACCCAATAGTGAACACAATTGGGAGGACCCATGTGTCCAATTAAAAAGCAACAACATGCACTTCCATTAACCATAACTAAATCAAGGAGGTCTTATTTTCAATCCAGTTTTTGATTATGTTTCATTGTAGATTTGCTAATGCAACTCAACTTTTGTTGTGTAATCCTAATCGGTAAAAGTTGGAGAACATGAAAAACGAACCAAATAACACACCCACATTCCTTAATTCAACTTGCATGGTGGAGCCAACATGCAGTTACTCACAAAACCAAAGAAAAACAAACAGTGGTTAGTATCATAGTCTTTAGGGTTGGTTCACACAAGGTCCCAAGTCCTAAGTCCCAAGTAGGACATGGGTGTGTATTGTACATGGCAACACTTTTTGGAAATAACGGTTGGGACTTGTGTTCAGAATTAGGTCAACTAAAAAACTAGACCCAACTTTGAACACATCCCGCAAATATTTTTGCATAAATTAATCAAGATCCGACTCTAATGATAATTAATCACATTTCAATGGTGTCTTGAGGCTGAGACTTTGCCTCCACGTTGGGACTTGGTAACATGAGTGGGACTTGGGACCCCATGTGAACCGGACCTTACTCTACTAACTTGTTACGGTAATGTCAAGGAATGGAGCTTGGCACGACTCCCAGGATCCAAAGCAGCACAAAAGGAGGAAGTAAAAGGAGCCCCCACAGCTGTCCATAGTGCTAGGACACTTGCCATGCGAAAGACCCTCGTCCTCCATCAGTGTCCTTGGCACTTTGATATGTGAAGATAATAAGAGACATGTAGACTACACTAAATTATTGCAATTAGTGTGTGTTACTATTTGGAGTTAGGCAGTGCTATTGCTATTTCACGTGAATGTAATATTTTCAAAAAGAAAAGTCATTTATGTTTTATGATGTCCGAACAACCTATTGAACTTTCGTTAGTAAAAATTGAGCTCCTGAGTAAGTTGTTATTGCATCGTGTAACTTAAATGGTACCACACACTAATTGGTGTACTCAATGCATTGTACATCGTTCATGGTATTTAGTGTCACTTACGATATGCAATTACGCAATGCAACAACTTTTTCCTCTAGAATTCAATTTTCACTACAATTATTATCCCATTTAGTGAGGGTGGGGCAACAATGCGTGTGGGAAATTAGTGAAGATGATACTAAACCTCTTTATGCTATGAAATTAGCACCACCAAAAGATCTAGGGTTTTGGGATTCCAAAGTGTTAGAGTTTCGGAAACTCAATACAAGCTCTCTTCAATTTTTAGTGTTAGGAGATGCCTCATGAGTGAGAGACACCGATTGAGAAGAAGAAGCCTCTCTAAGCTCACCAAAAGAAATTATGCACTCTACAAACACCTTAGAGCACACATTAGTTATCTTGAAAACATGGTAAATGAGCATGTATTCATGAATTTTAAAGCCATTAAGTGAAAATCTCAGCCTTCACTAATTTTGAGATTTGGTGAAATAGTCCGTGTGTTAGGAATCAATACCACGCACGCTAAATAGGATAATTAATGTAGCAAAGGTTGAATAGGTTGCTTGGATATGAGAGAACATAAACAACTTTACTTGGTATACTATTATACCTCCAGTTAATAGTAATAGCATTGCGTAACTCCGAATAGTAATTGGCATGAAATACCATAAACAGTGTGCCCACGGTGTAGTAATATAGGCACTGCAAAAGTTAATCCGAATCCACGTATAAGTTACCCATAAAGTTATCATAGAGGGGAGGGCTTCTTTTTATTCCAACAAAATATGATAAAATTTGACCACCCACATATGAGTCCTAAACAATCGTCTTGCATTAGTGGAAGATATATATTAATCTATCATTATGGTAGATTTGCAAAAAAAATAGTGATGCAAGCTAAATGTTTAGTGATATATGGCAATTGTTGGAACTCATATGCTTGTAGTGTCCCCCTTTAAATTAGTCCACATGTGGAGGAACATCAAAGATGACACTAAATATGGGTTCCCATCATACGCTAAGGACCATAAATGAAGTTGTGTAATGTAGTGTTGGAGTTGGGGGCCTCAATGTAAACGTACACATACAAAATTATTAAAAAATGGCACTAGCTACCACATTTTGTGCAAAGCTGTTGGAGACTGATTGGAAGGTGGACATAAAAAGACAAAATGATGCCATGTTGTGATTGTGTTGTGGCTTGAAAAATTGGCATGGCAATAGGAACAATTGATTTTAATTGCATTGCGTGCAATGCAATTGGAGTGCATCTTTGGGGATATGGCTATGGGCGATGATGAATGTGCAATGTGTGGTAAATGAGTACCCAATTTTGTTAAGACTTGGGAACATGTTTGCAATTGAACACAACATATAGCACAAAAACATGTTGCAAGCAATTTGTGCATTGGTATTCCTAACAAACGTGAATGGTATGCGTTAACCGCCCTCAACGTGAACGGTCATCTTGAACCACAATATTGTACATGCATCAAGAGCACTAGGAAAACACATGTTGGCAGCCATAGGCCACATCTTTGTTCACTTTAGCTGGTGATGAAAGATGGCAACTATACTTGGAGGGTATCCAACAAAAATTGCCAAAAGCTTGTGTGTTGTGGACGTTAGGCATTGCCATAGTTGCTTTGAATGGGTGGGTGTATAAATTGGAGCATTGTTCTAGGAATGGGCACGAATACGTAACCCAAAATGAGGCACAATAATCATTTTTTCATCTCACATCAGCTGTGGCCATCATGGTAGGGAGGTCGCCCACCACCACATGATGGGAAAGATTGCCACATTGGGCTCCAATTCTTATTGTATGCAGTGGCTCTTTCCACATATGCAAGCTTCATAAATTTGCATTGGACACTTCCAAACCATGTTGCCCATTGGCACTAAACCGCACCTCACATTCCACACAAACGCAATCAAGGGCACTTAACATTACATTTATGTCAACTTGAATCCTAAGGGGGTTAGCACCTTCTTGTGGTTGCATAGGCCAGTTATTGCACCCACTGTGTCACAATGGCTAGTTGCAGGTGATTGTTATGGACAAGATTTATTTTAGTGCAAGTTGGTAACAACATGTTTGCATATTGTTTCATGGCTTTTACGTTGGATAAATGAGAGGTATGCTTGTATGCAACAATTCTCTCTTTCAAGATTCTTGTTGTACACCAAAGCTATGATGAAGTCGATGTCAAATCTTCCAAAGTTCACATAGTAGCTTCTCTCCTAAGTAGAGCCGTTGGAGTCTTAATTGTTGGATCCCATATCGGAATTTGATTCATTAGCACTACACTAAATATTGTAATCAGTGTCACTTACTATTTGGAATTATGAAATGCTATGTCTATTTATTATATATTTCATATTTTGCTAATAAATGTCAAATTGGTTGTTTAGACATTATTGAACATTAACGACTTTACTTGGTGTAAAAATACATCAATAGTAAAAAGATATAGCATTGTGTAACTTCAAATAACAAATGACCCTAAACATTGTATTTAGTGTAGTGTCCCTCTACCACGCCAAAAATATGTCACAAAAGGAGGGAGGGGGGAAGGGGTGACAACAACAACAAGGTATCCACACATCTTGAAAATATTGGAGTTGAAGTCCCCTCATAGCATGTTGCTTTCATATATGTATGTGTGCACATGACCACCGTCCATTCTGGAGTACCAAAGCATTGCAGTGACAACCCTACTTCAAATTTATATCTCCTACTCATTGCATGCAACCAACTGCTTGTTTTTTCAAGTTCAATTGGAAGCGGTGTTTCATCCACATGGTGCAGATAGATAGATAAAAACTCTGGACATTTTGCAAGGCCGACGTGAATAAAGTGTTTGTTTGTAATGTTAATGGCCCAGTGCCCACTGGACAAAGGGTCATTGGAACAATACTACTCTCCTCTGTTGAGGATAGACCACATGGTGCACATGATTAAATGAACCAATGACCATTTTCTTATAATGAAAATTCTCTCCACCCCTTTGGGCCTCATGGGAGTCTCACATTGGGACCCCTCATAGAGTTTGGAAAATACTAATAATATGGATACAAATTAAGTATATTACTTATGTATGAGAAATTAGAGTTATATGTAAAGTCTCTCAAAGAGGGACGAACCGTGGGTTCGATCCTTCTTTGAGGAAACTTTTTAGTAGGAGCACGTTAGCTCATTGTATATTGGAGCCTATTTTGAAAGTTGTGTGAAAATTTTGGGACCCCCTTATTCCACCTCTCAAACATTGAGGAAATTTTAGAATCTCAAATAGAATATGCACATGGGACCCGTTGTCCTAATCAAGCTCGGCCCAACCATCTTAGTACGACAACATGCAAAACCGGCTCCCAATAGCTTGACACTACTCTTTTGTGTATGTATTTGAGCATTAAGAAAACTTGGACAACTTTGTGTTAATTCTCATATACTCATGGTTTGGGACTAAACCCATGGTTTCATATGCTTTACTTTAAGAATAAATTTGCTAAGGAGATGCTTATTAGAAACTAAAGATCTAATGAGCCCAATTTCATGTCTTGCAAAGTTGATGTAGTAGGTTAGGGCCACTTCACACACGAGACCGGAGGCTTGTGACCATTGCATTCTAAGATCTCCCATTATTCAAAAACGCCGAGACAATCCAAGTTCACTTCACACCAGTAGGTGAAGACTTAGGGACTCAAAGCACTTATCATGGATGAAACTCTATATGAATTCTTACATGACAAATTATGGAGAATATTTCTTAGTTTGCCAAAATTTGCGTTAGGCCCACCTTCAAGAGGTAGGCCTGACACAAATTCCGGTAGATCGTAGACATGGTACGGCCTTTGGATGAGAGAATAGGGCCGGCCTCACAATTACATGGTCACGGCCCTTGGCTCATGTGTTAAGTGGCCCCTTAGCTTCTTCCCCAAGCAGAGTGCTCGTCAAGCCTCTCTCTGCATACTTTAAACCCACCTGCAGCATTATAACCTAACTTAGTAGCTCGCTTCGATTCCGGTCTCACTGAGTCTCTATTATGTGTTATTAAATGTGCGTACTTAACTTTCTTCTGAACTCTTGAAGAAACCATGAGGCCTGGCAAGGACCACGGATTTGTGGCAGACATGTAATTTGAAGGCGAGAATGTTAGGGGAGGGTTTGGTGTCATGACACCTACCAAGTGGGTACTGGTGAAAGTATGCCTCCTACATGTTGGTTGCTTATTCATCCCAATTTAAGCTCACCAGGTACACCATTCATAGTATTTAGTGGCTCTTATTATGTGGAGTTCACAATGTTACAACTCTTTAAAAAACTTAGGATGTGAGTATTTATCATGTTTCTATGATGTCCAAACAACGAATTTGACTTTTGTGATAAAAATCAAGTATAATGCGAAAGTTACAACATAGCGTAATTCCAAATTGTAAGTGATAGTAAATATCATAAATGGTGTAGACTAGTTTGGGGTTACTGACTCCAATCTAAAGACAAGTTGGTTTAAGATAACAATCCCTTGGCTCTACAATAATAATGAGCATTTTTGCCTTCTCCTCCCAAGTTTGCCCTCCTCCTCCTCGGTAGGCACTAAAAAACATCCGCCCATTTTAGAAACTCCATATAGTTTGGATTTTTTGTATTTTTGTTTTTTTGTTGGGCTTCAGCATATTTGACCCTAGAAGCAACATTGAAAACCATGAGTTAGTCCATAGGTATTAAAGGCCGCTTCACACTATGGCTGAAGGTCAAGAGGTCGTCGATTTCCACCAATCAGATTGTACAAAACCAAGAATTCGGCCTCTCAAACTTTCACACTAGAGGCCAAAGTCCAAAGGCCGCTGCTCTCCAAAATGCCTACATGGCAATACTTTTTGACCAAGGCAATGGACTCTTGAAGGAAGTTTGGGTTGGATAGGAATGGAAACCCAAACTATGGTCGAGAGGCCGTTGATTTTTTTAAATGAAAAAAATTGACGAGATCTTGGCCATTAGATTGGAGGGGTTGTTTTGGGAAGGGAATAAAGTGGGATGCTCCTTCTTCCTTTGGACTTTGGGCTTGGCCTTTGGAGGCTTCACACCATAGCCATCCAAGTCGAGAGGCCATGGGAGTTCATGGCCAAAGGTTTGGACTTTGGCCTTGGCCTTTAGAGGCTTCACACCATGCTTGGCCAAAGGCTCCAATTCTTACATTTTATTGGCTATGCTTTTTCAGCCCATTTCTTTGGACTCTCAATAAAGTTTGGTCATTCAATCCCGCGGCCTCTCGACTTGGACGGCCATAGTGTGAAGCGGCCCTAAGTTGAGATGAATCACCCATTAACTTATAGCCCGGTATGTTTTATTGGACTACAAATCCTAAGCGGCATCCAAAAAGGGGGGGTATGTGCATGTAATCCACTCTCTTGGTCTATAAAGACCTCCCTTGTAAACGTAAAACTCATTGCTTCTTTATGAATTCATCGCCATTGTATCCATTCAGTAATATTAAAATATGTTATGTTGAAAAAGAACACTCACCAATAGAATCTGCATACTTAGTATATTGACAGTGAAATGTCATCCAAATCTGGAGAAATTTCAAATCTCGATGTTGCCTGTTGCGACGTTGATGATATCAAGTGTCATTGAGTTCTCTCAACATTGATATAAACTTGAAAATTCTACAAGTTTTCTTAGGCTCATATATAGTAACAATTGCCTGCAGTTACTGTAAGTTAGCTCTGGCATGATTCCCTTTAGCTATACTCGGGGGGACACTTCACTATACTTTGTTTGAACAAGTGCGTTAAAGGGGTATTTAATGTAGGGCTATTATGTCTAGATGTTAGATTTGAACACACCGTTTAATTATATAATTCCCTAATATGGTGTATTATTATGATGCCTTACTATAGTTATAACTCACATAAGATTTTTTTTCAACCCTATGTTCATTATAAAAAATTAGCTCACCCTAATTTGTGTTTAAGGATTGCCTATGTTCATTACAAAATTCATTTGACATGCAATGAGAACTAGCATGAACAAGCATCACCACAAATCAATAACAATGCAAACAATCATCACCACCATGAGAATCAATGAACTATGAACTTGAATTACTAGCATGAACTACAACAATGTTTGTGTTTAGAAACACAAGTCTGTGCACTGCAGTCACAAGCAGACCAACAAATTTAGAACTTTAGGGTCCAAGGTTTAGGGTGAACGAAGTTGGCTGCAATCTATTGCTGAGAAAACAGAGTCTAAACAACATTGTTGTTTTCCAAAATCAACACTTTAGGCTGTTGCACACAAGTGGAAGGAAGAACTTCAGAAACAAACTATCATTCTATCAAAATCCTATGCTATATTATATCTAAAATCTTGATAAATTTCAATACTTAGTATACCCCAATATTATTTATAATATGGATTTTCAATTTAAATAGTCCATAGTTATATCCAATAATTTTCTAAATTTTATTGCTCATGAATAAAACACACCCTATATTTTAACGCACCATGTTTACTAATTTTCCTAAGTGTCCCCCCCGAGTAGCTATAGTATTTGAATGAGAATTTTTGATATTGAAAACGTGTCTTGTGTAGTGTAATGAAAATCTTAGACCTATAGAGCTTAGCCTTGCATTTGTCCTAGTTGAAATCCTTAAGTTCAGAAAACACGCAGATTTATAAAGTGGATACTAGATAGTAAACTTTGAGAGGTTAGTTTCATTGCCTAGTTCAACTCCTAATTATTAAAGGGGATTGTTAAATCGACCATGTAGTTTGTTAGAACGACCACAAAGACGTGTCTCGCGGTCACATGACTTGTCAAATTTTGAATATCCATTGCACACATGAAGAGTAGCAAAGTATTAGCTATGTGTAGAATTAATAAACTTGGCCAACTAAATGAACTAACAACTTGGCCAATGATCATGTATGCCTCCCTGTGGTTGTTTTAACCAGTGCGTGGTCAATTTAACAATCCCCTAATCAAAACCATCTTCAAAATTCAATTCAAAATTGACCAACAACAAGCCATGAGTGGGGTCCTAATGCAACTGAGGTTTAAGGGTTATGGGTTCAAAGTTTGAAACACCTATTTGTCACAATCGAGTGGTTTGGTTTTCTAACACTATCGAGGGGTAATAGTAAGAATTTACCCTTTATAAGGTGGTTGTTGATTCCAAGTCTATGACCCCAATTTAATAATTAATTAATCTTAAAATAAAAAAATACATGGGCTCTACAATAAATAGTGATCAATGTTTTCACCTTGCCCTCTTCTCCCCTGGTTCGCCCTCCCCCTCAATAAGTGTTGTGAACATTCACCCCCATACCAAGGATAGACGTTCACAACACCCACCAAGGTGGAGAGCAAATCAGGGGACGTGGACAATGGAAGTGTTTAATAGTGAACACAATTGGGAGGACCTAACAACCACTTCACACACGAGCCAAGAGCCGTGACCATGGGATTGTGAGAGCCCAAAAGAAAGTTTCCAAAGACCGTTCCAACACACCTCCAAAATCATGCAGTGTGGTCATGGACCCTCAAGTGTAGTGTGAAGTCATATGTGACTGGGCCCTCAACCAAATGCTATTTCAATGAATGTCTATTCATGTGGGTCTCACACATGATACAATAGAATAAATCAATAGTTGTGAGCATTCGGAGTGCCATGGTCTCCGGGTTTGTGTTAGGCCTACCTCCAAAAGGTGTTTTTTGAAAATAGTCCAAGTGGCCATGAAACATGATCCATTTGATGCCATGTAGGAATCCATGTGGACTTTACATCCATCTTGCATTCACATACTCCGTTGGTCCCTCAAGCGTAGTGCGAAACGAACTTGGTCTGGCCCCGCCTCTTCCACCAATGAGAGTGCTTGAAGTGCAGTGATCACAGGCTCTCAGTCTCGTGTGTGAAGTGGCCCTAAGTTATACATCCAAGTAAGAAATCATAAAACATGCACTCATGATAACCACAACCAAATCAGGAGAGGTCCAATATTCAATGTGGTTTTTTATATAGATGTTTCATCCTATAGTAGATTTTCTGATGCAACAGGAGTTTCATTGTGTAAATGTAATAGGTAGAAGTCGGAGAACATGGAAATCATTCAAACCAAACAACACCCTCCTCACATACAATACCTTATAATACGTAAAACGCGAGGTTTGAGGGTAGACACTGAAAAGGTGAGAGCGTCCATGCATGCCACCATGGATGAGTGCACGCGAAGCCAGCTAGCGAAGGCGGCTGCCTGTCCCCACAAAGGGTGGCTTCTTTCAGGCTGCAGGGAGGCCAATGACATGTCCTATAATGCCCCTTTGCCCACTCACCCGCCTTTGAATTTAATGCACGTACTTATTAACTTACTTACTGGACTCGCGGCCGCACCCGCCAGACTGGCAGCCCTTGTCTGCCGTGGGATTGCCCTCCGTGCCACAATCAGGGCCCTCCAAAAATTGGAGCACATTCATTAGGAAAAGGTGACTTACTTGTGTCTGTCTGTGAAAGTGTCTGCATGGAGATTCCCTCTAGGGCCATTGGGTATCTTATGCGCTTCGGTTTGGTTTTCGAATACACTCTAAACTCCATGGTATCACACCTGTGGCAACCAAAGTGCACGTGACATTACGGAGTTCTGTAGTGTTAACATGGATGCGTGATACTAGTGAATTAGTGTAGCATGTGACACTATGGAATCACACAAAGTGCAACATATTAAATGGTGTGGTGTGCTCCACTCCGCTTCGCCTTCCTGGGCGATGTGGTGGATGCATGCACCAACATTCAACAGGTGGCATAAGAAGAAGAAGAATGAGAATAAGAAGGTGACATTCCACATATTGACACATGGCGCAATAGAAGGGTGTGGGTTGACTTCTTTGGTGGTTTGCATTAATGACAAAATGCGTGATATAAGGGAGAGAAAGGTGACACTAAGGAGTGATATTTGAACTACGCACATCCGTTCCCTAGGGTTTCGGGATATTAGAGAGTGAGTGACATTATAGGGGTTGATATTACGGAGTTTAGGGTGTATCATGAACACCTACCAAGGGGGTAATAGTCAAAACAAAACATGTCTTCTAGAGGTTGGAGAGAGGGAACATGTCGTATACAAGTGTGCTTCTTATTCATCCAACATAAAGTCCTTGGATTAGTACGTAGTCTGGAGGTTATCTTTTTTAGTTGATTTGACACTAGAATTAGTTTCAAAGACCTTGAGTTAGTGTAGTC
Organism: Polytrichum formosum; assembly: GCA_964035585.1. Taxonomy (NCBI): domain Eukaryota; kingdom Viridiplantae; phylum Streptophyta; class Polytrichopsida; order Polytrichales; family Polytrichaceae; genus Polytrichum; species Polytrichum formosum. Next base: position 27,643,807 of record OZ037940.1, on the reverse strand, counting down.
CAAGTCATGTGGATTGGACTACGCCTTCAAGTATTGTTCCAAGTGTTAAAATCGGGTTGAGATGCAACACAAATTATGAGAGGCTAAAGTGAAGATTCTAGGTTCTCTCACATAAATCTCCTCTCAATTGTGTCTATTAGAGCGAGAATGGTGTCCTTATTTTGAACACATGGCCCAATCTTATTGTAATACGTGTCTTTTGGTGTCTGTTCTTCATGTCTTGCCATATACCACTTTAATATATGCATATTCATAAGACTACCTAGTGTTTATCTAAGGCACACATACCTTCTCTTGTAAGCGTTTCCATTACACATTTGTATTATGAGTGTACCTCTTGTTCGTCAATGAAAAAAGAATGCATTGAATTAGCATGTAGTCTTGGAAGGTACATCTCATTACAAAACTTGATGCTAGAATTAGCTTCAAATATTTATGCCTTATGACTTTTAGCACAACACATTGGGATACTTGAGATGATAGTTTTGTGTTTTAGTATGCAAGGGGAAGATATTATTGACCATACAAATGGCGAGTGTCATGTGTTTACATTTTAATACACAAGAGGAAGATATTTTGAGACGCACTAATGTGAAGTGTCATATGTGTACACTTTACTCAACTTGTAATCCATTGTGTAACATAGACATGAACTTAATAACCCTATTGAACATATCCAGGCACAGATATTGGTAACTGCACTTAAACACCAAATGTCATAAGGCGACACCAATGATGAAGTTGTTGATTATTAGTGTAACCTACCATACGCCTCAAATTAGGGCACGTGACGCCAAATACCATAAACGGTTTAGTACAATATACTACCCTTCTTCCAGGCTGGGGATTCGTGGCACTCACTAAGGAACATCCATCCAAGATATCGTGGATGAAGTGGCTCCAATAAAAAAACCCTCCCTATGGGGTTGAGGGCCGATTCATTCGAATGTGACATCACTAGACTAATTCGGGGCCTTTGACTCTATTTCCGGAATCAAATTGCCTAAAAATAGTCATTTAGACGATTCCTGCGTTTTTTTCATCCGCATGGATGATTATACTTGAGTGCCACGAATCCCCGGCCCTTCTTCCATGTTGAAGAGGTATAGTAGCAAACGAGAAAAGAAAAAGGAACCCATGCCTTCAAGAAATACTCCCCAGATACACAACTCAAGTGCAAACATGTGATCACGCTTCACCATTGTGTTCTTTAGTGTCACTTACAAATTGGAATTACACAATGCTATAATTTTTTTTAAATTTACCAAAAAAAGTCAAATTGGTTGTTTGAAGATAATAGAACATTAACATATATACTTTGTAAAAACTTACATCCCCAATAAACATAACTCCAAATAGTAAGTGTCATTATATGTCATAATGACGTAGTAGTGCATAGGAAAAACCATCTATAAGAAGATTATTCTCATATACATGTGTGCATAATTGTCTTCTATTATTCATGTATCTCAAGTGTGTGGTTTTATCTGGGGCATAACCTATTGAAGCACAATAGAACTAGAGATCAGATTGCACAAACACATACACAAAGGCATGTACATAGTGCTTGGAGTGAAATGATCACCTCTACGCCTTGCCTTGCTCTTTATCTCCATTCGACATCTTTGATTCATACAATGCATATGGGATATCTTAACTTACACTTCCCATGAACCATAATGGGTTATTTAAATCTTATTCATTCATATACAATCACAATCACAATCATAATCCTATGACTATAAGTAATCTAATAATCTATTATGAACACTCCCACTTGGCGAGTAGTCAAAGGTTTACAATTTCATTGCCCTTGATAGTGATTGTTGCATTTTCTTTGTAAGTGTCATATTTGTGAATGACATGGCTTTCCACAACTTCAAAGAATCATCCAAACATGCCATAGTGGCCATTACTACATCATGTTGGGACAATCTGTGGTTCTTCCATCATTCTCCAAGTGGTTGGCGCTCCTTTTGTGGGGTATATCTGCTATTCTAAAGGCTGCCCATTTTTATGAGCACCTAGAGGTGGTTGCATTCCTTCATTCCAATTGTCTGGGGCGGAAATATTGAAAAATACCCTTTGTTTGTTGGTCTTTCTCTTGCTTCTTAAATTGCAACTTGGTTATCTCTTATTTGCTCCTCATGCTCCTCAATATATTCACCAAGATTTATATAAGGTAATTTAGAAGATTCGTCTACCACAACTAAAATAGAAGCCTCATTTCTTTCACTTGAACACATTTCGAAATTAATCCCAAAACTCGTAATAACCTTCATGAATACAACATCTTTTCTTTTGATAATTTTGTCAATTTTCAAACACATGAGCCTATATGCTTCTTTTCATCAGGCACCATCGTATATGCAATGCATCCAAACACACCCATATGTGCAATGCAAGGCATCCTCCTGCTCTACACTTTTTTGGTTGTAATAGAAGGATTTTTTTAAATAAATAATTTGGTTTGTTTGTTTGTTTGTTTTTGGTTGGACTCCAATTATGTATATAAACCGTATTCGCCACCGCTTCTACCTAGAAGCATTTATTGAACTTTTGAACATGGAGCATATTCCTCGCCATCTCCACTATATGCTTTGCCATTCTATTTTATTGATGCCTATACCGGGTGGATGTTTTCTTCTCAATGCCATGTTTATTTAAGAAACGATGAAATTATTTTGAAATGAACTTACCATCATTATCCGACCGAAACGCCTTGATCTTGTGCTCTAATTGCGTCTCTACAAGGGCCTTGAACTCCTTGAATTTCTCTAAGCATTCTTCTTTAGACTTCAACATGTACACCCAAACCTCCTCGAAAAATCGTCATTGAAAATCACAAAATACTTTGTACTGCCCATAGATGTGATTCTCATAGGGCTCCACACGTCATAATGCACAATCTCCAAAGGCTTAATTGCTCGTCTTTCCCCATCATTTGTAAGGCCTATGTTGTTTACCTTCAATGCAAGTTTTCCAAACCAACAAAAATATGAGACAATTTATTTTGCTAAGGTTCATGCCATCTACCATGCTTTGAATTGTCTGAACACTATTCACATTTGAAAGTCCAAGCCAGCAATACCGAAGCCAATGCACCTCCAACACGAAGCACCCCAAAGGCTCTTCCAAATCCTAGAATTACTTGAAATCCACTTCCTAATTAGCTAGTAATCAAATCTTCAACTCCACAACTTGCATGAGTGGGCCCATAACCTATTGAAGCACAATAGAACTAGAGATCAGATTGCACAAACACAAACATATACACAAAGACATATGAACAATACTTGGAGTGAGATGATCACATCTGCTCCTTGCCTTTCTTTTCATTCCAATTCAACACTTTTGTTTCATACAATGCATATGGGATATCTCAACTCCCACTTCCCACAAACCATATGGGTTATTCAGACCTTAATCATTCATATACCTCTAACAATTACAATCTTATAACTTTGAGCAATCTAATCATCTATCCTCAACACTTCCAACTCCACAAAGAATTTTGGTGAAAATCACATGTCGTTCTCACATTCGGTTAGCACTTGTAAAACATGGAGTTTGCCGTTCAGAGGTTTAAAATAAAAGTTGGGATAACATAACAAAAATAATCAAAGTGACGATTCTCATTTTATTCAAACATGCACACATGCGCTCCCATTTTGTTAGTTATTGTGCATGGAACATTGTTCATAATCGTGCACATAGTCCAATCTCGTCATGACATGTGTCATTCTGGTGTCCATTCGACAAGCCTTGACATTTACCACTCAAATATCTAGACATTATTAAAAAGAACAACCACATAAGACCTATATTCCTTCGCAAGTGTTATGATCAACCAATTTGGGAGTCGTTTGCCTACTCGGCAACTAGGTATTCAAATGCGAATTCAAGTTCACCTACAAGTGGCACTTCCTCCTCATGGTTCACATGGTCGGATGAATTGACAAACAATAATAGATTTTTTTTCTTTGCTTCTATTGCCCTCGATTGAAAAAACTTCATCTTACATTCGGGACCCCATATGGCAACCGACTGTGCATTGAGCAATTTTTTCAGTGACATCAAATGTTAACTAGGCCTTGGTATATCATAGTTGTGTTGAGTATTAACCCTAAAAGATCAAAGGGGATTTTTTTTAATAAAAAAAACCTCATAACTTCAAATGAAAGACGTTTGATGCTCTAATGTTGTTTAGGATGAAAAAAATGCTTACAAATCACTTGAAGATCACATCCATATGGATGAAAGCTTGAGATTGAACATCTTGACATGCCAAAACACAATGCATAAGGTTGTGATTGCAAAAGTTCATAAAGGATTCATAGCTAGGCCTTAAAATGAACTTGTGTCCCATGCCTCAAAAACTACCTTTGTTCAATACAATTTGAAAGGTAGAAAAATACAATCATATGTACAATGTTGACTAAACATACTAAACATTGTGTAGAATTGTATGTTGGATTTCTTCACGAACGTGATTGTCATTGTCATAATTTCACTTTTCAACTTAATTCTTCAACCATAGAATATATATTAGAACAATAAAGCTATTTCAATAGCGTTACTATTCTTTCAAAACAATTTTGAAGTACATAGAAGTAATATGAACATTGTGCAACATAATACACTTCCCTTGGTAAAAGTTGAAATTGAGTTAACAAGCTATTACATCATGTGGCTCCAAATAGTAAAGTTACACTAGGGTTGGGCTCACAATAGGGTCCAAGGCCAAAACACTCCACATTTTGATCGATCTTCTTGGTCAAGAGTAAAAATATGGGCGTGAAGATTTCTACACCAGGGTTTAGGCCCAGATCTAGGGTATGAATACAACAAAGTAATGCTGATGTGGCATAACTTTCCTGCCAAGCTTGGCAACCCCACTCAAAAGGGGTAAAAAAAACTCATTCTGACACTTGAAATTTTGGGTGAAGTTATATTCTTGGCACTATTCGTAAGAAGCATTGTTCATCCTGCTATTATTCACTCAGAACACTTTTCATAACATCAACCTTGATTATGCATACCGGTGTAAGTTTTTTTCCCATGAAGGCAAGATGTTGGAAGCCCATGTCAAATGCTAATATAAGAAGTGAATTTAGTCATATGATTGTGTATTGTAATGTAATGTAAAGCACTTCAAGCTTGGGTCCGATCATGAGTCTGAAAATAAGATCCATTCAAGGGTTGTTTAGGACCAAAACTTAATCATGACCTAGACCCTTGTGTAAACCCACCCTTTACACCCTAAAAGAACATATCTACATCGATTATCCCAATCAGTGCATGTTACTATTCATAATTACACAGTGCAATAACATCTTAATCACGAGTTCTTCAAATTTTACTAATATCATCGTACCAATAATCAAACACCATGAGTTCGGACATTATAAAAACATGAATGACTCTGCTTGGTAAAATATTACATTCTCGTTAAGTAGTTATTGAGAATATATAGCATCGTACGGTAACCAAATCTCAAGGGAACCCGCTGGCGAGCGGGATATAGTGATGCCAGGTCAGCAGCACACCTGGCGAGTTGCGAAGCCCCTTCATAATTGTTGTTACCGTATGGTCCACATGGAGCTGCAGTCAAAGCTGCCAACCTTCTGGCCACACCTACCCTAACTTAGTACCCACCAAAATCCCACCCCAACATGGGTGACCTTAAAACTTGAACCTCAACTTGTAGTATGATAGATACTAGGTGGTCAATTATGACACCGTAAAAGTAGTTTCCCCGCTATTGCACTTCAATTTTATATATATACATATGCAGCTTCCACCTCCTCCCCATGTCCAAATCATGCATGATGGAAGGTGGGTTGTCGGTGGGTGGTGCTCGTCATCGTGCGGCTCCATAAAATATGATGATGTGAGATACATGGGTCTTTGAATGGTTATTATTTTGCAATATCTCGTTTCTCCTAGGCTATAAAACACACAAGTGTGAGATGTTTAACAAATCCAAATCGAGGTCGTAGTCACTTCACTCATAATGTTTTGGAGCTTATATAATTTTCTTACTCATTATCAAGGTGGAGTTTCTCATGCTCATTCAATCATACTATAGGTTCCTCTTCCCGATAATGTTGACTATGGAGCTTAATATAGTTATCGTATTTTGAGCATGTAGTGACAATCCCTTTTAAACACATGTCTTTTTGGTATCCATTTTTGGAGTCACATCAGAACACATACCACTAAAGCAAGCACATCTATCTTAAGAAAGTCATTTATGATTTATGTAAGGAGTATGTAGGTAGTACACATCTTCACATTATACACACACACACTGTGTGTGTGTGTGTGTGTGTGTGTGTGTGTGTATGGTCATATATGTGTAAGGTAAGCAAGTCTTAAACAAACACTATTTTCTCTGCACCCACTTCTTGTAGCATATGAAACAAGGAATTATGCAAGATGATTAGCAAATCCAAATTGTGGCCTTAGCCACTTTCCTCATACATTTCAAAGGTCATATGAATATCCTTTTCATTGTCAAAGTGAAGAGTTCTTGAGTTATTATATGTTTATACATGTCCTCTTAATTATGTTGATTGTTGTGTCTAGAATATGAGCACGTAGTCTAATCTCTTTTGACCAACATGCCTTTTTGGTGTTCATTTTGGATTCACACCATACACCACTCAAATACACTCCAACCTCCCTAATATCATGCATGTGGCAACCAAAGTGCATGTGATATTAAGGAGGTACGTAGTGTTAACTTGGATGCGTGATAATAGCAAATTAGTGCAGCATGTGACATTATGGAACACACAAAGTAACATTGCAATAATGAAAATAATGATAATGATGATGACATTATGCATGTGAGCGTGTGGTTTGAATTCTTTGGTGGACTAGTTTATGTCAAAACACATGATATATGAGAGGGAAATGTGGCAACAAGGAGGAATATTTACATTGAGCACAACCATACCCTAGGGTTTTGAGATATAAGAGAGGGAGTGACATTATAGAGGGTGACATTATGGAGGTTAGGGTGTATAGGTGTTTGTTTCAAGAGATCAAACACCGAATGAGGTACACCTACCTTAGTACTCTTCTTCATTAAACATGCTTATCTTTGAGTGGTGTAACTTATGGCCATGCTTGGTCGTAAGAATGGTCACCCAAATGACATGTGTTATGTTGAGATTGGACTATGTGCTCACAATATAAACATTAGCCTTGAACAATTAATGTAATTGCGATGACCTATTATGATAAGTTATAACACATATATACATCACTACGTACAACGGAGCTTGTGGTGGTGGTGGGAGTCTACGAAATATGGACACATGTCCAACTAGCTTTCCACATAAACAAAGGCACATGCCAATTTGCCTGCAAAACAAACATGTGACAAAAGAAAGAGGAAACGGATGTGGAAAGGTGCGAGACTACAGTTGCAAAAAGGGAGCATGACACTTGGGGGAAACGAGGTGGTGACATGACATATGCAATAGGACAATGTAGGACAATTTAATTAAATATAAATGACTTTTCATTTTTTCCTTCTTATAGCACTCCAAGGTGGCATGGTGGTGGCTTCTAGGCACGCACTGGGGGGGGGGTATATGGGCATGGGCATGGGCATGAGCATACATGCATATTAGGGGTACGCATGGGCACGTGCATATGGTTGCATGGCTGCCTGGGTGTATGGGAGTTGTGTTCATTCAAGATATTAATTCATATGCACGGGTGCAATGTCTTTTGTGGCAAGTTGATATGGTAACACTACTTTGGACTACATAATCAGAGAGGAGAAAGTGGATGATGAGCTGCAATAGTATCAAGACATCCACCTATTCCGACCATTTATGACGTCTTATAGATGAAAACGAAGGTTATGAATGAAGTACTCTATGAGTGGAAAGAAAAGAACAACAACAATGAAGTTGCTGGAACAAATGTTCACTTGGAAAAACAACTGGTTTATCAAAGATTATCGCGAGGAATGTTTTTAGTAGTGTTTTGGTAGAATGTCAAATATGAGAAGAAGAGCACATATGTATTTTTTTTTTTTTTTTTTGGAGATAGAAGGCCGACAGGCCAACGCCAAAGCACAGGAGGCAGCTGAGGAGCACATATGTAGATGTGCTTCATGTTGGTGGAAGAAACTATAATCTGTGAAGCAAATAATTCTAATACATATGATACCTAACAAAAACCCCATCAAATTTTGTGCTGATGATATATAAAACAAAATTGAATAAATCATGTGAATGTAGATTTACCAAAGATCATATGTCGTTTACCACATAGAAACACTTGAACAACATAACCAAGTCCAATACCCTTCAACTATTATAGAAGTGCAAAACGTCACTCCCCGTCCCCACCTAAAACCCAACGAGCCTATATAAACCTTAAGGTACTCGGTACTTGGCATGCACGATGCAACCGATTGAGCATGTGGAAGAAGTCTCTCTACCCATAGCATGCATTTGACATGGACCTTCATTTGCCTTGCCCAATTTCACACTACTTATGAGGACACTTTTGTGTCAAGGATATGTCCAATTTTTTGTTAGGTTAAGCAAGCCTAATCTGCACACTTATATTTGGGTGCTATGTGATTAGGCGTGGATCTAAGAATGAACACCAAAAAGACATGTGTTTAAAATGATTTGATTATGTGTTCAAAAATTTTCAATTGTTCTAGATTCAATAGTCGCCATAATGAGAGGGACCTAATATATGATCATTTGATAAAAGTGAGGATCTTCACTTTGATAATGCATAATATATTCATATGAGCTATGAAAAACATCATAGAAAAATGTCTACAAGAACAACATGGATATATCCTAATCACCTCACAATAATTTTGTGTTCATATCCTACAAGTAGTGGGTGTAGAGCTAGAAGTGTTTGTTCAAGATCCGCTTACCTTTAGGACCATGTTTTCTACTAGTGCAAGGCAACAAACACATACAAGTCACAAAGTCTCGCATAACTTGAATGCATAACACATGCCACGTGTGTTGATCCAATATAACAATAACACAGACACCTATGATTGAATGCCCATGTGATTAAGTGTGGATCTGAAAATGGAAAACCGGAAAGACACATATTTTAAAGAGATGGAACTACGCATTCAAAATATGCTAAGCATTCTAGGTTCAATAGTCAACATGAGTGGGGGAACTTGTGTGACCACTCAAAGGGCACAAGAATCTCCACTTTGATAATGAATACAACATTCATACAAACTCCCAAAAATATGAGGCAAATGGTTACGAGCACAATTTAAATTTGCTAATCGATATATACACTACACTAATCATCCCAATTAATGCGTGCTACTATTTGGAGAATGTAATATTTTAGCAAGCAAGTTGTTTATGTTCTATAATGTCCAAACGACCTATTGAACTTTCGTTAGTAAAATTTGAACTCCTGAGTAGGACGTTGGCTCCGAATAGTAACATGCACAAATTGAGATAATTAGTGTAATTGTGCGTTTCATATCCTACAAGAAGTGGGTGTAGAGAGAGTAAGGGCCACTTCACACACGAGACTGAGAGCCTGTGACCATTACACTTCAAGCACTCTCATTGGTGGAAAAGGCGGAGCTGGCCCAAGTTCGCTTCACACTACGCTTGAGGGACCAATGGAGTATGTGAATGCAAGATGGATGCAAAGTCTACATGGATTCCTACGTGGCATCGAATGGATCATGTTTCATGGTCACTTGGACTATTTTCAAAAACCACCTCTTGGAGGTAGACCTAACAGAAAACTAGGAGACCATGACACCCTAAATGCTCACAACCGTTGGTTTATTCTATTTGATAATGTGTGAGGACCCGCATGAATAGAAATCCATTGAAATAGCATTTAGTTGAGGGCTCGGTCACATATATGACTTCACACTACACTTGAGGATCCATGACCACACTACATGATTTTGAAGGTGTATTGGGACGGCCTTTGGACACTTTCTTTTGGGCTCTCACAATCCCATGGTCACGGCTCTTGGCTCGTGTGTGAAGTGGCCCTAAGTTGGTATTTGAATAACCGCACGCCTACCTTGCCTTTATCACTTTAGACAATCCCACGACTGAAGTGAAGCTCCGGCCTTCTTCTTCTTCTTCTTCTTCTTCTTCGGGTGTCAGGAGGACTTGACTTAGTATGCGGACCTACGAACCAGAATGGATGCTGTCTTCATTTATGTCCTCTCTCCCACTTTCTCCTTTCAAGCTTTCTTGCCTGACACAATATATGTCACCATCTTGGTTTCTAGGTCTTTGTGACATCTAACTTCTCGGGTCCCCTATCGAGACTAGATTGATTAGCACTACACCGTTGATGGCATTGAGTGTCACGTTACATTATTTGTGAAGGGCGTAAACTAGATGCCTAGAGGTCTCAAAGTGTCACGTCTGCTAATTGCCAATATGTTACTATTCATCAACAGAAGTAATTTTTCAAAGTGATTCAATTTATTTACATTATGACATTTAGTGTAGCACATTGGGATATTTGAGATGATGGTTTTTCGTTTTAGTATGCAAGAGGAAGATATTATTGAGCATACTAATGCTAGGTGAATGTGTTTACATTTTAGTATGCAAGGGGGAAATATTATTGAGCTTACTATTGCCAACTGTGATCTGTGTACACTTTCAGTCAACTTGTAGGCCATTGTGTAACATGGGCACACACCTCATAACACTATTGAACATACTCATGCCAAGATATTAGTAAGCACACTTGAAGCCAAGTGTCATGAGGTGACACTAATGATGAAGCTGTTGGTCATCACTGTAACCTAGCATACACCTCAAAATGGGGTAAGTGACACTATTACGCATGTGACACTAAATATCATGAACAGTGTAGTACCCTTCTCCTATGCCAAAATGATTTAGCAAAAGGATTTATTTTAGGGATTCAAGTCGAGACAATTGTGATGTATTTCGAGTCCACATGGTTCAAGTGCAAGCTTGTGATTCTACTAAGTGAATGTAATGGAGAAGTCCTCTTGAAAAAGTTTTGTTTTTTTGTTTATTGTTTTTTTTGGGTGTTCTAATATCATTCTTCAGCTTTTATGAATTGTTTGGTGGAAGTGTTCTTGGACTTTGAACTTGAAGTGCGAGTCTTGTGTTCTCTTGCGTGTGGATATGAGCTTGTAGTGTGTCTCATGTTTGTGTATGTGTCTATCATCCGTTTATGTATCCCTATTCAAACCTAGCAACCAACCATCTATCCTAATTTAAACCTACGAGCACCAGCACAGATGTTATGCTAAACAACAGTAAAAGTAGTAAGCGAACAAGACAAGGGCATTGAAATCCACTAAATATGATATTCAGTGTCACCAATTCTAATTGTCTTGCTCAATACTAATTGTGAACCACAGTGTAGTGTCACCAACACTAAGTGTTAACCCAACATTATTTGTCATTCCTTGTAAATTTTCTTGGGGGATTATTGATTTACAGTGTTGCAATTACTGTCACTTACCAAGTGATTTTTCATCTAAATTTCAATCATCCATGACAATATTGCATCACAAGTTGCTGACAAGAGAAGGCAGCGTTTTGGCCAGTGGATGACCTCATCCATTGTCCATGACAGTATTTGTCAACTTATTCATAAGAAGCGTCACCCAAAAAGTTTCCATAGTGACCTAAATACCATATGACACTGAATATCATATTTAGTGTAGTGCATCACAAATTTTCAGAGACAAAAGTATTATGTTCAAACGATCAATCATTGAAACAACATCAGAGTTTTCCAACTAATATCAGTCAAAGTACAAGAGTTTAATATTTTTACTCATGTAAACAAAAATATAATTTTTAGTATAATCATGTCATACACCGCTAGGTGTAATTTCAATGAAACAATTTAACATATTGGAAGGTTTGTGATGTGGCAAGACCATGCAAACCCCATATTGATTTCTCAAAGCTTTGAGTATCTTCAGTGACTAACCCACTTGAGACTTGTTTTCCTACTCTATGTGAGTGACAATCTACATGTTAGTTTTGAGGTAACCCCAATGTGACACTTCCTTGCTAGGGTTTCCATGGTAACCAAAAACCCTAAACCAATATAATTGATTGATTGATTAAGAGATCAATTTTATTTTATTTTATTTATCCTCTCTCTTTTAGTGCCCCCATTTGAAAAAACCCTCATCTCACATTGGTAACCCTCATATATGTTAGAGTATGTGGCTTTTATGTGGTGATCATTCTTCTTGATTGGACATCTATAATTTAAGGGGATTGTTAAATCAACCACACATTGGTCAAAACAACCACAATCAATATGTAAGGTGTCGACTAGGCTATGACTTGTCATCCAAGTTGGCCAAGTTTATTAATTCCAGCACAAAGTTGATACCTCACTCCTCTTCATGTGTGCAATGAAAAATCAATGATGGGTCATTTGACTGCACGATTCGTCTCTATGGTCGTTTTAACAAACTACGTGGTCGGTTTAACAACTCCATGTTTAAATGGTATTGGTGTACATAGTGAAGCTTGTAGATAAGAATGGACACTCAAAAGATATTTGTTATGATGAGATTGGACTATGTGCTCATAATACATACACCATTCTAGATTAGTTGTTAATGCAATCAAAAGGACCAATGTGATCATTAAAGAGATAGAGAATCTCCACTTTGACCTTCTATAACTTTTGCATCTCAACTTTTCTAACAAGACTTGAAATGACAATCCGTGTGAGTCATATTTGCTAACTGGAGGCAATTCCTAATCTGATCCAATGATTAAATTTAACTGTGCAGTTGAAAGGTGCGCACAATAGGGACTCCAAGATGGTCACTATTTTGTGTATGTGGCTGTGTACATGATTAGTGGAAGAAATTAAAACATGTATCTGATTATAGAAATTATAGAATGGATCTGATCAGTCTCCATAATTCAACACATGAAAGCGGTTAGAGTTCAAAAAGACGTGACATAAGAGCCATTCCATGAAGACATTGTGAGCAAGTTGATTCAAATGAGAGCTTAGACAACTGCATCCAAGTAGTTGAGAAGATATTGAATACTTAAACATTTGGTTACTTGAGTTCCTATGAGTTCTGTAGTTCCGTCCGGTGTTTCAATTTCTTTTGCTTGTACATCATGCATAGGACACATGCTTTCTGCACATACAATGACAATATGAAAGTACGATACGATTGATGAGCTCCAACTAGAGGACTTATTAGAGACCAATTTTGAGTTAGTTATTTTTCAAATCATAAGAAGCTTCAGTACTTCGCTCAGAACTGGGTGGTTATCTGCAAGGAGGTTGCACATCAGAGTCAAGCCTGAGATGCCTTGACAAGGCCCAAGAATTTGGAGTCTGGAATTTTCAGCAGGTCTATGGGACAGCCTTCTTCAACCTGTTGCACACAACCATATAACTATAATCAAATAACAGATCTTGTTAAGTTATTCTATGTATGGCAAACCTCAATATTTCTTTCAGTGGTAAGGTAAATTGTTAGTTTTTGCTTTTTGCCATGGTTCTCAACCTGGATATCAGTTAGGATCTTTCTTGGATCTGCTAATGTGATATATGATTCTAGCAACAATCTGTGGAGATTTCTGAGCTCCCCTGTTGCTGCTATGCTTTTTCAATGTCAAAAATGTTGGAGCCATAAAATGATCAAGTAGCCCCCTCAATTTTGCTAACTATTGAGCCTAGAATGGTGAACATATTTTGAGCATGTAGTCCAATCTGTTTTTATAAATGTGTCTTTTTGATGTCTGTTCTTAGATCCAACCCTAACCACATACCATTCAAATATAGGTGTACAATTAAGATAACAAACCGAATTAAAATTAGGCACATTTACCTTAGGAATTGTGGAACTACATACTCCATCCTTCACAAGTAGTCCCTTTGAGTGACTAAGATTATTTAGTTATCTTCGTTAACTAAATAATAAATATTGTTTGCGGGGATTGAATATAGTCAGTGAGTCAAGGAGAATGTATGTATGTACCAATCTACCATGCTCCATAATCAAAACTCGATGTAAGTCAATAATGGTGGAGATTCGATGTGCGATGGTGATAACTGTCATATTGATGCACCGTGTTGCCAGAGTCTCCTTCAGCAGAGCAGTTGTTTGTGGATCCACATTTGCGGTGCATTCATCTAAGCACAAAACCTGCAAAAGAGAAATCGTAATTGAAAAGGGTTTAGGGTTTAAGGTGTAGAAAACAAACAGGCCTTACAATTAAGAACCTTTTCTGTACTTTCCTATGTCAAAATGTGAGAATATCTCTAGAGATAATCATGCCAATTTTAGTGCAATCATAAGGCTAACTTGCCCATTATATTTATGACAATTACCTCCCAGAAATATAAAGCTTTTACTAAATTGCCCACTGGACCACATGTGTTGCTTTGCAATAGATTAAGGTAAGTGGGTCTAGTTCACTTACTTACCTGAATTGGACACCTATATGCAGATCTAAAGTACATATACTAAAATGACATGTGTTCCAAAGAGATTGGACAATGTGCTCAAAATTTGTTAACCATTTTAGATTCAATAGTCAACAAATTTGGGGGATCTATTGGCTTCTTAAGGTTCATTGTTAGTGGAGTTTGATAAATCATAGCACTTCGAAATCAACTCCAAATGTTTTTGGAATTGATCCCAGCTTCTTCAAATACATTTGTGGACGCATAGATATTTCAACCTCGAGTATCCAAGTAGTTTCAGGTAGGAAAGAGGAAAAAGTAACCAAATAAGGTCCATCTACATTAGATTAATAGGTGTTAACACAAATTACTATAATTCTAGAAACATTTTTGGTTGCACTTACACGTGCCGTTCCCAAAAGAGAACGAGCCAAGCATAGGAGTTGGCGCTGCCCTAGGGATAAGCTCTCTCCTCCCTCCAACACTTTTGCACCTAACCCTCCAGCCATGGTGACAGCCTCCTTCAGGTGACACATGTCTAAAGTTTCCCACAGCTTAGCATCACTCACAGCAGATGTAGGGTCTAAATTGTCCCTGCAGAGTACAGCACACAAAGTAAATGGTGGAACTTGAACCAGAAATAGGGATGTCATTGGTTTGGGAACAAACAGATAAGAAATTCTAAGGAGAATAAAAGTCTTGCATGGATATTATGTAATGAAGATGCAGAACGTGTTACCCAAGTCTCATGTGCTGGTAGTGTTGTTACATAGTATCCATGTAACCCAATTCAAAAATCTTTGATTGTCAATCTTCTTGCCTACAAAAGATTATTTGAACATATTTTCATTGATAAAGTTATCCTTAAAGGTGTTGGTCAAGTTCCAAGGGAGTTGGTTAAATGATAAATTTGAGAGCTTATGCATAAAGTGACCCATGTTTCATTAAGGCTTACAATAACATGCTCAAAGTGTGCAAAACCCAATTTAGTTTGTGATGCAAGGATTGCAGGCCACCCTAACATTGCATAGGCCAATCCAAGATTTAGGGTGATGGCTCCCATGAATTAGACATTACTTTGAATCCTAAAATTCTTTCAAAGTTTTTTTAATTCAAAGAGGAGGTCCAAAGAGTTTCACCTAAGTTTCAAAATTAAACTTCGACACAAGACACTCTAACGAGCTCTTAAATGAAAAGTGCTTCAAAGAGGCACCAAAAATCTAGTTTAGTCCCTCTTTGAATAAACTTACAGATAACTCTAATGTGCTTACCATGTTCACATGCACAATAGCTTTTAGAACGTGTAGTTCATATAAATACATTTTATGCCATTTGATATAACCACTTCCCAAAAACTCCCTTGGCTCATGAGAGGGTAAGAGTGTGCACACTAAACTGGACAACTGAATCTTGCTACCATCAGCTATTTGAGATTTATAAGGTAAGTTAACACGGCACGAGGACCAAAAAGCCACATCCAGATCCCATACCGGAGGGTTCCTCCAAAAAGGAAGGGCGTCTGAGGAACAATAGTAAGTCGGGAACGAAGGTGGTGAAGAGGAACCCTTGATGTGTCGACCCCATCGATTAATATCCTTCCCGTGCTTATTGGTGTCAGGCGAAAGAGGCTATTGAGGATACTGGATTTCCCAGCTCCAGTTCTTCCGGCGATGCCAATCTGCCATCCAAAATTACACAGAAGTGTCTCCTTAACCCCGACCCTAACATGCTTTCAACATATTTGTACTAATTGTGTATTCTCTCTTTATACTGGATGCTATGAAATCTTCATCAAACTTTTGTCAAGCTATATTGTGTGGGTCTCAAGAAGAATAAACTCGCAAGACAACAAGCTATAATTATTTATCAAAAAGTCACATCACAATCTATATTCACACCGTACAATTTCAAACTACCGTATCCTTGAGTGTCCCAAATCAGGCTCCAAAAGCATTAAGGAGTTAAAGCATTTGGCAACTTACACTTGCCATTAAAAATCAAGACTCATGTGATTGAAGACATGTCAGGAACCTTTATGTTGCAAGAGAGTGGAAGCATGATCCTATTCCACCAATAAAGAGGTGTTCTATCCTGGGTGGGTTAAACCAAAGGCCTTAACTTGGATTCCATAGGAACTCCAAAGTAAAAATTGCATGAAGCTGGAATAGTGCTAGGATGGGTGACCTTCCTAGCACTTGATTTCAAGTGCACCCTACGACTAAGATCCACCCAATCATAATGGGAGTATCCATGTGAACCATATGCTTTCAACCAACCATGTGGGGGGAACCTAGGAGTTTGCCCTTGAGAGATTTTAGGTGCGATCCCTCTTGTCCAAGCCTGTTCAAAAAGTTCACCTTTGAAAGGAGGCATTATTCTTCAAGGTCCCTCTCATACTTGTGATGTTTGTTTCAGAATTTCATATAGAATCAAACTAACTTGAAGATAAAGTAACAACATAGGTCATGCCGGTGGCAACATCAGAGTCGTCTCTCTCATTTCTATTCATTGTTGTAAATTTACATACATGATATGATATAGCCTTTGAGAAAAAAATCTTACATGTTCGTGTGGGGCAATGGAGAAAGAGACATCCTTCAGGGCGGGTGGCAACCATGATAGATACATGAGGCTGACATGGCTAAATTCAAGAGCACCATGTGTTGGCCACAATGGACTGACCTGCTCGTCTCCTCCGTCTACTTCACTCACCACATCCATGTACTGCCAAGACCACATTGCATTGTTGTCACTGAAAATCATAGACATGTGCCAAGAATTGCACATTCAAGTTCTCATCTTGAGCTCTACACTGATTATGGTAAATAGTGTGACTTATGTTACGCAACCCTCTAGTGTGACCCACAAAATACACTATTACACATGAAAATAGTGTGCAAACCCCGATAAACCAATTCCCTTCTTTCCCTAGGTAGGACTATTTCAAATGCACACTATTATTAATCCAATATACAATAATCTACAATATGGACCTCATATTAAATATTGTGGGTTGGTAAATAGTGTGCACCTACAATATTATCCCCGATATTTTAAGAGTGATAATAAGCTCAATAGTGTGGCCCGATGTATTTGACCATAATCATTAGTGTACTTAAAGCATTGCTTTGGAAGAGTAACTTTTCCAAGGAATTCATAATATGATAAAAAAAAAAGTTTCCCACATAAAATGTGTTCACCCAAAATCAACACCTAAAAATCTTGTCCAATAGATACATGTTTGTTATGAGAATGTACACCACCTGTCCAATTGATATACATGTTGATTTTAAGTCACTTACGAATGAAACTTTAAACATCATGAGTTTTGCATATAGCATCCCAATGGTGCATTCTTTAATGGGTTGAAATCCTCTTGATATTTAAAAGAATAAACTATAAAATTGACCATACTTATAATAGAAACTATGCTCAGCGCTTATTTTGTTGGTTTCAGGGTACCGATCAAATAATGTGGTGAATTTTATATACCTGCTGCATGCGTTCTACTGACACCATCTCTTGCTCAGTTTCAGTAAAAGTTCCCATCAGGTAACTGAGAAGACTGATAATTGGTGTTGCATAGGCTAATCCAAGTCCCACCTGTCAACCCAAAGTTTAGAAATTCGCCAAATCATATCCACATTAGATCAAATGTCTGAACCAAGTATGAATGCATGAAAGAAATGGTGGCAAAACTGTTAGGTCTGTAAACCTAAAGAAAATGTAGGGCTGTGCTTCTACATCAACCGCGCTCATATACAATACAATTACCAATACAGTCAATTTTTTTTTGGAGAACTTTCTCTTCATGATCTGTACCATGCCAGCTGTTGCTGTCGTAGAGTGAGAGTGAGTGTGACCAATAACAGCTGCGATGCTGATGAAGCCTATGATAAAAGATGCTAAAATCTGCAGAAATCAAATCTGTTAAAACTCGAGTAGTTATGGTTGTGGTTCGGCCCAATTTCACCCACAACTATGATTTCCTTCATTCACACACAACTACTACTTGTACTTGAAAAGTGGATTAACCTCAACAATCATCCCTCCTATTGATGCAATCTGTGAAGCGGAGACAAAAAAATTATGTATTAGACTAGCGGAAAGTTTGTGCAAGAGCCATTGCCTCCTACAAGTTCTTTCCAATGCTGTGGCCTTGGAGTTCTCTCCAGGTCCCACATATTAACAACAAACAAAAATAGAACCAAAGAAAGTATACTACAACCATTGCAGCTACTCCCAACTACTTACACCTTGTATCTTAGTTGGGCAAGGTAGAGTAGTTGTGCTTGTGGGTGTCATCAATGCACCTTATCTCATCTTATCCCTTAGAAAATAGAACCAAAAATGGAAACGTCCCTTCAATGCTCAAAAGATCATCCATGTTGTTAAGGGTGTGAATTCTAATGGAAGCATATTACATTGTGAGAATATACTTCTCTTTCGTTTCCTTGAGTGTGGGCTCCTGCAACGGACTAGCTTACCACTATGAAGAATTAGGAAACTAATATTTTGGCTACATATTCGTTATAGCCTATAGGCATGTATAGTAAAGTCCCATGAAGTTGGATTATCCTACGCTTTACCCTCTTGTATCTTTTGCCTCATCTTAGACTATTAATGATTCTATGGTATTTTCTCTAGCTCATAAGAATCATCAATATAGAAGCTTATATATTTCACAAAGTATAATGCCATGTATTAGCTAGAGAAAATATCATTAGCTTATATTTGTACATGTCGAAGCTTATATTTGACTAGAAGTAAGGTAAACGGGCCTAATTCAGTTACTTATCTTAATCGGACACCAAAAAAACACGTGTCTAGATGAGATTGGACTATGTGTGCAAAATTGTAAACTATTCAAAATTCAATAGTCAACATAATTTTTGGGGGGCGAGGGGACCTATATGATCTCGATTTGGATATGCTAATCATCTTGTACTAATTGTGTGTTTAACATCCTAGGAGAGGTGGGGTGCAGAGCTAAAAGTGTCCATTTTAGGCGCAACTACCTTAGAATAAAGAATCATGGCGCTAAATCCCCTTGCTTGTAGTAAAATAGTAATTTAATATGGAAGGCAGTCATCCAGAAAAGAATTAGGTAGAAGAAACATGGGGAAAGATATTATGAAACCTCGAGACGAAGGGACAGCCAGAGGCTTGCCATTGTTTCTGAATACGATGCTCGCTGTGCATCTTCCACGTTTCTCCAGTTTTTGTGAACAAATTGCATCTGGTAACCAAATACAACTGTTAAAATACTAAAGACACCATCAAACTCAAAATCCCATCAAAATGTAACGATGACATCATAATAATAATGGTGACTCTATGCCATAGAGCAGACACAAACTCAACTATGGCATCATTTTGAGTTGGTGTTTGCTTTGAAGGACTTTTAGTTTGTTCATTGACATACGCCATAACAATTCAAACATAACATTTAGAGCTATTAAATATAGATATAGGCCTTGGATCTCCCACCTGTGATTGAAAGGCTCGAATAGTTGCACACCCATCAAGCATTTCGGCGAAGGACGTGTAGACAGGAGATTGAAAGATACTGCTCAGTCTTCGCAGCTCACGGGAGGTTTCCCGATAATATTTCTGCAACAATGTTTCGAATTGTGATGTCTAGTTGCAATATTGTGGAGGAAAATGGTTGTATGTGATTATTGGACTTGTGCCCCAAAATTGATCCTTGTTGGAATTATTAGACTATTATCTATTTAAACCATCCAGTACCCTCCACCTTTCCTTCAATACATTGTTTCTATTTCATTCCTAGAAACAACATCTTTGAAATCACATACTTCAAATGATGTAATTGGAAAAATCTATAAATTAGATTAATTTTGTTACATTTGCAAGACTCAAGTTTACATTACTCAAGGTGGAGGTTGAACCTGCAATATCCAGAAGAAGTAGCCAATCGGTAGTGTCATCACCACAATGGTCCACTGCACCAAAAAGATTTAAGCATGTTCATCAGGCACTTATTTTCTTCAATGATTTTCAAATACCAATTTTCTTAGGAACCCATGTTTGTTTCTTAAAAGAGATAGATTATAGACACAGTATTTTTCTTCACCTTTCAACTTTCAACTAATGATCAAGTAAACACATTCTAATTTCCTAGTGAAGAAATAAATGTATTTTGATTCCAACAATGGATCTGGTCATAGCAAGACCAATCACAAAAATTGTGCGGCTAGGGTTTTCACCAATACACCCACACGAATTTGCTTCACCTTATTGTTTAGAATGAACCATATTATATTATTATTTTAACATTTTATTGACAAAGAAAATCGAGATCAATAATTTCACATGATTCCTGCTTCTCAATGGCCTTCTGTTTCCTCCTAGATTCCTCTTTTTGAGGCAGTCACTCTAGTCATTTGACTGAAAATGAAATTTATGGGAGGCTTCAAAAATGCACCTGGGCATAAATCAGGATAATTACAAGTCCAGTCAACACAAAGGCTTGAGAAAGCAAAATGTTGGCGATGAATGGTAGAGAATCATCTATTCTGTATTGGTCTGAAGAAAATCTGCAACCCCATCGCTGAGAAGTAATCAACATTTAAGTTTTAAAACTGAACCAAGGCCCAGTCCAAAATTACAACATGCTTGCCTTGTGTGCTAGGATCCTCCAATAGAATTGCACATGCAAACATGATTATGATGATATTAAAATAAATCATGTTTGGACTAGATTTTCGTTTCATTATTTATGAATTGATTATATATCTTTAGCGTCAAAAAGTTAGAGATTAAGAATTTTAATTCATATTTCAATATTACAACATTCAAATAACCACCAAGGATTTCAATATCTCCCATAAAATTTAGATATATGGAAAGCGTATCAACATACCTATTTCGCCAATAGACTTGGATTAGCCAAGTACAGATTTTGAAACATATCCAATATATTAAAACAAGAAAATTTGAAATTCTTGACAGCTACCTGTTTAGAATTCGACCACGGGGATTGCGGTCAAAGAAAGTGATAGGAGCTGCAATCACTTTTTGTAGAAGGGCATCATGCATATGATAAGCAGCTTGAAGACCTCCATATGCAAATGAAAATGCTCGTGCAAGAGTGAAAAAGGAGTGACTTCCGCCCAATGCCAACATCACAATCTGCAAACAAAAAAGGTGCCAATTTAGAATCTTAATTTTGGAGCATGAAGTACTTGTGAAAATAAATTGATAGGCAAGTTGACTTGAATTCAAAGAGACTTTCATCCTTGTCTAGTAACTCAGGAAGCCAGAGCATAATAGAGTTATCCTTTAACTCAATAGCTGTGATTCTCCACTGATTGTTTTCCATACAAAGTCAACAATTATTCCTACTTGTGGTGCATGCTTGGAGTAGTGCTTGAAATTTCATAAAGAGCAACCTATTTCGGTTCATTGAGGGCCAAACTCATTTTAGCACCCCTTTGACATGCCAAAATGAGTTTGGCCCTTAATGATCCAATGTAGAACATTCTTCATTTAAACATCACAAAACCTCCAAGCATGCACCAAAAACTTACTGAACATGGAAGCTATTTATGCAAAATAACCAACTCCTGACCAAAAGACAAGTAAATAAGAGGATAACTCCAATATTATCAACTAATTAAGTCCCTCTCTTATATGACATAGTGCTCAATTCAACCTCTGTTTATGTGGATGTGAGTACTAAAAGTTTGATTGTTTAATAACATCTAGTACTGGAGCGTGTGAGACGAAGTTGCATCACAATAGAGTTTAACTAGGAGTTTGGTGCCTCTTTGAGGGACTTCCCTATTACACACTTGTGAGAGTATCTTGTGTCGGAGCTTAATTTTGAAATATGGGTGAAACTCTTGGGTGACCACTTCTTTCAATCAGAATTTTTGAGAGAACTTTAGGATCTAGAATGGTGTTTGCCCCATGAGACCCACCACCCTCAATCTCAGCTCAACTTATACAAGCTAGCTTGGCCCACCTCTCCTAGTATGACAAGCTAGAATGCCAGCTTCACGCTTTAAGAAAACTTGGGTGACTTTACGCATAAGCTCTCAAACTCACCTTTTAGCCCAACTCACCCGGAGTTTGATCCCAAAAACTTCATGGATAACTCTAAGGTAGACGTGCCTAATTCAGTTACTTATTTTAATAAGACACCTATATTTAAGTGGTATGTGGTTAGGTGCAGCTCCAAGAACAAATACTAAAATATATTAACTATTTATTTACAGTAACCTTAGAGCATTGTTAAACTCATGTGTTTAAAAGACATTGGACTCAGTGCTCAAAATATATTAACTATTCTAAGCTTATTAATCAACATAATTGTTGGGACCTATATGACCACGTAATGAGCACAAGAATCTTCACTTTGATAATGAAAATCTTCACTTAGGTATTTCATACGAGCTCCGAAAATTATGAGGAAAGTGCTATGACCTCATTTTGGATTTGCTAACCATGTCTTACAAATCGCATGTGTCACATCCTAGGAGAATTGGGCTAGTCAGAAAAAAGTAACCATTCAAGACCCATCTACCTTAATGAATGAAGTGCACGTGGTTTCCAAGGCAGAGAGGGCATCACATGACCAGTAATTAACATCCTAAGGTCTTTGTTTGTTACATGCAAGACTCATAGTGGGCACTATCTTATGATGTCTAATATGCATTGATGACATGAAAGAATGTGATTTGAATGGGAGCTTACAAGATAAAATGACGTTGGATGTGAAGTATCAGTGACATGATCAACCCAGTAAGAGAGCCAAAAGTCACCTCCATTTTCTGTTGCTTGCATGAGAGTGGTACTCACAAGAATGATGGACAGCATCCACCATCCTGTAAATTTAGCATACCCCCTGCATCACATTGTAAAATCTAGTTTACAATTATGAGCAAAACAAAAGAACCTTGGTGCCCCTTTGAAGCACTGGATTTGAAGATGATTGTAATATTCGATATTTTGCTTACACACATGCATATTATATGGAGTTCAGGTCGAGATGTATGTGGACATATCTTCCCTAGCAACACTAAATAGCACTATTAGTGTGGGCCACAGTAATTTTCTAGAACCCACATTGAGTTTCAATCCACGCCAAATCTCTAGTTTAAAATTGATGTAGGTGACTATTTTATATTACGCTACTTTTGTTCAGTATGACTTAGGGGGAGACCATGGGTCTTGGGCCCACAATATTTCTTGCCTGACTAGACAATTATAATGGCTGCATGAATAATTTCCACATTGATTTGCCAACTACGTTAATAGGACTATTTAGTGAAGCTTTTGTCCTAAATTGCATGTTGGGAAATGAAAGAAAAAAGAAAAGATGTGCATGTCTATTGGCTGGTATTGAAAGATCAATACAATATCCTGGGACATACTGCATGACATTAATTATAATGCCTTCAATTGAACATTTAGTTGGCAGTTTCTCTAACCTGAGAATGCTTCCGAATATATAGTGTGACTCACACTTATCATCATTGACCAACATAAATTGTCTTGTAATCATTGGGTGGCAACTAGAGAAGGTGTCACATGACACTTGGTGCTACATGACAAGTCATAAAGACAACTCTAATAAACATGGCACACCAATATTAATGCCACACTAAATCAAACGTTTAGTGTAGTTGCCAGACTCCCAGACCTTGGACAATTGGCAAAATAACTATAGTTAACTATATTTTTTTCAATACATTCTAGGGAACAACTATAGTTAACTAGAAAAATTCCAAGTATTATTATATATTTGAAGAAGTTCGCCTCTTGATTTGTTTCAGATGAGGGTCTTTAATATGCTTGGGCCACTAAAGATCATCAAGAAATGCCTTCATACAATCACTCAGTGTTGGGCTCCGGAACAACCTCCATGTACACCACCAACACAAATAACACACTAGTGACACTACAACACTACAACAGAATTTTGTGAACAGGCTGCGCTCAACTTTAGTTAACTAGAGGTATATAACTATAATTAACTAGATTTTTTGGCAGACCAAATTTAGAACAACTATAGTTAACTACATTTTTTTGCAGGTCAAATCGCGAACAACTATAGTTACGAAAAGCAACTAGTTAACTGATAGTTGAATTAGTTGGTTAGTTGTCCAAGGTCTGCAGACTTCCTCTCTTTTTTCAGCTCTAAGTTGAAGGTAAAAAGAGCACCCACCAGTACACGGATGCTTGTACACGACCTACATTTCGAGCTTCCTCCTCCACTAGTGGGACCAGTGGCTCCTCACATGAAACTGTTAATCCTGGATGATCGGGTGCATTTATGTCCTCTGATCCATTTATTTCCAAGGCAGTCTCGATTCTGAAGTCACAGCCATCAAATTGCATCGAGCTCCCTGGAAATCTTAGCCAATTCACAGACATAAGCATCAATCCTTTATCTAAGAAATAAGCTTGAAATTTAAAGGAAACCGTAACTTCGCCATGCATACATCCTAAGGTAAGCAGGACTTAAATGGACACTTTCAGCTTTGCACCCACTTCTATGAGGATGTGAAACACAGAATTAGTGCAAGATGATTGCCAATTCCAAATTGTATCTGCAGCCATTTGCCTCATAATTTTTGGAGCTCATATGAATATCTCATTCATTATCAAAGTGAAGATTCTTGAAGCTCATTAAATGGTCATATAGGTCCCCCCCAATTATGTTGACTATTGACACTTAGAATAAATAACAGATTTTGAACATGTAATCCAATCTCTTTTAGTGTCCGTTCTTGCATCCACACCTAACCACACACCACTCAAATATAGCTGTCCAACTAGAAAAATTGACCATGAAAGACCCGCTTACCTTACACCTTAACCATCAGAGAATAAGAAAGTAGAATGCTGGTGCCTATGAAACCAACTCACTTGGTGAATGAGAATAGATAGAAGTTGCATGTACCTTCTTCTGGTGGTCCAGAATTGGAGATCATTGTCGAACTGCTAGAAATTGTTGTCGTTGAAGGTTGGGACCTATGCAGTCTCTCCTCATGATTTAGTAAGTCATCCACTAGGAATGATGATTTCAAACCAGACGGTGCTCCACAGTATGTAACCCGGCCATTTTCCATTAAAATCACAAGATCTGCAATGGATAGTGCCTGCGTAGTATAAATGATCATGCCACATTTTCAGATACAAATTAAGGTTTTCTGTATGGGTGTAGCCTTATTTCATGGAACATTTTAAACGCTTCCCTGTGCTTTCATCTTAGTAAAAGTGAGAAAGATTTTGTGGAACTTCAAAACACACTCATTCATTACTCATGAGTCTGATATGCAGGAAGAAAATGAGCCAGAAGCATACTCTGTAAAGCTTAAGGATTCAAATCCATGGTGGAATGCTGGAAAAGTGAAAAAACTTCAGGAATATTCAAATTCCACCATAGTCATTGAAAAAGTAATTCATATTAGAGTTATCTGTAAAGTCCCTCAACGAGCTTGTTAGAGCATCTAATGTTGAAGCAAATTTCTGAAAGTTGGGTGAAACTCCTTGGACCTCCTCTCTCAATGCAAAAAACTTTCAGAGAACCTTAGGATTTAAATACGGTCTGTCCATGCAATCCACCACTCTAAATCTTGGATTGGCCTATGCAAGTCTAGCTTGGCCCACAGATCTTTAGCATGACAAAGCTGATTTTTTATAGCTCAACCCTACTCTTCTAGGATGGTAAGTTAAGCCTTGAGAAAGCTTGGATGACTTCACGTATAAACTCTCAAACTCACCATTTAGCCAACTCACCTGGAGTAAGACCCAGAGACTTTGTATAACTCTATTATTCAAATACTTATAGGCATTGTCTTGGGCAAACTCAACTCTACAGTGAAACATCGTTCCTCCCTCCCAATCTTTAGTTTCACTCAACTTCTAAGTGGGAAACAAGGAAATAAAAGGCTTGGCAAACCAACCTCAATGTGGTAGGTGGAAAGAATGCGAGTTTTTCCTCTCATTAATGGCCCAAGTATTGCATTGTGAAGAATCCAGTTTCCCACATGAGCATCAACAGCACTCAGTGGGTCATCCAATATGTATATGTCACGGTCCTGGTATAAAGCCCTGTGCTTCAAAACAACATTAACTTATATATCATCAATTTGCTAGGTCCAAAAGTATACAAATAGACTTCTCCTTAAAGCCTCTCAACACCTCATGTTTTAGTAGAGAGTTTCTCCCCAAAACATGAGTTTTTGATACTTTAAGATTAACTCTAATGTGCAGTAGTGCCATAGAAATGATACACAAACAGAAAATTAAATTGCTTACCGAGCAAGAGCCACACGTGCTTTTTGACCACCAGAAAGGTTACCGCCCTGTTCCACAATTTCAGCCATGTTGCCACCGTGCATTCCAAGAATATCCTCTTCGAGTGCACATGCTTTCACAATGTTAAAATACCTATGCAAGATCATTTCGATTGCAGAATTAATTGGTTGGCATTCATGGGACTCTTGGGTGACCCAAGTGCACCTCTTGAGTAAGCTTTAAGTAAATCTGGACAGAACAATTGTTCAAAAATAATAATGCATATACATGCACATTGGAAAACAAAGTGTTTGGGGAAAGAAAACGAGAACCATTTGATCAAAAGTCTCAGCATACATACTTGGAGAAGCAATGTAGACAAAATACCACTCTCAATGTGTATTTTTCACAATCACATAGTGCAGGTAAATCTTCCAAAAATATGTTTACAACACGAGTTGTAGTTCACACCTAAGGTTAATTTTTTCCATTTCTATCATAGGATCTGCCAATAGGTTTACAATTGCATTATGTCCAAAATTCATATATAAGTTCATACTTACTCAAGACCTAGTTAAGGGGAGCTTTCCCCTATGAAGAAGTGAGAGAAGGGCAGTACAAGGAACGTACTCTATTTCCATACATGAGAATGGAAGAAGGAAAAAATCACCATCTCACTATGAGAAAAACATCTGAATTGAAGTGAGTAGATATATCCATTCCGGCTAGAACCAAAAAGAAAAGACTGGGTGAGTAAGTTACCGATCAGAATCATATGGAGCCCCAAATAGAATATTGTTCTGGACTGTTGCTGACTGAATCCACGGAGTCTGAATCATTGCAGTTCACTTTAATGTCACCGAGCTAGTCTTCCGAGAGGTATATCTCTTTTCTTCAAGTCCTTTAACTTTCCTAACTCATGAACAATTTTGGAATATAAATCTAGCCTTTCAAGGTGGAGTGAGTCATGGCCCATAGAAGCTTGAAATCAATATTCTGCTGGAATAATTTCCAGGAGCCAGAAATTTGGACACAAAGAATGGGTTGCACAAAAAATACCTGGGTTACATAAGCAACAGATCCACCCATGCGAGCTTTGCCTCGTACACAACGCATCTCTCCCAAAATGGCGCCCAACAATGACGATTTTCCTGCCCCTACCTGGTTTATCATAAAACAAAATATGAAATTTCAAGTATATTTTGTTTACATTGACTGATGAGGTGACTTCCAATATGAAAATGCCAACATACGATGACTTTATCAAGTACCCTATCCAAAAGTGCTGATCACACCATTATCATAAATGCAGAAGGTAAGATATTAGAAAATGACACCAAGCAACTTGAAAAAACCCATATCATAGAGATGCTGCAATATTTAAGGCAAAAGTTGAATGGTGGAAATCTTGCCTTTCCCAATATGGCAACAAGTGAACCCTTTGGTATACGAAGGGAAATGTCACTGAGAGTAATCGAAGCCTCGATTTCTTGACTATGGCACCATGTAAAGTCTGCATTTTCAAGCATAATAGCGATCTCAGGCATGTCTTCATTGTTGCGGTGCAATGATGGATTGCTGCCAGAGATACTTGTGACTGCATGTTGTATAGTTTCAACATTTTGAGTTTCATCAACATTCTGGGTTTCTGTGATACATGTAATCCAACTGGGATCAGTATCTTCAGAACTTAAAAACCGGCATAGACGTCTTAGTGAAACCTGGGCCTGCATGTACAACAGTTAGGCTTTTAGAAATTTTTAGAATTTCTTTGTAACGTCTACGTCCAGAAAAACGCAAACAGGCACTGGATTTATGAAAAGTATGACCTGGGTCATCTGCCTCTCGTAGTTTTCATTAAGGTCAGTGGGCCTAAAATGGATGATTAGTACAAAATGATTAGCAAATCCAAATTGAAGACGTAGCCATTTTCCTCATAATTTTCGAAGCTCATATGAATATGTTATTCATTCTCAAAGTAAAGAATTTTTTCTTTTTGCTTTCTCCCTATTAAACCTAGAATATTAGTTTTTTTAAATTGCACACGTTGTCCAATCTCATTTAAACACATCTTTTAGGTATCTGTTCTTCAATCCACACCTGACCACACAACACTCAAATATAGGTGTGCAATTAAGATAAGTAACCAAATTAGACCCACTTACCTTAGATGAAATAGAAACTAGAATAGATCTAACATGCCATCAGGTTCAATATTTAGTTACTAACACAAACTTGGCTAGGTAAATTATACCTCAATAATGCCATTGATAACCCATGGAAAGTTGTTGAGGGGCCCCGAAAGAATATCAAATAGAGCTAGGCTGGTGAACACCTGCTCCATTTGCACACACAACTCTAGTATGAGAAATTCTTTGATTTTTTACCACTCTATACAATGAATGAGTCGCTAGAAAAAGCTATGACACCAATATCTAGGAGCTTAAAAGAAATATATATAGCAATCTTGGGCTTATAAAAATAGTGGAGGTCAACTTGATTTCTTATCATGAGAAGAATTTTTTTTTAAGTACCGTTGCGGCGTCTAAAGTGTGTCCTGTGACCACAAATAGACCAAATGTGAAGATGGTAAAGATCACCGTTGATGCTCCCCAGAAGTAAACACAGAATGCATCCATGTACTTTTTGATCTGAACACATTACACAATTCATAATCAAAGACAAGAAATTAGGTCTTTTTGTACTCTCAACAACAATGATATGGTCCAAGGTGCTCTCTCAAAAGATGAATAACATTCTGAGCTACTCTGAATGCTTACAAAAAAGGCTTACATACAGATAATTGTTTCAGCTCCCGATTTCGTGTTTGCAGGATTCGAGATGTGAATATCTGCTCCCACGTGTACATTTTTATTGTCCTAATGTACTTTAGAAGCTCGCCCATCATTTGCACCCTGGATTCACAGAACTTGAAGACATGAATTTTTGGGTTCCATTATTCTCCAAAGCTTTCTAAACCAACTGTAACATTGGACAGTTATTGGTTTATTTACAGATAAAAATAGATGTTGTTCTACTATAGGATATTTCATTCCATATACCTACTACAAACCTCGCTGCTTGATTTGGTTAATCACTATTTAGATGTTGGTTTTATATTCATCAACATTAGAAATCTAAACATCAACTAAACATCAAACTTTTGATCACCTACTATAGGATATTTTGATCCATACACCTACTAGAGACCTTGCTGCTTGATTTGGCTAATCCCTATTTACATATTGATTTTATGTTCATCAACAGCTTAAATCCAAACATCAACTAAACATCAAACTTTTAAATTCACCTTTCATCTTTCTCCTTCATCATGGCCTGACTGGAAGCACTAATCTTTAGGGCAATCACACGATTTACTGGCCACAGCAAATGCAACCAACAGAGTCATCAAGGTTCTCGTTTGAAAAATATTTTTCAACTTCTCTACTTATTTTGTCACTTTCAAAGACCAACCATGGAATCATTCAATTGAAAGAAAAATAGAGCAATCCTCAGGGTTCTCCACAATGAGTCTCTGATATTCCCAAGACAGGAAATTTTGAACAAAGAAGACTCCATGAAGAATGGTACATAATTGTCAGCTTGAAGGAGCATAGCACTATTGACAAGGCATCATTCCACAAAGTGAAAATGACACTAGAAATAAGAATGGATTCAAGGATTGATGTTCATCAGCATACCTGGTATGAGGAGGATGACCACAGCAAGGCCTGCAAGAAACGCAAACTTGACTTCCAAATAAAGCATCCCTAATGCAACTGCAATCTGCAATGGAAGACTACAAACAACAAAACATATGATATATTAACCCTTAAAGGACTGGGGGTGGGTTTATACAGGATACATGATGATTTGCACAAACCCCCAACAAGTATTGTAATAAAAAAAAATTCGGTCTATGGTATTGAATCCATATTTAGCACAACCTAGTAAAAACAGGAAATGTAAATAAAGTCATATGTCACAATGGTGATTGGATATATGTGGTAGGTTTTCGAGTCTAGGTCATTCATATGATCTCAAATCTTCCTACAATTTGCATCATTATGCTTTCAAATAGTGTCCAATTATCATATCCCTAAAGAATTGTATGGAAAAGACAAAAGGAAATTACCTCCAGAGTTCATGGGCATTAGCACAGAGGCTGATGACGCGAGATGCATCAACAGACATATATGTTTGAATTTCTCCAGTCGAAAAACAACTCCTTTGAGCTAAGCTCACACACATTGACTGACACTCCACCCCAAGTTCATTAGCCTTGAGAAATAGGAAAACCCAAAATTTCTTTGTTCTCAACTGCCAAGGTGTATGTAATGGCAATAACAGCAACCTAAGTACACCAAGTCCTATATTTCTGTGATCACATAATTTCAAGAAATGTTGTCAATTTATGTAATCGCACAATCAGAGTTATCCTTAAACCCTCTCACAAACTTATGTTTTAGTAGAGAGTTTCGTCCCACTTTTGACGATTTATCAAGTTTGAGTGTTCAATTGGTGTTGGAAACCCCCAATTTTGGTAAGTTGAAGCAGAGGTGATTGACTTTGGCCACAAGACAGCTACATAAGAATGAACTCATTGTCAAACTTTTGAGAGCATCCTTTTAGGTGCCTTCAAAAGTTTGTCATGAAACTTTAATGATAACTCTAATTTCTCCACATTTTTACATCAAGCTCATCAGAACTGCCCTTTAAAAAGCAACCCAGCAGGATGTCCTTGGAAAGGCATGACACAAGTTGTACCTTGCAATACACCATGGTAGTGAGGCTTGCTTGGAGCTGTAAGTTGAGCTTCGCCGTCCTATACTGAAAGTGTGTTTGCAGCACAGCCCTGCAAAAGAAACCAACTCTATTTTTTTTAGTAGTAATTCAAAGGATCAGGTTTAGATGGAACTTCTTCTACAAGTACATGGTTTACCCTACATGATCATATGAAGGGTTACCAAAAAACAAGAACGTTCAACACAAAAGAGAACAAAAACATGACAAGATGGAATCTAAGGCCAGAACAGTGGTATTTACAATGTCGCAAAACCGTAGAAAACCATAGAAAACTATATTTTTGGCAACCCCTGCATGAAAGTATACGCAATGTAGTTTATTCATTCAAGTGTAGAACCTTAACCCCATGGTGAGCTATAAGTGAAATACATAACATACCTTACAGCCGACACCACCCCAAATAAAATTGCACAAGAATAGCCCCACTGTGCGTTGCCTTCATACCCTGTGTTGATTTCAGAGAGTTGAGTGCTTATTATTCCTTTGAAAAAAATGAGCAAGCTCAAGATTGAGATAGATAAACATCCTTTGAGAATTGAGCCCTGAAGACAGCCAAAAAAGGAGACTCAAGAAAGTGATGAGATGAGAAATCTACCTGGTTGCAGGAATTTGAGGATTTGATTTAAAAGGAAGGGACCCGAGAACACCAAGATGACATTGATGAACTGCAAAAACAAACTACCACCGTCAATGATTGAGATAAAATTGCAAATCACTTCCAGATTAGCAAAAGAAAACTAGGAAAACATGGTTCAATGGTTCAATGGTTTCAAAGACAGCACAATAACTACACAATAGAGTTATCCTCCAACTCAACATGACTTTTGGTCAGGAGTTGGTTGTTTTGCATACAACGCCTTCGAGAAGTTTTTGGTGCATGCATTAATGTGGAGGTTTGAACAAAGAACAATCCATAACAGTTCATTGAGGGTCAAACTCATTTTGGCCTGCCAAAATGGTCATAAACTGAGTTTGGCCCTCAATGAACCTCACGAAATAGGTTGCTCTTTATTCAAACTCACACACTACCTCCGAGCATGCACCACCAGTGGAAAGAAATATTGATATTGTATACAAA
The DNA here is from genome assembly GCA_964035585.1 of Polytrichum formosum. Taxonomy (NCBI): domain Eukaryota; kingdom Viridiplantae; phylum Streptophyta; class Polytrichopsida; order Polytrichales; family Polytrichaceae; genus Polytrichum; species Polytrichum formosum. Next base: position 27,611,202 of record OZ037940.1, on the reverse strand, counting down.
ACAACCAATGGAAAATCATAGGGGACCAACTCCCTACAAAAAGTCCCGTTATATTAAAGGATAACTCTAATCTGCCAAACTCAATATACATTCAGATACTCAAGTTACATTGTAGCCTTCAGATCACACTTCTATTATTATAAAAATTGAAATCATGCACCTTGAGTAAACCGATCTGGAAGTAATCCCATCCATAAGCATAGAAAATTGCACGAAGCAGTGATGGATTACTGCTATGCTGTAAAAACTCATGCTCCCAACATTGCCACAGCCGAGCACAACATAAACCGGGTGCTAACAATGGCGGCAAAGGAAGCAAGTCTGAATGTTCAAGCTGTCTTTGAACGCCTTCTTGCAGAAGTGGATTGACCCATGAGATTGTCAGTAAGCTCCACCATGTCAGTTTACTTGGCTCCTGCAAATCATGTGAAAAGTTTATAAAAATTAACCTTCTACATTTCATTTTCGAAACAAGTTCTGAAATAAAATCATTTAAGTCCAAACCTACAAGGTTCTTTACACCTGAGGTACGCAGGCCTCATTCAGTTACTCATCTTAAATGAACACCTATATTTGAGTGGTGTGTGGTTAGGTGTGGATCTCAACAGACACCAAAAGGACATCATGTGTTTAAAAGAGATTGGACTACATGCTCAAAATTTGTTAATCTTTCTAAGCTCAATAGTCAACATAATTGGGGGGACCAACCTATATGACCATTTAATGAGCTCAAGAATCTTCACTTTGAAAATGATTAAGATCTTCACATGAGCTCCGAAAATTATGAGGAAATTGGCTACAGGCATGATTTGGATTCACTAATCATCTCGCACTAATCATGAGTTACATATCCTACGAAAAGTAGGCGCAGAGATAAAAGTGTCCATTCAAGGACCACTTACCTTAGGGCTGATATTGTTTCCATTTGTAAGGTACAAAAAAGAACAACATTTTAGAATTATGCATCATCCACAAGATTGATACTAAAACCCTAAATCCTAAAAATCTCAAAGGGAGACACACTTGCCTCTCCCTGCTTATCAACTTCAGCCTTGCACTCTTGAAGAAGAGGTTGTTGTGCATCCATCTTCGCCTTTTTTCTTACATTTGATCAACTTCTAAAGCCTCTGTGACAGATGGAAATTGGTCAAGAAAATCAAATGGTCTTTTTGAAACCGGGGTTGACATGATCACCAAATACATATAATAACATCATTAAGTGAGAATTATCCTGTTAAGTTCACTTGCATGTCATTTTTGACGATCAGAATGTCAGATAACCAGCCCAGAATCTAAAAAAGAAAGAAAGTGCAGAGTTTACCATACATTGCTTGTCCTAATTGACATTCTTTCTTTATGGGATTGAGAATAAGGATTTCCCAAAAGTTCACATTATTGAATGAAGACACTCTTGTTCTTGTCCTTGTTCTTGTTCCAGAATTTCAAGTTGATGTGGAATTTGCACTCTTAAATCCTGAGCTAATGCCCTGAAATCTGTCAACCTATTCCTACTTTTATTATCTACTCAATGTTTTTGTGATTCTCTGTTATCCCAACTCAAATAGTAGGGTCGGACCAAAACTTTGGATCCTTACACTCTTTAGATTTTCAAGCCAGACTACATACATGGCATTATTGTTGTGCCACTTAGAACTCCCTTCCCGCCAAAATTAGGGTAAACCCAAAACCTCAAACCTCATTGAACATCGGACTGCACAATCGAACAGATGTTTATTGTTGACACTGTTAAAAGAAAATGAACAATACCCACAAACAAAGCAATAAAAAAAAATTTAAAGCAACAGCAACAGAGGTTTATCATCATTCACCTTCAACATCGGAGGTTACCAACAGAAAAATTCTGCAAACACAGCAATTTTTCCACCACCATAGCTGGAAGAAAGTAGGATCAAAAAATAGAGGGCACCTACATTTGGATGCATTTTGATGTGAAAGACACTGACCTTGATGCACTCCAGTGAGAAGAGAGAATCACAATACAGCCTCTACATAACTTAAAAGCTCCAAGTTCCAAGTGTAAGACCAGGAGCTCCTCTTTCAAGAAGACAAGAGCATTGCCATGCATCAGTATTCCTGATGAATCCACAACAACTGTTAGCAATTGCTTTCTCAATATTTGCTTTTACTCTCATGAAGAGAAAAGTAACCAAACAAGAAAACGGTAGAACCCTCAGGTTCTGTCCTTTCTTATGAAAGACTACAGAGAGAGAGAAAAACTTCGGTCTCCGGAGGAGACCGACGTGAATTAAGTGTCTGTTCGATCCACCCCCAATCCGATGTCCACAGGACAAAGGTATGGAAGTAAGGATCTACTCCCCCCTTTCGAGAGTAGACACAAGTAACCAGTAACCAGGACCAAAATGGTTAGTTTTTAGGTTTAATTAATATGAGGTTGGTCACCGAGTCCCTAGCTCATTATTGGTTGATTGAATGGAGTAACTATGGGGGGTCTAGTGTTTGGGGTAGCGGTTGGTGGTTTTCTATTCTTCTTTTGTGGAGGAGGATAGACATGGCATATTTTATAGCGATAGTATTGATGTTTTTAAAGGTATTTTTAATGGTAGGCATAGGTATTTTGAAATTATTTTCGAGTGATTTCATTGATGGGATGTGTGTAGTGGCTCTGGCGCCTGCAGTTATGATAATAAGGGGATCGACTTTCCATACTCTAGCAACAATACTAGCGATTAATGGTCTGTATTTGCTATTTTTTGCTTCAAGTGTTTCTGGTGAGAATCTGTCATTGCAGTATGTGAATTCAATAAATTGTATGGTGAGGTTGGGGTCTATGTCTGTGGGGGGATCATTTTGGTATGGTAAACCTTTAACACAAAGGATGTCAGGTCTAAATCGTGAGTTACAATGGCATCTTTGTGCACCACATGTGCAAGGAAGTAGCCAATTGGGAACGGTGTTTTCTTGGGGTTTATTATTGAAGGTGCCAGCATTCATGAGAATATAACATCGAGATTTTTCGGATGAGATTAGTAGTTTCCTAATTTCCCATACTGCTTTGTTGTGTCTTTTGACGTGAAGTGAGTGTATATGTTGTTGTTTACAAGTAAGTAATACATGTAACCATGTATCCAGTTCGTATGAATTGCAAATGGGGCACGTAATAGAGGGATATCTTTGCCTACCGAAGAACATTTGTTTTCTAGCATTGCCCATGTAAGTTCCTGTACGGAATTTTATGAGGCATGATTTTTGTTTATCTGTGATTGCCGGGTTTTCCCAAAATTCATTAGAAAGTTCTTTGTCTATATCTGCATTTCCTGTCCATTTATAAGTGTTAGGGGTTTGTATGGCCATGTTTTCTAAGTTATTTTCTCTATCGTACTTTATAATTTGTTTTTCTAGGAATCTCACTGGGCCTTTGTCAGGAACATCCATCATTGAGGCCCAGACATCCTTTTGGTAATAGTATGGGGTGGCATGGGCATGTTCATATGAATGAGAGGCAATTTTGTGTTCTAATTCTAGACCCTCTTTTGCCAATTTATCTGCTTGTTCGTTGCCGTCAATATTGACGTGTGCTCTGACTTTGTATAGTGTGATTGGTTGTGTTCGGTTTTGTAGTAGTTGTACCATGGTGGCGAGTGTGATTTGGTCGGGGTGGCTATTGTGAAGTGTGGGGTGTTTAATTTGTGTGTTAAGTAAGTATAATACGTTTAGACTATTGGTAAATATGTATGCGGGCTCGTTTGGGTATTGTGTATTGATGATTCTTAATGTTTTGTGTATAGCTATCATTTCTGCTCATAGTATGTTTTGGTGCCCATGGAGTCTTTTGGGGATATTAAGGCCTTTGGGGCTATAGATACCATATCCAGCTCTTTCTCTTCTCCATTCTCCAGGGTTGATTTCTTTGGGATTCATAAAGGAGCCATCAGTGTAGTAGCTGAATTGAGGGTGGAATTTTAGTGGTAAGTTTGTTTGGTAGTTTGGGATTTGTGGGATAGGTATGTTATTGTCTGCGGGTGCGTTTGGATAGTTTAATTTAGACCATTTTTTGATAGGATTAAAGGCGGTATTTAAAGGGGTGGGTGGTGCAATTTGTGTGTGAGTTTGTAATATTTGGAGATTATTTGCTATGTCAGTGAGTTGTTTCATTTGCTCGTAGGTACCAATGTTGTTGTTTAGGTGGTGGATGCAGAATATTCGTAGTGTTAATAATTCTTTTCTTGTAATATTGAGTTCAGGGGGTATTGTGGGTTCTTCGTATGTAATGGTATCTGCGGCAAAGTGGGCAATGATGTGTGTGTCCGGGAATGGGCCGGTGTATGGGTTAAAATTATGGTACCATTCAATATCATGGGAAATGAGTATAGTGATTGTATTTGGGTCATTTTTGGCCGCCATGCGGGCCCAGTGAATGGCTTGTTGTAAATCTGTTGCATTATGGGGGTGAGCGTAACCAATTCCCTTCCATTTGTGGTCAAACGCTTTTCCTAGGGATCCAAATATTCTGTCCCGTGAGAATGGTGAGTAAAATTGGGTGAATTATGTAGGGCATGTAACTGGGGATGAGAAGTATGAGTGATTGATATTGAATGATGTTATTAGAAAATCCAATATTGGAGTTGGTATTGTGTATTGGGCACGTTTAAGTGGGTCATTTTTTGGAATACGATATTTATATCTTTGGTATAGCCAAACAATTTCAGTTTCAAATGGTTGGGTAGGTGGTTCTAGGCTGTATGGGGTATTTTTTGCTTGTTGGTATTGTTTCCATAGCCACAGTAGTCTAGATTTAGGGATGGAGGTGAGGTGCCGGCCATTGTCTTCGTATATATGAGCGACGTCAAATTGTGTTTGGATAGTGTTAGTATTTGTTTCGATGTCACTTTCTGGATTACATTCATTAATAGAAATATGTGCCAGTGGGATTATTGTGGCAGGGGTAACGTATCTAGTATCTCTTTGTTGTTCTGTGGAGAAGTAGGCATTGATAATGTTTGAGAAGTGTTTGTGTTGCCTTTTCGTATAGTATTGGGTAAGTAGTTCGGTGTTGTGGTGACTAGTATTGGCATCACAATAAGGGAATAGATCTCTTTGGGTGCGCCATTTGTTGTATGTGTTATTATTTGGTGTAATCCATTGGCATAGGTATGATGTGTCTTTTCTTTTTATCCCATTAGGATCAATGGATTGTCGTTGTTTGTGAACGAGTATTGTGTGTATGGGAAATTGTTGGGGGTTTTTAAGCATGTTATTGGGAGGGGGGGTAGGTGGGGGATGGGAGGGTTTGGGGGGTGTATAGGGGGGTTGGGTGTTGAGGGAGGATGATGTGGTTTATTATTGTGTAGTCATTTTTTAGGGTTCGTGGGGGGCAGTGGTGTTGGCATGGCAGGTGGCATTCTTGGTGACAGGGAGGGTGACAAAATAATTGATTAGCGATGTTTAATGCACTTTTGGTGAGTTTTGTAGGATTGGAGTGGTATATTTTGAAGTCGTCTAAATTCATTAAGGTGGTACCATTAGCCAGGGTTATTTGTTCTAATTTTATTATATTGTGTAATAGGAGTTTTTGTAGTAGTTTAAGTGAAGTGTTGGGATTTAGGCCATGTAGGTTTTGTGCTCCTTTCATCCATGCAGTTTCAAGTGGGGATGAATCTAATAGGAAGCTATCTGTTGTACTTTTGAGGTGGACTCCAGCTTCATGTTTGAGTAGAAATAACGTTCTAGTGATAGGTGATCTAACACAGTGGTGGTATTTAATGCGGGTTATTTCTTTAGAGCCCCCGAATTTTGCTAGTATAAATTGTGTCAAGCCATAGTAGATTTTTCCAAGTCTACCTTTATCATTGAGGGCATTTTGTAGTTGTTCCCCGATACAGCGCAAGTAGGCATTTTGTAGTGAGAATGCTTCAATTCCGAATAGGTCATGTGGGAGTTGTGTAGCAATATTAGGTGTGCATTTTGGTAATCCACATATTGTTTTATGGAGTGCTATAATCTTTTTATCAAGTTTTTTGATAGCCGGAATAGAGTATGGTACTGCGTAGAAGCTGTATGCTATTCCAGCACGTATGACTGTATCTGCCATGTTGATTTTTTGTTTCATAGTGGTTGGGCATGCTATGAGGGCTTGGCATTGTTTGATGACTTTAGCTGTAGTAGTATTTATTTATGTTTTCCATTTAAGTGATGGTGTAAGATTTATTCCAAGATAAGTGTATGGTTCGTGTTGGTCTAAAACTGGTAATGGTTGGTTTCTATAGTTTATATTGGTAGATTGGATAAGGGCTTTGAATGTTATGGGATTCATTTTGGATTTATTAGGGCATCCTGTCACTGCGCATTTGGATATTCTTAGGTCCATTCCTGCCTATTCGCAAAATTTGTCTAATTTGTTTAGTTGTATTTATAATGATTTTAATTTGTTAGCAATTCCTGCTAAGTCATCAGCATATGCTACGGATGAGATTTTAACTTTGGATGTTCCAAAGGTATATCCATTATCCCCTTGTTGTAACCATCTAAGTAGGGGTTCTAAAAATATTATAAATAGGTATGGGCTAAAAGTATCTCCTTGTATTGTACCTCTTTGAATGGGGATAGGTAGGGTTTTACCAAAGTGTTCCCCAAGAAATATAGTGAAGGATTGTGAGTATATGTTTCCGATGAGGTTTATGGCGTCGGTTGGGTATTCAAGATCTTTCATTATGACTAAAAGTCTTGCATGGTCAATGGAGCCGAAAGCGTTTTTGAAGTCAATATAAAGGATATATATATCTTGATTCGTAAATCTTACATCTTCTAACGCTGCGATGAGTAGTTGAAGTTGTCTGGATGTTCCTCTTTCTGCTTTGAATCCTTCTTGGCTATCATGCAGTATTTGGTGTCTTTCACCATAAGCGGAGAGGATGGAGGTTAATGTACTTGTATATAGTTTATATATAGTGTTAGCTAGTGCAATAAGTCTGTGGTTAGTAAGTTGTGATGGATCACCTTTCTTATATAATAGAACTGTTAGACTAGTTTTCCATGATGCGGGAATTTGTTTTTGTTTGTAGCAGTGTTTAAAAAATAGAAAGAGTAGTTTGTGAAAGCGTGGGGGCATATTTTTTAGAATTAAATTAGGGATTTTGTCTGGGCCTGGGGTTTTGTTATTTCCTAGGTTTTTAAGGCAGAAGTCGTATGTTTCTTGGTCGAAGTATGTGTGTAGAGGGGTTTGGGGTTCTCCACGTTGGTCAATTGTGAATCCTTCTAAGTCATGCCATGGATATTGCCTAACGCCACATGTACAGTGCGGAGGGTGAGTGTTTTGATAGTGGCATGTGGGTACTATTGGGCGGTTACTGATGGATTGTTGAGTGTATATTTCTTTTGCAATATCTTCGGGGCTAGTAAGAATATTATTTTGTCTATTAGTGATGGAGTCGAGGGGTGAGGTTTCGGAATGTTTGAAGACTTTCCTATTTATTTTTTTGGGGTTTTTTTCGTACATCTGGCGGTATTTTGATACAGCTTTTAGAATACAATCATTGGTGTATTTTGTGGTGATTTTCCTGGCTTCTTTATTGGCAGTTTTTGCGATGACAGCTATTTTATGTTTTCTTGTCGCTACGTATGTCAAAACTAGTTTGACGTATCCATGTTACCTTCTATTTCGGGTGTGTCAGGGTGATCGGCTTGGAGAGTTTCCAAGGTGATGCGTATTTATTGCTTGGTCCGGGGATGGGGTTTTTATCCATGCAAATTCGGCACTATCATTTTTTTGTACATTGGTAATTTCAAACTCATATCCTCGTTTGAAACTATCTTTTACAATCTCTTCATGAAGTAGAAACCATTTTTTGTCTTTAAGTGTTGGGCTAGAAATTTTGACTGTGAGTAGGCTTGCAATGGCTATTGAATCGAATGATTTGAATACCTTTCCCCTACAATAGGTTATATTGTCCAGTTTAAGGATAAATGACCTTGTACCTTGTAGAAGGTCATTAGCATCTTTCATTGGATTTTTGAGGTGGAGTTTGATTGTGCCACTCCACCTCTTAGAGCCATGGAAACAAAGGATAGCTACCGGTTCTCCTAGCATTTCTCCTAATTCAATGTTCATGATTTTCAATCTAGCCTCCGTTTTTGCATGTATTTCATCTCTTGACAAATTCCGGTCACATAACTCAAATGTTATAGCTACTTGATAGTCTAGAGCAAATCCTCCCTCATCCACCTCTACATCAAAGGGGACTTGGGTAAGATTGAAATGCCCACCCTCTTTTCCATCTATTCTCTTAGAAGGCCAAGCTTCTTGGGGAATGTATGGAAAGGAGGGGACTGCCTCTAGGTTTCCAATGCCTCATCATGTGCCATCCCGGATTTAACAAGTTCACTAACGGAGAGTGTTGGTTCTAGTGGTTCACCATTTTCACATGCAATTGCATTTAGTGCGTGATATCCAAGCCAAAAGGGGGGGCGTTGGGGTATAATTTCTTTGCCCTTTGCCTTCTTTTGACTGGACACAACCATAACACCAACTTGCCGTTTTTGACCATTCAATATTATGTCCATATTATCACTTTTTTGCTCAAACAATTTCCTAGTAGTGGCAGCAACATTTGCGGATGTAGACATTCTGTTACAAGTACAATGTTTAAGTAAGTGACATAGTTGTTGTGGAGAAAGAGCAAAGTTTATCACCCCTATTTCAAATCCATTCCACAAATTAAGTTGTGGGCCGTCTTGGATATTGATTTTTGGGAGAAAGCAAGCATGTGATGTGTGTGAGTTTACACCATGGGAGATTATCCAATATGAGGTGGCTATGAGCCAAAGGACAAGAGTAATGTTGGTTGCATAAGCAACCTTCATTTCTAACTAACTAGCCTACTTCTACTTCTAGGATTTGAAAAAATGCTATGTGCCTAATGGGCTATTATGTGTGTGCAATCTAAGTGAAGGGCTACTATAATGAAATGGAGTTTTTGTTTGTGACTTTATGTGTATGTGTGTGCATTATGTGAGAAATGCTCCAATGTGGGTGACTATCTTACTAAGTGAGTGCTTTCTAAGTACACCTATATAATTGATGGGTGGTTAGAAATTTTACCTTGATAGCACCCTGCGGTCGGCGGCGGTCGGCGGCGCCTGCTTTCTCCACAGCTTTGGCGACAATTTGTTGCTTCACATAAGAGCCAACTCCTAGGTTTCAGTGGCTGTGGCAGCAACAAATCTCCCCGAGGGCTCCCCTCGTCGTAGTGGCAGCAACTCTCTTCCAGTTAATCGTTGTCGTTTCTGCTGGTCAGCAGTTGCAATGTCAGGTTTTGGTGAGGGTCTTAGCTGCAGTGATTGTCGAGTTTCGGTGAGGGTCCCCGCAGCTTCGGTGAGGGTCCCCGCAGCTTCGGTGAAGGTCTCAGTAATTTTAGCGAGGGTTTCAGTGTTCTGTATCGGCAGTTTCAAAGAGGGTCACAGAAACTTCAGCAACTACAGTGAGGTTTAGGTCTATGTCTCGAAAAGTTGCGGTAGCTTCAGTGAAGTTATGAGTGCATGTGAGTAGGACTTTGGGATTTCTTGACAGAGCCAAGCTTCTGAGATCTATGTTCTAGATACTAGTTTCTTCAGAAGAGGTTATTCTCAGACTCTATGCCGTCTCAAAGTTCTAAATCCGAGGTCAGATAAGTTGTGTTCTTCTGAGACTATACTTCTGACCTCTCCTAGGTGCTAGTTCTTGTAGAAGAGGTTAATCTCGGCCCTGTGTTGACTCAACAGAATGTGTTTGATCTAACTTGAGATTTAAATCTCGAGGTCTAGATACAACGTGTTTTTGAAACTATACTTCCGATCTCTCATAAACTTGTGTTTAATCTAACTCCTAGTCTTTTAGGATCTGAGTTCAAGATCTAACTCTCAAGAGACGTTTGTTTCGGAATCTGCTTTCTTCCTCTTGAAAACGTGTGTTGTGGTTTAATTTCTAGTTCAAATATCAGGAAATCCTACCTCTCTTTGATTGTTTCAAGGTTTTGAAGCTCACTGAGATCTTGCTACAGACTACACTAAGACTGTGATGATCTGTTACTATAGGAACTCCAGATCTACTACCAGCTGTTCTTCCTAAGGCGATTACTATGCTGAGCAGGGGTTAGTAACTACGGAGGACAAATTTTCTCTGCTGCAACAGCTACTTTGTTCGATCTACGCAAGTACTACAAGTTGGTTTTCGACAGGCTTCTTCAGAAATTTCTCCGGCAGTAGCAGAAACTCCGGTTGTCTCCTAGTAGCTTTCTTCAACAGGAGCAACTCCTTCTTTGGTGATGGCAGGGACTCTGATTAGCTCCCACAACATTCTTCGGCGGCAACAACAACTTCTTTCTGCAACAACTGATGTCGGGGGACTTCGGGGCGACAGCAGCAACTTCTCTACTTTCTGCAACACCTGATGTTGGGGGTTTCAGGGAAGTGAAGTGAGTGTTGGGGTGGGCTTGGGGGGGTTTTATGGTGATGTGGAGTGGGTCTCACGTAGAGGGTAGCTTTGGTCAGTGGTGCCCTTTCGGACTTTGAAGAGGTGGGTGGATGGGGGGAGAGAGGTTCGAGGAGCAACAGGGATGCTGCTTCAACTCTTACCTCTTTCCCCCTTACCTCCTACAGCCTTTCAAAATCTTCAGGGCTTCGCCGATGTCAACTCTACCTTACGCACAGCCCCTCTCCTTGAAGCGATCGAGACGGACCTCACTGCTTGTCATAATGTTGGACGAAAGACTACAACTTTAGTTGTCCACTTTGCTCATGCCAGTCCATGGCTATTTACTATACCTTATAACCAAACCTTTCTTGGATTTTGTGCACCTCCTTCTCAAATGCGGGTCAAGGACCGAAGCTACTCATTTATCACCCAAAAAAATTTAAATAAATAATTAACAACTGCCAAAATAACTATAGTTAACTATATTTTTTTCAATACATTTTAGGGAGCAACTATACTTAACTATATATATAACACTATAGTTAGCATCCGCATTAAATAAACTGGAACAAAAATAGCAAGAACAAGTAACGTCCAAGTGTGAACGTTGATCTAAGGGTTGGTTTAGACTACGGTGAAACTGGTCAAGAATATTAGGGGAATGGAGCAATATGATTGGTGACAAAATGGGTTCTTCACCAACCGGGGTTTACACTACAACCAAGGCTCCTCCAGTGGAGAACTTCAAGCATGGTTGAAAATTGAAATGGCTGTCAATATGGCTACCAATGTTGCACCAACGTTTTGCTAGGGGAGTTCTTTAGAGGTCAAGTTTCTTGGGCAAACTCAAACCCTCAAACAAGACACTCGGCATCCAAAGAACTCCAACTTGAGTTTTTTGTTTCGCGTCTTGTCTACCATACCAACCATTGCCTCAAATAACCTTGTCTTGGGCTAAAATTCTTGACCAACCGGTGCACTTTCTTCACCGTAGTCTAAACTGGCCCTAAATCTAAATACTTCGCAATAGGGGCGAGACATGTGAACAACTATGCACAAACCGGGGAAGATCCACGGTTCCCATGGATTCACTATTGTTCATCTACAATGAAACGCACTAGGTGATGCTTAACAATGGCAAAGCGAACGGATATTAGTGTTGTAGAATGTTATGGCAAGATTTGTAATTAAGAATGGACATCAAAAAAGACATGTGTTACAATGAAATTGGACTAAGTGCTCGATTTATGGTAACCATTCTAGGTTCACAATCACTGACATGATGAAGCAATTCCCAATATGGTACAATGGTCCCAAATTAGCTTAAGATTTAGAGTGTCCATGATAAGGCCACATACCTTAAATCACAATTCTCGGAGACCGCTTATGATGTAACAATCGTGCATGCTGCAATACTATTGCAAGTGTTCACACTACACTGATTATTTCAATGTATGTGCATTACTATTTGGAGTTACGCAGTGCTATAACTATTTAATGAGAATATAATATTTTACCAAGCAAAGTCATATGTTCTATAATGTCCAAAACAACGTATTGAACTTTTGTTAGTAAAAATTGAACTCCTGAGTAAGATGTTATTGCACTGGGTAACTCCAAATAGTAACACACGCTAATTGAGATAATCAATGTTGTCCATTGAAATCATCTCAAATTTGTAATCCATTTAGATCAGGTAAGCTTAAAATACTATTGAGGTGCCTTCTTCACATACAATATTATTAACCCTTAACTTCCTTATAGGCCCATTTTGGGCTTATGAATGACTCTTGACGGTAAATTCATCCAAAAGGAAGGTGATAGGAAGGTCAAAATGGGTATCATTGTGTTCCTCGTGATATTTTCTTGTCAATGGCAATGATCCCATTCCAATATGAACAAATGGTCATTCACAAGAGATTTTTTAATCCAATAATGACCTAATTTTCCCTTTGTTTATACATTACTATATAGAGTAACTTCATATTATTTTGTTTGAAAATTATCAATTTCCTAAGGACTCTTTTTCTTACCTCAAACTGCATATTTATTCTTGATATCTTGAAAGTTGGACTATAATTTTATTGCACATATTTATCACAATTTTTTGAAGTTTAATGATTTCAAATTGATTATTAACAATCTATGAAAATCACTAAATATTGCTACCATATTGATGTGACTTGAAAATGGTTAGCAACAACTATTCTTTTAGTTACAATAAAAATTGAGCTCTAGAAAGCTCATTTTTTAGACAATCTAAAGAAAGCACAATATGATTTATAAAGTTAAGAGTCAAATAGCCAAAACCTAACTTTGAAAGTTTGACATAACATGAGAGTTATCCGCAACATTCAAGGAGGCATGAAATTGGGAATTTGGTGCCTCTTTAGAGGGATTTGCTATTCATAGGTAGTGTTCCCATGTGTCTCATGTCAGAGCTTACTAAATGAAGAAACTCAATTGACATAACATTACTCAACATAGTAAGAGTCTTCCTACATCATCAGGCTAACATTGTAGTGTGGAGTGCAAAAATTTGCAAGATGTTGTAATTATACTCCTAGGATTACATGTCCCACCCAACTGAAGATATGTAATGAATAATATTATGGAGCTTGTTTCCATAGGGAGAAAGAGTTTTAGATTATAGAGTCAATCGTGATTCGTGGAGTCACAAAAAATGGGACGTCAATCCCCCTTTCTTTGAAGGATTCTGCCATATTTGCAAGTCATGTAAGTGATACAAGGGAAAAAAACTTATCTCTTCTATTTGGAAGGTTTACAAAGTTTGAGTTCATTTGTTGATTATGTTTCAAAATCTATTTGGAGGTTACACAAGCTACGAGAGGTTCAAATAATGCCTAGATAAAATATGTGCATAGAAGTGATAATATTTTCAGGCATATGTTGATGATGCTAGCATCTACCGTAACACCATAGCAGGTTCGTCACCTGGCGAACGAATATTTATTTTTTTTGAAAAAATAAGGTTCGTTTGCTGAAATTTTTTTTTTTTGAAATTCGTTCTTTTATTTTGAGGAAAAATAATAATTCGTCTTGGAACAGAGTAGATGTACCGGGATGATAACTTAAATTGATATTTTCATCCATTTGTGCCGGGTCCCCTTGTCGAAACCTAATTTTTTGCCCTAATCTTGCTTAACCTAAGTACTTTCACTTAATATGTTTGTAAACTGTATGTCTTTTCCGTTTGCACACTTGTATGTATTTGTTTTTTGTTGTGTGTAAGTGTACAAGAAAGAAATTAGCGATGGTTCCCAAGCAACAAAGGGTAGATTTGCATTTGTTCCCATTACAAGAGAGGAGAGGGCGGTGGAGATTGAGAAGGAGTTTTCAAGTTTGGACCAGAGGTTAGAGGAGGAGCGCTCAAGACCAGGCAAGGAGATTTTGAAACGACCAGTGGGGAGACCAAAGAAGACAGAGATGGTGTTGTTGAAGCCAAAACTTAAGAAGATGAAGCGATCAGGAAAGGTTAGAGGTTCCTACACAAACTGGTTTACTCCAGTTCTTTGGCCGCCTATTTTCAATGCAATGAAATAGCATAGATGCATTGTAGGAGCTTTGAGTTTCTTGAGGGCAGCTTACAAGAAACCAGGAGATCTCTCTAGTGTGTATGACAGTTTATCTAAGAATTCTATGAGAGATTGGTTCCATTCAAACGGAGAGCTGAAAGATACATACAAGAGATGTGTAGAATTTGGCACTTACTTTGCCAAATCTGCTCAACATTGTCCAGTGTTAGAATCTCACCCTGCCTTGAAAGAAGATGTCGTACGAATTTTTTGATTTTTGAAGTCTAAATGGAGTTTAAGTGTGAATAGCCACTTCTTGAACTAGAAAAGATGACACTTTGTGGTGTGAAATGGCTATTGTCTTGTGATATGTGAAACTAGGCCATGTGAAGGCTATGGCCTGGTTTGAAGAGACAACAACGGTTATAACTACTTTTTGGAGGAAGAGAGGAGAGGCCATTCATAATCGTGTGTGTCTTGTAGGCGAGAGGTCGAGAGCTTGAGAGAATTTTTTGTTGAACCTTCTGATTCTTATGCGAATTTATGTGCGAATTTACCTTTGAATATTAAAGCTTTGTTATAGCACATGTGTGGGATGCACATATGCTTAAGACTATTGTCTGTTGTGGTTATTGATTGTCGTTGTTGTTGTTGTGATAATTATTGTAGTTCCAGGGAGATTTTACTGGAATTATACTTAAACCATTGTCTGATTTCGGAACAAAGTGCGAGTGCCAGATTGCTTATGACTTAATCAGTTTTGGTTCTCGAGTCTTAGTTGTATGTTGTAATTTGGAGTTATTTGATAACTAAGTCAGCCTTTATATTCTGTATCAATTGCTGCTTACTTTCACAGCAAGTCGATTGTCTGAGATGGTAACTACCTGCATTGATGAGTCTATTGTCTTAATGTGCCCTCTGTATGAGATATTTTCGCATGGGCTGATTATTTAAATGAGTTACCTTGTTAGTTAAAGGCCATGAAATTTTGAAGAATCTGTTCAAGTGCGAAGCTTTAGCCTAATTGAAAGTGGACTTGTAATTCTGTCAATAGGGAGTCTGAATCCTGATTACTCGAGTGATTGGCCAGTAGTTTAGTGTTACTGATTATCTGAAATACATAAAGTCTGCATCAATTGGAGAACAGTTTCAACCTCGGACATACTTAGTTTTATACTGTGGTAATTTCTGAATTGAGCAAATAAGTCTATAGTCTAAGGCTGTGTAAACTCAAGTGAGTCCAATGTGATGGAGTTGTTATTTAACTCGAGAGATTTATTAGCACTGATTGAATTATGTGCAGCAACCTAAGTTTACTTAAAACTCGGAATCGTTGATTTACAGTTAAAGGTCTCAATTAGGGCTATGGTCTCGAGAGTGTAGTGTAGGAGCTTAATTGAATATATCTCCGATGACATTTTAGACTGCATGGCTTCTTTGTTTGTGAGTGAATTCAGTAAAGGCTATGGTCTGGCTTGCACCTATAAGTAATTAATATTGCAATATTATATATGCATTTTGAGGATATATGACTTCTGCTCCCATGAGCATTGCCAGTGTTATCAAGACGAGGCTCTCGACATAGTTGTTGGTTGAATGTGATTCATTGGGTGAAAGTTCGTTAAATGTTTACCTACAAAATTGTAATGTAATCGAATGGCAATATTAATGGATTCCAACATATTATAATTTCATTTTAGCACGTGATATAACCGAGAGGCTATCGTCTTTTCATTGATACACTTACCCCATTCCACCTTGCCTCTAAGGATAATTGCACCACGAGTCAATTAACTTTAATAGGATTTCATTCTCCAAATCAATTTAAGCAAAGAGAGTATTGTCGTTGTAATATGTGAAAGAGTTAGCGAGTTGTGGCACTGGATTCCCGGGCACAATTAAATTGAGTAAGGAATAAGACTATTGTCTTCAATGTGTAAATGGAGAAACTGTTCCTATCTTACGATGGAAGCCGAAGTGACCCCATGTTGAGACCATTGTCTACGAAAGGTTATCCAGTGGCGGTGAAGACAAAAGGACGTGCCGATTGTTATACCGGTAAATCTTGTTTGTGAATTGCAACCTTATGGGAATTAAGGCTAATTTGGAATTTCACCATCTTTAATAATTGAATTTCTTAACATTAATTGGGATAATGAAATGGAACTGTGAATTGAATACTTTGGAATCTAATGATCTTGAATTGGAATCTTAACCAAATGGAATGAGTTCATGAGTGATGTGAGAATATGTTGACGTGCATACGTGGTTTTGGATTTATTGCCTTGAGGAAAGAGATTATAATTGCTTTGGCCGATACCAGGTAAAAGACAATTGTCGGACTGCCTAATTAAAATTGAAGTTAATCAAAGAAGACGGATTATCCTGAAAGGATTACCGCACTGACTTTTCAAGTTACATTAAAATGGAGTTAATCAATGAAAGATTATGGACTATTCCGAAGTGCCCTTGACTTCGGTAAAAAGACAAAAATGGGTTACTATTGCAAGACCATTGACTATGGCTGTGCCTATGTTTGTGCACCGCACTTGGTCCAATTAAAATGAACTCACTGCCAGACAATTGCCTGGGAAATTAGAGTGAGGTGTGAGACTGTTACATTTGCATGTACTGACATGGAGTAGTTTTTAGAGTTTTTATCCCTTACCCATAAGCCATTTGTCAGTTCTTATCCTAATGAAAGTGAATTAACCATGTGTTTTCCCTAATAAACTTTATCTAAGACACCTAGATGTTATATGAATCACCTTTTGAGTCTTCCCTGATTATTCCCCTGGGCTTGTTTGTTAACAAAAAACTTACTACAGAAGAAATCTGCACAGTCTTGAAGAAGATGAGGATGGCAGGACAACCTCTTTATGCAGTTTGCATCCAGCCATTAATCAAAGCAATCATCCTCGACAAAAGCTCCACAGATTCTTGAAGGTACACATTCAACAACTTTTCGTGTCTCTTATGAATGGATCAAATTTTTTGTCAAGTCTGAACTGAATTGGAGTTACCGAGCATCAACAACTGCAGCGGAAAAATTACCAAAAGACTTTGAAGAGCAGGGCAAAGCAATGGTACAACGTTGTGCATATTTGGTGAAAGTTCACAACATTCCTAAGGAATTAGTTGTGAACTCTGACCAAACAGAGATACATTTAGTAATTTCAGGAGGATCTAGGACGTGGGAGACAAAAGGTACATGGAGCAAAGGACAAACGACAAATTACCGTTACAGTCTCTTTAGCAGTAGATGGTCGTTGTTTGTCTTTCCAAGTAATTTTCCAAGGCACAACCACAAAATCTCTGCCTAAGTTAGAAAGAGGGAGAGAAGAGTGTGAATTATCAGGGTGAAATATTTCTTATAGCTATAACCACTGGTCTACATTAGAAACGTGCAAAGAGTTTATAAAGAGGATTCTAAAACCTTACTTAGTTGCACAAATTGAGCTCAAGACACTTCCAGCAGATCAAGAGATGATCTGGCTCATAGACTGTTGGAGTGTGCACATTAGCAAAGAATTTTGGGAGTGGATGAAGATTCATCACCCCAAAATTCATGTGCTCTACATTCTTGCAAACTATACAAGTGTGTTTCAACCAGCGGATGTTGTAATTCAAAGGCCCTTCAAGCATGCCTTTCGTCAAGAATTCAACCAATTCACTATGGATACTATAACAAAGCAACTGAATGGAGGAACAGATGTGCACATTGATTTCAAAATGTCTAAACTAAAGCCTCACATTTGTCATTGGCTTTACAAGACTTGGATTCATGTTTCAAGCAAAATCAATATGATTAGCAAAGGATGGGAGCATGCTAGACTTCTAAGAGCATTTGACAGTGAGTTTCAAAAACAAGCTATGATGGATAATATGGTAAAACCATTGTTTAATAGCAAAGGAGAAGAAGGAGTACAAGCTACAGATGGGTGCAAGCATAGTAAAGTGGACCCAAAAAGTACTCCGGTATATGAAAGCCATGATTTTCTTGGTCAAACGCCTATAAGTAGTAGCAAACTGTTGTTTAAAATAGATTATTTTTCATGATGACCTCTATTGTTAAGTTAGGTACTCAAATATAGAATATCAATATGAGATCTTTAAAACCTATCATCAAAAGTGACGCGTAAAAGCAACTGACTAAATATAGTTTTGAACATAAATTTCATGACCTTAAATATTTTGAACTTAGAATTTCTTTTCATATTCCTTGAATTCATTATAAACTTGAGGTCATCGTAATTTTTTTTTCAAAAATTTATCAATTTAATGTAATGTAATTGTATTTTAAACAAGTTTTTGACAATTATCTTTTCAATGACACCCACTTGCACCACCACTTGCACCATCTTCTAAAATACATATATGTTTGTGAGCCCAAAAGGGTGCCCACATTTAGTCTTAGACCCTTGAAACGTTAGTTGATGCACTTTGAAGTAGCATGTTACTTCACAAAAATATAAAAAGAGTGAAATGTTAGTCTTAGAAGTACCATGTTGTAAGAGGCTAGGATGTGAGTTGTTATTGTGTTTTTACCTTCGGAAGGATTTGAGTGAATGAGGATAGGTAAGGAGAACTTGGATTGAGTAGTTAGTGAGTAGGCTAGTACAAATGGATGGAGACAACCAAAGTGACTCAAGAGGCAAGTGCATTCGAATTGGGATGAATGGAGGATCACATGGAGCGCACAAGTGGACCACCTCATCATGGCCACTTAATGGGGAAGGTCCAAGGAAGAATGCAAGGTGGAGGATAAGCAAATTCTCAAAGCACCAATCAAATCACGAGTTAAGCATCGTGGTTTGAATTAAGTGGTGAGCAACGATTTGGGAAAGTAAGGGGAGAAAGTTATGGCGGCGGAAAGCGAAGGAGGCTAAGTTTGGGTTGAAGCATCCCAAGTTTGGTAAAGTGTGGTAGGTAGAAAGCCAAGGCTAGTTAAATGTTCGAATTAGGATCCTTGTTGATCATTTGAGGGAGGAAGGCTTAGAAGATAGGATTGGCGCCTACTAAGTAGGAGGAAATCTCAAGGGCTTATCGTGAGCCTTGAGGGCGCTCACCCCCTCAAGCTTACTATATAATCCCTCATTCTTCCCTCACTCATCCTCTCTTTCCTTTGTGCTCCAAGGCACCCCACGAGTTATAAGTGTGGGTGTGGGAAGCCATATTGGAGCACATGTGTGTGCTTAGTTTTTAGTTTGAGAGCCAAGGCTTGTTAGCCTTGAAGAGGGCTTGACCTCTTGGTAGAATTAGTGTTGACGTGAAGGATTTTAAAGTTAATTCATGATTCCAATTTGTGGTACTTAAAGTTCATGTTTTGAATACACGTGGTTGCAAGTTCCATGTTTAAGAGTTGAGCACTTGAGGTTGTGATGAGTGCAAAAATATACTTGTGTGGATTAGTTAGTCTTAGTGAAGTTAGGAAATTCTCTCTCCCCCTCTCCTCTCTAGGATTTTAGGATTTTAGGATTAGAGAAGAATTGTGTGATTAGAAAGGGGTTGTTAGTAGAATTAGGAAAATTAGGTAGGAAGATTAGTTAAGGGCTTGAATAATTAGTGAGGTAGTTGGGGATTACAACTACAAAGTTGTGGGTTCATGAAGGAGCTGGGTTTATGAAGGAGCTGGGTTTGTTTAGTTAGAAAGTAAAGAGCTGGGTTTATGAAGGACCTGGGTTTGTTTAGTTAGAAGCTAAGAAGCTGGGTTTATGAAGGAGCTGGGTTTATGAAGGAGCTGGGTTTATAAAGGAGCTGGGTTTGTTTAGTTAGAAGCTAAGAAGCTGGGTTTACGAAGGAGCTGGGTTTATTTAGTTAGAAGCTAAGGAGTTGGGTTCATGAAGGAGTTGGGTTTATGAAGGAGCTAGGTTTATGTAATTAGAAAGTAAAGAGATGGGTTCATGAAGGAGCTTAGTAGATAGCCTACTTAATTAGCTCATAGACAAGTAGTTAGTTACATTATGCTAGTTAGTGTTATGTGTGGCTTTCACAAGTAAATGTATTTGAGATTGACTATAGAGAATAGTGTTTTTTAACACTTGCATCCTCTTTTTAAAAATAAACCACGTGCACAAATTAATGGAGAATGTGGAGCACTCTCGCGATGGCAAGACAAAGGAAGCAAAGACCAAAGGTGCGAGGGAGAGATTGACATAAGTCACATAAGTATTTCTTAATACTTAAAGGCTTATGTACGGTATGGAGACACCAATTAAATCCAAGACCACTTGAAGGGTGAACCTTGCACTATGGACTCATCCAAGTCCAAATCCAATACCGCGGAGGAATGTGAGCCCAAACCCACTACTCGGACTACGGACGCTTAAGGGTGGGGGGTTTGGCCTCACATAATTGGTGCGTCCGCCGGGAGCGAAGCGGAAGGTAGTTACAAGACTTGGAGGCGACTAGGAGACTTGGAGGCAACTAGGAAAAATTGGAGACACAAACTTGAGAGAAGGGAAGGAGCACCCGAAACTCGGTAAGTATTCTCTCTTTGGGTTACATTTGAATTCATTGTATTTCAACTATTCTTTGGAATGAATTGCATTGTCAATTACGCAAATTCATTTTTGAGGAAGGAGCGCGGCGAAGGTACGTCCTCAACCTTTTTGGGGATTTGCTAAGAACTTAAAAGGAACCTATAACCGAGTAGCTCATTAAAACATTAGAGGGTAAATTCACCTTAGGACATTGAACTTTGACACTCACCTCGGGGTGAGTCTCAAAGTTTTGGGAGTTGTCATTTCATGCTCTAGATTAAATTAATATTTCACAAAGTTTATGGTGTTGTTACATTGAGTCACGATTGAGGGGAGTGCTAACTCACAGGGGGATGCGATTGCTCAAGGTATGTTTATTTCTTCAAAGTGAACTCATTAACTAATTAAGGAATGCCTTTTGTACTCGTGATTGTTGTTATCCGTTGTAGAGGGTAATTCCCGAATTGTGGATGGTGTGAGAAGTTGAAGGGTGAAGCCTCGACTTTTAACATAATCTACTCGGAAGGTCACCCCCTCACAATCGGTATTGTGGTGAGTGTTAATTTGCGGGAAGGTGCGGAGGTGATGCTCCGACTTAACCAAAAAATTAACATGAACATGCCTATCCCCTATTGGGATTCTTTCACCTAAGTGGGCTTGCAGGTTCTTTTCCTCACCTCCTAAAAAAATTATAACCACACCAAGACAAGTGAAAATATTAAGAGGGGAATTGCTAGGATTATGTGTGGTCAAGTGAGGGTCGATCGATTCTTATGGAATGCAAGGTAGGACTCGCTCACAAAAACCAAGTTTGATAGTAGGACTAGAGAAATCTACTCGAAAGAGGCGGTCCTCTAAAATCAGTGATAGATTAGAACAAGATAATGTTAGAATAGAGAGTTGTTTGAACGTCGAACCTAGGACTAGGTCAATTCTAGACACCTTAGAACTTGGAGCTCAACTTGAAGAGGAGATCACTCCCTCCAAATTGAGTGGTGAAACTTCTTCGGAAAATTACACACTTAGAGAAGAATTCCCGGTAGAAGTTGATAGGGGATTGTTGAATAGTTCACCGGTCACCATGGCCGAGGAACGGGGGATGGATCCACCACCCATACCCCCAATTCCGCCCATACCTCCTATACCTCCAATAGACCCATTGGTTAGGCCAAGAGGCCTACCAATTGTGGTTCCACAAAATTTAGCGGCGATGGATATGCCATCTCATCTCCCTAAATTTTATGGGACCAAGGATGAGGACCCCTCTCGTCACATGGAACGGTATATCGAACGGTTGGCTAGCTTCCTCATAACCGACCCGGGTTATTGGTTAGTGTGGTTTCCTACCACTCTAGAGGGGGAAGCCTATGAATGGTATCGGGATCATGCCGAGGGACATTTTAGGGGATGGGAACAATTACAAAGGGAGTTTCTTAACGAATTTAGGCCGGAAGTGGGTCAAAGTACCGCATTAAGGGCATTGTCGTCATTGAAGCAAGGAAGGGAGGAAGAAATTTCGGCTTACATTAGGAGGTTTGATTTAGTGTGCACTAGATTTGTGGGTACCATGCTCAACGACGACACGCTAAAGCAATTTTTCATTCAAGGGTTTTTTAAGTCCGGAACTATTAGGGGTGTTCTAGAAAGGAATCCCTTGACCTTGGCGGATGCCAAGCGTGCGGCTAGAGATATTGAAAACTTGGATAAAGATCACGAAAGGCTATGGAGAAGGGAGGATGAATTGATCCCACAATTCATCCCCATACGCCCTAGGGTGGTAGCGGTAGAACCCGCTAAGTATGAGAACCAAATTCCATATGCCATTGTGGACACCGGCCCCCGACCTTTAGCGGTTAGGGAACCGGCACCTCTTTTGGCACTACCGGCCCCTAGAACGGATCCACACTTGGAGGAGGTTGAGAGAAGACTAGGTGCTAGCCAACTAGGATTCCAAGAGGCTATGATAAAACAAATGCAAAGCCTCACGGATCAAATGTCATTAATGATCCGGAGTCAACAACCGGGGCCTCCACCCCCGGTTGAGTCGGGTAGGCATTCTTCCGGATTATGGTGTGTCCAATGTGGCCAACCGGGCCACACGCGTCAATTTTGTAGAAGTGGACAAAACCGTGACCAAAGAGGAAACGGTAACCCACCTCAACAAAATCAACGAGGTCAAGCGCCACCTCACTATGGAAATGGAAGCAATAGAGGACCACAACCTAGAGGGCAAGGTGGCCAAAATTTAGAGAAGAAGGAATTTCATCCCTTTTGTGGAAGGTGGCACGCTCAAGGACAATGTTGGTCCGAAGGTCAAGAGTTTAATTGTAGCAATTGTGGAGGAAGTCATCCCTCGGATACGTGTCGCCAACCGGACAAAATAATTAATGTCCCTTACCCGGTGGCTAATCCACAACAACAAGCAAGGGATAATATGCGAGGTGCTAGGCCACAAGGAGTACCGGCCAATGAACTTAGGCCACCTAACTTATACTATGACCATAGTAATGCTAGGCAAACTTTTCATCCACCGGCGGGCTTGCAAACTACAACCGGTTACATTCCAATACAAAATAGACAAGGAGTTCCACCTAATGGTAGTAACGGGAGACAAGCGCCTCCAACGGATCCGGGACCATCTAACTCCCAAGATGTTAGGTTCATGGATGGAGTGTTGAAGGCCACATGTGATGACATGCTTCCTCTCCCAACGAGAATTGGAGAGGAGCAAAGTCAATGGCCTCCTCACACCAATGCTATTACATATGAGTTAGTGAAGGGTAAGGGTGTGGTTGAAGAAGCACCTGCACTAGCGGTAACTACTAGGGCTAGGAGAGGGGATGCCCCGTTGGAGGTAGGAATAGGAGAGCAAGGAAATTACTCTTCGGATGAAGAGATTAATCTCTCCGAGTTGGATAGGGTAGCTAGAAGAGCTACTAAGGATGTGGAGAGGGAAAATATAATTTTACAAGATAGGGAGAGGACTAATGCGGTACATGACTTGGATAATAGCGATGTGGGTGAATGGGAAGGACCAGGGGTTCCCGTAGACGAATTCGACGTAGTGGGTAATTCTAAGGTGGAAAGATCTACCGGGTACGACTTGTGGGCGGACCTTAGTACACTCAAGGCGGATATTACTTTCGGCCAACTATTGGAAATTTCACCCACGGCAAGGAAAACATTAAAGGAGGGAATGCCGGTACACAAGAGGATGAGGAAGGTGAAAGCTAAAATAGCCGCTAGGATCCAATCACAAGGTGGAAGAGACGTGAAAGCTATAGAAATAGAAGTTGTTATAGTAGATAAGGTGGTTCCTAATGTGCTAGTCGACGGAGGGAGTAGTCTAAATATACTACCGGAGGATACTATGAAAAAATTGGGACTTGGACTCACGGGGCCTTCACCTTTGGTCATAAATATGGCAAATCAAAGTTCGACTACGCCTTTGGGGATGATCAAGGATTGTAGAATGACTACGGGAGGCGAGGAGTACTTGGTCACCTTCCATGTCATTAAAATGCACTCCAACAAGGACACCTTCCCCATTTTGCTAGGTAGGCCTTGGTTGCGGATGGCGAATGCTATGGTCAATTGGGGTGGACCTAAACCATCCATCACTTATGGTCCGGAGGGTAATAGGGTCATAGTGTCCATTGGTTCATTAGAAGGATGGATGAAGAAGGAGATGTATTTGCCATTGGAGAAGGAAATTGATGACTTAAACGAGAATGAGATTGGCAAGGCATTGGTGGGAGTCGTCCATCCCGAAGGTCAAAGGGTTGTTATAGATTCGGGCTCGGGAAGTCTAGGTCCTAATTTTTACAATTATGGGGATAATGGGGATTATGCCCAATGGCTAAGGGAGTACCCCGAGTCCGAGGTTGATGTAATGGTTACATTTCACCAAGTAGGCTTAGGGAGTGAATTTCCTAGTGTTAGTTTAGGAGAGGGCTCATTGTTGGAGCCATGTGAGGTGCTCACCGAGGAAGAGTGGGTTAGCGGTGGGTTAACACCTTGGGTAGATGACGTGGAAGAGGGTGAGGTTAGTTTAATTCATGTAGATGGGACTCAAGAGGAGGATGTGATTATTGAGTCATCGAAATTGGAGGAGCCTTTACATTTCAAGACCACGTCTACGGGGATAGTTGTAGGGCAAGATGTGAAAGATTACCCCAATGTGCCTTCCGATTGGTATCGGAACAAAGAGGAACAAGCACATGTGTCGGAAGCGGATTGGCGGTACGTGGATGTGAAATTAAAGAATGGAAAAACCCGACAAATGAAGATGGGTTCCAAATTGGGGGAGAAAGAGGTTAGGGAGTATAGCAATTTGGTGGATGAGTTTAGTGATACTTTTGCATGGTCCTACGATGAGCTTAAGGGAATTCCTAGGGAAATGGTAGAGCACCGGATTCCTTTAATTCCGGGGGCGAGGCCAATTAGACAAAAGGAGAGGAGGATGAATCCTCAATTGCAATTGTTGGTGAAAGCGGAATTGGAAAGGTTATTGAAGGCCGGGTTTATCAAGCCGGTGGAAATCACGGATTGGGTTTCTCCTATGGTCTTAGTAAAGAAAAAAAATGGGAAATTAAGGGTTTGTGTCGACTATAGGAAATTGAATTCGTGCACACAAAAGGATCACTTCCCCTTACCTTTTATCACCTTGTTGCTTGAGGAGGTTGGAGGTCATTCGCGATATACCTTTATGGATGGGTATGCGGGTTATAATCAAATTTCCATAGCCCTCCAAGATATCCATAAAACGGCTTTTACTACACCTTGGGGTACTTTTGTGTGGGTAGTGATGCCATTTGGGTTATGTAATGCCCCGGCTACTTTCCAACGATTAGTAATGTATATCTTCACCGACTTGTTGTTCAAATCCATGACCGTCTTTGTGGACGATTTTAGCACACAAAGTAATGTGGACGATCACCTACATTGTGTTAGGGAGGCATTGGTTAGGTGTAGGAAGATGAGGTTAGCATTGAACCCGGATAAGACATTTTTGGGAGTGAATAAGGGAGTGTTGTTGGGTTATGTTGTTAGTGAGAAAGGTAGAGAACCCGATCCGGATAAGATTGCGGCCATAAGCGACTTGGCAACTCCAACCAATTCCAAGGGGATCTCTAAGTTGTTAGGACATGTGGGATGGTACCGGGAACTTATTCCTAATTTTTCAAAGATAGCGGTGCCCATTACCCATTTGCTCAAAAAGGATGTCAAATTCGAGTGGACGGATGCTTGTCAAAAAGCCTTTGAGGAATTGCGGGATAGGTTGAGCACCTATCCGGTGTTGATACCACCCAATTGGGGTAAACCTTTTCACGTCTATTATGATGCTAGTAATGTGGCAATAGGGAGTGCGCTTTGTCAAGCAACGGGAGAAAAAGAGAAGGATCAACCTATAGCTTATGCGAGTAAGCAATTGACCCCCGCCGAAAGAAACTACTCTACAACGGAGAGGGAGTGCCTAGCCATGGTGTTTTCCGTTAAAAAGTTTAGGCATTACCTCATGTGCAACCCGGTTGTATTTTTTGTTGACCACATGGCTATCAAGTATCTAGTTAACAAGGCGGAGTTAAGTGGTAGATTAGCTAGGTGGGTTTTGTTATTAGAAGAATTCGACTACACGGTGGAATATAAACCGGGTCGTATGCATTTACAAGCGGACCACTTGTCTAGGTTGTCGGAGGAGATAGGAAAAAATCCGGTAAATGATATGTTAGTAGATGATAGCCTCTTTGTGGTCACTTCTACACCGGAGTGGTATGCGGGCATAGTGGAATTTCTAACAACCCACAAGTTGCCCAAAGAGTGGACAAAAGAAGAGAGAAGGAAGGTGAGGGTAAATAGTAGGCAATTTGTTGTAGTGGGCCATAGGTTGTTTAGAAGGGGGTCCGATGGTATTTTACGACGATGCGTGTCAAAAACGGAGGTTGAAGCGATTTTAATCGCTTGCCACGATAGCGCTTGCGGCGGTCACTTCTCGGGTCAACTCACCGGGCAAAAAATACTTAGAGCGGGCTACTTTTGGCCTACACTATTTAAGGACGCCCATGACTATGTAAGGAAATGCGACGCTTGCCAACGGTATGCCCGAAACGACCTTAGAATGGAGATGCCTTTACATGTATCATTACCCTTAATTCCTTTCGAAAAATGGGGCATCGACTATGTGGGTGAGGTCCATCCCCAATCTTCAAAAGGAATGAAATATATTGTGGTGGCAACCGAGTACCTCACCAAGTGGGCGGAAGCCAAAGCGGTGAAGACCGACACGGCGGAACACGCGGCAACATTTATGTACGAAAACATAATTTCGCGGTTCGGGGTGCCGAAGATCCTAGTAAGCGATAGGGGTACTCACTTTTTGAATGACTTGATTCGAGAGATGACAGAGAAATTTAAAATTGATCACCGGAAGACTACTCCCTACCACCCACAAACCAATGGACAAACGGAAAGGGTTAACGGAATTTTGGTGAGTATACTACGCAAGACGGTTATAGACTCGAAGCGGGATTGGGATACGAAACTAACGGCGGCACTTTGGGCATACCGTACAACCTATAAGGTAACTACGCGTGCTACACCATTTTCCTTAGTCTATGGTCTTGAAGCGACACTACCAATCGAATATGAAGTCGAGTCACTTAGGGTGGCCGTGAGTACGAGACTTACCGAAAGTCAATCCTTACGAAATCGACTAACCGATTTGGAAGCACTTGACGAAGGGAGGAGAATGGCGGCTCAACATATTGAGGCAATCCAAAGAAGGAGAAAGATTACTTTCGACAAACGACATAAGAGAAGGGCCCTAACACCGGGAATGATGGTCATGATTCAAGACGCACGAAAGCTTGAATTTCCGGCGAAATTCGATGCGGTATGGTTAGGACCTTACCTTGTCTATGAGGTCTTTCCTAATAATTCAATTCAATTGGAAACGTTGAATGGTGAGCTCTTTCCTACCCGTACATCGGGAAGTAGATGTAAGGAGTACCGAGCTTGACTAGGCAACTTACCCTTGGAGCAAGAGATGTTTGGATTCATCCCCCGATGGTCGCCAATTATGTGAGCCCAAAAGGGTGCCCACATTTAGTCTTAGACCCTTGAAACGTTAGTTGATGCACTTTGAAGTAGCATGTTACTTCACAAAAATATAAAAAGAGTGAAATGTTAGTCTTAGAAGTACCATGTTGTAAGAGGCTAGGATGTGAGTTGTTATTGTGTTTTTACCTTCGGAAGGATTTGAGTGAATGAGGATAGGTAAGGAGAACTTGGATTGAGTAGTTAGTGAGTAGGCTAGTACAAATGGATGGAGACAACCAAAGTGACTCAAGAGGCAAGTGCATTCGAATTGGGATGAATGGAGGATCACATGGAGCGCACAAGTGGACCACCTCATCATGGCCACTTAATGGGGAAGGTCCAAGGAAGAATGCAAGGTGGAGGATAAGCAAATTCTCAAAGCACCAATCAAATCACGAGTTAAGCATCGTGGTTTGAATTAAGTGGTGAGCAACGATTTGGGAAAGTAAGGGGAGAAAGTTATGGCGGCGGAAAGCGAAGGAGGCTAAGTTTGGGTTGAAGCATCCCAAGTTTGGTAAAGTGTGGTAGGTAGAAAGCCAAGGCTAGTTAAATGTTCGAATTAGGATCCTTGTTGATCATTTGAGGGAGGAAGGCTTAGAAGATAGGATTGGCGCCTACTAAGTAGGAGGAAATCTCAAGGGCTTATCGTGAGCCTTGAGGGCGCTCACCCCCTCAAGCTTACTATATAATCCCTCATTCTTCCCTCACTCATTCTCTCTTTCCTTTGTGCTCCAAGGCACCCCACGAGTTATAAGTGTGGGTGTGGGAAGCCATATTGGAGCACATGTGTGTGCTTAGTTTTTAGTTTGAGAGCCAAGGCTTGTTAGCCTTGAAGAGGGCTTGACCTCTTGGTAGAATTAGTGTTGACGTGAAGGATTTTAAAGTTAATTCATGATTCCAATTTGTGGTACTTAAAGTTCATGTTTTGAATACACGTGGTTGCAAGTTCCATGTTTAAGAGTTGAGCACTTGAGGTTGTGATGAGTGCAAAAATATACTTGTGTGGATTAGTTAGTCTTAGTGAAGTTAGGAAATTCTCTCTCCCCCTCTCCTCTCTAGGATTTTAGGATTTTAGGATTAGAGAAGAATTGTGTGATTAGAAAGGGGTTGTTAGTAGAATTAGGAAAATTAGGTAGGAAGATTAGTTAAGGGCTTGAATAATTAGTGAGGTAGTTGGGGATTACAACTACAAAGTTGTGGGTTCATGAAGGAGCTGGGTTTATGAAGGAGCTGGGTTTGTTTAGTTAGAAAGTAAAGAGCTGGGTTTATGAAGGACCTGGGTTTGTTTAGTTAGAAGCTAAGAAGCTGGGTTTATGAAGGAGCTGGGTTTATGAAGGAGCTGGGTTTATAAAGGAGCTGGGTTTGTTTAGTTAGAAGCTAAGAAGCTGGGTTTACGAAGGAGCTGGGTTTATTTAGTTAGAAGCTAAGGAGTTGGGTTCATGAAGGAGTTGGGTTTATGAAGGAGCTAGGTTTATGTAATTAGAAAGTAAAGAGATGGGTTCATGAAGGAGCTTAGTAGATAGCCTACTTAATTAGCTCATAGACAAGTAGTTAGTTACATTATGCTAGTTAGTGTTATGTGTGGCTTTCACAAGTAAATGTATTTGAGATTGACTATAGAGAATAGTGTTTTTTAACACTTGCATCCTCTTTTTAAAAATAAACCACGTGCACAAATTAATGGAGAATGTGGAGCACTCTCGCGATGGCAAGACAAAGGAAGCAAAGACCAAAGGTGCGAGGGAGAGATTGACATAAGTCACATAAGTATTTCT
The DNA here is from genome assembly GCA_964035585.1 of Polytrichum formosum. Classification (NCBI taxonomy): domain Eukaryota; kingdom Viridiplantae; phylum Streptophyta; class Polytrichopsida; order Polytrichales; family Polytrichaceae; genus Polytrichum; species Polytrichum formosum. Next base: position 27,581,885 of record OZ037940.1, on the reverse strand, counting down.
TAATACTTAAAGGCTTATGTACGGTATGGAGACACCAATTAAATCCAAGACCACTTGAAGGGTGAACCTTGCACTATGGACTCATCCAAGTCCAAATCCAATACCGCGGAGGAATGTGAGCCCAAACCCACTACTCGGACTACGGACGCTTAAGGGTGGGGGGTTTGGCCTCACAATGTTGTTTGAAATTATTTTTTGTGAACATAAATTGCTTGGCTTTGTAGATTCATATGTTTTCTAAATGTTTATGAATTTTAATTTCATAAAATTCAAAGTTAGTATATAGTTTTGGATCACTTTCACTTAAATCTGAGCAAGGATCAAGAGCTGTCCACTTTACCGTGCTTACACCCAGATACAGAATGCAATGAAGAGATTGACGTCGAAGTGTCTTTAGACACTGTAATGGAGAATAATTTGAGCAAAATGGCAGAACTTTCCAAGACAATCAACTCAAATCGAATGACAACAATACAGGAGCTTGCAAGAAAAAAAATTGACAGAATTCTGATGTAAGTTTTTCCCACTGAAGTTTTTTTGCATTCAAATTAAGTGTTGCTTTAGTACATGTACTTATCTATCTATCTATCTATCTATCTATCTATCTATCTATCTATCTACTTACACTTACAGACATGTCTACGTGTAGATTCAACTGCTGACCTGCAAGACACATCACAAGTACAAAAATAGTCAGCAACAAACAAATTCAACATCTGCTTCAATTGTAATCTTGTTCAAGCTATCACCAGTTTTATAATCACAAGCCGATTCAATGTCACTTACCCTAATTAATATTCACAGCATCCCCGACTCAAGCAACTGCTCCAACACCCCACGGCCCCTGCATGGTCATGGTCACAGCCATAGCATAGTTACTACTTTTGTTTCTGCTGGATCAATTCAACTTGCTTAAACACTCACAGGAGCAACTCACTCAACCAGTTCAGAAACTCACTCAACCAGATTCACAACGACTTTGACCTCTCCGGGGTGAACCTGTTTCGGAACCAAGTTGAATCTGCTTGTTTCATTCCCTAAAACCTCGACTCAAGAAAACCAGGCTCCCTGACTCAAAGATCCCAAGCTAATCTCCTCGACCTTTTGTGTCCACCTCCTCAGCCTTCTCCGACTGTGACTGCCTGCTCCGAAACTGGAGCTGCGTCCCCTCAACCATCGGTGCCACCTTCTCTGTCCACCACCGACAACTGCTCCTCGACACCACCTCCTCGGCCTCCTCCGACTGTGAATCTGCAGGCTCCGAAATTGGAGCTGCATCCTTCTCAACCACCGGTGCCACCTCTACCGGTGTAGCCAAATCCTCTTCCGAAGCAGGTGCCTCCTCCGAATAGCAGGTGCCTCCTCCGAACAGTTGGTGCCTCCTCCGAACAACAGGTGTCTCCTCCTCGACAATAGGTGCCTCCTCTACTGGAGCAGACACCTCCTTTTCCTCAACTGCAAGGCCTCCACCTCTTGAGTGGCTACCACCTCCTCAACAACATGGGCCTCCTCCGATGGAGCAGTTGCCTCCTCGACGATCCAGGATGTGATAAACGATCACTGATAGGAAGAGGTCGTAGCAGCTCCAGTCTTATGCAGGCACCTGCTCGGCTGTGAGCAATGGAATTTGTGGACCCTAATTGACTTTCCAGCTCCTAAACCGTGATAATAGGATCTAGTGCGCTTTACCAGCCCGTGAAACTTGTAATGGCCTGCGAACAGAGTCTGCTTCACCCGACTTTCTGGATTTTCGTTCTTTTCATAATATAATTTTCTATAATTTCGTTCTTCATGGCCTGGAATTTCTGATTTTTTCGTTTTTTTTTGGAATTATTTCAGAACGAACCTGCTATGGTGTTACGGTATATGCACATATCTTCTTTAAGAAGATCCAAGAAATCCTCTAAGAGTTTCCCCCTAAAAATTTTCCATTTACTTGGCTACTTCCAATTACCTCCAATTTTGTGTTTTAAGGTTGTTGTGTGTTTGTTTGGGAACAATGCACAAGTGTAGAGATGTGCTTAATAGTTTGGGCAATTGTACAGTAGTTATGCTCAAAATAAGATATCAAAGGGGACAATGGTTTTTTAAGAGAGAAAATCTATGACAAGCTTGAAGATCCATACATTTAGTTTTGGGCTTCACAAAACAAGATCTCAAAATCTCAAAATCTCAAAATCAATACCTCCTAAAGTAGCTTAGTATTTGACCATGAGTTTTCTGTAGGTGTTCCACATGGGGCTATCAAGGCATCATTTAAGAATTGTGAGTATGGTGAAATTCAAGTTTTCAATTTGCAAGTTGAGTGTAAAGTGGATTTGAGTAAACAAGCGTAAGGGAATAGGCTCCATGCCAATGAAAAGCCCCTTTTTCTTCAAGTCCCCAACCTCTCCAGTACATGGTTATGTCTAGATTCTTTCTTCTATCTAGTGTGGTAGTCATTATAATGAACTTTTGTGACCATTTTAGTTAACGCGATTTAATGTGTTACATACACTAGCCAAACAACAGATTATCTGCAAAATAAAGACATTAGTGTAATGTGCAAGACATTACATCTAATAAATTAACGTGGGGCTGAGATTTGCAAGCACACATGCAACCTCAAAAACTATCTAAAACACATTGTTTACGTCAAGCAATGGCAACATCAAAGCATGACAAATTGTCTTGATTTTTAAAAAATATTATTCACTTTGAGATCAGTGATGACAATTTGCAAAAAAATTAAAAAAATTAAAATAGTGATAAGATAAAGGTGGTGGAAACCCATGCCATGATACATGCAAATGACAATTACTTTATTGAGCCATTTTATTTCATCAAAAACTTCAATTAGATGGAACACCCTAATGGCACATCATTTACGTACCAATACTAGATACAAGAAAAAGTGTAGCTTGCATATTTGCAAGCTATAAAAGTGGGTTTCCTTCAAAATTTGAGGCAAGATGATAAGTGCAAAACAAAGATTGGAGTAGGTTTGCCAACTCATAGGGCCTTGAAAAGACTAAGGTAGACATGCCCGATTCGGTTAATTCTCTTAATTGGAAACCTATATTTGAGTGCTTTGTGGTTAGATGTGGCTCCAGCAACAAATACCAAAAAGACATGTGTTTAAAAGAGATTGGACTACGTGCTTAAACTATGCTAACCATTCTAGGCTCAATAGTCAATATTTTTATTTTTACTTTTTTTTTTGGGGGGGGAGGCATATGACCACTCAATGAGCATGAGAATCTTAACTTTGATAATGAATATTCAGCTATTCATATGAGCATTAAAAGTCATGAGGAAAGGGGCCATGGCCTTAATTTGGATTTGCTAACCATCACATGCCAATAGCATGTTTCATAAATGAATTCATATGGCTCTTGCGAGAAGTCTTCTAACAAAATCGGTAGACAATGATGAATATGGATATAGATAGATAGATAGATTCTTCAAGTGGAACGGAGTTGCGCTATTACAATTAGGTCTAAAAAGCCAATGGTGAAGGTTCATTACAACCCCATCAATGGAGACACTCTTATGCTTAGCATGGATAGCATTGTAATAAACTTTCGAAAATCAAGCAACTAGTTATGGATGTCCAAGCCCGTTAGAGAAAAAATAGGCCCTCTTAAGGGCCTCTCCGAGGTCATTGTCAAAAGGGTCTTGGGGATTAATTTTTTAGCCTTCAATTGCAAGGACTTGCCTAGTAGGCTATGGTTACGATGTACAACTTTGAAGCCAAGTACACCACATACATGTCAATGTATTGGCCAAGTACACCACATACATATCATTCTATTGGCCAGGTACACCACATGTATGGTTCCATTGGCCAAGCTTCATTCATTGTACTCCCACATGCATTTACCATGGGGTAAAACCACAGAAGGTAGTGACCTCCCACACACCCAAAAATGTACATTACCTACTCCTTGAATTAGATGTGCACATCAACTTGAAGGGGGCACTTGGAGGGTATATTTTTGCTCTGATGGGCCCTGCAAAAAAGTATTCAACATTCATAGAAATAAACTTGTGTGACATTGTGTGAACAATATCATCATCTTATGTCAATGCTTTGATCTTATCTTTAGTTGGCTTAGTGATATTTAAACTTTGGTAAGGCACAATTGACAATACTACCACCTACCACCAACACCAAAACCTATAACCACCCAATTGCCAGCAAGGATTTTTTGTTGCATGATTTCCTATGAAACAACCTTGATATTTTGTTTTCATCCTTTTGTGGTTTTGTGATTTGATGAAATGAAATAACTTCATAGACAATGAACTTGGAGACTTGTTATTTACGGGAATGGTCATTGGGATTTCAAACATTTGCAACTCGAAAATGATATACAACAACCCACGAGAACATGAGTTGTGTGCCATAACATTTAGTCATTATGTGTGCACAATAAGAAATCATTTATTGGTGTGTGTAGAGTACATGTGTGCTAGATAGGTATGGAAGATGTGAAAGGTCGATATCTCATTTTGAATGGATGATAATATTTGTGGATGGTTGCAATGAAATGAAATGAAATTGATTTTTAAAGTCCGGGAAGTTGAAAGGCTTATGGGACTATGGCAATAAACAGGAGTAAGGTAGAAATACCCAAACCGGTTAACCACCCTCTACCCATGTAGTAGACCACCGTCAGAATAGTGAAGTGCCATTTCTGAAACCGATCATGGCAAGGCTGGCAACTTCAATGCGTGTACACTTAGTTTAACCAAATTTAGTCATGTTTAATGTACTCATGAGTTAACCGGTTTAGGTAATGTTCTGTATGGAAATGCGGATTACCATGTTCGGTGTAGGGAGAATCTAGTGAACAAGTAGGGGGTTTGACAACTTTCCACTTTGAAAAATTATAGCATTTTTTTGTACAGGTCAGAAAAATATGAAACAACTTGCATTCTTCATGAATCCTTCTCTTCTATCTTGGAAAATTATCTCATGATTGTAAGACCATATCTTCAATGCAAATCACCTTATTTGCACGGGTTATGGTATTTCTACCTTAGTTGGGTTTGAGAAGGAAATAAGTGTGACCCCATGTCACTCTTTATTTCAAAAGAAAAACCCGGGACATTTGAAGTGCCTTGTGGGCAGATAACAATAATCATTTGAGCTCTCCGGTGCTTAGTTGTCATAGAATTGAGACACATCATGACTGTGGTATAACATAAAACATGGTGTATATGCATTTCCTATCCATGATGGAAGTTTGGTGCATTTTAGAACACCATGGGAACGTCATTTTTTAATTCATAAAATTGTATTTCCATTCAAATTAGAGTTATCCGTAAAGTCCCTCAAAGAGGGATGAAACTGTGGGTTTCATCCTTCTTTGAGAAAACTTGCTATTAAGAGCTCGTTAGCTCATCGTGTATCAAAGCCTATTTGAAAGTTCGGTGAATCTTTTGAAACCTCCTTTTGCCATTTAAAGAAAAAAATTGTGAGAATTGTATGATTTATATGGTATGTGCATGGGACCCACTATCCTAAATCTTGGATCAACCTATACAAGGCTAGCTTGGCCCACACATCCTAGTAGGACAAGCTAGAAAGCTGGATTTTAATAGCCTGACACCACTCTTTCTATATGGAAATTTAAGCATTAAGAAAACTTGGGTGACTTTAGGTTAACTCTCATAAAATTGGGGTTTTGGACTATACCCATGGTTTGGGACCAACCCTTTTTTCCTAGATACTAGCCATTTTGCTATGGTGAAGTGAATTAATTTTTAGACACATGTTAAAAAGATACAAAAATTGGAGTTCTTGCTTGTAAGGTGCCACCTCCACTCTTTGTAAGTAAGAGGTGGCGCCAACTAGCTTAACATGGGTGGAGTGGAGTCGCCTAAAAATCAAGACCCGCCTCTAAGCTCCATAATTGGGAGTAGCCAGTGAGCTCCACTATGAGCCATGGATGGAGCCCATCTTCCCATCCAAGGGCTCATGTCACCTATGTTTAGTTGGGCGGGGTGAGTGGTGTTGCCACTTTCTCCTTCATTTTCCACCTCCAAGGTCAACACCCACTTTGCTCTCTTAGCTTGTACCTTGTTGCCTCTTTATTCATGTAGTGGCGATTAGCGGCGCCACCTTTTGGTCGTAGTGGAGTTTAAGAACTTTGGGTGCCAAATTTCAAGTTTTGAAGTGGAACCCACAGTGGTGCTTGGAGGCGCCAACCTCCCTCCCTACCTATTTGTATTTGTATGTGTGATTGTAAGAGTAGTATTTTTTAGCAATGATGTTCATTTTGGGTGTATTCTCTAATTTAAGTAGGTTGGTCCAATCTTTTTGGGTATAAAAATGCATGAGGTACTTCAAGTGTATAATATTTCAATGCTAATCATCTTATATGTGTGCAAACTAGTTCAATTTTGGTGTAAATTGACATTTTAGAAGGTTGGCGCAACATTTTTTGGCCTAAGATGTTGCTAAGTGCTTTAAACATATGATATGTGCATGTTGATTCTCTCATACATTTGCAAACTAGTTGAACTTGGAAGCCTCTAGAGGTTTAAGGGACTCGTGCAATTGTTTTTGGTGTAGCCAATTTCAATAGAGTTATCCGTTAAGTCCCTCAAAGACTATTCAAACCGTAGGTTTAGTCCTTCTTTGAGGAAACTTTCTATTAAGAGCTTCTTGCCTTGTCATACACTAGAGCCTATTTTGAAAGTTGGGTGCAAAATTTGAGACCTCCTCTTCCCACCTCTCAAACTTTGAGAGAATTTTAGGATCTAAAATAGGGTATGCACATGGCACCCACCATCCTAAATCCTAGATTGACCGATGCATGGCTAGCTTGACCCACCCATCCAAGTAGGACAAGCTAGACAACCATTTTTTAATAGCCCGATACCACTCTTTGTGTGTGATAATGCAAGCATCAAGAAAAACTTGGGTGACTTTGTGTTAATTCTCATAAACTCAAGGTTTGGGATTAAACCTGTGATTTCATCCAGTTTACTTTACAAATAATTCTAATGCATAGCCAATTTGCCCCTAAGTTTGTGGCATGTCTGGCCACTTGTAGACTGTGAATATAAATATGGGGCGACTAATTATTTTATGTGGGGCCATTGTTCACCTTATCAAAGCACACATGTAGCCTTGGATTTCTTCCATGTACAATTAGAAGTAAATACCCGAATTGACAAATAGGTGCATTCACCAAATACTCCCTTTGATTCATCTAAATGTAGCCACCTTAACCTCCACAAAAAATCTTAAGCTCGCCACCTTAGAGGCCCTAAGGCCTTTACACCTAGAGGCCGGGCTAATTCCCCTTGAGGCCAATTGCATGAAATTTCAGCCCCTTTTGGGTTGGAGGCCGGCCTCAACTACACATTACAATAAGATTATAACGGGGGCCAATTTTCCCATATGTAAAGGCCTTAGGGCCAAGAAGCGAGGCCAAGAAGAGAGGAGAAGATGAAGTCACAATGAACCATAAGAGCCGTTCAGATTTCCACATAATCCAATGGATCTGGTTTTGCTGAAAAAGATCATATTTTATTAAAAAAGTTTTTTTTATTGGAATATGACATTGGCCCTGAGGCCAAGAATTGGCCCTCCATTTTAAGTGCATCCAATTCAACGAGCTCGGGCCATATCAGACCATGCATTTTTTGATTAAAAATTTCATACCACCAAATCGGCCCGGCCTCTAGGTGTAAAGGGGTTGGGGTCGATTTCAGCCTTTTGGCCAATCACAAGTGAGGATTTCAAGCCTCTTACACAACGAATTGGCCCGGCCCTCTAGGTGTAAAGCAGCCCTTAAATGCTTCTGAACTCAGCATGGAGTCAAAACTACTACCTTAGTTTAAACAAATAATAAGGGCTGTTTGGGACTAAACCCATGGTTTCATCTGCTTTACTTTACGGATAACTCTATTACCAAACAATAATTGCAAAACCTTTTGAATGACATAGCTAAGTAAGAAATCTTTCAGCCACATTTCGAGGTAACCACATATGCCATCTATCCCCACAAAAATTGAGCCTAAAACACTTAGTTTGCATCCCAAAATTTGCGTCCTTATCTAGCCTTCCCAATTTTTCCCATTTGAACAAAGACAACATTCTCCTATTCATTCTCAATAATACTTTGTATAAACCTGCTAAGTTATATTTGATGTTTTCTTGACACATACCGGCCATGAACCTGAGCCCTAGGCACTTTACTCACATGACCTTTCCATAGAAGAGTTGCATCATACAAGCCGGATTACAAAAGCATTGACACAACAAATGCTATTTGTACACTACAATGGTGCTCCTCAAATCCATGGCAGTGCCTTCAATTTTAAGCAACCCAGATTGGGGAAATAGCGTGGGTCTACATTCTTATCTGACCTCTTCCAACAAAAAGCCCAAGCTTCTTCTTGCCTATACACCTACTACACTTCTTCATATTTGTACAACTCTCCCTACCATGTGCTATATAAAAAGGTGGACAATAACACACCTCCAGATTGGCTTAAAGCCCAGCTACTGATAAATATTTTCCCACTCATGCACAAAACTCTCTTCCCTATTTCGTATATGCCTACACCAATCAATATCTTGCTCTCCATCATTGGTGCCCAATGCAATCTGTTGATTAGGACAGAGTGCAAGGGAAGGCCATACCTTTCAGGAAATCACCCTGAACATGTAATAGTCCACCAACATCATCATATAAAAACATCTCCACTCGCCCATTGTTCTGACGTCTTTTTAAAAAAAAAATTCATCACTTGCATGCCGTTAGCATGGAGTTCACGACATGGATTACGAGTCGCATCTGGTTTGCAAGCTCCCCGGGGCCTGCAATTATTGTCTGTTGCTGCAGGGTTTGGTGTAGCTGTTCCAAGAAGGCACGAATATGAGGAGCAAGCCCAGGGTCTTTTGGGTTTAAGGCCAACACTGCCTCCTGTATCCATTTCAGTTTAGCTTTAGTGTCTGTTCCTATGTCCACTCCCAGCTGTTGCACCAAAGACAGCAACACACCCTGGCTCAGCTGTACAAGTCCTGTTTGGAAAACTGCGACAGGGTCAATCTGCAAGACACAACAGAAGAACACACTAATACCTGTAAGAGAGGCACCGAGATAATTATAGCACCCTTAAGCATATGCAAGGATGTTCTCTTTCTATTCTAGCTTCAAGAATAAATTTCCGAGAATTACACAAATACATGCATAAATGCCAAGCACAGTCGAGTGGCAAGCTGTCATCAGTCAAAACCTTATTGGTACTTATCTTTGGACAAAGCCTTCTCCCCATCTACCGCTATTCAACCTAATGACCTTGCCAAGAAACTTGCCAAGTGTATACTCTTTCAAGATGCTTATCTAGGGAGAGCACCCACTACAACATTTAAGAATGCTCTGATTGAAATAGAGTCACTCTTACCAGAAAACGACCTACAGATCCACATTACACTGATTTTGGTAAACATTGTGGGCCACACTATTGAGTTGATTCACATTATTATACTTATACATTCCCAATGATAGTGTGAATTATATCTATAGACCTACGCATGATATGTACCAAAGTCAGTGTAGTTAGACTTTGCTGTCTGCATCCAATGCAATGTACGGATGACTGCAAAGCCTACTTGTAAAAGGTCTACTATAAATGCGTAGCTGCTTGTTAGAATACAGATGTGCAACTTTAAGATGGCTGCCAGTCCTCCAAATAAAAAGCTACATTTCCTTGCAGCAATACAAGTACAAAAAGCAGAATCCATTATGACAGTCATAAAACAATGATAAACCAACCTGATCACAAAGCCAAGATACAATTGCCACGTCACCAAGAGACAGGGCCATGTTGAAAGCATCCTCATAATTGTTCTCCCTAACCAGCTTTGTTAGCTTCACTGTTGGATCTATTGTCTCCTCCACATGCTGCTGCCTCATAATCTACATAAGAACAGATTAGCATAAGATGACGATCCATACTGCTCTACACCATAAAGCCTTGCACACAACCTCAACAAAAAACTTAACTCTGCAGATCATATACTAGGGTTAGAGGCTCACTACAGTGGCACGAAGCAAGTGCTCTCTAAACGCAACATACCCTGACTAAGGATTAATAGTTTTAAGCTTAGCTGAACTATACCTACATGAAATATAAGATGCATAAAGCCATGACTGGGACAACTCATTCATAACGGATGCGCATGTACTCAAGCATTATATTTCAACTCTAGACACTTATTATGTTCTATAAAATTAGGTGAGAATTTATGAAATAGCATAGATGACAAGATACTCCAAGGTATACTAGGAAGACTAATATATTTTAGAGAATATTCAGTACCTTCTCAAGGAATCCACTATTTCCCTGACGATTAGTAGATGATGTGCCAGCATTCTCCACTAGTGCTGCCAATCTATTGTTGGTTTCGGTCAGTTCCACCCTTAGAGTTTCTGCAAGTGTCGATGCTGACACAACTGCATCCTGCAGTCTCCACCACAACACCACTTAAATGGATAGCCTAATATCACCTGCAGAGGATAATCTCTCTCGGATTTTGTTTAGTTTCTTCCTGGAAAACTTGTCTCAATTACAATCTATACTCTATTCTGCTAGAACCAGAACTTTCTCAATTAAGAAACTGCACAAAGAGGTGACCTGAATAACTATAAACAATTTCTATCTACTGCAGTAAGAATAGCTCATGTTGCATAGATGTTCTCTAGAAGCACAATAGATGTGCATGTTTGTTCAACATATAGGGCACATCTGATTCAAAAGCACCCAGAAAAACAAAACCCTTGAATTCCTCAAACATGAATCCAGACTAGCTGGTGTAATTTGCCTTCAACCCCAAACATTGGACAAGCTTCTTGCCATGCAAGTCTTAATTAATATCCTTCAAACTCAAACTAGCCACTCAGTAATCTATTCTTATAGATTATACATACTAGGACATAACTTGTTTCTTGAACAGTAGCACATTGGGAAACTAAATAACTCCTGAAGATCAGAGATTTGGGGATAGCAACTGAACCTGAAGGGTTGAGGCAAGAGGTGAATGCATTGAGGAGAATTGTTGCTGAGCATTCAAGGTGTGCTCCGCCATACCCCGTGTAAACATAGAGTCCACGTGCTCAAACATAGTCCGACATGAATTCTCAAATGTTGGAATGATGTAGCCCTCAAAAGAAGCACGAATTGCATCCTGAAACAAGCAGCCAAGAGCATTCTTACTCCATACAAGTGTAATTGCAGCAAAAGAATTTGACTAATGTACTCAAGACACATCAATTGTGTTTTATAAAGCACCTGTAGAGCTTGTTTACCCACAGACTGAAATTGAGTCTGCAGTTGTCGAGAAATAGTGGTCTCAAGCTTCCCTAGTATCAACCTCTCCAGTTGAGGCAACAGTTTCTCAGCAATGCCCTTCTGCAAAACGCATGGAATTTCCCAGCATGTGAACATGCATTGCCAGCTATATCAATATGTAAACTAAGTGAGCTAAAACATGGCTCAGTGATTGTCCACCTAGGCACTGGGGAGCACATTGCATCACCCACAGCAGACAAAAAATCCTGTATAATGGCATCTTGAACAGGTCATGTGCCTCTACATACCACATAGCTAGTAAGGATTGCCTGAGCTCCATCCTTGGACAAAAAAGGATCCAAGATTTACTGAACAAAGCAAGTTACTGTTGCAAAGAAATATGTGAACCTGGAATGTTTCATTGATGACCAATGAAATTGCCTTCTGAAGAGGGGGAAGAATCGCCTGACTGACAGCTGGGATAAGAGCACTAAACTCCTTTCTAAGGCCACGTTCTAATACAGCTGGCATGTCCTTATTTATGAAGTTGCTAAGTAGTGCTGTGATCTGCTGCAATCTTTCTCGCTCACTTTTCTCCCTCTTAGCATTCTCCTCAGCTAGACGTGCCCACATGGCATCAACATGGGCTTTAAGCACTTTCTCCATCCGCTGACCCATTGCCACTGATCGTACACAAGTGTAAAGTTCAGTAAAAATCCAAGTAGATTTATGACCACATGAGAACAAACACCAGATTAAACAGCCAAGAATCATGACCTGCACTCTGTCACATATATGCATAATTGTAAGGTAATACCTTCCAGGCGCTTCCCTTCTTTGACAACTGGGACAGACACCATCACTGTCATCTGCTTTTGCAAATCACTCTGCATCATGACTAACTGCACCAACCCTCCAATAGACCACCTCCATTAATGTCACTGCTGGTACCATGAACTCTAATATGTATGATACAAGGACTGCAGAGGATGCTGAAGAAGTTTGAGCTAAGTCTCTAACAAGAGGTATATTAAATTTGACGCAATGCAATGTTTCCAGAGTGTCTGAACAGAAGGCACTTTCATGGGTGCGAATGAAGGTCCAAATAAATTCCAAGACCAGTAGAGAATGACAACCATGATTGTGTGATGATGAGTACGAAAAATTTGGACACATCAGAAGTGTGGAAGAAGATACATTTACAAGAATAGAAATAGAGCCATCTTGAGCCTCAACCTCTTGTTCAAACAAAGCAATTCCACAACCCTACAGGAAATCAACCTACCATTAAATTGAACTTCTCAAGGAGTAGAAGAGGGAAGAAGACTCAGACACAGAAACATGAATGCAGAACATAGAAAAAGAGCATTCCATGAAAATGTTAAAACTTGAATCAATGACAGAATACCTGATTGAGGGAGTCTTGCATCAAAGCCACCTGTGCAGCCAATCCTGTGTCCACAATTGGTGTACTCCAACTGGAGCTTGGTTCACCTTCTGGTATTGTTGCACCATCAACAGTTGATGTGACTGGTAATTGAACAGATGCTGGCAAAGATAAAGCTGCAATTCCTCCAACACTGGTCTTGTTCTTATTCTTTCTTCCCCGAGCAGCTATGGATGCCTGATTTGAAATGCCCAACGCTTCACCACCAATCTCGCCTAGATTTGAACTTCTCTCTCGAGATTGATCTTGTCCGTCATCAGCACTTAAATCTGTAGGTCCCTCATTGTCAGTGTGGTTGAAGTCAGATTGGCTGTAGTTAGGTAGAGAGAATACTGAGGATCCAGCTATCTGGTTTGCCGAATCCAGCTCATGTGAATCAACATTTGACTCATGAAGTCTCCCAACCCCATCCGACTGCTCAGAGACCATGTCACTAGCATTCGCTGCTCCAATTGGAAAATTCACTGTCTCTAACTGTACAGCCTCAATTTCTGTGGCATTTGGCATGTCAATTGTTCTTGAGCTATCTCCATCTAATATAGTTGAGCCTGCTTGACGAAGTCTCAAATTATCTACATCAGAATCTTTTGGGCGACCAACAAGGGACATAAGCTCTGAAGGGGTTATCAAATGGTGAGGTTGTGATTGCACATTACTTTGTAGACCTGTAGAACCTGCACCAGATGGTCCTCGTCCACCCTCATTCTCAAGTACCCTATCAACCCCAGAATCGTTAGGAAAGGAAGAAGAATTGTCATCCTCAGATGCTGTTGCTTGTGCAGATCCTATGCTTGTTTCAAAATCGTCCCGTTTCCCAGATTGCTGCCTTCTTATAGTAGAAGGGATGTTTCCAGTTGGTGAATTTTCAACTCCCTTCTCAAAGCTTCCTGAAGGATGTCGGCCCAGTGTTGTGCTCACTGCATTAATAACTTTCACCTCCCTTGCATCAACCATCTCCACAAGAGATTCACCTGAACTAGAAACTTTCTCTGCACTCTGTCTTCTGTCTTCAATTTTATCGATCTGATTCTTTGTGAGATCTGTAGGCACAGCATTAAACCATTGTTCCACAACCTTTGATGGACCCTTGGATGGTACAAGTATTTTCAAGGGAGGCACTGGCAGTTGTTCCTGAACTGCATCTTGCAGATCCTCAGCTTTTGAATCTGATTTGTTGGGTGGGGAAGACAAAACTTGGGTAACTTTCTCTGTCACAGATTCAGTAACAGTGACTGACTTCTTAGGATCATCCATCAAGTTCTTAGCCAACTCTTCAGCAGTCAATTTAGTGCTCGCTATCAACTTGGCCATTTCAGTCATCTGTGGACCACCCTCTAATAGATTTTCAAATGCAGCTGTTAGCTTTTCATAGCGTGCTGGGTCAGATATCAAATTCGGTACAGTAGTCGTATCAGCCACTTGTGGGCTTGCCTTAGGCACCTTCTCAAGTGGGGTCTGGAACGTTGAACTGGGCACCTTCACTGCAGATTTATCTATCACCCGGGGAGATCGTTTTGCAGTTTTCTCAGTTGCAGGTGGCATGCATTGAGATACAAAAAGAGTGCACTGCTGGATTTCCTGAGTTTGCACACAATAGATCTGTACTGTTTCTTCCCCTCCTTCAGAAATACCTCCCTCAGCAACAGTCAAGCTCAATATTGGGTAAGGAACTGAAAACTCCGCAAGGTAATTCATTTGAGCTGCTTCTGGTCTAGAAGCAAACTGCACATGAAGAACATAGATGGCATTTTTCTTTGCATTTGCAACCACAACAAGGCTGGCTCGAGGTGCCACCACCACCTGGTTAAAAAACACATTCTCTAAATCATCTCCAGCAGCAGAGCTTTCAAACTCAACTGTCTGCACACACTGCCACATGATTGTGCCAGATTTCGAAGGTTCCTCTGGAGCCCACAATTTCAGTTCCCGATTCCCCTGATAACCCTGGCAGCAAGTTCACAAAAAGAGAGATGTTAGATCTCTAACCTGTCCAATTCCAGGCTCATGGGCACATCACATGTGAAAGGAAAAGACAGGCTATTCATACTGATAGCAAGCTCACAATTGAGACTCCCCTAACCAATGAGAGAAATACAGTGTACTCACCAAGCCATATAATCTGCATATGCTTCTAAACAACATCTAGTTTGACCACTCCACAGAGAAATATTGAGTTATCCTACAGTTAGCACTGCTTCAGAGATAGTAAATAACTACAGAACGATCCAGAAATGTAGTATTGGTACCGCAGTAAGCAATACTGAATTCTCAGGTTGACCTGGAGCTGATAAAAAAGCCACAGCACCAACCACCTCCCCCACATGTGGAGTAAAGGCAGAAAAAGCATTTGCTTTTTTCTCCCCCCAAATTCGTACCTGTCATAACATACCATAACAAACAGGCCCCTATAAGTATCTCCTGACATCCTTAGTTCTATTTGAAAACCCCACGTCAATTCAGCTTTATCATAGTACTCACAAAACCTAACCAAAAAGTAATTGGGAAATTTGAAACAAAAGAGTCCAAGAGTCAAGATGCTCAGCTACAAACAAAAGGCCAGATTTGACGTATTTTCTCTCTTTGCCCTGACAATTCAGACTCACAAAACACATTCATGTCCATTACTATGCCCTGCTAAGAACCTACATCCAATACACTTGCCATGCTTGCCTTCCAAAGAAGTGAATGAGATTGCAAGGCAACAGGAGGTTGCAAACCACAATCTAGGTCATTATTCATTTTTCAAACTTAAAGTGCTCGCTCTGCTCATTATCAGTATATTGAAAACATAGATAGGATCAGACAAGCTCCTACTATGGGAACCATACTGGTTTAAAGTGGGCCATTTGGAAATAAGGAAGAGTAAGGTGATAGAAAGAGAGACCCATCCATCCAGTGAAGCTGATGCGATATGGCTGGAAATATAGAGGGGCATTGCTAGGTCAGTCACGTCTTCATCATGTTCACCAATGAGACAAACGCCTTCAAGTAAGTTGTTCATATGACACATTACTGGCTTCTCTATTGTGAAGCCTCCCGGGGAAGCTCCAGCATGCACTTTGTTGACATCAATCAGCAACACATACTTCCCAATAGCCACCACCAGAATACCCTACAATAACAAGTAAGTAAATTACAATTAGCACATAATCCTGCAGGACCCAACTGTAGGTTGAGGACAGATCGAACCACAAGGCCATATTGAAATTGACCATGCTGGATGCAATAGTAGAATTTCTGCTGAAGCCATCGGAAAAAATTGCAAACCCATCACGTGCTAGCATATTAGATCTCACAAGATAACCTCTCATAGGACTAACTTGAGATATACTTTGCACCGATACCCCATCCCATGAATATTGTACTCAACCATTTTCGAGAAAGAAGTCAAATCAAAGGGACCCGAGCACCTGCTTATGCACATGCCAACAAATCCGAAGATGAGTTGTTTCCCAATCATCAACAAATTGGAGTGCCATTACAATGTGCTCTGTAATGAGGAGCTTGCCATCAGATCCACAAGTCTCCAATATGTCCCTCACAATAACTCGCCCATCCTTGCTTGCACTGCAAACAGAAAGGAATTTGCTACATCAGTCCAAAGAGAGATCCTCGAGAAGTCCAAGTAAACAGAGCTGCTCTTGAAACAGTAGCTACTGTTGTATAGGTTCCACCCAATTCATGTCCTATTTATAAAAATTCATGGTCCGATAATCAAATATAAGAATACCTGTTTAACGGAAGGAACAAAAACAGAGACAAAAGTTAATGGCAACTTAGTGTACAGAAAATGCACCTGGCAAGCCGATTCACATCGTCAGCAGAGAAGGCCATATCCGTAACTCTCTGCCCCCACATCCAGTATCAGTCAACGAAGCTGTTTAGTGCGGTATCCTAGGACCACTCACAGATTGCAATGAGAGTGGCCAGGAACAGGGCCGACAATATTGATTACCCCATGCTAAATGCTAACAAAATGTCAGACTTATCACAGACCTAAAGAATTTCAATACGCCTAAGAAAATGATGCACATCACTTACGATTGTATGACCTCGAAGCACAGCTCGGCCTGCTGTAAGTAAGTTGAAAATCCGAATAGTGGCCTGTCGAAGGCCATAGCAGATGTATGTTCTGTTTACTGCAATTTGCTTCCCCAGTACAGGCTCAGGGTCCGATGCATAAACTGTAATCGGCCGAACTTCTAGAGGTTGCTGTTCCTCATCAATTTTCCTAACATCAACATCGTAACTAACCCGCTCCCCTTTCAGCACCCTTCCCTTGGGCAGCTTCCTAACTTGCACAGCCTTACTCAAAGGTGTCGGAGCCAAGCTGGTAGCCACAGCAGGTGGCATTGGAGGAACTTTCCCTAACGGAGGGTACCCTTCCGAAGGGCCTGAGACGGGCTCCTCCTCATTGGAATTGGAAAGAGTTCCACCGGCAGATTGCGTTGTCAGAAGTGCCATCAGCCGAGCACCATCCAGAGGTGAGCTTGCAACAGGGGGTGAAACCCTATCTTGAGGGAGGGAGGATCTCACCTGTGCAGATGAAGAGATCACAGGCATGGTGTCAAGTTGGTGAGAATCAGTTTGGGGAGGAGGACTCGAAGAGTGGATGAATCTCGGTGGTCCATGCTCCCGTGCAAACTGAAAGGGGTTTAGGGTTGGAGGAGAGGGCCCTTGTGGAACAGCGGGCATGGTTTCGGGTTGCGGAGGGGAAACGGTGCGAGGACGACGACTCGACGAAGAGTGGAGAAAACTCGATGGTGCATGCTCCCCGTGCAAACTAACTTAGGAGAGGGGTTTAGGGTTAGAGGGGAGGAAGAGGAACGGCCCCCTTGTGGAAATTAATTTGAGGGTGAAGGGCCTTGAATGGTTCCCTTTTCCAATTCCTAGCCCACTTTCTCCTAGGATATGAAACACTCGATTATTATGTTTAGTTAAGGGCCGGTTCACACGGGTGCCAAGTCACGTGAGGTCAATCCATGCGATCTCGGCCGTTGAGAGCATGGAAGTCGGGGACTTGCCACTTTCACACGGGATCCCAAGTCCTAAGTCCCAAGTATCACATGGATGCCAACATGGCAACACTTTTTGGAGGTGATGCTTGGGATTTGTGTTGAGAGTTGGGGCAAGCAAAAGCTAGTCTCAACTCTCAACACAAGTCCCGCGAATATTTTTGTATTAAAATGATCAAAATCCGATTTTAATGATAAGTAGTCATATTTTAGTTGTTTTTTGAGGCTCAAAAGTTGAGACTTTGCCTCCATGTTGGAACTTTCTAACATTAGTGGGACTTGGGACCCCGTGTTGACCGGCCCTTGCTACGAGATGCTATCAATCCAAATCATTGAGGCCATAGCCGCTTTCATCATGATGCTTGGAGCTTCTATGAATACCTTACTCATTATCAAAGTGATGATTATGGTGTTCATTAGATGGTCATTTAGGTCCCCCCTTTCCATGATTATGCTAACTATTGAACCTAGAATGGTTCTAGAATGTACTTTGAGCACGTAGTCCAATCTTTTTTAAACATGTGTCTTTTGGGTTTTTGTTCTTATATTCGTGCAAAATTACATATTACTTAAATACAAATGTTTAGATTATTGTTGTGTGCAATTTAAACACCCTCTATCTTAGATGAGTTTTACATCGTTACTTTTTAACTGGCCCATTTTTTCGAGGATATGAAGCAAATGACTAGTACAAGATGGTTATCAAATCCAAACCAAGGTTGTAGCCACTTTCCTTGTAAACTTTTGGAGCTCGTATGAACATCTTATCAGTTATCAGAGTCAAGATTTTCATGCTCGTTAGATGGTCATATATGTTCTCTCAATTATGTTGACTATTGAAATTAGACCAGTTATTAAATTTTGAGCACGTAGTCCGATATTTTGTAAACACGTGGCTTTTTGATGTCCATTCTTAGAGCCACACCTAACCACATACCATTCAAAGAAATGTGTTTGATTAAGATGAGTAACCAAATTAGGCACTTCTACCTTAGTCAAAACACTACTAAGGCATGCGGGTGTAATCGGACACCTTGATTGGTGTGGGGTTAGGTGAGGATCAGAGAACAACCACCATAAAGATACTTGTATGAAAGAAAATGGGCCATGTTTTCATATTTAACTAATTACTCCACGCTAAACAATGAACACAATTGAGAGGACTTGTGTATTCAGTCAAGAAATCAACAAACATGCACTTTCGGTAACCATAACCAAATCAGGGTAAGTCTGATTTTCAATATCATGGTGTTTGTTGATGTTTCATCATAGATTTGCTAATGTAACACAATATTGAAGATGTCCATTGGTGAAATAGAAGGTGTAGAAGAAGAATAAAATTCAATTGAATAACACTTGTATGCCTTGTCTAGAGGATAATTGGTTGGAGGTTGGGAAGGAGTAGGCGGTGAATACAATGTATAGGGAGTTGGTTGTTGAGGATATGGAATTTATGGGAGATGGCAAGGGCCGATCCACAAACACTTTTGAGGATCGGATCCCCCTAACGGTCTAGGTGCTCCCATTGATTCTTCATAACAAAAAAAATTAAATGCCACCACATGCTCATACAATCCCGTGTACCAAGGAGACTCTTTCAACATGGTAGGACCAATGGGCTCAAATTCACGTTGGCTTCAATAACATTTATTTTACTCTTCTTTTATTTCGTACATTCCTATTGCATGACACTTGGAGTTCACTCAAAAGCCCACTACAACAACCACGATAGACAACATATCATAATTATATTTTTGAGGAAAAACCATCTTGTTTCAAGAACATTTAGCGGCAAAGAACTCCTAGGTTGTCAAGAGATCAAAATTAATCCAAACCAAAATAAGCATTTCCAACATTGATACATATAATCAAAAAGTTGTAACACCCACGACAATTGAGAGCTTCAAAAAAGCAGAGACAAAAATCCATGCCATACGAAAGGAGAGTCAAAATTATACTCGTATGTTGTCAAAGTGTTGACTTTGAATTGCATACTACTTTTCACTTACGAAATTAGAACCTACACTTTATACACTACCCACATGGGGAAACCAATGGAATTTAAAAGGATATCCAAAGAAGAAGTATGAATTGACAATTGCATCCAACTTTGCCAAGTAAATTGAATATTTTCTTGCTCGAAGTTGCAATGAGCTATGGACACAAACACCCTGACCATAACTAGAGCTCACCTAGTATACCCTCAAAGCCAAGTAGGTCAAACTAGATCAAACAAGGAATTGTTGTTCAACCCCGTTAACTAGAAAACTTCACATTCGGCTCTCTAGGACCATTGAAGCTAGAGATTTGCTTTAATCACAAGTCAGATCTTGAGAACATAAGCCAATGTAGCGGCAACACATGACACTACAATGGAAACAAGAGAGAAAGACAATTGAAGTGTTTTAAAACATTAAACACCCCTCCAAGACCCTTCATACCACTCAAAAGCTCAAAAGCACAATATCCAATAATGTGTTGCAACATTGAATTACAATGCTCATCTCCAACATCATAATTCTTCACTCGGAGGTCATGGTCAATGTGTGAGAAATTTGAGGTTTCATCATCAACAAAAATCCTAGAGACTTGAACTAGACAAATGTACACGCATACATACATTTGTTGTTGTGTCACTTACTTGATCTGACTCAAACTTGAACTAAATTGAATAGAAATATGAACACCCACACTAAACCATTACTATGCAAAATTAACAACTAATACCCCCAATGGTATTTAGAAAACGTCACTAATACATAAAACCCTTACATGGTTGTATTAAGATTATATATTAACGATCATGTACTATTGCAAACCCAAAATTTTGCACATGTCACCATTTCTTAAGCCACACATCCACATCCACATGAACCATCCTCTTCTAGTGGATTCACTCTTGCATGCTTGTATTAACTTTCTATAAGTAAGAAACGAGGGTTTCACAAAACAAATGTTAATTTGAAATAACTTACTTGGGTAGACATAGATCCAATTGATGAGGCACGATTGGGAAGAAAGGCGCATAAACGAGAGGAGAGAGGCAAAGTTCCATTTAGATCATGTCTTGGGCTTAGGCACCAAAAATGAGGCAAAATGCCAAGTAGATAATATGTAGAGCTCGGGAGACAACAAAATGAAGGCTCTTGTACGCAAATTGGGGTCAAATTGAGTGAATATTGTGCATGAATGATCACCTTATAAATATTTTCAAGATAAGTATGTGCAATCGGTGTTGGAAGTTGCATTTGACATATGCGACAACATGGGGATACATATTATCCTCTCTCTCTCTCTCTCTCTCCCTCTCTCTCTCTCTCTATATATATCTTCTTTCATTTCTTTCATCTATCTCCAACATGTGGCACACACCAAGCCATGTTTGGCATAGAGGTGTTGTGCGTCCATTCTCATTGCACCCAACCTGCTCTGGCTCTGATGTATTTTGGGAGGGAGAGGCTTGGGGCACACAAGGAGTTTGTCTTTTACCAACGTCTGACCCGCTTTGGTCCTTGATGTATTGTAAGCTAGGTTGATCCATAACATGATGAGCCAAATTTTTCTATTGCATCTCAATCAATCTCTAAACCCCAACAATTTTTAATATTGAGAAATGATGAATGTATTTGCGGATGTGGATGATTTTAACAATATTTGTAATATCGAGAGAGTTGGCAACCATTGGCCACATTCTCCAATGTGGCACAAAGCTCAAACATAAACTCATCAAATGAGTGTTATTAATATATGCTCAATGAGAAACTTGTAATATCCAAAAATGAGATAGCAATATCCTAGTAATATGTATGTTCATGAGTCCTTATTCTTGAGTTCACACTAGCTCATTCAAAAATGATTTCTTTTCAACATGGGCCATGTGACATGCGCCACCTATGACCCAGAAAAAAGAAGCATGTTTTGTGTCAAACTCGCAAATCGATCATGTAGACATCAAATTTGATGTTTTTGACATGTCCTAGTTGAGGATGTGACAAGCAAGTTGTATCGGAAAGACTTCCTTTTCCTACTGCCCCCTTCACACCTACTAACATGATCCACTATAATTTTGACAAACCACAATATTGTTGGTCAGTAAATTTTCGTAACCCCCGTCATTTTTGAACCCACATTAATAGGTGTGAAAGGTGCAGTGCCATCACAAACTCGTGCATTGTTAGCCTTCATTTGCATATAAATTCAAAGATAGGTTTAACTTAACAAAAAATGTGTTTGTGGTGGGGTTTCCACTTCCACTGGTCGTTGTGATAATCTAGGTGACCAATATTTTTCATCCATGAATCTTTGGTCCAAGGGGCAACAAAAAAAGTTAAAGAAGGCTCTCTTTCCTAAGGGTTGTTTACACTATAAGGTGGTTGTAGTTGTGGTTAATCACCCCAATCAACCACAACTACACAAAAAAAAATTCATGCACAGTGGTCTTTTGGGAATCCTTGGTGTGGTTGATGGTGGGGTCGGTCTTTCAACCCCTTAATCTCCAAGATGAAATCTCTCCAAAAGTACCTCAACAAACGCTGGACTAGTTCTAGAATTTTGGTAGCTCAATCTTTGAGTCTCATATCATATTTAACCATACGGATTAGTGGTACATGTAGTAGTCATTGCATAGAAAACATTTCAACCATTCATGTGTTTGTGAGTAGGATATTATAATGGAAACATTAAAAGTGGTGGGGGAAGGCAATGGTGATAGTGCTTATTGAAAGAAATGGATGACTATATGAATGAAGTTTGGGATAAAACCATTGGATGAAAGTTTATAGAAATATGTAGTGTGCTAGCTTTAGAATTTTGGATATAAACACCATGTATTTTTTTGAACGGCCTAGCTTTCCAGTCTTGTCCACGATGGCCGCAAACGTCCATGATTAGTGGATGACCATGACGACCATACACATATTCGAACTATCCCAATGGTGAGTGTGTTGAAATGGTGGAAATCAAAATCACTGCAAGATTCAAAACTAATTGGCTTTGATGAGAGTATAATTGCATTCCAATGTTTTTGTGTAGGTCGATCTCAAAGCTTGCCTCAAAGGCAATAATGTGACCTTTCAAAAAAAATCACATGTTCATCATTGACTCCAAATGGAATTATTTTGAGTGTATTGGATGGATCTACTGAATTCCACATTATGCTTGACTTTTGATTTTCTTATGGACTTGGTGACTTCAAAACAAATGTGGTCACTTTTGACTTGTTGGAAATTTAAGGGCTAAAGCATAATCTATCATTGGTTTACATCTTGGGCTTGAGAGGAAACTAGAATGATTCATATCCTTATTGACTTTGGATTGTAATGCTAAAGTGGTTGCCTCCTCAACTTTCTCCTAGGACCCTGGCCTTAAAGCTCTCTACACAATGATGCCACATAAGCATGAACAACCATTCAAAAGGCGGTTAACCCCACAAAATAACTTGGGAGTTGTCATCCCTCAAACAACGTGAAGAAGATTCCCAAAGACACGGCTGCCAAAAAACCTTCCAAAGTTACCTTGAAAAGGGAGGGCCCAATAAACAAATGTGACAAAGCATAGGGAACGTGGGTTTTGGCCACTTGGATGGTCATGCTTGCCTCGGAGAGGAAAAGGGGGAAGCGAGGAGGGGCACTTCGGGAAAGTGGAGTCCTAGTCTAATAATAAGCTGGCCAAGCAGGCAAAAATTTGCCAACAAGACATCCCACAAACCAATCGAATCTTTGACACATGGCACCGATTTAAGTTTTAGGGCATAATTATGGCAGGCGGTGGCACAAAATAAAGTAGTGTCCGATGATGTGGCAGATACACCAATGCGGCGCAGCTTTCCAGCTGTGAGCCACCTAAGGAAGAGGGAGCTTATTAACCCAACACTTTAACCTCCTTAATCTCTAAGCACCGTTCTCCCCAAAATTGGCCTCAAATCATTGTTTCTAATAGAGATATTTTAGGACTGAATTTGTAGGTGTCTTTGAGCATCCAACCGTACAGATATGATATCGGCCTTTGAATGAGCTATCCAAAAGCATATCAACTGTCCACGTGGCAATGTGAATGAGAAACTAGTACATATGTGAAGGTATAATGGGTGGGGGGCTAGGGCGAACCGACCCATACATTGGTACCTTACCGGATGTCTAGTGATGTCACATTCGAATAAATCGGCCCTCAACCTCATAGGGGGTCTTTTTGTATTGGAGCCACTTCATCCACGATATGTAGGATGGTTGATTTTAAGTGAGTGCCACGAATCCCCAGCCGTTCGCCCTCCCCGGTAAGGTACGGATATATGGGTTGGTTCGCCCCATCCATGGGTGGGGTTGGTGATTGAAAACAAACTTTAACCCTGCTGACATCGTCAAATGGATGGTGGGATGAGACCCGATTGGGATGAAACTTCTTGCATAAGATTTCCAACTTAATTGTGACCCTTCGAGGCTTGACATTTTTATCTTTGCATCAAACGTGATTTTTCGAGAGCCCTTGCAATGCGTAGCACGCTATTTTACATCCAATCTTACATAATATTTTCTAAGTAACTTCAAAAACTCCAATTACCAATCCCAACGGTCAATATTTGAAACATAAATAAACTAAATCCTTGCATATTTTTGTAGTTGTCCAAGTACATATGAGTGTTGTTTTCTTATTTGACACATTTCCTAGCATATCATGAGGTTTAGTCCAAATCCAATGGAATTTGGGGCGCTGGATGACTTTGAAAATTTCCACAAGGTTAAGGTTTAATCCAAATCCAATGAAATTTGGGGCGTTGGATGCAAAATGAAATTTATTAATTTTGACAAAAATTTCACCTCCATCTAAAAAAGTCAAAGGTCTCATTTGAAACAAAAGCCAAAAATAATGATCATTTTGGGTCTCTCGAGGGTTTAGGGGTTAAGCTATTGCACATACTTATGGCTATGTGGTTGATGTATTAAAAACTCATATTAGCCTTTGGGCTAAACATATGTATAAAGAAAGAAAAAACATTTTTAGCCATTGATGAATATTCAAAGTCAAAACCACTAGCTTGCTTAAACCAATCTAAGGCCCCATGTGTGATGACCTTCCATGTAATGAGGACCCCCACCTTCGTTGCCTAGAACCAACATAACAAAGTTGGGTACTAATCCAAGATCCCACCCGGTTTGGTTACAAAACCATCACCTTGCATCTTGGGTATTGACCCCCTTGCATCCCAGGCATTGATCCCCTTCATGCCTAGAACTGACCTTCTTTGTGCTTTGTGGGTGAATAGAATGGCTACAATCGTTCCCCCCCCCACCTCCCCTAGGTGAATAGAATGGCTAGAATAGGCATGGACAAGCCACCCTAAACCCACCTGAACCAACCCGAGATAGAGTGGAGCCTATTACCTACCCTACATGAACGTAGTGAAGGCCGGTATGAGGTGGCACCATTAATGGCACCTAAAACTGTCACTCCGTGGGCCTCAGTTGTCGCAACCCTTGCTAGCTCCCCTTACTGTAAGTAACTTGGTCATTTTTCCAACTCTAGCAAGGATTACGAGCGCTAACCCTTCGCATTCCGCCATGCGAATGGTTAGCTCCTGTAAAACCATTTTTTTGGCCATAGCCTAGCCGGATTGGGCTATTTTCAAGTTTTAACCTTTTTCATCCGGCGATCGGTGGTTGGAAGCCATCCAGAGCAAGAAGCCGAGGCAATTGCCATTAGGAAGTGGTTACAGAGTCTAACCGACTCCTTCCCTTCTTAGACACCATAAGGAGGAAGCGGGAGACGATTGACCAGGCTATTATCTTTTTGCAAAAATCTAACATAGCCTCAACATTGTGTTAGCATTAGCAATAGTCGTAGAAGGCAAGTACTTAGTGATTGAGTAAAGCCATAGTCTTAGCCCAGAGCAAGAGGCTCGAAGGGATCAACCATAGGCAAAGGAGTCGAGTGATTCGAACTCTTGTATGTCTTGGAAAATATGATGAGTAAAGACTGGAAGTTGTATGAGCAATTGTCATTGTTATGTCTTAAGAAGATGCAAGTTGTGATATTACATGTTTATATGTGGAATCTGGAATGTGTGGAGTTAAGGATTGTCAGTGTTGACGTAGATGAAGGCAAGTAGGCTCATGTTAAGTCTATACAGGAATGAGTCAAAATTGATTAAACTTGAGTGAATCTGTTGTGACAGAGGAGGAAACGAGAGGGAGAGAGAGAAAAATATTGTAACAACTGTGTCTCCTCCATGAGGGTGGTATGTATATTTATATACTGGGTGAGCCTACCGTTGCTCTTTTACATTCAATAACTAGCATTTCTACAACTCTAGTTCTCTTTTTGTTCCTGAGTTCCTAGGTCGTATCAATCTCACAACACTCCTCCTCGACCGCAGGAACGTTGAAGGTGCGCCTCGTTAAAAACTCCCTCAAGCAAAACCCATTTGGGATAAAATCTTGAGGTGAGAAAAGAGTGCGCCCTCAGCTCAGTTCTTGGAGTGTTCTCATGCCTGCAGCTCGAACCAGTTCACGATGCTTATGTCCAGGAAACGCCTTTGTCAACATGTCCGCCACATTGTGTGCTGAATCAATTTTCTTTACCTGGACCTACTCTGACTCCACGAGATCCTGCATGAAGCCAACGAGCGTAGGACTAATATGCTTCACTCTGTCCGCTTTGATAAAATCTGTAGCAACCTGAGCAACAGTAACAACGTTGTCCTCGTGGATGACAGTGGCGTTGGTGCTTCGAGTAGTATTACATTGTTCCGCAATCGCCTGCTCCATAGTTCGCAGCCACACAGCTTCCCTTGCAGCCTCGTGTAGTGCCAGCAACTCCGCGTGATTTGTAGACGTCGCGGTTATAGTCTGTTTGACAGATTTCCAAGAAATAGGAGCACCATTCTTAACAAAAATATAACCAGTCTGGGACTTACCGTTGGTTTCATCTTATTTGAATCCAGAATCTGCATAACCCACGATATCTAATTCTGCACCTTTCGTGTAATGAAGCCCGAGATCCTCCGTGCCTCTAAGGTATCTCAGCAAGTGCTTGAATCCTGCCCAATGTCTATGCGTTGGCTTGGCGCTGTGACGAGCGAGTACACTGACTGCAAAAACAATGTCTGGTCTTGTATGTGTGGCCAAATATAATAATGCACCGACCGCTGCGAGGTACCTTGTCTTATCCACTTCTTCCTCCTCCTCCTCCTCGCAAGGACGGTACGGGTCATCACCAAACTTGCTACGACCAATCATGGGAGCGCCGATGGGATTTGCATTAGCCATGTTGAAGTTCTTCAGCAACTTCTTTGTGTAGGCCTCTTGATGAAGTAAGATACTACCATCTGGAAGATGATGGACTTGTAGTCCCAAGCAAAATGTTGTCTTCCCCTTAATACAAGTTGTGCAATCCTTAACCTTCTCTGCATCACTTGTACACAAGTTGTAACCTGTCAAGACTGGTATCATCCTCCGGAATATCGTGGTGCCAAGATGTCCCAGACGTCTGTGCCAAAGCTATGCTTTGGGGACCATGGTCATGTTACACTGAGGCGCGTCCGCCATTATCCTAACCGGATAAAGCCCATTTGGACCTGCGCGTATTGTAGCAATTTCATGCTTATCTTTTGTCAATATCAGCGCAGCTTCATCACTTGCTCCGCTAATAGCAAGGTGGATCCCGTTGGCACGCAAGTCCCGGTAGCTGATCAGGCTACGGGGAGCGGCAGGAGCAAACATAGCTCTTTGAATCCTGAGGGGGAATCCCCTGGGCAAGATTATTGTTGCCCGGCCCTCCCGAAACTTGAAGTTCCGGCTTCCGGCAATTGTAATTATATCACAACTCTGCCAGGGTCCCTTTAAGCATTCATTATTGAAGAATGACGGATCTCTTAAAATTGTGTGAGTGGACGCACTATCCAACAATGCAGTTTCATCAGACATAGACTCATCCCTGGACCTGACAACCATGTAGTTCTCAACATCAAGGTCATTGAAAGAAGATGCATCAAGAGTATGCACTTATTTCTTGCCTTCTTTTAATTCCTTCAATTCTTTGTACATGTCACGAATATATTGTGAAGAACAACACTCCCTAGCATAGTGACCATATCGTCCACATTCGAAGCATTCATTCCTTGACTGACCAGATTCACGTGACCGACTTGATTGACCATGAGAGGGTGGCGATTTATCGTATATGCTGTTAGAAGTGTGCATGTCATCACGGTTGGAATTACGGTCATGACGCTTGTTATAACGGGAATCATCTTTATTGTTGTCGCGTCCACGGGAGTAGCGGTGATCTCGTCCCTTATCACGACCCCTTCCACCTCGTGGTTGTCTTTTGGCTACTTCTGTTGAATGCACCTCCGTAGTAGCAGCAGCAGCTGGCTTCGTGGTAGCTTTAGCGACTTGTACAGCAGCTTCTGTTGCATGGACTTCCTTTGGAGGTCGGACTTCTGCGCTCTTGAGTTGAAGGGCCTGTTGTTTTTCAGCTGAAAGGAGATAGGATATCAGTTCTGTATGTGTCGCGAAGTGCATGTTCCTATACTGCTGCGCAAGAATAATAGTAGCAGGAGGAAAGGTGGAGAGTGTCTTATCAATTAACTCTGCGTCGGAAACATTCTCTCCACATAGACGGAGTAATGCACACAACCGATGTAGTTCGGTGTTGAAGGCTTGTAAGTTGGGGAAGTCCATGACACGCAAGTTTACCCATTCGTTGCGTGCTTGTGGCAAGTACAAGGTCTGATCGTACGCAAAGCGTGCCTGCAATTGTTGCCACAGTTTTGCAGGGGTCTTCACCTCTATATATTGTTGACGTAGAGATGGGGCCAAGTGACGTCGGATAAACATTAAGGCTGATGAAGGATATGACGGTTTCATTTCTGGTAAGGCTGCTGTGGCCTCATCCAAAGTACCGTCAAGTTCCTCCGCAACAAGATATGTCATCATATCAGTGTTCCATTCTAAGAAGTTACTACCATCTACCTCCAAAGCATCAAACATGAGTGCTTGGGTGCGGGGTTGATTATTGGGTTGAGTGTTAGCGGAGGTCGCCATTGTAGAAGGGCGAAAAAATAGACCAAAAGTTTGGCTAAAATAAGCTAGGTACTTGCAAAGACTCTCGAAAAGTTCTAAATGAAAAAAAAGTTAGTTAAAACTTTTTTTTAAATGAAGAAAAAGGTAGTTAAAATTTTGCTAAGAAAATTTTGGCAGCATAACAATAAGATTTATAGGAGAATTTCTAGGAGAATTTTGACAGCATTTCAGTAAGAGAGAGTGCAATCTGAAAGAAGATTTGAAAAGTATAAAGGCTAGACTAGAAATGTAGACAGCATAACCTTTCTATGGATAGAATTTCTAAAGAAAATTGGGCAATATAACTCCTTTATAGACAAAAATCCTAGAAAAATTGGGACAACAGAATAGTATAATAGTAAAAGCCAAAATAGAGATAAGAAGAGTTTGATGTAGATAATGAATATGAGTGAAGAAGAGCAAGAGCGAGAGCTACAAAAAGCTATGGTGGAAGAGCTAACGATGCTGATAACGTGTTGTGACAGAG
Organism: Polytrichum formosum; assembly: GCA_964035585.1. Taxonomy (NCBI): domain Eukaryota; kingdom Viridiplantae; phylum Streptophyta; class Polytrichopsida; order Polytrichales; family Polytrichaceae; genus Polytrichum; species Polytrichum formosum. Next base: position 27,552,584 of record OZ037940.1, on the reverse strand, counting down.
GAGGAAACGAGAGGGAGAGAGAGAAAAATATTGTAACAACTGTGTCTCCTCCATGAGGGTGGTATGTATATTTATATACTGGGTGAGCCTACCGAGGCTCGTTTACATTCAATAACTAGCATTTCTACAACTCTAGTTCTCTTTTTGTTCCTGAGTTCCTAGGTCGTATCAATCTCACAACAGAATCAAAGTTGAAGGGAGAAAATGAACTTTACTGTGGTGATTGGCCAAGACTGATATTATCTTAGACATTACATAAAGAGGGAATTGTAGGCAACACCAATTGGTGATGTGAATTGTGACATGATAAGACGGTGTGAGGCAATGATCTATGTGAAGCCGGAGAGTGGCAAGAGGATTAGAAGTTGACGGATACTAAGAGCTTGTCGAAAAGAAGGCAAGATAAGAATAATGTAAGCATGAGAGACAATAAGCTTAATATGAGACATTCATCATGAAAGAGTGGAGTGTAGGCAATTAGCCGAGTGAGGAATGAGAAGAGCAATAATCTTGAGAGAATGATCGAGAGAACAGTAAGCGACAGTCTATGGCCAAGCAAGGGGGCAATTAGCCGAGAGCAGTGAGTGCCGGCAATTAGCCGAGTAAAGAGAGATGAGAGCCATAGTCTCGAGGGAGGGATGAGAGAACCATGAGTGATGATCAGAAGCCATTTGAGAGGGCGATAGCCTTTACAGAGAGAGGAAAAAAGAAAGATACTGAGAGGCCATAGCCAAGGCAAGCATTGACACCCCATTGGCTATTAGTCGAGAGCATAGAGAGACTCAGAGAGAGAGTTAGGCTAATCGCATGTGTGTAGGATATGGAGGGAATAGGGGCAGGCTATAGGCTGCCAAGACGTTACCTTCCCAAGAAGGAGAAATTACCCTACTGGAGTAAGACTTTACCATTCACATATCCTTATTAGTTTAAAGCAGACTAAAGCCTTAAGTAAAGGATATAGCCTAGTTGTTGATGTATTGATTTCATATTAATAAGTAGATGATTGCTTGAGATGAATCACCAGATGATTGAAGATGAAGGTGGTGACTTCGGCGATGCGAAGACATGCATGATGATTGTAAGTTGTTAACGAGAAATTAATCAAAGATCATTGCAAGTTCTGTTCATGGCATTTTCAAGACTATGCAGTTACAAAAAAACATTACCTCGGACTTTGTCTTGACAAATTGTCATTGACCATTTGCCAAGCTATTGAGCTTACGACTGAAATAGGTCAAGACATATAGTGATAGAAAATTCCCTGAAGATAGGACGAAATCACTCACGACCGAGAAGACATAATGAACCATAAGAGTGGAGAATAAATATAATAAAGAATGAATGAGAAAGGAAAGGTTCTAGATTGTTATTGTAATCCTTAAACCAATGTGACATTAACCCTTATAGACACTATTTCAATCTTCCTAGAGACTTAGTTCCCTGGGTTGTTGTTTTTAAGTGATAGCAAAAAAACTAACTACAGCTCCCCATACCGCAAACCTTATTGGTCCATAGGAGGGGAACCGACCCTCCTACTCTTTTATTTGGGACTCACCTCTTAATCAGTAACCATTGCTAAGATGTGGACTTCCACCCATGGAAGTCCAATCTTATGTTGATAATCGTGTTGCCGGAGCAACATTACAACAACCCAAACCATACTAGGCAACTATACCATCACATTGGGCCAATGCCCATGGAGGCCGTGCCATTCGGCCTCGGGTGGGTTCGGCCACACCACCTCACCCATATAAGTCTCTAGGACTCTAGGCAGGGCCCCTATCCCATTGTCAAGTAACATTTTGTCTCTCTCCCAACACTTGGGGCCAAGTAGACATTTTCCCTTAGCCGCTGGGGTTGGAAGCTCCCAGCAGCTTCAGGACCCCATAACTTCTTCATATGTTCTCTGATGTTAACAATCAACCACTCCATTGTCATTTACGTTTCACGTAGATGTTGATGGACTACTCACTTGTCCCATTCGAGAAAATATTGAGGAGGTTATGCTTGTTCAAATCTTCGCAGTCTCGGGAGCCACTTTCAGGCCACTGCTATACTAGGACGATGTCCTGGGACAACGCCCCACTCAAATTGTCATATCTCCTAGCTCACACCTCCGATTGAAGTGCTCTTGAGCATTCTAAAATTGAGACACCATAAGCTACGCATAGCTTATGGCCTTACCCTCGTGCCTCCTAGTCTCCATGGGTGGGAGGCATTCCCAACGCCCGGGGCCTTCATCCACACTAGGATCACTTGGGCCCTCTGACCAATGGCGCCACAAGTCCAGGGTGTCACTCCATGGTCCCCCTTGTGCCCATGGTGTTTCAGGCACTCCTCATGGAGAGATACGCGACATCAGCACTCCTACACCATGGAGAACAATTCAAGGAGGAGAGTGTTGGCAATTGGGAGGCATTTATAGGTGTTGGTTTTGGTGGGGTGTTAATTTTAGCACCCTACACCTCAAGTGTAAGGTAGGTGGCCCCAACTATGAGCAATTCCAACTCCACGGCCGATCTCAGCAATTGGATTAAATTAGGAATAGTCCAATTTGATTAGTTATTGTTAATCATGAAGATTGTCAGTCCAAGTTTTCAAACCAAACACAAAATGTCAGAATTATAAGAGGTCAAAGTGAAAAGAAAATAAACGTTGGTGTTCAGGCATTGGCATGAATGTGAACCAGTTCACCAAAGTGAAGATTATGTGTCTCTTTAATTAATCACACATGAACTCATATGAATATTGTTCATTTGTAAACTTGATCTCTTTATGATTAAATAGATTTCGTTGACTTTAGAGCCTAGAATGGAGCAATATTTTAGCACGTATACTCTAAACTCCCTAATATCACACCTATGGCAACCAAAGTGCATGTGATATTTATGAGCTATGTAATGTCAATCCCTAATGTCCTATGCAACCATAATTTGGTCATGAGCAATTCGCTTTGACCCCTTTGACACTAGTTTGGATTGTTTCTTAATTATTTCAACTACTCCTCTTGTTCACGTTCAAGTTTGCTATGTTCTGCCACGTGGATAATTTTAATTCAACATATTTAGCTATTTTGGGATTAAATCAAATATGGGAGTGTGCTCTCAACTGGTTTACAATGGAACTGGTCCACGAACCAAAAGTTGACATTTGTCACCTCCGTGATTTAGGGACAATATATCCTAAACATTTTTTTTGTTGATCCCTATGTGCGGGTGATTGCCAATTGATTTTAAAATTTGCATGACACTCATCAAATGCATCAAATCTTAAACATCTACCATTGGAATGTTTAGTTAGACATGTGTTGGCAGGTGTAAATCCATGTGGACAATGTACAATTGTGGCATTGTTGCCTCAAATTGCAAAACCTCCCAAAAAAACACAAAATAATGGTTTCAAAGAGTTGCGAGCTGATTCGAATAGGTATATTGCTCCTATTTTGAATAGAGCTTACATTTTGTCATTTGGAGTGATTTGAGTGACATTTCAATCAAAAAACCAACCCTAATATAATTTCTAAAATGTTGCCCCTCAAGACCACTATTGACATTCCTATTATAGTCTCCTACATAATAGAATTTCAACGTTTAAAATTTGAATTATGAGTAGTCATCTCTAACATAAAAACATCTATACAGTTGGATTTGCTCAAAAAACTTTAGATCGTCAGCTACAATCTTGAAATTGAAGTCACATTTTATGGGTAGATTTGAGGGAAATTGAGTGTGGGAAATTAGGGGTTAACATGGATGTGTGGTAATAGAGAAGTAGTGTAGCATGTGACATTATAAAAAAACACAAAGTCAACATTGCATTAATGACAATAATTACAACGATGACAATGTGATGCGTGCAAGCGTGTCGTTCGGATTCTTTGGTGGATTACTTTAATGTCAAAAGCCATGATATATGGGAAGGCAATGTGACAACAAGGAGGGAGATTTAAATTGAGCGCATCCCTTCCCTAGGGTTTTGAGATATAAGAGAAGGAGTGACATTATGGAGGATGATATAACGGAGGTTAGGATATGGTATGATCTCTTCTAAACTGTCAGCCATAGACCCCCACCCTTTTGCGTCTGTAGTTCAAGTGGAGGTTCATGGCTCACATTCCTTTGTTGATCCTTTAGTGTTGGAAACCCCTTGCAAATACTCCAATAACCCAAAAATCAAACACTATCTTTTTGGTCAACTTCACGGAGTGTTAGTATTGATAAAATACTCCCAACTGCATTTTGGTGTTGCCCACGGGTGAACACCCGTGGGGTCTCCTCAACTGCGGTTTGGGGTTGCCCACGGGTGAACACCCGTGGGGTCTTCCCACTGCAGCACACACCCAGTCACTTAAATTGCCATAACTTCCACTCACGATGTCCGATTGAGATAATTTTTAGTGATCTAGAAAGCTTACAACTAGGCCTATGATTCATCTAAATATCATAATAACTGGAAATTCCGTCTTCTATATATGAGCTTTCAAAGTCAGCTCTTTCTAAGTTACGCGGCAGCTAGGGTACTTCCTTCAAACACCTATAACTTTTGTTCGCTAACTCCGATTCCAACAAGCCTAGGCTTTTTGGAAAGCTAATAATGAGGGCTACACTCACTCCAAATCTTCTCCCACGGGTGAACACCCGTGGGGGTTCCCCTAAGGCAGCAACACTCCCCAACTTAAACTGCCACAACTTTCTCTCACAAGTTCCGATCAAAATAATTTTTAGTGTTTTGAAAAGCTCATCACAAGACCTATGAAGCATTCAAATCTCAAAATAAATTCAGGTGTTGCAATTTTTATGCGCCCTCACAAAGTCAGCGTTTGAAAGTTTGAAGGCAGCTTGAGACACTTTTATTCAAAGTTTCATAACTTTTGCTTACTAACTCTGATTCTAACAAGCTTAGGCTCTTTGGAAAGCTAACAACGAGGGCTACATCCCCTCAAAATATGAAGTCTAAATCATAACTTTAGAGTCCACTCACTTGATTGAATGTGGCCCAGCTACTTAAGAGTGTGTTCAAAAACACTATACCTTCTCTCAAGAACTCTGACTCTAAGGATTCTAAATCATGTCTACATGAATACTTGCTGATCTTCCTAACAAAATGAAGAGAAGAAGAAAGAAAGAGAGCTTCCTAACTAAAATTTGCAAAGGCTTCGCCGTGCTAACGGAAAATACCGGGGGAGAAATGAAAGGAGAAGAGGGGGCTTTTATACCCTTTCAATGAAGGGTCGGACCCCTTCTCCCTTCCTTCAACTGAGGGGCCCGTCCTTTGATTGGTGGCAATTAAGCCCTCGGTGATAAATGAGGGGAGACAACCGTCACCTCCTTTGGTGGCAATTAAGCCCTCGGTGATAAATGAGGGGAGACAACCGTCACCTCCTTTTCTTTTCTTGGCCGCTTCCGGAATTTAAATTTCTCCGCCGCCGCTTGACTTTTGCTTGCTTGGTTGATTGATCCAACTTAATCCACCTACTTACTAACATATCACCTTAACATTTCCGATTCGATTAAAGGGCATTTCTCTTTTACCCCTTCGGCTCTAATTTCCATTTTGTCCAAGGTTCTTACTCCAAGGGTAACACACCCCTAGCTTTTGCAACCCGGACTATCCTAATCCCAAAACAACACTGAATCTAATTTCTAACTTCCGTCCTTAAACCTCAATTCAACCCCTTAAATCTACTTAAATCTAAACTCGAAATTCACTCCCAACACAGCATTTAACTAACTCAGTCATCACTAATTTTTATGTTTTTAATATTTTGAACATGTAAATCAAATTGTGAGCACGATTTTGGGCTCACATAAACATATGTTTTTTTGGGTCTATGTTCTTAGATTCACACTTAACCACACACCACTCAAATGTGTTGTTGTCCATTTGGGACGAGTGACAGAATTAAGCATGCTTATTTTAGGTGGCATTAGTTTATGGATGCTCGAACATTTGTACCAATTATCAACTTATGTCGACGTTGGCAAATTTTACAATGGGAATGGTATTCCATGTCTTGATATTGCCTTACCCTTGTTGCTACCAGCTATGATAGCTTCTTCTCAAAGTTCTCATTAAACACATTGATAGCCCCTCGAGGATGAAGTGTCTCTCATTCATGATAATCTCTCTCTCACACACACACACTCTCATGGTGCTCAATAAAACAAGTACTTACCATATTATTTTGGTGGGTTGAACACTTCCAATGTCGCATTGCAATTTTTTTTGTACCACATCAATTTTATTATGGATATCGATTTTATTATGGGTATTGAAATGTGGCACACTTGCTGTTGAAATCAATTAACTTTTTGTCAAGGTTGTTATGTTACCCACTACGGTCCATAACTAGGTAGTGAATAGAATATAGACTTATGCATAAATTTCAGACATAATGAAATTGTATATATTGTGTGGTTCTATCAATGAATCTTATGATAAAATTGCCATAAATTGTTCATGAATGTGAATTGCCTTTCTTGTTGTAACCACATTTTTATGGAATGTACATTGTGTTATTTGTGAAATTTACACTTCTGTAGTGGGGTTTTGACCACATTGTTTTTCAAAATATGTATAAATACAATTTTCATCACATGCTTCAATCCCCCCCCCAAATTACTTTGTTTTACAATGCGCATGTATTGACGGTGCAAAGTACACCTTTTATTATTATTTTTTGAGCAATCGTTTGCCCTTGTTTTTCCATATTCATTTATATCCTAGTTTCACACAACCCATGAAACTCTTCCCCTTAAGCTTCATGGCCTCATCTTTAGCCTTATGGTTTTTTGCATACTCATGTGTGTGTGTTCCTTAACGGATAAATAACAACTTTTTCTGTTTTGCATTCATAGATAAATCAAACACATGTCATGCCACCACCAACAACCTAAACCATGCCCACTTAGAGGCATGGGTTGGAATAACCAACTAAAGTTCCTTACCAAAATGGTAGCAATACATCCATGGAATTAAATTGTGAGACAAAACAATGTATAACTCGACCCATTAGTATTGGATGAATATGCAATGAACTCATGCACTTGGTTTCCCTTTGTAATCCTTATTTGAAATCACAACGCAACCATTGACTATGATTCAACTAATAATTGACAAAAGACTTGTCCAAACATTATATTGCGTATGAGAGTATTTTTTGCACCGTCAAGACATGCATATTGCCAACATAATTATATAGAAACATATACTCAGAAGAAATTGGAAGAATATGATGAAAATTCTAGATATATATATATGTGTGTGTGTGTGTGTGTGTGTGTGTGTGTGCGTGTGCGTGCTTTGAGAAGCAATGCAATCCAATAATCACTATGATGTGTGTGTATGTGTGTGTGTGTGTGTGTGAGTGAATTTCATTATTTGTTTACAAAGAACATTGTGTGCATGCAACTAAAACATGTCTACAATAGGAGATGCAATCCACATCTAAGACTATATTATGTTGTTTCTATCACATGGTCTGCCAATAGAAGTGCATATATACAATTTTGTCATGTCCATATTTTGTGCATAAGTATGTTTTCACTTAAAACCTAGTTAACTACAATAGTGATTATGTGTACACTACACACCTTCAATTATACAAGAGTCTACAGAAACACCAAAATTTATACCCACGTGTTAATCAATGTCCACATTGGTTAGAACATCTTAAAAATCATGCATGGCACACAATCACTTCATTGGGTCATTGCCTAACCTTGCACATTGACACTCCCAGTATCACCCATACACTTCTTTTGCAAGCCCTTCATGTGGTACTGACCAAGAAGGAAGCATTGCACATACAATAGAATAGCAATCGCAAGGTAAAAATGACAAATTGTTGCAACAACTGCATAGTTGGAAAACACCTATTGCTGATTACTTGTTGTATATTGAAACATGATTGCACCAAACTATCAGTACATGCTATAATGTTTGGTTGAGCAATCTTCATGGGTTCCCAATGAAATGCTCAATATTGACATAGTTCAGAATGTTTTTGTGGCATACCTTGGAGTGTTCACCAACCACTGTAGCATTGTTGTGAAGTTGTATCACCATTTGAATCTTGTGCAAATGGAGTCACTAATCCAAATTCAATCGAACTTTTTAGTGCTACTGGTTTAAAACCTGAGCTGCAAGATGTAGTGCTGGGATTTTGTTATGGTTTATTTCAAGGAATGGTTCTTATCTTTCTTAGGCTTTTGATCACAGAATCAATCATCTCGTTGCTCATTGTTTAGGATTCATTGTCATTTGTATGCAAGTAACAATTAGTCTACAGACACCTGTTGAAATTTTTTTATTGTTGTACAAAATTTCTTTCAATCATACCCAATCGTCACAGAATTCACTGACAATCACTGACATGCATACAAGTTGCCAAATGGGCATTTATTGCAATTCTAAAGTACACAGACATGGTATTGCGAAGTGTGTTTATTGATACGACCAATCTTGTCTTTTTTCATTTTCATCAAGAACATTGCCAAAGGTAGAACTCTTTGTACCAGTTTAGCATCAAACCAACACAAGAGTCAAGTAGGTGTTGGTCAATTATGAATTTTCATCAAACCCCAACGCGTAGCATCATTCAACTGAGAGCCTTTTCACCTTCACAAATCCAAGACAAATCTAGCTTCGTTTTAAGGTTGGGTGAAGTAGGTATTCAATGTGTATCTATAGGTATTGTCTTTCACCAAGCGAATGCTCAAGAAATTAAAAAATATCAAAGAAATTCCTGATTGATCTGGTTTTTTGAGGTGCCGTGCCACAACACGATCTCCCATGAAACGCACCAATCCTACTACATTTCACATTCAAGAGGCCCTTCAAGTCTGAAATTACTTGCATGTGGGAGGGCCTTGGGCTGGTGAATCCCCGTGTTATAAAATCAACTTTTGACACTACATTTCATATGCGAGCAGTGTGGTACACAATCATTTAAAGATTTAGCATTATGAAACGTGGCTCCTCAACGGTCGACATGACCCACTGTCCCCACTGTCAAAGTCCAAGTTATTGCACAACTTTTTGGGTGTAAGTTACAACTCCATAGTTTGATTATTCACGAGGTTTGCTGGCCACATTGAATGAACACCATTAAGCTCCACTTAGGACTGCTTACAACAACACACACTGGATTTACAACAAAATGCTTAGAACATTCGTCTTCATCTTTTGAGTATAAGGACATTGTGTGGTGCACTACATTCCCCGCCTACTTACAAGTAGGAAATAACCCACCTTGGAAACCATCCATGCCATTATGTAGTGATGAACGTGTTAATTTTAAAGGAGTGCCTAGAAGCACGTGCGTTCCTATTTTTTATTATATAATGTGCATGACATTCAACATGTTCAGTACACCTCCCTACCACATGATTGCAACACTACAAGAAACACTTGCTCATCCTACCATAGATTGAGTATAGTAGTGTGGTGGAAATGTGAGATGTCAATGGACATGTGCAATTGTATAATTTGGGATGTTCTCAACATAGTTGGAAAAATTGTGAGGTCTCATATTTGGGAGGCATTTGGGAGCTAGGAATAATTCTAAAGATGGTTTTAGTGGTTAAGGAACTTGATGGGTGTTTACGGAGAATTGAAAATTCATTGACATCAACTTAACCCTTTTAACGTTTGAGAGGCCCAAAGTGGACCTCTCCATGCACAATAACATATATTTGAGTTTCATGCTTTCATTTCAACCCTTAACTTCATGAGAGGCATGTTTTGGACTTATGAATGATTTGTGAAGGCAAATTCATCCAAAAGGAAGGTGCTAGGAAGGCCACTATAGGTATAGTTGTGTTCCTCATGACATTTTCTTGCCAATGGCGATGATCCCATTCCAATATAAAAAGATGGTTGTTCACAAGAATTTCTTAAAGTCAAGAATGAACTCACGTTTCCCTTATATATAGTAACTTATGACATTCCTATATATAGTAACTTCATATTATTTTGATTGAAAATTTGCCAATTTTCTATGGACTCTTTATCATACCTCAAAGTGTATATTTATTCTTAACATAGGCTTGAAAGTTTGGACTATAATTTTATTGCATATATTCATTGCAATTTCTTGAAGTTTAATGATTATAAATTGCATATAAACAAAAATAAAGTTTACTAAATATTGCTACCGCATTGATGTGATCTGAAAATCATGAGCACCAACTTTTCTTTTAGGTACAATCAAAATTGAACTCCAGAAAGCTTACTTTTTAGATGATCTAATGATACGCTCCAGGAATAGAGCACAATACGCTCCAGGAAGTCAAGGGTTAAGCTAATTGTATAAAGTGACCTATCTAAAATGAACTTATCAATTCTTCGAATACACCTTTTGAATCAGTTAAATATGTTGATGTTATACAATATTTAAGTTCAAATACACAAAGTGGGTGCACTTGAATTCTAACACAGACAAATTATACTCATACATACAAATTATAAGCAAATTATAAAATATGATTTCTAAACTTGGTGAGGCTCGTATAACTTCGGTATATGGCTGTATATTTGATAATTCAGGTCTTCTTACAGTGTAGCACAAAACATGTTGATTCTGTGAATTAGACTCTAGTATCTAAATGATGAACTTGTCTGCCAAAAATTTATGAAAAGAATGTAGTGTTGGGAAGCTGTAGAAAGGGTTCACATGATCATCTAGACATTAGATTCAAATTTGCAGGCTTGAGATGCTCTGTCCTACAATATAAGATGACGTGAACAGTTAACTTAATGTCAATGATCATCAAATTCTTAGTATCATCCTTAATCGTAAATGCAAAAATGAGGATAGCTGATGAAATGGCTTTCCACTTCCTTGAGAAAGTCCATACTCCTTTAACTTACATCATCCTCACTATGTCCTTTTAAGGTTACTTATGCGGCGAAGAGATCCACTTCATCAACTCCAGACAAACTGACATTCAATCCTCTCTTGAGATTTTGTTCAGTGCTGCTATCTTACATGCGAACCTAACTCCTAGACTCAGTATCAGCATTTTGATACAACCTGTGCCTCTCAATGTAATAAATCCAGCTGCTGTCACTAAATGAGATTCCCAAGTGAGGGACCACCCAACCCATAATGACAGGTAGAAAGACCAAGTAGAAATGTCTTGTGTGCATTTGGAAAAAAAAACACAAAATGCTTACCTTTTCTGAGAAACCCCCATTTGGGGAAATCCTCTCTTGATATTTTCTTCAATGTCTGCTATCTTAGATGTGATCCCAAGTCCTGGACTCAGCATCAGCATTTTGATACACATGTGTATCTCAATATAATGATCCAGCTGCTGTAACTGCATCTAAATAGGATTAGAATGAGATATCTAGGACTCTATGCAGAAAGGAGATGATTCTAAGGGATGACCTAACTCGTAACAACATGTAAAAAACCAAGGGGGAATCTCCTCTACATTCGGAAGACATCAGAGTTACTCTGAGAAACCCCATTTGGAGAATTCTGTAATCCCTATGCACATATCAGATTCTGATCGTAGAAGTACATTGCGTGACGTTGTCAGCTGGTGCTTGTCCAAAATGCTAACATTGGAATTACTATACTCATATGAGATGAGCAACCCAGAATTTGGAGATCGTAGGAGGCCACACCAATGCCGTACATGAATTGTAGGCTTATATTCATGATGACTTCTTTGAACATCTGCTGCGAGCCCATGCATTTGAACAACAAGCTTCTCCCTAGATTGGAAATCTACACTGAAACAGAGGTTAACGGATCTATTTTGCAGATTGCTGCTCCATCAATTTGTTGTTCCTCATTCAGATTAGATAAGCAAGCCATCCCCTCCCACCAACGCATCCACAGTGACGTCCACTTGATCAACCTGCTTGTATTTCTCCCTTGGATGGGATGAGGGAAGGTGAGGCCTCTCTCACAACCAGCCCCTCAACAACCAAACCAAAAGCAACAAAATAGAGGCTATCCACAGGTTCATGAAACTCTAGTGCATGCATCGTGACTGCCCACATGTCGGATGTCAGCAACGAAAGTTTGCAAATGGTGGAGTCATTCATTCAAAGAAGCTGCAGCATCAATCTCGAGAACGCAAAGCATCAAGCTTCCCCCCAGATTGAAATCCTACACGGAATCAGAGCTTAGCGGGGATTTTTCCCACATTGTTGCTCCATCAGCTTGTTGCTCCTCATCCACATTAGATAAGCAAGCCAAACCAAAGGCAACAAAGTATATGCTGTCCATGGATTCGTGAAACCCTAATGCACGCACCGCGACTGCCCACATGTCTGATGGAAGCAAGGAAAGGTTGAACATGGTGGAGCCATTTATTCTCAGCGGCTGCAGCATCAATCTCTAAAAGCATGGATTTGGGCACCAAGCTTTACCCCAAGATTGACATCCTACACCGCAACAGAGGTTAACGGAGCATTTTCGTCCATTGCAGCTCCATCAGCTTGTTGCTCCTCATGCACATGAGGTAAGCAAGCCAGCTCCCCTTCCACCAACGCATCCGCAGTAACATCCACTTGATCAACCTGCTTGTATCTCTCCCCTGAAAGAATTGAGCCACCTTTCGGAGATGGCGAGGGCTCACCCGCCACAGCATACACAACCAGCCCCACAACAACCAAGCCAAAGGCAACAAAGTAGAGACTATCCACAGATTCATGAAACCCTAATGCACGCACCGCGACTGCCCACATATCTGATGTCAACAAGGAGAGGTTGAACATGGTGGAGCCATTCATTCTCAGCAGCTGTGGCACCAAGCTCGAGAACGCAAAGATTGAGAGAGAAAACCCTACAAAAGGGGCAATTGAGCTCACACTCCAGTGAATGGCCCGAACCTCGTCAAGCTCCAGCAACAGGAGTTGACACGCACTAATCACAGCCCCAAACATGCCAATGTGCGCAAGAAACTCCACCTGGTCCACTTTCTTCACCACAAATTCTTCACTCACATTTGAGATGGCATACAACATCGAGGCACATATCACAAGGGAATCCCCAAGGATCACATTGCTACCGCTGCTTGACCTGTCATCCGCATGCACATCTGAGAAGATGACCATCACCAAACCCCCTACGCAGATTGCCACACCTACAAAGTGGGAAACTGCGTAGCGAGTCTTGAGGATTAGCCATGTGAGGAGTAAAACACATGGGATGGTCCAGCAGTCCAGAAGCATGACGCTAGTGATGGATGTGTATTGGTATGCCTTGACTGCCAAGTAGTTGCCTTCCACATCCAGGAAGGCGAGTAGGAGGTAGATGTACCATGAGATTTGGATGCGTTTCCCTCGGTAGATTAGGAGGGATCCGTATACGAGTGCCAGGAGGATGTAATTGAATAAGGATTGAGTCGTGGGAGCATCGATGCCCCTTCTGGCTAGTACTGCGGATGTTAAACCTGTGGAGGTTACCAGTAGACTGAGAATCTGACCCACTGCAATTGCCTTCATTCCTTCTTTGCTTCCCTTTATCTTCCCTGCTATCCACACCCATGTGCTCTCATTCGGAGCCATCTCTACCCGCCCGAGTTCTTCTTGCCCACAAAATTATACAAAAAATAAAATCCACTGAGTCTCTCACCAAACTCTCCTTCAATCCTACCTACTTCAGAATCTGGTAAACAGCCATTGAATTCATTCCATCTTTAACATCCCTCTATCTTCCCTGCCATCCACACCCATGTGCTTCTCAATCGGAGCCATCTCTACCTCTATCGCTCTTCTTGCTCACAATTTTTTCACAAAACTCTCCTTAAATCCTACGCATTTCTACCTCTCACGAGCAAGAAATCATCATGTCACAAAAAAATGACACTAACCTTAACTCCCTTATTTGCCCTACTTAAACTAACTTAAATCCAAGTGCCATGATTCCCCACGTTCAGACACACAATAGCAGCCTTGTCGCACACGGTTGTGTAGATTCTCGCACCCGATTGACCCGCACTAACTTACTATAACCCAACTCTTCTATCTTGAAGCCGGAGGTGAATTAACATGGTAATCAGCCTAATGCCTCTCCAAAGATTCTCTTGTGCTCCTTCATCCTACGCAAGGTTGCACTTATTCTCTTCGCTATGTCCAGCACACCAGAGCATCTGTCGGCTCTGTTTGCAAATTACATACTGTTCTTCAGCAATTGCATTTCTTACTACGTCCTAGCTCATCCGACTCGGTGAATGTGAGCGCAATTGTGGAAGGCACCAATGACGTGTTGGCCGACGATCTGCAACAAGAGAAGTTGGAGGATGCCACACGCAACGGAGCCCGGACGAAGAAGAATATACCCTCCAACTGACTCGCTTTGCTAGGTGGTTAGTTGGTTAGTTGGTTAGTTGGTGGTCAACTAAGTACGTAGGTGAAGGTTGGAGAGAGGGGATTCTCGCACACAAGTGTCCATCTCAAGTGGAGGCCACACACATTTGAAAACGCCGGTTTCGGAACGGAGTTTGGCAAGCCAAGGTAAAAGGATGTTGGCCTTGACATATGCCCAACTTTGAGGAGCTGGGTTTTTTTTTTTGTCCGTTTTCAACTCTGGTCCAAGACAACGATTTTGCAAGGTTTAAAACCTTCAATTTTTTTAATAAAGTTGAAAATAAATGGTTTTAACCAATAAATGAGGGACCGTCCTCAAAACCCAGCTCCTTGAAGTTAGGCACATGTCAAGGCCAACATTCTTTTACCTTGGCTTACCAAACTCCGTTTCGAAACCGGTGTTTTCGAACGTGTGTGGCTTCCCCTTCATTCATCCAACATAAAAACTTGACCCCAATAGGTTTGTGGTCGATTCATCTCAAACAACTCGTATTAGCCTAATTTAGGGTCTTCAAAGATTATTTTGGTGTCAACTCCACCAAGACTACATTGATTATCCCAATTAGTGAGGGAGGGCTACTAGTACATGTGGAAAATTAGTGAATGTGATACTAAATTTCTTTATGTTATGAAGTTAGTGCTACCAAAAGATCTAGAAGCACTATTTATCTCTACACTATAATTCACTGAAAATATTATTCATAGCAACATTGTTTCACTAAAAGTGTTGGCACTATTCCTCTTGGCACAATTCACTAACAAGCATGTGTTTGCGTATAAAGTTTTATCACTCTACAGGCACCTTAGGCACGCGCTAATTTTCTTGAAATGTATGGTAAATGAGCATGTAATTATGAATTTAATATCACTCAGTGAAAATTTCAACCCTCATTGGTTTTGAGATTTAGCAAATAGTGAGTGTTTCGGGAATTAGTACTCCACACACTAATTGGGATAATCAATGTAGTATCCTTCAAGTGGCATACTATTTCAAGGTTTTATATCATATGGATGACATGTACGCTCGTACGTGATAATTCCCTCTCTTTAGGTTTGTGGCCCACTTGTGACCACTTCCAAACTCCGACACATGCCATTTTGATTGTTAGATTTGATTGGAAATTGACTCATTTGGTTGCCAATTGCGAAACACAAAGATTGTGATTTTAACCCTTGAAGGACATAGTAGGGGCTCAATATATGACACATATGTACACAAGTTCTATGAGCCTCACAAAACCCTCATATATATATATATATATATATATGAGGGTTTTTGGAACTATACTTGGTGCATTATCTGATGCTTGTATTAAAATGAAAAAATGTTTATGTATGACATTGATGATCAAAACACAAAGCATGTATGTGTACCCAAGAGCATTTAGTGAATTCAAACTAAAATCTTGAGTATCATTAAGGTATTCGTTATGGTTTGAAGTGCACTTAACTCCTAATGTCCTATGTGACCATAATATGTTGTGAACAGTTCACTTTGGCCTCGGGGGGGGGTAGTCAATGGTGGAGTAGCAATATACGTGCGAACAAATGATAGGGTATTTTAAAAACATGGGGGCTAAAAATTATAAATGGACTTAAGAGTAATATAGGGTATCAAAAATGGCATTGGACAACTTTAAAGTACTATAGGGTATGGAATAATAGGTAATTTGGAATTATAAGTAATGCAAGCCATTTTTCTATTAACCCAAAGTAGAAATTGACATAATGATAGCATGTGGAAAAAAGAAGAGAATTGGAAGTAATACCCCCCTATAAAATAGTGGTTGTTCGCACCTATATCCTTAACTTCTTAACACACTGCCCCCCCCCGTGACTTTGGCCCCTTTGACACTAGTTCAGATGGTTCTAGATTGTTTTAACTGCTATTCTTGTTCATGTGTTGGGTACACGTGGATAATTTTGATTCAACACAATTAGCTATTTTTGGATTAATTCAAATATGGGAGTGTGCTCTCAACTAGTTTACAGTGGAATTGGTCCATGAACCAAAACTTGACATTTATCACCTCCATGGTTTAGGGGCAACATAACATAAACATGTTTTTTTGTTGATCCCTATGTGCAAATGATACCCAACTAATCTAAAAATTTGCATGGCACTCAAACACAACATATCCTAAACATCTACCGTCATAATTTTTAGTTGGACACGTGTTGGTGGGTGTGAATTCATGTGGAACGTGCACAATTGTGGCACCTTTGCCTCAAATTGCAAAGCTTCTCAAAAAATCACAAAATAATGGTTTCAAGATTTGTGAGTTGATTTGAGTAGGTATATTGTCCCTCTTTTGAATGAGGGTAACATTTTGTCATTTTGAGATGATTCGAGTGGAGGTTCGATCACAAAACCAACCCTAATACAATTTCTAAATTGCTACCCCTCAAAACCACTATTGACATTCCTATTATAATCTCCTACATAACAAAACCGCATGTTATTGAATGAAGACAACGCTCGTAGAATTTTTGATACCAATAAAAATGGTCGAAGTGACAAGATATTATACATCACATTACGGCCAATGTCATATACCTTCATAAGTGTTCAATCTCTGTGCCAAATGACTATAAAGTATTCAAAACAACATGGGAGGCATCATTTAAAAGTATGCTTGAAGAAGAACAAAAAAAGGGAAAAGAAAAAGAAACTTGCAAAGTCCTTGATGGACAATATACAGTGCATGCATGCAAGGTAACTGCAACTGCTACTCAAGATCAAAGGAAATATACAGTGGATGGATTCCAAGATCTGTTCGTAAGACAATCACCTACAATGGTAGTATACGATGATGAGGCAATTCACTTGGATGAATCATTTACAAGCAATGACATTGACATCTCCGGATGCATAAAGACGGGAATTGGAGCTATACTAAATAGAATTATGGAAGTCACTAAGAAGAGCTAGCTCAAACAACAATACGGATTCCAGCAAGAAGCATCGTCTCTAAAATGTCTTCCAAGCATCACTGAGAAAAAGTTAAGAGTAGAAAGAACGAACCAAAGTTCTACACAAGATGAATGCTTTGACTACATATCATAATTTAGCTATTGTGCCTAATAATTGTTAACAAGGATGAGTAAACAATGTGAAATAGGGTTGGGAGCACTATTAATGAGAAGCATCAAAAAGAAAGAATCAAATTAGAAGAAGCATTGGCAGCTAACAAACGAATGAAATCACGATCTAGACCAAACAATGGTGATGGCTTGGCTTTGACCACTTAAAAGATGTCCTTAAGACAAGTTCAACTTTTGCCCAAAATTAATGCTATCAATTTGAAGTAACTCATAATTTGTTAGAAGAGTAAAGAAGAATTCAGCCTGAACTTGACGTCATGAAGTGGAGCGATGGTTATTTGAAAATGGTTTTATAGGCAAGGGATCCAATATTTCTCAATTTCTATGAACCGATGCATTTTGGTGTCTGAAACATGACAAATATTCTCAATGAAGTTGGAATTTCGGTTTGTGCATAAAACCTTTTGTTTCAAAAAAACCTCTAGATCAAATTACATTCATAGTAATTCAGGTTTTGCTTAAGGGGTGCCGGAATCGAATCTCCTATTCCCCTTGTATTGCTCATTGATTCATTTAACCATGTAAACCACAGGGAGGAAATGCCACTTGCAGGCGACCTTGGACCGGCAACATGCGGATAGTTGCCCGTAGCAAGTAGGGAAAATGACCTCCAACTACGTTAATCACGAACAACACTTAATTGTTTGAGATGGAAAGTAGACATTAGCCCGATCACCATCACACTTAGATGCTTGAGAAATGGAAGACGGATGTTTGCACACATAGAAGAGAAAAACCTCCTCCAAGAGGACTTCTACTTTGCACTTGAGCAATCCCAAGTTTGCACTTGAGCCATGTGGCCAGGGAATATGTCACTTTTGTCATGAAGTTCATCCTTTGCTTCTTCTTTTTCTTCCTTTTGCCTATTGCTAATTTTTTTCATGTTTTGACCCAACAGACAACATCTACTACATCATTTGGAACTTTGGAACGGCTAAGACGCATGGGTGAAGACACAGTTACCATTCCAAAGTTCCAAATGTTTGGCTATCGACAACATGTTGAGAGGACGGTGCAGGATGACACATGCTGTTAATTTATATGCATGGGTGCAATGGGCAGGAACAGCACGGACCCTAATTTGTGATAATACAAAATGAACTAATTCTGCAACTTGGCTTTTTGAGCTGAGAAGAGTCGGCTCAGACAAGAACAGCTCAAGGGAGATGAAAAGATGCACTGAACCCTAAACCCTAAACATTGCACTAAATGGGAGGGATTTCTTGCTTTTGTGATTTCTTAGATTGGAAAATTAGGTGTTGTTTGCATGAAATCAAAATCACCTCGATCGACTTAGTAATAGTCATCAGTTACCTGCCGCACATCGAATCCAATTGTCGATGTGTAAACAACTTCATCTGATGAAGGTGTTTTACCTCCAATTGTCGATCGATGATCTACATGCAAAAACTGTCAGGTCGATTGCTGCAGCTTGCGGCTCCACCGGCTGATTACAAACTTTGCTTGGACCTTGGTGGCGCCACGAGCAAGCACGATGAAATGTTCGATGTCGTTGCTTTGATCCATCGACTGGCACCGGCTCTCCAACCGATGTGTGGTCGGGAACGAAGAATCGGTATTATCGATCAATTCGAGCTCATAGGAGAAGTACACATCCTTGGCGCCATCTTCATCTCGCAAGTTGCGGCCACCGCCGAACCGAGCAATGTAGTACACTCGTCCCACGGACGAGTCTTTCGTGTTAAATAGAAACAACGTTCCGGCCTTTCCACGCAGCACATAATTGCTATTTATTGTTGTTCCCTCCAATGTGACTTCGTGT
The DNA here is from genome assembly GCA_964035585.1 of Polytrichum formosum. Classification (NCBI taxonomy): domain Eukaryota; kingdom Viridiplantae; phylum Streptophyta; class Polytrichopsida; order Polytrichales; family Polytrichaceae; genus Polytrichum; species Polytrichum formosum. The sequence goes on along the minus strand of OZ037940.1, from coordinate 27,533,365 downwards.
GGTGCGCCGTAGGTGATGTCGATCCGCTTCATGGCATGGCACACTTCAAAGTGACGAAGGAATTCGATCTCGGGACCGAGGAGCGCGCACCCGGAGAACGGGCATTTGATAGGCGCGTACTTGCAGTGGGTCTCGTGGCTGTGCTTTTCTGTAAATTTCACAACATTGTCACATCCGTATTTGCAGAATTTGCAGTTCACCTGAAGTGACTCAATCAGCTTCTCAAGCGCTAGGTTTCGGATCTTTCCGAGTTCTTCCGAGCAGTAAGGGCAGGTGTTATTCAATTTCCCTCGGCACGATGCACATGCTACGTGGCCGTTGATGCACTAAATTCAAACAACATCAACAGAACCACTCAGTCAGGACCACCTGATAGTTACTCCAAGATCACGCAACCATGTCATTGTTTTTCTTTTTGCAAACAGAGGCGATGGAGTTTAGGGCCACTTTACACCATGGACAAGGGTCGTGACCATGAAATTGTGAGGGCCCTTGAAACTCATCTGAAGGGCATAGCGTGGCAAGATATTGAAATTGAATTTTCTGTGATCACATGCCTTCAAGTGTAGTGTAAAGACATATGCGACCATGCTCTCAACTGAATGCTATTTCGATACCATCCGCTTCAAACAACATCCACACAAACACTTGGGGTCACTTGATATTTACTCCAAAATAGCAACGATATCCTTGTTTTTTCTTTTGCAAACAGATTCTGTGGAATTTAGGCCCACTTTACACTATGGCCGAGGGTCATGACCATTGAGATTGTGTGGTCACAGGCATTCAAGTGTAGTATAAAGACATGCCACCCACCTCTCAACCGAATGCTATTTTATCACCATCCTATTCATGTGGACCCTTCCACACAATAAGGTATAATGAATCAAGGGTTGTGAGATTGATGTCACGGTCTCTTGGTTTTGTGTAAACCCAGTAGTCTATGAAACATCACTATCCATTGCATGCCATGTAGGACTCCATGTAGGTTTGTTCATCCATTCAAACTTCCTTGGTCACTTAGGCCCTCAAGCCCTAGTGTAGAGTGAAGTGGGATGGTCTCGGCAGCTTCCACCAATGAGAGATTTTAGATTTCAAGGGTCACAGGCCCTCAAGCTCCAGTGTGAAGTGGGCTGGGGCGAACCAACCCCTATATTCGTACCTTACCGGGGAGGGCGAACGGCTAGGGATTCGTGGCACTCACTTAAAATCAACCATCCTACATATCGTGGATGAAGTGGCTCCAATACAAAAAGACCCCCTATGAGTTTGAGGGCCGATTCATTCAAATGTGACATCACTAGACATCCGGTAAGGTACCAATGTATGGGTCGGTTCGCCCTGGCCGTGTGAAGTGCCCCTTAGGGTTTGAGGTTTAGGGTTTAATCATATAGTAAGTAAATTGCTAACTTTGTCATCTTTGTTCATGACTCATGTTGAACGAGTCCGGAAAGCGGCTAAAGAAATGGAAACTTACTGACACCACCTCTACACTTGAGGGCCTATGACCACACAGGAATTAAAGACATTATCTCCACTGCAGTTTGAGGTTTAGAGTCGCAATTCCGCAATTCCTCAGACTGCAATCGAGAATTGGTGTAACAATATCATCTCAATTGCAGTTTGCGGTTTAGATTTTACTCGCATAAGTAAATTGTTCACTTTGTCGTCTCTGTTCAAGATGACTCATGTCGAATGAGTCCAAAAAGTGGCTAAGAAATGGAAAACTTAGACACCATACCTACTTTGACAATTGAGATAATGCAGACATACCTGATGAATAGGGAGCACAAGATGCTCCATGCAAACGACGCAGTCGAGGCTATCATGATCGAAAGCCGATGTGAAGTGCATTATTTCTTCCTGCTGCCCTGCTGACCGGGCTCGCTTAATTCTCGCCATTGTGCACACTGAATGTAATCCAACATAGCTCAAAGAATTTGTTCTCAGACGTCAGTAGCTGTACGAAAACCAATGGAAAATCTCTCCCAAGTATTGACACCAGAGTAGTATTGTCATCCCAACGGAGTTGAAGGCGATGTCATCTATTCCACGCTCATCCCTGTTTGCTGCAAATTACAACGGACATTATGTCAACCTTTCAAAGTTGCTCACATGGAATCAGGAAAAGCATTCAACATCCTATTAGAAAAGAATAGCTTAGAGAATTAGAAACAGTACTCCCTCAACTCAAGAGTCACATTCTAAACATCTCTTGAACCTTGAAACTGGTGACAACAATTGATACCGACCTCGTAGATGGCAACCCCTTGATACATTTCCATCTGAGATGTTCTGTGCACTAGTTTGAGACAAATTTGAACAAATTCTTGTTCCAACTGAACATCGATCACCATACCTTGGACGATAACCTCGATGGGAAACATGGGAACCGACAGACCTGCACAAGACCACTTGCCAGCTTCTCATACCAATTTCAAGACACGATGCTTGTGGGACTTGAATTGGTATGCATAAGTGTCAACTAAGAGATTATGTTCCAACTGCTTCAAATTCAAACTGCAGGACTGCATTCAAGACTGCGGGAATTCATAGAGTTCTGAGGTTCTAGGATTCCGTGAGTCCCCTGCCTGTCCTTGGCGGCTCATACTTGATGGCAAGAGCTACAGTACTGCCTAGTTCACTAAATTGCTTATTAGCTTATGAAGGTAATGTGATAAGGTGTGTGGGCCTTAGTATGTGATCACTCTTCTTAATTGAACACCTCATATTATAGTTGAGTGTGGTGCATGGCAAGGCTAGTAATTGAATGGTGCAACACCATAATAACAATTCAAACAAAATGTTTGAATTTAGAAAAGTTATCATGTTGTCTCTTCTTAACCCCTAACTTTTTGTTGTGACAAGGTTGTGAGAAGGAACAAGCAAGAGGATAAAAGCAGTACAACAATGAAAAATTACTCACAACTGTGTCTCCACCTGTGAGGGTGGTATGTATATATAGTATATTGGGTGAGCCTACCAAGGCTCTTCACATTCAGTTAAGTCTAGGTTGAACTGGCAGTAACTAGTGGTCGCTATATAGTTACTGAGGTGAACTGAAGTCGAGCTTTTACTCAACACTTTTCAAACAACCAGTTTTTGGTTAATGGATGATTTTTTTCCCTACAAGTGATCCCACTTAATTCATTCATCCGCAATCAAAAGAAAAGTGAAGTAAAGACAAAGAGATGTCGGTGTTCTTTGCACCGACATGGATGTGAGCCAGTTCATGGGTGTCATGATGTAGCGTTGACGTTCACAATCAAAAAATACATAAACATCAAGCCCACGTGGATGCCTATCCATAGACACCTGACCGGTGTAATTTGGAGATGATTAGAATGTGCCAAAAAACAAATGGGAAAATGGGAAGGGGTCATGTTTCGGGAGCTCATGTGAGACTCCCCATCAATGTTAGGGAGATGGATACAATTCTAGAAACATGTCATAATTCTAGAGAGGATAGAAACGGGAACTATACTAGTGTTATCTACAACACAAAGATGACTCCATGTTCATGCTTGTTCCACATTGCTACCAACATTTGAGGACAAGCCATGAGCAATCATGGCAACGTCTAGGGACAATTGTTGCATGTAATTTGCAAACCCAACATTGATCAAACGGCTTAGCTTGAAGCGATCAAATAAAACATCATGTTAGTGCTCAAATTTCTTATTATGATTAATAGATCCCAGGAAGCTTGGAATTCGTTTTCTTTGGAACACCCGGCTTGGTGTTGAACAACAATAGGAGATCAAGGAAGAATTATAGTGTTGCATTCACTAGCGCATGCATCTCGATCTCTTAATGTAGGCATGTCTCACCACTCGATCTCTTGGGAATGACAACCAAAGCCATGCCAATGTGTAATCGGGCCTTCAACAATTTGCTACAGTTTCGTTATGGAAAGGCACAAAGTTCTAGCTTCAACAATAATTCACCAATTCAAGTGACCAAATTGTAATAGTTGGGAATACGAAGAACACTACGTATTGAGTTCGATATTATTGTGAGAATTTACATGAAGTAACCAATAATGATATTAAGTTATAGCTATCCGCAAAGCTCTCCAAGGAGGCATGAAAGTTGGGTCTTAGAGGACTCTGTAAATCAATGCTACCACGTGCGTCTTGTGTCAATGCCTAAAGATGAAGGATGAAAGAAACTCGATACTTAGAGCTTGTTCTGTGGACTAGAGTTTTTTGGAGCACCTAGTGTCTTAAAATTCATGTTTGAGGGAGGGGCGGGGGTTAGAGAATCACCCCTTCATGAAACGTGGGCCATTAGAAGCTAGGTGGAGCTACTTCAAGTTTACTTTTGAATTCAGAGCTTGGTATTCCGAACTATCAAAGCCGTGAGTGGTGGGTCAATCAAAGGCGAAAACAAAATCTAGGGCATCTGAGCCTCAAATTTCTCCCAATATTAGGGACAATAATTGAGATGAAATCCACTCTTCAACTACAACTAGAGAATTACCCCTCCCTTCATGAGACCTGGGCCATCAGAAACTCGGTGGAGCTGCTTCAAGTTTTTCTTCAATTTCCGAGCTTGCTATTTTGAGTTGTCAAGCTTGAAGTGGTGGATCAGTCCAGGCTAAAAACAAACTAGAGTATGTGAGCCTGAATATTCTCTTGAAAAACTTTCCACTAGAATTCATAAATTTGTTTATCTCTACTCCACAAAGTGCTCCAATAATAGGGGCAATATTTGAGATGAAATCCACTCTTCAACTAAAAGTACACCTTGTGTGTAAACATAATGGTAGTTGTGGTGGAAACTGGGCACCAACCACAACCACAACCACTCAAATATGTCATGTTCCTCTTGTACACAAGAATACAAGCATGAATGCACATGAGACACCAATATTGAGAACTTTCAAACTTTGTACATTATAAAAGCTTTACAACTTAAACACAATATTGTGATTGCTGTGGTGGAAACCGGGCACCAACCACAACCACAACCACTCAAATATGTCATGTTCCTCTTGTACACAAGAATACAAGCATGAATGCACATGAGACACCAATATTGAGAACTTTCAAACTTTTGTACATTATAAAAGCTTTACAACTTAAACACAATATTGTGATTGCTATGAGCTCAAACCACCCGACCATAGGAGAGATTAAAGATGATCCTCTCTCATCCACCGAGCTCTCTCTTGTATCATTGAAAGGCATTCCTAGTCTTATTCATGATACTTTTAGAAGTCTCGAGTCTTGCTAAATTTAGACTAAGGCTTCCTTATATATATATATACATATATATCATTTCACCATATGATCTTTTACAGTAGCTCATAGCAATCACAGTATTATGTTTAAGTTGTAAAACTTTTGTAATGTACAAAGTTTGAAAGTTCACAATATCGATGTCTCATGTGCGTTCATGTGCCGTAAAAAGCCCTTTGGCTAATTTGGGAGGGTTTTTGTCCACTTATCATATGCTTCCGTGTGGCTCCATGAGGATGATCGATAGCAATGTTGTATTATTCTTGTGTGAAAAAGGAACGTGACAATTTGGTATCATAGCGAGAGAATCTATTAAGATTGTAGAAATCATCGCCGATACCACAACCACCATGGTTATAACACTTGAAGTGAGAGAATGAATTATAAAAATGTTACCGGAGGTGAACGCTTAGGAACTAGGAAATAGGGAGAGGCACGATGGTGGTGATAAGACAGTAGCTAGTATTACATGATCCCAACGACGTTGGTAAACGCCAACCATCTTTGACCATGGTAAGAAGTTATAGTAGGCATTCACAATCTCCTAGCCTACCACAAAATAGTCGTAGCAACAAATCAAGGTTTAGGAGTGGTGAGAGGTAGAGGAAATCTCATCAATCTAGATTAAGAAGAAATTCCCCATCGTCCTTGTTAGCAAGTGAGAGGCCTAGTTTTTCATCTCATGACAACTCTAGCTAATCTGCTTCTTCTTCTTCTTCTAGGTCTCATAGGCCAAAGAGCAATACAAGACGCATTGATGTCATGAATGACCCAAGGAAATTCGCCATCAAACTTAGTTTTGGAGGGTGTAATTTCAAGCTTGAAGAGGCTTTTTTTTAATCCATTGTCGAGGCTTTTTTCTCAAGAAAATATTCAAAGGGGGATAGAATAAGAACAAAAATCATTTTTCTTACTGACAAAGCCCATGTTTGGTATGATACAATTAAGAGACATTGGGAAGGTTGTGGGTTATGTCTTATTAGAAGGTGGAAGGCTTTTAAGGAGTTGTTTTTTTAAAGAAATTCCTTCCAATTAGTTTCCAATCCCAAATGTGTTTAGAAATGTACAAACTTAGACAAGGAGGGATGTCTATTGCAAAATTTAAATATAAGTTTGATGAGCATTCTACCCATTTTCCTTCATGGATAATGGTAGATCAAGTGGAGTTTTTTTGTGGAAACTTTGAGGGATTCTATTGGGTTTAAAGTTAAATCCTACGCCCCTATCATATCGTTTGGCTACAAACTTTGAGAAATAAGATAGGGCAGCAGAGCCCAATTAACTCGGAAAGTGGCCTATAGGATCCAATTCTCGTGGTTGATTTTTCACATCCTCTAAATTTCCTAGGAAAAATTGTGAGGATGGTAAAGGTAGCAAGATTATGAGATTGAGTGTTAAACAAAACAATAGAAACATCACCAGAAGGGACTTTGTTTTGTTTGCCATGAACTTGGAAATACATCCTTCGAGTGCCCCAAAAGAAAGAAGCAACAATTGGTAATCTTGGAAGTGAAAAATTTAGCATGGGCCTAAGAGCATGATGGAGGTGGCTTGATTCAAGTTTTTGCTCTTGTAATGAACATGGAAGTAGAGTAGGAACCAACAATAGTTCAAGTTAAAGGGTACTTGAACTCTTCCCATCCATGAATGATTTTGGTTAATTTGAGAAGTACACATAATATGATGTCGGCTGATTTTGCGAGGAAATTGGAACTTGAAAAAATTGTGTATGGGAGTTAGACAACTCCCAATTGAAGATCTTTGCATTTGAGTTAGACAACTCCAATTGGGAATTAGACACCTTCTTTTGGAAGATTTTTGCATTGGAGTTAAACAACTTCCAGCAAATGAATGTTATTCATTGGAGCTAGACAACTCTCAATGAATAAATCTAGTTGGAATTAGATAGTTCTAACTATAATAGATGAACGAACATATGAATGAATATAGCTGAAATTAGGCAGTTCCAACTAGAAGAATGGATGATTGGTTCAAGTTGGAATTAAACAACTCCAATTAAAAAAATGGATGAATACATTAAGTTGGAATTAGATAGTTCCAACTAGAAGATTGTGATTGAGCCAAAAGATAAGAAAATATCATACATTGAAATGAAGCTGCAATCTAAATTTAATAATACTTGAGACTTCTAAAAGCATCTTTTTGATGGTATGGATAAAGATGGATAAGACTAGGAGTGCCTTTGGGTATAGGATAGAGCTCAGTGAAGGAGAGAGGATCATCTTTGGTCTCTCCTATGGTCGGTTGGTTTGAGCTCATAGCAATCATAATATTGTGTTTGACTTGCAAAGCTTTTGTAATGTGCAAAGTTTGATAGTTCTCAATATTGGTGTGTCATGCACATTCATGCTTGTATTATTCTTGTGTAAAAAAGGAACGTGACAAAATGAGGTATACATGTGGGTGTTATCCAATTCGCTTTTCGTTTTCTCCAACTTGTACCGATTAGATTTACAAAACATAACTTGTGTTGCATTAGCAAAATTACATTGAAGCATCAACAAAAATTGAATTGAAATCAAACCTCCCCTGATTTAGTTATGATTATTGGAAGTGCATGTTTGTTGATTCCTTAACTAAATACATAGTTCCTCCCAATTATATTCACTATTGAGTATAGAGTCTAGTGGAAACACATGAGTCCTATTTTAAGATGGCATATAGTTGTCCATCAAGCATACAAGGCAAAAACCACCCAAAAACTACACTACACCATTTATGGTATTTAGTGTTATGTACATCATTTGCCAAGGGCCTAAACTAGATGCCTAGCGGTCTCAAAATGTCACGTCCATTAATTGCCAATATGATACTATTTGTCAACATAAGTAACTTAATAAGTGAAAATCTATTTACATTATAAAGTAGCACATTGGGATACTTGAGATGATAGTTTTGCATTTTAGCAGGCAAGGGGAAGATGTTCTTGAGCATACTAATGCCAAGTGTCATTCGTGTACACTCTAGTCAACTTGTAGACCATTTTGTAACATAGGCATCCACCCCATAACACTACTAAACATACTCATGCCAAGTTATTAGTAAGTGCACTTGAACACCAAGTGTCATGAGGCAACACTAATGGTGAACTTGTTGGTCATTAGTGTAACCTAGCATACGCCTCAAAATAAGGTAAGTGACACTAGTATGCATGTGACACTAAATACCATAAACAATGTACATACTTAGGGCCAGTTCACATGGGGTCCCAAGTCCCAAGTCCCACTCATGTTAACAAGTCCCAACATGGAGGCAAAGTCCCAACTTTTGAACCTCAAGAAATCATCAAAATATGATTTATACTCATTAAAATGAGATTTTGAATATTTTATGCAAAAATATTCGCGGGACTTGCGTTGAGAGTTGGGTCTAGCTTTTGGCTCCACCCAACTCAACACAAGTCCCAAAGCCCAACCTTCAAAAAATGTTGCCATGTAAGCATCCACGTCATACTTGGGACTTGGGACTTGGGACCACATTTGAAGTGGTAATCCCCAACTTCCAAGCTCTCAACGGCTGAGATTGCACAGATTGACCTCACGGGACTTGGGACCCCATGTGAACCGGCCCTAGAAGCAAAGGGCTGAAGTAGCTGGACTCACTCAGGCAATCTCAGTCCTACTGCAAAAATGTGAAGACTCATGGTCGTAGCTGTGCCAGATTCGTAAAGAAGAAGAATTAGATTATTACAAGTTTGAAAAAAATCATCAATATTGTTTTGGGTTAAGTACATTCAACCATGTGACGAAGAAATCTCATATATATTTGAAGAAAAACCTTCGTACTGAAATCCAGCTGAAACATTCTTTAGAAAATAGTGAGATCTTCAAGAAGCATTTCTTCAAGGAGAGGATGCAGCTAATTCAACTTTTGACATTTTTAAGTTAACCTCCAAGACAGACCTACATTCACTTCCTCAAAACATTAGATTCCCCCAGAGTTAGGTCGGAGCATTTCGGAGCTCTCTCATGCGTATAAATCTTCAGTTTCCAGTTCTGATGAGGCTGAATTCAGTCGGATTGCTGTTCCCACTGTTTATGTTGTTGCTTGAGAGATTTTCGGATATGATGATTTTGGTTGAGAATTTCAATGGAGGATAGTGACACACATGCATATGCGAAGGTGCTTTGCGTAGAGGCTACGGATGATGCTAGGTTATAAGTAGGGAAAACCAAAATTAGAATAAAATATGTCGGAATTTGGAAGTCATCAGGGCAGGCCACATCTGACATACCCCAATTTTAGCCATTTCTCTGATTGCAACTTGTGGTGGGTGCCAGTCATTCTTTCACCTTCTCTTGACATTGGGTTAAGCTTAACTTATGTTTCGATGATGATCGTTGCTCCTGTTGTTGTTCTGACACTTGGGTTGAGTCCGGACGGAACCTAATCTTCGAAGGGGTTTGCAAATTTGGCCCAAAATTATTTTCGTTGTGAGTAAGTAAGTACTTACATCATCATTATATGTGGCATTCCATTTGTCGGCATCATGTTTGTTTAAGGTTTTTTTTCCTTTTTTTTCTCGGTGCAGATTTCAAACTGTTTAGCTCTCAATTCCGTGAGTCAAGGTAACTTAGCCGCAATCTGAGAAACGTTTCACAGGTTTGAGTTAGTTGGCCTTCTTCTTCTTCTTCTTCTTCTTCTTCTTGGTGTCTGGAGGAGGTTTTTAGCTTCGATGGTGGAGGTGGCCTATGAAGTTCAGGGGGAAGGTTAAAGCATTTAAGGCGGCCTTGTTTATAACTTGAATATTTGATCATGTTTGGATGTGTAACTGTTGATGTTGATGATGATGTCAGGAGCAGATTGCACAACCAACCAGACTGATCTGTTGTAACCAGGTGGCCATAAAGGATTTGCATTTAAGTAGTGGCCGTTACAAGTACTTCTCTTCCTCTTACCCTCATCTTGTATGCATGTCAATAAGCGAGAATAACATTAACGCATCATGTGTAGTGAACCTCTCTTGAAATGTCAGATTTTATTTATGTTTAGCACGATCCATATTCTTCGAGAGCAATGTGTCCGAAACACCACCTTGAGATCTGTTTTGATGATTTCCTTTACCCTGATTTTACAGGGGTCTATAAATAGGAATTTGAGGAGTTTCCAATGAGGGTGGGTGTTTAATGAGCACCTGTGAATCTGTAATTTACCTGCAGGACTGAGGAGGCAGAGCTTCATATTTAGAATTCCGAGGAACAGGGTTTTGGGGAGGGGGATTGCGGAATGTAAGCATTGATGTGGAATCTTGTCCAGTGATTAGGGGTAGCGGTGTTGAGAATGTGCTTTGAATTCTTCGAACCCATTGAGTCATAATCCTGGAACTGTAGAGGGGTGGGTTGATGTGGGGTTCACCTTGACAGCTCCCAAAATTGTTTGCGAAATGAACATCGCCTCTTTGTTGCGGATGGGAGTAAAGAGGGTTTTGATTGAATTGCGGAATCCAAGCATCGATCTGGAATTTTGTCCAGTGAATAGGTAGGGGTGGTGGTGTTCAGAATAGGGTTCGAATGCTTCAAACCCAATTGAGTCATAGTCCTGGAACTGTAGAGAGGATGTAGTAGGGTTAACCTTAACAGCTCCCAAACATGAAATGATCTCGCTTCTTCGTTGCAGATGGGAGTAAGAGGCTTAGAGAATTGTAGAATGTAAGCATTGATCTGGACTCTTGTCCAGTCTTTCGGGGTGGTGATGCTTCAAATATGCTTTGAATGCTTCAAACCCATTGAGTCATCATCCCGGGTTTGTAGTAGGGTTAACCTTGACAGCTTCCAAATGTTAGAGTAATGACATAACTTTTTGAATGAATTGCAGAATGTAAGCATCTTGATTAGTGATTAGGAGTGACGATTTTTCAAATATGCTTCGACTGCTATGAACCCATTGAGTCATCATCCTGGAATTGTAGAGAGGATATAGTAGGGTTAACCCCAAAAATGTTTGCGTAATGACATCACTTTTGTGAGGGAATTTCAGAATGTAAGCATTTATCTGGAATCTTGTCTAGTGATCAAGGGTGGTGATGTTTTGAGAATGCTTCAAAGCCACCAAGTCATCATCCTTGGAACTGTAGAGAGGATGTCGTAGGGTTAACCTTGACAGGTCCAAAAATGTTTGAGTAATGACATCACCTTTTTGGAGGAATTGTGGAGTACAGGCATTGATCTGGAATCTTGTCGAGTGATTAGGAGTGGTGATGTTTCAAAAATTGCTTCGAACCCATTGAGTCGTCATCCTGGAACTGTAGTGAGGATGTAGTAAGGGTTAACCCAAAAATGTTTGAGTAATGACATTGTCTCTGGAATTGTTGCAGATGGGAGACGGTAGTGGTGAGAACTTGATCAGCATCCAAAGAAGTAGATCGAACTTGTGGCTGCTGCCAAATTCAGCCGGAATATGACAAATTGGCATGGTACCAACCCCTTCACCAAAAACAACATTGAGCAGCATGGGGAACAATGTGGATACATTTTTGGCAGCAGCAATGGGAGTGGAGCCATTGGTCGATCATGATCGAAGAAACAGAATTGTGGTTCGGTCGCCACGGGGGGCGCCCCGACTGCTTGTGATCCCACTCCTGATCTTACCCTCTTGTATGGTTCTTCTGTTTGTGGTGCTGCTGTGTCGCAGTTTCCTGGAGGATTTGTCACAGCCATTGTTGGAGCACATTGCACAGGAGAGGTCATTGTGCTCTCGAGGCCAGGGCAGACAATGGTGTTGTGGACACCGTGGTGCCCGCACTCTCGCCCCTGAAAACACCATGGTCTCCTTCCTCACTTCTCTGCAGGTGTTGTCCACATTCTTAGAGCAGATACTTTCAAACAATGTTTTTCTACATGCTTCAATTGTAATCTTGGTCTACCATACTATTCAAAAACTTGTTTCTTGAGATAGTAGTTCTGATGATGTTGTCACAGTTTTGAAGACATTTGTAACCCAAAGCAGCTTGGAAAGAAGGGTCACTGCGTCTTAGAAGTTGTTGTCCACATTCTTAGTATTTCTTAACCCACATAATATTTTTTACATTCTTGTATTGTAATCCAGTGCTTGCCCCTGAATACACCATGGCCTTATTCCTCACTCCTCTGCAGGTGTTGTCCACATTTCTCAACCGACAGAATCTTTTCTACACAAATTTTGTAGCATTCTTCAATTGTAATCTTGATCTACTGAACATCATTTTACTATCCGAAAACTTGTTTCTTGAGATAGTTGTGATGACGTTGTCACAGTTTTGAAGACATTGTAACGACAGCAGCTTGAAATTGTCACTGTGTCTTAACCCACGAAACTGTGTACATTCTTTAATTGTAATTTGGGTCTTACTGAACGTCATACTATTCAATGACTTGTTTCTTGAGATAGTAGTGATGAAATTGTCACAGTTTTGAAGAGTTTTGTAGCAACAGAAGCTTAAAAAAGCAGCTCCTCACTGGTTTTTTTTAAAAAGGTGTACGTTAGTGCAAATTGCATTAAAATCATGGCATCAGATCACAATAAAACTTGTTTGCTGAGATATTTCGGATGGAATCGTCACAGTTCTGAAGACGTTTGTAATGACAGCAGCTTGAAAAGAACTTTCTCATTGGTTCTGTGTCACTGAAGGTTTAGGCTGGTGCAAATTGCATTGAGATCATTGCAACAAATGACACTAATCTAAGACTTCAAGTTTCTTGAGATAGTTGTGATGAAATTGTCACAGTTTGAACACAATTGTAACAACAGCAGCTTGAAAAGAAGTTCCTCATTGGTTTTGTGTCACTGAAGGGTTAGGTCGGTGCAAATTGCATTGAGATGGATGTGCACCGGACGAGCACTGGTGAGCTTGCAGTCATTCACTCAGGCCATTACCGCACCAAAATCTTGCCTGCCAATAATCGCAAGGATATTGCAGCCAACCGCATTGAGGATACGCCATGGGTCACCCTCCAAAGCTTAGATGCAGGAGGATGGTTCTCCAAGAAATTCCTCAATGAGCGAATCCCATCCTTTAACAGCGTGCTGGAGACGTTTTGGGATGTCGATGTCCGCCTCATTGTTGAACTGAAAGCAGAAGAATGCCCTCCCAATTCAAAGTCTCGTCAGGTATACCATACCTTACAACACAAATGTTTCATTTAGAGCAAAGTACTCCTGTTGTACAGATATGATCTAAGGTAAGCAGGCCGTAAATGAACACTTTTAGCTCTGCACCCAATTCTCATAATTAGTGCGAGATGATGAGCTGATCCAATTTATGCCCTCATCTTATTCATTGTCAAAGTGAAAATTCTTGTGCCTATTAATTTGGTCATATAGGTCCTCCCAATTATGTTGACAATTGAGCCTAGAATGTATAGCATATTCTGAGCACGTAGTATAATCTCTTTTAGACACAAGATGTCTTTTTGATGTCCGTTTTTGGATCTACACCTAACCACATATCACTTAAAATTTAGGTGTCCAGATTATTGCTATGTTGGATTAACACCGGTCTACCTTAGAACAAAGAGCTCCTGTTGTACAAAAATTGTATACACCCTAGTTGTGACGCATTTTAGAGTGCACTTCCCCTTATTTTGCTAGCCAAAATGCCTCAACTTCATTGTTCACTTGTTTGGGGTTGATCCACTCACATTCTCGAATATCAACCATTTGATGAACTGAATCCCTCTGGTTGAAATTCCTCCTGCCTTTTTCTTAAAATTGTCTGAAACTCAAGTATCCAACTCAATGTTTCATTTTGGACATAGAGCTCCCATTGTAAAGAAACAATCTTCATCCCAGTCGTGATGCATTTCACAGTGCGTATAACTCTATTTTGCTACTTCAAAATGCATATGTAGCCCAATTGTTGACTTGTTTGATGATCCATTAAACAAACCCAAACTCAAATGTTGGCCTCTTGATGAACTGAACTGAACTGAATCCCTTTGTTTTTTACCAGTGTCAAACACACTCGAAGTGGGAGGAGCTCTATGCTCATAGTGTGGAGGAGGCATTGATCAAAGTGCAGTATGAACGAGGAGGTGGGCTGCCACGATTCTCAATGATTTTCACCTCATTCAACCACAGTCTTGTGAACCAGCTTGTGGTCATGCTCGAGTCTCTATCTTCCAGTCATCCTCGCACAAGCAAACTTATATCAGGTCCGTGCTTGACAAACTCTTCTGGCACTTTATTAACATTTTTTCAGAGAGGGACTAATTGGACACTTATAGCTCTGCACCTACATCTCCTAGGATATTAAACACTAGATTAGCACTAGATTAGCATTTTCCTCATAATTTTTGGAGCTCATGTGAATATCTTGTGGATTATTAAAGTGAAGATTCTCTTTCTCAAATGATCACATAGTTCCCCCCAATTATGTTGACTCTTGAACCTAGAATAGTTAACAAATTTTGAACACCTAGTCCAATCTCTTTTAACCACATGATGTCTTTTTCATCTCTGTTCTTAGATGCACACCTGACCACATACCACTCAAATATAGGTGTTCGATTAAGATAATTAGCCCCACTTACCTTATCCTTAAGCTCTCAAACTCACCTTTTATCCAACTCACCCGGAGTTTGATCTTGAGACCCACATGGATAATATTTATAAAATTGGGTGCAGGGTTGGGCTACACCTTGGATCCACATCTGAATTACACGCGCGGCAACTTTCAGCACCAGGTCACGTGGTTGGCACCCCATGTCTCCAAAACTGCTGAAGTCCAAAAATTGTGGCAAGGCTCCTGGTGCTTGTCTTCATGGGTCACTGACTCACAGCTTGATCTTGAAGAGCAATTTCAACTCGGTGCTCAAGCTGTGACAACAAACTTACCAGCACTGTGTCCATCCATCAAGATGGATACTTAAAACTTAAAAACAACAGAAGTAAATGAAGCACTCAACTCTTGCCTTACACCGATTTACCGTTTATACTTCTGGTTTCTTGTGCATATGCTTTCTGTTGATGACTGAAGTAGTAAACTCACCGGTGCCAACGCAGTTGCTGCGAAGCCCTTGTAGCTATAAACAAAAGTGAGTTATTTTCATGTGTATTTATTTTCCTAGCGGCTTGTTCTGGCTTCCTAGTCAGTTCCTTTGTCATCTCTTCTTCCACATGTTAAAAAACATCAACAGCATTCAGACTCAATAAACGGAAACAGAATTTGTTCCATTTTGATGTTTCTGAGTGCTCACTCCAGAATGGGTTTTAGGGTTTAGGGTTTAAGCTGCCTATGTGTACACTAAACCCTGTGTACTTTCTTCTTTTTGATATTGGAGTTGCAATATCAACTGGTTTTCCTAGCAGGTCACTCCACTTTGAATTTGTTAATAATTGGTGGGGTGTTGACATAACCGTGACCTGTGACATTATCGTCAAGATGATGCTTAGAGAGCATGAAATTATATTGGCAGCTCTAGGAAAGCACACTCAAGATTCTGACTTTCACAACCATGTATAAGAAAACTGCAGAAGTATGACACCTGTAAGCTCCCACAAATGTGGATCGTTCTGTCGATAATTTCTTTCAAGAAATATTTTCATTGTATGCTTATCAACTGCTGATCCAAGTGCTACCTCATGATTTTTAAAGAATTTGTATTGTGTTGTTGAATATGTTTGTCTGAAGCACACACTTGAGTTGGCTTGAGAAAATTACAAGTACAATCGTCAAAGTCCTGGGGAGAAACAATATTTCAAAGTGAGAATGGTGATAAATTCACAGGTGGTTATGCCAATGCTGATCCCAATTGATGTTTGAAAATTTTGTATTGCATTCTCAAACCTGCTAATCTGAAGCGCATAATAGGGTTGGCTTGAGAAAAGTACAAGTAGAATTGTCGAAGTTCTGGGGAGAAACAGTAATTTATAAAGGTCTGTTGACTTTTTCAATAGTTGTTGCTGGACATAACCATCTGTGACATTATCATTATCATTATTGCTATCATCATCATGTAAGAGAGCTTGAAATATATTGGCAGTTCTAAGAAAGTATATGCACCCTAAACCCTAAAACCTTGAGAAAACTTCAGAAGTATGGTACCTCTTGATTTCCTTAGAATTTGTATTGCAATGTTGAACCTGCTCATCCGAAGCATGTCCTTGGGTTGGCTTGAGGATTTCACGAGCACGATCAATGACGTTCTGGGAGGAACAATGATTGGAAAGTTAGAATTCCAGGTGGGATACCTGAAAAGTGAACAATTAAGGGAACTGGTAGTAGCTGGTACAATCTGTGGAAAGGACACACACACACCAAGTTTGAGCTTACCACAAGATTGGATGTTACAAAATTTATAGTTCACAAGTTATGCAGCCAATCATCAAGTCAGCCTCGGGGAGGTATCTTTCGTCTGGGTTTCTGGGAAGGTGTTTTATACTCCATGGGAACTCAACCGAACTCACATCAAGTCACGCATGTAGGGAAAATAAATATACCAACCAATTGAAGTCACAGTTGCGTTTTCCATCTGACATTTTATAGAGGTAGAATGATTGTTGAGAAGACTGGATGCATTCGACCCTCCCAACAATGTTGCCCTTTTTATCGAAATTAGGATATTCATATTTTATTATGTTCAAAACAACCTTAAATAGATTCAAATCGAAAGAAGAGAAACCTCTTGGTGGTTTTTGTGGTTTCCATACGTTTTCCATGTTGTTGAATCTACTGGAAGTTGAAACTTATGAGATCGTAATTGTGATAATGATGGCATAACTTGTTGAAATAACGTAGTAACTGGAGTTGGAGACATGAAGAGAAGTGGACTGTTTATTGGGTTCTTACATCTATGGTTGGGTCACGCATTCGGTGCAAGTTAGTTATCGTTAGAGACATTGGGTAAGGTAGAAATACCCCAACCGGTTAACCACCCTCTACCCATGCACTAGACTACCGTCATAATAGTGAAGTGCCATTTCTGAAACCGATCATGGCAAGGCGGCAACTTCAGTGCATGAACACTTAGTGTAGCCAATGGGAGTCAAGTTTAATGTACTCATGAGGTAACCGATTTAGACGATGTTATGTATGGAAATGCGGATTATTGTGTTCGGTGTAGGGAGAATCTAGTGAACGAGCAGGGGTTTGACAACTTTCCACTTTGAAAAATTGTAGAATTTTTTGTACAAGGCAGAAAAATATGAAACAACTTGCATTCTTCATGAATCCTTCTCGTCTATCTTGGAAAATTATCTCATGATTGTAAGACCAGATCTTCAACCTTATTTTCACGGGCTATGGTATTTCTACCTTAGTTGGCAATGTGATTTGCGGTGAATATGCTTCCCGAGGTAGGAATTGTGTTGTGCCTACTTTCGGGAGAGTGAGTGGGGGGCACCCTGAAATTGTGAAAACACTACCGGTGTGTTGAGTATGCTTACGTATGTTTGGAAGAAGATCATAATTTTACCATGATACCAAATTGCCCATAATTTAGTTTTTGGCATATCCCATGTGAATATCAATGTGACAAGTGTATTTGGAGATTGAGGAGCATCAATTGTTATGGGATCGGGGGTCACAAGAGTGGCCCCGGGTGTGCACTTTGGCTAACATATTCAAAGACATGCAAAATAGATTGCATGACTAAGCTAATGATAGTATTTTCGAACCAACAAGGAAAGGGGAAGGTGGAAACACAACATAAGAAGTCAAATCGTTGTGGCCCATTGGAGATCTTTTGCCATCAAGTGTCTAGCAACGTGTTCCATTTTGAAATTTGCATTTTGAATTGACATGTTCTAGAATTTAGGGTGGTCCACATTTCATTGAAGAAAATGGCATTTTAAAGAACTATCATGTTGGTCATGATTCTCTCACACCAATATTCTCCACATAATTGGGGGGCTCAATTTGACATAAATTAAGTTTCATGATTCCATGAATGTAAACATTTGCAGCACGGTACGTTAAGTGGATATGTACTTATATATATATATAATTGTGATTTAAGCTTGGTTATAATGTTTTTTTGGGCATGGAGCATGTTTCATAGTTCAAATTTGTTACACGTATTAGCATTTTGGTTTCATTGCCTTGGAGGCACTAAGCTACGTGCAATACTTACATGACGAAACTTGGTGACATGCAATAGAATGAACGTTCGAAACATCAAACAATAACACCAATGTGGATCACAAACATGAATAAGTGCATGTTGACCATTTGTTGTTTGTGGGGTTTCCTTATGTTGCAATATAAGGTAAAAAAAAAGTAGTTTTTGGCAAATGCTAGCAACAAGGAGGTTTGGAATGGAGTCAAGAGCAAGGAAACATTTCTTCATGCTCTATAAGGAGTTGGCAACAATTACACATCCAATACAATTTTTGGTAATATGTCTAAGGTAAATAAACATATTGTGGACACCTTGGCAGTATGGGTATTTAAGGTGAGCCAATTTACTTGTCAAATTCTCTTTGCATTCACCTTTCACGATCAATTTTGTAGCCAAATTGGATCACATCTCACATTTTGGAATCCAATGCTCTACATTCTTAATACCTCAAGTCATATGTGCCCACAATGGGAAACATTTCATTTTAGATCGGACTATCTTATGTGAAAATTCCTATTTTGGCATCCCAAATTCAAGGAACAATGTTGAACATTTGCATGACCCTCACAATAGTTGCATTGTTTTGCCCCATCAATAATGAATCTCCAAGTGTTGAAGTTGTGTTGCATCAAATAAGAAACCATGCAGAACATATGACAATCACACACTTCGGTGTTGAGCATAAATAGATATTTGACAAAACTTGAAAATATAATTCTCCCAAACCCAATTATAAATTTGCTGCACACTTTAATATATAAAGCAATAATGTCAACCCCCTCATAATGCGAATTATGTGAAAGCAACCAACATGTTGATGACTGACACATGATGACCACAAACACACATACACATAGACACACATAGCAATTGACAACACATAGAAAGCCTGATGGAGAACCTCCAATAAAAGAAGATGTCTTGGTGAATAACGACACAGTGACTTGGACGTGGACATCGACACGGACATAACCCATAATAAACGGACCGTTCTCCATGTTGGCGTTCACACACCGACATTCCTTTGTTTTTTTCTCGCTCTCCTTCTCACCCGTTTACGTAGTGTTTGAATTAAGTGGGCCAACTAAACCCCCTACTAACATCACATAGATGTTGGTCAACTCTCGGGAGACCTTCTTATTAGCCAAACCAATGGACTCTCATAAAACCTTGGCCATCTCCATATAATGTCATCCATGCACCCGCCACACATCCATCCATCCATTATCCATCCATTTACGATATAAGTATGCCTCGGTCGTCATCTAGAAGGCCGGCAATTGCGCAACTGTCCTCCATACCAGGTAAGTCCACTAGAGGTGGGCCTCCTTTTGACTCGGCAATTTGAGTCCAAAATCTGCCTTTCGTGGTGGGCCTTTGTAAAATGGGGGAGGGGGGACTAGGTCCCCCACAAACTAGTCTATAGCTTTAACTTAATTTAATAAGTGGCCTTTGCCGCCGGCCGTGGCTTCCTTGAGCCTTCCTCGTACATTCCTTGTCACCCTTACACATCGTACTACTATGGCCTAGGCTTAGATGTCTCGCCTATAAGTTAAGGGCTTAGATGTCTCGCCTATAAGTTAAGGGCTTGAGATTGCCGTGTCTATGTAAATATGTGCATGGTCAATAGTGAACACAATTGGGAGGACCCATGCATCCAGTTGAGAATTCAACAAACATGCACTTCCGATAACCATATCTAAATCAAGGAAGGTCCGGTTTTCAATTTGGGTTTGCATATGGTTCATCATAAATTTGCTAATGCAACACAATTTTTGTTATGTAAATCTTATCGATAGAAATTGGGGAACATGAAGAAATAAGACCAAATAACATCCGCATATCTTAAGGTAGATGGGTTTATATATATATCACATCGAGCTATTACATAACATTATTCATATCCATAACAGTGTTATGTGGGTATGACAATATTCTATGGAATATTCCTATATTCAAATGGAGTGTGGGAGTATTCTATGGAATATTGTCAGTCCCACATAAAATTGTTATGGATATGAATAATGATATGTATATAGTTTGAATATTTATATGCACATCTTATTTTATTCTAAAATGCATTAAAGACCCTAAATTAGTCTACATGGCATCTAGTTGTAATGATACGGCCTTCGTCATAATAGGTAGGAGGTTTGGTTGTCGCTCTAGCCGATTCAACCATTACGGAAGAGTTCACTGTCTAGAGTTCACCTAGACATCACAAAGCCCTTGCTTGGGACTATAATTAGAGGTCCCAAATTAGTACATTTATATCTTCTTGGGATGAATTGACCACAACCCTACATTGAATAGGCTTGTTAGTACATTTCCAAAATATTGCAAATACTCAAAATGTTTTCTTTGAAGAATTAGTAAACTAAGCATTGGCCCAAATTGAATGTAGACAACATATCAATGTAGTAAATAACTAAGGAGGTATATTCACACAAATTAACAACTGAGTATATTTGGACAAACCACTTGTCCAAAAAAATAGGGAATGTGCACTTGAGGGACAAATTCATCAAACGACAACACCACAACCACTTTGAATGTTTGGATTTCATGTTCGGCAACCACCATATTTGTGTATTTTTGTGATCTAGTGTACATCATAATGGTGGTTGGAATTGTCCAGAAGTCATGCATAAATCCAAATATACTTAAATCCTAGTTCACAACTACACTTTCCAGCAAGCAAAATTGGCTCTACCTCACACAGTTGAAACTGGATGTCGACATAATAAGCCACATTATTCAAAAGATCACAATATCGAGCTTGCTTCAAAGTGTAATGAGGAGGGTGCTAAAACCTAAATTATTTTACTATAAGTTCGTATTGACTTTGAGGGTGTCCACAGCCTTAATGTCCAACTCATGTGTTCATTTTGGAACATCAACCAAGAGAACTTTGAGCGCGTATAAATTCTACATACAGAAGTCAAATAAGGCATATTCTTGTTGCATTGGAACTCCTTTTCCATTGCTAACAAGGAATATCTATAATTATATTGATATCATACTAGTAGATTCATTCATCTCTTCAAGCAACGGTTCTAGCACCCTCTACATCATCGGTTTTTAGTGTATCCCCCTTACCTTGGTGAGATGGATATCAAGAAGCAACATTGTTTATTGTATTTAGTGTTACTTAATGATGAACGTCACATAAGGCTATGATTCCTTGCCTTGAATGCAAGTATTTACCAAGCAAGGCCTTTTATGTTTTGCGATGTCCCTTCTATCTATACATGCTTTGTTTGCAAAATATCAAGGTGGGTTTACACTAGGGTTGAAGACCAAAGAAACTCTCAAACCTAGCAATCGTATCAGTTGAGAGCAAAATTGTGGATTCATGGAGTTTACAAAAGGGTGTGGGCCCAACATATGGAAAAACACGAAGTGGCATAAATGTGGCATCACTTTACCTCCAAATCTCAACAATCCCTATTCAAGAAAACACTCCTCCAAGATTGAAAGGGTCAATCTTCAGGTAGAAAGTTACAAAGCACTCTACAATGATCACTATTGGTACATAATCTAGTACTAGGTAGTCTCGACTCTTTCTTTCAATTTAACCATCAAGTTGATATTTCTTATAGAGGCTACTACACTCTGTTACTCCAAGGATTCAGCCCTTTTGACACCATCTTGATGTACTTGTACATGGTCCCATAAGCCTTGTGACTTCCTCAACTTCACAGTCACTCACATTTCATTGGTTCACTTTAAAACATTAATAGGATTATGGCACAACATTGTTCATAGCACTATTTATCGTACAAAGAAATTCTAGGTCATTCCCATTCATATTGAGATTGAAGTGGGGACATTAAGCTTATTCAAATAAGTGTCAGTTGATGCAAGCATATGAAGGAGCTAGGTCTTGGCCACACTGAACCCAACCCCCAATTGAAGAATGTTACATATTATAGTGTACCATAGCATCCCGTTTGTCTCAAATAGTAAGCTATCCTAAATACCATACATAGGCTTAGTGAAGACATTTCTACAATGTGGCCCACAAACTATGAGTTAACCTAACCTAAGGTAGATGGGTCTTAAATAGTTACTTTGGTTGACTAGCCCAATTCTCTGAGGATACGAAACATGCAATGAATATAAGATGATTAGCATATTCAAATAGAGGTCATAGCCGATTTCCCCATAATATATGGAGCTCATATGAATATCTTATTCATTATCAAGGTGTAGTTAGGCTTTTGCTATCACTTAAACTAACCCAAGGAAAAGAAAAGAAAAAACCATGGTACAAGGTCTCAGGGAAGGTTGAGCTAGTGTCTATAAGGATTAATGTCACCTTGGATCGAGGTTTCTAATAATTTATGTTTTTTACTCCTTCGCTCTTCTTGATAAAGCTTAATTCACATTCTTATGGTTCCTTGGTGCTTACTCAGTCGTGTGTGGTTTTGTCCTATGTGTATGTGTGTGTGTCCTATCACTATAATTCCATCTTGTATGTCAATCGTGAAGCTCAAAAACTTGGCAAATAATCAATGGCTCATAGTCAAGACAATGTCCGGGGTAATGTCTTTGGGTAACCGCATAGTCTTTAATTATCACAAGCTTGTGATAATCTCAAAGTTAAATTTTCTTAATCAACTTACAACCATCATGCAAGTCTTCACAATTGTAATCACCACCTCGTCTTCGGTGGGCCTGGCAACTTGTCTCAAGAATCACCCACCCATGTTAACACATCATCAAGATAGGTTATATCCTTCATTATATGATAGAGGTTGTCTTGTGTGCTCAATTAGAAGTCATTGGATAAAAACTTACTCTAGTGGGGTAAGTTTTTCTTTCTACCACAGTAATGTCCTTGGTAGCCTATAGCATGCTCAAAGTAACTTTATGCCTCATCATCTTTGCATGTAGACTCATTACATGCTTTGACAAGGTGCAATAGACCTGCTAGGCTATCTCTTAGCCAGAGGCTTGGTTGTGGCCTTTCAACTCTCGAATCTTATATGTGCCCATCCAAGGCTTCACCAAATTTCTCTCGCCCTCGCTAGGCTATTGACTTTCCCTCTCCCGGTGGGAGTTAACTTCTTCTCAACCTTCCATTGTTCATGTTAATATTTAGTCTCTACCAAGCCATTGCCCTTCTTGAGCCTACTGATTCTTCATCTTAAGTTTCTCAACTAACTTCCTTTGGTTTCCAAAGGCTATTGCCCTTCTCAACAATCAGGCTTCGCTTTCTCTCACATGCTAGGTGATCATGCTCACGTGCTTATTGCCAAAAACTATGTCTTCCTTTCTTTATCCTTCTTGCCTCTCAAGATCTTACAGTCAACCCGCCTCTCATGCTATTGAGAAGATTACCTAATCAACTTCAAACATCGGCTCTCTTAGCCTTTTAACTTCTCACTTCCTCCTCAACATGTCAATGCCCTCCATGCCATTGATTTCATGATAATTTTCTTAATCACAACTTCCATGCTATTCAATCTCAACTGACATTCCATCTTCAACTCTCCCACTCAATCATTCTCTTTCTTTCTCTGCTTATTGCTTAAGATTAACTAAGTTACACATAGGTTGTGCTTTTGGCAACCTTTTATTACTTTTACTAATAGCTACATGCATTCACTCCTATAACTCAATGCTCGCAGCCTCCTCTCCTACACATTCCACAACTTTACTTACTTTTAATTATATAGTTCAACCATCAACATTTTACACACAAAGATAATTGCAGAAAAGACGTATTCATGCACTGTCATGTCATAGTTTAATAAGAAAATTAAGAGTTTGAATTACTTAGCTCAATCAACCTACATTGATCCTCAAGACTCACTTTGGATCAATCCTATCAACTATATTATCGATCTCAATCATTGAAATTTGGGGTTCAAAAAGCTTATTGCGTTGCTACGTTGAGACTATGCCTAATAAATAGCATGTAAATGGCTACGTAGATATGTAAATAGCATGCTTCTTCCTTGGCGGACCTTCTCCTTATTGTCAAGAGGAAGGAGAGGGTGGTTACAAACAATTACCAACTTATCACGGCAATAGCCTTCTGATCCTACTATAGACGAAAGTCTAATTACCAAACACTAGATGAAAGCCACCAAAATTTTAAAATTGTCCGATTCGGCCAGGCTATGGCCAAAAAAATGATCTACACACGGTGAAGATTCTTGTGCTCATTAAATGATCATATAGCCCCCCCCCCCAATTATGTTGACCATTGAACCTATAATGGTTAACATGTTTTGAGCATCTTACTCTTCCAATCTCATTTGAACATGTTTTCTTTTTGGTATCCATTCCTGGAAGCACACCAAACCACATACCACTCAAATTTAAGAGTCTGATATAGATAAATAACCGAATTAGACATGTCTACTTTAGTATGACCTAATACCTTCATTTTCTTTATGATTCCAAGCCCTCTTTTAAGTAATTTATAGTGCAAGTTCCCAAGTGTGTCCAAGTAAGAGCACTAGGCCCCATAACAACGGCCACATGGAATGGCATATGTGCATGCATGGCGGAGGTCCACATGGCGAATACCACCATGAAGAATTGGGCTTTTGGGAATATGCGCAAGTAGTTGCCTTGGGCTAAGGATCCAACTTGGGCACAACTTCTCCAAGTTCTTCTTCTAGAGGCAACTAGCTTTAATATCCCCCCAAAAAAACAAAAAGAGAAGCCTGGGCCTTTATTGGTAACAACCAGTAAGCGAATAACACCCGCATACCTTATATACGTACAAATGCATGATATTTGTGTGGGAAAAAGCAAAGGGCCGCTTTACACAAGGACCAAGAGCCGTGACCACGAAAATCTAAGAGCCCTTGAAAATCATGCAAAGGTCGTACCAATGAAAATAGAAATCCAAATTTGCACTTGATGGGCCCCTCGAGCTTTGCGTTACGTGGAAGTGGACCATGTTGAGGGGCCGCAACGTATTTTATAGACAAGTTGAATTAGGGTCACTTCACACGGGACTGAGGGCATGTGACCATTGACTTCAAGCACTCTCATTGGTGGAAAAGGCGGAGCCGGTCCAAGTTCGCTTCACACTACGGTTGAGGGACCAACAAAGTAAGTGAATGCAAGATGGATGTAAAGTCTACATGGATTCCTACATGGCATTGAATGGAGCATGTTTCATGGTCACTTGGACTTTGTTCAAAAATATCGTCTTTGAGGTAGGCCTAACACGAAACTGGGAGACCGTGGCACTCCAAAATCTCACAACCATTGATTTATTATATTCTATCATGTGTGAGGACCCCACATGAGTAGAAATTCATTGATATAGCATTTGGTTGAAGGCCCCGGCACATATGACTTCACTCCACACTTGAGGCCCCGTGACCACACTACATGATTTTGGAAGTGTCTTGGGACGGCCTTTGCACACTTTTTTTTTGGGCTTTCACAATTTCATAGTCATGGGTCTTGGCTCGTGTGAAGTGGCCCTTAGTAGAGTAGTCCAGGGCCCCAATGGCAATATTAAATTTATAGTAGGCAATGGCAATTTAATTGTTTGCCACACAACCATAGTCTTGCGTTAGACCCGCCTCTTTTGATGGACCTAATGCAAGACCATGAAACACTATCCACTTGGTGTCATGTAGGCCACCATGTAGATTTTTCATCCATTTGAGTTTCTTTGGTTCCTTGGAACCTCAAGGGCTAGTGTAAAGTGAACTTGGACTATCTCTAGCTTCTCAATCAATCACACGATTTGTATATCACGGGTTAAGGGCCCTCAAGCTCTAGTTTAGAGTGATCCTAGTAGTAGGAAGCAATTTGGTTTCCTAAGACCTATTGAGGAGGTAATAGAAAAACATGTCCCCTATAGGTTGGTTGTCGATTCATCCCGATTAAAGTGTATTAACTTAGACTAGGGCAAGGTCTCTAACCCTGATTTTAGGGGTAATTAAATTGAAATGTAAATCTCCACTCTCTACAATACCAATAAGCGTTACCGCCCCCCCCCCCCCCATGAGTGTGTCGACCACATTGATTAGCCGAGAATGCCACTTTGGCTTTTACTGGGGGGGAGGGGGGACATGGGGTTTTTTTGTGAAGGGTTACAAATGGTGGGTGCTTGGTATGGTACAAAGGGGAATATAGCATAGGTGGCGAATTGTGGGTTACCACTTATCTTGGGAAGGCGATAGCTAGGCAAGAGGAAATTGCAAAAGTGCTTCATTTTGGGCATGTGTATCTCTCTTTAATTGTTTGTGTTTGGGTGTGGGCTTGTGCCGTTCATGGGAAAGGGAATACATCATGGAGGAGTTTTTTTAAGCCTCCCGTCGTACTATGTTTGCTTAATTCAACATGTTTCCATGGCATTGGTGACATGTGTTTTAGGTTGGTTTTTTCGGTCCTTGGCATTCTTGAGGTTTGTTTATTAATGGAAATGCCAATATAAGGATGATGGAAAGTGTGATGATTTCGTTGGTTACTCAAGAATTTTATTTGAGTCTTTTCTAGGTTGCTATGTGCACACCTATAATATTCATTGCTTTTTAGCTAGCACCAAGCTATATTAAAAGAAGGATTATTGTGGATGTCATAAATGGAGTTGTTGTTGACTTGACAACCTTTTTGTTAACATGGAATTACATGGTCCAATATTTTCCAATCGAGGCTAATTATGACATTATAGAACGTAAATAATTTACTTGGTAAGAACCTTCATTCTTGTATTAAGAAGTTATAGCATTTTGTAATTCCAAATAATAAGTGACGCCAAATATCCTAAACAATGTACTCTAGTGAGGTTAACTTTAGTGAATCAACCATAAACTAAAAGGGAATGTGTTTTCATGAAACCCCCTGCTATGGTTGCCACAAATCCTAAGCCCATGACTCATTGACTCATCCATGGTATCTATTAAGCTCCACTCCCATTACTTGCCCCCAAGACCTGATCAGAACATTATTTATAAGGTGAGGTGGCATCTTGTGTTAGCAAGCTCTCTCAACAATAAACTACTTTTGAGTTTTCGAACAACTCACTCTGTTCTCAATCTTCCACTTCTAGTTACAATGCGGGTGGGTTCAAAAGGCATCTATTGAGAATGGATCCAAATCACCCAATAGCACTTCACAAGTCCAAGAATCGAGGGATCAAACATCCATGAAGTTGAAACTCTATTTTTTTTTATGGTTACTACATCCAAATGGCTAAGGGTTTGAATGTGATCTCGGTGCCTATGAAAAGAGTTGGAGGAGCTTTACAAGATGGATTGTTTGTTTGGGGACAATGATGAAAACTTGAAGAACTTTGTGTTGGCTAAGCTACCTCTCCCCAAAAACCTTCCACAAAGAGCACAACCCTGACATATTACATGTTTAACATGACACCCACATGGTACAATACCTATTAAAGAAACTGAAGGTGTACTCTACGCCGCCTATCATATTGAACATTAAAAATTGGTCAAAGAATGTGACATATCATCATGTGATTGATAGATACCTTTTTAAAGATGATGTGGAAATTGGATTTAGGTAAAATGTGCTCAATCATACCTAAAATGTCACCAATTCTATTGTCTTGCCCATGTAGTTTCACCAACACTAAATGTAATCCTAACATTATTTGTCATTCCTTATAACAAAATAAGAGAATCATAGATTTACGATGTTCCAATTATTGTCACTTACTAGGTTATTTCTCATCCACATTTCGATCATCCATGACAAAATTTCATCACATAAATGCTAGGACGCAAAACATGCCAAAAATGGATGAACAACAAGTAAGTTGGAATGACAATATTTATAAGCTTCTAGCCCACCCACACTTACTAGTGCGGGTCACCAATGAACGGTGAGTACCAACACTGGTTACATCCAGAGGCTCTCACTAGCTAAACCAACTCTAAAAGTGGCCCTTGCTGGTAGGAACTGTTCACTGTTGGCCTGCACTAGTAAGTGTGGGTGGGCTATTAATCACAAGAAGTGTCATAAAAAAAGCGACCACAATGACACAAAATACCATGTGACACTAAAGACAATATTTAGTGTGGTGTTTGGAAAATTACTCATTCCAATGGGGTGGCGCCACACGCTACGGTGTCCCAGAACTCCGATAATTACGACGCTATACAGGTGAGCTGTATACATTGAATGGCTTGGCAGGACAAGCCATTAAGGCCATCTACTCACTCGTTTCACATCATGTTGGTTTGTAAGTACCTATTCTGCCATGTGGGATTTTTTACGACTTCTCGGACACTTGGTGTCACCCGATTCGTCACAATAATGACTTCAAATTGTTTGAGGAAATATGGCGTGTGAGTGCGAGTCAATACATTAATCATACATGTGGAAGACCAAGACCAAGACCGGGAACTTTGGCTCGGGGTTCGTGGCGTCTATGTAAACTCATTCATCACATACGAAAGTTCTATGGTGCAAACAAATTTTAAAATGTTGATGTTTTCTTTTATTTGAATAGACTCTGCAAAGGTAGACAATGCTTAAACCGTCACTTTAAGGATTGGGTGTAGCTTCTACACTGATTATCTCATTTAGTGCGTATGGTGTTGATTCCTGAAACACACACTATTTTGTTGAATCTCAAGGGTTGAAATTTTTGTTGAGTGATGTTACATTCATGAATACATGCTCATTCACCATACATTTCAAGAGAAATAGTGCATGTTCTAAGGTGCTTTGAAGGTTGAGGTTGCAACTCTAAGAATCGTTGTTGATGTGCATCAACAACAACAGGCATGTGCATTGTAAAATGGCATGGTAGAATCGCTACTGATTCCAAAGTACCAAAGAAAATATATCTCTCATTCCGTATGCAAAATTTATGTAGGTTCAAAGACATGATAGCAAGACAGCCAAACCATGTGGTTTCCATTTGAAATCCCCCTCCCCCTCCAGATAGGGTTGTGGTTAATACATACCAATTTAGTCACACTAAATCACTTTGTTATTTTCTAATTTTGATTTTAGATTCGAATCAACATAAAAATACACTGCATGCATTATGATACAATTGTTTGCGTGCTTACCCTAGGTAGTATTTGTGAGGCTCGACTCAAAGAGCAAGGCATCCAAACATGGTGGCAAAAGATAGATAGATAGATAGATAGATAGATAGATAGATAGATATTCCCCCAACAAAGGTGTGTGGTTAGTTCATTCCAATTCAATCACATTAAACTACTTCATCATTTTATACGTTGATCCTGGAGTTGATTATGCTAATCCCCAGTTAATGAAAGTGAATTATGTGTTGCATCATAGTTGATTGTGTGTTCACTTTAGGTAAGATTAATGGGGCCCAACAAAAAAAGCAAAACATGCAAACCTAGTGGCTTCTATATGGATCCCCCAAAAATAGATGTGTGCTTGTTTCATTGCAAGTGGCCACATTGAACCAATTTGGGATGTTCGATGTTGAATCCAAAGTCAATCAACACAATAAAGAATGTATTTCATGTGTTACAATTTGGTTGAATACATGTTCACCTTATGTAAGATTGATGAGGCCCAACTCAAAGAGCCACAAGACATCCAAACATGGCAACTTTTGTATGGATCCCCCAAAAATAGGGGTGTGGTTAATGCATCCCAATTTTGGTCACATTCAATGCTTCAAGAGATTATGATGTTGATTCCGGAGTCAAATCAACATATTGAAGAACATGATTTACGTGTTTATACATTCTAAACTCCGTAGTATCATACATGTGGCAACCAAAGTGCACGTGATATTACGGAATTCTGTAGTGTTAACATGGATGCGTGATACTAGTGAATTAGTGTAGCATGTGACACTATGGAATAACACAAAGTGCAACATATTAAATGGTGTGGTGTGGTCCACTCCGCTTCGCCTTCCCGGATGATGTGGCGGATGCATGCACCAACATTCAACAAGTGGCATAAAAAGAAGAATAAGAATAAGAAGGTGACACTCCACATATTGACACATGGCGCAATGCAAGGGTGTGGGTTGACTTCTTTGGTGGTTTGCATTAATGACAAAATTCGTGATATAAGGGAGATAAAGGTGATAATAAGGAGTGAGATTTGAACTACGAACATCTGTTCCCTAGGGTTTCGGGATATTAGAGAGTGAGTGACATAACGGAGGTTGATATTACAGAGTTTAGGGCGTACATCAATGTTGAATGTGTGTTCACTTTAGGTAAGATTAACAAGGCCCACCTCAAAGAGGAAGACATCCAATTTCCAAACACGTGGCTTCTACATGGATCCCCCAAAGTAGGCAAGGTAGGAGCACCTTAAACCAAGAGAACACCCAAAACCAACACCCTCAAAATCTTGCATGATAAGTAGAGTAGAGGTGCCCATTCAATCAAGACCCCATTGGGAATCTACATGGTGCCATAATTTTGAACATAATGGGACTAATTTCGGTAATTTATTTTCGTGGGTGGTTAAAATAAGGTTCCATGGATCACGGTTTCTAAAGATTAGTTTCCATGCAGGTTGCTCTCCCACTAGATTCTACCGGAAATGTAGATGCCACCAAATGGAACCTACATTTCCACTAGAATTTGGTGGATGAAGTGGCCTACATGGAAACTAAATCAAAGTCTCCAACTTCAGTTATGGTATCACCAAGGAATTGATAGTGTCATGACGCATGTCCCCGGTTTTGAGTGCTAAAGTGAGGAGGAATTCATCTAAAAATGGAGCGGTTATGGCAAACTCTAGACATTGGCAATGTGTTTGGCCAACTTTTGGCTTCAAAAATTCAAAGTAATTTCAATGTAAGGAATAAAATTACCAAAAAAATTGCAGTCCTCCTAATCTCTATCTTCCTACATGGGGAAAACTGCATTGCCTTGTACTTCTCCAAATCTGGTGCATAATCTCTTAAGTGATTTGGTATGGGCACCTCTACTGTACGTGTTAATTTGAGAATGTTCATCATGTAAACATCACGGCCACCCAACGGTTTTGGGTGCCAACACCATTTTCACTCCAATTTTTTGTATTTATTTCAAAATTGAAGAGAGGAAGAAGGAGGATAAATAAAAATAATTCAATACACCTTATTTTATTCCTGCTTCATGAAGAATATATATCATTTGGTTCATATGGCTACTACCACATGTATGCCAAATACCTTAACTTCTCGATTTTAAGTTGCTCCTACCTTCTGTGGTGAATTCATTACAATACAATCGTGACTAAAAAATAATAATGTTCATGCGGAAAATCCAATCAGTGCTAAAGAACATGGTTTGTGTGAGATGATATCACATAGTTGACTGTAGTGTGTTCACTTTTGAGTGAGATGAATGGGGCCCAGCTCGAAGACGGACGGAGCAAGACATCCATCCAGACCCGGTGGCTTTTATCCGGATTCTCACTCCAATGGATGAAACTTTATAGCTTTGTGAGTTTCAGGTGGATTCAGAGGATGACATCAGCAGCGACATGTGGTCGCAAAAACGGTTGACAACTGTAGTCCTCTAACACCTCGGTGCAGGAAAGGAGAAGTGCTGTATTCTTTGATGAATGTATCTCATCCCAAATGGATGTGATTGAAAGCAGGCGACTAAGGCCCACTTCACACAATAGCCAAGGGCCACAACCATGTAGAGTAGAGGCACCCATAACCGATCACTTAAGAGATTTTGCGCCATATCTGAAGAAGTATAAGGCGGTGCAATTTTTTCATGTGTAGAAAGATAGAAATCATGAGGATTACAAAACATTTGGTAATTTTGTTCCTTACAATGAAAATATGTGAAGTTTTGAAGCCAAAAGTTGGCCTGAACATATTGCCAATGTCTAGAGTTTGCCATAAGCACTCATTCCTCCTCACTTTAGCACTCAAAACCAAGACATGTGTCATGGCACTATTGGTTCCAACCTGGTCGAAATTTAGTCCCACCTTGATCAAAATTTAGTCCCAACCTGATCGAAATTCCGGTGTCCTATAGATTGTTGATGGGGTCCTGATCAGGAATAGGCGCCTCTACTATACTTGTGATGGCCCTTGCCTCTCATCCAAAGGTTGTACAAGTTGTTTAACTAACATAGTATGTTAGAATTTGCATCATGTCAACATTGTTTTGTCTAATTAGTGTGGGTTACCATTTGGAGTTACACATTGTTGGAACATTTTATTAAGAGTGTCATTTTTTACCCAAATAATATAAACAATTAGTATGCACACAAAGAATATGATATTGTTGGTAAAAAGTTATAGCAACACGTAACTCCGAATAATAACCCACATTAATCAGACAAAACAATGTACCTCTTGAAGGCAGGCTTGATGCAAGTTCTAACAAACCATGAAACTATCCATAGTTTACCATGTCAAAATCAATGTAGACTTTTCATCCATGATAATTTATTTGGGGCCTTTAGACGTTCACCTTCTAGTGTGAAGTGAACTTGGATGGTCTCGGCCTTTTTGACCAATGAGAGAGATCTCAAAATGCAATGATGATGGGCCTTCAATCATGGTTGGGGCGAAACAACCCGTACACTGGTTCCTTGGAGGCAAGGCTACAGTCATCCAACAAGGAACGAGTGTATGGGTTGGTTCGCCCAAATCTTCAATCATGTGTGTGAAGTGGCCCTGAGGGGCTGATCGCACCAATCACTTTTGGCACCATCCGTTAGCATCTCCAACTGTAATAATGTGAAAAGTGATGGGCCAACACCTATTTCTGAACATAATTCCCAAAAATTTCACGACTGGAACCAAATGGAAAGTTTGGTGTGATCGGGCCATGAGAAAACCTAAACAACCATGAAGACTGAAGAGAGCACTATGCGCAAGAAGCGGGAGAGAAACCGGGGTCCAGGTGGCAAGGGCATAACACGCGGTCCAAGGGGCGTCAATGAACCCGATATATATGCTTTATATACAAAACACCACCAAAATGCCATGGCACCAATTATTTGTACTCATTTTTGTTATTATTTTAAATTGTTCTCACGTACTCAAACTACTACTCCGTCAAACATCGGAGGTCTCTTCTAAGGGGCCACCCTAAACCCTAAACCAAGAGCCGTGAGTCTATGAATATCATCCAAAGGATGTGACAGTGGGAAATAGAAATCCAACTTTGCAATCCTTGGGCCCTTGAGCTTAGTGTAAAGTGAAAGTGGACCGTGTTGAGGGATTGCAACATATTTTTGGGTTAAGGTCTCCACCATGGTAATATAATATTTCAAGGAGTCTATGGTAATCTAATTGATTGTCATAGCCCTTAGTTTTGTGTTATATCCGCTTGTTTTTAAAGGGCCTAACGTAATGTCCAGAAGACTATCATACACTATCCACTGGTTGTCATGTAGGACGTCATGTAGATTCGTCATCCATTTGGAATTCTTTGGTCCCTTAGGCCTTTGAGGTCTAGTGTTGAAAGAACTCAGACCGTCTCTGACTTCTCATCCAATCGCATAATTTGTATATCATGGGTCAAGAGCCCTCAAGCTCTAGTGTAAAGCGTCCCTAAGGTTGGGTTTACGCTAGGGTCCAAAACCAAAGGAACTCCAAAATCAAGTGATACCATTGGTTGCGAGATGTTTTATGGAACTCGGGGACTTAACACTAGGGTTCAAGTTCAAGATATGGAAAATGAAGTGGCGTTAATGTGGCATTGTTTTTTCTGACAATCTTGGCAGTTCCCATTTAAAAGAACACTCCTCCTGGTTTGAGATCTCCTCCTAGTGGAGCTTGGGGTCCAATCCTCAATCCGAAAGGAAAGACCAGTATAAGAATATTTTGGACCCCAAGTTTTCTTGGATCCGGAGCCTAATTTAAGCCCAATGAACCTAATTAGCATCCACCATAAATAAACTTCAAAATTGAGTTTCTTGGATGAGGATCATAATGCATACCATGATTAAGGTGGGTTTACATCATTAGGTTCCAATATAAATCTTATTGGTCTAATAAGGGGTGTTTTGAACCCAAGTTGATTGGATCCGAATCTCCATATGAACCGACCTGCATAGTGAACTCAAGATTGGACTCAACCTCTGAAATTGCTTTCCCATACTAGGAGGAGTGTTTCTTGAGTTAGAACCAACAAGACTTACTGAGGAAATGGTGCCACCGTTAGCACCACTATGCTATTTTATACATTCGACTCGAACCCTAGCATAAACTCTTTGGGTCCAAAGGTTTGCAATCGACCAATAGGACCACTAAAATACGGAATTTCTTGAAGTTGGGACCATTTTTAGTATAAAACACTTTTAATATTACCTATCCCGATGGCCAATCCATAAGTGACTTGGATAGTTGCGCCAATCCCCACATTCTAATATTGCACATGATCTTGAAAGGGCGTATTCAAATAAAATGGTCAATATCTTCTAGAATGAGTGTACCGCATCTATTCATTCTAGGAAAGCAAGATAAATAAGACATGCATACATTTTTGACCATTTTCACTCCCATGTCTACATTTAGACCATGAGTCTTATTTCCTAAAAGGATTGAGTTTATGGGTTGTGTGGAGTTCTTTTTAGACGAGGTTGTACAAAATAGCACAATTGAGATGGTACAAAACAAAAGGCTTGATGGCCTTTAGAGTTGGTTTCACAACAACAACACATGCATGACATAAAGATAACTTCTAATTGGTAGAAATTTATCTTCATGGTTGAGGTAAATACTAAGTAACATATAAACGCTAAGTCTAGTTAGTGTCTTTGTATAAGTTTCAATGTTTCCATTCCAATTCTAACCTTGAAATTGTATGTTTTACACAAATCAAAAGAGTGCAACAAGAAAATTACCGAATTAAAATTACAACATTTGTTAATAATGTGTATTGGCTAAAGTTTACACATGTGGATGAAAAATAAAAACTATGTCCAAGAAGCCCCATTAGGAACCCCTTAGCTAGGCATGTAGGAGGCAATCAAGATGTTATTGTGCAAAGTTGGAAAATAGACTTGAAAGTCAAGTTTGGAAGAGATTGGATTCGATGAGGATTTGGCCCCCTAGTTGATTACACTTGTGACCAAAATCGTCATAAATACTATACAAAACATGTCTATGAAAACACTATTTTCTCAAACCCCCGTTTTTAGCTCGATGTGAACAACACCTTGTAAACTCCTTAGAAGATGGGTGCATATGGAAATGTTGCTCTTAAAGTCTTTTCTTGTGGGTTCTTGACAACGAGCATGCACAACATTGTTAGGCCTTGCAAAGTCGCTCCCTTTCTAGTCTATGAGCTTCCAGTTCTTATAAATATACAAGAGTTAGGGTTTGTATGTATGATACATCCCATCATCGTGGATTGGGGTTTATTAAGACATCCATGATTAGTACCATATTTATTGAAGGTCACATTGATAAGTGTGTCGGTTTAGGGTTTGGGAGGCAAGTGACCCTATCCATCAACCATACTAAGGGGTTGTTTACACCTTGGACCATGAAGTCGTCCCAAGGCCTTGTATAATCCGTGATTGGATGTTGAACTCGTCATGGGACCGTTTTGGTTTACACCAAGGAAAAAAAATGTCAGAGTGACCATGGAGT
Organism: Polytrichum formosum; assembly: GCA_964035585.1. Lineage (NCBI taxonomy): Eukaryota > Viridiplantae > Streptophyta > Polytrichopsida > Polytrichales > Polytrichaceae > Polytrichum > Polytrichum formosum. The sequence continues at coordinate 27,497,555 of OZ037940.1, read as the reverse complement.
TCTAGGTCCCCAAAGACATAGTTTAAGGCCTACATTATCCACTGACATGGTCTAACGGATTTTACGGTGGGAGAAGCAAAAGATGTGCTCTAGTAGAAAAAAAAACAAGGGCCCATGGCACAAAAATGTTGTTATAATAAAACTTTAAGGAAAATTTTTTTGGGGAAGAGAAGATGAAGACAAGAGAAGACAAAAGAATGGTCAAACTTTATTTATTTATTTATTTAGAAATTTTCCTTTTTGGGCATATATTAAAATAATCAACACATTCATTTTTTGGTACGTGGTCATTCCTCTTGGTCCACATTCAATTTACACCTAGTGAGGGGCCCAAAGGCTTTGTAACTTCCTTTTTTAAGAAATCGGACCATGGAAGTTGGACCATCTAGTCGGATCATGGAAAAAAACCATCTTCCATAGTCCAACTTCATGGTCCATGGTGTAAACCAACCCTAACAACCATAGGTTGTGTGGCTTGGAGAGGACTTGGAGGCATTCAATAGGCCTGTCAACTTAAGTTGAGTTTATGAATGTTGCCCATGTGTGCATGTACTCCAAGTGATCAACGATCCGCCAAGCTTTCTCTAAACTTTCTAAATTGTTGAATTTGTACACCTAAACATACTGCCGTAGAGGTCACTATATTTCATCTTTACTAGCATAGTTTCCACATGGGATACACGTGGCAATATTTGAGGGGAATATAATTATTTTGTGTCAGAATAAAGAGCCCTATACAATATGTCTTACAACTGGCTGAGGCGAACCAACCCGTACACTGGTTCCTTGGGGCAAGAGTTTAGGCATCCAACAAGGAATGAGTGTATGGGTTGGTTTTCCCAAATCTCCTACAACTCAACCTCCCCCAAACCTTGGCGATTTTACAAGTTCATGGGAAGACCTTGGTTGAGGTGAACTACGTACATGCCCTTGAACTTGTCCACATTACCCCTTTTGATGAACGGAACGTATCTCTAGCCACCACTTGTGTACTAATTCAAGCAATAAGGAATTGGTCTTATGAAGCCCTAGCCACTACTTCATGATGAGGGGAGAAGAGCCAACAATGTTGAGGATTTGGGAAACCGGGAGAGGGGACAAGTCGGTACGGTTCTAGACCGTGAGAGAGCCTTGGTTCCGACTCAATGTTATTGATTTTAAAAGGCTTGGTGACGTGTTTATCTTTGGATGCATGTGTAAAGGACAACATGTTTAGTTTAGGAGGTTGGTAAAGGAAGAGAGAAAAAAGGGTTAGGATTGACCAATAGGGATTTTTAATAATACACCTATTATCATCATGTGTTTGGCCCCTTGTAATTTTGTTTGTATACGATACATTTTCTTTGGTTCGGGCACCAAAGCATTCTAAAACCACAATCTTTTGGCATATGAGGTGGCGTTATGGAATTGGGGAAGTGGATGCCTTTCACATAGCATAACTCTATGTTTATCGTGTTCAATTTAGGATGTCAATTTTCATGATCATATGGTCTAGAGGAGAGGGTGCCAAAATGGTTATGTTGAATAACTTGTCGTTGTCCTCCCACATCTCAAAAATGATCTAATTCACAATCTTGACCCAAACTTCATCACGATGGCTTTGTTGTGATCTCTCAATCGACATATATTTTTTCAAGGCAAACCAATTGCCATAAGTTGATTTGGCATAGACCGTGTTTGCTACAAACCTAATGCCAGTTCACTAGACAATATGAATTATTGTGGCATTAATATTGGTGGTTTATGTTAATTATAATGGTGTTCATAACTTGCCATTTAACACCAAATGCCACGTGACATGTCCTCTGGTTGAGAATCGCTCCAGTCCCTAGGCTAATGCCGTGTCTCCATCTCTCTAGTTGAGAGTGCAAAACAACTAATTTACATGGGTTGATGATGAAGAGTGTGGGCCACGTTAAGATAGAATTTTTGTTTACTTCATAGTACAAATATGACCTAGTCTCTTGAAAAATTAATCAGTTTGAACTAATACAAAACTTGACGTAGTTGCACCTTTTTGAGTTCATTATGTTTATCGAGGGCCATGTAAATGAAAGGGGTTTTCGTGACTAGTCATGTAGCACCAAGTATATAAGGTGTGACCTTCTCCAATTGCCACCTCGTAATTATAAACTAATTAGCGTGGGTTGATGATAAATAATATGGCCACACCAAAACAAATGGATAGTGGAGTGTTCCTTGAAAAATTGATTGCCTACAAAGTAAAGGGGAGGTGGAGGGGAGATGGGAAGGGGAGAAGAGATATAAGGAAAACGTGCCTAATTTGGCCAATTATCATAATTGGTCACCTATGTTTGGATGTTGTGTGGTTAAGTGTGGATGTAAGAACAAACTTCAAAAATAAACGTGCTAAGAAGAGATTTGACTACGTGTTCAAAATTTATTAACCATTCCAAGCTCAACAATCAAGAAAATCGGGGGGCCCTACTTGGTCATTGTATGGCTCTCGTACTCAAGACTTGAGAAATCATAACAACAACATGGGAGTTCATAAAAGTCTATAGATTATTGCTAGAGTCTCAAATCACATTCACGGACTAGGGTAATCCATACTCTAAAATACAAGTTGATAACCGTGGCTAATTTTTTTTTTAAAAAGACACACTTACCTTACATTGCCATGCATCTACGTCTACTATGGATCCTAAGTTTGCCATTGTGGTGGGGTTCCTCCCATGGGAAGAGAAAATCATATCGTAGAGTGGTATTTTACTTTCAACAAATAAGTTAAAAGATGTCATCAAAAGGTGGGTGTAGCATGCAAACAAAGAGACTTATTGATTGTGTTTATTTCCTTTGGAAGCCAACGTATTTGTGCATATGCTTTGTTGATAGGGAAGGTGTTGTCATCAAATGCAATGTAAGGTATTGAGTCCTTAAAGTGTCACTTGTAGAGTTTTCTATAAATTTTAGAGCATTAAGAAATGTCAAAATTATTGCAGAAAAACATCATAGATTGGTAATGACAAGTCAAACTGAAGCAACCATATTCAACGCAAACAAAGTTTGTTTGAGTCCACCGCAAAATCAGGAAGGTCATGTTTGATTTGAGCCTTTCAATACTAAGTAGGGGAGTCTATTCATGTGTTTATTCTCCCTTGTACTCCAACCACTCACATAGCTTCAAGTAACATGAAGGCAAACACTTAACATGCTAGCTAGCTTCAAGTTAGAGACCCAAAGTAGGTGTCACTATTGGACATGTGTTACTTTTGAGGCTTCAGTACATTATAACACGGCTCCAACATCCAAAAGCATTAAGTGCACCATTCACACTTGTTATTATGGGTTAAAAGTTAGTGCATATAGTGTGTGGGTTGAAAACTAGGGCGGCTCATAAATTTAAATACTATTAATATATAAACTTAGAAAAATAAAATGATAAAAAAATCATTTTCAAACCCTACAATATTTAATGTCATGTAAATAACAATTGATTCCATATTCCTATTTATGAACATATGATTTTGTGGGCTAAAAAATGAAGTGGGTCAAGAAAAATTACATTAACCAAAAATATTGTGGCATGTGAAAATTAGAGTGGACCACATTAGTAGGTGTGAAAGTTGTAGTCCTGTTGATACCAAGCATTGGGGAGATGGGAGAATACTTATAACTATCATTGGCATGCTTATTTCACTGCTTGTGCCAATCTTTAGTAAGCGAGCCGGATTTATATATCACCCATCGGTTCACCCTTGCATAATAACATGTAGTTGGATTGAGAATCATTAAAATTGTAAGAGTGGCCATAACATTATTAATCTAAGCGACTGTGCTAAGTGGGGCCGGGAATATGTCATGTAAGGTGCTAGAATTATGCCTTTGGATGCTTGTCTAACCATATTCAACATGATAAACTGTGAGTTACTTAGGTGAAGCACTGTCACTGAATATTATTAAAATGGAATGGTTGATAACAACCGCGTAATGTTATAGCCCAACATAAAAGAAGCATTATGCCCATCAAATCCCCAGCCCCACGATGCAACACCCTATTGTTGACTAATGTTATGTTTTACATGTGTGCGTTGTGGAAGAATACTTTTTGAGCTTGCACTCCTCGCCTCTCTCCAATTTGGTTGTTGTTTCAATGCATGCATTGTAATTTCCATCTTAGAAAATCCGATCAAAGTCCAATGTCATGGGACTTTCTATGAAGTATATGGGAATACGAGTGGGGACCTCGATGGTGTGGCAACCACGCCGATTAGCTGATTAGGCATAAATAACACAAATAAAGAAATAGCTATGAATTGGGACCGTGAGTCCAAATTTCTACAATTTCATCACTCATACGTGTACATGTTAGTCCAAATGAACGCATGTTATTGACAAAATTTGGATTGCTTTTGACATCATCAATTAAAAATTGAAAATTGAAATCCGAGCGAGTGCTTTCGTGTGATGCCTTGAAGTGCTCAATGGGCTTATAAGACCTTTTGAGGGTCAACACATGAATAAACAATCATAAAATGGTGGTTTCTCGTCAAGATTTGATTCATTATATGCCTAGTACCTCTCTCCCATATTAAATAGATTAGCAATATAAAAATGAAGAAGAAGAAGGGATCCATGCCATGACAAAAGTGAAGCCTATTTCCCACCCACATGGTTTAAGTGTAAAATTGTGAATGCAGTTGCTTCCTTGTGTGTGTGTACATACCTGCTCTCCATTTTTCAAGCATCTAAGTGTTGCAACAACTAACGTATACATGAGTCATTTTTCCTAGTTGCTATTGGCAACTATCCACACGTTGGTCACCTTATCATGCACGTGGCTGCTCCTCCCAACGGTTTATATTACAGTCAAATGAACCGGTGACCAATAGGTGATGGTTTGTTTTCTCTGTTAAAAAATAGTGCCCCGTTAATAACATCCAATCTCACATGAATTGGGACCCCCCTATACTAAGCATCCAATATCCAATTGTGGTCCCTTGAATGAAAAACTTGGAAGGAGGGAAGGATTTCCCTTGACATGACCCACGCACACTCCCATACAAATTCCCCATTATGTCTGATTGATAGCCAATCACCTTCCACAAAGGCTAACACGTAGTTGATGAGTTTTGGAGTGGTTCATATGGTTAAATGAATTGATGACCAATAAGAGATCATTCTTTTCTTCCTCCGGTTCTAGTGTCCCCATTAAAGCAAATACCCATCTCACATGAGTTGAGACCTCCTACCGCTAAGCAACTAGGGTCCAAGTCCCTCTGGTGAAACTTGGAAGGAGGGATATTTTCCCTTGAGTAATGGGCTCCACACACACTTTGATACATACGATCAGGGCTAGACACCTCGATCTTTGAATTGGACCCCCAACATTGTTACCCTCGGTGGAAATACAATCAATTCTAAAGTTATAGCATGTGAAGTTTGTTTTCTAGTTGTTCTAACATGGGGATTAGAATCATAGGCCCTTAACTAGTCTAAAAAAAACCCAACTGAGATGATTTAACCACGAGCAAGAACTATCAAATACGAATGTACATCTCATCCCTCCAAAATAAAAGCTTGATCCCCTATGTGTTTGCTGCTGATTCATTTCAAATGATTTGGGCTAGATGAATCCGGCTTCTTTGAGGTTGATTCTGACATTGTCTTAACGAGAAATTAATTTCCCATGGGACGCACATTTTTTTTTTTGTAATTATTATATTAGATGAATAGAGGTGTATGCCCGTATGTGATAATTCTCTCTCTTTGCCTATGAAAATCATGTTTTGACAAGAAGCAGAACTTTATCGCATACGAGTGTGCCTCTCTTTCATCTAACACACGGGACCTTGAAAAAATATGCACTCTACATATTACTATTCTGTAGTTAATTTGACATCATATTTAACTTCAAAGACCCCGAATTACTCCAATCCAAGTCATTAGAGATGAATCAGGCACAAAGAGATGAATTACTGTTTTGGATGGATGAGAAATACGCTTGTATACAGCAATTCCCTCTCACCAGTTTGTAATAAACCCCCTTTTAACCTTGGTAACGCTGGTGATGGGGCCCAGCGCAAGAGCAAGGCGTCTAGGACCTGGCTCATATATTCCCCAATCTGCCAGGCTGGCACGCCCGGTCTACTTACACATAGGCTAAAAGCCGGCGAATTTTGGAGTGACATGGGCTTCAATGCGGAGTCAGAGCCATGAATGAACGTACTCTACCATCCGAGTGGACGAATTCCACGGAATATGGATGAGCGACATCCATCCACCCCCCAGGCCTCAGACCCATTGAAGGAGGGAGTTACTCTCATACCCACCTTTCTACTTTAGGCCAGCGGCAGCTTAATCGATCCCACAAAAGAAACATGATCGAAACACAATCAATCACCGCACATCATCACTGCACTGTCGCTATTGCGCGATGCCTCTTGGGTTTCCCTAAAATATCTGGAAACAGTGGGTTCATTCCGGAGCATTTTCGGTGCAGAGCGGCGGAATTGCGCAAATGCGGAGAGCTAGTGAGAGAGAGAAAGAGAAAGAGAGATAATATGTGGGTTTGAGATTTTGTTTAGGAAATGGAGAGGGGTGGGGAAGTGCGAGAAGTTTTTCTTAAAATAAAAGAAATGAAAACAAAATTTGCGGTGGCTCGGAGGGAATTGGAGCATGCAAATGGAGGGATTAGCTTAGCTTGAAGGAGCGAGTGAGCTTATTTTTAGTTACGTGGTTTGGATTTGGGTTCGGGTTTGCGGTCTGGAGCATTCACGGAGATCGTGAGTGCATTGGTGATGTCTCATAAATCACGTGAGGGATGAATAAAGACATTTGGAGTTTGGAAGCAGGTGAAGCAGATGTCAAAGTTGTTTTGAGGGGTTAAGTTACGTGGGCTTCCCAGCAATCTGATATGGCTTTTCCCAGCAATCTGGAGCGGAGGTACTTCACTTGTTTGATGTCACCGGGAATGGAATTGAAGGTTATGGGGTCTGGATGAGGTTGGGACGATCGGGACATCTTGGGGAATGTGAGGTTAATGTGTAGGAGTAAGGTTGAAATTCACATGGGGGCCACAATTCCGGGTCACTTCCATGGCCCCTCTTCTCCTCTCCTCTCCTCTCGTCCCAAGATGGTCAAAAGGTGCGGGCTTCCGAATACGCGGAACCTCGAGATCCGGATCTCAGAATGGAGGAGACCCATCGTCATGTAGCCTTTTCTGCAATAGAGGTCTGGCGAGGAGTAAGTTAGTTAGTTAGTCGCTATGAGTTTTGTTGGTGTTGCAGAATGAATGTTTAATATTTAGAGAATTAAGGTTTCGGGGAAGTGTCGCACAGCATCAACATCAACATCCTCAGTATCTGCTTGCGGGAGGAACTCCCATCGATCACGGAATTCGCATCATTCCTGTGTGATAACCTTAAGGCGCCAAATCCGATTTTGCAGTGATCTGGGGATGGCGCCAAAATCTTAGCGCCAGTGATTTGGTAGGATTCCAACACATGAGCATGGTGGTTTATGCCATTCTGTGAGGCCATGGAGGTCATGCTCGAAATTCGCAAGGTAGAGGCAGATGGAAATCTAATAGCAGACGTTGAGGTCAGTGGAAGCTCGAAGGAACTACTGAACAACAAGGGTACAAATCCTATTTTGCAGTGATTTGGTAGGAAATGAACACATGAGCATGTTGTTGGACCGTGCGGTTTGTGTTTGAAATTCGCCGGTGAAGAGGCAGATGAAATTTAATAGGTTGCAGGAGTCGAGGTCAGTGGAAGCTCAGTCCTTGTGTGGGGGTCGGTCCAGCTTCTCCTTTCGAAGGAAGGATGCTGCCATTCTTGCATCGGTAGGATAAGAGGTTTATATAGATGGATTGATTGATCCTTACCGTGTAGACTTAGTCTCTTGAACTAATCGAGTTCACAGAAATTGAGGTTTAAGCACTTTCCACTCGCACTTGTCCTTAAAATCTGATAGAGAAACAGGAAATCACCCGCTGAAGGCATATCGATTATGCCTGAATGTGTGAAAACCCTCATGATCAAAAAATGTGATTCTGTAGCATCGACGAAGTCGTTTGGGGTTGACTTAACTTCCAACTTTTGTTCGAATTGAGTACATTCCAAGGCTTTTTTTTTCTTCCTTCTGCTCATAAGACTTGTTATGGATGCGCATCTCATGCAATCAAATGTTAACTGGGATTTATGTGCGTGCAGATGACTACATATTTGTTGCAGTGGCTAAGCGTGCTTAAGATGGGAGCTCTGTAGAGTTGGTCTCTCTTTCTGCAATTGCAAAAGGCGGGGGCACAAGGCCCAGTTTGACGAACACATGTTTCAAAATGGGAGAAACTCTCTTAGAGAAGCTAAGGCTTCAGAAGTTGAAGGCCGTGAGGCTCGTAATTTTAATGCCACTCTTTCTGAATTTGAGCCTGCTGGGAGTTGCTGTCTGTGCAGCAATTTTGATCTGGGAACGCCCAGGTTCGAAGTCTACGGTGGCAGCAGTGGTTGTGTTGGCAGTTGGCGCGTTTCTTCGCGTGGCTTGGCTTGCAGTCATTGGGTGTGCTCAAGCTGCAACAGCATCAGCTATGATTGCAGAGAAACAAGTGCATGATCTTCCAGAAAGTAACAACAAATCAGTCGAAAACGATCGACGGGTGAGCTCAAACATGGCTTAATTAAAGTCCAAGATATATGGTCAAATTCCATGCGGTGTTCCGTTGTGTGATGGCATTGGCATTGGCATTGGCATCTTGTTTCAGTCTTATATGTACTCAATATTGAAGCTGTCAACCACCAGGAATACATGATAACCAGCTATAATTCTTGCTAAGATCTTTGAATCAGTTTCTAGGTTCATCTTTTATTTGAGCGTTTGAGGGTTGGAGTTTCAACTTTCTTTGTGTAGGTGTGGTGCAATATGCATATCTCAGGCATGAACAGCGCACCTTTGCAGTGATTGCAAGTATGAGGGGGAAGTTAGACATGGATTGTTTTGTTAGTAAAATGGTTTGGATGTCCCCAAGATTTCATGCAGATGAAAGGGTTTTGGTTTTGACAGGGTTAAGTTGTTTGTGTGCAAGCAGCGATGGTACAGGCGCTGGCTATGGTGGAGCCGTGTAGGAATACTGGTATCAATTCTTCAAATAGGAGCTGCATGTTACATTTGGGTCATGGTGAGGAACAATTATGACAAACTGCGAGATGGTGAGCATTGCAAAGGATGACTTGATGGATCACAGTGAAATTTTTTTGCTCAAAGAAAGTCAAAAAATGTTGTGCAAAGATCTTCCCTAGTAATATCATTTACAAGCAAAATCATCAAACATTTTTTGGTCTTAAATGGTGTATCATGTGCAGGAGGGGGTACTGGGAAGTGGCTGCAGGCCCTTCTCATCATCTTACCCATTGCCAGTGTGATGGTTGTCATTGTGCAATGGTGCACGGGCTCGGATGTGATGGCGTGGCGCTCACTTTACAAGACATGTGAGGATGCCTGGAGAGCTCATTACCGGGAAATGTTTGATTATTGCATCCGAGAAGCTTTGTGCTGCTTGGGACGATCACGCTACTACATGTGAGAAACTGAAACTGCTACATGGATGCAACACTTGCTTTCAATTTCTTGTTTCTATCTCATAAGCACCTTTGGTTAGAGGGATGCTTGTTGTGTTACCTGGGAGTTGTTTACACAAATCATCATTAAGACCCAGTTTACACTCAAGCTTGAGTTGAGAGCTCAAACTTGCAATTTTTGGGATTTCGATACTTGGAGTCGACAAGCTCTTATCCAAAGCTTGTTGACCAATCTTCAAACTTCTCAATAGTTTGAGCAAGTATAAAGTGGTCATGTTCAAAGTGAGATATGAAGGGAGGAATGATACTAAAAAAAGAAGCATCCGTGACAAGCCAAAGGAGCATTCATGATGAGTCAAAGAATGCTTGAAAGTCCGTTGGCTTGGGCCCACAAAATTTGAGATTGAGCTCTTGACATTCCTAAAGCTACCTCCTGAGGCAGCTTTAGGATCTTGATCAAGAGCTTGACAAAAATGATGAAGAGCTTGTCATAGTCATCCCACATGGGATCCATCAAGGTTTGCTTCATCTAAGTGTTTTAAGCCCTTATAAAGTTCAAGCTCTCAATTGAAATGTCATTTGTAAAGCGGATTCAAGTGAACAAGGATGGGTAAGAGGCAACCCACCAATGAGAGGGCCCCTGTCTTTGAGCTCACAACTCAAGCTCGAGTTGAGAGCTTGAACTCGCAGTTTTTAGGAGTTTGATATATGGAGTTGACCAGCTTTCATCCAAAATATTGGTCAAACTTTGAGAGCTTGACCAATCAATAGGTTGAGCAAGTGTAAAGTGGCCATGCTCAAAGTGAGATATCGAGCGTTGTTTGGCTTGAGATAAAAAAAGGAGCATTCCAGACAAGCCAAAGAATGCTTGAAAGCTCTTTGGCTTGGAGCCCCCAAAACGAGAGCTTGAGCTTTTTGAGTATCCATAGCTACCTCCATGAGGTAGCTTAGGATTTTGACCGAGAGCTTGTCAAAATGGGCTGAGAGCTTGTTGTAGTTGTTTCACATGGAATACATCAAGGCTCTATCAAAAATACCTGATCCTGACAAGGAGTTTGACAAGGAGGTATCAACTGCTGACTCCAATTTTGCAAGTCTGATACTTATACGATTTCCTTGGTGTGGATAAACATACTGGAGCCTATCCACTTGTAATACATCCATGGTTTCAATTATTTCGAATGAGGTGCAAACCTTGGCACTCTCAAGTTGGGACAGTTTACACTTGGTTTTAAAGTGCCAGGAATTTACCCGGTTTCTGTATTGTTGATGAGCTGTTGCCATCATGGGCCTGAATGCATCTGACTTGACTATCTGCGCAAAATATTTAGTGAGAAGTTGCACCCAAGATTGCTTCTTGTATGTGCAAACCAGGTTACTGGATGCCTACTTGATTTTACATATCTGTACTTTCTTTGGTTCTACATGGTTTATGTTTTGTAAGGATCAATGTTAGCAAGAATCCATGGGACAAGTCGTGGCATCCATGTATGCTCTTTAAAAATGGTGAATTTCTGGTGTGCAACAGTGCCGAAGTCCAGACAGATGAAGTGAATGCAATTGCAGCATTGTTGGGGGACCTTGTTGCTTATCGGGCTGTGGGTTGGCGTCACTTGGAAGTGTTAGCTGGTATAGCTCATCTTTCCCTTTTCTTTCCATGGATTGCTCTTATGAATCATTCATTGTGCAACGGCCAGTTATCAACGATGTGGTATTATTATGTTTTCTCTTTCAGTTTCTTAAACTTCCCAAAGAAACGATCTTCAGACTTGTCAGAATAGGCCTCATTTCTAAGCAACCATACTTGCTGAGACCAAAAACATGATAGGTATGCCCCTTGATGGTTGATGCCAGATCTTTGGTACAAGATATCTGAATTCTACAGCTTCCCATGAAATTGCAAGCTTGTTGATCAATTCAAGAATGGCAAATTTTAAGATTTGTTATGGTATTCACTTGTTCCTTATTATTCTATATTATTTCTTCCTCACTCAACAAGCATAGTCACCATGATTAACGCCTTGTAAACATGGATAACCAGGGGTCCAAACTAGAAGTAGGCATTTTGTTGCAGTCATTTCTTGATTTGAGTTGTGAGGTTAATACACAATCAGAGGCAAAATGGTCTGCCATTCTTGTTGAGCTCATAGATGTGCATGTATAAACCAGTATTTTTACATTGAGGTGGTATTTCATATCACTTGGATGGACTAGGGGTGGCATTGTTACGAAGTCGTTCACTTCGACCGCGACCAGAGGATGAGAAAAACTCTGCACCTGAGGCCATCCTGCGGGAGGCAAGCATTCTTCATCCATACGCTGTTGCGGCATACACTGTAAGTCTTTCATTTAGGGTCTATATACTTCTCAATGTTGGAGGTACATGGATTGTGGCCAATTACAATATAGGATCATTTTATTACCAATCTTTCTGACTTAGTGCAGTGTGCCAAATCATTATAACAATTTGGTATCTGGTGAACCTTAACAATATACTTCTAGACTAGAGTAAAACAGTTTCTAACAAATTATTGAGGTTGCAGGGTCCGTTGCTCGAGATTGGGCGATATCCGTTTATGTGGCCAATTGTTTGGCTGTACAGCCAAGGTTTCTTTTCCTTTTGGAAGCGCAATAGGTAATTTTGTTTTCATGGAGCCCATTTCTCTGGAACTTGTCCAAGTCCATGTCCCCAGCAGCCTCAACATGATATGCAATCCAAGTCTGCTTAATTTTTTGGGCATAAATTTAACTGGTCAAAGAAAAAATGGTCATCCTGGTTACTGTGATATTTTGGCTACTTATGTGGTCTTGGGATCAGCTCATTGTGGCTATGGTGATTTTCAATTTGTGCTTTCTGTTTGTGCATATTGGATGTCATCAAGGAAATTTGAAAATGAGATGTAGAAGTGGAATTGAAGTTGTTGGAACTGCACTGGTGTGCTATCTCTATGGTCAGGCGTCCAAAATTGGAAGGAGATAATATGTGGAGAGGACATGCAGCTGCATTCTTAAGGCATGCTCGCTTACAACCGAATGATCTCCTTCAGGGTCGAGTGTTACAGGTATTACCCTCACCAGTTTCTGTGGTTGTATGGGTATTACTCTTAAAAATTAAATATTCAGGGTTGGCAACTTAACAGGGTAACAAATAGTCTTGAGTTTCTATCTCTGTCTTGAATCAAGAAACAAATCTATCGCTGATTCCCATTGTTTGTTGACGCTGATCATCAACATTGAATGTGATTGTGCTTGGTGAAGGCAAACAGAGAGGCAGTGTACTTTGTAGTGGCTCTGCATGAATTGAAGATTTTACTGGTTGCAGTTCGTGGGACAGAGACCTGCGAGGATTTACTCACTGATGGACTTGGAAAAGAAAGTGAACTGTCGGATTCTGACGTCCTCGGCTTATTAAAGTAAGACGTCAAGTGCAGCGTCTGCAGTCCTTGTTGCTTTATCTTTAGGTTCATCATCAGACTAGGTAGTAAACATCTGCAATTTAGCATGTCACCACATTCTCACTATTGAATACAATCTTCATAGCGTATGGACGATTGGGTCTTTGTAACCTGCAGTGATGTCCAAGTAGAGGTTTGTATTGACACTAGTTTGGCCCCGTGCCTTCCCGGCCCATTGCACCTGCGCATATGAATTAATATCTTGGGCCATCCCCGCACTATCTGCTCAATATGCTGCCGTTGATGGCCGGCCACTCTGGAACAGTGATTGCGTCAATGACTATGCGCCCTCGCCATTCCAAACTTCCCAAAATGTTTAGTAGATTTGGACTTTGTACAAATGACCTAGATTTAAATACATACCATATATATTTTTGGTTACCATTGCCGTATATAGCTGTATATCAACTTGCTAATAGACTAGTTTGGGCCTGTGCTGTCCCAACCCGTTGCATTTGTGCACATGAATTAATGTCCCAGGCCATTTCCACACCATCTGCTCAACATGCCGCCGTTGACAGCCGGCCGTTTTGGAACTTTGAAACTGCAACTGCCTCAATGTCCATGCACCCTTTGCCGTTCCAAAGTTCCAAGTGTATAGTAGCTTCTTATAACTGAGTGATTGTTGGCAGCATAGATTGTTCTCTTCCACAGTCAATCAATAAAATATTGGGGACAAAAGTCGACTTTGAGGTCAGTTAGGACAGGAGCAACACATTTTGTGGGTTGTTAACTGGAGTTGAACTTGTGATTATTTTGCATCCAGAGGCTCGGGAGTCTCTGATATGGTTAGGGAGCAGGTGATTAAAACAAAGCCTCACTTTGCACATGTTGGTATCATTGAAGCTGCACGCGAGCTCTCAATGCAGCTTGATAACTTGGCTGAGGACGACAATGACGCCCAGGCTGCTGCTGATCTAGATTCAATCCACGGTCATCAAGGTTAGAAACTTAATCCAGTCCACCAGATGCATTGCTTTGCATTACATTGCAGTTAACTGCTTATTAAATTTTAACACACAAGGATGTGAAAGAGTGGAAAGCTGACGATTCGATTCATCAGAAAATTATCCTATATGTAATAGTGTGTATTTCTCCACAGGGGATGAGGTGCCTGTTGGAGGGGCCCGACAAGGGTTGCTTTCAGAATTGTTGGGTCGAGGGGGGAAGTGCGAAGGGTACCGTCTTCGATTTGTAGGTCACTCTTTAGGAGGTGCAATCAGTGCTCTTACAGGATTAAGGGTAAGAGGAATTTCCACAAAAACAAAACATCTGGCGTCATATTTCAAGTTATTTCACTCAAGATGATGTCCATGAAACTTAAACTTCTGTGTAGTTTACATGAAGTTGTTGATGCACTTTTGTCCAGATCACTTCAAGTTTAATATACTTCTGGCAGACAACCCCATCAAATAAGGGACATAGTTTACGTACAAAACCTTGCTGTCCATGTCTTGTTGGTTTGCAAATCATGATTTTTAAAGGGATGTCAGCAATGACAAGACCTACTCCATGCAATGCATACAAGTTGCCTCTTGTATTTTCTATTACTTTAATGTTCTTTCTTTGGTCCCTTTGCAGTTGTATAAAAGGTATCCTGATTTACATGTATATGCATTTGGAGTGCTGCCCTGCCTGGACTTCAACACTGCAGAGGCTTGCGAGAGTTTCATAACCAGGTTTGTTGGATGCATTGTTGCCCCAAAGTTTTCTCAAAGTATTTGCAAATTCTTGATGGAGGAGGATGTACTTGAGGTCGAATGGTAACTGGGGACGTGCAATGTGTTGACCACATTACATTCTCAAACCTGGGTCAAGGGGAAAGTGGCTATGTCGCAGATGGTTTCCATCTCTCATTGAATGCTGCTCCCAAAGTCATGATTGCGCTATATATATATATATTGGTCTCATCAGAGCGAAGTGTAGTAGCCATAGGGCTGGTACATGATAATTTTTTGTTTGATCAGCTAGGCATAGCACTGGCTGGTTACTGAAGGGACATTTACACACAACCAGCATTCCGGTAATTGATGGTTGTACTTTACTTTCTTAGGTTCTATTTTTGAGGGGTTAAGGAGATGAGGCACATTGATGGCAACCACAACCACTTGTACTTCCCAACTACGATACAAGGTGTAGTTGGGAGTGGTTGCGATGTTTGTAATTTGCTATCTTTGGTTCTATTTTGTTTGTAGTTACTAGTGGCACTGCTAGAGAACTTCAATGCCAAAGTGTGGGAGAGGATTTGTAGGTGGCAATCACTCTGACAAACTTTCCACTAGAATCCATCAATTGGTTGTCTTCACTCTACGGATTGCACCGATTGGAGGAATGATAATTGAGGTCAAATCCACTCTTCAACTACGACAATGCATTTTGTGTAAATAGAAAAAATTGGAATCGTCATTGAAAGTGGGCCCAAAGCACAACCACAACTACTTGAGTAGTTGTGTGTTTCTTGAGATGTGTCCTTTTTTCTATTGAAGCTATGTATGCAGTCTTGAGTACGAATTTTGCAGATGTTGATGATGGCTCCCCTTTGTATAACTTCTGTCTTCTGGAATTTGCAGTGTGGTCTATAATGATGAGTTTTCATCGCGCCTTTCTGTGGCGTCCATCATGCGGTTACGTGCTGATGCCTTGATGGCATTGGGAGCAGACACAAAGAAACCAGAGTCCACTGCTCAGCCATGTCCGGGTGGCCAAGAGCCAGTTGTGGTTTACATCGGCGATTCAGGCTCATCATCAAGTCACCACTCCAGTCAAAGTACTGCTGGAGCTTCCGGAACTTCCCACGAGCCTTGTGAAGGGTTACCCTTGGCTACTCAGAAACAGCCAGATCGAAGAAAAAGGCGTCGGTTTCCAGACATGTTTAAAGGCGGGCTTTTCTTATGTGCACACACCTGCTTCTGTGTACTAAAAATGTCACGACATCACAAGGCAACTTCAATCAGCTCAGAGATAGATCGAGCTGTCCGCTCCTTGACGAAGCAACAAAATCAGGACATTTGCATAAATTCTGAGTTGTGTTGGCCAAGAGATTGTAAAGATTGTTGTCTTCAGATGGGAATTGATAGACCGATTCTTCATCCTCCTGTTGTCAATATTATTCTTCCCAGCAACAACAATGGTGTTGATGAAAGCAGAGGTGATTTTTCTTTGTCAAATCTTTTACCTCTGGTTGATTTTAAGTGCTCTGACATACAAAGAATATAATGCTGGAAGTCCTCAGGGTGCTTAAACCCAAGGCCTTAAACCTGAATCCCATGAATCTGATGCTAAGCCACCTAAGGCTGGAATATTGCTTGGATGGGTGACCTTCCTAGCACTTGACCTCTGGTGCACCCTACCACTATGGTGCACCCTACCACTATGGTCCACCCAATCATAGTGGGTGTATCTGGGTGAACCGGATGTTCTCAACCAACCATGTGGAGGAACCTAGGAGGGGCTTGCCCTGGGGGAAACATTAGGTGCTTGTCTGCACCCATTCCAGGTGTTCACCTTCGAAAGGAGGCAGTATTCTTGGAGGTCCCTCTAATTTTTCGTGATGTCTGTTTCAGAATTACATATAGAATTAGACTAACTTGAAGATGAAGCAACACCATAATTTATGCTGGTGGCAACATCAGAGTTATCTCTTGTTTCTTGGAAGTGATCAAATTTTGCACTTAAGGACAAGTTTGTGGCTCACTTGCAGGGGGCAGAAATGCAGAAACGATCATGCAACCTGATGAGCAAGACGACAGTGAAGAAAGTTTTAGGAGCTCACAGAGCATTTGGAGGCAAAGAAGTGTTGAGGAACTTGAGGCAGGAGAGAAGTCCGATGAAAGCACTGGCAGTTTGCCCTGGGGAAACTTTGAAGAAAGCACGGGACGATACTCTCACGGGCCCAAGGACTTACAGTTACGGGAGAATGGGATGCCGAATGATATTGGAGCCCATTATTTGGGCTATGAATCTGGGTCTGACTTGCAGGAGCACTATAAAGCTGAAATGTTCCTACCTGGGAAGGTTGTCCACCTCATACGAGAGGAAAAGCCAACAGCTACAACGTGGAAGTCTTCATTCTGGTACACGTGGCGAGCAGATGGAAACGCGACAAAGTTCCGTGCCCTTGTGGTTGATCGAAAAAGGTTTCGAAACATTGTAATTTCGCCTGCAATGTTCATTGACCATATGCCATGGAAGTATGTAACTTCGCCCTCATGAATCAGTTCTTAGGTCTTACCTTGATGTTGTTGCGTATGGTGTCACCAAGTCAACTTCTTTTGACTTTTGTCATTGTATGATCCAACTCTAGTACTTGGAAGAGTGCGTGTCGCAAGTGAGATAACTAATCTTACGATTGATGCACTTGTGTTTATTCTCTGCCTTTGCAGTTTCATTGTTGTCAGTGTGATGCAAGGTGCAATTAAAGGGGGAACAATTCAATCTGGAAATCTACTTGCTTATAAAGAACTAGGTAGCGGTGCACTTTTTTTAATACTACATGACTGACACCATCCTCATGTGGTCAAGTAGATTTCATTTTGTCAAGGTGATTCTTTGTATAAAAAATGAACAAATCTGGATTCATCCTAGTATGCTTTATATAGAGCTACATGAACTAATTCAGTTGTAACTGTTCACAGGTGTCAACATGCACTTAACTTGATTCTGAGGGATATGAACTCTTTGGAAAGGGACCGATCTTCAGAAATTGTGTGAAAAGTGAATCAGCTTGGACCCAAACCAAGTGATCCAAAAATCACCCTGAAGGTGGTGCATAAAATTTAGTGGGATCTAAGCAGCCGCCTTGAATAGCCTTGTTTGTAAACAAGGTTACAAAGTTGGATGCATTACATGTCCACGAGCTTCATGTGAATCTGTTTCACAGTCCAACATGCTACTGGTTGGAGTTGCAGTTGGCATTGATGATATCTTGGGCTCTCATACTCCTTAGTGCGACGTTATTGTTATGGAACAGGCACAGACAGCAACGCAAGGTGTATCTGCAGCCATTACTAAATTTTCAAACAGCAGAGAGGAGTAGCAATCTCCAACAAGTTGAAACCTGATTGTATCGTGAACATGCTGCAAATGTTTCTCTGCTTTCAGCACCTAGCTACAAGCTGCATAACTTTATGAATTGGTGCTTGGCCCAACTCTGTTGGAGCAATTGATGGCTTCATTTAAACAGCAACAGGCAGACGTAAGTTTGTTCTTGAAATCCTTATCATTGCTGCATACAGAGTTAATTGTGCATTTTTTAGACAGAGATCTCAAATTTTTGTCAGGTGAAAATTTCGTATATAGTAGCACCTCTATCTACTTGCAGCGGCTTATCTGTAAAAATCTGAGCTTATATAAAGTACACAAAAGTTCTTGGGCGATATATACCTTTGTGTTCTATCTTTGTTTGCGTAGATGGCTGCAGAATGTTGATGGTGGTGTCATCAAACTCCACATGTGTGGATGCACTATTTCGCCAAATCTAAAGTTACTGAGGACTGAAATTTTTACTCAGTGACAGTGAATTCATGAATACATGCTCATTTATCATAGATTTCAAGAAAATTCGTGTGTGCTCTAAGGTGTTTGTAGAGTGACAACTGTTTTCATTTTTTTATGGAAACACATGCTTGTCAGCAAATAGTGGTAAGTGCTGATACTTTCAGTGAATAGTGCCAAGTGCCAGTACTTTTGGTGAATAGTACCAAGTGCCAGTACTTTTGGTGAATAGTGCCGGGATAAAAAATGCGGGGGCTTTTAATTGCAAGATCAAGCATGTAAATCATGAAGGCTCGGGCATCCAAGTATTTGTATCCATTCATGTAGTTCAAAACATGTATTGTAACACATACTATGCCTTCCACAATAATGAACATAACCTTCCCCCCTATGGCCCATTAACCTCTCCAATGTACCGATGGCATAATGTGATCACATATCTATTCCATGTATTATCACAAAACTTTGCCATAATGAATGCATTTCAATTTGTGCACTTGCATATTCCCAATCATACAATAACAACATCCCTCCACATGTATTGAACCTATGACGGTGGTCTTCCCATGCGTGCATTGCAAATGAGTACATCTTTGGCATTGGTTGTCTTGGCCCCTACATGAGCCACAAATTTCGCCACCCTTTGAACTTCAATACGAGGCGTGTGACATAATGCAAACTCTTAATTGATGACCAAGTCTACTATGATGTTTCACCTTCCCGGATATCACTTGTACATATCCACTCTGATTCTGCCCCTTGTTCACTCTTGTATCAGTTCTCTCTTCCTCCAACCTCTTTTGTCTCTTCTCCATCATTTCTTATTATTTGTTTAAGTTTAGGCCATGGCCATGGCACACACAGTTGCTACTGCTCAAGAAGGCAACATAGTTGGTGGTGAGGCTCTACCCACAATATTGAAAGCGCCGCTTCATGCGCCACCACCGGATTCTACAAAATCTGCCCAATCTAGGGGCCTTGCAATGTCTGCACCAATTCACATGTATGTCCAAGCACCCATTGTTTCTATTGGTGCCATCAGAAGGGGTCCAAGGAGGAAGCAAATTTCCAGATGGGCGTGTCTTCCACTTAAAACCTAAACCCTCCATACACAATCCTCCACAAAGACCCAAAGTATTAAATACAAAATTGCACACACCACAAGACTGCCAATTTCTCCAATATGATCATCTTTGGATGATCATATATGACCACATGATCATATTTGGATGCTTTTTGATTCTAGCCCATGTTTATAGTAGTTTAACTTCCATAATTTTTGGTTGTATGTCCTTAGCTTTGCATCAACAAGAGAAAAGGGGTTGAATATGCACTGTAGATAGAACCACACTAATGTACATATTTGATAGGAGGTGGCCTAAAGCCAAAGGCAATGTACTCACCATATAGACGTGAGAGTCAACAAGGTGATGCATACTGCTTATGTGTGAATTGACAAAAAAAACACGGCGGTTGGTGGATCATGTTGTCCATAAGTAGTCAAGTTTCTTATAGATCATTGAACTTGTGATTACTTGAAAATTAACTTTGCAACGGATTCACATTCTCATTAACTTATGAGTCAATGTATTTGCTAAGTTGAAGTTGGAGAGGGGCTTTAATATAGTATTTAGTGTACTTACTTTTTGGAATGCCTCAATAGCTTGTGCACTCTTCTTCATAGGGATGTCACCACTTATAAATCGGTAATTGATGCCTTGTTTCTTGAACTCTGCTTTCAACCAGGCAATAGTTTGCATGAATTGGCTGAAAATAAGAACCTTTTAAGCACCCAACACCCAACTGGCTGTGAAATACAAGATTCCTACATTTCATACAATAAAATATCTCACATAATTTTAAAGTGCAAATGTTAATTTTTCATGATCTCAAAATCTGGTGTCAAAGATACATAAACTGATGGGCGCTGCAAAGGTATAATTCACACACCTTAGCTCCATCGTGCTCTTTCCTGACTCAACCAGCAGAGCTTTCAACTTTGATTTCATTTGTACTCCTCTAATAACCTCTCCAGATGGTCCGAGATGACCCTAAACTACCGGATGATGGTGGAGGGATACCCAAATCTCAAGGAAGAGGTTGGCGGTTCGAATCCCGGCTGTGAAATCTCCTCTCTACCTGACGGAAAACTTGCCAGGTGGTCAACTGCCTCCTGTGCTTTGGCGTTGGCCTGTCGGCCTTCTGTCTCAAAAAAAAAAAAACCTCTCCAGATTCCTCATATTTTACAGGTGTTGTTGGCGAAGTATTTGATGGGGTATCCAAAAATGGGCCCTAGACCAACAACTGCACTTGTTTGTTGTGGTGTGAAAGTGTATAGCCAGCTTGCTATCATTGGGCTACCACAGATTGCGCATTGTCCTTGCAATCTAGTGGGCAAGCTTGACATCACGCACTTGCTACAAAACCCGCGGGAGAAAACTAACTTTGAATGTGTTCAATTCTGAATGTCAATCTTCCATAAGGTAACCGTGCCTAATTCGGTCACTTATCTTATTGGACATCCATAGTTGAATGTTATGTACATAGGTGTGGATCTAAGAATGAACACCAACAAGGCATGCATGTGTCTAAAAGAGATTGGACTAAGTGTTCCAAATCCGGTAATTATTCTAGGCTCAATAGTCAACACAATTGGAATGTTAGGTCGGAGGGACCAAACTGATTGCTTAAGAATCTTCACTCAATAATGAACAAGGTTCTCATACAAACTCCAAAATTTATGAGGAAAACCTCCACAACCTCAATATGGATTTACACTTAACATGACCTCCTTTCACTTAGAATATCAAATCATGACAATTTGAGAAACCATTGCATACTAGTGCCCACTATGTGTTTTGGTTGAGCACTCCATCAACTCCAAACACATCCCGCACTCGCCATCAATGTTACCAAGATGGGGCAACCGGCAGTGCATTGATGAGTGCTCCAACACGTGTTACCAAACACCACTCCTTTGCTCATTGTCGATTCAATTTGTGAGGCAAATCCACTAGATTCGGTGACTTCCAATGTTTGCACCACATGAAGGGCATGTCCAAGCATCCAATGCCCCAATTGCCAGCAGTACAAGGGGCTCAAACGGGAAGCAAACTCCAAGATATGTGCGCTTCCCACTTGCGAAACAATCCGTTGCAAGGGGGAACAACCAAAGAAAGTGATCCGCATGCCACAACATGACTGCCTCTGCGTCCCACTTGTGGTTGTGGATATGGTCGTCCTAACTTTTGACAGTGATGGTGAGTATGGAAGGACGACTTCAATGCAAGTCTCAAAATCGTTATTTTGTGCAACTATGTTGGGAGGATCTATAGTGATCCTATAAGTTTTTGTGGCACAAGCAACAACAACACTAGTGCATATGGATGCATTGTACAGATGAACCATTTGCATTTCCATTCCAATTGGGACTTTTGTTTGCATGACTATCATTTGTGCAAATTCCAAGTTAATGTGGTTACATGTGCACATTCATGGTTGTTTGGGTTTCTTGTGCAAATGTTGGGTACATTGGGTTACACCTGTAGGTTGCATACAACTAGTATATGTTCACTTTGAAGCTTCATCATTGATCAACATAAAGCACAAAGCGTATGGTGTCAAATATACCTTGGGCCACTGTTTCCTTCAGTTCCTTCCAAGATTCTCTGTCATATAGACAACCTAGACATTCACCGGTTGATGATGTAATGAAGAAGAATATCATCACAAACACTCTATGGGTTAGATATGTGACTTTATGGCAATCCACATTGGAATTGTTTTCTTCAAATAACATTAATCCTTAAAGTGCCGAGAGGACCATTTTGGGTCACATGGAGGGGCTTGAAATACTTCTTGATATCACTTATAAGAATTGATAGATATTTGTCTCTACCACTATAAAATTAGCCCATTTATCATATGCATATTCATGTTGGAGAATGCATATATGTAAATCAAATTATGAAATATTTTGTTAGGTGATGGAGTTTACCTCAACAGTTGATAGTGCATGTTCCATAACACCACAAACAAGCCCACATTGTAAATCCTCAAATTCTTCCATGAGAACTTTATATTATGTTCCATTTGCGCTTAATTCCGGTAGTTCCTCTGACAACTCCATCACTGGGTACATACACAACAAATACCTAACCACCACTCTCCAATTCCTTTCACATCATTTGCAACATAGCAGTCAACTTGAGAGTAGAACAAACGAAGTGTATGAAAAGAAGAAGATAAAAGCTTGACCTGCACAAAAAGCAACATGATAACATTACCAAAGGATACAATGAATATGGAGTTAGGGAGTTCAAGCATCCAAAAAGTATGGGCACCTGAGAGCAATTGAATCTGTGGAGTAGTAGTCACATGGGCCTGGTTATGAAGTTGAGGCTCAATAGATGAAGAGACTCTAATATCAAGCTTGTTTGTATCTTTCTCCCTTCGCAAAGGTTATTCCTACTTTTCTGCTAACATGATGAGATTCAATAGAAAAAAAAGATGCTTAGAGATGATATTGGCCAACTTCTTTGACCTTTTAGAGGTTGGCTACTGGTCGTGTAGTGTTCTGAACTATTTACAAGAAAGCGAGAAACATAGTTGTGGGAGGGTAGGACATTTATGTTACATATTCTATCTCTATCAAGGTTGGGAATATGTTTCACCTCTAACTTATCAAGTTCTCATTTTCCCTGACCACTAGGGAAAAAAGCTTCTCCGAAATTCTATACCTGACATCAACATTTTTTGTTAGTAAGAAAACCTATACTAATATCTATACGGATATTGTCATATCTCACTTGTAAACTTACAAGCTCGAGAGAACAATCACTTGACATACCTTGACTTTGGCCAACACGTACAAAGACAATATCGAGCTGCTTCTTACCGTGTGCTTCTGTGAAGCATCTCATGAGAAATTATACACATGAATAAGACCATTCTGGGGACCAAGATCTTTCTTCTCATCAGGAATCTGCACTTCCAAAGCATTTGTCTGTTTAGACCACACGTATAAAACACCACTGAATTTTGTAGTTGAAGGACAGAAGCACCAGACTAAGAGCTGGTTCATATTGGCATGAGGAAATGAACTACAATACTTAAGGAACTTGCAAAACATGTTCAGTGCTTCACACAACATCTATTTAACAAAGATGCAAAATGAGCAATGTCTTCAACCTTTTGTGCTTGCAGGGTCCACTATTGATCAATTATATTCTAGATTTTTTCAGTTGATGTAAAGATTTGACAAAAGAAGAAGAAGATTCTGACTTAAAAATCATTCCACAACAGAAGGAGGAGACTAGCTAGTACAAATCATGGCTCTTTTGTACACTTGCAATGAACACAATTGTCATTTGTGTCAATGGACCACGCTCATTTTGGACCACCATTGAGTCATTTTGTCATTTGGGCTACCACTAAATTTGTGCTATTAATCTTGTAGATTATAACCACATTCTTGTGGGCCATGGTGCCGTCTTGCTATTTTGTTGGCCATGCGTAAGGTCCGTGAAGTATCTGTTATATTTTTGGCTACTTATTAGTCATAGATTCCATCCAATTTTATCCATAATATCTAGATTCCATGCATGCTTTTGAATGTATAGTCTAACCTCGTTAATACGACACCCTTGATATTATGACACATTTTTGCGCGACCAAACTTTTTAGTTAAAAACTCCCTCTTTTATACGACTACGACACTCGATAATGCGACATTTAGAATCCCCGTTTTGTCACATTAAAGAGGCAGTTAATGCCAAAATTTCTTTCATCTATGTTATGTACATCTAAAATACATCCATTTTCACTTGGGAACTACTTGGGAACTTCACTTATCATTGGGAACTTAATGATAATTAGGGTTACTAGTGTAGAATGGACATGGTTAGGGTTAG
The DNA here is from genome assembly GCA_964035585.1 of Polytrichum formosum. Taxonomy (NCBI): domain Eukaryota; kingdom Viridiplantae; phylum Streptophyta; class Polytrichopsida; order Polytrichales; family Polytrichaceae; genus Polytrichum; species Polytrichum formosum. The sequence goes on along the minus strand of OZ037940.1, from coordinate 27,473,159 downwards.
AGTGGCCTCTTGCCTTATATGTTGCCTTGTACACGGGTGATATAGTATCACTAGTATTTTGATGCTATGCATCATTGTTGTCTAGTTTCTCACTACCAAACTCTTTATATTTTGGTGTTAATGAAATTCTTAGTTTTCAAAAGTTAGTAGGAAATTTAGATAAGATGATAGTTGCTAACTTGGGTAGGCAACACCATAAATCTTTGGACTCCTATTTCAAGAGTTCTTGAGAATATTTGTATTTGTTTGGAGTTATAAGTTATTATTTCATACCATTTGTATTGCTTAAACTTGTTGTATATATATGGGTGCAAGCATAGTAAAGTGGACCAAAAAAGTGCTCCGGTATATGAAAGCCATGATTTTCTTGGTCAAACGCCTATAAGTAGTAGCAAAATGTTGTTTAAAATAGATTTTTTTCATGATGACCTCTATTGTTAAGTTAGGTACTCAAATATAGAATATCAATATGAGATCTTCAAAACCTATCATCAAAAGTGACGCGTAAAAGCAACTGACTAAATATAGTTTTGAACGTAAATTTCATGACCTTAAATATTTTGAACTTGGAATTTCTTTTCATATTCCTTGAATTCATTATAAACTTGAGGTCATTGTAATTTTTTTTCAAAAATTCATCAATTTAATGTAATGTAATTGTATTTTAAACAAGTTTTTGACAATTATCTTTTCATGACACCCACTTGCACCACCACTTGCACCGTCTTCTAAAATACATATACGTTGTTTGAAATTGTTTTTTGTGAACATAAATTGCTTGGCTTTGTAGATTCATATGTTTTCTAAATGTTTATGAATTTTTATTTCATAAAATTCAAAGTTAGTATATAGTTTTGGATCACTTTCACTTAAACCTGAGCAAGGATCAAGAGCTGTCCACTTTACCGTGCTTGCACCCATATTACTTATGTTTTTGTATTCCCTCAATAGTACGACAATTTTATGCCATTTGTCATATTAATGAGAAGACGACACCTCGATAATATCATAAATTTGAAAAACGATTGGTTATCCACACATCGTCTTTTTTTTTCTAGGAAGTAAACATATTAGAACACAAGTTAAAAGGCGAAGCAAAGTTTGGTATTACAAAGGATAAGTCATCTAGAACGATTTTTTTTGTGTTTCTCAAACATGTCATACTAAAGAGGGAGAACAATACAATATAAAGGGACTTATGTTCTCACTTTGTTTAATTTAGAGATCTTCTTATAGTTGTCTATGTCCCCTCCAAATTGTTACATTTTTGGCTATTCATTAAAGCTTACACACTAGATTTCATGTTTATTATTGAATATTCATGAAAAAATGTTCTATCTTTGTTTCATTTTAGGGATCTTGTAGATCTAGTCTAAATCTAGATGTGAGCCACCTTCCTAAGTAATTACCACTGTGTGTGAGAGAGAGGGAATTACCACCTACAAGTGTGTTTCATTCATCCAACAAAGTATCCCTAAAATAATAAGCAAGCCATAATTTACTATTTTAAGATATTAGATATCATATTTATGTTCAAAAACTCCAAATCAATCTAGTCCAAGTCATTTGAGATGAATCTCCCAAAAATCTATAAGGGACAAATTTTTATGTTGGATAAATGAGAGGTATTTTACTTTCTACATTCTTATATTATAAGGTAAAAGCTGGCTTCACATATACAGTGTTTTAGAGCCCTCTACTTACACATGTGATGTGCAATGAGTTTGTGGCTAAGGTGTTGGAGGGGGGCTGTGAGGTCCAAGGTTCAAATCCAAGGCCACCACCCCTTGGTCCCATCGTGTAGGTGGGAAGGGCCTACTTGTGTGTTAAATCTGGTTTTTATTGAATGTATATGATTATTCATTTTCTAGAATTTACTACATAAAATTTGCCACCTGAAATTACCGCAAGCCAAAAATTACCATGTCAAAAAACGAATTTGGTAAGTACTAAAAACGAGGTTAACGTTTGCATACAAGAATACATCTATGTCAGGAGCTATCAAAATTAATTCGTCATGAAATCTTAAGTGGACCTGGACAATCTGACAAGGCCAACAATAAAAGGAGGAGGTTTGTGTCAAAGGGGGCATGACCCTTAGCACACGATCCCAACAACGTTTTTTGGACCAGCTCGGAACCTGGACCAAGTTTTAAACACTAGTGTAAATGGCTCCTGTTGTGTTAAAATGGCTCATTTTTCGTGTCCAAAAGAGCCATGATTTGTACTAGTGTAGGAGTGTCTCAAGACATGCAATATTGATATACTTGCAACCTAGTAAGTGATAATAGGTTAGGACATCAAATCTATATTGATCTTCGAATGATCATAAAAATGATCTTCGAGTGATCTATAAAGACTGAAGATTGAATAATCATAATGCCTCACCTTGTATATTTTATGATAAAATAGTTCCAGGATTCTCAAACTTCGCCTTTGGATAAACAGCTCCATAACATTATTAAGTGCGTCAGTGTGTTCTCACAGCCCCCGGGAATATAAGCCGGGATGCCGTCAGTTAGCTCACATTTAGACTGAATGTGAGCTAACTCACGGCATCCCGTCTAAATGTGAGCTAACTGACGGCATCCCGGCTTATATTCCCGGGGGCTGTGAGAACACACTGACGCACTTAATAATGTTAAGTCCACCTTCCCATACCAAAACGATAAGAAAATGTTATGCTTTCAAATTCCAAGATATTAAAAAGAAAATTAACAGGAGCCTTGTAACAAACATCTAAGATATTTTGCATTCCTACAAGTATATCTCAATGTCACACATAATCCAATATATATGATTAATAAAAGGTACATAAATTGCCCTTGAGTTCATTGATAACATCTCCAACAATGTTTTGCTTGGGAAGTCTTATGTTATGCAAAGATAATTGTAAGACACAGAACAAACCTTAGGATTTGGATTTGCCAAGAAGCTAAGGTTCCCAAGTGCGGCATCTTTGCTTACAGAGCACAATGAAAAAGAAGACACTTTTGAAGAAAAGAAATCTATCATGCATTCACAAAACATTCAACAACTCAAGTGGTGCTATAATATAACACATGAAGATATTGCACCTCCTTTATTTTCGCAGTATGAAATGCAACCTTGAGTGTCTCAAGCCCTAAAGTTCAGGAAGCGGCAAATTCAAGGTTTCAAAGTAGAGAATGTCTGATGTTTGTGTTGCACAAAAAAATCATGCTATTACAAAATGCATCAATAAGAAGATAAATTCAATCGTCTCTGGAGAAAAGGTAGCACAAATAAACTACAATTTACCTAATTGTAATGGATGAGCATGTGACTCAATCAAATGTTCAACTCCATGGTACTTTATAGGATGGGGCTTAGGTTGTTGTGAGGAGCAATTGTAGGACGTAAGCCTGATTTTGGAAGCATCCTCCAAACCAAGTTGCACCGCTACTCTCTCCACCAATATCGCAGGTATGTTGTTTTGAGCTACAAAAGTAGAGATAGATATGATTTTAAATTTGTATGCCTATGTATTGTTTCTTGTCTTCAATAATGCTACATAGTACATAATAAGAAGTCACAACATGTTGCAAAAAGATGGAAAAAAATACTCATAAGTTCACAGACTTTGGCAATACGTTGTCTTCGCAAAAACTAAAATATTTTATTTTCGCACTGTAAAAATATTTTAAGCCAACCAAGTTGGCACTCACAATCACAAACAAAACTCATATTCCTTAGCTTTTCTAGTCTCCGAAAGTGCACAACCTTCACCCATCATAGCAAACCATTGTAAGGTCATTGACAACTGCTCCACTTTGCGATTATAAGACATGAACAATTCTTCAAATATCCATCAAAGATAGTTGACCTCAAATGTATGTCCAACACTTCCCTCACAAGCCAACAAATTAGTTGCAAACTCATAATTTGAAGTTCCTCTTGACTCCTCTAGTTACTACGTTATTACATGTCGATTTCCAACCATAATTGAGCAAGCAAGTGACATGCACTTCTCTCCAAGAATTGAAAGTGCACACTAGAAATTACCAAGATCCAAGAAGTACAAGAGCTCAAAACATCTACCTTCTTCAAAGGTCAGCCCTTGTGAAGAGCGGATATGCTTGTGTGATTGTGTGTTGTGCACTAGGATTTGGAGAAAAAACAAGTGTTGGAAAGTCTAGGACCCACAAGGCGGTTCCTATGGCTATTACACTAGAAGAAATCTTGTCCATTTCAACCCTCCTTTCGACTAGGCCATCAAGACTAAACCAAGAAAATGCATAAACAAATCAATTCGATTGGGAATCGGGGGAGACTTCCATGATGGGTACACTACGGGTACCTTCCGGTTGCCTACCAATTGAATTGTTATGCATTTTCTTGGTGCGAGTCGCGATGGCCAAGGGTTGAAATGGACACGATTTCTTCTAGTGTTAAGAGTGACACCAATCAAGTCCACCACTGGTCTAGGACAATTGCAATTAAAAACCCATGACCCAAAAATTGGAAAACCAAAATCCACAAAATTGCAAAGTTAAATCATCCCCACTCACATTCGTGTTTTGTGAATGAAAAGGATTTTAAATCGTTGCCGCACTTTTGTAACATGGATGTTACATTGTGCCTCATATCCTCCCTGTGCAATGCTTCCTTTGTCTATCCGCCTCCAAGCCGCTCCCTTGAGTCTCAACCACCTCGTTACTCCCGTCTGAGTCTTCTTCCTCTCCGCTCCCTTCTTTCTTCCTCCTCTCCACTCCGTTGCCTCTCCTCTTCGACCCCACTACCATGTCCGTCCTCCTCCATGCCATTCCACTTTTCCCCCTCTTCCTCTCCACCTATAGTTGTTTCCTCTTTGCTCCCATGTCTTGCCAGTTGTTGCCCAATACGCCAACTTTGCCACAAAGAGGCACTCTAGGCACCACCACACCTCGATGCTGAAGGCAATGCACACAAGACCCATTGCACCCACACACTCAAAAAACCATGAGGTAGAAACATCCATGCGAGTAGTTCAGAAGCCCGTGACAGTCTAACTCCGCGACCTTATCCACATGGAGCGCGAGGTGGGCAACACATGCAACCCATAGGGTGATTGTCACCCTCTTATATGTTCACTGTCACCCTATGGTCGGTAACTACCCACACTAGGGTGCCTCATGTGCCCAAGCTAGCATGGGGGGGGGGTCACTCTATAGGATTTTTGTACACCACGTGCGGCGGAGGGGTATTTGTTTAGGGGTTATTTACCTCCAAGGCACGAATTAAAAGCTTCCTATAATTACTTAATTTTCTAAAATGGCCTATTTTTTTGCACACTACCATTACTTATAGTGCCCATGTCATTGCAATTTTTTGTAGTCTACATTCATTTTAATTAAAATTAATTAATTTAAAAGTATATGCAATGCAAAAGTGGTGGGGAAAAGCATGGCAACAAAAAGGAATAAAGAATACATACCATTGCAAAAACTAAGTACACAAAATTTAAAGTGGAAACACAACAAGAAGGCTCAGGATGGAAACGCAACAAGAGTGAGCATGTGTTCACAAACACAACACCCGCTCCGTAAAAATCCTTCATCCAAAGTCAATTTACATACTAGTGAAGACCAAAACCATACACTAGAAGAAATCTTGTCCATTTCAACCCTCCTTTCAACTAGGCCATCAAGACTAAACCAAGAAAATGCATAAACAAATCAATTCGGTTGGGAATCGGGTGGCACCTTCCACTAAGAAAATGCATGAACAAATCAATTCGGTTGGGAATCGGGGGGCACCTTCCATGGGTACACCACATGTACCTTCCGGTTGCCTACCAATTAAATTGTTTATGCATTTTCTTGGTGCGAGTCGCGATGGCCAAGGGTTGAAATGGACATGATTTCTTCTAGTGATAGTGTACAATACTCACATAGTGTGAAACACTCCAAGCTTGATCATGAACCTTATATAGTCATGATGCCAGAGAAAATATGTCAGCAACACATATAGAGAGTGCAAGAATCTACCTACAAGACGTTGAGATTGCACGATCATAGGGAGCTTGGAGTGATCAAAGATGCCACTAGAAGAAATCTTGTCCATTTCAACCCTCCTTTCGACTAGGCCATCAAGACTAAACCAAGAAAATGCATAAACAAATCAATTCGGTTGGGAATCGGGTGACAACTATATTCGGTAATCGGAGACTTTTTCATGATTTCGAAACTATTTAAGAACGAGGATTTCAAATAGAGAACAAGAAAAACACAAAAATATATTCTATGTGACTTAATAAAGTGATTTGCATGGACAACACTAACCAATTTGGCACAAATACATGTCATCACAATAAGAAATTGAACTAGATATTAAACCATTTGCATTTATTTTGAGACTTTCCAAAGTCTCTAATTAATGAATATAGTGAAGCTTGTAATCACTCTGTAGTTCAAGTGTGGATCTTGTCATGATGTCAAAAAATGTGCAATTACATCTTGAGGTTATGCTTCTACATAACTGATTATATTTTAGATGTTGCATAGGCATGATACACATGAAAATCGGGTCCATCAAAATGAAGACTTGAATATGGTGCTTGGTTTTGAACATTGTGGTGTGCATTATAGTTGTCTGTTTCAATCATGGCCAATTCCCTTCCACGAGCAGCAAGCTCAACTTCCAGCTGCTTCTGGCACATCTTGAATAAGATGTCACAAACACTTGAAGTTAAGTTTAAAAAAAAGATTGTGATGAGACATATTATAGAGTTTGATAGTAATAAGGTGGAACCTTAGCAATTTATTACCCTTCAAAAATAGAGTTACGCCACTTGGACCCTTCACACAACCATTCTATCCTGAATCATGGATACTAATGAACAGGATAGGAAACAAACAATTTTGTTCTATCATTGCATTTTGCTAAAAGCTAGCCAAACAAAGTTATTCTTTAACACAACATGACTTTTGGTCAAGAGTTGGTTGTTTTGTATACAACACTTTCCATGTTCACAAAGATATCAGTGCATGCTTGATGTTAATTATCGGTTTGAGCGTAGAACATTCTAATCGGTTCATTGAGGGTCAAACTGGCTTGCTTCTTCATTCACATTCAGACACTACCTTCAAACATGCACCAGAAGTGGAAAGAAGTTACTGGTGATGTCTCCAAAACAACCAATTTGAAATCACGAGAGCATTCCATTGAGTCAAAATGATAAGTTTAACATCATCAAAAATATTTTCACACGTCAACAATTTAAGATACCTGGCATTTTTCTTTGACCTCCAACGCATTCAAGTGACTCTTCATCTATGGATCCATTCGCATCAAAGAGCTATGATGTTGGAAGAACTTCTGGTCCTCTTCAATAGACACACAAAAATAGATCCCATCTTTACCGAGGTAAAAGTTGGGAATCATCGAATTTGGCCATACCTCCTTCAGTCACGCTCCTTTCATAGTTCACTAGATTTTGTGTACTCTTGCCTCTTCCCAATTCCTCCTTTTCAAGAACCACCACCGCCAAAACCAATTGCAAACCACCCACGGAGTCACAAAGTTTTCTTAATCAGGTCATAGCCATGCACCCACTTCATCACCATCCCTTGAATCTCAACAAAAATAGAATATCTATCCTTTTGTGTCAATTTTCCACGTCTCCCCCCCCCCACCCCACCCCCATGTTGACAATCCAATCGCCACCACAATCATGAATAACACAAGATACAATTTTGTAACAATGAACCTTCATTTAGGTTGGATTCTGAATTGAACCATAATTGGAAGGGATGGAGTTATGTTGAGAGGACGGTGGTTATGTGACCAAACATGTGCCAAAATTTGTTCATATGCACAAATCAACTGGGATGCTGCAGATGTGGATGCGAGCTTGTTGGAATTGTGTGGGTAGCAGATTCCCCGGGTTTCACAACAAACCACATTCATGCCACAAGTGCTAGATTATTGTAGTAGACACCACCGCATGACAACCAAGGTCAATGAAGCACCAAAATTGAAAATACTAATTTCACAAAAAATCGTCACCCATTTGGGTGAATTGCACTATGTATGGGTGACATAACATCCACACAACCCACCCGCCATACAAAGTACGTGTGTAAACTTCAAAAACCCCACCAACAGCAACCCTCCCACCCAAAATGCATACCCAAAACACAAAAAACATGCATCCAACGCCTACCAACTGGTCACCAAGGCGGTGACAGTTGCCCCTATTGGGTGCCATGGATACCAAAATACATAATATTGAAAACCAAATTGGTATTAACCCAATGGCACCAACATGTAGTCAAAATGGCAGTGGAATTCAAGGTGACAATCAAAGTGGTATTCAACTTTAGGTAACCACCACCATTGGGCAATGTTCATTTGGACATGATTTCTTCTAATGAAGGCTCCTGCATGTAGGGTAAGGTCTTCAAACTTGGGGCTATCAAAGTTGTGCATCTACATATTGCATTGACTAACCTACTTGACAACCACCTTCCTTTTCTCAAGCATCTAAGTGTTATAGAGACTACCTCTATTGAAAAGCCGTTTCCCCTACTACCCTCCTACCTGAGTGGATTTGATGGAAATTACATTATTTCATTGAAAATCAAAATTTGCAAAATTTCTACTTTTAGAGAAATAAGAAATAAAAATATTTAAGAAAAGACCATTTTCAAAATTTCCAAAGTCTATTTTGAGAAATAAATTAAATATTCAAATCTTAGACTGGAAACCGCCCATGTAAGACAGGTAATTATCCACATATCAGTTCAAATTCATCTGCAAGTGGCACTTCCTCCCCATGGTGCATTTGCTTTAAATTCGAAACCCATCCCCTAAACCATTCGCATTGGGACTTTCTTTGCTCAAGTTTAGAGCAGTAATGTGGGGCTCTTGGAATAAGCGACCAAGCCCAAGCAAATCTTCTTGCATACAACGAGGCCGAAGCTCTCAGATATGTCAAGACCCCCCCCCCTATTGAGACCCCCTATGGCCTTGTTCTAAGGTAGGTGGGTCTAATCCAAACTGTCCTCTTAAACGGGCACCTATAATTGAGTAGTGTGTGGTTATGTGTGGATCTAAGAACGGATATAAAAAAGACATGAGTTCAAGAGAGACTATACTACGTGCTCAAAATTTGTTGATCATTCTAGGCCCAATAGTCAACGTAATTGGAGGGACCCTTCCTATATGATCATTTTATTGAGAAACTGAATCTTCGCTTTGACAGTGAACAAGATATTCATACGAGCTTGAAAAAGAGAGACTAAACAGGCATGATTTGGATTTGCTAATCATCTTGCACTAATTGGGAGCTTGAAAAAGAGAGACTATACAGGCATGATTTGGATTTGCTGATCATCTTGCACTAATTGGGAGCTTGAAAAAGAAAGACTATACATGCATGCCTTGGATTTGCTAATCACCTTGCACTAATTGCGAGCTTGAAAAAGAGAGACTAAACAGGCATGATTTGGATTTGCTAATCATCTTGCACTAATTGCGTGCTTGAAAAAGAGAGACTATACAGGCATGATTTGGATTTGCTAATCATCTTGCACTAATTGCGTGCTTGAAAAAGAGAGACTATACAGGCATGATTTGGATTTGCTGATCATCTTGCACTAATTGCGTGCTTTGAAGCCTACGAGGAAGTGGGTGCAGCGCGAAAAGTGTCCGTCTAAGGCGCACTTGCGTGCAGCCTTAGAGCAGAAACGCAGGGCTCTTGGGATGGGCGACCAAGGAAAGGGGGATCTTCTTGCACATCACGAGGCCGAAGCTCTCGGACATATCGAGATTACCTCCCGCGGTTCGGATTAGGTCTTCAGGCAGGGACCAGTCGAAGGTGTGAAGAAGGTGAGCTAGAAGCAACGAGGTCATCAAATCGCCGAGAGCGTAAGCCGGACACATCCGGCGCCCGGCACTAAACGGAATGAGCTGGTAGGAATTATACCCCGAGGTAGGGATCAAGTCCGGCCGGTCCACAAACCGTTGCGGATTGAACGTTTCCGGGTCTTCGTAGACGCTCGGGTCGCGGTGAATGGCGAAGATATTGAGCGTCAGGTACGTATTGGGTGGGAGGTTGTACCCGGCGATGGTGGATGCTTCGGCGGAGAGACGAGGAAGAGCCAACGGTGCCGCCGGGTGCATGCGGTAGGCTTCTTTCACGATGGCCTGGAGGTAAGGGAGGTTAGGGATGTCCGATTCTTGCACCAGGCGGTTGGGGCCGATCACTGTCTCCAGCTCGCGTTGTGCGCGCTTCATTTCTTCCGGGTGTAAGATGAGCTCCGCCATTGCCCACTCTAAAGTGGTTGAAGTGGTGTCGGTTCCGCCGGTGAGCATGTTCTGCACCCAGTGCTCACCCCGTTAGAGCAACCCCCCACCCCCGTTGCCGTATCCACCTAATAACAATCATTTCTGTTATAAAAGTGCATATTACCAGTGTCCGGGGAGATTTTTGGGCATAACCGGTCGAGATCCTAGTGTTTCCAAGTCCAACCGGTTACATATTGACATCTTTCGGTTTTTCTTCATTACTTCGAGATAGATTCTCTAGATTCCTCTAGAACGATGGGTGATCTTCCTGAAGTCTTGAACTTGAACCGGATATTTTTTAAACTTCCCATTTTTGGTACGTTTTCAGTGCATGCTTGGAGTCGGCGTGGAGGTTTGAAAGAAAGAAAAAAACTATTCTATAGCAGTTCACTGGGGGCCAAACTCCCGACCAAAACCTCCAGTTGTATGAAAGGATAACTATATTTTGGTGGAAAATTTGCGGTGAGGGCTGAGTCGCACCCCATCGCTGTATCTGCATGCTATATGCAGAAAGTGGATGCGGCCATCCATTGTTTTTTTATCAAACCAAGCCCGTTTGTTTCCACCGCAAACTCTCAACAAACATAAGGAGACGAGCAATCAACAATCTTGTCTCCCTTGGAGTTTCACCTAAATGTGATGCCTTCATTCAACTAAAATGGTCAAGGGTGTTTTGATTGAGAATCTCTTTACCATGTGTTTGTGCAAGACAACGTGAAATCAATGAAGTTTTTCCCCGTGTGCGGATATGGATACAGCAACTGGTGGGAGAATGCACCCACTGCGTCCGCGTCCGCAAATAGTGGATGGATACAGGAGGATTTGTGGATACGGATACAACAATGGGTGAGCTCGCTCTTAAGAAATGTCAAGGAATCCTAACCCCAAGGCAGTCTAGTGAAGAATTGAAAAAAAACATATGAAAGGCATGGAAGAAGAGAGGGATTGCACTTGCTCAGGATTTATTACCGTGAGTACCGTGACGATGGCTCTATCCGACAGGGGTTCCCCACCTCCCAGGGGCGATGCCAACAATACATCAACAAAGTCTGGAACGTAATCAGCCTCGTCATTGTGTCCCTGCAGCCTTTCTTTGGCGCGTTCCCTGTGCTTCTCCACCTCGAACACTTTGTTCGTCACCGAGGTCTCGAATTCGTAAATGCGCTTGAACTCTGAATGGTAACCTTGCAACTTTGGAATGAAGCTCAGGAATGGCACATAGTCGCTTATGATGAATGTTGCAGTAGCACGATGCGTTCGGTTTATCATCTCCTCCAAGTCTTTCTTCTCTTGCTGATCCTTCGCTCTGTGTCCATAATACCTGTGAAAATCTCGGTTGAGGAGGTAGAATTACAACTGAAGAGAATGCTCATAACATTATTAAGCTCCCATGTTCCATGGAGACCTTGCCAGGGTTCTAAGGCCGAAGCCATCGTTTTTGAGAATCACAAAAGGTGTTCATTTCCGGCCCTTGGCCAGCTCGATCTCTTGCTTCAGGTAAGCGACGCGTGGAGCTTAGCAATGTTATGCTTGCTGCATTCAAGACCTACTCACAAGATATACTTGTGAATGAGTTTGGCCGTCAATGAACCAATATAGAAGGTTCTTCGTTCAAACCTCCACACCAACACCAAGCAATGCACTGGAAACTTACCAAACATGGAAAGTATTGCATGCAAAACAACCGACTCCCGACCCAAAGTCCGGTTGAATCAAAGAATAACTCTATAGTATTGCAAAAAAAAAACCAATAAAAAAGCATAGAGTATGGATAAACTCCTCCACGGAAAGTGCCATTGAAATAAAGGATAATTCTACCTAGTGTGGTTACGAACCTCTTGTTGGTGAGCATCCTGGTCATGGTGTTGGCAGCCACACCATACAGCTTCAGCTTCAAGTTCACGGTGTTTCCAATCCTCGATTCTTCCAAGAGACTGTGGAGCATGTCGTGAACCTCCTCCGTTCGCACTTTCTCATACGAGGCTTGCCGCTTTGGGGAAAACAGCTCGTTGTTGCACAGTTTACGCAGCTGTCGCCAATACTTTCCGTAAGGAGCCCCAAAGTCTTTGTATTCTGTGCTTCCGGAGCGCACATTCCAATACAACCTCGTGGGCCTCGATGCGAAATTCGCATCGTTGGTTTGGAAGAGCTCCTCCGCCACGGACGCAGTCGAAACCACTATGCACGGCTTCGTACCTACAACAACCACCAGAACCACCACCAATTATTCATCACCATGGTGTTGGTTGGAGTTAGCTTTAATTCTTGGCAGCAACTTGAAGACTAAGCAACACCATATTTTCACACTCACTGGTGGCAACATCGGAGTTCTCTCTCTCTCTCTCTCTCTCTCTCTCTCTCTCTCTCTCTCTCTCTCTCTCTCTCTCTCTCTCTCTCTCTCCTGCCTGGAAGTCCTCAACATGATCAACAACAACAAACGTTTCACTTAGGGGACACAAGTCAAGAGTTATCCTTCAACACAATTAGACTTTTCATCACGAGTTTGTCCCCTATGATTTCTCATTGGTTGTTTTGCACACAGAATCAATAATACCTTTCCCCTTCCACTTATGAAGGTGGGTACTCGGAGGTAGAGTTTGGACTTTGAATGAAGAACGACCTATTTCTCGAGGCTCATTGCGGGCTAGCTAAACGCATTCTAGCACCTCTTGATCGCCTGCCACAATGAGTTTGACCACCCTCAATGAACCGATATAGAACGTTCGTCTTCATTCAAACCTCCACACGGATACATGTATACATTCTTGTGCAAAACAATCTACTGCTGACAAAAGTCATGTGGAGTTAGAGAATCGCTAGTCCCATCTTATATTCTTTCAAATCGCTCCATGATGGTCATCATACCAAGTCGAAGAAACATGAGACCTCCATACTTGGCCGCAAGAGCACGGAGGGATCGGTGGGGAACATCTTTAGCCTTGGACAGTTGAGGAAAGTTCCCCACAACTGGCCATGGCCAAGGTCCCGGTGGCAATCTCCTCCTCCGCTGTAGGGTTTGGTTGGCAACCATCAAAATCAACATAACCACCAACACCGACATCGCTGCAACTCCGACCTCCCACGAATTTCCATCTCTTGCCATGCCGCCATTGCCATCCTGCACCTCTGCCATCATCGTTGCCCAACAATTCAATGATTCGATCCTGCAATAGGAGGAATTGCTGCTAACTTAAATAGCTGCACAAATAACGCCCAATGTTACATCTAGCTTTCGTCGGGCGCGGTACGTTTACCTCGACGAACTTCGCACTTTTTCTTCAGGAGTCCTATTGTGATGATGATGATGGAGTTTCATCACCGATGACTTTTTTTTTTTTTTTTGCTGTCCCTCGGGATAAGGATCTCCGGCTTTCTGGCTTCTCCGGGTCATGTTGCTGAAATTCACGGCACTCTAAGTTAGTGATTTGGGAATCATTAACTTAAATTTTAAATTGTTATCTGTTTGCGATGACTTCCACGCTTATGAGGTAAGCAGGCCTTAAAATGGACACTTTTAGCCAGTATCGGGGGAGGATTTTGGGCATAATCGGTCAAAATCCTAGAGTGTTCCCAAGTCCCACCGGCTACATGTCGTGATCTTTCGGTTCTTCTTTATTGATTTGAGGTATATTCCACATATTCCTCTAAAAGATCAGTAATTTTCCTGACACCGTCTTGAACTTCAATCAGTTATTTCTCAAACTCAAATGGTCCATCTGTAAGGTAGAGGGTGCTTAAACCAACACTTTAAGCTATTGCACATACATATGTGTATGTGGTTGATATAAAAAATATATATTCATATTAGCCTTTGGACTAAACATAGGTATCAAGAAAGAAAAAATATTTTTAGTCTCAATTGAATATTTGATGGATATTCAAAGTCAAAACTACTAGCTTTCTTAAACCAATCCATAGGCCCCGTGTATGGCAACCTTGCATATGATGAGGACCCCCACCTTCATTGCCTAGAACCAATACAACATAGTTGGGTACTAGACCCAAACTACATCAAAGCCCAAGTAGTAATGGTATGCAAAGCCACACGGCTACCTCCATGATCCCACCCAGGGATTGCACGTCACGTCACATTTTGTGACAGCGACGTGACGGCTGACCAAAAAACGTCACGTCCGCGGGGGGGTAAATCCGGCAGTTACCCCAGGGGTAAACTGACGCGGTCAACCCCTTGGTCAACCCCCTGGTCGACTGCTAAGTCGACTGCAAATAGCAGTCGATCTAGCAGTCGATTGCCAAAAAAAATTTTAAAAATTCCAAAAAAATTCTGGACCGTCAGATCTTCTTGGCAAGAAGATCTGACGGTACAGAATTTTTTTTGGAATTTTTTTAATTTTTTTGGCAGTCGATTGCTAATTCGACTGCTATTTGTAGTCGACTTAGCAGTCAACTGCAAAAAAATTAAAAAAATTATGGACCGTCAGATCTTCTTGCCAAGAAGATCTGACGGTCCAAAATTTTTTTTGGAATTTTTTAATTTTTTTTGTTTTTGTAGTCGATTGCTAGGTCGACTGCTATTTGCAGTCGTTTGCTAAGTCGACTGCAAAAAATTACTTTTGTAGTCGACCAAGACTAGTCGACTGCTATTAGCAGTCGACTTCAAGGAAAACCAAAAAAAAAATTAAAAAAAAAATTCTTAAAAAAATCATGGACCGTTAGATCTTCAATCCAAGAAGATCTAACGGTTCAGATTTTTAATAGATTTTTAAATTTTTTAAATTTTTGTTTTCTGAAGTCGACTGCTCGTAGCAGTCGACTAGAGCAGTCGTCCCAAAAAGTTACAAAAAAGTTACAAAAAATTGGTACAGTAACTTTTTTTTACCACGTCAGTGCGCGTCACGCCCCGACGTGACGCGACGTGACGCAAAAAGGCCGCGTCACGTCCATTTGCACATCCTTGATCCCACCCGGTTCGCTTGCAAAACCATCACCTTGTATCTTGGGAACCGACCCCCTTGCATCCCGGGAACCAACCCCCTTGCATCCCGGGGAATGACCCTTTTGTGCTTTGTGAGCCTACCTCCTTGGCGTTGTGAATAGAATGGCTAGAATAGGCATTGACAAGCCACCCTAATCCCACCTTGAACCAACCCAAGATAGAGTGGAGCACGTTACCTACCCTACGTGGAAGTAGTGGAGGCCGCTATGAGGTGGCATCACTAATGGCACCTAAAACCGTCACTCCGTGGGCCCATACACTCCTACACCACCGGGTAATGGTTCAAGGTTGTAGAGTGTTGGCAATTGGGAGGCGTTTATAGGTGTTGGTTTTGGATGGGGTGTTGGATTTAGCACCCTCTACCTTAACTAATGTAGCAGCCGGTTCTTCCCGTTCATTGCTTTATTATTCACTTTGATAATGAATACGTATTCATTATCAAAGTGAAAATTCTCGTGATCATCAAAGCGGTCATAAACCCATTTATGTTGATTATCACGCCTAGAATGATGCACAGATTTTGAACACATAGTCCAGTTTTTTTCAAACACATGTGTCTTTGGTGCCTGTCTTAAATCCACACCTCACTACACACCACTCAAATATAGCCGTCTAATCGGGCTATATGCCTTTGGACCATTCCTCTGTCTGATTAGCAGGGCCCTAGGGAATCTGGAGACATTTCCAAATTGGATACTGTGCCTCAATTCTTTGAATTCAAACTGTCAAAAATGGGACTACTAGAGCAGAGTCTCTTTGGAAATTGCAAAGGATGTGCAACACTGGGACTAAGTTAGGAGATGAAAACAAGGGTTTCACATCAGATCAAGCAACACCGATTTAGATACAACTCACAAAGGTAGTGTTTACATGTTGTGTACTTAACTGAGCAATGAACGGGGAGAGCCGACCACTAGTTACAGATGAACCAGTTGAGTTTGAGAAGTAACCAGATAAAGTTCAAGACTTCAGGAAAATTACCGATTATTTTAGAGGAATCTATAGAATATACTTCAAATGAACAAAGAAAATCGAAAGATGTCAACATGTAACCTCTTGGACTTGGAAACATGAGGATCTTGATTGATTATGCCCATAAATCTCCCCAGACACTGGGATTGAGCTGCCTTTTCTTAATTCTCTATCGATAAAGAGTTGGGGTTTTGAGAAGGCCATGTGCTGCAATAGGCATCTCTTTTGCGGAGGTTTGACATAGGTGAGGTGTTAACCCTTAAACGTCCAAGGGGGGGGGGTGAGAGGGCCTCTCCCATCAGCCTATGTTTACCCCATTTCAGACCTCCATGTAATTCTTTTAGTGCGATCGGCATATATATTTAGATATGGAATTTTGAGATACACATTTTGGGGAATTTTTTTGCAATTCCGACATGTTTTGACGCTATCTTACGGTCAAATAGTTTAGGGTCAACGAGGCCCTGATAGGGCCTCTCCGACGTTTAAGGGTTAAGGATGCCAAAACTGAGTTGGCGAATACACACAATTACAAAGGTTAGAAAACAACTTCTTTCCTTCGTAGCTGATTTTGGCCTATCACTGTCAACGTGTCACATTTTGGTTGGTATTGAGGACAAGTTCCCTAGCATTGGAATCTTCGACCTTCAGTTCATGAAGATATGCAAAGATTTTTTACAATCTCGTAGGACAATTTTCTTTCTTACCTTCCAAAAGCTTTCGTATCTATCATGTTGATAGTGACATTCAAAAGCATCTAGGCCATCAATGACGGACCCTCGTAGATGTAGATTCAATATAACAACTCATAGAAGGTCAAAATTGGCTATGTGATCTAGTTGGTGTCATGTGTTCAAGGGCTTTTGAAACATTCATTGACGGAGTTGGGGTTTAGAAAAAATTAAGGTTTGGTTGAGAGTTGGGGTTTAAGAAAGATTGAGGTTTGATTAAGAGTTGGGGTTTTAGAGAAATTGAGGTTTGGTTGAGAGTTTGGGTTTCAAAGGGATTGAGGTTTGGTGGAATTAATTATATTTCTTGGCCTCCTCCGCCATATGCACAATGTGGACGATGGCACGAGGACCACACCAAGGATGCAAGACTTGTAGACGCTCCCGGACCTTCAAGCCACAAATAAGAAGTGGTGGCAAATCATAGACGAGGGCATGGAGTATCACGCGTTGCAATTGGCTAATTGGAACATAGTAGGATTGGTGGCTCTGGAATGGGTTCCATCTCCCAATTTTGTGGTTTTGCAATATGCACAAATTCTCAAATATTTTGGGACCACTCACCGCTTTCCATGATGTGTGATGCCTCGCATGCTCAATTATACACAGTTGTCAGACATTTCCCTAGTTGAGTTGGTTTATTTATGCAATTCCTTAATGCTCAGCCACTTTAATACACATAGGCATCGAGTGATGAATCCAAATGTGTTTCAGTTGTGGGTAACACCCAGGGAGCGTAGGGTTTAGGTTTTGCATTGGGTTTGCAAAGATCTGTTATTTTGTTTTTTGTTCTTGCTAAAATCAAGTGGTTGGGATTGTAATCAGGCATACAACCCAAAATGTACATAGGTAGCTTGATTCACATGTAACTTTGTGTGATGACAATGACACATGGAAGACTTATCCTAAACCTCATAGTTTTCTTTTACAAATTTTTGTCATAAGTTTTGGGCTTGTGTTTTTGAACACATAAATATTAGGTTTGTGGGTTTATTGCTATAAAGAAGTTTGCAAGGCTCTTATGAATGGTTGTGGAAGTGAGTAGGATGTTATCATTTGTAGTGTATGCCCGGGGAGTGCACTTAATGCTAAGACTAGGAATACACGTGAGTGCGTTTTAATAGCATACCCCCCTATGTACTTGACCTTGAAATAGTTTTTAAATTAAGATTTTTTAGGTGCTAAATCATTACATATATATCTATCATTTGGTGTAAATTTCAGGACCAAAAGTTTTTAAAATCTTATTAAAAAAATTATAGAAGTTTGAACTGAAATGTGTTGTTTTTCGCTTCAAAAATCAATTTAAAAATCTTTACAAGTGACTATTTTTTTGAAATTTATACAACAAGAACTTTAGATTGTGTTTAACAACTTCATATTATTTTAACAAATTTTAAATGATTTTTTAGTACATACATAGGGGGGTTGAAAGTACGCACTCACGTGATTCCTAGTCTTAGCATTAAGTGCACTCCCCGGGAGTGTATGTATGAGTTTTGCTTTTGTACATTGTCCCTTTGTGAATTGCTGAGAATGGCAGTGGCTAGGCTCTTACGAGTGTTTGACATACATTTTTTATTATATGTGCAACACTTGCAACCACTTTGATCAGGGTTGTCTATCCCGCCGTTGTGACGGTGTCGTGCCGTCACGACGTGTCGTGTCGTGACGGACCCCTCCGTCACGACACAATAGGGTCCACGTAGGGTCAACATAGGGGGAGCCGACTAGGGTGGGTAAAATACTTACCTTCTTGCCAAGGTGGCGTCCTATGTGGCAGAAAACGTCGACGTGGATGTGCATATTTCCCCTGCCACGTAGACCATTTTGCCATTGTGTTTATCATTGTGTTAAAATCAAAGTAATAAAATATTACTAAGGAGGGTGTGGGGCGGACGGGGGCGGACGGGGAAGGGGGGTGGTGCGGACGGGGAAGGGGGGTGGAGCGGACGGACGGGGGGGTGGTGCAGACGGTGGATGGGGGTGGAGCGGACGGACGGGGGTGTGGAGCGGACGGGGGTGGAGCGGACGGGAGAGGGGGGGGGGTGGGGCGTCCCACCCGTCCCACCCGTCCGCCCCGCGTTCCCTCCCGTCCGCTACCCTCCGTCCGACACACGTTCCCCACCGTCCGCTCCTCGTTCCCTCCCGTCCGCCCCACGTTCCTCTCCCGTCCGCACGCGTTCCCTCACGTCCGCTCCACGTTCCCTCCGTCCGCCACACGTTCCCCGTCGTCCGTACCCCGTTCCCATCCTGTCCGCACCCGTTCCCTCCCGTCCGCCCCGCGTTCCCCCCGTCCGCCCCGCGTTCCCCCCGTCCGCCCCGCGTTCCCCCCGTCCGCCCCGCGTTCCCTCCGTCCGCTCGGAGTTCCCCTACGTCCGCTCCGCGTTCCCTCCCGTCCGCTTTCCGATCCCTTCCGTCCGCCCGCGTTCCCTATCGAGTTCCCTTCACGTCCGCTCCACGTTCCCTCCGTCCGCCCGTTCCCCTCCCGTCCGCGCCTCGTTCCCTCCCGTCCGCCCGAGTTCCCTATCGCGTTCCCCACCCGTCTGCTCCTCGTTCCCTCCGTCCGCCCCCACGTTCCTTCCGTCCGCCCCCTAGTTCCCGCCCGTCCGCCCCTAGTTCCCACGTTCCCCATACGTCGTTTTCGTACCCTAAACCCTAATTCCGACCGGGATCCCATAATGATTGGGCTCCTCGTTGCCTATATAAAGCCGTGAGGCTTTAGTTCCTACCACTTTCCTCTCCTCCCACCACATAGGGACCCGAGACCTTGTTGCGTCCCAAAGGACAGCATCACCGCGCGGGTCTCAAGGGGTTTGGGAGGGCAGGGCAAATTGTGGGGGAACCCTCGCAATTTTTTTTTCAGATTTACTCGCTCCCGTGATTTTTATCACGAGAGATTTTCACACTCACTTATTCACGTGATTTTTATCACGACTCATTTTCAGATTCACTCACTCACGTGATTTTTATCACGATGGAGGGGGAGGGCATTGCTCCTTACGAGAACGAGGATTTGAGGGTGCACCGTGCTTGGCTCGTAGGCAATGCATCGGCGAATACTGCCGAGGGTACGGGAAGCGATCCTGGAAGTGGAAGTACTGCAGCACGTCCACCACGTCCAGATCCCTTTCAGTTTGACGAAGAGTTCTTGGCTGTTGGTCATTCGGGAGGCAACCAAACACGGGGAAGCCGTGGAACACGTGGGAGTCGGGGAAACAGTGGACATAGAGGGAGAACTGGAAGGGGACCAAGCTCAGGCAGTTCCACAGAAATACATGCACCGGCTCGTTCGGAGAACGTGCCACCACAATCTCCGACACGGCGGACATCAAGACCGGAGAGCCCTGCACGTGATGTACCTCAGGGTTCGGAGCAGACTGAAAGACGGGGATTAAAACGCCCAGCAGTTTCGGAAGGGACGGAGGACGGGTCCGCGGCATCGGGTTCGCAATCAAAGAAAAGGAAACATAGAGGCAAACGCGACCCGCGGACCGATGAGGCTCGAAATCATTGCAGGATCGTGTTGTTGGATTGGTTTAGAAGTAACAGCATGGTTTATTTGGAGAAAAAATACCTCAATGATGGTACAAAGGGTTTAGAGTTGGCGAGGAACGAGTTGATGCTTATTCTCACGGAAGCCACGTCTGGACCGGAGTTTGAGGAAGCTAGGGGCATGAGCGATTGGAACACATGGATTGAAAAACAAGCTGTGGAAGCAATCTACAATCCAACGATGTCATATGAGGCTATGCATCCTAGAGAGGGAAGTAGTGGTGGGAGGAGGTCCGAGCTGTACATTAAGCTAGAGAATTGGAAAAGAGGCGTACTAGCAGCAAAAGGCACATCCGCCCGCAACCTTCCCGTTTTTATTGACAGGCAGCTGGCAGACAACATTGCCACTCAGGGCCGGCAGGGTGTCATATGGTTGCCTAGGAATGTGGAGATCAAACCCTTGGATAGGGAAATCTTCCAAGGGACCTTCGGAGTGGTGCGGAGAGTCACAATTCATGGAGCATCATTCATCCCTAACTGGATAGGGTGGGCTGGGAAGACCATGAAGGCCACGAATAGTCTGGAGAACCGAAAGGAGCGTTCGGTTGAAGCATTGGCATGCCCAGTAGATCATCTTGGGATAATCAAGCTACAATACCTCCACCCGAAAACATACGAATCCTATTCGATGTGGTGGAATGGAGGCTCCTTGAAGAACATGAGGGTCTATGACCACCAAGTTCCGGAAACCCACGAGCGCACAATCCTTCAAATGCCTGGGGCAGACTTTGAAGCACGGAAACGGTTGGTTGTATATCGAAGGCATCGAGCTTATTTGGCATGGGCTCTAATGTGCATTGTGGATGTAGTGCACAAGCATGACGTGTTGCACAATGACCTTAATCCCAACAATGTCATGCTGCATTTCCCACAAGACCGTGAGAATACGGTTTTCATTGGTGTGTGTGATTGGGGGATGGCATTATGGGGAGATGAAGACGCACCCTCCAACTATGGAAAAGAATCAGTGGATGAGATGAACAAGCACCGCATAAAATACAACTGTGATGGTCCATAATTATTCCATGTACGAGGGCAGCGTGGAACATCTACCTCTCCGGTGAGGATGGCTCGGAAACATAGGCACACGTTTCTCTCGGAGTCCTTCTCAGTGGGTGCTTTGGCAAAGAAGATTTATGCCAGGGATTCGACTTCCTCGTTGTTTCAGCTAAACAGTGATCCAAATGGCTTGAAGATGCGGTTTGAGATAGCATTGGATGCATTGACGAAGCCCAATCCAGCGGAAAGGTCAACCATCACACACGTAGTGAACATGTTGAAGTCGCCTCCATACAACATGGTTAACCCGACAATGTGCTTCCGTGACACTGCAAAATAGTTTTTTTTTGTTTTCTTTGCAGCAATTTTGGATCATACCAATTTTGTAACCGTTGGAGATGTAAATAAAGCCATCATTTTTTCATACACAACTTGTATATTGTATGAGATTTATGGATCTTAGTGCAATGTTCATACTCCATGAGGATTTTTGCTTCATAATCGAGAAGAAGTCTATGGGAGACTAACCAAGGTTCTCGCCTCTCGTGAGGCCACATCATTCTTTCACATCATTGTTATCACATCCATGTGCTAAGTTCAAGTTAACTATAGTTGTTCGTGATATGTCTTGCCAAAATGCAATTACCTATATTTATTCTAATTTTGGTATGCCACAAAATGTAGTCAACTATAGTTATATCTAGTTAACTAAAGTTGAGCACAATGTTGTAATAGTTATATCGGTTGTACACGTGATCCTAAACATCTCTAAATGTTCTTTCTTGTACTCCACACATATTGCACACATACTTCACAATTGCTTATATTTATATTTATATAATTCACAATCATTTTTTTTTGGAAGTTTGGACATAGTCTCGGTTTTTTGGCTCTCAAAAATTCATATGAACTCCAAAAAATGAGTTCTTGGTATCCATGGATAGGTAATGAAGTCCTCTACAAGAATATGCAATAAAAGTCCTCTACATAATAGTCCCCCCATCCACATAATAAAGTACACTAAAATAGCAATAATCAACTAAGGGTGAACGTAAAGTGGTTAAAAAAATTTCTCTTGGAACTGAGAAGTGGATGCATAGTTTCATATTGCTTTGTGTTTGTTTATCTCAACAGAAACTGTTCGGTTGGTGAATTCAAAATAAATAAATAAATCATAGAAGTGGTACAACATATTATACAAGTCATAACTTTATTATTGCGACAACGTTACAAATGCCCTTTATTAATCATATACATGAACAAACCATGCAAACTATAATATTCCACTTCATTCCGTCATCCCAACCTCGTAGATGCTCATGGCTTCCGGCGAGGCTCCATTTTTGGAAGAGGATTCGGCTGAAGTAAATCAAAATAGCTAATCGTTCGGTCTTTCATCCGTTCCTTCAATGGTAGCCGATGAGGCGACAATCCTCTCCTCTTCTTACGAATAGACATAGTCTTTGAAGATTCCCCCGCTACCTTGACTATTTCAATGTCGATTGAAGTCTCCTCCACATCCACATCCACATCCCCGGGCTTCTCCAAAATATCCGCACACAAATCAATTAGATCATTTAGATCTCCACCCACGCATTGTGTGTGGTCCTTCTCCACCGCATCGATCTCAAAGTTGTCTGCATATCGTCGTTGTTCCTCCGCCGCCCTCATCCTCCAAGCTTGTGTAGATTGTGAGAAGGGAATCATGACATACTCATCACGAAATCGATCCCTAGCACTTCTCTCATCTCTCTCACGCTCGGGTGTTGCATTGAATGGAATATGGGGATCGTCTAAATTGTGTATCTCCTCATCGCATTCTACACCCTCAAACATGACTCTCCCCTTTCCCATCCTATCCATGATACTCTACCTTCGTTATATGTATGAGTCTCAATGATCTACTTATATATTGACCTCTAAGGACTTGATGACCATGACCAATAATTGATGTAATCCAATATGTAGAGGATCCAATTCTCGTTAGTAAGATAAAGTCAACGCAATCGGAATAAAAATAAAGTTGGTTAGGTTAAAAATGTACACTTTTGAAAAAATCTTCCGACATCCGCATTGGAAACCTCTTTGATACCTCTTTGAACTTTCCATATTTGATTAGTTATCCACTCATTCAACAAATCACCAATTTGTGCTTCAATCATAGTGGTTCATATGGTTTCATAACCGATGTCACCCATCCGAATGCACTTTCCTTCAATAAATCATTAATTTGTGCTTCAACCTTAGTGGTTCATATGGTTTCATAACCGATGTCACCCATCCGAATGCACTTTCCTTCAATAAATCATTAATTTGTGCTTCAACCTTAGTGGTTCATATGGTTTCATAACCGATGTCACCCATCCGAATGCACTTTCCTTCAATAAATCATTAATTTGTGCTTCAACCTTAGTGGTTCATATGGTTTCATAACCGATGTCACCCATCCGAATGCACTTTCCTTCAATAAATCATTAATTTGTGCTTCAACCTTAGTGGTTCATAAACCCTAAACCCTAAACCCCTAAACCCTAAACCCTACGTCATTCCAAATTACTACCACATATGTGCCATTGATTTGTTCTCACACTCATGTAGAAGTGTTTCCATACATGGTTTGAGGGTTTAGGTTCCTAGCTTTCCAACGAACCCACCTGCTTTTTTTTTCGATGCCTACATTTTTTTCATTATAATAATCAATCATTGACAAGATCTTGGCCGTTAGATTGGAGGGGTTATTTTGAGCAAGTAATAAAGTGGCATGCTCCTTTGAGTTTGGACTTTTGGGCTTGGCCTTTGGAGGCTTCACACTATGCCCAACTAAGGCTACCCTTACTATATTTTATTGGCTATTTAGGGTTCATTTCTTTGGACTCTCAACAAAGTTGGGCCGCTCAATCGCACTTTGATCCACTCCCAAGGGTTAACATTTATAGATGGTGACTATAGTGTCCGTTTTTTGGCTCTAAAAAATTCATATGAAGTCCAATTCATATGTGGTCGCAATTCTACGCTGTTCCCCTGCCGCCCCGTTCCCTCCCGTCCGCTCCGCGTTCCCCACCCGTCCGCTCCGCATTCCCCACCCGTCCGCTAATCGTTCCATCTTTCATCCGTTCCCCCCCGTCCGGTCCACGTTCCCCACCCGTCCGCCCCGTTCCCCTCCCGTCCGCGCCACGTTCCCTCCGTCCGCTCCTCGTTCCCCACCGTCCGCTCCTCGTTCCCATCCGTCCGCTCAGCGTTCCCCACCCGTCCGCCCCGCGTTCCCTCCGTCCGCTCCTCGTTCCCCACCGTCCGCTCCTCGTTCCCACCCGTCCACTCAGCGTTCCCCACCCGTCCGCCCCGCGTTCCCTCCCGTCCGCGAACATGGAGCGGACGGGAGGGGAACAGGGGGCGGACGGGTGGAACTGACGGCAGGGGAACGCGGAGCGGACGTAGGGAACGCAGAGCGGACGGCAGGGGAACGCGGAGCGGACGGAAGGGGAACGCGGAGCGGACGGCAGGGGAACGCGGAGCGGACGGCAGGGGAACGGTGGCGCGGACGGGAGGGAACGCGGGGCGGACGGGTGGGGAACAAGGAGCGGATGGGTGGGAACGAGGAGCGGACGGGATGGGAACGAGGAGCGGACGGGTGGGAACGAGGAGCGGACGGGATGGGAACGAGGAGCGGACGGGATGGGAACGCTGGAGCGTATGGAGAGGAGCGTACGGAGGGGAGCGTGGGAGCGGACGGGGGGGAAGGCTGGGGGCGGACGGGAGGGAACGGGTGCGGACGGGAGGGAACGCTGGGGGCGGACGGGAGGGAACGGGTGCGGACGGGGGGGGACTCTGGGGCGGACGGGCGGGAACGGGTGCGGACGGATGCGAACGGGTGCGAACGGGTGGGGACGCGGGAGCGGATGGAGGGGCGGACGGGGGTATATAAGTGGAGGGGACCACTTACATACCTTACTCCACTCCTTCTGGGCGCCCAGACAACCCTCCTCTAACACAGAGTGCGGGGTAGCGGGGCTCTCGGAGGAGTTAAGGATCCCTTTTTTGGGATCCTTTTACACTACTTTTGGCAGGTTGTGGCAGGTTTTGGCAGATCCACGTGGCCGTTATTTGGCATATTCCTTGTGACGCGCCCAGTCAACTGGCCTCTGCGTGAGCGCCGGTAGCGGGGTGCTCGAAGGGTGTGCCGAATAGTTGAACTTTAATTTTTAGGGACATTTTTGAACTAATTCCACAGCAACACTATTTTGAAGTGTATGCTTGGATATTTTGTAGCACTATCATGAAGTGCAATTAGTATTTTAAAAAGTAGAGTTCTAGATTAGAATTAGAAACTCCAATTTGGGTGGAATTAGAATTAGA
Organism: Polytrichum formosum; assembly: GCA_964035585.1. Lineage (NCBI taxonomy): Eukaryota > Viridiplantae > Streptophyta > Polytrichopsida > Polytrichales > Polytrichaceae > Polytrichum > Polytrichum formosum. The sequence goes on along the minus strand of OZ037940.1, from coordinate 27,447,305 downwards.
AACTCCAATTTTCAGACATGGCAAGTGGAGGAACTGGAGACATGGCAAGTGCAAGTGGAGGATCTAGTTCTGGGTGTTCCAGAGGACATGGACGCAAGGCCGCTGATTTGGAGTGGAATGTTTACGATGATCCCTCCCAAAAAGCCAGGGTAGGTTGGGAGAATGTACCACAACCGTGGTCAGCGAAGACTGCAATGCAGTACGTGGGCTTCCCTCACTTTGATCGGTTGTGGCCAAGACATTGTCACGAGCGACATTGCAAGGCCGTCAATGCGAGCTATACGCAGCTTGAAGACGTGGAGGCAAAATGGAGATTCCTAACGATACTTAGAAGTATCTCCAATTTGGATAGATGGTCCAAGAGTGCAATTCCAAAGTCGGTGGCGTGCATGATGTATGCGGAGCACGTGTTGCGAGTTAGGGTGGATTGGTCAAGTTTGGGTGCTCTGCATGATCAAAAATTTGGGGGTATTGGAATTGCATTCACTAAATGCACAGTTCCGGATATTCCATACACTCCCGTTCCGGAGTGGTTCAGGAAGAATCCTAAACTAGTGGATGAGCCTGGGGCACCAATTCCAGAAGGTCGGGAACCAAAAAAACCACGTACTCGCAAACGACCAGCCAATGACGTGGAGATGGCCATCGAGGAGGCGTTTGAGCATATGGATGAGGAGGGCATGGAGGTAAATGTCGATGTGGTTAACGAGCTGGTTAACCAGGTGGTTAACGAGGCCCTAAACGAGGTAAACCCTGGTCAACTTGGTGCGGACATGATGGAGAGCAGAATGGAGGCATTGCGCCAGCAACATGCCGAGGAAATTCGTGAGTATAAAGCAAGGATTCTCGAGCTGGAAAATCGACTTGCAACACTTACGATGGGGGAGGCTGGCAGTTCAAGTAGTACACCAATTAACATCCAGTCTTTGGAAGCAGAGAGGGATACAGCTTTACAGGAGGCCATGATTGCAAAGTCACAAGCAGCGGACGTATGTACGAGGAATGAAGTAATGCAAGGAAAGATGGAGGCTTTGCAAAAGGAGGTGGTGGACATGCAACAACAACTTCAAGTGGTCAATGAAGTGGTTGTCGATCACGAATCCAAGATTGGCACACTGGAGGAGCAGAATGCAAGGTTGAGGAAATTTCTATCGGATGCGATCGTGGAGCGAACCAATATGAGGACAGGGACATTGCTTTCTATGGCCAAGGCTCGTCAATATGAAGCTGAATTTGAGAGCATCCAGCGAGAATGGAACCGCAATCATAGATTGCGGAACTTGATGCTCACGTCATGGCCAGATCAAGAACATATGTACCCTAGTAGGTGGGATGATGAGGATGACTTGAAATTGCCTAACGGGAGCTTGGATTGGCGGCAACTGATCGACTCCGATCACCATTGGGATGTGACCCAAGTGCATGAATATCCATACAGCATGAGGGGTGAGTTGTTATGGCCGGGTCCACATCCAATGGTCTTCGACGGATCCGTGTGTGGGATTTGCGGCAGTCCATTTGGTCCAGAGGGATGCTTTCAAGTTGGATCGTGTGGGGGCCAATTCCATCCACAATGTCTGATAGTGACAATGATCAGGAGACGGCAATGTCCCCATTGCAGATCACCCTTCCACCCTCGTTTGTACCTCCAATTTGGCCTTCGGGATTACATGCCTAAGGACTGGGTGGTAAGGCCAACGGACTATCCCTTCAACCTTTGCGAGTTTGATGGGACTTCTGTTGAGTGGAATTGGTTATTCAATCGTGCAACGGTTGAACTTTGGAACGATAACAAAGATGGCGAATGGACACAAAATCCACGTCAAATTTTGTATGTTGCAGACGAGTTGTTTCCCAACAAGCCCCCAAACCATGGCATGAAAAGATTTTTGTACCAAACTTTTGGTTGGCATTGGGATGCGACAACCATGCAATTACGGAGAGGCATTCAACCTCCTTTTTACAATGCAAGTGGTGAACTATCAATATCGGAGCATGAGTTGGAAGAAGATGCACATGAGATGCCCATGGAACGGGATTCCCATTTTGAAGCGCACTTAGAGCAGTCGTACCACAAACACAGAACGCAGTTGGAGGCAGTTGAAGCACTCTTGAATAGAGTTACGGATGATGCGGTATTGAGATGGCTAAATGGGGGGCCTAGACCACGTAATGCCACTCCACTGTCTCCTGGAAGTCGTCCATATCTCACCCGTGAAACCACGCGAATGATGGAAGCCGGGGAATCATCACGAGCACGACGAGGATCTACTTCAGCTGCAATAGACCTCGATTCAGATTCGGATTAGGCATTTTTGTTTAGAAAGTTGTATAGGAACGGAGGAAGACTTTGTACACATTGAACATATTTCATGTTCAAAGAATATGTAATATAAAGAGGAGTTACCGACAAGTTGTCATTTCTAAGATCGTGTAAAAGATAGCATATGGATGTCACATGTTTTAATGTTATTCAAAACTTTTAAAAACTCACTTGAATATTTGTAATTCATATGATAGTCTAACCAAAAGTACTATTGACTACATAGTCAATATTGAATACCACATAAAGATATAATTATATAAATATGCAATAAATAATTTTAAAAAACATGCAATAAATAATTTTATTACTATAATAAAATGATACAACTTCGAACGTAACGTTCGCTTTGTGGTCTAAATGTCTTACCGAAGGCCCTAAGGTTGTAACTTGTATCAATTTTGACGGAAGTAATAAATTATGGGAGTACGTGGGAGCACCGAAAGAACACATTTGTGCAAAACCATTACGTTCGAATCCGTACTGTAGGATCATTTGCTTCGACACATCTTGGGTCCTCTTCAGACTCGTCTGTGCTGAAATCATCATCCGTTTGGGGAGTCGCGCTTCGAAGATGCAACTCTCGGTCACGTTGTGAGAAAATTATCCTCTTGGTCGGCCGGGAGCCATCTGCATCCTGTATGCCATTTTCATCTAGATGTGGTCTACCCTCATCTTCATTGTAGTCTTCAGCAGTAAACGGAAGCGATCGTCCCTGATACCTCTTCCTAGTACGTTTGACACCTCTCGTAGTTCTCTGGCGCCCTCCACCCGTACCACGACTTGAGTGCACTTCATCTCTACTTCCATCTATAAAAGCATCCCCCGTTGTACTTCCGCCTCCAACTCCAAGACCACCTCTTCCATTGGATTGACTGTGTGGAAGTGAAACAGACGCGGGTGGAATTGCAATTGGTATGTTCTCAACAACATGTCGTCGTACAGAAGGACGACGTGGCGCCTCTATAGTAACATTTCTTGAAACATTGTGCATAGCAACCAAAGTAGCACCCACCGCAGTTGCACGTGAAACACCCAATCTAGAAGTATTGGCAATACTTCGAGTGAGAGGACGATGTTGACCTTGTGCATGCAATTGCACCGTAGAGGTGGATGCAATCCTTTGAAGAGCACGGAATCGAGTTGTAGGCATTTCAGGAACATTGGGCGTTGGATCTTCTATACGATGGTTGGATATGAGGGAGGCATCCATGGATTCAGAATGTACTCGGGTTGGAAGTGGATCATGTTGGACGTGCGTTGGCTCATTTACGGGTAGTACATTGTCGCCTTCACCAAATGAAAGAGAATCGCTCCGATGTTGCAAGGAATCTACTTCAATTCCCACATTCTCACTTGCCCCCATAGCAACATTATGGTCAGATGGAAACCCTTCTCCAGTGTGGAGAGTTTCAACATGCGGTCTTCCAATAGACCCCTCATGATCGTCATGCATTCCGTCGTTATGTTGGGGGACATCCGGTTCATCAAACTCAAACACCCCAAGGTTTCCATCACTACCATTGCCATCCTCATCTTCTGAACCATGATTCTCGGAATCGAGGTCATCCAAATCAAAGTCGATGTCATCAACATTGTTGTCTTCATCATTTCCAGCCCTATCAGTTGGATCCACGTCATCTTCGTTGTCATCTTCTTCGTCAAGGTCATCGTCAGAATGGACCTCATTCAATTCGTACCATTGAGCAGGTCTTGGGCCCCTCCGATGTCGAATGAGCCTACTATTGGTATATATGTAGACGAGGTCCTCAGCACGACTATGCTTCAAGCGATTGCGACTCTTGTTGTGAACGTATGAGTGCATGCTCCAATTGCGTTCACATGCAGATGCGGAACATACTTGTGCAAGGATACGTCTTGCTATTGTTTGGAGGGCTTTAGCTCCACCTCCCATTGCATCCCACCATTCATGGAGAGGTGCGGCATGCACGCTCGGGTCAGTAGAATCAGCAAAAGGCCCTCGATTTTCAAGAAAATCTTGGTACTGGTGGAGGATTTGGACATAAGTGTCCTCATCTTGAGCAAGCCTGCGAAGAACTCGATTTAGGATTGTCCTCGAATTGTCATCCTCATGGAGTGGGGCCCAACCACGTAGAAGCGGATTTAACATCGCTCCAGCCCAGTGTAGATCATTCAACATCAACCTCCATCTATTTTGAAACGTTACCATAGCATTTGCAGCAAGCTCAGGGCTTAAGCGAAATGGAGGTTTACTGAATCCACGAATATGGGTTTGTAAATCATGCATGACCCTCCAAGCCATTCCCATTGCAGGCGCCTTGCCGTCAAATACACGAAGAGCTTTAACAACCGGGATTACCATATACAAGAAATTTTCGCACGTGTTCCAGAATCCATCAGAACGTATAAAGCTTCGCACAACAGAGCCCTTCATGTAAGAGGTGCCAGATCTCCTCCTCATATCACGCATTAGAGTGATCCAATCCTCATCAACCACCATTCTTTCCAAAGCATTGCGTACTTGGAGAAGACGTTCAATCATGATGAAGTTCGTAGCAAAACGGGTCTCTACAGGTAGGCGGAGTGAGAGATTTGGTGACAACCTCCGGAATATAGCTTGAGAAGCATGATGGTTTTTAACAAATACACAAATATGGCGGGATTTTTTTACCAATTTTTTCACCCATTCCTCCTTCCCCCAATCTTCTAAGAGGAGATCTAGGCAATGTGCAGCACATCCTTGAAAATATAGATCGGGATTTGCTCGAATCAAGTCGCGAGCAGCGGAGGCCATAACTGGGGCATTGTCGGTGCAAACTTGGACCACATTATGTCGACCAACCTTTTCCACAAATGGTTGAATTTGAGCAGCAACGTAGACATGATCCTTGTGATTTCCCGTGGTGTCAATGGTACCCAAGAAAACGTCTCCCTTTGTGCCACATTGAAGAACGTTTAGGAGAGGTCGGTTTTGCACGTTGTCCCATCCATCACAACATATTGTAACACCGTATTTTTCAACGGAATTCCCCAGCTTCTCCTTCACTTGCCTATCTAGGTCAACCTTTATATCAGTTAACAACTTCGTACGGATGGCATTGTACGATGGTGGTGTATAGGCTGGCATTCGATGACGGGCAGTTTCACGCACAGCATGAACAAATGCAGGATGTCTCACAATGTTGAAAGGAATGTTAGCTTCATAAAAAGCCTTTGCCCATGCTCTATCGAGGAGTTGTTTTGTTGACACATTGAACCCCTCCGTTATGTTGAGTTGACGTAGTTCACGAGGAGGAGTGCCATATATCACAACATCAGAATGTTGAGTGGTTTGGGACATAAGCAAAGGCTCTGTTTCACTAATTACGGAGCCCGCTATAATAGGCTCCAAAGGTACAATATCTGCCACCAGAGAGTCCTCATTTACAATGCCTACATGTAAGGGCACAATGCCTCCGCAATGTTCAAACAAGGCCCTAATATGCGGGGGTACCATCCTACATGTGGAAACATCAGAAGCACCCCCTACATGAGGTCTATAACCAAGGTGGGCCAACATTCTATCTCCTCGGTAAGATATGACGAACGGGCAAAACCTACATTTAACCTGCCTTTGTGATTTACCGGGAACCCTCCCCTTATCCTCGTACCAATGATCCCATGCATCGTTTCGGCGTGGCATGACTTCAACAAAACCTGCAAATACAAACAAGTTAGAGCAAGTCACTTTGATCGCATACTAGGTCCTGTTCAAGAGTGCCACGAGGGCAACCCTAATTCACAGACACTAGATTGGACAAAGTATACTCTGCATTCGGGTCTCACGCATTCAATCCTCACTCCTCAAAGGAGAATCAAAAGACTTGAGACACACTATGTCAGTGGAGGCAAAAATGGCACCTTGCACCCTCAATTTATAGTGTTCGAATCGGACGGGGGAGCGGACGGAAGGGGTGGGAGCGGACGGGGGTGCGGACGGGGGAGCGGACGGAGGGGGGGGGGGAGCGGACGGGGGAGCGGACGGAGGGGGGGGCGGACGGGGGAGCGGACGGAGGGGGGGGAGCGGACGGAGGGGGGGGCGGACGGGGGAGCGGACGGGGGGGGGGCGGACGGGGGAGCGGACGGGGGGGGGGGGGCGGACGGTGGAGCGGACGGGTGAGCGGACGGAGGTGGGGGGAGCGGACGGGGGAGCGGACGGGGGGGCGGACGGGGGGGCGGACGGGGGAGCGGACGGGGGAGCGGACGGAGGGGGGGGGGAGCGGACGGGGGGGGGGCGGACGGGGGAGCGGACGGGTTGGGAGCGGGGCGGGGGACGTGGGCAGACGGAGGTTGGGAACGGGAGCGGACGGGGTGGAACGGGGATTGGGAACGAGAGCGGACGGGTGGGAACGGGGATTGGGAACGGGGGCGGACGGGGGGGCGGACGGGCGCTAGTAGAATTTTCCCCACTTTCCCTTTACTTTGCTGACATGTCGTCACACGTGGACAATGTAAATCCTATGTGTCCGAAATTGGGTAATGTAATTACACAAAAAAATCGGTAAAATTCAAGTCCGGCAGGATAAAGACAGCATCCGGCATAATCCGGCATAATGTCGTGACGGATACGTGTCGTGACGGCACGACTTTATGCCGGGATAAGCCTCCGTCACGACACAATAGACAACCCTGACTTTGATGCATTTTTTGGTAGGAATATTATATTTTATTCTAACACTCACACTAATCTTAATTATTAATCTTAACTATTAGAATGAATTTAGGGTGATGTAAATTGTTTAACCCTACCAATTATACATGCTTGATAAGGTCTTCATCCTCGGGGAGGTCACCCTGCGAAAAGTAGTAAACCACGTGAGTTAAACTATAGGGTGCATTTTATTCATTGGAGGAAAAAATTATATAAGACTTGGATCTACCATAGCCTTCAATTAATGCTTGAAATGTCATTATATGTAAAATAGGGTATTGGAAAAAACCCTAATTTTTTTCAGTAGTAGACATAAATTAGTATGAATAAACTCATGGGAGATTTTAAAAAAAATATTAGGATGAGTATAATCCCTAGTCCTTCTAGTAGAAAGATTAAAAATAATACATTTTTAGTACAATATAGTGATGAAATCATTATTAAAAGCACATCACAAGCGCATGAGGGAAAATTTTGCTCAATTGCCATGCTCATTTGTTTTATGTTGCTTTCTAGTTTGGTTCAAATATGCTCATGTACATTGCATATGTCCACCCCAAACACTTACCCTAAAACCTTAAATGTCCATCTGAGCAAATGCCTAAGTTTTGTAAGTACTATAGCGTGCCAAGAAATAGGCTACATTTGGTCTTAGAATTACCTATAGGGTGCTGGAAATTAAGACCAAGTAGTTTTTTTTCTACTAAAAGGGTCTCTTAAAATCATAATTACTAGGTAAATAGCCCCCAAACAAATACCCGGTTAACGCACGTGGTTACAAAATATAAGGGGAAGTGACCTCCCCGAGTCTTCATCATAAGGATGTAGTAGAATTTTATGTAATATTGAAACAAATTTTGGTATGTTATTACTGCACGACTTGTAATAACAAAATGGTGGTGTAAGGTTTAGGGTTCACCCACATATTTAGTAATTGTTTTTTTATATTCCAATCACTTGGACTTGTGTTGCAATGAATTCCAATTCCTTTCCAAAGCAGTTATTTTGGCGCACTTGGATCACTTGTTGAACTCCGCATCCTCAAGCCTTTCCCCAAAATTTGCCGACACTCTGCACAACAATCATATAGCATGTCAGCATTTTGCCCGTATTGTTTGATGGTGTTGCATGCAACGTTCCTCCTTTGCTGAAGGTTGTTGGTCACAACCTTCATCAATGACTTGGGCACCCAAATAATGGGAAATTCCACCTGCATGTCCCATATGAGTTGTTGTTTCATTAACAAATCTTGGTTTGCTTACTTTATGTGCCATAAAGACACTTTGCTCACAATATCAAATGTTTTTTCCTTGAGAATGACCCAAAACACACTTGTAGGGTCCCCTATGTTATCAACTTTCACTTCAATGGATCTCTTACTTGCATGTATAGTGTTTGATGCCTTTACTATGTTGTTTTTCTCCTTAACCAGCACATGTGTGACAAATAGGATTTGCAAAGAACTACAACTCATGCTCTCTTTCTCCATCACACTTGCACAACCATCTGCCTACCTCTATCATAACATTAAGTAGTAATGCTACCGGAGTACCCTTTAAGTCCGTGAGCGAGTACAAGGTAAATATACATAAAGTGAAAAAATTAATCCTTAATGTAGGTAAAGACTAAGCTAAACAAAGATAAAATGCACAAATTTAGTGTCTTACATAAAGTGTAATCAATTAATAAAAATTTGTTTGCAAATTTAGACTAGTATCCAATTTAGATCAATACCGGAATATTTTTTTGAAAAGTGAAATCACTTTGTTGACTTGCATTAAAAAAATCGTTGGTTTATTGCTTTCTAGATTTGTTTTGATTTTAACCTAATCTAGGTGAATACCTTTTTCGTCTTTTAGCGTTGGTTTTGTCTTTGAAACGTTTATAATAAACGCTAAATAGTGAAAGCAACTACCTAAATTGATCAAAAATAGGCTAAGTCAAATTTTAAATATAGTGCTACCTTAGCTCTTAAAAAGCATCAAACCGGTGTGCGCCGGTTTGATGCTCTTTTGAGAAGGTGAATCCGAAGATGCTAAATAATGTTATGATGTACACTCCACCATCAGCCTTTGCATTTTTCCTTTTCGTCTTTTCAACTTTGCGGTGTTGAACATGTGCCAGAAATGTCTTGCAATCTCATTGGTTGTTGTCCTTGTTTTTCTACTAGTGTGGTTTACCCCACTGTATCCTCTTCTTCTTCTTGGTGTGTTCTCATTATTGGGGTTGCATACTACAACTATTTTTCTGTCCACATTGCACAAGCCATCTTCTCATGTTTCTAACTTCTCATCACAACTCTACAACCTCCCTTGCTTTGCCTTCATCCACTTCCGAGAACCTCACTCTTTTCATTGCAACTATAGGAGAGAAAATCACTGATATTGATGATGTCAACGGTTGCAAGTGGAGGCGAATGTTCGATGATAGTAAGAGGAGTAGAGAAAGGGACCTTGTTGTTGACATCAAGGGTTTTGGGTATCAAGACCCAAACCCACCCTAAAAGTTGGTTGTGACGGCAAGGGAATCCATAACCACTAGACCTAACAAACAACGAAGAGGTGGGGAGAAGAAATGAGTACAATGACAATGAAGTCTACGATGGGTGCCATTGAGTTAACCTTTTTGTGTGCATTTGTATGTAGAGTATAATAATTTGATGCTCAAATTGAAGAGACTCTACTGTACAAGTAGGGGTTTTGACTTACTTGCCTCTTTGGGAAATGTAACTAATTATTTATAGGGAATAAATTTACGAAACAACTTGCATTCTCCATCATTTCTTCTACTTCATCTCTAAAAAATATTGCACAAATTTCAAGCCACTCTTTATGGCCGTATCAGCTTATTTTCCACGGTTTTCCTACATTACTTTTAGACCATTTAGTTGTGACATAGTGCTCTGCAGCCATAGCTGTTGGCTTGTTCAATGACTAGAGGCTTGTGGAAAATGAGGACTTACTTGAGGCACATGATTCCTCCAATCAAACTGGACATTTGATTTTCATATTTATTTTAATGGTATTGACTTGATAATCCAGGTTGTTATTTTGACAAGATCTTTCAGAGCCAACAATCAGGTGCCTAGTAGGACGCTGATACATATCATATTCTTTTCCTTTGAACAGCGCCTGAGTGGCAATCTGATGTGGCAACTCGCTATTGTCTCTTAGTGAGGGTCGCTGTACAAGAGATAAAATTTTAGAGTCTATGTTACAGTGTCTGAGGAGATGCATAATCGGTCGAGATCCTATTGTTTCCAATATGAACCAGTTACATGTTGACATCTTTCAGTTTGTCTTTATCAAATTTAGGAATATTCTGCACATTCCTCTAAATGGGTCGGTAATTTTCCTGAAGTCTTGAACATGAACCAGTTATTTCTCAAAACTCAACCGCTTCATCTGTAACTGGCTGTCGGTTCTCCCATTCATTGCTGTGGTATCTGTTTGGAAGCTCTTGATTATGATAGTACAGGCTACATATACTTTGCCAACAATGTGCACATATTAGACATCTCAGTTATTGTTCTTCTGTTTTGCGGACACTTATATGCAAACCCAATCTCTTGAATCTATTTTATAAACATATTCAGTTGAGTGATTCCACATGAACAGGTTAAGATTCGAAGTCGAGAGTCAGGACTGGATGAATTCTCAGTACTACAGTAAGGGCCACTATATACATGGCTTGCACCGGCCTGTTTCATGTTCGTTAAGCCCTCGATCCAGCCCCACTTTATGAAGTTTTTTCAGACCCAACCTTATCACATGTAAGTGATGAGGTCCGATTCTAGGACCCGATGATCTTGAGGGTTAAGTTTCATGGAGCTTACCATGGTCAATGTTTGGTGTTCTCGACAATTACCATGGGGGATGACCTCTATAGGGTTGTGGTTAGTGAATCGTAATTGGGTCCCACTAGACTAAATCGGGGCCTTGGAATCTAAGGGCCACTTTATACACGGCTTGGGGCCCGGCCCGAGCACCGGCCCGATTCATGTCCTTTAAGCCCTCAATCCGGCCTCACTTTATAAACTTTTTTCAGGTCCAACCTTGTCACCAATGAATTTTATTTGGGTGATTCTTCGCACTCAATGCTATAACCTAAACGATGGTACAAAATTCCTTATTATATTAATCAAAGCTCTAATCAAATCGCCTAAATTTGCCCTAATCAAATCGCCCATAGTTGGGATTTGTTGCCCCTGCCTCCCGCCTCCAACATCACTTCCCTGTTGGGCCAAGTTGATCCCGTCATCCATCACTCCACTCCCTCGCGTCGCCACCCATCCATCGCTCCACACCCTCACGTCGCCGCCCATTCATCGCTCCACTCCCTCATGTCACCGCACATCCATCGCTCCACTCCCTCACGTCCTTGCTCATCCATCGCTCCAAAGTTGTGCATCACTAGACCATTCATCCCAAACTACATCACTAGAGCTCCTCATTGCGAAGTTGGGCCCCTTGTGGGGTTTGTGCACAATGCAGATTGCATTCACTAATGGGGGTGAGTGTGGGTGTAGGAAGTGGGTGTTGCAAAGGTGGGAGTGGCGGCATCATATTTATGGAGGCGAATTCTCAATCAGGTATGTGCACTTCGCAAACTTCCATTTCCATTCACGAATTAGAACTAACATTTTCATGTTTGTGCTTACTGTTCTTGCTCTTCTCGCTCATGGTCATGGTCTTCTCACTCTTGATCTTTGCCTTGCTCTTTGCGCTTCCCGCTCCGGCTCTTCTCACTCATGCTCGTGATATTCTCTTGCTCCTGCAAGGGAAGAGGATTGGTGTCACTAACAAGTTGCAGGTTTCTCATGTGCCACACATGCAAGACATGCATTGTGTGGCACATCGAAGCAACTTTGCAATGCAATGTCTATCAAATCTAGAGATAGTGGCTAGGATAGAAACCCTACTAGCTGCCTTGCATAGGTATTTCAATAAGTCTTCAAACGTCATTTGGAGCTCTAAAAGCTTGCTGAATTGCTTGAGTCTAAGGGTAGGAAAATTCTTCAAAATGTAAAAACGAGGTGGATTTCAATGTTGAGTCCATTGAAACGTGTTTTGTCAGAGTACCACACCCTTTTGGTGAAGATGTACTTTGATCACTTTGTTAAACCAACAATCCCGGCAGCCAAGGTAAATTATGAACTCATGGTTGACATCAAGTGTTTGCTGACCTTGGCTGCAGTGCTACCTTTTCTAGAGGTTGTGAAAGCCTTGGTTGTTTTTGCACAATCCCCTAGTGTTTATGTGTGTGATTTCACAAGGGCATTGAGCCTTTGTATTTCAGATGTGAATGACTTGTATTGCACAAAAAATGCATTCATTTCAAATGCATTTTCATATTTCAAAAAGATACGTGACCACTCGCATGAGAGCATCTGCCTAAGGTGGCATCCAGACGTGAATGATTGTGTCAAGCACTTGGTTTTTGAGGCCCATTTGTCAACTTCAACCGGTTCCCACCTCAATGCGACATGCATTGATCATGTCACACACATGAGGAGCTTTGTGACAAGAGAGTTATTTGATATAACGATATCAGAGGTGAAGGTTGAGGTTGCAAGTATGTGTTTGTTTTTAGTTTTGTTTGTTTGTTTATGTTTTTACATCTTTTGATGTTAGTTGATTTGCATCTAATGCCTTGGTTTTTGCATGCAGATGCTGCAGCCATGATGGTGATGGAATTGGAAAGTAGGTTCCCTCCTAGTGAGGTAATAAATGCACTATCCATTGTATATCCTCAATTCTGGCTTGAGCCAGGGCATGAAGACAAACTCACAGGGTATATGAACACTTTAAAGCAAACATATGGTCACACCAAGGATATCTCTAGTGCTCCACATGTTTATGATACAAACTCAGGAAACATACCCTTCAAAGGGCCAGATTGCGCCAAGGCACGCCATAGTTTGGTTAAGGGAGGAATGTGTATGTCCATAGCCCTCATTGCATGAGGAGAAATATTCATCATAGCCACGGCAAACCAATGGAACTTCCGATCAAGTGCCATTCTACTCAACACTGCTGGATTTGTTTAAGCTCGCAGAAATTATGATGATCCAGGTAAGGGGTTATTTTTTGAAAAAAATTACTTTATTAAAATTTCTCATGCTTTGTGTATTCATGTTTGTGAATGCATGTTGGCTTCTTACTGGCTTTGTCTCACTGCATCCCATTTTGTAGGTTCTTGGGAGCGTAGAAGACGAAAGAACATTTTCCAATGTTTCTTTCTTGAAGAACAAACTTTGCAACCGGGTGCAAGCATAGTAAAGTGGACCAAAAAAGTGCTCCGGTATATGAAAGTCATGATTTTCTTGGTCAAACGCCTATAAGTAGTAGCAAAATGTTGTTTAAAATAGATTATTTTTCATGATGACCTCTATTGTTAAGTTAGGTACTCAAATATAGAATATCAATATGAGATCTTCAAAACCTATCATCAAAAGTGACACGTAAAAGCAACTGTCTAAATATAGTTTTGAACGTAAATTTCATGACCTTAAATATTTTGAACTTGGAATTTCTTTTCATATTCCTTGAATTCATTATAAACTTGAGGTCATTGTAATTTTTTTTTCAAAAATTCATCAATTTAATGTAATGTAATTGTATTTTAAACGAGTTTTTGACAATTATCTTTTCAATGACACCCACTTGCACCACCACTTGCACCGTCTTCTAAAATACATATATATTGTTTGAAATTGTTTTTTGTGAACATAAATTGCTTGGCTTTGTAGATTCATATGTTTTCTAAATGTTTATGAATTTCTATTTCATAAAATTCAAAGTTAGTATATAGTTTTGGATCACTTTCACTTAAACCTGAGCAAGGATCAAGAGTTGTCCACTTTACCGTGCTTCCGCTTAACTGAACATTTGCCTCTTGCTACAACAATGTTCGCATAAAAACACTACACATTGACATCATTCCCGTACAAAGAAGTCGTTTCAGATTGGAGAGCTTGCAAGCCAAAGCGGGGCCGATATGCACTAGGTGTTTGATTTGTATAGAATGAAACATTTAGGGGGGGTTTTCCCACTTCTTCATTACTATTCAAAATACAAGGAATTTATATAACTTTCTAGTTTTAAGAGCCTATGTCTTACATGGCTTATTGGCAATGCCAAGGTTTGACATTTAGTTTGAAATTTAAAAATGAAATAGCCAAGGGACGCATTGGACTCAATACACTTTGAAATTTGCTACTAAGACTATAAAACTTGAGTGGCTTAAGGAATGATGGTGACCTTGACCAATTTCATGAGTACTGCATGTCACCCACGGGGGGGTCACTTAGTGCATTTTAAAAATGACGTGCGGCATAATATAGGGAGGATTTAATTCGTTTGACATAAAATTTATTAAAAAAATTACAAATAATGAAGAGTCCATTAAAAGTAGACAATCCCGTTACAAGTAAGGTAGATAGGCATAAAATATGGGCCATTCATTTTTTGTAAAAATAATATAGGGGCTGAAAATAAGGATCCTAGGATGTATGTTTAGTAGAATCAATCTTGTATGCATGCCTCACGAGGGATGAATGAAAAATGACTCATCGTTTACCCAAAAATGGATGAAATTGTAAGTCTAACCCTAACTCTCTTCCTGACACCTCTCAGTGGCTTCTCTCCCTTCTCTCCCTTCTCTTGGTGGGCTCTCATTTTTTGGTGACTTCTCTACTCCGACATCGTCATCTCCAACATGTATGTCCACTTCCACCACCGCTTCTTCATAGCACACGTTTTATTTAATGTTGGAGTCTTTGTGATTTGCATGTTGCCCCTACCATATTCATCCAACTATTTAGTTTTATTTATTTTGCGATCTTTTTGCAAGATCATTGTGACGTTGCCTTCAATCCAACTTCTATTTTTGATCGCTCCAAGTTCTCTCTCATCATGCAATCTCAACGTCTTGTAGGTAGATTCTTGCACTCTCTAAATGTGTTGCTAACATATTTTCTCTGGCGTCATGACTATATAGGGTTCATGTTCAAGTTTGGAGTGTTTCACACTATGTAAATATTATACACTATGGTTTTGATCTTCATTAGTATGTAAATTGACTTTGAATGAAGGATTTTTATGGAGCAGGTCTTGTGTTTGTGAACACATGCTCACTCTTGTTGTGTTTCCATCCTAAGCCTTCTTGTTGTGTTTTCACTTTAAATTGTTTGTACTTAGTTTTTGCAATGCTATGTATTCTGTATACCGTTTTGTTGCCATGTTTTTTTCCACCACTTTTGCATAGCATACACTTTTAAATTAAAAAAATTTAATTAAAAAGAATGTAGACTACAAAAAATTGCAATGACATGGGCATTATAAGTAATGATAGGGTGCAAAAAAATAGGCCATTTTAGAAAATTAAGTAATTATAGGGAGCTTTCAATTCGTGCCTTGGAGGTAAATAGCCCCTAAATAAATACCCCTCCGCCGCACGTGGTGCACAAAAATCCTATAGAGTGACCCCCCCGTGATGTCACCCCAGATTCCACTATCTAACCCACCAGTCCTTCTTGGGGAATCACAGGTACCCCAAATATCGGTCTAGGAAAGCATAGGCAAACGTTTTTGAAAAAACAAAGTTGCTATTTTAGTGACCTCCATAGCATTTTCTACAAAATAAGCTTTTTCTCAAAATTACCCAAAACATAAGCAAAGGATATGTTGACGAAGCGAGTAGACTCCGATCATGAATACAAAATCGATAGAATTGATGGGGTAGTGAAAATGTTGACCGATTTTTGGGGTGGTAGAGGCCACCTCCAAAACTATCGGCGGACCCAACAATGGTTTCAGGGGTGGCCACTGCTAAAACTTCACCATGGATTCAAAAGTTCACCTTGGAGTCTTTGACCAATTTCAACTAAGAGTACATAATCACTCCTTCACCGTGGATTCCCATGACTAATTTCGAGGGTAGTACCTGGCATCCGGGATCCCACCATCGGACCCGCCAGTCCATCCCAAAGGATAGTCAGTACCTTGAGAATCGGTCACATGAAGAGAATAAGAACCAGAGAGAAGATCACGATGTGAGCGATACGAGACGATGGCTCAAAATTAATAGTGTGTAAAGCTTCATTTTTGAAAGGTGAAATTCTAAGAAGCCCTATCTCATACAATTGAAAGAACCTTTCGGTTTCATAATGCAAATGCACAAAGTCATATTGCCAGATTGCACATTCTAGCAAATTGTGTTTATCTTTGTGAACAAGGAAACAACGGAACAACACATGCGATCCTCAAAGGCTGACGATAGTCAGAAACGAAAATTCCAAACATTTCAATACAGAATCATTCCTTTGTGGATTCCCGTGACTAATTTCGAGGGTAGTGCCTGGCGACCGAGATCCCACCGTTGGACCCGCCAATCCATCCCAATGCACAACCAGTACCCTTTGAATTGGTCACGCGGCAAACAAGAAAATCAACAAATTCAAGGAAAATTCAGGGCAAATTCAAGTCCACAACCCTAATCCGAACAATGTTCCCAATTCCAAGCGACTACCGTAGCACCATAGTTAGTTCGTGCACCTTGAAACAAATATTTATTTATTTATGAAAAAAAATAAGGTTCGATAGCTTAAAATTCACAGTAATATGATTAGCGGTCATAGGTACTAATATGTACTAAAATAGTAATTAAAAAAATCACAATTATTTGAAACTAAAAGAAATTCTTTAAAAAACCAGAATAAAAAACATTTTAAGGCTCCATGCTCACAAGCTTTATGCTCACAACTCACAAGCTTGCCGCTCCAAGCTCGCACACTAGTGTCGTTGTTGGCAATGCATGCCATTCTAAATAAAGAAGTGGTTTCCTCCTTCTTTTTGTAAAGATTTGTGGGATGTAATTTCGCATATTTATTGTTGCATTTCCTTGTTCCAATAGTGGCCTTGCAATATTTTGTTTTTTTCACTTAGCTAAAGTTCCAAAAGCCATTCAAACAAATATCGCATTTGCAATTCTCTGTGGCCATTTTAAAATAGCGGCATTTTTATTCTACCACACATTTCATCGCAATATTTACAATTTCCTAATATGCTCACATAGCCAAAATTGCAATGTAAAATACCATTGAAATAGCCATTTCGCCTCTCAGTAAAAAGTGAAAAAAAATTCGTTGTCACATGTAAAGTGATGAGGTCCGATTCTAGGACTTGATGATCTTGAGGGTTAAGTTTCATGGAACTTACCATGGTCAATGCCCGGTGTTCTTGACATTTAAGTTTCACGACACTTACCATGGGTGATGACCTCTATAAGGGTTGTGGTTAGTGAATCGTAATTGGGTCCCACTAGACTAAATCGGGGCCTTTGAATCTAATTCCAGTGTCAAAATGCTCCTATAAATTTATCTACCATGTTCAATGGATTAACTGATGGGTGCGGTTTAGGAGATTAAAATTAAGTATGTACTACCTTATGCATTAATTATAAAATAGTCTATGTTTGTAAATATTCATTGGCTTTGTCCCGTTGGGGGCTGAGACTACACTGAACAGATCTATTTTGTTGGTTACCGATTGTAGTTACGCATTGCGTTAACATATTAATGGGCATATGATTTTTTATTCAAGCTACATAAATAGTTAGACTTATGCACATCAAAGAACATGATATTTTTGTCTTGGTAAAAAGGATGATGTTGGTAGAAAGTTATAGCAACACAAAACTCTAATTGGCAACCCACACTAATTGGTACATTAAATGTAGTGATCACTTTTGGTCCCAAAAAATGGTGTGCAAGGATGAACGTAGTGGATGGATAAGAACAATTCTTTTGCTTTTTTTTTGTCACGCATAAGTTTACCCTCAATGAATATGTGTAGATGAATGTGAACATTTAATAACTAATGTGGATGACACCAAGTTACTTCACATAACTAGAATTCTTTCAAGAAACTTGATGGACCAATCTAAACCTAAGTTAACTTCCTATTCAAAAATATAAAAATTGAATTTCTAAAAATGAAGATATTTTTACTTGTACATAAGTAGAAATTAATGTTAGAACCTAAGTTTATGTCAATTTTTGAGATAAGGCACAAGGAAAGGGCGTTAAGGACGAGGAGAGGTAGGGTGTAAAATGTAGGGTCAATATTGAATAGGACATAGCCTCTTGTGGCAAAATTAGTTGTAACAACTTTAGCTTCTTGAACATGTGTTATAGTTGCAATTGGAATCAACTTGTGTTTAGAATGAGTTTAATCGAAATCAAGAAGGATTTTCATTAATATCTAGACAAATATCATTTGGTTATTTGAGGCCTATGGTGGGGATTTCTAAAATTTGATGGGATAAAAAAGTTTTTGTGATTGTATGAAGCTCTCTTGTTATCTTTCCTTTGCACCATGGCCACCACTCGTAAGGAGAAGATTGTATTATCATTAGTATTTTTCATTGTTTTTAAGTTTGTCTTTAATTCTATATTGACCCTCATGTAGTCATTCATGCTCTCAAATGACTTGTCAATTCTTCTAATAATTTTTGTTTTATTAAAGGACGATTCAAGGTCGCAAACACAATATGTTTGGAGGTTCAAAAGACAACAAGAATTTTTACGCAATCAATTGTTGGGGAGCTACACAAATAAAATGTTTCGAGATCGAATGAGAGTAAATAAACAAACATTTTCTTCTTGTATAAGACTTTGGGCCCAGTATCAAGAAATCTAATACTCTAATGACCGCAGATGTTGATATTGAGACTAGAGTTGTCGTTACCCTTGCTAGGCTTGCTATTGGTAATACATTATGTATGATTGGAGATTTATATGTTATAGCTGAGAGTACTACGTCTATTATTGTTTGAGAGTGTTGCAAGGCCATCAAAGATCATTTGTTGCCTATAGTGAATGAAAAAATGACTCTTTATGAATTTTTTGATAAGATAAATGTTCCTTATGTGGCCAAACTTCTTTACCGAACGCTTACATTTGAATGGTATTTACCCTCTATTGTATAAAAGATGTATTTATATATTTGACATCAAGTGGATTGATTTATGTACGTTATGAAATGGAATTGATTTTAAAATCCCTCAGGGGGGGGTAGTCATTGGTTGGAGTAGCAATATACGTGCGAACAAATGATAGGGTATTTTAAAAACATGGGGGCTAAAAATTATAAATGGACTTAATAGTAATATAGGGTATCAAAAATGGCATTGGACATCTTTAAAGTACTATAGGGTATGGAATAATAGGTAATTTGGAATTATAAGTAATGCAAGCCATTTTTCTATTAACCCAAAGTAGAAATTGACATAATGATAGCATGTGAAAAAAAAAAAAAAAACTGGAAGTAATACCCCCCTATAAAATAGTGGTTGTTCGCACCTATACCCTTAACTTTTTAACACACTGCCCCCCCCCCCGAGTAAAATCCAAAAAGTTGAAAAGGCTAATAGGAGTGAAAGTACATCAAGATGATTCAAACTAATTAATTTCCTAGAGTGTCGGAGTGCGGTAGCCTCTATGAGTGATGACATCTATAAAATTATACAATGCTAAAAAGTTTTGATTGATAAAAAGTAAAAAAAATTAATACATTAATTTTCTATAACGTGCATTCTAGGTATCTTCTTGTGGGAAATTCATAAAAATGCTTCGTTAGTATAAGACAAAAAAACTCCACACAATTAAGTCAAATTAAATACATGAAATGGTGTAGTGAATTTATGTTCTCCAACATCCCCAAGTGAAAAGTACAATCAAAAGTAGACAGAATGATTTGATGCCTAGAGCTTCTAACATTTTTGCTACTTGAATATGGAAGTTTTAGCAAAATTCCATCAGACATCGCATATAAAATCAACCCCGAGTCCAAAGATTACTGTGACACAAGGAAAAAAAATAGAGTCATGATTGTGAATCACTTACAATATAAGCACAAAACATGATGTACAGTGGGGTGACAATCAAAATGGCATTTTTAAATTTGTAGTGAAAGAAATTTCACATCTACGAACTTTG
Source organism: Polytrichum formosum (assembly GCA_964035585.1). Taxonomy (NCBI): domain Eukaryota; kingdom Viridiplantae; phylum Streptophyta; class Polytrichopsida; order Polytrichales; family Polytrichaceae; genus Polytrichum; species Polytrichum formosum. The sequence goes on along the minus strand of OZ037940.1, from coordinate 27,427,310 downwards.
ATAGCCTCCCGAGGGCTAAAAAATTGGTATTTTACCACGAATTTTTTTTACAAGATCATGTCTAAGTTAATAACATGTGTACCAAATTTGAATGCCAAAAGTTTCACCAAAAATTGTTATTAAACTCTACCAACAAGTGTAGCTGTGAGAAACATTTCATTGTTGCCAACTTTAACAACCTCCCAAGGATTGAAAAAAAAACATTTTGCCATGAAATTTTTGGAACAAAAATTTCTCTATGTTGATAACATATGGTCCAAATTTCAAGGCCAAAAGATCAATAAAAAATGTTTACAATCTACCAACATGTGTTGTTTTGAGAAACCATTTCACTACCGCCAACTTTGACACCCTCCCAAGAGCTGAATTTTTTTCATTTACCATGAAATTATTTTCACAAGATCTTCTCTATCCTAATAACATGTGTACCAACTTTGAAGGCCAAAATATTTATACAAAAAAGATATCCACAATCTACCAACATGTATAGTTGTGAGAAACAATGGGGGAAACCATTTCACTACTACCAACTTTGACACCCTCGGAAGGGCTGAGAAATTGTCTATTTACCATGAAATTTTTGGCACAAGAGTTCTTCATGTTAATAACCAGTGTACCAAAATTTCAAAGTCAAAACATTTATACAAAAAAAGATATTCACAATCTACCTCGGGGAGATCACTCCATTGTAAAGTTGAACAACCACGTACGATCATTTTACATGTAAAAAATGTAAAAATTGTAAAAAGCATCACCAAAATGGGTCACAATTTTATCAATTTTTTTTCATGAGTAGATATAAATGGTACCTATTACATAGTAAATATGGTGACTAAATTTGATGATTTGTTTTTTAATAAAACATACCGTTTCTAACTAGAATGAAGCAGAATTGAACTAAAACAATTGCTACAAAAATGAAGATGACTAAAAATTTCAAAAAAATATACAAAAGATACCATCAATGGTTGTGTATATGTAGAAAAAATATCATAAAATTTAAAATTATTTATGGCATGTAATATAGGGGTAGCAAACTTTGTTCGCACGTGGTGTTCAACTTGACAATGGAGTGATCTCCCCGAGCAATCTACCAATGTGTATGTCCTCCATTGGTAGATTGTGAATATCTTTTTTTGTATGAATTATTTGACCTTGAAATTCAGCACACATGTTATTAACATGAAGAACATCTTGTGCCAAAAAATTCATGGTAAATAGACAATTTCTCAGCCCTTTCAAGGGTGCCAAAGGTGGTAGTAGTGAAATGGTTTCCCCCAGTGTTTCTCACAACTACACATGTTGGCAGTAGTGAAATGGTTTCTCATAGCTACACATCATAGATTTTGAATTTCTTTTTTTATATGATTTTTTTGGCCTTGGAATTTGTCACATATTTTATCAACATAGAAATCATTTTGTGACAAAAATTTCATGGTAAATAAAAAAAATTCAGCCCTTGGGAGGGTGTCAAAGTTGGCAGTAGTGAACTGGTTTCTCAAAACAACACATGTTGGTAGATTGTGAATATCTTTTTTTGGATTGAGCTTTTGGCATTGAAATTTTGAAATATGTTATTAACATAGAGAACTTGATGTTCCAAAATTTTCATGGCAATTTGTTTTTTCAATCCTTGGAAGGCTGTTAAAGTTGGCAGCAGTGAAATTTTTTTCATAACTATACATGTTGGTAGATTTTTAATATTTTTTGTTAATATTTTGACCTTCAAATTTGGTACACATGTTATTAACATAGAAGTAGTTTTATAAAAACAACATTTTGTGAAAAAATACCAATTTTTCAACCCTCGGAAGGTTGTCAAAGTTGGTAGATATGAAATTCCCTTCACTGTGAATTCAAATACGCATACTTTTGATTGTCACCCCACTATACAAAACAACAAAGAAACCCAACTCCAAGCCTTATGTTGCAAAGAAGTGTTGAGACATAATAGTTTGTTCTACATGAATGATTGTAGAATAGAATAAGATACAAGTCCAAATCCGATTGATAGCAAGACTTTCCCCTACCCATCACAAAACACAGTTGTCAAGAGAATGTAATATGTTGCAACCCAGGACATACTTACCAACAAACCAACCATACAAGTACAAGCCTCGGTGTCCAACATATATGACCAAAACGGAAACTACATAGCCACCCTCAACACCGAAAGACTACAATGGCTATGGAACCGATTTTCCCACAACAACCTCCCACACCTAACTAACTTCCTACAACCCCCGCCACAAGACTTCGAAACCGAAATACTATGGCTTATTCAAAGATACATAACCATACTCCCCAAGGCAAAACCAAAAAATATACAACCAAACAACCTACACCACACATTACACCCGGACATCACCAAACTACTAATAGATTCCTTTAAAATCACACACTCATGCTACTCATCCCCCCTTACCTGCCCCATCCAACTCACGCAATATAACTCACCCCATAGCCGAGACATACTATTCGGTTCTATGGGGCACGCGAAGTCCTCCCGATGGACAGGAATATAACTAGCATTTCCCATAGACCACAACACGACCCTAGAAGCCATACATTGGGCTAGAATGGCAGCCAAGGAAGACACACACACAATCTTAAATACAAGGATTGGACATTACAACAACTGCCACTCACAGCAAACTCCGACATACACATAATAGCAACCATCCCCCCACACACTATACACTATGACCCCACACCAGAATGGCTAAATTACTACCAATACGCAAAACCATCACTCACATCAATAATTTGCATACACAATTAAGCACACCTAACAACGAACTTACAAACCCCGCAAGAACTACAAAACATCCTAAGGAAAACACTTAACACACACAAAGACACCTACCCCATCAAACCTACCTCAACACTATACAATGTTAAATTCTCTAATGCATGGAAAAATGCCCCCAAAACAAACCCCCCTCTCAAGAACACCAGTACAACACCTCTACCCGCCAAATACAACCACATCTATCCACTTAAATTTCATCCACAACAATGCATAAACACGGACGGGTCATTTATCCCACCCTCCACAAACCCCGAAGGTCAAATAGAGGGCAACACTACATGATCAGGAGTATACAACCCCAACAACAACATCCAAATATCAGAGAGACTAACAAGGTACTAGAATATCCAAAGAGCAGAGCTTAATGCAATATTCACCGCTATTAAAATCATACAAACCACCCAGTTAGACACACACATATTTACAGACAACCTCAACAACATATTCTTAATTAACAACCACATACAACATCCAACATTACAACATCACCACCCAAACAAATTACTCATAGCAGCCATTATACGTCAGATTTACTGGACCCCACACACTATCCACATACACAAAGTGCGCGCACACTCAGGCATTACCGGAAATGAAATAGCTGACACACTTGCCAATGAGGGGACTCTCAAAGAGAAACCAACCACTACACCTCACATACATATAGCCCACCCTACCCCTACTGGCTAGCAAGTTGCCCAACTGCCACACATGATGGAGCCATCCACAACATCCGCATAGCCATAACAAAAGAACATGGAATCTGCGAAATTGTATTAGCCAAAAACAAATTCCCCTACGTAGACAAATGGTTATCAAATGACCAAATAAACCAAAAACTCTCTAACCATTTTTGGAAAAGTGAAAATGTGACAGATGCACAGATCTCCCAAACGTTAAAATTCAGATACGCTCAATACATGGGTAACCATGGGAAATATATCTTTTGGCCCCTCACACACCGAAACCCCAATTGCACACTGTGTCATAAAAATGATAGAGACACATGGCCACACCTCCTATCAACATGTGAAAACCCATATCTAAAGGGCCTAAGAATTGCACGACACAACAAAGTAGTACACCTCATTACCCAAACACTCCAAGCCAATAAAAACACCCGGTTCTTCACATTGACCAACGCAGGCAAATTTAACAATAAAACACATGACCAAACAATCTCAGATTGGCTCCTTAAATGCACGTGTACAGTAGGGTCCAAAAATATTTCGAATTTTTGGCATGGATTTGAATGAGAATGAAAACTACAAACTTTGAAAACCTCTTGCAGGCTCAAAAATTCATCAATTCACAAACCGTAAATTATGTTGGAAAGATAATAAAGTCTATTTTGACAATATGAAAAAAATTTATTACAAAAGTAGAAAATAATACATTTAAAAAAACTTATCATAATATAGTATCTACCATCTAGTGCTACCACCTCTTCTTGAAATAATTGCTTGCATTCTATCAAACATAGTTCTAATCAAAGTTTGGAGTTGCTCCAAAGATATTGTATTCCATGTTGATTGAATGGTTTGTGCCATTTCCTCCTTGTTTTTGGGTCTAGGACGATGTCGTAGCAAATCTTTGACAATCTTTCATAAATTTTCTATGGGATTCAAATATGGAGAGTTTGCAGGCCAAATTAGTTTTGCCATACCATGAGTTTGTCACCATTGCAATGTAAGTGAGCTACAGTGGACTGGAGCACCATCTTCCATAAGTTTCAATTGTTGAGGGTGATCTTGTAAATTGTTGTGTCACATTCAATAGGCTTGATAATTCCGACAATGGTTGTCTTCTATCATCTCTAACATAACGTGCCAACGCTCTGGCATCATGATCACTCAACTTCCAATGCCTACCACATCGGGCTTTCAAAGATTCTACACTCCCTCGGACCTTCCAATTTGTCAAGATAGTAGAAACAGTTGACCGTGGAACATTCAATACAGATGCAATGTCTTAACTCTTCATTCCACTGTCACGCATTCCCACAATGTGACCCCTTTCTTCATCACTCAAGATTTTGTATGGCATGGTACCTCTCAATGACCCAATGCGCAATCTAAAAATCAATAGATTCAATCACCAACATAACAACAAAGGCAACTCCGATGTTGCTGGCCAAACTACCTCCAAAACAACTTCAAGCCACCATATCTCATATGTGCAAGCCAATCTCCATTGCAATGACACTCCATGTTGTAATCTTGAACTTTGTAGACTAAACCTTGCAATGAATACATGCCATCAAAACAACGAGGTGGTGCCACAAGCTCCAAAAGGTAAGTTGCATGTTTGAGCTATTGACAACACAATTTTCTAATTACAACCAAATCTTAAATTTTTGACATGTGCTCATGATTAAGAGGTGGTGACTAAAGACCTCTAATGGCTTCACAAGTTGCAATTGATTTGGTGAAAAAAGAATATATAATGAGGTAGCTACATGCAATTGAATGCAACTAGTTTTGAAGCACAAAACTGGGAGTACATCCAAAACTCGAAATATTTTTGGACCCTACTGTACACAAACACCATGTGGATGTCACGCTAAACTTAGACCAGAAATCCTATGCATAATTGGAGCCCCAAACCAAACACAAACACCTATGTCACCCTCCCCCACACGAACAGTCCAATTCATCAAATTCACATACTACCATGATAGATTCCCCGAACAAGCCCTCATACACGAGCACACCAAATATGACCCATTAATTAACACCATGCAAAACAATGGGTGGAAGACCAACCCCCTCATTACTAATTTACTATCACAGCAGGAGTCAGAGGAGCGATACACGAACACTCCATAGAGAAATTGGCCAAACTAAAAATCCCAAAAACTAACATCAAAATCCTCATGAAAAACTTGCATCCAAATGCCATCAAGTACCTTACATACTTAGTCCTAAACAAAAAAAATTAGAAAACAAACAAGCCCCTATCCCCCCACCCTAATGTAATGGGATTACTATGACATTACTAGAGCCCACCTCCCAAAGGAGGTAGAACACCTTATATTGCATCACGGAACTCCGGGATCAACATAAGGCCAATGGGCTCACATTCATGCCGGTACCTAGGTACGGGCGTATTCTTTTCTTTTCTTTTCTTGTTGCAACCCTAATTACAAGTCTTCTATCATTATTGTATCTACAAAAATTGTGTAACTGTAGTTAGTTTTTTGCTATGACTGAATAAACAAAAACCCAGGGTACAGACTCTCAAGGAAGGCTTAACTAGTGTCTATTACAGGCATCTGTCACATTATAGTTCATTAATCAGACAATAGGTATGCTATCTTCACTCTAAAACATCTCTTATCCATCTTTTACTCTCCTTTCTCACCAGGTTTCCTCTCACTGTATTTCTCATTCAGTGGGGTACGTGTGTCTGTCACAGTAGTAACCATCTCGTCATGAGATTTTGTATAACCATAGTCAAGTGAGCACGATAGTCTTTGAGTAACACAATTGTCTTTTGGTAACCATTGGCCAATGCATTTGTAACTCACAACTCCTTTATTAATTGGTCAACGTTAATTCCAATACAAGACAAAGTGTTTATTTCTTATCTTCGGATTTAATCATTACTCACGACTTATGCAATTAACACCAACACGTCAAGCTATAATCTTGGCGGCCCTGCACAACCTGCATCAACAACAACCAGGGAACACACAAGATAATAGTTGTACGGGATTACTTCGTATTGCATACTCAAAGATCTATCCTCTTGACTTAATAGTAATTATACTTTCAATTAACTTATGCCTAGGTCTTCGTTATGATCCAAAGTTAATTATCTTTGATTACATTCAATTCCTCTTACAACTTAACACCTTTCTCTGATCAACTGATCAGAAATGAACTCTCATCACTTCAGTTGATAGAGAGATTCTCTCTTAAATTCCATTCTACTCAATTGCAACACTATCAGCCTACGTTCAAGATATAACAATAATCTCATAAGACTGAACAATATTCATTCGACTTCACCCTTTGTCCTCACAGGTAAGCGATAGTCCTTTCTTCCTGTGGGCTGACCCTTGGCCTTATACCTCTCAGCCTATAGTGTAACTTCTACCCTGGCCATAGTTACGCAATGTACTGGATAACACTAAGCCGACACTTGGCTTCTCGTCTCCTCGCAGGCTATAGTTAAACTCCACTATAGTCCATGATTGCTCTTCACTCAGTTAACACTCAGCAACCTGACTTCTCTTTCCTATCAAGAAGACGGAAAATCACTCGACTACGTTTCCTTTATCACCAGAAGATAGTTCGACTCCTCTGTCTCTCTGCAGTTCCACTTCCATAGATAATAGTGAGCAACTCTGATATCTTGCAAGTTACATTAACTCACAAACTCTCGATTCCAGTCGCACTCATTGCTCACTTCCAATCTCGATTTACTTTACATAAAAGGTCTGTGCATACATTTCTCTCTCGATTCATTGTTCACAAGTCTCTCGATATTATGCCTCTTAGAAATTCCATCGCTCATTCTGAATCAATTCTTTATTTCTAAATTAGTCGATCATACTCAAGAGGCTTCACTCAGATCGCGGTCGTGGGACATTCAACTTCTTCCGCCCATAGTTAACAATTATATCCACTCTGTCTTCTCAACTCTCTTATACATCAGACTTCCTCGCTGACAGAGTTGCACTCACAATCTCACACACAATCAATTGTACTTGCGCTCAGCAAGAGTTATACTCCGGATTATAGTGACACTTCAATTAACTTCTTCCTACTTCAGAACTCGACTCGGCTCACTCTCGGCCATATAACAATTTCTATTTCACAACAACAATGAACTTCCACACAAAGTGGCAACCCGCAATCACTGCGGTGTTGCTACAGAAAATAGTTTAACTATAACCTCACACTTCCGATGTTGAGGGAGACAAGACTATTGTTTATTCAATGCGCTCAAAAGATATCTAAGAAATGTCTGCCCTTCTCCTCCTCGCCGGCCTACTTAGAGGGCGAGGAAGACGATAGTTTCTGTAACCGCCTCTAAAGGCCCCTATGGCCATGCTAATAGTTATAACTTCCTACTAAGCCTATAGTTCAACTATATTAGTTGATTGGGATGGAATTCATCCTAGCTTTCCATTCTAAGCCTATAGTTGAACTAATGAGCCAAAAAATGAGGCTCACAGTAACACACAACATGCAATTGTAATTGTTTATGCATGTTGGACATTTAATGCCCTTAGTATAATCCATCGATTCTTTAAAACTCCAAATGCATTTTCTATTTTAACCCTCCCATGTCAAAAATACTTATCAAATTTATCTTTATTCCCCCTATTTGATCTCCAAGCATTGTATATTTCTAGAAGTTGTTGTAGTAGAGGGTATGCAGAGTCTCCAACAATATTCTTGAAGATTGATTGTTTACACTTTAAATTCTTGTAGACTGATTGTTTGTGTTGAATTACAAAGAAAAAATTAAACAATTTCATTGTCCTTTTACATGGGATTTTTACCTTAAAAAGTGTGAACACAAGTGCAATATGAAAACTGAACTTGTGTAATTACAATTCATTAAGAGATGCAGCAACATAAGTCTAAATATATTGACAACCTCAATTTATTTTTAAAAATTTAAAAAAAATTTGAGAATTGAGAAACTAAGTGATAATTTTTTTTTAAAAAACTCTATAATTAAATTAAAAATTTCAAATTATGAATATGAGAACTTTTTGTTTAACTAGAACATGATAAAGTAAAAGTCATTGATAGTTAATGGAGCAACACGATATATTGTTCAATATCTTGGTATAAGGGATTGTTTTGATCCGAAGTTTAAGTTCTTTATTCAAATATCATTGAGGTTATTAATATTTCTATTGTATTTTAATTTATAGTCAAATATAAAGACTTGGAGTGGTAATACTTATGGTAGAGGTATTGTAAGTGGAGGGCATGGTAGCAGGCGTGGTGGAGGGGAGAGTGGTGTAACTTCAGCTATCCCACTTGCCTCATCCAACGCTCAGTGGCCTGATAATATAGTGAGGGATTTGCTTGAGAAATATGTGAAAATGTATGTCTCTGATGGTAGTTTTATAAACTTTACTCCGATGATGTGGAGGCGACTTCTAGAGCACATCAATGCAAGGCTATCGGATTGTGAAATGTCATTTGTTTATACTCTTGAGCAAGTGAAATCCAAAATTGATACATTGAAGAAACGATATTGGAAGGAGAAAGAAAAAAATACGAATCGGAGACGGGTAAGTCAATGATATGCCAATTGATGCAGAATTCAAATCAATAGTAACATTGCATCATAAAATTAATTTTTGCATGACATATAGGACATATGAGAAATTGTGTGATATTCTAAAATCATGCATAGAGAATAGATATGCAAATTATAGAGAATCATGGTCAGTACATAGAGTAGTATTACCTCGGAAGCTGGCATTTGCCTAAAGCAATCGTAATGTTGGAAATGAATTTGAAGTGAACCAAACAATTGTTTTCAAATATACAAGATTGATTTGTAAGGCATTGGTTGACAATGACAAATCATATTTTACATTAGTATTCCAAGTGGTGGAAGATTACAACAAATAATGGAAGATTTTTTAATACTACCAAACTTTTTCAAATGTGTGGTGCTATAGATGGTTTCCATATCAAGTTTAGCGTACAAACCTAAACGAGCATATACACCTGTTGATTATTGGTGTCGACATGATACACATATGGTATTGTTACAAGGACTTTATTATCATAATAAAAATTTCTTAGATGTATTTATGCTTACACCTGGAGGCACTCATGATGCAACATATTTGAGGAAATATTATTTTTACAAGGAACTCATGAAGAACGCTATATTACAAAACCTAGAATGTTGAATGAAAAAGGGGACCTAAAGCCATATATTGTTGAAGACTCCGCATACCCTCTGTTACAACAACTTCTAAAAATATTCAATGCTCAAAGATCAAATAGGGGGGATAAAGATAAATTTGATAAGTATTTTTGACATGGAATGGTTAGAATAAAAAATACATTTGGAATTTTAAAGAACCGATGAATTGTACTAAGGGCATTAAATTGCGATGTCAAACATGCAGAAACAATTACAGTTGCATGTTATGTGTTGTGTGTTACACAATTTTTGTAGATACAATAATAATAGAAGACTTGTTAATCCAGCCTTCGACAATACTGATAACATACCAAATGATAATGATGTGCAACCAACTACCCAAACAAGACATTCATCAGAAGTAACATCACAACATGCATGCACATTGAATAGAATTGCATTGTTTTAGTACTGGTTAAATAATGTGAAGTCAAATGAGGCAAGAGCTTAGATTTGTAGATGTAGAGTATGTTTAGATTTTTTTGGTAGGCAAAGTAGGTGAGTAATCATAGTTAGTAAAAAATGATTGGATTTTATCTTATATTCATCATGGAAATTTTTGAAAACTATAATAGAATTGAAACTATAATAAAATTGGTTGCACCAATTTATGCAAGAGGGCAGGCAACCAACCCCTAACCACATGCCCATCCAGGCAATCGTTGGAATAGCGGCTAGTGTCCTACCACACCGAGCCAGCCATGCTCGTTGCCTCCTTGGCCGGGGCCACCAACTAGTTGGCCCAACCAAGCCCAGTGCGGCAAAGCTATGCAAGGGGGGTGCCTTGCAACCAACCAGCCGAAGCACCTACGGGGCTTTGTCCCCAATTGCTACAGGGGGCTCCAAACCGGGGGGACTGAATGGTTGGGATGTTGGTCCCCTTGGTGTGGCAGGGCTCTCAATGAAACAAACCCTTCTTTACACCAAAGAAGTCGAGAACTCAAAGAAAGTTACATTTCAACTTGTTCTTATTCAAAATGACAAGTTGCATATCATGAGCCGTGAGCTCAGATCAACAATTTCAACCACAAAATTTGTAAAGGAAATAAAGTACATTAGTATTTTAACTTAGTATCCATGCAACTAATGCCCCCTTCCCACTTGACTTTAGCTAAGCCTAAAAGTTGGTACTAAAAACATGGCCTTCACACCAACACTATCTAGTCCTGAGCCTAGTTGGCAAATGATGTGGCATGGTTTAAAAGTGGAGGTTTTAATCCTCAAGCACCGACCCTCCCATCAGTACTTAGACATGAGGCAAGAATGTAAGACCTTTAAAAGTGTCGCCTTCCACCCTCGTGATTGGTTGCTTTAAGTCTTAGCTATGAGGGCACGACCCGGGGAAGTCAATGTCGAAAATTTAGATAACTATGAGAGAACAAATATAGGGTGACATTTATTCATGGTTGATAAATTTTTATTTATTTTTTATATACCATAGCCTTGAAGAAATGTGAGGTAGCACATTATATATAATATAGGGTCACTTGTAATACCCAAAATTATGTTTATAGTATTTCTAAAATAGCATTATAGTAATTGGTAGGAAAAAAAATATTATTTTTAGGTTCAATTTAGGGTAAGAAAAATTTAAGAACTAGATGAAAAATACTCACAAATCCATCTACAAAATGGATGAACTCGTTGGATGAGGGTTATTAAGTGTACTTTTGAGGAACATTTCATTGACGTTTGTATAATTCTCTGGTTGATCCTCCCACGCAAGACAAGAATTCTATCATCGTGCATTGACCCCTATGCGTTTAAAGAGCTCTGTGGGGCCATATTTGGTGAATCTATGGTGGATTGATGGATTTGTTCTAGGCGAGAGGCTGTGGCAACTTTTGTGATGATCGTTTCTCAATTTTCACGTAGGACTCATAAGTAGGCATTTCAAATTGTCTTCACACTTTGCATGATAACATGTGCAATGTTAGTGCAACTGTGTTAGTGAACACATTATGGACACTTTAGTGATGTTGGTTTGTTTTGGAATTTGTGGACTTCTTTCAATGTTTGGATGAAACAATTAAGTATGCCATTATCAATGGGCTTAGACATGTAACCAATTATGTAAATAACATGCTTCTTGTATACACAGCTTAATTTTTGTTGCGTGATGAATTCCATTTCTAATGCTATAGTACAATGCTATTGTCCACGAAGGAAAATTCAAATAAATATAAATAATGAAGGGTTTGAAATATTATGGAGAATTTAATTTATAATTACACATAGGGTGGTAAGAAATTGAAGAAAGTAGAATTATTAAAAAATATAGGGTCCACTAAAATGCAGTAAATGAGCTACATAGCCCCCCAAAAAATATGTGTTGTACGCTCATGTGTCCCCAAAGAATACACTAAGTGACTTCCCCGAGGGGCACGAGGAGCTTCATTAACAAAAAAAACCGATTGTAAGATAGATGAGTAGCAAGGCATTTGGAGATGGGACAAAAATTATCCAACATGCCATTGCTTGGTAAATAAAACAATAAACATGTGTTAAAATTACTTAACCAAAACCTACTCGAAAATCTCCGGAGCAAGTTCTTGTAGGTGTATTGGGATAGCCGGATGCCTCCGCTATGACCGAGAGAGGTTTTCCTTGTGTTTAGGAGAGATTTTGGTTGTTTGGTAAAGTCAGGTGGGAAGGGGGCATAAGCAATGGTGATTTTTCACAAGGTCCCTAACATGTCCAGGGACATGTTCATAAAAAAAACATTTCCAGTGGACGGGTTCTTAGAAAATGAACCGGTTTTTGGACGTGTCAAATTCACTTTGGACGGGTTCTAAAAACAACAATTTTTTTGATAAATTTTTCCAAAAAAAATAAATGGTACAAATATCAATTACATTATGTCATATATGACATGTGAATATAAGCATAATGCAATCAAACCACTAATACCCAATCAAAATATCAATCTTGGAGTGCTTGATTCACCTGCATACATTAATTCACCAACCACAAAATTTAGAACCTTTTCAACATAATGTCAAAGATTATAATTGAAGGTAAACTTAGCAATTGAATAAGAATTAGTATATATAAACATGTTCAAATATTTAAAAATAAAGAGCTACTTACCCTTCAAAGAAGTGGATGAATTCTCCTATCCTTCATGTTTCTCCTAACAAGCATCACTGCATTCCAATTGATGTTTTCAACTGGAATATTTGCACATGAAATGCGCATCAAAGCACCTAAGTCTCTAACTTCAAACCAGTACGTAGATGACTTTTGATTAGGTTTTTTTTAGAAAAACCCCTCTCACATATTGCAGTGCTCATTGGAATCACCATTACTCTCCTCCACAAGTTACTCAAACCAAGCCAATTGATTGACCACTCTGGAGTGGTACCTGGATAAAAGAGTGTGGGGAAAGAAATGGGAGATTGAAGGACAAGAAATAAAAAGAAATGATGGTGGCAGAGGAAATTAGAATGGGGTGTACTGGAAAGATGAGAATCGACAGCAAAAGACAGATAACTGACGGGCATTGAAGGCATAATTTGTCAAGATCCTATTGTTTCCAAGTGCAACCAGTCACATGTCGACATCTTTCGGGTTTTTTGTTTTTGTTTTTTTAAAATTTTTACCAACATTGTAAGAGACTTATTTATACCTCTTACGGAACATGTGTTTTCATTTTCAAATCGGTTTTGGGACGGGTTGTTTTTTCTTTAACCTTTCCATGGACGGGTTGGTTTAGAAATTACCAGTTTTGGTACGGGTTGCAATTTTTTTTGCCTTTCAATTCAAGGTTTTTGGACATGGGGCAAAAACTTTGTGAAAAATCAGCCCTGGGCATAAGCTCCATTTGTTAAAGAATGTAGAAACTAGATGATAGATCTACTAGAGGTACTTTTGTCTGTGAGTACTTTAAAATAATTTCTATTACCTCACAATCAATGTACTTCAGCATCTTGAAAGTTGGTTTAATTGGAGGCCATGGAACTTTAAACATTTTGGTTGTACCTGCTACCACACTCTGATGTCAACTGTCAACCATTAAATGTCAAGGCAATGGTACATAGGTGAAACCTCACAATCTGGGTTAACTATTTTGTTTCTATTGCAAGAGACAAATAATTCTTCCCATGAACTTCGAGTGCAGATCAATGGTTAACTTTGCTTGCTCACAATGAACCATCAGGAAACAAATTGTGTCATGATATTATATGTATATTTACATATACATGAATCCTCAAACTAGAATACATGTGTGGTGAAAAAAATCCCCTGAACACAAACTGTCCCCATACCTGGACTAGACCTATCTCCCTCCATGTCGAAACGTTTAACGTTTCAATACCTATGAATGTGGAAAACTACAAATCCATGCCACTTCTAGCTGTGAGTAACATAATCTTTGTTACCTCACCACCTCAACATACTTCACAGCGGCTCGAAAACTGGTTTAAATAGAGGGAATGCGTAACTTGAACCAGTATGTCTTGATGTCTTGAACTCTCAATGATCCTCACTTCCCCCATTCAACATCGCGACCATGGTAGGTCAAAGTCAACATCACGATCCTCCGTGCCTGCATCTACAATCTGGGTTTCACTATTTGACATGAATGATGATGAATTCACTTGTGAAATTCTGACTTAACACACATTTCCATCTACGATGGGAAATGGTCCAGGCGCACATGTCCATCCATCAAGCACCCTCATCAGAGGTGCCACATGTTTCCCTTCCGAGATGGCGTCATACACCTTCTCGATATCCGAGCCTGGGGACTGCGTCTTCTGCCCCGTCAGCAAACAAGTTTCCAGCTCAGATCTCACAAACTCATACAAAGGATACGATCTGCAGTTCGCCACTCTGTTGGGGATGGTGTACACACCCTTGTCGTAATTTTCCCGAGCTGCAGTTACCTCTCGCTCCAATTGCAACTTGACCTCTTCCTCGAATGCGGGAATTTTGTTGAAGATCGACAAACTCTCTTCTTTCCCAACTGAGTATTTGAGGGAATGCTCCACCAGAACCTGACGAAGTTTTTGCATCAACGGATAGGTTGTGCTCGAAGGGTCGTCAATGTATGTAAACACCGGCTGATGATCCACAATCTGCCATGCCAAAAAGCAGTTTACCAAATAAGGAAAAAAATCAAGAAAAACACGAAGAATTTATACTGTGACCTTCCAACACACCCTTATTGATGGGATTCTTCAATTCTTCGAGATCTGCTGATCCCTATTCTTACATAATGGATCTGCAAATTGTTTGTAGTAGTGCATTCGTTCATATTGATTGATACAGAGCAGTTGACAATTCGTAAAGCGTATTTGAAGAATGCGAGAAGATGTTATGCTATGTGGTGTAATTGGCGACCAGGGCAGGGAATTCACAAACCTGTAGAAGCTCTTTCTCGCAAAACCTTGACGCCTCGAGCATACCATTCACTCCAGACACCAATGTCTTTCTGGCAACTTGTGCCACCACACTCTTCACGGTCGCTTGCATTGTCTCCTCAATATGCCTCAAATCGATTGCCTGGCACAGGGCTACCAAGTATGTCGCCGACATCAGCTTCAGAATCTCGATTGATTCTGCCGTTTTTCTCGCAGAAATCAATCCCAGGGAGTTCACATCCTGGTTGTGTTGCTCGGCACTTTGCACGTGGGTGGTGACAGGGTTGCCCAAGTACTGCAGCTCCGACGTGTAGGACGCCATGGCAATCTCGGCCCCCTTCAGGCCGTAGTCCAAGCTTGGGTTGGGTCCGCCGCTCAGATTCGAAGGCAACCCGTTGTTGTAGAAATCGTTCACCAGCTCCGAGAACTGAGCGAACATCAGCTTGCCGATGCCCGCCAGGGACAGCCTTATGTTATCCATGGACACTCCGATGGGCGTCCCTTGGAAATTCCCTCCGTGCAATGCCATGTCTCGGGCGACGTCGATCAGGGGGTTGTCGTTCACGGAGTTGATTTCCCTCTCGATGGCGTGCGTGCCCGCCCTGATGGTTTCGATGTGGGGGCCCAGCCATTGGGGCGAAGTGCGGAGAGCGTAACGGTCCTGTTTGGGTTTCTTCAAGGGGTCGGTCTCGTGCAACTTGGCGGCTGCTTTCATGTACGAACTCCCGTCCAGCACCCACTCCATCATGGCCGCCGCCTCCATCTGACCCGGGTGATGCTTCAGCTTGTGGGTCAAGGGGTCCGCGAACTCGGGCTTGCCTTGCATCACCTCGCAGAATAGCGCACTCAACACCTCCGCCATCACCACCAGCACGTTGGCATCGAAGCACACGGTGGAGGCCAGCCCTGACCCCACCGCCGTGCCATTCACCAACGCCAAACCTTCCTTGGGCTCCAGCTGGAATGGCTCGCCAACTCCCGCCATGCGAAGAGCCTCCAAGGCCGTCACTTCCATGCCCTCCGCTGTGCAGGCCCTGGAGTTGGGCCTCCCGGTCAAGCATCCCGCGATGTACGAAAGAGGAACCAGGTCGCCGGAGGCGGTGATGGTGCCCCTCAGAGGAAGCTTGGGTGTGACGTTGGCGTTGAGGAGTTTGGCCATGGCGCCCAGAATTTCCCAGCGGATGCCGGAGTAGCCCTGCATCAAAGTGTTGGTGCGCACGAGCATGGCCGCCCTGGTGGTGGCGGAGGGCAGAGTGTTGCCATCGCCCTTGCCCACCACCCCCGCATTCAGGAAGCGGATCAGCTCACGCTGGAGCTCAACCCCCTGGTTCGTTCTCCGGTGCGACGTGGCCCCGAATCCTGCAATGCAACAATGCACTTTCATCAATTGGGTACCAATTCGTGGGTGGCTGTCACGTCATCCCTGAGAAGAACTGATATTTATCACGACGCTCGAGTCTATGCACCTCCTTGAATCTATATCATGAAACCATTTCTCTTCAAGAAAACAACATCCGTTCTCAATTCAAAACAATCCGTACTTGTAGCAGGGATGTCAGATTGATGTACGTCTCTCTCTCGCTCTCTCTCTCTGGTGAGGACATTTGGTGCATAAGAAGGGTAGGCGGTGGACAGAGTGAGCATATGACCAATTGGGTGCAATGAGAGGATGCAGCTCCTGGTCGCACCAAAAGTTCACTAAAACAAGCCTTTGCACTTGCTGCATTGTACAATTCGACGTTCGGATACAGCAGATAGATATAATCACTTACCCGTGGTGACGCCGTATGTGTCGGTGCCCTTCATGGCATTGGACATAACCCAGTTGGAACTCTCATCGACTCTACTCTTGGCAACCTCCGCATTCAACGCCACCTTCACATCCGGCCGCCTGGCAATCGCTGCCACATCCGCCACCGTCAAGCTGGCGCCCTCCAGCATCACCTCATCACACTCGAAGAATGTGTGCACCATTCTCTTCACCTCCTCCAAGTGGCTCCCGGACAACCCCGCTGCCACTCTCCCCCAATTCAGAGGGTCGTACCCCAATTCCACATTCCCCTTGCCGCCATTGCTGCAAAGGTCGATGTGGCCATGCACACCGCTCTTGGTGCCATTCGCGAAGCCATTGGTGGCATGGGTGCCATTCGCCCCATTCGCAAATGGAGCTACCACCACTTTGGGAACCACCTTCCCATTGCCATTGCTACCCACATGGCCATTCCCGTTCCCGTTGCCGTTCACAGCCAACATCGTGGAGGTCAACTACACTCCGAACTTCCTCAGAACTGAACCTCCCCAACTCACAACTGCTAGTCTACAATGCTGGGACCGAGAAGACTTGACCCAGCTCAATGAAGCTGCCCCCTCTAAATCCTCCTGTGAGAATGGGAATTCGAGGCTCAAACGAGCATCTTTAGCACAGAGAACTTGATTGCTCTGCTACTCACTCCACTCCACTGCACTACACTGCACCCAACCAATTGATTACGAATAGCTTGAGCAGGTGATGGGTGATGATGATCTGCACAGGGGAGCACTTTGTAACCCTGAGCTCCAGGGTCCAGAGTGTAGATTTTGCAGCTGCAACTGGCAATTTGTGTGAGGGACCGGGGAGGGAGGGGGGGCCTTGGTTTATGTAAACTATGGAGCTGCCAACTGGTGAGGCTGTGAGGGAAGGCCGCGGCTCATGGAGTGGCTGCGGAAGGGACTGCTGGCCCAAGTTACTTAACACCATGTCAGCTGCGCTTCTCAGCCGTCCGATGGGGTGCTGGCACTCCGTGGCTACGATCCGCCCACAAACCACCTCCCTGTGCACTGCGGTACATAACCCAGTAAGGCCCATCCCCACCTGGCTTTATCAAATAAGGTAGGAGCACCTTAAACCAAGAAGGTTAAAGGTATTTGGCATACATGTGGCAACCGTATGAACCGGAATTTTTTAATTTCCATGTACCAAAAAAAAAAGTCCAGGTGTAACTTACTGCAACCCCCTCCCCCCAATATTGAAATAAATACAAATTTTTGAAGTGAAATTTGTGATGACATCCAAAACCCTTTGGGAAACCACATGTTCATGTGGTGAACATTCTCAAAATCAACATGTACATATTATGCAAGATTTCGAGGGTGTTTGTTTTGGGGTTGTTTTGGTTTAAGGTGCTCCTACTTAAACCAAAGTCTTCTCTAAAAGTTGGGTAAAGCTCTTTGAGTTATGGCGGAGGCACCCCACTACCCGGGTGGTGGACGCTTCATTGGAGAGCTAAATGACGTGCATGGGTCCCCAGGTATGCAACTCCCATATTATATACACAGGGGGGCATCGGCATTAAAACAGCTTAGAGGACGGCTTTCGTAAAAATTATATCAAATTATACAAAAATAAATGGACCAAAAAGTTGGGTGAAGACCAAATTAAATGAAATGAGATGTAGAAAAAGTTGGGTTGCATTTTTTTTAAACTCCACAACGTATATAAGGAATTGAATCACTTTTTTTTAACCTTGTAGAGTGTCTAATTTTCAAAGATCCTCATGAGTAATTGCCTTCAATTAGAATTAAAAGTTATTGGCAATGTTTTATTTGTAATAAAAACTCTTAAAATTTTATTAAAAAGCCCAAAAAGTTGGGTAGTTTGACCTATGGTATATGTATTAAAAAAACTCGTATAATTAGGTTTTTAATGAAATTATTTGCTTCAAGGAATATTCATTTCTATATATAATTACATTTTTGGATTCCTTGTTAGAAAGGCTACAAGAGTTTCCTACATTAAGACAAGTTATGCCACTCGAGATTGGATTAAAATGCATTATAAGTGATTATACTCAAGGGCATATAATACGGGAGTTGCGTACCCGGACGTGGGTCACTATGAAATTAAACCCCTATATACGAGAAGTTTACAGAGAAAAACAAATGTATGTGTACTAACATCAAGCTAGAAAATGGACTCATGTATTTATACTAGGCTTTTCGATTTAATGTGATCAAATGCCTCCACTAAATATACAATATAGAAATCATCAATTAAATAGGCATTTATTACTTCTAAAATCCACTTTCACTTTTCAATGAGAAAGTCATTGAATGTTTTTTATCTATAGCATGTAACTCATCAATTACATCAAACAACAAAGACAAGAACGCAATAACTTAGCCACAATCCAAAGAGCAAAAACTCAGGGTAGCCCATGAGCTCTTCAGGAGTCTCTAGTTTGTACAACCTAAAACTTAAATGCAAATCCTAACAAGAATAAACAAGGTAGTCATTGAGGACTACTATCTTTTGACAACAATGGATGAAAACATGAATTGGATGAAACTAACGCACCTATTGTCAAATTTCTCTTTAAACCTTAAGGCCCCCTTTTGTACATTTACATTCACTTCAAATTTCTTAATAACCTTTCTAATGTGCACACTAGAGAAAAGTAATAATACAATAATACTTCCCTTGTGTATGCTATGTACAATAAGGCATCAAATAATACCCCAACTTACATTCACGTTAGCTCGTACATTGTATGAAGAGTCCACCGCCGGGCCCAGCTATCCCAGCGCACCTACAAGAACTTGCTCCAAAGATTCTCAAGTAGCTTCTAATTAAGTAGTGCTATTCACACGTCATGTTCATTTTTTTATCTACCAAGCCATGACACGTTGGATAGTTCTTGAAGCAAGGCCAGATGCCTTACCACTCATCTACATTACCATCAATTTCTGTTAATAAAGCTCCTCGCGCCCTCATAACTGAGCAACCAGTCACAAGGGCCGGAGATGACACTTTGATGATCTTGCATTCTCATTTCATCTCTAAGGGCCAAGTTCCATGTACCAGTCCCGGTCCGTTTTTTAAATGGGTGAGAAACGGGTGACATCATCCAAAAAATGGGTGATGTCACCCGTTTTTTGGAAGGGTACTTCTATGTGGGGTGCTGGTTTATTGGGATTTCCTACTTTCTAACTAAATTTGGTGAATGATAAGACATGACACTTTATGAAGGTGACCGGCAATGGAGGTCCTCCTCAAAAGAAAGGACTTGAAGAACAAAGTGGCCTTTAGTACCCAAGGGTGTACCCTAGGTGACCGGCCGATCCGGTCACCATAGCTTTCTAACCGGCACATGTCCTTCATGTTACCGTTAAGACCGCCGGTCCTTTGGCACCTGTTCTTCCACAACACAAAATGTGGGACACCCATCCATGGGGGGTACTGTCCTTGGGTGAGAGGGATGGGCACATGGCACCACCCTCTTTTCACCGGCCCACCCATTTATTTCAAAAAAAAACGGACCGGGACCGGTACATGGAACTTGGCCCTAAGTACCGTATGGAGGGTCAGTGCTCTAGGCTTAAAACCTCTAATTTTAAACCATGCCACATACCTTTGCCAACCAGGCTCAGGACTGGATAGCAACGACGGTGTGGAAGCCATGTTTTTAAAACAAACTTTTAGGCTGAGTGAGGTTCTGCTAAAGTCAAGTGGGGAAGGGGCTACACTACTATGGTATCCTAGCCTATTACCGATATGTGACCTTAAACCGAGCTATAGGGAACACATTTGAAATAATGTTCCCTAGGTGGATGACATGTCCCTAGCTCAACTAACCTTACATTAATGCATTTAATGACGTGGAGGGAGAGAGAGAGAGAGAGGGGAGGAGAGAGAGGGGGAAGGGGGAAGAAGGAGGAGGAGGCCCATAGGTCTCGGTTCAAGGCCCATAGGTCTCGGTTCAAGGCACATGAGACCTTGCCACAACGTGTTGGATGAGATTAGTTGTTCGTTTAGGATGTCTCTTGACATAGTAAGGTCAAAGTCAGTCTACGGCTTAGTAATGTTGGATTTCTTACAACCTCTTACTTGCTTGTGGATAATTATAGAATGCTCATAAGTTGTATTAGCATTGACGTCAAACTTCTTTAGGTCTATCATAAGATACCCTAGGGAACATCTTTAAAAAATCATATTTAATTCAAAATTAATTTTAAAAAATTCCAAATTTTTGAAATAGACAAATATTTCATTTTACCTTGCATGAAATTTTTTAAATCATTCATTACCATAGAAGAGGTCATTGTGAAAATTCACCAATGTGTAGCTCTCGGTCATAGGCTAGGATACCACACTACCTGAGCTTACCTTACAGTAGCGGCAGCGGTAGTAGCAGCAGTAGCAGGGGATTTCAGCAGGCCGTGCAGCAGTAGCAGGGGATTTCAGCAGGCCGTGCAGCAGCAGGACACAAGGGCCGTTCGTTTGTGGTTTCGTCATCACCAGACGGCAGTCGGAAAGTTTAAAGGGACCTTTCCTCAAAAGGTTGAAGGGGGGGGAGTGTTCAAGATTGAAGTCTTCAATGCCCTTCAAACGCGATTTGGCCCTTCAAAATATAACTCTCTCAAAACAGCCCTTCAAAACGCAACCCCAAATTGAAAATGAAGACGTCACTTGAAGTCCTCAATATAATCTGCCCGCCACAAGAACCAACAAGCATAGGGCATTGTCACTACAAGAAGTGGAGTTAGATGGCTGATTCTTAATTCTTCATATTGTACTGGAAACATGTACCATATAATTCATGCACAAATTTAATATGAGTTTTGTATTTCATTTTTTATATTCTTGGATTGGCATCTTGGATTTGAACCACCCCTTCAATTGAAGGACTGAATTTTGAAAGCCCTTCAAAATGAAACTCATATCAAGGCTTCAATCTTGAACACGGGGGGGAGGTTCATTTCGTCGCCGCTGGACAGCAGTCAAATAAAGAGCCGGAACGGCAGTTGGACGGAGAGTGGGGACGGCTATCATTTGCCCTCCTCCGTCGCCAGGCTTCAGCAGTGGAGTGGCATCCACCCTCGCTGCTCGATCATTCTTTATGTAAGCTTATGATGCTTTGTTTGTAGGGTGCTGCTGCAGCGTGATCCCCAGGCACTGTGGGCTTCGGAGTGAGTGTGTGGACTGTGTGACAGGATTTTCGTTCCCACGCCCGATGACCGGGAAGAAATCAAGTGCTAGTTACAGGTGAACCGGTTGGGTTCGAGAAATAAGCGGTTGGCACTCAAGACTTCAGGAAAATTACCAATTGTTTTAGAAGCATCTATGGGACATACTTCGAATTACATAAAGAGAACTAAAACGATCACAACATGTAACCGGTTGGACTTGGAAACACTAGGATCTTGACTGATTAAGGCAGACGAGGTTAATGTGGACACCTCCAATTTTGTGGAATCATCCAGCCGATGGTTTCGAGCATTAGAAGCTTGGGCATGTTAGCAATTGCGAATCACGACCAAAGAATTTGAATCATTGAAATCGGAGTTGAGGACGGTGTTGATCTAGGCTTTGGTATCAAAGATTCTTTGCTTCCCAACGTGGTGTTGTAGGGGAAACTCTTTTATCGTTCAATGTTGTGTAAGTGGACGACATCATTAGTAGATTCTACATGGGTCATTTGCCAATGAAAACCAAGTTTAATGCTAATATTGGTGGTGTGTCATGTCTCTAAAGTGGTCACATGTAAGATAAGATGTTGCCGAATTGTTTTTTCATTAAAGAATACCCACAATACAAGTTCGGTGACACCTCATATCCACATGCCGCCTCCTAATTTGCCCACCTCGGGCACAAAAATCGAGCAGAGCTTGGTGGATAGCACTCCTCATTATGGAGGATGGTGGGTGTATTTTGACTTTTGCGAAGGTGACTAACCCAAATATCATCAAGGCAGCTACTAAATCACCGTGTATTACTCACCCACCGAATTAAAACGACTGTACTGCCGATTAGGTGCCAAAAATAGGCATCCAATTAAGGAAGCTAATCGAATTAGCCTCATCTACCTTATGCCCAAAAATCTCCCGGACATTGCTTGCTTTGCGCTTTCATATGAGTAAGGTAGATTGGTCTTAAATGGTTACCTTGTTTTAGCCCTTAAAGGACGCATGGTCCCTACACATAATTTATACAGGCCTAACCAACCGCAGCTATCATGCTTGATATATTTGTGGGTTTGAAGCTTTACTTCATGCATTATCTTATGTTCAGGAAATTTTTAAAAATGTACCCATACTTGACATTGAAGATCAAAATACAACATATGTATTTGCTTAAAAGGGCACCCCAGGCTGCGTATTATAACTTCAATTTTCAATAACATCAAGGTGTTCAAACCGATTGAAATTAGGTTAATTCTAGATAGGGTCACTTTTGGAAGAATTGGCTTTGAATGAAAGTGTGTACCTCAAAATTCAAATACATGTTATTGTGCATGGAGAGGCCTGGTTTGGGCCTCTCAGATGCTTAAGGGTTAATCAAACACCCATGTTTGAGTAGTACATTGTTAGGTGTGCCTCCAAGAACGGATACCAAAAAGACGTGTGTTCAAAAGAGATTGGACTACCTACTCAACATATGATAACCGAACCTCAATAGTCAACATAATTGGGGGGGGACTTTATGACAAGTTAATACGCACGAGATTCTTCTCTTTGATCATGAATGAGGTATTCATACGAGCTTCATAAATTATGAGAAAAGTGGTTACGACGTTGGGTTGGACTTGTTAAACCATCTTGTACTAATTACATGTGTTTCCTATTCTAAAAAAATTGGGTTAGACATAATTTAAGATAAACCATATCTTAATCAGACGCCTATATTTGAACGGTATGTGGTTAGGTGTGGCTCCAAGAACGAACGGTTGAGAAGTGCAAATGACATGTGGTTATATCCTAGCTTCTCCTAAAATACGATTTGATGTAGTTGCCATGAAACTTTACCCCACATATATGTGAGGGCTCAAATTTTGGAATAGCCAAATAGCTCAAATTCTAAAATATTTTGGAATAGCCAAAACTAAATTCCCCTACATGGACAAATGGTTATCCAACACACAGATAAACCAAAAGCTATCCAATCACTTTTGGAATAACGAGAATGTGACAAACGCCCAAATCACCCAAACGTTAAAATTCAGATACGCACAATACATGGGCAACCACAGGAAAAATATCTTTTGGCCCCTCGCACACCAAAACCCCAATTGCACATTGTGCCATCGCAACGACAAAGACACATGGCCCCACCTCCTATCAACATGCGAACACCTATACTTAAAAGGCCTAAGAATAGCAAGGCACAATAAAGCGGTACATCTCATCACCCAGACTTTACAAGCCAACAAAAACACCCGGTTCTTCACACTGATCAATGCAGGCCGCCTTAATAATACACCTCCTGGTCAGACAATCCCATAATGGCTCCTCAAATGCACATGCACACATACCACATGCCAATGCCAAGCCAAATTAAAACCAGATATTATGGAGCCCCATATCAAACAAAAACCCCTATATCACCCTCCTCCAATTTCACAGTCCAACTCATTGAATTCACATACTGCCACGGTAGATTCCTGACCAAGCCCTCACACATAAACACAACAAATACGACCCATTAATTAACACCATACAAAACCAGGGCTGGCAAACCAACCCCCTCATCACCATCACAGCTGGAGTGAGAGGGGCTATACACAAACACTCCATTAACAAACTAGACAATTTGAAAATTCCAAAAACCAACATCAAAACTCTCATGAAAAACCTACACCAAAACGCCATCAAATACCTCACATATCTGGTACTAAACGAAAGGAAACTTGACAATAAACAAACACTTGTCTCCCCACCCACATAACATGGGACAACTTTTACACCACCTCAGAGCCCACCTCCTAAAGGAGGCATAACACCTTATATTGCATCACGATGGTCGTGATCAGCATTAGGCCAACGGGCTCACATTCATGCCAGTACTAGCTACGGGCGTTATTTTTATTCTATTTTATGAGGACTCAAATTCTTTTTACGTCGGCCCACCAAACTCGCAAGCTTGAGATTGAGCTCAAATTGTCAGGTTGTATGTGGCAACCTGAGGAGCCCCATGATACCCAAATGTTGTCCCGAGCACTTATCTATTTTTGTGAATCGGCTGCATAAACAAGTACTCTCTACTGCACGGAAATGTACAAAAAGCTCGACAAGCACAGAATGTGTGCATATCGATAACCCCCCTGCACGAGACCTGAGAAGGTCGAATTGGCATTCTCATCAATGAATGTTGGCAGATTTGAAAGCATCTCGGAAAATGAAGAAGAGGAGGAGGAGGAGCCTCTTGTCGGTGAGGTAGATGGGGTCTTAAATGGTTACTTTATTCCCGACTTAGCGTGCTTCTCCTTAGGATATGAATCCCGGGATTAGTACGAGATGGTTAGCATTTTCAAATCGAGGTCGTAGCCACTTTCTTCATAGCGAGCTCACATGAATTTCTTACTTATTTTCAAAGTGAAGATTCTTGTGCTCGTTAAATGATCATATAGGTTGCCCTGGTTGTTTTTCCCTTCCCCCGAACCATGTTGATTGTTGAGTCTAAAACGGTTATCATAATATGAGTGTGTAGTTCAATCTTTTTTAAACATGTACACTTTTTGGTGTCTATTCTTGGAGCCCCACCAAGACACATACAACTCAAATATAGGTAACCAAACCATGTAATAATAATAATAATAATAATAATAAAAGCATTTGGATGAGGGTTGTTTTTATTTTTATTATTATTTTTATTATTATTAAAAGTATTTGGATGAGGGTTGTTTACCTTATGTGGCATTGTGACCTTGGTGTGGGCACTTCCACCTTTACAAACAATAATGGCCTTTGGATGGCTCATGAATCTTTTCATCAAGTTGGAAAATGTAGATTGTCATTCCAAGTTTTAGAGTTGGAGCTGGGATGCAAAAGCTAGAAGAGTTCAAAATAGAGATTCTCTTTTGTAAGTGATCACTTAAAGCTCTCTCATCATTATGTGCGCTTTTGAACCTACGATGGTTATTCAATTTTGTGCACAAAGTGTGATCCCATTTAACTTTTGTCCTTTTGGTGTGCGTTCTTAACTACAAAGCTTGGCATATACCACTCAAACATAGGTGTCCAATTAAGAAGCGCAACCACTAAAGTCCCACAAACCTCACTACAATGTGTTGATAGATGAGCGGTTGATGATCAATTTCAAAATAACTCTACATGAAGCGTACATTTTGAGTAAATCAAACTCTATAGTTCTTGAAATTTGGGGGATCTTTTATTTTGTTTAGTTTGGATTGATATTGAGAACATATATAAAAATAAAGGGGTGCAAGAGTCATTTGTGACGAATTTTTTCAAATAAAAATGTTAAAAGAAAAAATTTGGTGTCCAAATGTTGGAAATAAGGGTCTCAATACCAAGACCCTTATTTCAATTTCTTGGGCATTAATTTGAAACCCTAGGATGCACAATAAGAATCATTTAGGAGGGATTTTAAGGATTGACCATAACAAACAATAAGAAGATTATACCACAATGCATGGGTATAATAAGAGATGTTGAAAATTTTGACTATTGTTTATAATGATATGCAATTTGAAGATGTCACACAATAGTTAGTGTGCCCACACAACCACCATGGAGGTCTGTGAATGCAATCGCCTTTTTGATTAATGTGCCAATACAAGAATGCAATGCAAAAAGGATGTTGAAACAAAAATAACATATCATTAGAGTTTCGTGTTTGCGTTCTGGTGCCATCATGAAGGGTGGCTTGCACAAACTTTCAAAATGGTCGGGATTAAAATTGGCACTTTTGTTATTGATAATGGGTTGGTCAGATGCATCTAGTGGGATTAAATAACAACCGATTGCAATGCCCATGGGATAAGATAATGTATGTATAAAGGAGTTGAACCCATTAGTATACAAAATATGTTTCTTGGATATTTATTGTGTATGTGGTTGTAGGTCGACAACCCATATCCTTTAAGGGTTAAGATAGTAGAAGATAGATGACTCCATTGTTGCCACCAGTGTGAGTTGTGGCGATGCTTCAATTTCGAGTAGGTCTAAGTCTATATGTAATCCCGAAACATGCATCACAAGTATCACACTACCCCCAAACAAAACTACATGTTTTCGAAGGTGTTCATCTTAACCCTTAAATGACGGAGCGGCCCTCTCAGGGCCTCATCGACCCTAAACTATTTGACCATAAGATAGCGTCAAAACATGTCGGAATTGCAAAAAAAATTCCCCAAAATGTGTATCTCAAAATTCCATATCTAAATATATATGCCGATCGCACTAAAAGAATTACATGGAGGTCTGAAATGGGGTAAACATAGGCTGATGGGAGAGACCCTCTCACCCCCCCCCCTTGACCTTGAAGGGTTAAACAACGCGGACAAGCAAGCCTCCACCTATCTCCCCTAAGAACAAGCCCCTAGGTTTCCATGTGGTATATTGAAAACGCCCGATTCACCTCGATACCCCCACTAAGATTCAGTGGACCATAGGTGGTAAGGTGCACCAGAAATCAAGTGCTAGGAAGGTCACCCATTTGAGTACTACTCTAGCCTTAGGCAACTTACATGACTTTAGAGTTCCCATGAAATTCAACAGTTCTCAACTTACGTACAAACCAAAACACAAATTGAGCCATTGCACACACATCTTACACAAAATGTGTCAATTTGACACAAATGCTACGAGTCTTAGGTTGCAGGTGTAAAATGGGTCATGTCAAATGGACCCCTACTTTCTAGTAGTGCATGAATGTCAACCTAAAAGTTGGTATAATACACGAAACAAATGGATCTCCTCATATGACAAAAGTAGATAGATATAAATGAAATGTTGTTGGCTCCAATATGAAACAAGCATGAACGATGAGCCTCTTCATCCGCAGGCTACTGGGACAAAATTCCCAAGCACTTGGTAAAAAGGATATCGGATAGTGAAAAAACGGCTTGAAGCAGCTTCTCATGCAAAAGTCACTCCCTTTTTGTAAATTCATCTCTTCTTCAGTTTTTATGAGCTGGAAAGTAAAGGAGACAGCAGAATGCCCCCTCTCCTGTTCACTGAGTGTCAAATTCCATAATGAAAGGTCCTTTCAACGATGTCTCATCATCATCACCGAATTTGGTGTTCCATGTTACGGATTTATGGGCCACATGCAAAAATCTCGCAGCACTGTTGCCAGCGATACTCTTAGTTGTATTATAGAATAATAATAAGATATCACCATTCGTTAGTGTTACTTTTTGTGCTGATTGGGTCAAGCTCATTCTGAGCTTACACTGATTATCCCAATTAGTGAGGGAGGGCTCATGGTGCGTGTGGGAAATTAGTGAAGGTGATACTACATTTCTTCACGCTATGAAATCAGTGCCACCAAAAGATCTATGAAGCATTGTTCATCCCATCATTATTCACAGTAGCACTACTCACTAATCATTTTGGCACTATTCACTAACAAGCATGTGTTTTGCATGTAAGGTTTTTTCTTTCGTTCTACAAGAATCCTCTGTGCATGCACTAATTTTCTTCAAATGTACGGTGAATGAGCATGTATTCATGAATTTAGTATCACTCAATACAAATTTCAACCCTTGCTAGTTTTGGGACTTGGCAAAATAGTGTGTGTTTCGAGAGTTAGTACCACACACACACGAATTGGGACAATCTGTGTAGATTTTTCTTTTCATAATCCAAAATCAAACAAAGGGTCCTCACCCTGCGACAATGCCTGAATTGGCGTGATTGGTGTGGTCGGTACCACTTAATGCTATCCAATTTGTTCACAGTTTTCAACGTGGGCCACATTTTTACGACGATATCTAGTCTCCAGTCAGTTAACTTAGTATATGCAACTTTGATTTCTTAGTTGTTTTTGTGATGTTGTTGTAGGACATAGTAACTCCAAGCAAAATCTTGTACTCCAATTTTGCTATATCACAAAATATGCATAGTTTCTTGCTATAATTATGTTGAATGTTTTAGTTTCATGTAGCATATCATGATTATGGTAGTTCGGCCACAAACACTCAAATGTTGGGGGTTTTTGATGTGAGCAATTTTAGTGGGTGCCCCCACCCCCTACCCCCTACCCCCTACCTTCTAGACTTGAGATTCCCACCGAGACTTATACATGTGGCGGTTGAAAAGACGTTCTCACATTTTAGGGTTTAGGGTTTACGGTAGGTTCTTTATGGCATAGGGGTGGGTTGTCCTTTCTTAACACCATGTGGAAATCGCTTCATGTAAGACATACTATTATTAAGCAGGCCAAAGGTCTCTACGTACATCACTTAACAATGTTATGAAGATTTTCCAACATGGTGAAATGTTTGAGAGAGGTAGGAAGGAATTCTCATCAATTTCACCACAATTTTGAAGATCGAATAGCCACTTGTGGGTGTGGGGGGACAACCCTAACTTCACTCTAGACTGGCAGAATACAGTGTTCAGGGATATTTTTTGGGCATAATCCACTAGAAGGAATGGGGGTCCCTCATGACATACCGCTCTGACACGGAGGGCCCTCCGTGTGGGAAATTTCCACATGCTCGTCATAAAAAAACTTTTGTGTGGGAATTTGAAGCTTTCGCTCGATTTTTGAGCTCCGCAACACAAATCGAGCGAAAGCTTAAAACTCTTACACATATGTGTAAGAGTTGTGTCACTTTAATGTCATGCACAAAGTCCGTGAAAGAATGTTCTATCTTTAATTAGGTAGGTGACTTCCTTCTAGGTCTAGATCTAGCTAAAAGGGAGTCACTTACCTAATTAACTACTAATTAAGGTCGAAGAGAGACATTACATGCATTCATCTAACATAAATGCACTAAAATAGCAAATACTTAATGGCAAGGAAGTCCGTGAAAGAATGTTCTATCTTTAATTACGTAGGTGACTTCCTTCTAGATCTAGATCTAGCTAGAAGATCTACAAAAGTAAACAAATTTGTTTACTTTCGTAGATCTCCTAGCTAGATCTAGACCGAGAAGGAAGTCACCTACCTAATTAACTACTAAGGTAGAAGATAGTAAATAAAAACAGTAAGTAACAACAGTAAGTAAAAACAGTAAGTAAAAACAGTAAGTAAAACCAGTAAATAAAAACAGTAAATAAAACCAGTAAATAAAAAACAGTAACTAAAACACAGTAAATAAAAAACAGTAACTAAAAACAGTAAATCAAAAACAGTAAATCAAAAACAGTAAATAAAAACAGTAAGTAAAACCAGTAAATAAAACCAGTAAATAAAAATAGTAAATAAAACCAGTAAATAAAAACAGTAAGTAAAACCAGTAAATTAAACCAGTAAATAAAACCAGTAAATGAAGAGTAACTTGGGGCCTCTATATACAAATCTTTTAAGTACTCCTCACATATCATGTGATGAGCGGTGGCTTAGTGGCTAAGGCCTCTACGTGGGAGCCAAGAGGTTCAAGGATCAAACCCCTTGGCCCCCGCCCTTGGCTTAGCCTACCTTGGTAGGTAGGTGGCTAGGCACTTGGAAGTAAGTGCTTTATAGATGGCTAGCCTCGGGAGGTGAGGAGTGCACTTATTAATGGATATATCTTTTAAAGAGACATATTATATGAGATTAAATTAATGTACCTTTGGAATTCCCCCATAATCATAAATTACCGCGGCGATCGAGATCATTAATTACCACGGCCGTCAAACTTATTAATTACTGTCGCGGTCAAAGGCCTTAAACCACATTTCTAACACTCTTTTGTGCAAAAATAGGACTGGTCCAGGATGACACTACCTCCACAGGGCTGCAAACCTTCATGACACATGTGGAGGCCCCAAAACATTGTCATTTATGTGTCCTTTTTGTGTTAGAAAGGACCCCCATTCCTTATAGTGATCGGTCGAGATCCTACACTAAATATTGTGTTTAGTGTCACTTATACTATTTGGAAGTACGCAATGCTATATCTATTAACTATTTGGTCCAAGACAACCCTAAATTATTGGATGATGGTGGAGAGATACCCAAATCTCAAGGAAAAGGTTGGCAGTCGATTCTTGGCTGTGAAATCTCCTCTCTACTTGACATAAAACTTGCTAGGTGGTCAACTACCTCTTGTGCTTTGGCGATGGCATGTTGGCCTTCTGTCTATATATATATATATATATATAAAATTGTATATCTTGTATTTCACCAACAAAGGTTAAATGACTTGGTAAAAAATAAAATTAATAGTAAAAAGATATAGCATTGTGTAACTCCAAAAACTAAGTGACACTAAATACAATATTTAGTGTAGTATTTCCAATACCAACCGGTTACATGTTGACATTACTTATTTACCTTTATTAAAATGAGAGAATATTCTATAAATTCCTTTAAATGGAGCGGTATTTTTCCAAAAAGTCTTGAATTTGAACTGGTTATTTCTCAAACTCAAATGGTTCATCCATAACTAACAGTCCATGCTCCATGTTCATTGGCATAAAATATGAGGTATGATAAAATAATGGGTATTAAAGAGCTATACCCAAGGTACACTCTAACCTCCCTAATATCTCCCAGTGCACGTGATGTTAAGGAGGTCTGCAGCTATGTCCGGGAAGAACCGGCAGTTAGTTACAGATGAACCGGTTGAGTTTGAGAAATAACCGGTTGAAGTTGGAGACTTCAGGAGAATTACCAATCATTCTAGAGGAATCTATGGAATATACCTTAAATGAATAAAGCAAAACCGGAAGATGTCAACATGTAACCAGTTGGATTTAGGATCACTAGGATCTTGACCGACTATGCCCAAAAACTTCCCGGGCATTGGTCTGCATTGTTAACATGGATGTGTGAAATAGAGAATTAGTGTAGCATGTGACATTATTAATTAAGAAAAAGTCAACATTACAATAATGACAATGTGATGCATGCAAATGTGTGGTTTGAATTCATTGGTTGATTATTTTTGTTTTATTGATAGTTTTGAAAACTTCAATAAAATACAAATTTGTAACAAAACATGTGCCATAACTCAAAAAAATACATTTGTAACACATCCACATACATAGTATTTTATTTTATTTTATTAATTAAGAAAACATTTAACATGTCCCAGAACCTAAACTCTAGTGTGTGAAGAATCACCATTGTTCATAACCAACTCCACTTTCTCATATCAATGAGACAAAACTACTTGAACTGGCAAGAGCCTTTGCCGAGCACTTTGCTATGCTAAAAGCTTGGAAGATGATTGCTATTTCATAAGTGGTAGTTGTTCAAGGGACGGGCATAATCCATGTGGGCCTTCTAGAGTCACTCACCTTCACTTGACAACTATTGATTGCATGGCATATGGCAAGGCTTGATGTGGAGAATTGACACAAAAAAACGAATATCTAATGATGGAATTGGACCATGTGCTTGTAGTGCGGCATCAATCAATCAATCTAGGTTCACTAGCTAACAATGATATTTGGAAAAGCGTTGTGATAAATGTGTGTGTGTGTGTGTGTGTGTGTGTGTGTGAGAGAGAGAGAGAGAGAGAGAGATCACTTTTGACAATTTGTTTCTTTTGCATCCCATCTCTGGTTTTTGAAACTTGAATTGACAATCTTGAATCTTTGCGGTTGAAAATCGCTAACTAGATGAGACCATTTTCCATCGGATCCAAGGGTCAAAATGTTATGTGAAGTTAAAAGTGGCCCACAAATGGGATCGCAAACATTATCCGGCTCGGGGTTCGTTCAAGCATCTATGTAAATTCATCCATCCACCGTGGATGAAGGGGCACTACTACCTCCTAGTACAAACAAGTCCCCTACACGTTGAAAGTTGATTCATTCTAATTACACCCATCATATTTATTCAAGATCGTTGTCGATTATATCTCCGGAGTCAATTTCATCTTTAAATACTCGTTCTCCCGGGCTATATCCAATTGTCACCTCCCCCAATTGATGCGTTTTACATATATCCCAACACTCGTGCATGGTAGCATCTTCGCTTTTGACGTCTCGTAACTTTTGCATCTCAACAGTTTTGTGATACGATATATCCCAACACTCGTGCATTGCAGCATCTTCGGCTTTTGACGCCTCGTAACTTTTGCATCTCAACAGCTTTGTGATACGATTCTTCGCGATTGTTGCCACATAGCCCAGATGGGACAATTATCTCGTCCGATCCATCGATCGAACGGCCAAAATGGTTCTGTGGAGTTGGGAGTGCCCACAAGACCTTCTCGGCCCTGGGTAAGGTACCTGCCTCTGCTGCGGACTGGCATAGCCCCCGGCTTATGCATAATAAAGCCACTCTCCCAGCAGAGGACGTGAATCCTTCAATGCCCCTGCCCCGTTTTTGAAGAAAAACCTTTTAAGTCCTTTTAAGTGCAGGCTGCTTCGTCGGCCCCCAATCGAACACATCACCCGGTATTATTTGTACAGATGCTGTTCCCGGTCCAAGATGGAACACATCACTCCGGATGTAAGTGAATCCGGGCATGCACTCCACTTGTCAATAAAAAAAGTGACAAGTCTCACATACAGACATAGAAACGCCACCAGCACCCAACTCCCTTTTCCACACACGCACTTCCCCTCCCCTGCTGCTTTAATACACTTTTTCGCCAAAATAACTCCCACTTTCCTGCAAACCCAACTTCTTGCAAATGAAGTAGGTGACACTACCCTGCGATCGAATTATTGTTAAGTAGTATTATACGGCTCCACATAACCCATGCCTCCCGTTCCTTGCAGACTGCTGGTGACATATAACATGATCTCGTCGAGTAAAGGACGTGGATTCGATTGGTTGTGGCTAACTGCTGTGGCACATGGGCGATCGTTGACGTAAAGGCAATCGTTGACAAAAAAAGAGGGCGATTATTGACAAAAGGTGATCATCAAGTAATTAACTCCGTGGCTGGTTCAAGACACCAGAAATTGAGCCTTCTAAACACTAATAACAAGGATTGCGGGTCGTTGCCCACTGGTTCTTTCTCTCTACAATGTAAATTTCGGGTATCCACATCTATTGGTGTAATAGATTTGGACATCTGAAATCATCCCGAGTGGCAATTTGCAAAGAACTAGTGGCAACAACCCGTGATCCTTGTAGTGTAAACAATTGTGTAAGTTACGAACAACATACAAACAACTTAATGATGTGGTCGTAGCAAAGGAGGGGAGGTCACACACAAGGGTTCTTGTCAGCGTCCCCAAGCGGCTGGATGGTGGAGCTTCCTTCCTAAAATAAACAAACGCAGTGTTGATCATCTCGAATCTCGATGACGTGTCATGCCCTCATTGGATACAAGAATGTCGATTATAAACCATAGAGTCACCCAATGAGAGCTTGTTGACGTGTCGCGTCCACATTGGACACAAGCATGTTGAATATGGATCGTAATGCCCGGTCTTTATGAGATGATCAATGTTGTGCCTAATATCATACATGCGCTACATGTAGCACAGCTCCTCACATACAATATGTAGTGTGTAGCACGCTATCCTCATGGCATGGTCATCACTACATCTAATGTCGTACACATGTCCCCGTGCTACAGGCCATACGATTCCTTGTGCTATTACCTCGTTGTTCCAACAACTCAGTAAGTAGCACAAGGATGCTTTGCTATAGCTTATAATAGCATTCCTCTGTATAATATATAGTTCATAGAGGGGTCCAACCATGATAAGGTGTCCCAAAAGTGTGTCACGCGTCACCCTTTTTCACAATCCTTGACACTCATTTCATGTTGTTATTTTGAACTTTACATAGGTTTAAAGTCAAAATTTAGCATAATTATAGTTTTGTCATCATACAATTGTTAAATCAACCACATAGTTTGCTAAAACGACCACAAAAGCATGTTGCGCACTCACATGACCAATCAAAATTTGATTTTTCATCGCATACATGAAGTGGAGCAAGGTATATTAGCTCTATGTTAGAATTGATAAACATAGCCAACTTGGATTATAAGTCAAAGCCTGGTCGACACCTTACATATTGACTATGGTCGTTTGAACCAATGTGTGTTTAATTTAATATTCCCCTTTGTTTAATGCTTTGTACTTCTAATTGGCATTGTTGCCTCAAACATGAGTCTTTATGAAATGCAAGGACTTCTTTTTATTTAGTCCTTAGTGGCACGCCTTATCATTGTTGACCATTCCTCCAACATGATTTGAAAATGTTGGGTGATATTTAAAAGAGTGTCTAAACACCAACATGAGGTTTGAGTCGATGAATGCAAGTGTTATTTGGTTATTTTTCTTAATCGACCACCTATATTTGATTTGGTGTGTGGTTAGGTGAGGATCAAAACCAAACACCATAAATACACATGTTTAAAATAGATTGGACTCCATCTTCAATTTATTTTACCCAACAGTGAACACAATTAGGAGGACCTATGTATTTAGTTGAGAAATCAACAAACATTCACTTCTGATAATCGTAACTAAATAGGGTCCAAGGTCCGATTTTTGATGATGCTTCATCATAGATGTGCTAATGCAACACAAGTTGTGTTGTGTATATTCCAATCGGTAGAAGTTGGAGAACCGAATAACACCCACATACCTCACATGTCATCGAGTAGCTACACTAACTATCTCAATTAGTGCGTGTTACTATTCGGAGCTACGCAATGCAATAGCATCTTACTCGGAAGTCCAATTTTTACTAACGAAAGTTCAATAGGTTGTTCGGACATCATAGAACATAAATGACTTTGCTTGGTAAAATGTTGCGTTCTCATAAAATAGTGCATAATTCCAAACAGTAACACACACTAATTGGAATAATCAGTGTAGTGAAGTACAAAGTGGAGTCCAAATATCATCAAATCATCAGTGTTACTGCAACATGGCAATGGTTCACAATTTAAGGCTCCGGAGTAATTCCGTGGTCGGTAGGAAGCAGAAAAAACCTTCTAAACAACCACATCATACGTATTGGCCCGCAACAACTAGCTGCAGGTAGCCAATGATGTCACTGGTGAGGTAATGACCAACAGGGGTATATTGCTGAGGAAAACCATGACCGCACACAGAGAGAGAGAGAGAGAGAGAGAGAGAGAGAGAGAGAGAGAGAGAGAGCTAACTTACACTGCAGTGGGCAGAGAGACATTACTGGCCCGGTGAGGCAGGTAGTCTAACAACTCACAGTAAGTGGAGGTTGATGTCCCTGCTCTAGAACACTGTCTTTCATTCCTTCCGACCCATGCGTCCATCTCAGCCGTTCACCTTGGCAGATTGCACACGCCCCGTCACCCGTCCTGGGGACTAACCTCCTAGGTGACAACGGCTGCGTGACAAAGAAGTTTGATGAGTACCCGACCAGAACTGCTGGCACAGCCTCGTTTACAATGCTGCTTGATGAGTCTGCTGCCGTACATAGGGTAAACGAGGTAAGCACATGCTTAAACTGTCACTTTAAGCAGGGAGTGTATCTGATACCGTTGATATTCCATGCAGATGTTAGATGTTTCTTGTGGGAAATCGAAACGGGATTTCAACGCACTAAAGTATGTCTTGTTTGAATAATGCATGCAAAAGTTGTAAGGGTTTGAAGTTTACGTGATAGATCATCCAAAGCCAACACAAGAGCCTAATGTTAAGGTAGTGGACATTCTCGAAATCGACATGTGTTTGTAGTGCAAGATTCGGCGTGTTGGGTTTAGCACCTTCGATCTTCACAACAATGAAGCCCTTTCATGAGCATCGGAACGCAACTATTTTTATTATTAAGTTACGTCAATTTGTTTGTAAGCAGCTTGTGAGAATTGAAAGAGGATTTCAACACATCTTAGCATGTAATTTTATGAGCACGCATGAACAACCTTTATATTTCCAAGGAATTGTTTATAAGTGTGTCTAAAAAAACCCTAGTCAAGTCCTCTAGCCTCTCATGTTCAAACCATGCTCATTTAGAGGGGGAAATTTGGGGGGGGGGGGGTAGGTAAGGGTCACAATTATGTGTAGTTTTCGCATATTAAAAGCACCTCCACCCAAGAAAGTCCACATGCCACTGCAAATACCTAGGTGGAGGGGCCTTTTAACGGATATTTAAGTAAAATTGGACTAAGTCCATGTCTAGAATTATAACATGCTAAATTTCATTATAGGATTATACAATAGAATTGTATGGGAGGATCCTATGATAGAACATATAGAGTTAATTATGATAATATTATAGCATTTGTTTAGAATATATTCCATTACTTATCATTTACTTATATATCATTAACATAAAAAAATAGATATTTGATATTTTCCATCATATTTTATCTTTAGAAAATTCAAGGCTTTAGTGAGGATACAATGATCTCCCATAAAGATTATGTGTATTGGAAGTATACCGATGGATCCGCCCACAACATTGAAACAACCCAAAAGTCCGATTTTGAGAATATGTCCATATTTACTTAAATGCGAGTTCTTTGTGAGACAAGTGAGGAGTATGGCAACCGGAGTACCACCGCAACCTTGCTATTCTAGAGGGGAGGCCTCCATATTAAAATAAAGATAGTATACTCAAACCTCTTGATTCAATTACCCAATAGGTACCCATGCTAGGCCATAACCAAAGAGGTGGCAACTAAAAAGCTCTAATAATTTGTAATTGCTTGTTGAAAAGTTCACAATACACAGCTTGAGTGATCCCCATAAAGGGAAAACCCATAATTAAAGGCAAATTATGCTCGTGTGATACATGGTCCCATATAACGCAACCAAGGAATTGTGTTATGTTATGGCTTTCACTCCGGCCAAGTGTATTTTCTTCATATCTTTCTATACACACCAATACAAGATTGTCTTCTACTTCTTAACCCTTTATTTCCATACAGTCAACCATATCTTGCAACCAAAATTTCACCACTAATTTATAATAACTTTTTCTCTCTATTGATTTTCATGGGAAAACGAGCATACCAACACATTTACTTCAAAGTTTTCATATTTTCAATAATAGGAGTTTAATAAATGAACAACACGAAGTCATACATTGAAACATAGAAATCCGACAATTGTAAAATCTTCACAAACTATGTGACATATCCATGAGAAATTCAGGTAAGGTCATATACGGCTATAATATCTAAATAAGAAATTTTAATACAAAAATGTGCAACATCGTCAACTATGCTATGTTGCATATGCAGTAAAGAACTCAAATTTGAGAAAATTTCATGTTTTGAAAGCAAAATAAGCTTTAACAACTTCATTGAATTAGTTTATTTCAGAAACAATTGAAATGATCATCAAGGTGCAAATCAAGTTTAACTAAGGAGAAGCCCGAGGGGGCTCCTTAGGCAATTAAGGGTTAATCGTTTGGAGAAAGTGGTCACATAGGAGCCATATAGTGGTCTTTTCGTTTCAATTGTCAAAGATATTTTTATCTCATTTTGCCATTAGGAAGTGAGCTTGAGTTCTTTGTTATCCACCATTTTGAGACCTTTACCATGAATTGAAGTGGAAGTATGAAATATGATGATGATTTGGCTGTATATTGTTGTTGGGTTGTTGAGGTGGTTAAACCCAAGGACTTAGCTTGGATTCCATGTGAACTTTGAGACTAACACATAAAGGTCCAAGTGGCCCATTATGGGCCTTGAGATGTTGTATGGAGGTGTTTGTAGTTTTCTTTCAAACAAATAAAGTTATAGAATTGAAATAATTGAGCTCATATAAATGGCATGGAATCAATGCATATTAAATTCAACCTTATCAACAATGTCACATATGACCGTATTTTCACTTCCACTTTGTAATGGGTTGTTTCATGTTGGATGTAAGTCTCATGGATATCTCAAAGATCATGGGGAGACTAAGTGAATGTTGACTTCAAGACTTATGAGTAGCCCTTTCTTTTCAATTTAGAAAAATAGGTATCATGACCATTACTATGGATTTGGTGAAGGCCACTTGATGAAGCTATTTTTGTGAGGCTAAATGAAAAGGCTTTGGTAAAATTTATGGGAGTGTCATATGGCACCTCTAGGAAATTGTTGGGAAGACTATGTGGCTACAATTTTTTTTGTATGTGGTATGGGGGTGGCTCCCACCACTTCTTGGACTTTTGCAATATGGCTCCTTGCTCTTCAATAAAGAAACAAATGTTGGCTTTACATATGGGAGCAACAAAGCTAGTTGGCTCCAATCTAAATTTTGACAACAAAAAAATGAGAATGTCAAACAAAAATCCAATGTACACATGAGTTACATTGTACAAACACAACGTTGTCACCTTGCAACAACATGGGCCAAAAAAAAGAGTTGCATTATTGAATGCTTTACTTTAGAGGTCAAAATTGTGCAATTTTTGCATGACTCAAAGTTATTCAACTTCTACAAACACGAGGTTGAAGGTTTGTTTCCATGGATTGTTCGTGTGTCTTGCATATTCACCTATGACACACCATACCTCATACACTCTACAAAACCCATCCACATGTCACAAGTGTTGTCATATGGAAAATCTTCCAAGGTAAATTTTTTTTGAGAGTGCATGCTACTACCAATGGGAGGTGCTCATCAAGGGAGTTACTGAGCTTGTTCTTCAAGAAGCTCAAGCTAGAAAAAACCATCTCTCATCTTCTACACTCCCTAGGACATGGAAAAAAACAATCTTCGCAAGCTTCACATACTCTGCAACGGAGTGGGTTAAGAGGCGGCTAGCATTCACTATCCTCCACAACCGAGTCAAAGAGTTCAAATCAAAAGGTGGCAACAACTGTTGTTTTGCTATTACTTTTCATGGCCATCTTGAGCATGCCCTACTTTGAATCGAGCTCCCAACAATCTAACAAAGGTATGAAGTGCTTCATCCCATTCCCCACCTTCATTGACTTCAACTCAATAGAAATCCTTCAAGACATCTAGGTGTTCCCCAAAAGACTCCACGCACCCCTTTTGCATTGGGGGTATACAACACCTAAAACATCAAGCACCAATTGTTGTCGGAAACGAGCATCCAACTCATCGATGAGTTGTGTGGTTGCACATGCAAGACACAAAACCACAACATATTCAACAAGGACGCTTACTATAAGGCATTCATAATGCGTATGAAAACAATTAGGTGGATCAAGCATTGCCTCGGGGAGGTCACTCCATTGTCAAGTTGAACACCATGTGCGTTAAGACAAAATCTAATTTTTCTAAAGGGCATCACCAAAATGGGTCAAAATTTTATCAAATTTTTTCATGAGTAGATATACATGGTATCTATCACATAGTAAAAAATGGTAACCAAATTTGAAGATCTCTTTTTTATATAAAACATACCGTTTCTAACTAGAATGACGCAAAATTGAACTAAAAAAATTACTAAAAAAAATGAAGATGACTAAAAATTTCAGAAAAATATACAACAGATACTATCAATGGTTATGTATATGTAGAAAAAATATCATAGTTTTTAAATTTATCTATGACATGTAATATAGGGGTAGCAAACTTTTAACGCACATGGTGTTCAACTTGACAATGGAGTGCCCTCCCCGGGAGCATTGCACGTGTACAACTATGTACATGTGCTCTCAAATTTCACTTGTGCAACCAAGTCTAGCCACATCTCTTGATTTGCCACAATGGGGTCACCCAATTTGTCCTTCATGTGCACTCCCTACAAATTGCATCCATTCACAATGAATGCAAGGTCATGCCTATCACCATTAAGATCGGGAACCCACTTGGTGTGGATGGTCTTGTAAGAGGAGTCCAACAAATTCTTGAACAACCGAAATTAGTTGGTGCTAAATGTGTTGCTCTTGTCACAATACAAAGTGTACATCTATGTTTGGCACATCTTTTATAGTTGCAACCATGCCACAAACAACATCCATGGTGACAAGCTTGTTAATGCACTCCAAAAGAGCCAAGAGGCAACAAATGTCCAATAGAGATACGGATCCGCTAGCAACTCATAGCATGCCTATACAACCCACACACAACCACAAATCAACTCACTAAACAACCACAACATGGGACCCCAATATGGCATCTTAAGTGTAAACTTGTAATCCTAGCCCAAATCACCCTGCACACATATACCAAAAGACACTCATTAGGGTAGAGAGAGAGCGGAAATACACTACTATTTGTTATACATACATATTCATGGGAAGCACAAACCCTTGAAATACAAATTGGAAAGGGACAAATGTTGTCACCCTTCCAATTACCTTCACCAAAGACTAAGAATATTCAAGAAGAAATTAAGCTATTGTGGAGAACTCCTAATTTCTCTACTACTCTTTATAGAACTCCTAAATGTCGTAGCCTTCAATCCA
This sequence comes from Polytrichum formosum, assembly GCA_964035585.1. Classification (NCBI taxonomy): domain Eukaryota; kingdom Viridiplantae; phylum Streptophyta; class Polytrichopsida; order Polytrichales; family Polytrichaceae; genus Polytrichum; species Polytrichum formosum. Next base: position 27,386,067 of record OZ037940.1, on the reverse strand, counting down.
ATGGTAAGATTTCCATCAATATCGATGTGATCAAAGAGCCACGTTGAGAGGAATCCAATCATATCATTTGTTTTGGAATTGCTAAAAGTTACCAAGCCTTTCAAGTGTCATTTTTAATCCATGCAACTCCCTAGGTATTTAGGGATATCATGAAATGGCTTGATCTCCTTAAGAAATCACTGCACAAATTATCGGGTAAGGAAACGTTGTCAAAATCAATATACAAATGGGTCAAAATCCACAAGATACCCTTCCTACCAATTCTAAAATTACATGATCATCAAGACATAGGAACAAGGATCACCAAATATGCAGATCTATAACCTTATTATTAAGCACAATTGCTAAATATAGACTTATTGCATGCACAAAGATATTTTGATCATGAAGGGCATATCTTGTTGAAAGTGGCGTCCATAAGTAAATCCAAACCCCAATAGCAGGCGAGGCCAATAACCTATAGAAGTTACCACATTAAACTTACAATGTTAGCAACCTGGACACATACACTTATTTACAGGAAAAACAAACCTCCTACAAAGAAACAAAGATGAGTCCATGAATTACCTATTTGCGGCACTTGCATTTCAAGAGCTCAAAGGTAGAGCGAATGATAGAGCTTTCTCTTATGGACCAAAGTAAGGCACATGTGCGGTGGACACAAGTGTATTTGGCCCACCAACATCATTACCTTCACCAATATAAAGCCGCACAACATCCCCTAGTAACAATTAATCCAAGGAAGTTATGAATATCAAGGAACAACATTGAACATGTGATCAAATAAACCCCAATATTACAAGAGATGAAGTCCCCGGGAGGGGGGGGCACTAGCGGTATTTTAGAAACAACGTGCGATAAAATATAGGGTATTTAATATTCATTTGAGATAAAAATTTCAAGAATTTTATATAAAATATAAGGGGCAAATTAATGTTGGAAACCAATTATAAAGAAAATACCATGCAATATAACATATGTAAGGGGCCACATTTTGCTTCATCAAAGAAGATAGAGGGCTCACTTTTATTCCATGGAGGTTTCTCTTCATTAAGGATACTTTGAACTCCATTATGTTTAAACGTTGACATGAAGGGGTATATTTGAGACAATATTTGATGTTTGAAATTCTTTTACAAATGTTGTACAAACTCTTGCTATCCTGCAAATGTTGGACATTTGTGTTTCTTAACACATTAAATTTTAAGGTTGCACTCTACTTGCATTCTCCATTACAATCTTGTCGGTGTAATTAATTTTTATTATGTATTCTTCTTGCTATACCACAACCACGCGATCCCATTGTTAAAATGCCAATTCACAATACACCCCTCCCCCCTTGGCTAAAAATTAAAGGCTATAAAAAATTTGTAAGAAAAATAGGGTATTTAATATTGAATGCAATCTAGATTTCTAAATACCAATAGGGTATTAAAATTTTAAGCTCATTAGATTTTTCTACTTTAAGGACTCCTAATATTCTAATTCTTAAAGATGATACCTTCCCCCCTTGAAAATAAGAGGTTGTTGCAAGCCCCGTGGCGATGAAATATCTAAAACTTCCAAAACAAGACTATCACTTCAAGAACAATCACCATTCTAGACATCCAATATCCACATGAATGGACAAAATGCGTGGTTTCACCCTTGCAAAGGAACACATATTAGATAAGCATGTCTTAAGTAGATACATTTCTTTCTGGACACACTTTTCATAGGATATGAAACACACGATTAGTGTGAGGTGATTAGTAAATCCAAATTGTGTCTGTAGTCACTTTCCTCATAATTATTGGAACTCACATGCACATTCGTTCACTGTGAAAATGAAGATTCTTTCTCTCATGAAATTATCATAAAGGTAGCTTAATATGTTGATTATTGTGATAAAAATGGATAGCAAATTGTCAGCACGTAATCCAACATCTTTCAACACATATCTTTTTAGTATTTATTTTTAGATTCATGCCCACCCATACACCACTCAAATAAAGATGTCCGTTTGAGATCAGAAAATCCATCAGACATATCAACCTTACAACATAAGAAATATGTCAAACAATTTTTCCAACGAAGAGTTTATTTTTTATTTTTTATTCTTAGGTCCCCAATATTTTTGGATGCCACGGGAGTGGGTTCTTATGCTCATCGACCTCGATGGCTTTGGACCAATTTGGTTCCCTATTATCTACTCTCCATTACTCTTGTTCGGATTCCCATGTCAGTGGGACGTAAGGTGGACGATATTTTAGATGACAACCGGTCCTCGCTACTGGTCCGCAAAAACAATTCTATACCTTTGGTGTTGGTCAACAAGGTGGGGGCACCTCATGGTGTATTCCCAATTATTTTGACTTATCCGGGATCCTACACATTTCGGGCACAAGGACCAGGCATAGTGTGGGATGCAAGCACTCGCACTTATGAGGAACCCAATGCGGATGAACGTGAGAGAGAGAACTTATGGTGTAGGATTTGCTTCAAGCATAGTGGATTGTTATTGAGTAAAGTTTATGTGGTTTTTTCATCTTCTTCTACATTATTGGATTCTCCCCGTATGGAGTAAGAGATAGTTCGCCTTGTATCAAGTGAGTCTTGAGAGATGTTATGTTTCTTAAGAGTATGTAATGCCTCATTCATTATTTAGTTTCTAGACATATAATACATGTGTTAATAGTACATTTGTTTTTGTTTTATTGCATTTTTTTGCACGATGTATTATATGTAACGATGTATATTTATACGACAACATGTATTCATGAATTTAGTATTACCAAGTAAAAATTTCAACCCTCATTAATTTTGAGACTTGGCCAAAAATAGTGTGTGTTTCAAGATAATCAATATAGTGTCCATTTGTTCAAATAAACATTTGTAACTATTTTAGTCCTACATACTTTAAATATCTTACTCCATAAGAAAATATCCATAACCGGATCATTCATCCAAGAGCATAAAGGTATCATAACTCGTCATAATTTCCATCTATGGGAGGCATAATATCATCCATGATTCACTATTTATCCATGAATGGTTCGGATATAATTAATAACCAACTTGAGTGTATGGATGCCTTACTGCTCCTATGATTTATCATCCACCCTCCTCTCGCTAGTTATCTAGTCCATATTCCTATCTTAGTGTAGTTCCTAGAGTGTGCTCATGATTGAAGGCTCCTTAGTAGAGACTTGACACAATTTGCATCAAACTCCCAAATTTAGAAAAGCAAAATTAAAAGAAAAATAAAAATGCACACTCAATGTACATCCTTTATAATTAACCATGCATAACATTACTGAACGATGTGGGCCCACATAATATAACAATGGGATGTTGGTAGTTCAATTTGAATAAGAGTCTCCAGGTGCAACTTTTCGAGCATCTCACTGTTATAATATTATGAGGGCCCACAGATTGAGAGATGAACACTAAGTAATATTACATGTCGTGGTTGAATTATGTGTTAACTTATGAGGAGGTTTGTTGCATACATCTCCACCCACTAATACATTAAATAGTCGTACTAGTGTGGGGAAAAATTAGCATGGGCCACAATGATTTTCTAGTAAGGTCGGAATTACCATGGGTCCAAGGCCCTAAGTCTTCTCTAAGCTTCATGAAGACCTCTGACCAACACCTTATATAAAATAAAATAGTCATTGTACATCAAAAGTAGCACAAAAAGAAACAACCCCACCCACATTGATTTTCTAGAAAAATAAATATTATAGTCCACTCTAATTTCCTATTAGAAATTTATCGTGGTTTGAACATGAAAGGTGGACCACACTGATTTTCATTATGAGAAATAGCATAGGCTCTAGAAAATTATTGTGGCTCATAATAATAAGACTATTCAGTGCAGCTGAGGATTGTTGATTAATCAGTTACGCAATAACGTTCTACTCATGAGTTCAATTTTTACTAACAAAAGTTCAACAGGTTGTTTGGATATTATAGAACACAATGGCTTTGCTTGGTGAAATATTCCATTCTCATTGAATTGTTATTACACCGCGTACCTCCAAATAGTAACACACACTAATTGGGATAATCAATGTAGCATGTGGGTAACCTCTTCACATGATCCATCTTATTACACTCAAAGTTTGGCCAAGGATTCACGTCCGAGTAATGGAAGTTGAAGGTTAAAATTCAAACCATCTAAATGTTGTTTTTTTCAAAGCATCAAGATTCAATTATCTATAAGAAATGTTAATTGGTCTGAGATGACCCTAAACTACCGGATGATGGTGGAGGGATACCCAAATCTCAAGGAAGAGGTTGGCGGTTCGAATCCTGGCTGTGAAATCTCCTCTCTACCTAACGGAAAATTTGCCAGGTGGTCAACTGCCTCATGTGCTTTGGCGTTGGCCTGTCGACCTTCTGTCTCAAAAAAAAAGAAAAAAAAGAAAAAAAGAAAAAAAGAATGTTAATTGTATAATTTTGTTTCAAATTTGAAATCAGAGTATTACTAAGCCTACCCTCTACATCCTTTTCAAAGGGGTAGGGGTAGGTAGTAGCTCACATAGCCGGTGTTGTCATATATATCATGTTTTCCAGGACCATAAGATTCATGTGTCTGTAGATTTCAGCACATTCCGCCAGGTCAGCTTTCCCATGTAGGGATCCAGCTAGTGACCACACATTGTTGTCATGATTTTATTTAGAGTGCGTCTATATTAATTGGTTAGCCTAGCTGCCTAGGCCCCGGGCTAAACCACATATGTGTTCGGCTGGGCCCCGCCCCTCCCACGCCTCCTTCCAAGGGTGGACAAAGCCCAACTTTTTCCAACTGATGCATTGGGATTTTGGTTTTAATGCAAAAAACTCGATTTCTGTGAATAATACCATGGTTTCTTTTCTAGCACTCGGCACTCGGCACCATCATTGGCGGACATTGGGCCCTCTGCCCTATAATCTCAACTTATCTGCAATAAAATCGGATTGTGCTGGACCTCGTATGATTTGGTTGTAAAAAAAAACTATGAAAAACCCAATTGTAAAAGACCACATGGTGCCAGCCTTGCCTCCTACACCACCCAATCTTCCTATCCACACCTACATGGGAACTCTTCCCCGTTGGGAACCAATGTGACAATACCCGGTTAAAATTACAAATATTCAAGTTGACATCACTTTCATTATTCCCAAGTTAATTGATGGAGTTAATCACATGTCAAAGGAGCTTAATGGCTTAAGTGATTGGGTATTGTCACATTGGTTCCCAACAGGGAAGAGTTCCCACGCATGTGCGGGCAGGATGACCGGGCAGTGAAGGAGGCGTGGGAGGGGCGGGGCCTAGCCAAACACAAATGTGATTTAGCCCGGGGCTTTGCCTAGCCCAGTTGTTGGCCGACTACCAATTTACCCTTGCATAATAAACATTACTTAGGTTGAGTATGTTTCAATTTGTAGGGGTGGCCCAACTCAAAAGGGCATTATGCTTCCTAAATTCCTAGCCCTAGAGTGCAACACCTTGATGCTTTATCTTTTATCTTTTTTGTAAAAATATGCCTATTTCTCATCTGAAGGTTGAAGTAGAACCAATAGCAATCTATATAATTATTGATATTGCGCTATCACAGACATCCATAACATTATTCAGATCCATAACAATGTTTTGTGGGACCGATAGTATTCTATAGAATATTCCATCATTCAGGCTGAATATGCGGAATATTTTGTAGAATATTGTCAATCCCACAAAACATTGTTATGTTACGCCCAGGTGGCAACCTAGAAACAATATTGATTTTGTCAAGTCAACACCTCAACTTAAGGGCCTTGCGGTTTGGTGTTAACTTTTAACTTTTATAACTTTTGCATGAGAAATTCCAACAAGACATACTTTGATGCGTTGGAACCCCATGTGAATTGGTAGCGATAATCTTTTCTTTTCTTTTAAAATGTAAGAATGTGCTCAGTGATTAGTTAGTGACGGTTTTAGCACCACCTACGTTAGGGTTTAAGGGGTTGTTTACGCCATGGACCATGAAGTCGTCCCAAGGCCTCGTAAAATCTATGATTGGTTGTTGAACTTGTCCTTGGACCACTTCGGTTTACACCAAGGAAAAGATATTAGAGTGACCAGGGAGTTTGAGGTCCCCAAAAGACATATTTTAAGGCCTACGTTATCCACTGACATGGTCCAATGGGTTTTGCGGTGGGAGAGACAAAAGAGATGATCTGGTAGACAAAGGCAAGGGCCCATGGCAGAGAAATATTGTTATAATAAGATTTTAATGAAATTTTGTTGGGGAAGAGAAGACAAAAATGGTTAAACTTGAATTTTTTCATTCAAAATTATTAAAAATATCAGCACGTTCACTTTTGGGTGCATGGTCATTCCTCGCGGTCCACATTCGGTTTACACCTAGTGAGGGGCCCCAAAAGCTTTGTAAATTGATTTTTTAAGAAATCGGACCATGGAAGTTGGACCGTGGAAAAAGGCCATCTTTCCATGGTCCGACTTCATGGTCCATGGTGTAAACTGCCCTAAGTTTCTGGGCACAAGTTGTTACGGTGGTTCGAAATTCCCAATGGGGCAATCATATTCTACAAAGCAGATGGCAATTAATGGGTGTAGACTGTAAGGCTTTTATGAGAGTCCATCATTTAGATGCAAGCAGGCCAAAGAGTATGCTCATTGCTCAAGCAGTCCAAAAGGATAAAATCAACACGGCCGACCTAATCACACAGCCACAGGCTGGACACTTTCAATTTGTACAACCAACCAACCAACCAACCAAATCAAATACTAAAAGAATCCCCAAAAAACAACTACTGGAAAGAAGAAGAAGACACCATTAATTTATTTCCTCGAGGGGTGGATGGGTGGGGCAGATCCATGTGACTGGACCCTTACACCCAGTGATTTTTTTTGGAAAGAAAATGGGTGTGTAAATTGGCGCTTAGTTTATTCATTCACTACACTGTTTTTTGCATTTAGTGTTGTCAACAATAATTACGAACCACAACACTAAATGCCAGTGACGCCCTTAATGTTTACATCTCCACAATTAGTGTTATAATATTTTTTTATGTTTTGTGTTTTGTTGTCGCATGGTTGCACCACCACCATCTCTACCACCACTACTTGAACACTATTTGTCAAGTGTTTGGTAGATAGTGTTGCAGGTAAATGAATAGTAACAACATTAAATGCCACACAACACTAAATGCAAAAAACAATGTAGCTCTATTGGCACTTTGAGTGGGAACAAAGGAGTCTAACCTAGCGATGTGGAATGATTCAACATATGACAAATGCGATGACATGTTCAAGAAGGTTTAAGTGTGTGGTGATATATATCTTGTTTGCGGCACATTATGTGGCTATGCTTTGGCATTTTAGAGTTAAAATTTGGCCCCAACCTCCTAAGTTGCTAATGCAAATTGGGCTACATAAACAATTCCATATAGAAATCATTATTCCACGGGGGAATTGAACCCCGATCTTTCAACCCTGCCCATTGCAGCGTGGAATGGCCTGCAAAACTACACATTATTGCATCCCATCTATCACCCAACAAAAGTTAGTATAGAAGAGAACACATGAAGATTCGGCCCATGTACACCATGAAAATCCTCCAACGGTTCCTTCAAAATATAGGTGGTAACTTTATGTAACACTTTAAAAAAACTTGCAAGTTGCACCCCAACCATGCCATAGTCCACACAATGCACATGGTTCAAAAATGGCATCATATTCTATATTACGCTTACTCTACCTCATCATGTTCCAAAAATTGAGTGTAGATTCAATACATTGGAAACCTCTCATGTATGAAGCCAATACCCAATAATATGATGCTACTAGTATAATTCATTTATTCTTCCCCTCCATACCGATTTCTCTGTGCTTTCCAATATGATATGGTTGTTTGGTAAGGGAAAGTATCTAGGGTATAAAAGTCTTGTGCAAACATGCGGATGACCAAATCTAGGTGTGTTGTAAGCCGGTTCCTCAACTTGCTCTTCAAAAACGACAACGAACTAAATGTTTTTTCATCCTCCACACTGCCCAACACTTGAACATGAGCAATTTTAGCAACCTTCATGAACTCAGAGAGCTTAGTTGAAATGAGGGCATTGCTTGACAATTTCCGCCAAAGTCTAGACATTGGATTTTCGTTCAAAGGCAAGGTCATGGCAGCTTGCGCATTTGAAATCATGGTGATCTTAAAGAAAGAACTTTGGAGTTCCAGGGTGCGGATATCAAGGGGTGGAGGCACCCACTCTTCAACATCATCCGATCCAACATCTCCAGGTATCTACAACTTCTTTGCTGCACCATAAAATGATTTAAGAATTGCAATATGCCTAGGATATGTGGCCTCAAAAGTGTTAGTGAGCCAATACTGAGGATAACATATGCCTAATGCACACATCACTTCTTGCTGAAGGAAACGCTTGTCTAACTCCTCTCACTAGCACAAAACCATGTCATAATGGCTCGGCACAATTGACTCTCCGTGTTTTTCCGACTAAGATAGCCAAACTCAAAGGTTCGAATGTTCTTGTTGATTGCTCATAGTCTAAATCACTCTTGGTTTTTTTGACTGAGCAATCCAACCACACTTATTGACTAAGCATAGTCCACAAAACTAGAAGAAATATACATCATGGGGAGCAAGCCACCTATGTACTCTATTTGTCTTCTTGACTCAATAACTCAATCACACATTTAGACTAGACATAGTCTTAAAAATTTAAGAAACTCAAACCATCGGGTACAAGCAACTATCAATTACCTTTGTTTTATGGCACTCATTAATCCTTACACACATGTGGACTAAACATAGTCTAATTTAACATAAAAAAACAAACATTATTGGTAGCATGCAACCTATAACATCCATGAAAACTTGCCACATGATCCTACATAAAAGGTCCATATATGAAATGCAATAGGAAATAGAGTGATTAGGTCCTACCTATTTATGTGCACTGTGGAATGATTAGATCCTACCTATGAGATGCAATAGCTTATGTGATATTCATTCTTCATCTGAAGATGAAATTCCAAGGTAGTCTTCATTGTCTTCTGAGTCAAATTCATCCTCATTAATCTCTTGCCCTGCATCATCTTCATTTGCACTATCATCACTTGTAGAGCTCAACTACCTCTACTTGTTCCTAGGGTTAACCGTATCGTAGTGACTTAGAGCATCGTCCGGATTAAGATAATTAGTATTACCTACCCTACTAATGTTCTACTAACATTCTATTTTAAGTTTTCCATTGGTGGTATCGTCTTGTTGATGACCGGACATCTTTTAGAAACTCCTCCACCCAGGAATGCTATATTGTGAGCGGTGAGCGGTGAGCCGTGAGCAGAAAATTTGAATTTTTATTCTCAAAAAATTTCAATGAAACGTATGATATAGACCCTATGACCGTGGATAATTTATGGTTTAATTCTATAAAATCTGCATATTATTTAACAAAAATTGATCAAGGTCCTATTCCCGCGGAGGGATTTTTGCAGTTCACACAAATGAATTTTATAAGCAATGTGAAATCCAAATCAGTAAACCAATATTGTCAACATCATGTCTTTTAATAATTTTGTAAAAATTACTTCTAATAACATATAATAATTACATATCGAGTATTTTTAAAAGATATTGAAATAGCAAGATTTACAAAGTTCTGAAGGTAATAATGAAAAATCTTATCATGTATTAATGTAAAATTAACTTTAAAACATAAATCACAATTATTTAAATATATTTTTCGTATCAAATCAAATCAACACATATACAAAACAACTAAAAAAATAGCTAGAATTTTACATGTTATGAATGATTAGCAACCAACAATGAATCAATTTTGTAATTTTTTTTGGAAAGACCTTGTAAGCAAAAAAACACCTTTGGTACATTAGAATCTCCCAACATGGCATATCAACATGGTTGAATTTTTTTCAAATGGCCCAATTTAATAGTCATCATCTAGACATTAAAGTGGTTAATAAATAAGATCTCCATTCGTGAAAAAATCCAAGGTTCATAAAAATAAAAATAGATCATATATTAGAAGAAAATACACATATTTTTATATGGAGTGCTTCAATGATCACGAAGACATTTCAACATCATTAGAAGCCTCAATTCATCCTTCCTCGCTATCACTGTCACTAGATGATCCATCAACTTTTGCAGAAATATGGAAATACTTTTCTACATGACGGCAACTACTAGGTTTTTCTGGAGAAGGGTCTGGTGATGAAGTAGCTGCATACGCTTCTGCAACAATCTCAGCATGAAAATGAAGCTGAAGAGGTCTAATAGGGCTTCTAATCTTACTGACATGGTGTAAGAGAATGCTTCCATCATATTTCATCATAGAGGACTTCAACGCTTCTTTGCGCCATCTATAAACAAGTAAAAATCAACCATTTACAAATGGTGGTAAGAGAAATTGAGGAAATGTTTAAAAAATTGAAAGTAGATAGTGTAGACTTACCTACAAGCTCGCTTGGCAGCAGTCTTCTTCTCTAGGTCATCTGCATTCTCCAAAGGGCGTTTCTTCTTCGGAGAAAACCTTGTAACTTTGACTGACTGTACTTCTTCAGCTTGGGGAAAAAAGAGGAACCAATACCTCTTTGTATAAGACACTGTCATATTCAAATGCAATAATATGACGATGAAGACTCTTCGATGCCCGAATAGAAGCACCTGAAATAAACAATACCATTTAGTACTTGGTATAAATTAATGACAAAACATATCAAAAAAAAATTTAGAAAAAAAATAATACTTGTGGAGGCTGTGAGGTCCATGATAATGTCATCTTCAACCGTGCAAAGATCAATAAGAGCCATGAGTAAATTAGAAGACTTCTCCTGTGCACCTCTAAATGGCATTCTATTTTCCGATTGAATAGTTAGAGAATCAACATCAATGAGGTTTGTGAGATGTCCATCTGATGACAACTTGATGCCTTGTGCAAGAAGTTCAGGACGGTCACAAAACACAAAATTGGACATTGAAACCTCTTCATCCAGATTTTCCTTTCTAACAAAACATTTCACCATGAAACACTTGTGCGTACGGAATGTATGATCCGGGACAGTAAAAGGAAGGTCGTTAATTGCAAACCACTTGGATTCTTCTTGAAAGTTTGCCCAATCCGCCCAAAATAAAAACTCATTGGATATAAATTTTGAATCAGGATAAAATACAATGAGGGCACCATCATCTTGAAGAAACTGCATGACAAACTCAAAATGCCTCTTGATCCATATGGATTCCACCTTTCCATCTATACCCTCTGGTTTAGTCTTTGGATGACGATTTCAAGGTGGAATTTCACCAGCAAAACCAAGCCCAAGAACAAGTAAATCCTCCGGAATATCAAAGATAACAAGATCAACTACATTGTCAATTTCCCAACCCGCATAGCTTTAAATCTTTTTACCTTGATGATCTTTAATTCATGCCTTCATACGCCTCCAAATCTTTGGCTCATCGCTCTTAATAACATCATCAAACAAGTCCAAAATACTTGAAGGACTATCATTGATGATCTTTATCTCACTCTCTACATCATCTAACTACGAACATGGGATAGTATACACCGTTTGTGAAGGAAAAAGGGCAACGAAAGAGGCACCTGAGAAACCAAAGGAGTAATAGTAGTAAATATGGAGGTAGTCGGACATCCCCAAAAAACAAGAGTGAGAAACTCATTTTAGACTACAGTTTCTATGTTTTAGCTGTATATGTACTAAAACAATGTCCATAGACATATTTTCTATCTACATTGACTCATATTATATATTTTATTGACTACATTAGAGACTAAATATAGTATTATATTTTTGTAATGCCAATGTAATATGTTTATAATATATTAAATAAGGTCTATAAATAATATTATTTAGACTTCAATAAACAAAAAATAAAGTCAATAATGTCCATATTCATTGTATTTTATATCATATATGATCTATTTGCATGCATATCTTAGTAAGAAGATTAGTCTTGATTTTTTTCTTACAATGTTTTTTCACTGCCCTTAGTCCAAAATACCATTAAAATTTTGGTCTTTTTGATCTTCTTCATTATAAATTCAACAGATGCACAATATTTTTTTCACTATAATCAGTCAATGATGTTTTATTCACTAAGACTAGTCTAATATATCAAAACAATTCAGGTTGAGATGCGTCATCTTGGAAGCTCTTTTGACTATCTAAAGTTAAATGTACATGTGTCATTTTGACTATATATAGTCTACTCATACTATGTCGTTATGACTCGATATAATCTAATGTACATAACTTTTATTGATTAGTAAAAGTCTATTATGTATGTTGGAGGCATATTCAAATGTACATACGCCCCTTTAATCAAATATACACTATGATATATTAACTAAGATATATTTGACTAGTGACTATTTGACCGCTCCACAATGACTAGGAAGTCAAAAAATAATTGGATGTTCTTTATACTGAAAGAAGTTTAATTTCTAGTCCAAAGGACCTTGATTTGTACTAGTCTCTATAATTTGTTTTGCAGCACCAGGTAAGCTTCTCTGCACCTCCGCAAGAATCGCCTCACGGTCTATCTTGTTTACTTCTTCCCATTGCCCTGAATGAGCCACCGACCTCATGACTACCATGTGAGATACACCAACAATCTTGAAGACGAGATGATCTTCATCACGATTGTAATCAAACGACCAATCTTGTTCAATTACTAATGATGTATTATCTGCCAAAGATCGAAATGTGCCAAACTCCTCCCCATAGAAAGTAAAGGGTGGATCCAAATAAAGCCTATACATATCACTTTGGCATATCTTCGCAGTAAAAAGAAAATCCACGATGTAACAACTTGGATTTTGTACAAACTTGATTAAAGAATTCACAGCATGCAGCAAGAGAATCAAACACGGTAGTGACAACATATTCTGCCAATCCAAAAGCATGAAGAGATTTTTCTTTTATGTAGATTCTTTCTGTGCATCTATGGCCATCTTCATCACTAGGGGTTTGTACTCCTCCAAAACCCTCTTTGCAAGTGCAAGCATGGATATCCAACGTGTTTTCACGTTTTTCAATATCTTGTTTCCTTTTGTCTCCAAACAAGCTGCTAACTTCTGAAACTCTATAGTCCTCTTGGGAGAGGAACTGAAGTAGGAATAAAGAGACGCTAGCATATCCTCTACATGCTTAACAACCTCGACCTCTGAAATAGTTTGGACAGCTAGATTAGTGCGGTGGGCCATGCAGTGCACTCTGATCATGAAGGGAGCATCTTTAGTGATGAGTTGCACAGTAACTCCAGATCTGGCACCATGAAAAGCTGAAACCTCGTTAGCTCCAAAGGTTATGAACGTCTCCCTTATCTTCTCTTCACATATACCTCCATATAAACGAATAGCATTCAAAATGACAGTTGTCAGATTATCAGATGTTCCACCTTCAACTACTCTCTCAAGGGTCAACAAAATAGGAGTTCGCTTCCAATCCACAACGACATAGCCATGTACACTTATCCAAGACTAACAATCAACTGAGGTAACTTCATCACAAGAAATGCTAAAAAAAATTGCAGCTTGCATGACATCTTTTGTTTTTTTCAAAACAACACGTTCAATAGCCTCTGCCATTGCCCAGCCACTATTATCACTTCAGTGGTGCTGTGGATTGTTTTCAATCTCAAGGTTTCAAACAACACATACATATGCTCAAAATTTGTGAGTGGATGACCTCTTTGGAGCAAATGTAAAACAGTAACAAACTGTATCCATTTTTTCCTTCTATCTCTATTGGTGTTCTCTGCCACTTGAGCAACAATAGTATCTGTGGGAATAGCTACGAAAAACCTCTCATTTTTCAAATGTACATACTTACTATCAATATACTTCTCTCCTATGGCAACTCCATGACCATGTGTCTTTGTTGTTTTCCATCCTTGATGTTTCCAAAGGTTATCACTCTTAGCACACAAAACTATGGATTTACCCCGGATTTTAGAGCAGACTTTGCATATTACCTTGGTAACCTCTCCATCTTTGTACAGAGGTTCTGCCCAAAGAAATATAGGCAACCACAAAACTTGAAATTGACGATTCTTGTCATACTTGTTTTTTCTCCCGGGAGACTCTTCTACTGGGTTTTTTGGTTGGACTTCAACGTCAATGGGTGGAAGGATAACACCATCAGGAGGCATAGAACTACTACTTGCACCATTAGGATTTGGCCTACTAAAAAACTTCCTAAACTTGAAGCCCTTGGGAGGAGCAAGGTTAGGAGCCATTGCAATGGTTCATCTAATATTTGCGCCAATGCACAAAACAATGAAATTTACGACGATCAAAGCTACTACCCATGTACACATTCAACTATCAGAGTGTGGAATCAGATCATTCACTAACCATACCACAATCATAAAAGAGGCTAACACAACCAAGTAGCAACACAACTAACCCATTCCAGTATAGCATGCAAGAGAAACACGAAGTGAATAGTAAAACGAAGTATGACCATATATGGATCAAGGACCTAGGCAATGTACAAAGACTCTACATTATAGCTAGTACAGTCCACCAAAATTTCAATCCTGCCATTTATTTCCCCATTACAGTCTAGAAGTTTACATTATACAACTGCCACCACACCTTAAACACAATAACTCCAAATCTTGGAAAGATATCACATTATGAATGCATTAAGTTAGCAGTTGATCCACAACCTTCTGAAACAGTGACTTTAAAAAATAACAACAACAAACAATATGAATTTGGAACAAAGAACTCTAAACAACAAAAATTAATTTTTTTTTAAATTGACAGGGTCAAACCCCAGAATGGACAAGGTTAGGCCCTAGAATGGGCAGGGTCAAGCCCCAAAACAAACAGGGTCGGATCACAAAACGAACATGGTTAGCTTGCAAAACAAACAGGGTTGTGTCCCAAAACGAACAGGGTCAGCTTGCAAAATAAACAGGGTTGTGTTCCAAAACGAATAGGGTCAGCTTGCAAAACAAACAGTGTTGTGTCCCAAAACGAATAGGGTCAGTTTGCAAAACAAACAGTGTTGTGTCCCAAAACGAACAGGGTCGTGTTCCAAAACGAACAGGGTCGTGTTCCAAAACGAACAGGGTCAGGTCGCAAAACGAACAGGGTAGTGTCCCAAAACGAGCAGGGTCAGATCGCAGAACGAATAGTGTCGTGTCCCAAAACAAACATGGTCAGATTGCAAAACGAACAGGGCCATGTCTTAGAAAGATTAGAGTTAAGTTCCATAGTGGGCACGTTCAGATCCCAGAATGGACAATGGCAGTCCCTTTAATGGGACTATGGGGGTCCTTTAATGGCCACGTCACTGCAGTGACGTGCTTCGAATGGAGGCGGCCTGCTTGAACTTCGAAGTGCAACATGTTGGCGCCGAACTTGAATCCTAACCTGGCGCCGAACTTCGAACCTTGCTACGCCGCTGTGGAGTCTGATTCGACTCGACAATGAGAGGGAGATGCAGAAGTGTCTGCAAGTTACAAAAGCAATCAAGATCAGGTAAGGTAGCAAGAATATTTGGAAAACACGAAGAAGAAGGCATGCAAAACACAAAAACAGTGTGAGCAAGGATGCAAATCCAAGACAACGAAATCACAACAACAACCACTGGAGACTCTAGAGCAATGCTCAACGCGCTTGTGAAAACTAGTACAAGTTCTTGCACGCCAGCGGCCAAAGCGGATTACCAAGTGTGTGCGGGTCCGATTATGGCTAGCCTCACTGACTCAACGCCAGCCTGCTCAAGCCTCAGCGCCGAAGGCGGGCTAGCTAGTGAGCGCCGAAGCCGGGCCAGGCTGCTGACTAGGTCCCCAAGCTGTCTAGTAGCCACAGTTCCACCGTCCACGGTCCACCCCTTCAAACTTCAGCGGCCCAGTTCCAAGCCTTGAGCGGCGAGCCTCATTATTGGTTTTCTTTACAATATCCGCTATTTTACTGGGGCCAACACCAATGCTAATATTGCATTTATGGTTGGCCGCCTCAGTGTTGGCATCGTATGCTGACGGCTACATTGTCCAATTATGATGATGTCACCTACGAAGTGCAGGTGGTGTGATGAGCCCAAGATGGCTATTTTTATCAACAAAGGTTAGGGTTTTGGCCACCCATCCCTTGGCCGTTAGATTGCTCGCCACATGGACGTTTGGGATGAAGCATTGGGCCGGCTCTTCGAACCCAGCCAATGGGGTCGAGTTTGCTATCTTTCAATATTTTCATCTGTTTTGGGGCTATTTTGAGAAGAAAAAAACCCCAAAATTGTATGTGTACATATAGCTGGGCCCAAATGAATGTAGCAAAAAGCATCTGCGTAGCCAAATTAAAAATCGTTGCTTACACCCATCCACACCTCACCATCCAGAATCTCATTAATCTTAGGGCCACTTCACACATGAGACTGAGTGCCCGTGACCATTGCACTTCAAGCACTCTCATTGGTGGAAAAGGCGGAGCCGGTCCAAGTTCGTTGCTTCATACTACGCTTGAGGGACCAGTGGAGTATGTGAATGCAAGATGGATGTAAAGTCTACATGGATTCCTACATGACATTGAATGGATCATGTTTCATGGTCACTTGGATTATTTTCAAAAACCACCTATTGGAGGTAGGCCTAACACAAAATTGGGAGACCATGGCATTGCGAATGCTCACAACCATTGATTTATTCTATTTTATCATGTGTGAGGACCCTGCATGAATAGAAATTCATTGAAATAGCATTTGGTTGAGGGCCCAGTCACATATGACTTCACACTACACTTGAGGATCCGCAACCACACTACATGATTTTGGAGGTGTGTTGGGACGGCCTTTGGACACTTTCTTTTGGCCTCTCACAATTTCATGGTCATGGCTCTTGGCTCATGTGTGAAGTGACCCTTAATATCCCAAAAAACAAAATACAAAAACTAATGGGAAATTTCTCACAAATCACTATCCGATATTTGATGCACATTATACTAAACAAATGAAAACTTGAAAAGAAACAAGATCCAATCTCAATTGACTAAGGGTGAGTTTCCATGTAGGCCACTCGCCCCCCATATTCTAGTGTGAATAATGACAAGCGCGCCCAAATGTAGAGGAAATGTGGTGGGGTAGGGTTCGTATGTGCCAACTAGCTACTCCCATCTTTTCAAATCCAGGCTCACCTACTAGCCTCTTCCTCTAGGTTACCAAGAATGGAGTTCTAGAACAACATTGGTTTTATATAGTCTTCAACTGGTCTTAATCCTCCGGTGACCAACACTTGTAGGTTAAAGATACTTTAGTGGGCTCATGGAAATCTAGCAGCCCGTGTCTATGGCCCTCCACATTCTAATGGGCTGCTAGAACGTGGTTGGATGGTGGCTTGTGCTTAACTACATGCAAACACCTCCAACCCATTATAATCTAGAATCTAGTGGACGAGTGGCCTACTTGGAAACTCACCCTAAGTGTCCCCTCCTTTACTCACTACACCTCCCCCATTGGATAATATCATATTAACTACAGTAACATACGGTCCACCTATTGAAAAATAGGCATTAGGCTACCTATGCCCATGAAAACGCAGTCTTTGAGTGGAGGTAGTGAACGGACATCACATGTCAATGTAAAACGCATTGACGCTCCTTTCTTTCTTTTTCTTTTCTTTGACCCTTACACATTCCATTTCTCAAGAATGCTTGAGCCTAAAACTCACCCCTCGATGTTGCTTGGAGAACTTTCTACTTAAGGTGGCATGTAAAGTATGTGGGTGGTATTTGGTTGGTTTTTCATGTTCTGCAACTTCTACTGATTAGATTTACACAACAAAACTCGTGTTGCATTAGCAAATCTATGAGAAACATATGCAAAAACTGGACCTCACTTGATTTAGTTATGGTTATTGGAAGTGCATGTTTGTTGATTTCTTAATTGGGTACATAGGTCCTCCCAATTGTGTTCACTATTGAGTGTAGAGTAGTTATTGATATTTGAGGGCGTTCTCCAATCTCTTTTAAACATGTGTCTTTACGATGTTTTCTCTTTGATCCTCACTGAACCACGTACCAATCAAATATAGGGGTCCAATTAAGAAAATGAGCCACTTAAGACCCATCTACGTTTACATCTAGTGAGGACATTGCCTTGTGATGGTATCGTAACCAATTGCTCATCCAAGAGCAAAAGTGTTACCATAATTTGTCACTAATTTTCATCCAAAAAGATATAATATCATCCATGATTTTTAGATTTTGTCTATGAGCTTATCAATTATGATTGGAGTAACTAACCTTGACTTGCCGCTCCTACGGCTCTTCATCCACTCTCCTCTTAATGGTTATATAGTCCATATTAAAGGTTGGAATGTACATATATGAAAGAAAAACCGTTATATGTCATCTATGAGATTTGTTGAGGGAGAAAATAATATTTGGTTTTGTTGCCATAAATTATATATACAAGAATGCATGCAAGGTACACTCCATTTCTTTGTAGGGTAGATGGCTCTTAAATGGTTACTTTCCTGACTAGGCCATTTCTCCTAGGATGTGAAATACACGATTAGTAAAAGATGGTTAGCAAATCCAAATCGAGGCCATAGCCACTTTCCTCATGATTTTTGAAGCTCATATGATTATCTTGATTCATTATCGAAGTAAATACCCTCATGCTCATTAGACGGTCATATAGGTCCTCCCAATCATGTTGAATCTTCAACCTAGAGTGGTTATCATACAATGAGCATGTAGTCCAATCTTTTTAAAACATATGTCTTTTTGGTATTCATTTTTGGAGCCTCACCTAACCACATACCACTCAAACATAGGTGTCCCCAAAAAAACAACTAACCGAATAAGGGTTGTCTACCTTACTTACAAGAATGCTTGGGCATGGCTTAAGCCTTGAACTAACCCCTCGATAGTGCATGGAGAACTTTCCAATTAAGGTGGCACATACATCTTTAGTGTCACCGGACTATGGTGGGAGTAAGGACAAATGCCATCGTAATTCAATGGGGTAGGGTTCATATGTGCCATCTAGCCACTGTTATCTATAATGTTTAGTGGGCACATGAAAGTCCAGTGGCCCATGGTCACGGCCCTTCGCGTTCTTGTAGGCAACCATAATGTCGTTGGTTAGTTGTTTTTGTCATCTTCCTAACAACACATCCAACCTATTGTTATATAGAATGTAGTGGATCAACAACGGACATGGACACCCACACTAAATCCAATATTCCCCTCAAAAGTAATGTTACCCAATTGAGCACCTCTTTATGCTAGGGTTTGGTGTAAGTTACAACGTGTGATCATGCTCTCACAAGAATGCCTTGTTCACTGGGCCTCGGTGTCGCCTTCTGAACCATTCTCCATGGAGATTTTTGAACATAATCGGTCAAAATCCCAATGTTTCCAAGTCCAACTGATTACATGTTGATATCTTTCAATTTTTCTTTATTAATTTGGGATATATTCCAAAGGAGGCATAACACCTTGTACTGCATCGCGAAACTTGTGATCAACATTAGACCAATGGGCTCACATTCATGCTGGTACTTACATACGGGCGATATCTTTTATTTTATTGGGGTATATTCCACAATTCCTCTAAAACGATAGGTAATTTTTGGGAAGTCTTGAACTTTAACTGGTTCATCTGTAAGTAGCGGTTCAAGATGGGCACACTACATAGTGGGGCCACTGATGGCACGATGGTTTCGCATTAAAGACTAAAGAGTCCAAAATGCATTTGTGAATTGTTTTCATTCCATAAAAGTTGCACCACCCAGCCAGCCCCTTGAACACTGGAGAACCTCTTATTGTAAATGTTTTGGATGCAAGTGACTGACTCCTGACAACTTGAAAACAGCATGATTATTACTTTATTGTGCAGCGTTGCATTGCCACGTGAACCACTTCATGATCAGCAACACATGAGAAAAACCTTTCCGACAAATTAATTGCAGACTCAAAGTCAAATATTCCCAAACTGCAATGACATAGTATCACAATTTAGGTGTGTTCGAGTTATAGTTCAGATTTAGCAATTTCGACTCCGAGAATGAGGTCCTAGACCCAAATTAGATGGAAGCCTATTTATAATCTTTGTAAGGGATCCAAGTTTTGTAAGACTTCTACACCCCACAATCAAGTGACACCAGCTTCATTAAATCACCAAGTATGGCCCCCCACCTCACCCTCGTTACCCAAGAGAATGACATACAAACCAACGTCCAACAATTTAAATCCAATTTGAAAATGCCCTAATATTTTACCATAACGGTTCATACATAACTACACTCACACTAGAAAGAGTACGATGGCTATGGGAAAGATTTAAGAAACACCATATCAACTCACAATTAGAAGCATTCTTTCCCCCGTCACAAAACTTCACCACATAATTAGTAGGGCTTCTACAAAGATATGTGGCAATCCTACTTAGAAAGAAACCCAAATGATTACTCCCCATCAACCAACATCACTCCATAAACCAATCAATCACAAAATTGCTCATAAGCACATTCAAACTCACACAGTCCTACTTCTCAAAACCACTCACATGCCCCACGTCACTTATAGTATACCACTTGCCACACCATAGAGACATCATATTTGGCTCACCAGTTGCAACCTTAATGACACGATGGCAAGGCACTAGCCTTGCACACCCCACCGACTACCAAACCACAAATGAAGCAATTCGTTGGGCTAGAATGGATGCCAAAGAAAATTCCAATGACATCACTATCATGATCCTCAACCACAAAGATTGGTCACCTCAAAAACTAGCATCAACACAACAAGATATCCACATCATCACCATCATACCACCAAATGCCTTTTGGTATGTGATAGAACCTCAATGGCCACCCTACTACAACCCACTCAAACCATCACTCACAACAATCATATGCATTCACAACTTAGACACCCTACTTTTAAAGCACACATTCGCACTCCAGCTACGACAAACCAACCATCCAAGATAAGCATAACCTCCACATTCCCACACACACCACCATAACGCCATACAACGTAAACAAATCATATGAATGGAACAACACTCCCTAAGCTAATAAATAAAATAAAATAAACACCCCCATAGCCCTACTACCCATAAATTAACAATATTGCAATAATTCTTTATTACTAACCCACTTAAATATTACCCCCAAAAATACATATACATAAACAACTCCTTTATGCAAAGGCAATGGCAATGGCAATGGAAACCTAGCAAGTACAAAGGCATACAACCTAATCAATGATATGCAAATAGTGGTAAGACTGTCTCGTTTCCATAACATACTACATGCAAAAGTCTACGCCATTTGGCTAGCCTCACGAATCCACAAGATCTCTCGCATGATATCCACACCCGGGGGGTGCACTACAATATCCCGTATGGAACCACGTGAGTGAACAAAAGGGGTATTAATTATGGGTAGGCTTATAAAATATACATGAGCTTAGGGCATTACTTTGGTCAATTTTGTAAATATACATAGCCCATTTTTAATGTGATAAGAATTGTAAATTTACACACAGGGCCCATTCCCTTTTAACATGTAGGTGAGAAGTAACATGAATTAGGACATGTCTTGGATAGTATGGTTGATGGACATGAAGAAATTCCTTTGGAGCATCATGTGGCGCCATTTGTTGTTGTTGATGGTTCCAAGATCCTTAAAAGTACCTTGATTAGTCAATTAAATGGCAACCCCGCATTGTCCAAGGATAGGTTGCCTAGAATTAAGTCCGGTATGTTATATGCCAAGCCTGAGAAGAAAATATCAAGAGTTGGTGATAATGATTTCAGTTTGAAATTGGGATGTGACTGTGTTGTGACTTTTGTCATTCAAGCAATGATTGAAAAAAAAAATTAAAAGAGGAAGGCCAAGCAAATCAAAAGCATTGACCACTAAAACTTGGTATTTTGGAAAGGTTTATAGAGTGCATAGACAAATTGCTAATAGGTGGGTTGAATATAGAGAACCAGTTGATTTGTTGGATCGACCATCTCATATGGAGATTGGATTATATTGTTACCAAAAAAATCATGGATCACTATGGACTTACGACTTGACAAATCATATCATGGTAGACTTAGAAACTATTATTGCACTAGCTACAATAACTTTTGTAGTAGAAAAAAACATGTTTGAGTTACATCCTACAGATGAAAAGTGTTTAATGATTTTATCAATGATAAATAAGTACTTTTAAAGTGAAAAAATCCAGGCTTATTTTCTAGACCATGTTTTTCATTGTATAAATATGTTAGGCTTTTGTTTTTTAATTTACTTTGAACATGCATACACACATTAGGCTTATTTTTTGATATATACATATACATATACAAGCATGTATATTATTTTTTAATAAATGAAAAACCATATATATGGGTATTAATTTGGAGGTGTTGCACACACGTTATACATGACTTTTAACACTAAGTGCACTCCCCAGGTATCCACATTTTTATTGACAACATAAACAATATCTACCTCCTAAATAACACATAAGATGCCCGTCTTCCCAACATACTCGCCAAGACAAACTCCTAAAAGCCACCATAGTCCACCTCATCACATGGCTCAAACACAAAATTACAATTCAAAAAGTTAGAGCAAGCCTAGTCATTCATGGATATGCATTTGCATCCAAAAACAAAAAAAATGGCCTCTATGCAAGATGAAGATGTAGACCCAAGAGAAATTGCCACTCATCCTACATTGCAACCAAATAAAATCCAACCATATAATGCGAGAGTGTTAGGCAACAATCAATTGATCAAACACTTTAATTGGTTGAAATTCCAAGAAGGGATTCCCAACTGGTTTAATGACCAAGGAGGACCAACCGATAGTTACATATGAACCAAATTGAGGTTGAGAAATAACTGGTTGAAGTTCAAGACTTCAAATGAACCGGTTGAGTTTGAGAAATAGCCAGTTGAAATTCAAGACTTCGAGAAAGTTACCCATCGTTTTAGAGGAATTCATGGAATATGCCTCAAATTTATGATGCCAAACCGAAAGATCACAATTTGTAAACAGTTGGACTTGGAAACACTAGGATTATGACTGACAATGTTCAAAAATCTCCTAGGACACTGAACTAGTTCACATGGAATTTCCCACTGTCAATAACTTCACATAAACAAGTCCTTCAAGAGCAGTAACCAGGGAGATTTTTGAGCATAATTGGTCAAGATCCTAGTGTTTCCAAGTCCAACCGGTTACATGATGAAATCTTTGGTTTTCCTTTATTTATTTGAAGTATATATTTTTAGATTCCTTTAAAATGATCGGTAATTGTAGAACAAGTTTTTTCTTTTTCGCAACTAAATGGAAACAGAATGTAAATAGAGATAAAACAGAACTAGTTACCTCATTAAGATGTGTCAGGATAGGCCATAGGCTAGGAGATATGGAGAAGGGTAGATTCAAAAGACTATGGTCTGATAGGAGGAGTCGTAACTACTGGAAATACACACATGTCAAATCTGGTGGTTATGGGAACTGGCAAAAGAAGAGAAGGAGACATTTTTTGAGTTGGGGTGCGAGAGACTATAGTTCTTTATGCACGGGGGGTTCACTTAGTGCATTTTAAAAACGACGTGTGGCATAATATAGGGAGAATTAAATTCGTTTGACATAAAATTTATAAAAGAATTCCAAATAATGAAGGGTCCATTAAAAGTAGACAATCCCATTACAAGTAAGATAGATAGGTATAAAATATGGGCCATTCCTTTTTTGTAAAAATAATATAGGGGTTGAAACTAAGGATCCTAAGATGTATGTTTAGTAAAATCAATTTTGTGCACATGCCTCACGAGGGATGGATGAAAAATGACTTATCATTTACCCAAAAATGGATGAAATTGTAAGCCTAACCCTAACTCTCTTCCTGACACCTCTTGGTGGATTCTAACCCTAACTCTCTTCCCAACATCTCTCGGTGGCTTCTCTCCCTTCTCTTGGTGGCCTCTTATTTTTCATTTTTCCTGTGGCTTCTCATTTTTCGGTGACTTCTCTACTCCGACATCGTCATCTCCAACATGTATGTTCATTTCCAGTACCATTTCTTCATAGCACACACATTTTATTCAATGCTGGAGTCCTTTGTGATTTGCATGTTGTCCCTGCCATATTTGCCCAACTGTTCAATTTTCTTTATTTTCCGATCTTTTTGCGAGACCATGGTGACGTTGCCTTCAATCCAACTTCCATCTTTGATCGCTCCAAGCTCTCTCTCATTGTGCAATCTCAACATCTTGTAGGTAGATTCTTGTAGGTACTCTTTATACCCTTTTCTTGCCATGCTTTTTTCCACCACTTTGGCATTGCATGCACTTTTAAATTAATTTTTTAAATTAAAAAGAATGTAGACTACAAAAAATTACAATGACATGGACATTATAAGTAATGGTAGGGTGCAAAAAAATAGGCCATTTTAGAAAATTAAATAATTATAGGGAGCTTTTAATTCATGCCTTGGAGGTAAATAGCCCCTAAACAAATACCCCTCCGCTGCACGTGGAGCACAAAAATCCTATAGAGTGACCCCCCCCCGTGTCTTTATGTACTAGAACTTTGCCAGTCTTTGTAACTCCTTCGTGTTAGTCAGTTGTCGTGTGTTATTTTGTGTATTGCAGCCTTGATGTGGGAGACATCTTGGCCTATCAATTGTTTGTAGTGCCAAGTAATTAACAAGGTTAATCCAGGGGGGATGTACTGGAAGATACCTAATATTTTTTTGCCATCTCTGCGTGAACATTTGATGTGTGGTATAATTGCTTAACTTTATCAGGAGGAACTCTTGAGTCATATCGATATGCTTTAAAGTTGTAGTCAATTCGTGCCTGGGTGATCTTCCCCTTCTATTGCAAAACAAGGTTAAGTTATTGACGGAGGCTATTGTTTGTGAATGCATGACATTTCCTGGTTGCCTATGTGCGTCAAACTATGGTCTGGTTGAATCTAAAATGGGTTTACAATTTAATAGTGTTGTCATCGGGAATTGGGAGCATATCATTTCATTACCTGTTACTTCCAGGGAGAGAAGGGGAATTTAAATCATAATCGTTGAATTGCCAATCCAGCCGGTTTACATGTCGACATTTTCTGGATTTGCTTTAATTATTCGAGATGTCTTCCATAGATTCCCCGAAGGTGATAGGTAATTCTCCCGAAGCCGTAAACTTCAACCAATTGTTTCTCAAACTCAACTGGTTTATTTCTAATTAAACATTGATTCTTTCTTAGCAGTTATCCAGAGTGCCCCTACTGGATCGTCTGTTTGTCCACTTAATTGGACCATTTCTCATAATTGAAAATGGAATTGTGAAGTCTTTAATTTCTGTTGGTTGAGTGATTTAATCGGGAGAGGAAGGCTATAGTCTGTGTACGGCTATGTAATTAAGCCATAGGAAGTGATTTCATGAATTGAAGATTAATTTAGTTAAGTGTCGGAGACAAATTTAAGTGATACAACAACATATATAGTTTCCAATGAGAAGATGAATTAGGTAAGTGGAGATAAATCGGATTTCACGGTGAGGGAATTGCACTTTAATTGCATAGAAGGGTTGGATCCAGTAAATATTCAGACCATAGTCTTTGTTGTGTAAAAGAAGGAAATGTTGCCTCCTAACCTTTGGCAGAGGACGAATCGTTAGCCTGTCGAGACTCTTGACTGCAGAAGAAGTCATGTGAGGCTGAGAAGGCTAAAGGACGCGTTGTTCGTGAAATCGGTAATTGTGAATTGTTACATAAAGTTTTATGTTGAATTAAGGATAACTTGGAAGTCTATCAATATTAAGAATTGAAGAACTTAAGCGATATTTATGAGAATCACAAATGACAAAACTTGGTAAATTAATTACTTTAAGAATTAACACGGTGGAACTGTGACACTAAATAAATAAGATATATTTATGAACTATGTGAGAGCATGTTAACACGCATAAGTGGTTTTGACTTATTGTCTTGAAGAAAGAGATTACGATTGCCTTGGCCAAGACCAGGTAACAGACTATGGTCGGACTGCATAATTAAGATTGGACTTAATCAAAGAAGACTGACCATCCTGAAAGGATTACCGCACTGTCTTTTTCAAGTTACATTAAATGGGATTAATTAATGAAAGACTATGGACTACGCCGAAGTGCCCTTGGCTTCGGTAAAGAGACAAAAATGGGTTACTTTTGCAAGACCATTGACTATGGCTGTGCCTATGCTTGTGCACCACACTTGGTCCAATTAAAATGAACTCACTGCCAGACTATTGCCTGGGAAATTAGAGTGAGGTGAGAGACTGTCACATTTGCATGTACTGACATGGAGAGGTTTTTAGAGTTTCTATCCCTTACCCGTAAACCAATTGTCAGTCATAATCTAAAATAAAGTGAAATAACCTTGTGTTTTCCTTAATAAAACTTATCTAAGACACCTAGATATTATACAAGTCACCTTTTAAGTCTTCCCTGATTGTTTCCCTGGGTTTGTTTGTTAACCAAATTTCCACTACAGTAATTTTCATGAAGTCATGAATTTCAACTGGTTATTTCTCAAACTCAACCAATTTATTTCAAACTACACTAAATAGTCCTATTACTATGGCAATAGTAATTTTCTAGAGCCCATGTTCATGGGGAGGTCATTGTTCAAATTTTATTAAACCACATGAGATAAAATATAAGGTATTTTTAATTCAATAAAAAACGATTTATGAAAATTTTGGAATCATTGCAGTTTGGATAAAATGATCCATACAATATTATAATTAAAGTAGGGTAGGTGAAAAATATAGGTGACATTTCATTTTTTTTGATAACGTAGGGTATGTAATATTTGGACGAACAAAGAATTTATGTGAGTCTCAATGAATGCATTTGGATTGGACGAGAAATTGCCTCAGGTCATGCAATTTAGAAGTTGGCATTGGATATCTTGGTTTAGGGCCACTTCACACATGAGCACGAGCCATGACCATGAAATTGCGAGAGCCCAAAAGAAGTGTCTAAAGGCCATCCCAAGACACTTCTAACATCATGTAGTGTGGTCACATGCCCTCAATGTAGTGTAAAATCATATGTGACCGGGCCCTCATCTAAATGTCATTTCAAGGAATATCTATTCATGTGGGGTCCTCACACATGATAAAATATAATAAATCAATAGTTGTGAGATTTCGGAGTGCTATGGTCTTCGGTTTTGTGTAAGGCCTACCTCCAAGAGGTGGTTTTTGAAAATAATCTAAGTGACCATGAAGCATGATCCATTTGATACCATGTAGAAATCCATGTAGACTTTACATTAATCTTGCATCCACTTACTCCATTGGTCCCTCAAGCATAGTGTGAAGCCAACTTGGATTGGCTCCGCCTCTCCCAATGAGAGTGCTTGAAGTGCAATGGTCATAGGCCCTGAGACTTGTGTGTGCTTTTGAGGAAGTTTAGTGTTATAGCAGGATGTGTTTTGGATCGTGAAGGGGTTTCATGTGACCCAACTTTGGATCTCACAAGCAAATATGCAGGTTCGACACAAGGCTAACCAAGTTTGAGACACAAATCACACCCCTGTTCACAACAAGCATGGTTCCACACTCCGTGGATCGTAAAAAGAGCCGATCCGACTCATCCAACGTACAAACCAAGCAGTAAACCTATGGAGGTGGATGATGGCGATGTTGAAGTTTTGAAGGTTGAAATGGAAGAAGGGAATGGAAACTTTGAGGGTGATTTAAAGGACAAAGCCGTGGAGGAGATTGTGCTTCCTCTACCCATAACCAAGGATGAAACACAACATGTTATTTCAAATATGTTGGATTGTGAGGAAGCGTTTGGAGAACCCAATATTGAAGTCATAAAAGTTATGCCAATGATGGAGTATGATGGACATCAAATCTTGAAGGTCACCTTGGTTTCTCAACATAATGTCAATCCGTTTTTGTCCAAGGACATGCTTACACGAGTTAAAAAATCAATCTACTTCAATAACAATGATGACTACATCAATGCCTCCTCCTCACCCACTTCCATGTTGGTTGGATTGGGATATGATGTGGGGCGTTTCTTTGTGTCCAAAAATTCAACTAGAATTTCTTCAACAATTAAAGTTGCTAAAAATCATTATAAAGGGAGACTGCCTAAGAACAACATCCTAACTTCAATTTTCCAAGAAGCTGACAATGGTAGGTGTTAGAGTGACAAGATTAAATGATGCGGAGGAAATTTGGCATAAAATGGGAATTGTGCAGGAAACCCGTTGACCTTAAAAAAAAGACAACAAACTACATTTTAAAGGGAGATGCCATGTTGACCTTTGAAATCATGCAGACCTTGAACAACTAACTAAGTGGGCAGCTTTTTAGCTAGCTAAAAGCTCCAACTAGCAAAAGCTACGCAGGAATTCAGTGCCTCAAAAAAATCTAGCTAAAACTAAGTGCCATAATCCGGGTGAGGAAAGTTAGTTAGTTGAAGTTAGCTAATAGCTAGTTGGAAACTGAAACTAATCTCAGTGGAACGAATGATGTCATTGCACCCAAACGGTCATCTCTCAAACCTAGACTCGTTGAAGCAACGATGTTTTTGAAATTGAGCATGAGCCTAAATCCTAATATTCCAACAAATGTCGCGGAATCTCAAATTTGGAACAAATTGATTCCATCTCGTCCTGAACTGCTAGATGACATTAATGATTCCAATGATAATGAAATTGAAGAAGGAGGAGATGATGATGATGATGATCTATCACCAGTGCCAGTCGAAAGTGAGGAAACTGACTACACGTGTTGATTTTAAGCCTTTCAATTTCCTTGTGCAACAACATGAAAATACAGAGCCAACCAAGAGCAATATAACCAAATGTACATTGTTTGGATTTGTTTTGAATGGATTACTCTCTGCTTTGAAATGAATATGCATGTCACACAACTTTTTAGCTAGTCGAAGCTTAGTGAAAATGAGAGTTCCGGAAACGTTAGCTAGCCAAAGCTAAGTAAGAATCCCAGGTTCAATGAACCTAGCTAGCTAAAGCTAAGTGACAAATAAGGGCCCGGAAAATTTAGCTAGGTGATGCTAGTTGGCTAGCTGTATAAGGTCTGAAATCATGATGTATTATTTTCTCTGCTCAAGGACACCTCAAATTTCACTATGACCAAAGGTATTGTAAGTGGATAGATGCAAATTCAGTTATGTCATATATGAGAATGGAATATGATCCAATTATAAAGATTTATTCGCTTGATCCATAAATGCTAGAAGCTTAGATAAATTTGTGGGAAAATCATAGTTGTAAGAATTGTGCATTGTTGTTAATCAAGCTTGAACACCTGCCCCTTGTAGAAAATAATGTTGGGCATATGATTTTTTTCATATAATAATGTTGGATATTTGACTCATCTTGTAGGTTCATTTGATTTTTTTAGCACATAACTTGAATGCGAGAACCATCTAATTCTTTCCTTTGTTACAATTTTTGTTCATGTTTTTGAAGGTAAGTACACCAAATTGCAACACTTTAGGCATTGAGCACAATTGTTATTATTTGAAAGTTCCGTTAATGTATTGTTTTTTTAATGAATTAACGTCAATTTAAGTCAATATTCCAATATTTTGATAAAAGTTGCACTTTACAAATAAAACATAGTCTATAAAATGAGTTCATGATGTATATTTTATTTACATGTAGGGTCTTGGAAATATCTCAAAGTACCAATTTATCTACTAACAAGGCGCCAATTATTCAAGAAATTTAGATAAATAGCCCACCTTTTAATAATTCCCGACCTCACATGGGTTACAAAAGTATATAGCTAGTGACCTCCCCGTGCCCACACTAATTCTCATAATGAGAATTAACATGGGCCACATTAATTTTGAACCCATGCTAAATTTCTAGTAGAAAATTAGCGTGGGCCACAATGATTGTTCTCCTAGAAAATTAATGTGGGTGATTATTTGTTTTTTACTACCTTTGATATAAGGTGATTATTTTAATTTTATGTAAGGTGTTGGTCGAAAGTCCTCATGAAGACCTACGGAAAGACCTGGGGTCTTGGACCCATAGTAATTCCACCTTGACCAGAAAATTAGTTTGACTTACGTTAATTATTTCCACACTAATTTTCCACCCACACTAATAGGACTATTTAGTGCAACTGTCAATTCTTCCCCACTCATTGATATGTAAAGTTAAACTTGGGAAATACAAAGGTGAACTTGGTACGGGTATATTAAAGTGCTTGTAAATTCATAGTAAAGGACTTTGTCTTATTCATTATATGGGCCCTTGCATTTCAATCCCATATGCAGGTGGGTCAACCAACTTTGCATCAATTATCATATGTATATGCAATAGCAAGGCACTGCCCTCGGGGGGGGGGGTGACCGGCCGAAAAGTAGAAACCACGTGAGAACAACTATAGGGTGCTTTTTATTCATTGGCAAGAAAAATTATAGAAACTTTGGATCTACCATAGCCTACTTAAATTGCGAAACATTTGATTGTATATGATTTAGCATAAGGGAAAAACCCCCCACTTTAGGTTTGAGGTAGAAAGAAAGTAGTATGACAAAATAATAGAGGGATTTTTTCTTAAAATATAATTAATATATTCACATACAATACATGCAAAATGAATATATGCCATGCCACATTGCATTGCAGATGAAAAAGAGCAAACATGGATGCAAATGTAGGGTGAGTGAGCTTGCTCTTAGAACACACTTAGGCATCCATGGAAATGGCCAAGCAGACACACTAGCCAATGACAACACAACCAGAACCACCATAAGCCCAATACCACCACACATGCACATAGCCCACACCATACCATATAGACTAGCGAAACCACCCTCATCAACTGACCTTACAATAAGAATGAGGAATATAAAGACATATATAAAGAAAAAATACAATAGACAAATGGTTTTAAAAGCCAAACAATTTCATTGTGTCAGAAAATTGATCTCCAATGACAACATTCATCATAAGCTATCCAAGTCATTGTGGAAAATACCACAAACTCCCTATGCCCAAATCGCACAAATCTTAAAATTCAAGTCTACTCAATATATAGGGGACCGCATTATAAGTTGATTTTGGCCCCAAAAGTT
The DNA here is from genome assembly GCA_964035585.1 of Polytrichum formosum. Lineage (NCBI taxonomy): Eukaryota > Viridiplantae > Streptophyta > Polytrichopsida > Polytrichales > Polytrichaceae > Polytrichum > Polytrichum formosum. Next base: position 27,354,935 of record OZ037940.1, on the reverse strand, counting down.
TACTAACCCCAATTGCACACTATGCCAGGTAACAACAAAGACACATGGCTGCATCTACTATCTCTATGCTATTATAAATTTCCCAAAGGCCTTAGGAATCCAAAACACAACCATCCACTCAACAACTTGTCTGATGAACATCGTGGGTCGTTACTTTGCCATAAGTTAGAAAGACTCATAATGCAACATCATGTAATTTATAATTGCTTTGAGAATATTGTGCCTCATTAATATGTTCGGTTTATAATCTTTTTATAATTTGTTAACCTATTGTTCTCCTTATGATTTGAATATGGTTTCTTGGAGTTAAAACAATCTCAACCTTAATTATCTTCACTCGCAATGTAAGGCTCATTGATTATGAGAATAACTAAGATAAGATGAGTTCTTAGAGGTGTATCAATATCTTAAAAAGTTCCATCCATATTAATCAAAATTCAATCATAATTATTAGTTATTGATGACTTTAAAAGACTTCTCCGATAGTTTGAATTAAATTTCCCGAAGAGAGTCACGACTCATAGTTTACTTTCCGTGATATAATAACCTCAATTTCAATCAATATGTGTGTGTGTGCGTGTATGTGTGTATATATAATGAATAGTTTATCTTGCGTAAATCACTTCTCCGATTAGTTATGAAAGTTATTGTAGTATGCATGTTCTTTAAGTATTTAAGCTCAAGTGTTTCTACTTGAGATGAAAACACAATTACATTAAGAATTTGTATGACAAATTTAACTATATTAACTTAATCATAACATCAATGCTTCTCATACTTGATCATTAATATATATCTCATAACAAAAATGCTCACATCATAATTTTTTTATTTTATGATAATTAATTAAATTACTTCCGATTAAAGAGTTAAATCCAAATGTACTCGATGAAAGAAGAAATCACTTAATTCTAATTTTTTGAAGTCATTGATGAGAGTTAAAGTCAATTCAATGACATTTTATCTCTCAAAGTTCTAATTATCCTCTTGAGCGCTTAACTTACATCCTCATACTACTCTCTTGAGTGCTTCCTTTAAAAAGTTCCTCTTTTAATATCAACTTATTCGAATTTCACAACATCCAACAACTCACAAAACAAATTAAAAGAGAAGGAAGTTTTAATTTTGAGTAGAAAAAAATTGTAGTATATTCATAAAGGTGTCTCAAATAGAAAATACAAGGTAAACTTAAGTGTTTTTGACACTCAATCTTAAGATAACTTCGTTGCTATGAAATGAGGTGTTGTTTCCTAAAAATATATCTCTTTATATAGTGTTTTTCCTTCTTTTTAAAATCTATGTTTATATAATTTATATCTTCTTTCTATATGTCTCTTCTTTCATTTTTATCATTCCTAGATATGATTTTTTTTCAAACGGTTACAACCGTTAAGCCCTAAATATGTTCATAATTCTAAATATCTACTTTCATCTTTATGATGGTTACATGTTCCAAGTTCCGTAATAATGTCGATTTACCAATATACTTTACTAATCCAAATTGGTATTTACTATTCCTCAAGGTATAGTTGAGGTGGTTCCAAAAATTGATTGTCTTGTCAAAAACTATCTTTATACTAGATTTTATCCTTATGAATTGTTCTATTGATTAAAAAAATCATAATTTTTCTCTATCTACCCTATGGCCGTTGATTACCTACTCTATTACCGAACTTCTTCCTCTTAATTCCACGACAGTTTCCAATTCCGCAGTCCCCCCGACTTCTTGGTATGCCGCCCCTAGTACCCTGCACCTTCCGCCCAATTCCGTGGTCGGTTCTTTCCGGCCTCGCATTCATTCATGGCTTAGTTTCTCTATGACTGCCTATTCGGCGCCTCCATCCTTGGTTTCTACTGTGGGTGCCTCCTTGACTGCCGCCTTAGTCTCTTCATATGTTTACTTTAGTTTATGTTGTCAATCTACACTTCATCTCAACATTTTTCCCTCCAAAGATTAAGATCATGCCCTCAATATCGTTTCGGAATTTTCATCGTACATGGATCCAATTGTGGCAAGTAAAGTAGAGTTTGTGAATATGGTGTAGAAATTTGTCGTTGTTCCAATGTATATTTTTGTCCATTTTTATCATTTTGGCTACATGGTATGTTGGTGAAACATTCTTGAGAATTAAACCAATTCTTCTAACATAATGGTGGGTGATATAATCAAAATGATTTGAGTTGGCAAAGAGAATTCAATGTTGGATGCCAATTACTAGTCTTATATTCTATGTCCTATAATATCCTCATAAGCAATTCTACTTAATTTCTAGTACTAATAATCTTAATTCCCTTTGCAAATTAACGATTTCATTCATCAAACCCACTAACTATCCTATCTCCATGGTTAACCCTCCTATAACCGCGCGTCTTCCATATAATTCCGTGGTCGGAGACCTATTACCATTGCTTCGATTCCCTATTACCGCGCATTTTCCTTGTAATTCCATGGTATAGTACCTATTTCCGTGGATGAGTACTTATTCCCGTGGCCGCTTTCCGCTTCGACCTCTTTCCGTTTTTCTTGTATTCTTCTCTTCTTTTAGCATGCTAACCCTCTCCTCATTTATCTTAGTTGTAGAACAAATGTGTGTCTCATCACCATCAACCTACTCAGGGATCAAATTATGCATCCACACAAGACATTACACACTCACAAATGTTGGCAACAAAGGTGACTCCCCCAAGGCAACATTGCAATGCTCATGCCAAACAACAAGGTGTACATGTCCAGTAAGACTACGTCCCGACATGATATATGTACAAGGTGCAACACTAGAACAATCCAATCCATTCACACCACCTTCTAATTTAGCCATGCAAATACTAGAATTCACATTCACACATGATAGATATATTAACCAAGCCATCAAAACAAAAGAAGAAAAATACAACCCCCTTATAGACACTATAAAAGCACAAGGCATGAAAGTCAACCCCCTCCTAATCATTACCGCATAATTATACGGCTCCATATACACAAGAAGCATTGGACTACTAGAGAATCTAGACATACCCACCACAATAATAAATTTTTTTGGGAAATCATGCATCACATATATAGCCATAAAAAATCCTATACAACTGCCCCACATGAAGGCCGAAATTGTCTAACTACCCATATTAAGCCCACCTACCGCAAAGATGGGCAGTAAATCCAAGTCCATGGTTGAGGCATAAAGCCGGCTAGGGATGGAGGGCAAGCCAATCTGAGTCATCCTCTCTCTACGCGCATGATTCGAATGAATTTACAATTTTTGGGTCGCAGAACGCTTGCCCGGCTTGCTGCCCGATTGTATATAAGAGTCATTGGGGAGATTTTTGGGCATAACCGGTTGAGATCTTAGGTTTGCAAGTCCAACCGGTGGCATATTGACATCCTCTGGTTTTCTTTTATTAAATTGGGGTATATTCTATAAATCCCTCTAAAATGATTGGTAATTTTCCTGCAATCTTGAACTTCAACCGGTTCATATGTAACTAATTGTCAGTTCTCCCTGATCATAGTATAAGACATGTATGTGGCCGCACTAGGGGAACTTGCAGCTCCACAAGACAAGGGTGGACGGGTCTTAAATGGTTACTTCTTCTCCGACTAGCCTGCGTCTCCTAGGGTATGGAACACGTGGTTAGCACAAGATGGTTAGCATATCTAAATCAAAGTTGCATCCACTTTCCTCATAATTTTGGAGCTTATATGAATAGATATATCATTATCAAAGAATAGTTTTCCTGTGCTCATTATATGGTCATCCCTCTCACCCATACACACACAAAAACAACCGTGTTGACTATTGAGCTTACAATGGTTATCCAATTGTTTTGGACACGTGTCTTCTTGGTATCCATTTTTAAGGCCTCACCACACCACACCGCACCGCATACTATTCAAATATAGGTGTCTAGTTAAGATAAGTAACCAAATTAGGCATGGAAAATGCTTCTTTAGGTTAACTATCGTGAGTCATAAAGGTTGTCACTTTGATTTTCAACATCAGATTTGACATGCAAAAACTATAAAATCTCAAGTGAAAGTACACTTGTCTTTAAACCTCAGAGAACAATGCATTGCCAAAGTTTGGTCGACCTCGAGACATGAATTTTTTCTCATTTTTAGGGTTATTTTGACAACATTCTTTTCATTCTTTTGAAAGTTGGCTTCTTGTACATTATAGTGTACTCCCAAATGGAGCGAAATGTGTAATTTATTATCTGCATTGATAAAATTAGCAATTTGTTTTCAATGCTACAAAGTAGGTCGTCAAAAAGTGCTCATGAGACCATTGTTTGGCTCTTTTTCAATTTGGACGAATCTATGAACCTAAGTTAGGAATTTAAAGGACCAACACAAAGAAATATTCCAATGGCAAATTTCATAAAGAAATTACATGATTGGACAACACCTCACGAAACAATGCATCGACAAAGAGTTTATTTGACCTCAACATATGGGGTTTTTCCCCTTTTCGAGGATCATTATTACAATGTTCTTTCATTCTTTTGAAAGATTTATTTTTGTACATTTTATTGTACTCCAAGATGAAGCGGAATATGTAATTTATTACCGTGATTGATCAAATTAGAATTTTGTTCTCAGTGTTACGAAGTAGGTCATAAAAAGCTGCTCCTACGACCAACTCCTTGGCTATTCCTCAATTTGGACGACTATATGAACTTAAGATTAGGAATTTGAAAGACCAACACAAAGAAGTATTCATATGACGCACTTTCAAAAAAATAAAATAAAATCATAGAAAAACACCTCAAGGAACAATGCATCATCAAGGTTTAGTTGACCACAATGAAAGGAAACTTTATGGATCGTCCAGACATTATAAATTCAAATGAGATTAGGTGACATTTGTTGAACCAAGGATAAGTTCATTAAAATATTGTCGATATTTCTAAGTTCATGTGATATTTGCTATGGTTATATCAATGAGTCATTAATGATTTTTGAGGTTTAAATGAGATTTAAAAAACATTACAACCATAACTAACTTCATATGATCTTGCTTTTTGTTGAATGGTGGATTTCACAATAGGAAACCATATTGTGCAATAAGAATTTCCAATAAAATTTGTTGATAGAATTTCTTGTAAAAGTTTTTATTTAAAATAAAAGATTATTTTTTAACTTAAAGTAGAATTTTGAGTATGTATGTAATTTATTTTAAGTGAAAGCTCGAGTGTGTATATATTTTACTTGCGTATCTAATAAAATTAAGGAAGAGTTTTTGACAAATCTTTCAATAAAAAAACGTACAAGACGCTTGTATAGTCTCCAATTTGAGGTTCCTATGCCAAAATTAGAAAGTACCATTCAAAATATCATATTGGACTACAAGGTGAACTTAGTTAAGTTCAAAACTTGGAAAGTAAATGCAAGACCATTCAAGGCAATTGTGACTTTGTACCGATGTCATTGAGGTGCGGTGTACCGTCAAGGTTAACGAAAATCTAATTTACAAAGTGTAATCATACGCGAACAATTTATTTAAAAGCATTGCGGGTGTGAGTTTGTTTTGAAGGTAGTAGAACCATATGTAGAAGAGAAGGATGTGAGCTTGTCCTTGAATGTGGAGGAAATCGAAGGTCCTCAAGCTAAACTATACTTAAGAAACCAAACCGGACATAAACCAATATTTGATGCTGACTACTTCTTCCTTCCAATATATCCTCAAGCCATCTATTATTGCGAAGAAAGTTTGACAACCCTTAAAGATATACATGCTGCTCCTTTGGCATCGAGACAGAGAACAAGGTTTTAAGTGAAGTTGCACCTCCTCATGAACAAGTTTCTTTTTGGTTTTGACTTACCTCAAAGGATGTTGGAAACATTGCATGGAATCTCCAAACGCAGAATATGATATCACGAGATGATTGGACAAACGTATATGCTTACATTCCTAATTGGGAAGAAAAGAAAAAGATTATATTTTTCCAAAGATATGATCTATGCAATGTGGATCCTTACAAACGATCGTTTGTCCTTATTATGATGGATGATTGGATGTTACAACTTGCAAAGAGGTCGACACCAAATTCGGCGTGGGCAATTGATTCAACATTCAAGACTAACCAATACAACATGCCACTATTTGGAGCTATATGTCCTAACAAGGAAGGCATCAAAATGTGTGTGTTCTTGATGTTATGATCCAATGATAAAAATAGTGGACATGAGAGAATTACTTTACAATTAACAACGAGAAAAATATTTGAGGTTTTGAGAGATGTTTGTCCAATGCAATTGTTATTGACAAAAATAACACAAAGTACGATTCTTATAGAGCCGTTATTCAAATGGATCCACATTGTTGGGAGCATGGTGTTGTGGGAGGGACACAAACAAAATATCATCTTTTGTTGTACAATTTTCATACAAAAAAATCATGGGTGGAAAATCTTCTACCTAAAGTTGGTGAAAATTAAAGAGATGAATTATATAAAACAATGTGTACGTTGATGGATGCAGGGTCCGAAATAGAAATTGAAGAGAACTACAATACATTTAGAAAAAAATTGTGGGCATATTGCAATTGTTATGAGATACGTGGATGTAGGTTGGGCATGCCAAAATTGTTATTGTAGAACAATGTAGACTAGATTTGGAAGGTTGTTTCCCCATGGGTTTATTGACACCACCAACCTTGTAGAAAGAATGTGGCACTTTATCAAATACACATTATTACAAAGAAAAGTCAATTGTAGGTTGGATGAGCTAGTTTTAACTATCACCAATAACTATTATTGGTGACCCAAGTCTGAATGAAGAACGAATGGGAGATATGACTTTGATTGAGTATTATAAAAAAGACAAAAGATAAGTGAATCGGGGAAATACTCTCTTTGTGGATTTACCAAAATCCACGCCAACAAACTACAAAAAACTCAAAAAAAATTTGAAGAAAATTTGGAAGATCCTTTTCAAGTTATTCGTAAAGTGAACATATTTGGTTTAGTATTTGAAATGCAGTCTCAAACTAAAGAGGATTTATGGTACATAGTGTCGATGAGATCCGAACAATGTGATTGTGCCGATATTCAATCAAGGTGCAAACACATGTTGGCTTTGAAAAAAATTGTTGACAAAAGCTACTACAATTTACGGGGTGTTATAGAGGAGGATGCCTTCTGTATACACAATGCAATCTATGAGGAACTACCATCCAACGAAGAAGAAATAGGGATTGCAAGAATCCCCTAGACAGTCAATGATGATGTTGAGTTCTATAAAGAGGTTGAAGATCTTCAAAAATCATTGCAGAGTTTTAACATTGGAGCATTATCCATTGATTTTTTTTTCAAGCATAGTTCAAATTGAGAAAATTGATGGTTGCAGTGGGAAAGATGATAGCTTGTCCACCAACAAGCTCTATGCCGCGTGCCGAAAGTAACATTATAAAGACCCAATGAAAGAATGTGACATGGACAAGGCTTGGATTTAATGTGCCAAAAACAAAACATATTCATGATATTGGTGAGTCATCTACTCCAACGACGTTACTTGTAGAACTTCAATTTTCTCGACTAGATGCCGACTTTGAAAGTCGTCGACATCAATATGCGGCAAAGAAACATAGTCGATCTCGCTTACCAAAACTACGAAAACAAACTTGTACTGCTTGTGGCATCCACAATGTCATGCTTATAGAAAAGAGGATTGTATTTTGGAAAAAATATTCTCTCGAGGTGAGTAGGAATGTTCAACCTACATGTGTGGACGGGGCAAATGGATCTTTCATTGGTCGTGCAGTAGAAATGTATTTCACAAATGAGGATAAATGGTATCCAGAAAAATTAGCAGATTTCAATTATGCCACTTCAGGTGAGCATTGTCAATCATATAGGTTTGGCTTAAAAAATGGAGTAGTTGTATGGGGGATACAATCTCCAAATGAAAATGTACGGTACTAGTGTACAATGTAACTGATTTCATTCAACACCATTTTAGAAAACAAAGTCAAGAATTTGTTTTGGACATTGTACCTAGAACATTAAATATTTGAATGTTCTATATATTAATTTTAAATAAATAAATAAATAAATATTTACATATACTTTTATGACATATATATTATCATGTTGATTTACATGATCAATGCATAGATTTTGTAGTGATGCATAATTATGTGAAGTTGACTAAACTTTGACGATGCATTGTTCTATGAGGTTTTGTCAAATCATGCTATTTCTTTTCAAAAAGTGTGTCACATGAATATTTCTTTGTTCATACGAGCTCCAAAATTATGAAGAAAGTGGATGCAACTTGGATTTAGATTTGCTAACCATCTCGTGCTAATCATGTGTTCCATACCCTAGGAGACGCGGGCTAGTCGGAGAAGAAGTAACCATTTAAGACCCGTCCACCTTGTCTTGTGGAGCTGCAAGTTCCCCTAGTGTGGCCACATACCTGTTTTATACTATGATCAGGGAGAACCGGCAGTTAGTTACAAATGAACCGGTTGAATTTGAGAAATAATCAGTTGAAGTTTAAGACTATAGGAAAATTACGGATCATTTTAGAGGGATTTATAGAATATACCCCAATTTAATAAAAAGAAAACTGGAGGATGTCAACATGCCACCAGTTGGACTTGCAAACACTAAGATTTCAACCAGTTATGCCCAAAAATCTCCTTGATCACTAGTCTTATATACAATCGGGCAAACGTTCGGGCGACCCAAAAAGTGTAAATTCTTTTGAATCTTGCGCGTAGAGAGAGGACGACTCATATTGGCTTGCCCTCCATCCCTGGCCGGCTTTATGCCTCAACCAAGGACTTGGGCAGTAAACCCTACCTCTGAACGCCTTCTACAAGGAAACTCTTGGACATAGTTGGACCAACATGCTCAAATTTATGTCAGTCATTGGAAATACTAATGTTAATTTTCTTTCCTTTCCTAATGTAATTATTACTTTATTGTAAAGCCTAAACCGTAGCCTTGCAATGTGGACCACTTCATGCTCAGTTGAACACAAGAAAAACCATTTGTACAAATTAATTGCATCCCAAAAGATGATATTTCTCAATTTAGGCATGGTCAAGTTATGCCTAAATTTAGTAATTTTGACTCAGAAAACAAAGCTCTAGACTTCAGAGTTCAGATTACACCCTAAACTCCGTAATATCAACCTCCAGAATGTCACTCACTCTCTAATATCCCGAAACCCTAGGGAACGGATGTTCGTAGTTCAAATCTCACTCCTTATTGTCACCTTTCTCTCCCTTATATCACAAATTTTTGTCACTAATGCAAATCACCAAAGATGTCAACCCACACCCTTGCATTGTGCCATGTGTCAATATGTGGAGTGTCACCTTGTTATTCTTATTCTTCTTCTTATGTCACTTGTTGAATGTTGGTGCATGCATCCGCCACATCGCTCGGGATGGCGAAGCGGAGCGGACCACACCACACCATTTAATATGTTGCACTTTGTGTTATTCCATAGTGTCACATGCTACGCTAATTCACTAGTATCACGCATCCATGTTAACACTACAAAACTTTGTAATATCACGTGCACTTTGGTTGCCACAGGTGTCATACTACGGAGTTTAGAGTGTACATGGAAGTCTATTTATGATTTTTGTAAGGTGTCCAACCGCGCGGGGGGGGGGGGTTGTGATGATGGGTCCTTCCATTGACTCTTTGGCAATGCAAACTGGGTCGTTTTAATGCGTTGGAAATGTCATAACATTATTCACTTGCTATCAACCGTTCCATTCTAATAAAAATCAATGACTATGCTTCACTGGAGCTTGTTAGACTGAACATGTTAATAAGAGAATAACCTTGGTATTGTACCCGAATACTATAATAGACTATAATATTATGATAGATTCATGGTCCCACTCACCCTCCATACTCAAGTGGATAATGTTATCCTTACATGGTGGATGATTACCCAATTGTCTATCGTCATATTTGGATGTAAGGAATATTTTAGGCTACAACTTTGAAATTCTTAGGGAGTAGTTATACACACGTGGGCAAGGGCTGTGACAAAAAAAGAAAATGATGCAAGGTTTCTCGTGGTCATGGTCAACAGTCTGAAAATGTGACCAAGAGAAATTCACACCACTTTTTAGAAGAATTGGTAACATGGTATAGCGGCGAACAACTTGTAATTAACTACACTAAATATTGTATTGAGTGTCATATGGTGTTTCATGCCACTTTAATAAATTTTCTAGTGACACTTCTTATGAATAAGTTTACAAATATTGTCATCTCAACTCACTTTAGTTCATCCAAATGCCAATTATTAAAACAAAAGCCTGGTATATTTTGCATTCTAAACATTTTTGGAATAAAATATTGTCATGGATGTATCAAATTTGGATGAAAAACCACTTATTAAGTGACAATATTGCAACATTGCAAATCTATAGTGACCGATTTTTTTCTAACAAAGGATGATGAATAATGTTAGGTTTACATTTAGTGTTGGTGACACCACACGGGTGGTTTACAATTAGTATTGAACAAGACAAATAGAAATGATGACACTAAATAAAATATTTAGTGTAGTATGGGCTTGTGTTGTCATGGCCCTTTCTGCATGTGCATATGATACATTATTTTAATGTGGTCCCCCCCCTCAAAACCTTTTGGAAATAGTGGGGAACATTGAAGAATATTGGGTAACGCCACCACCATCACCTTGTCCGTTGTATATAGATGTTTGTCTTTAGTTGTTTTTTGGCTGACAATGACCATTTTGAGTTAGTGACCATCAAATGAGCTTCTTTGAATTTGGGATGACCAACTTGAGATGGTCACCTTCGACCAAAAACAAGAAGAGGTAGACACTAATTACATGTTGGTTGCCATTTCAAGTGGGTAAACCCTCATGTGTGAGTGTTGTATCTTCAATTAAACTAAAACTAAGTTACAATTTGTATGTCCTTGCAACAAATATTGAAATAATATTTTGATTGGTCTAAGGCATAGCATCTATTATATTTACCACAACTTGGTTTTGTTTTGAAAAGGTCACATGTGACAACTATATTTATACATGTACACTTGACTATCAAAAAATGAGTCAATCAAAATAAAATAAAATATGGGAAGCCATATTTGGAAGAATATTGATCTTTTTGCCAAACCGTAAAGTGGGTCAGATGCGCAACACAAGCTGGCTATCATCCTTCCAATGTTCGGCTTCAGTAATGTAGCAACAAGAGAGAAATTGCATTTTGAACACTTAGGTCTATTGACTTAGTTTTGGAACAATTTTCATCACTCACCTTCAATTGCAGGAATAAGTTCGCATCGCATCCTAGGGTTCTTCCTCACCCTTTTGGTTAGTAGTGTGGTCTCTTAGGACATCTCCTCTTACAGTTGTGAAGGTTTTCTTTGCTCATGAGAACATTACCAAAGGAGAAGAGGTTGAATGCTTTAGCCATGTTGCATCATGGGCGTAGCACATGTGAAGTGTCAAGATTGTTTGGTATATCTTGATATACATGCTCTAGGATTCATAGAGAGTGTGTTCCTCATGTGGAGCCTTCAAGAGGAGGGCGCCCCAAAAACATCACCCTTATTCAACGATGAGTATGTGTAAGAACCATAATAATTGGATGTAGCATTTGCAATAGACTATGATGATTAGTTTTTTGTAATACCAAATCATAAGTGACATTAATACCATATATGGTGTAGTAAACATAAGTGAACATGATTAGAGCAATGAATGGGGAGAACTAGCTACTGGTTATAGATCAATTGGTTTGTGTTCCCAAATGACCGGCTCAAAATCGAACTCTAGGAAATAAACCGAACCATATTTTGAAACTTTCTTAATTAAAAATACAAGGAATAACGGACACATTTCAATGAATATGTAATTGGTTGATAATGAGAAAGTAAGGATAGCGTCTGAGTTGGCTCAAATTTCTTCCCATTCACTGGACCGGAGCGGGCAGCCCAAGCCTGCCGACCGGAAAAAAATCCTCAAGACTGCACGCCATTCACGTGTTCCGCTTGTGTCAAAGACGCCGAGTCTCGTTCCCATGCTACCTTATTGGCCAATCAGATGACGCCACGTCACCCGCATGAGCAGCTCCGCACTGCTTACAAATTCCAGCCCCACTCCAGCGTCTCCTCCAGCATAGATTACTATATTTTCTCCACACTTTGATCCCGGGAGGAGGAGCTCCAGTCACAGGCAGCAACAACGTCGAATACTCTTGCCTGTTCCTGGATCCCACCGAGGTACTGGATCTGCAGTTGCTTGAAATCAGTGGACACGATCTCACAATGTAACTGTTGAGCACTGAGCTAATGTAATTGATAGGTCGGATTTTCTCTTGTTCCTGGTCACGTGAAAGATACAGTATGTATTTGATCCTGCATCTGCTTGAACTGGTGGACATGATCTCACAAAATCAAGTGACCAGTGTTTCAGTGTTGGTTTCAGTGCCTTTCAGTGCTAAATCATCAACATTGAGCTAACTTTATAGTTGATAGGTTGATTACTCTTGAGTTCCTGGTCTCTCCAGTGGCACATTTTGATCCTGCAATTGCTTGAATTGATTGACATGATCACAAATCAAGTCACCAGTGTTTTCAGTCTTGAATGTTGATGATCAGTGTTGATATACTTGAGGGTTTTTATGTCTTTTCGGTGCTAACCCAACATTGAGCTGAATGTTGAGTGACCTAGTGTGGATATGTTACAGACCCTTCAGGGTTTGAGGTCTCTTTCATCCTAACTCTTGACATATTTTATTAATAATGAATATGTTCAACATTGATTCATTTCATGATTCAACCTCTTGGGCTAGTATTGCAATTATGAAACATAGAAGGAACTGAATATCACAATTAAACCCTATGTTTCATAGGCACTGGTTCAATGTTCCGGTTGATCTGATTGAATCAATGTGAATTTATTAGTGTTGGTGGCATGTGAATGTAGAGGTTTGTGATCATTCATTCGGACTACTGGTATGCAGTATGACAAGAGAGAGATTATCCGCTTACTGGCGTAGTTCTTATGCTTTCCAAGTTTGGAAACTTGATCGTGTGAGAGTGTGTGTGCATTGAATTAGGGCACTTATCGTCTCCGGAGGCTCATCGGTGAGTTCGGTGCATTGCTCGTTAGAAGAAAATTCAAACGGGTAGGCGCTTGAGGATATATTGATGACCTTGGCCAGATAGCTACGAGTTGAGTTTCGGAACTCTAGTTCCTAAGTTCGAAGTCTCTTCCAGGATGTTCGGAATCAAGAGGCCCAGCAAGCTGGTGAGCGATGGATCAGAAATTGGCATGAATGGCAATGGGAACGGCCATGTGGGCAATGGCAATGGGAAGTTTCTCAAGGTGGACGTGCATGCAAATAGCACTAATGGCACCCATGCCACCAATGGCTTCGCGAATGGCACCAAGAGCGGTGTGCATGGCCACATCGACCTTTGCAGCAATGGCGGCAAGGGGGATGTGGAATTGGGGTACGATCCTCTGAATTGGGGGAGAGTGGCAGCGGGGTTGTCCGGGAGCCACTTGGAGGAGGTGAAGAGAATGGTGCACACATTCTTCGAGTGTGATGAGGTGATGCTGGAGGGCGCCAGCTTGACGGTGGCGGATGTGGCAGCGATTGCCAGGCGACCGGATGTGAAGGTGGCGTTGAATGCGGAGGTTGCCAAGAGTAGAGTCGATGAGAGTTCCAACTGGGTTTTGTCCAATGCCATGAAGGGCACCGACACATACGGCGTCACCACGGGTAAGTGACTCTATCTATCTGCTGTATCCGAACGTCGAATTGTACAATGCAGCAAGCGCAAAGGCTTGCTTTAGTAAACTTTTGGTGCGACCAGGAGCTGCATCCTCTCATTGCACCCAATTGGTCATATGCTCACTCTGTCCACCGCTTACCCTTCTTATGCACCAAATATCCTCACCAGAGAGAGAGCGAGAGAGAGACGCACATCAATCTGACGTCCCTGCTATAAGTACGAATTGTTTTGAACTGGTAACTGTTTTTTGTTGTCTTGAGGAGAAGTGCTTTCATGATATAGATGCAAGGAGGTGCATAGACTCGAGCGTCGTTGTAAATATCAGTTCTTCTCAGGGATGACGTGACAGCCACCCACGAATTGGTACCCAATTGATGAAAGTGTATTGTTGTTGCAGGATTCGGGGCCACGTCGCACCGGAGAACGAACCAGGGGGTTGAGCTCCAGCGTGAGCTGATCCGCTTCCTGAATGCGGGGGTGGTGGGCAAGGGCGATGGCAACACTCTGCCCTCCGCCACCACCAGGGCGGCCATGCTCGTGCGCACCAACACTTTGATGCAGGGCTACTCCGGCATTCGCTGGGAAATTCTGGGCGCCATGGCCAAACTCCTCAACGCCAACGTCACACCCAAGCTTCCTCTGAGGGGCACCATCACCGCCTCCGGCGACCTGGTTCCTCTTTCGTACATCGCGGGATGCTTGACCGGGAGGCCCAACTCCAGGGCCTGCACAGCGGAGGGCATGGAAGTGACGGCCTTGGAGGCTCTTCGCATGGCGGGAGTTGGCGAGCCATTCCAGCTGGAGCCCAAGGAAGGTTTGGCGTTGGTGAATGGCACGGCGGTGGGGTCAGGGCTGGCCTCCACCGTGTGCTTCGATGCCAACGTGCTGGTGGTGATGGCGGAGGTGTTGAGTGCGCTGTTCTGCGAGGTGATGCAAGGCAAGCCCGAGTTCGCGGACCCCTTGACCCACAAGCTGAAGCATCACCCGGGTCAGATGGAGGCGGCGGCCATGATGGAGTGGGTGCTGGACGGGAGCTCGTACGTGAAAGCGGCCGCCAAGTTGCACGAGACCGACCCCTTGAAGAAACCCAAACAGGACCGTTACGCTCTCCGCACTTCGCCCCAATGGCTGGGCCCCCACATCGAAACCATCAGGGCGGGCACGCACGCCATCGAGAGGGAAATCAACTCCGTGAACGACAACCCCCTGATCGACGTCGCCCGAGACATGGCATTGCACGGAGGGAATTTCCAAGGGACGCCCATCGGAGTGTCCATGGACAACATGAGGCTGTCCCTGGCGGGCATCGGCAAGCTGATGTTCGCTCAGTTCTCGGAGCTGGTGAACGATTTCTACAACAACGGGTTGCCTTCGAATCTGAGCGGCGGACCCAACCCAAGCTTGGACTACGGGCTGAAGGGAGCCGAGATTGCCATGGCGTCCTACACGTCGGAGCTGCAGTACTTGGGCAACCCTGTCACCACCCACGTGCAGAGTGCCGAGCAACACAACCAGGATGTGAACTCCCTGGGATTGATTTCTGCGAGGAAAACGGCAGAAGCAATCGAGATTCTGAAGCTGATGTCGGCAACATACTTGGTAGCCCTGTGCCAAGCTGTTGATTTAAGGCACATTGAGGAGATAATGCAAGCGACTGTGAAGAACGTGGTGGCACAAGCTGCTAGAAAGACATTGGTGTTCGGAGTGAACGGTGTGTTGGAGGCCTCAAGATTTTGTGAGAAGGAGCTTCTACAGGTCAGTAATGCCTTTTGACTTGCTTTTTCTTATATGCGTCGGCCAATATTATCGTCGATATTGCAAGAAGTTGTTTAAACTTTCTGGATTTGCTCAGTCTTCTGGTGGCTTTAGAGGCACCAGATATGGTGTGTTCCTCACACATGTCGCATGAACATTTCAGGTTGTGGATCATCAGCCAGTATTTACATATATCGACGACTCTTCGAGTACGAGCTACCCATTGATGCAAAAGCTCCGTCAGGTCTTGGTCGAGCATTCTCTCAAATACTTAGCAGGAAAAGAAGAGCGTGTGTCAATTTTCAACAAAATTCCAGCCTTCGAGGAAGAGGTGAAGGTGCAATTGGAGCGTGAGGTAATAGCAGCCCGAGAAAACTACGACAAGGGAGTGTACACCCTTCGAAACAGAGTAGTGGATTGTAGATCATATCCTCTCTACGAATTCGTTAGAACCGAGCTTGGGACTTGTTTACTAACTGGCCAGAAATCACAATCTCCAGGCTCCGACATTGAGAAGGTGTATGATGCAATCTCAGACGGGAAACATGTGGCACCTCTAATGAGGGTACTTGACGGATGGACCTGTGCACCTGGACCGTTCCATGTGTAGGTTCAAATGACGATTATTGTTTGACAATTCGCTTCGTAGGAGAGTTGGAGAGATTAATTCCAGGGAGATAGCTAAATTTTTGCCAGTGTATATATCATTGCAAATAAAACGGTAGAGTTTTGATCGTTCTTGAGTTAATCTGTCTGTTGACGGAAATCTACGTAGGAGGCGTGAAATTTACATATACATCGAGGTGACGGAGCTGATGAGATATGTACTATAAATTGGAATTTGTACACAACGCAATGATCTGCAGGTCAACACTTGATGCATTCAAAGCTTGTCATTGGATGTTGTTGCATTCAAGCTCAAAGTTTGTCAATACATGATGTATTATGAATTTAAGCATTTATAGCTTAGGCATCAGCCCATTTTATTTCTTTTTTGGAAACAGTACACTTTGCTACAATGCTGAGTTGAGATGTAGCCAAAGTGGCCAGCTTGAAATTTGTTTGTGGAGTTTGTAGTTACATCTAATAGAATTCAATGCTGTCTATGGTGAGTGGGCACATACGACATATAAAAATGAGGAAGTTGGCTACTTAATGAAACACATGAGCACAAACTATATGGGAGGAGTTCATGAGGATTCATTGAACTCGTAAATGGGGAAAGCTGGCTGCTAGCTACAGATCTGACACTGTACCAGAGGGATGTGAACATTCCGAGATGCCATTCATTCCAACTAACATGCAAAGTGATAGTTAGATGGGCCACATCGAATGCAAGGTGAAAACTCAACCAAAAACTCCATAATGTGGAAGTCTCTGGGATTTCATATTGCGACAAGCTGCATTCATCAACTGATCTTTACACCAAATATTGTATTTAGTGTCATCTGGTATTTTATGTGACTGGTAGCTCTTCTAGGGACACTTCTTATGAAAAAGTTTACACATATTGCCATCCCAACTTACTTTTAGTTCATCCAAAGACCAATTATTGAAACAAACTTTGCTATGTTCTGCATCCTAACATATCTGTAATGAAATATTGTCATGGATGATTGAAATTTGTATGAAAAATTACTTAGTAAATGATAGTATTTGCAACACTTTAAATCTATAATGCCTTTTCTTTTTTTTCTTTTTTTTCAAAGAATGACAAATAATGTTAGGTTAACAGTTAGTGACACTACATGGGCTGTTTACTAGTATGTAGCATTAGTGTCACTAACTGTTAACCTAACATTATTTGTCATTCTTTAGTGTATATGTAGTGTATATGTATAACAATATTTAGTGTATATGTAGTGTCAATATTTAGTGTAGCGCTTGCAATGTGCAAGGAATTTCCTTCTTGCAAAAGCATAGCGCGCTCCTTTTGTTCATTCCCCTTCTAGAGCAAGTCCACACATCTAAATCATGCATGTTGTCATTTTCCTCATAATTTTTTGAGATCATATAAACATCTTATTTATTGCCAAAGTGGAGATTGTGTTTCTCATCAAATGGTCATATAGGTCCCCTCAATCATGTTGACTATTAAGCCTAGTCTAAGATGGTTAATAGATTTTGAGCACATAATCCAATCTCTTATGAGCACGAGTTTTTTTGGCGTCCATTCTTAGATCCACACTGAACCACACGCCACTCAAATATACAAGTCCCTTTCTAACAAGTAACCGAATTAGGCCCACTTATCTTAGCACAAATTAGAAAGAGCTTTGATCAACAAGTTGATGTGAAAATGGGCATCCTCAATGCAACAAAATTGAACTGAAAACAATTCATTATGGTAGAGGGGGTGCTATATCCAACACCCTAAACCTTCAATTTTATTGTATGTACCCACTAAAAAACAAACCTATTCATGTCTCCCAATCTTGTGCTTGGAGCATATCTTAAATTGTCCGAATGTTTTTGGTGCAAAGCGGAGGCGATTTGGGTGAAAAACAAGATGGTTTTGAGAGGATCCATGGTGGATTTTGGAAAGTGGGATTGGATATGGGCAAGCAATGGAGTGTAGCTAGGGGTGGCTTACTTATGTGCATTTATTAAGATTCCACATGTAAAAGTTATAGGGGCTTAGTTATTTTTATTGGGTGGAAAGTTGGCTATAGTGCGGGGACGGTTTGGGCAAAAGGTGGGGATGGTTTTGAGAGAAAGCAAGGTTTTGGACAAAAAAAAGGGAGCAGCTTTGGGCAAGTGCTAGGATGATTCTGGGAACCATTTGCAGTGCAAAAAGTGGGGGTCTTAGGAGTTAGGACAAATTTAGGAAGGTAGGGTAATTGACTGCAAGAACTTATAGTATATTCATATGTTGTACAATTTATTTTGTTTTTGTTTCTACTATGTCTAAATCAATTTTCTAAGCCAATGATGCATACCACTAATCCAAATGGACTCCAAAAATAGGCAAAGTTGCTAAAGTGTCGGTTTAAGCACCCTCTACCTTGGATCTCTATTTTTTGATTTTTTAGCCTACTTTTGTCCTTTCTTTGTATGTATCATGGAATAGGAGGTGTGGAGGCAACTTGAATTCAAGTAGAGGGCAATGGGTTAGATTGTGCACTAAGGTATGTCACTGGTCCTTATTATGTGAGCTATCTAATTGCAAGGCCTAGTTTAGTTCCTTATTCCATGGCTTTTGCAAAGTGAAAGGCATGTGGGGGGAGTGGGTGTTAATTAGACATTAAGTGGACCAAGATTAAGTGTTAGTAGTGGGTGGTTAAAGGGTAGCAGATGACAAGCAAGATGCCACCACTTGGCACCACTAGGGAACTATAGCGACTAGGGAAAAATGGCAATGGCGTTCATGACTGTAGTCATGTGTTTGCTTGTTCACCCACATGCAATCGGTGTTCATGAGTTCATAGCTACCGCCAAGTCAAGGAAACATATGTTGGAACCAAAGGGATTGGGCAAGTGTTGTTGGGTACACTCAACCTAAGTGAGTACGCATAATGGGCATAATTAGAACCAACGATACATAAAAGGAACCAAGAGTTGTGGATACATCACACATTACTTTTGCGATTAGATCTAGCAAGGGGTGAGTATTAGAGAGACCTAACAATGTTGGGAGGTGGCAATCTCCATCAGACATGGCACTTGGTGTCAATACGGGATTGGCATATTACAAAGATGAGGAGGAAGACAGCGACAAGGACGCATGCAATATAGAAGAAGCAAAAGGATATGCTCAACTCCTATCCTGGTTTATGCTATTTGTTCAATGCCTTGCATTCAGAGGTATTTGTGTCAATGTGAAGATCAACATACTTGTAGGTTTGTTCGACTTACCCAAAT
Source organism: Polytrichum formosum (assembly GCA_964035585.1). Lineage (NCBI taxonomy): Eukaryota > Viridiplantae > Streptophyta > Polytrichopsida > Polytrichales > Polytrichaceae > Polytrichum > Polytrichum formosum. Next base: position 27,335,567 of record OZ037940.1, on the reverse strand, counting down.
AGCCCAAAGAGATTTTGTAGACCCCGACAACCACCACTTTAGGCCCCACATGGATCCACAATCCACATTCCAGTTGCAGCAAAAGTTGTGGGCTTTCAACACCAATGGCCCCAAAAAAATTCACAGAATTAAATGGTTACTGGACCTCCTCCGAGTTAACTAGTGCAATTGAGGCAGTGGATCAAGGTGAAAAAAATCATGGTGGCAAGTGCAATGTTTGGTGTGCCTGCTAGCACATTACAATGCTCCATGTTGAATAAAACCACCTCAAGGAAGAGAGGGAAGAAGGGGGTGAACATTGTCTTTCAAGGAGGAGGAGGAGTTGGTGTTGTATACATTGAGAATGAGGAGATTAGACACCCTCTTATTTTCAACCAATTGTGATTGAAGTTGGTAGAGGCTACACAAAACCGAGAGATGCCATTCCTGGGTAGTTCACTAGTGCATTTTAAAAACGATGTGTAGCATAATATAGGGAGGATTAAATTTTTTTGACATAAAATTTATAAAAGAATTCCAAATAATGAAGGGTCCATTAAAAGTAGACAATCCCATTACAAGGTAGATAGGTTTAAGATATGGGCCATTTCTTTTTTGTAAAAATAATATAGGGGCTGAAAATAAAGATCCTAGGATGTATGTTTAGTAGGATCAAATTTTTAAGCATGCTTCACGAGGGAAGGACGAAAAATGGCTCATCATTTGCCCAAAAATGGATGAAAATCACAACTCCCGTTACTAGTTATCTTCATGCATTGCCGTTTGTAAAAAAACCACCTAGGGTTTGTTTCATCTTCGAGTCCGTTGTGTATTAAGCAACTTTTTGTTGAAGCTTATGGTAGTAAAGTCCAACAAGTATGTCTTGTTGTAGTTGGTTTAGGATCTCCTTTGTAAAGCCTCCTTTGTAGTTGCTTTAGGATCAGGGGCGACCGTGAAGTTCCATATAGGGTCGTGACAATGTGGGAGTATGGGTAACCCCTACTCTTAGATCTTGATGTTTATATGTTTTTTTGGTCGTAAATCGCTTGTTTCTTTGTTGCATGATTGGACACTAAGGTATGAGACAAGGTTACATAGGTTTGTTTTGTTTTGCATCCCCTAAATTCACCTGCACATACTTGTAGGGAACCACATGACTACTGCATAGCTACAATGGTTGCGGTTTTTTTTGGGCAACACAGTTAGACTTTTACAGAGCGGGTGTTGTGTTTGTGAACACACACTCATTCTTGTTGCCACCCTAAGCCTTCTTTTTGATGCATGAAGGCTATGTTCTATGGGCTGTAAAACTGCAAATTTTAAAGCAAATTTTAAACTGCATTATGCTTAAGTATCATTGTGTTCTTTATCACTTGCAATTATATGGTATCATTTAGGTTATGGTCTTGGAATGATATGCATCATGTTATCACACTTGTTCTTCTGTGATGTGGTTAACGATACACGTATTTTGCACAAGTTAAGATTTGTTTTGGTAAGCACAAGTCTTTCACCCGTATGATAAGTTTTTGCACTTAGTTTTTGTCATGGTATGTATCCTTTATGCCTTTTTGTTGCCATGTTTTTTCCCACCACTTTTGCATTGCATACACTTTCAAATTAAGTTTTTTTAATTAAAAGGAATGTAGACTAAATTTTTTTGCAATGACATGGGCGGTATAAGTAATGATAGGGTGAAAAATAATAGGCCATTTTAGAGAATTAAGTAATTATAAGGAGCTTTTAATTTGTGCCTTGGAGGTAAATAACCCTTAAACAAATACCCCTCCGCTGCACGTGGTGCACAAAAATCCTAAAGAGTGGCCTATCCAAGATGCCATTGAAGGAGAGAATTCTCGGTCCAGGATGGTGGGGTGGTTCTGGAATAGGCATTTGGACCTCTCATTGAGGGTGGTGCAAGGATTGGAGACCGGATGTGCCAAGGGACTTTGCAAAGATAATGTCAAGAATTTTTATGACAATCTTGAGTTGGTGTACTGGCTATACCAATATCCTCCCTCCCAAATATGGAATAGGATGAGAACAACGCTCAAGCCCAAAGGAATGGGGGTGCCATTGTGCTTGCAGCAAAGGGAGCAAGGCAAGTGTATACTATTACCCTAGACAAGTGCAAGCATCTTTCGATAAGTTGCATCAATGTCGTTTGGGGGGGGGGATACTTCCTAATTTTTACATCTTCAAAGGTAAACAAATGAGAAAAATTACATACATAAATGTGAGACATGTGCTTCCATGGCAATGCAACCCAAAGCGTGGATGATGTCCTTTCTTTTCACAATGTGAATTGCACACTTCGTACATTGTGTGCAACCAAAGGGAAGCAATTTGTGTCTTGCCAATAGACACCTTCTCATATCGGATGGGCACAACTCCCATGTCTCCTTTGATGTTGTAATGCAAATGCAAAGGTTGGATTTGGATATTCTAACATTGCCTTTCACACGTCCCATGCCCTTCAACTAGGTCTCTTACTTCAAGAGCTTCAAGTCAACATTTTGACATTATAGAAACATATGGTCATTACAAAACAAAGGAGTGGGTACACACAAGGATGAGTTGGTAGACCTAGTGTCAATCTCCTTGGAGAAAATATTGACACCCAATAAAGTTTTGGGTACGTTCAATCGGCATGCATTTGGGCATTTGACCATTTGACTCTATGAAGATAGACAACAAGATTGTCGCAACCCTTGCTAGCTCCCCTTACGTACCTTGGTCATTTTTCATTTTAGCAAGGATTACAAGCCCTAACCCTTCGCATACCGCGATGCGAATGGTTAACTCCCCATACCGCAAACCTTCTTGGTCCATAGGAGGGGGACCAACCCTCCTACTCTTTGATTCGGGACTCACCTCTTAATCGGTAACCAATTCTTAGATGTGGACTTCCATCCATGGAAGTCCAACCTTATGTTGATCATCGCGTTGCCGGAGCAACACTATAACAACCCGAGCCATACTAGGCAACTATGCCCTCACATTAATGCCCATTGAGGCTGTGCCGTTCGGCCTCGGGTGGGTTCGGCCACACCACCTCACCCATATAAGCCTCTAGGACTCTAGGCAGGGCCCCTACTCCACTGTCAAGTAATCTTTTGTCTTTCTCCCAACACTTGGGGCCAAGTAGACATTTTTCCTTAGCCGCTGGGGCTGGAAGCCCCCAACAGCTTCAAAACCACATAACTTCTTCATATGCTCTTTGATGCAACAATCAACCACTCCATCATCATCTACGTTTCACGTAGATCCCGATGGACTATCACTTGCCCCATTCGGACAAGTATTGACGAAGTTATGCTTGTTCAAAGCTTCGCAGTCCCGGGAGCCACTCCCAGGCCACTGCTGTACAGGGGCGCTATCCCAGGACAACGCCCCACTCAAATTGCCATATCTCCTAGCTCACACCTCCGATTGAGGTGTTCTTGAGCATTGTAGAATTGGCATGCCATAAGCTACGCATAGCTTATGGCTCACCCTCATGCCTCCTAGTCTCCGTGGATGGGAGGCGTTCCCAACGCCAGGGGCCTTCACCCACACTAGGATCACTTGGGCCCACTCACCAATGGCGCCACAAGTCCCGGGTGTCACCGGGGTCCCCCTTGTGCCCATGGTGTTTCGGACACTCCTCATGGAGAGGTATGCGACAAAGATGGTGCCAAGTGAGAGTTGGCGAACCACAAGGGTGGAGGCGGACAATGAGAGCATTGATGTGGCAATTGAGGATATTGGAGATGACATAGTCTTTGAGAGCAACCCTATTGGCATTGAGGTATCTCATTACTATGTGTGTGTGGAAGGGGATGGAGAAAATGAGCTGTTGGACAATGATATTGAGGGCACTTCATTGGAAGAAACCATAGACTTGGAGGAGGAATGTATTCCAAGCACTCAATGCAAGAATGTTCAAGTCATTCTAGACTTCATTGATGTGGATGTACCGAAGGAGCAATCAAACATTAGAAGGTTTTTGACACTATCCACATTGCCAGATTCACACAAAAAGAGAAGGGATTCAAACAAACCGACCATAGAGTATATGAGTATAGTAAGTATGTCTTGGTGAGTCCAATGCTTACATCTTGCAGTTGGAAAAGAAGGCAAAATGCAAAGCAGAGGTTGAGCAATTGCGGAAGAAGAAGAAAGAAGACATGGAAAGCAACAAAGGCAAACAACAAGCATAGAAGATGGCCAAGGAAGACGAGAAGAAAACATGCATGGCTTTAAATGAGTCAAAGATAGCTTTTGATACCTCGTGGATGGCAAAGATATGCTTCTAGGTTGGAGAGGCTCTTCACAATCTCATTAAGAGCCACCCACCTATTCAACTTGGAAAGCATGGAGGACGGTATTGCGGAATAATACCATCTATGTGTCATGCCAATATGGCATGTACATAGCTTGATGCCGAGCCCTCAAAAAAAGGTCAAGTTCTACCCAAACCAGATTTTATTCCATTGCCATGAGTTTTTACCGAACAAATCCTAGGTTCCCACCAATCTATTGCAAGTGCACAAATAATCTATTTGTATTTGAGTTCAATTTTGATTCGGGATTTTTTGAATGCGTGGTTTAATTTCTAGCCATTAACATTATAGATTTTTTTGTCGTGGATCAGAATTAATTTAGTGTCAGTTGAAATGCAGCCACCGACGGTAGGTTAAGTCCATTGCAGTTGGTCAGGGTAACAACGTTGGAATTGCAACCGCCTACAATCAACAAACATTGTGAAACCGTGCCCATATGTTGGGGCCTGCTAGAGGTATCATTGTGAGGATTTAGGGACTGCAAACAATGGGCAAAGCTTTGATGGGTGACAAAGAAGGTAAGAGTGGCCTACAAATAGGAAGTAGCTATGGGGACAATAATGAAAGGTAGTTGCACCAATTCGAAGGGAACGACATGGCGAAGTTGGAGAGAAGACCAATGCAATTAAGTGGGGCAAATGATGAAGTTGGACAGGTAGAGTGACACATAATTAATCTAGGCAATATGAGGTTAGTGAGGTGTTAGTGTAGAAATGGGCACATTTTGTGTTGAGATATGACATTAGTATGTTTAGTATTAGATGAACACTTGGTGTACTTAAATAAAGCATTATATTTGTGGCTTGTGATTAACACTCCTATATATGAGGAAGGCCCCCCTTAGGCAATGATGAAAGGCTTAAACCAAGAAGGCACTTTGAGCATTCATGGAGGCTATAATTTGTTTTGAAATTTTGATTTTTTATTCAACTTAATAACACATTTCCTAACCTATTTTATTTTTCTTAATATGCTTCTTGTTAGCCATTCCAAATGAGGCAAAAGGTTTGGAAACCATGCTTTAAGGATCACATACATAAGAATCGCCCTCTGAAAGTGGTAAAAAAAGTTGCAATGGCTTCTTACTTCAATTGCAATCATGACCATGATATCGATTTTCAAACAATGTGTTTTGTCGTGTAAATAACGATCGTGTGTCACTGCAGCTCGAATACCAACCACCACTAACAAATAAAACTAAAACACTACATACACAACACGCCTTCACAGAGAAGGAAGAGAGTCAAAGACTAGTAAAAGCTCTAGTTCTCTCTTCAAATGTACACAACAAGTCAAGTTATCTCTCACTCCACCACGGGAGGATCCAAGAGTATAAGTAAGGGGAGAAGAACTCAAGATTTATTGCAACAACTTGCAATCTTCACCTCACACAAACTCTATCTACACACTCACTCACAAGGCTTGACTTGGCAAGAATGCCAAGCCAAGGAGGAGACTCCTCACCTAGGAGCATCTCCACAAATCCAAGGGTTTCATCCATCCATATCTAAATGGATGAAATCCCTCCGGATGCGGTGTAGTCACCAATGCCGCATACCGTGATAGTTGTCATGTAAATAACGATCGTGTGTCACTGCAGCTCAAATACCAACTACCACTAACAAATAAAACTAAAACACCACATACACAACACGCTTTCACATGCCCCCCCTCAGCTGACTATGGAGCCCCACCAAGCAGCGAGGACCAATGCCAATCCAAAGGACATGGATAATGAAGGATGGCCCCGCTACTAACTAGAGTGGTGAACGTCATCCCAAGGAACTGTAGGTTGGGTGCAATGTGAGCCCCATCCTTAATCGCCTCTGATGTTTGGTCATTAGATTTTAAAGAATTAATTCCACCGCCTCGCGTTCGATCGCATCCCTAAGCCATAACTTCACAAATTCCACTTGGGCAAGCACAACACGGCTAAAGCCACACAAGATCATTGAGTATGACTGGTAGAAGCACAAGATACCAAAGACCCTCGACAGCGAGGACAACTCCACTGTCCAGATGGTAGAGAAGTCAGGGGTGGCCTCAAACATGCCATGTGCCAACCACGTTGACACTGATCACACAACAGTATAGTAGCCGCTCATTTCTTCTCCCCGCACACAAAACATGGAAGATCCTCTGGCACGACGGCCAGTTCAGGATGAACTGTACCCTCAATAGGTAGGTGACATGGGACACAATTTTTGGAATGCTCACGACATTCCTGGCCATCCTTGCCTTCCAACAACAACAAACCACTCGGTAACACCTCCTTCACCCGAAGGATAGTACGCCCCGCTTTGACATCCAATGTCGTAGGTGCCTCACGTTGGAGATAAACATAATCATCCTTGTCGAAATCTCTGTAGCTGAGGTCGTTAAGCACCACTGCAAATGCATGTATAACGCAATGTGTCACGGTGCTGAGCAATGGACAAATTCTCCATGACCATAGGCATGGCCCTTTGGATGAATTGAGCCCGCTCCTGCAAACACTCTGCCCAAATGTTTGGGTCATCCAAGTCCACAACAGGAGCTAGCTTTTCCCGAATAGAATTCGGGAGTATAGGCTCATGTCCATGCAACAACTGATATGGGCTGTAGGGTGCCAACGAGGCATGCCTACTAAATCAATAGCCCATAGCTATCCAAGGCAACATAAGGTCCCAATCCCGGTGGCTCCCCCGAAGTAATCCGTATTTCCTCAAGCTACGTTTGGTTGTCTTGACAACCCGCTCAGCCAAGCCATCCGCCTCCAGATGATCTCGCGAGGTGGTGTGGTGATCTATGAGAGCCTTAGTGCACAACTCTTCAAAAGCACCGAGGAACTCCCTCCCATGGTCTGTCAATACCTCAGCCGGTGCTCCAGAACGTGCCAATACACGATCTAAAAAGGTTGTCGCGGCCAACTCTGCAGAGTTATGGGGTAGAGCGACAAATTCAATCCACTTGCTAAAATGTTCCACCATCACCAAAATGTACTTTGCTCCACGTGGTGTGACAACCAACAGTCGTGCAAAGTCGAATGACCAGCAGTAGCCCAGTCCCATGATAGGTAAGGGTTGTAATCGAGGTGACAAGGTGTTGAAGCTAGACTTAACCCGGTCGCAAACTTCACACCTCCCGACATATGCAGCAACTTGTTGATACATGCCGGTCCACCAATATTGGCTATGCAACATCGAATGTGTCGTGCGTACGCCAAAATTGCCAAGTTCCGCGTGCACTTGCCGCACCAAGGAGGCCCTCTGATCCGGTATAGGAACAATACGTCTTGTCCCATCCGACCATAATCGAAATAACAAACCGTTCTCCCAACGGAACCTTGTTATTTGATGTCTAATTCTATCCCTTTCCATTGCTGAGATGGACAAAGGAAAGGTTCCCTGCTGAAGCTTATGCAATACGGGAAGATCCTCCCATATATCCGCAATAGTTTGAGGTTGATCAGGCTCATCATCCAAACCCTGTATCGGAACCTCAACAGCAGAGCTAGAAAATAAAGTGAGGTAGGCGGCTGCATGCCAACCTGGAGCCGCCTCTCGATCATAATTTCCATGCCACCTGGCCCCAGTCAAGTCCTTATCCAAAGGACTTGGATTGCGTAAGAGTCCATCCGCATCCAGGTTGATAACACCGGCACGGTGCACCACCTCAAAGTCGTATTCCTAGAGCAATAAAGCCCACTTGGCAAGCTTACCAGTAAGCTTATCCGACTCCATGAGCCACTGTCAAGGCTGATGATCAATCACCAAAGTAAAGCGCTGACCATAGAGATATGGCCGGAAATGGGCAATAGCCCATACCGCTGCCAATGCTTCCCCCTCATAGAACAAATAATTGGCCTCCGCATTGTTATTGCTTCGCGAAGCATAAGCAACAACATACCCCCGGCCAAAATCATCATTCTGAGTGAATACTACTCCCAAACCCAATGAACTCCAGTCCGTATGCAACTAGAAAGATTTGGCGACATCAGGACGTCGAATCACTGGAGCAGTACCCAATCTCTGTTTCAATGTCTCAAATGCCTCCTGCTGCTCACGACCCCAAATCCAAGGTCGGTCATTGCTCGTGAGAATGGTGAGAGGTTTGGCAATCAAGCTAAAATTCTTGACGAATCGTCGGTAATAATTCGCCAAGCCCAAGAAAGCACAAAGTCTCGGTACATCGACCGGTGCCGAAATCTTTTGCAAAGCGTCCACCTTAGCTTGTTGCACCCCAAAACCTCCTGTAATAATCATATGACCCAGATATGCCAGCCGGTCATGGGAAAACTTGCACTTGTTGTGATGCAAGCGTAATCCCTACCGCTGCAACCGTTCAAAAACGGCTTACAGATGCCTCACATGCTCATGTGGTGTCCTGATGAAGATGATCACATCATCTGTAATACCGAGCAAAGGGCAAGCCAGAGAGGACTGTGAACCACCGAAGTGGTCCACCACTCCGTGGGGTCACTTTTAGTTAGGATTTTAGCATTAGAAGTTAGAATTGATAGGGAATTAAGGGAAAATTAGTTCATTTAGCGTTTAGTTCAAAAAAGGGAAGGAAAATTACCGAGGACTTCGGACCTTCACCCATGAAGGGGAAAATCTAGTTTTAGGTAGAGTTAGTAAAAATGAAAACTAACTAGAGATAGAAATTAGCTAAGTTAGAAAAAAAATATCTATCTAGGCAAAACCTAGTTAGCGGGAAGAAACGTAGTTAGTGAAAGCAACTAGCTAAGATGACTAAATTAGTAGAGCTAGCAAGGCAAAGGTTAGTTTAGTACTTAGTGTGGGTCACGCAAGACAAGTGGAGGTGCTCGGCGTGAGAGGAAAATTAGCGCGAAGACTTTGAAGGAAAATAGCAAGGGGGCCACTTGCCCCCTTGCCAATTTGCTATAAAAAATTAGAACGAATTCGGAAGATTCCCGTCGGAGCCACCTTGGCGACGGGGTGGCAACCTCGACCGGGAAAACCCCCGAGCCAAAATTTCGGGAGGGGGTCGAAAAATGGAACCGGTGGCGGAGGGGTCCAACCCTTTTGTGAAAGGGTTTAAAAACCCCCTCCTTCCACCTTGAAACTCCCCCTCTCAATTCGATTAGCGGGCGAAGCTCTACATCAATATAGTTAGACAAATCTCTCTTTTCTTTAGAATTTGGGCGAAGCCCTACTTCAAGATAGTTAGGCAAAACTCCCTTTCAATTTGATTAGCGGGCGAAGCCCTACTTCAAGATAGTTAGGAAAAAATCCTTTAACATGCATTCTCAATGGCCTAAAAAAAAGGCTTGACAAACTCTTCTACCCTTTCTCCTAGTTAGAATGTGTGTTTATTTACACACCAACAAAATTCTTCCTTTCTTTTGTAGAGGTAGGTTGGATTGTAGAATTTCGAGTAAAGGCATTGTAGACCTCAGCTGCCAATGCCCTGAAGGCTTAGTTCAAAAGCTAGAACAAAATATTTATTATTTTTCTCTTAGAGAGATTTCCTATAGCTATCTATAGCCGTTTTCCATTTGTGATTTGGTCAAGATGACAATTAGTTATGGATTTTCAAAGATGGAGTAGAAAAACTGGGTGGTCCTGTGGGTAGCGACTGCTGGATCAGACCTGCCAGCCCAATCAAAATTTTAATTCTAAAAAGTTATATTTTTCCCAAGTAGAACTTTTGTTTAGCTTTCCAGAATTTCTTAGAACGTTTGATTTGAGCATGATTTGAATTAGATATGAATTTTTGAAGACGGGATACATAGTTTGAGAATTTTTGATTGACTGCTGCATTACAGAGGGTCTGCTGAATTTACTTTGGCTTAACTTGTTAATTTCATATTTTTATCACATAGATCTTTTTAATATCTTTCTATGGTTATATAGAACGTTTGATTTGAGCATGATTTGATTTAGATATGAATTTTTGAAGACGGGATACATAGTTTGAGAATTCTGGGTTGACTGCTGCATTGCAGAGGATCTGCTGAATTCACTTTGGCTTAGCTTGTTAAACACATAATTTTACCAAATAGATATTTTTAATACCTCTCCATGGCTATATAGAACGTTTGATTTGAATAAGAATTGAATTAGATAGGAATTGTTGAAGACGAGATACATAGTTTAAGACTTCCTAGTTGACTGCTATGTTACAAGGAGTCTGCTGAATTTGTGTTGGCTTAACCTGCTGATGTCATAATTTTCCTAGTTAGAACTTTCTAATAGCTTTCCAATGGTATAAGAAAAGCCTAAATCCAAGTTGTAATGAATTCACTATGAATTTTTGAAGTTAGAAGTTAGATAGGTGGGTTGGAAGGATCGGTTGAATCGACCTCGTACTTCCAACCCTCATAACTTTTGCATTTCTTATCCGATTAAGGTGATTTTTAGATCGTTAGAGAGATAATTAGGTGCACTAAGTAAATATATTATGCTTAGGCCTAAATTACAGTGAAAAAATAACACTTTATATTTTAATTTTTAACTAAGGTACGATTCCTATCAAACTAGTTACAAGGGAAGCAAGGTCGACGCTCGAAAGTGGAACAAGGAAAGAAGTAGCGGCTCGGCCTACATCGAGCCCAAATCAACCGAGGAGAATTGAGGTAAATTAACTAACCCTAGCTTTCCATTTAGGGTTGGAGGGAGCGCGGCTAAGGTACGCATTTCTAACCCACTCACCTATCTCGTAAGGTCAAGTGGTTTGACCACTTGACCACCAAGGGGGTATCCAACTCCATTGTTTTTGGGGCCCCTTGGTATGTTTTGTGGTAGTAGCTTCATTTATTAGAAAATTTCGTATGTGGTGAAGTCGGGTTAATCACCGACACGACCACTCTGAATGTTGTTGATGGAAAGGTGGGGTTAATGGCCCACGAATCCATTATCATGTTGTTGGCCCTAAGGGTTGGAGGTGATGGCCCCAACCCTTGAAGATTGTGCAACAGGTTGAACACACAGGTTGCTCTATTCTCCGGTCCCATCAAATTGAATTTTGTGGTCAAACCGTTTTAAACTAAGCAATAACCAACATAATTTGTACAACCCCTGTGGGCAAAAACCAACCGGGAACTTAACTCGAAGGATTGATCCCAATCCCTTCGGCGGCAAAGATCGGAGGGTTAGGGTATCAATCAACCTTCAAGAGACCCGCACAGGGCCTTGAAGGGTTCGGGTTAGGGCGTGCACCAAACAGGTAGGTGGTGATGCCATAATTTATGAACTTAGTAATATAGACTTTGTGTAATCAACCTTAAACTAAGAAAGAAGATTGAGAGGGTGGGATTTTATCAAGGTCCCCCCGTTTAGAGAATTTAATTCATAACAAGTAAGGAATTAGAGGTGGCCAAGGTAAAATGCAAGGTTATTTTATTCATTAGGGTTAGGTTGCCTTGATTCCAAGGCTGGTGCGTCTGCGCGTAGACTAGGATAGACTAGGCATTAGGTTAGAAAAAATAGATAATTCTCTTAAGCACTTATTAATCTAGGCACAACCTACCGGAAAGACACGACGCGATTAACAAATCCCTCCACAAATCTAAATACCCATAAAAAAATCATAACATCCGGGTTCGGCTTGGGCACCTGCTAAGGCATGCCACCCTCACCGAAGGGCTTGTGCGGTACTTTTAGGCTCCCTCGGAGGGGGGTGCCCAAAAGCACCACAAGGACTTGGTCCATTACTCTCTAAAACTCAGCAGGTGCATTTTTCAGGCCAAATGGAAGAAACTTCCAATGGTAAGTTGATCATTTCCATCTTGATCAACTCCCCAGAATGTAATCTTCACCCGATCTCCCACAAGTAATGGAAGCTGGTGATAGCCGGATCTCAAGTCCAATGTGCTAAAAACTCGAGAAAATCCGATGGCATTAAACAACTCCTCCGGGATTGGTATGGGATACCGATCCGACTTGGTCTTCCGGTTAACTGGACGGTAATCCCCGCACATCCGTTTTTCCGTCTAATTGCCAAAGATATCCTTCTTCGATGGCATAACCGTAGCACAAGCGTACTCCCCGTTGGAAAGTTCGATCAACCTTGCTGCCAAGAGCTCTCGGCAACGAGCTTGGACGCCAATCCTCTCGGGAGCACTAAGCCTATAAGGTCTCCAAAAAATAGGATAGTCGTCCTCCAACTGAATGTGGATGGGTTTTTCTTTGTAGCCTTCAAGGTCCTCAAGGCTAAAAACAAAACACCTACGGTACGAGCAAATGAACGCTCATACCTTCCGTGTCTTAACACCAGTGAGATGAGGGCCTAACTCCAATGGCCAATTATCAAACTCTTTGGTCTCCCTCTCCACCAAAGGGGAACCACCTAGTGCTGACACGGACTCTAACTGCTACTCAGAGGAGGGGGCATTAACCATGCCTCTAACCTCAATGCCAATAGTAGAATTTGGCCTCTCTTCATCACCGCCAACATGTGATGATTAAGCCACCACCGGAGGTGAAGAAGCCAAAATAGTATAAATCCGTTGAGTTCGAAGCTCCTTCATCGCCTATTGCTCGAATCGAGAGATTTGTTCGGCTTCTCCAACCATGGCCTCAATTCCATCCTCCATGAATGTGGACCGCTGTGCCCCCTAACCAGAGTCATCTGTCCCTAGAAACAATAATTGGTCACCATGATGTCGTTGCAATGCAAGGCATAAACCAATAGTCCACACTATGGTGTTAAAATCCATGGCTTGGCCCAACACGAACCGCCGTTGGCCCTTAGAAAGGCCAGGAGCTGCTGTGGTTCTGGTCCGGAATCCCATAGCATGCTACTATTCGTCAGCAAATGGTTCGGTATGGGTTTTGTATGAGCATCTCATACCATACCAAGCCGCTGATTGCGGAATGCGAACGACTGTGAGAAAATTATAAAGGTGGGAAAGGCCCGCCGTGGTGCCCCCACTTTATTGACCAATACCAATGGGGGTAAATCATCTCGAACAACCGGCAAAGAGGTCCGGTGTGGATCCAAGATATCATCCACCTTTTAATCACAAGGTGGAGGCACTTCAAAAAATGCTGCAACTAAAATGGATAGAGTCGTGATCAGCATTAGGCCAACGGGCTCACATTCATGCCGGTACTAGCTACGGGTGTTATTTTTATTTTATTTATTATCTATTAAAGATCGGAAGAGGGTTTTGGTAACTTTACCATCTCTAAATTTTCTTATGGCTAGATGGCAAAGAGCAAGAGAGGATCGGTGCTCGGGGAGATCACTCCCTCTTTAATTGATGCATACACGTGCACTCAAGACCTATTTATCGGGGGGCTATTTGCCTTGCAGAAAAGATTTTATAGTATGGTAATTTTCAAAATAAAGGTAAATGCTTGTATTTTAATATATTCTATCAATAATTATAAATTTTTACATTAATCATTTTAAAATACCCTATTTTACTTATACTGCATTTTTTTCCCTTATACCCCAAGTAACCAATTTTTTTGATTTTACCTCAATTTTTTTTCCTCGGAGCACAACTGTTGTCCATTTTTTTCTTACACCGTAATTTGTTTCTTACACCCCATTTTTTTCCAACACACGATTCCAACACACGTTTATATATCACCACTGACAAACCAAAGCATGGCATTTTGGATGCACAAACTTCCTTAATGACCTGAAGTAATCTTAAGTTGCTTTTCATTCCATCAAGTAAGTATCCCACAATTTGAATGTATGCCCACAAGCAATCTACAAAAAGCTTGGTCATAAAGCAATAAATTAGCTTCTCCAAACAACTGCTTTTCTATGTCATTTTGAGCACACCTAGAAACCGCCATTCACATATTACCATCTAGAAATCAAAATATGGGATATTGACTACCCAACCTTCCTTAAGGACCTGAAGACCACCCTAAATTGCTCTCTAAACATTTAAGTAACAATCACACTACCACAACACAAACCACTTTTCATCCACTAGCACAGACCCTACCCTACACCCGCTACCCCTAGTAATTGTTTCCATGCTATTTTACATGTACTGACTAGATAAAAGAGGCCATTATATGTCATGGTATTTTACATGTAAACATGTCTCACTATTTTAAAACCCCCTATATTATATGTATATTTTTTTGCAAAATTTACCTACAATGAATATATTTAGATGCATCTTAATCTTGCCTCTCACAATTTCATGGTCGCGGCAGTAATAATCTATTCATTGCTTGTATTTACTTGTCAACTGTTGGGGGACTATAGATTTACAATGTTGCAACTACAATCACTTACCAAGTGATTTTTCGTCCAAATTCAATCATCCATGGCCATATTTCATCACAAGTTTTAGGGCTTTCGAAGTATGTTTAAAAGTTTGTGTACTCTGGCCTCACAATTTCATGGTCACTATTGGCTCCTGTGGGACCTCCACCGTAGTGTATAGTAGATCTATTCATTTTTGTTTCAAGCTTTTGATTCCTGGAGTTATGATTGATTCAAGTTTATGTATGGCAGCCTTGTTGAGCTCATCATTTGACATGATTTTTTTTGGCTTGCACAAGGAAGTTGGTTTAGATTGTTTTACATCTCATCTATTGAATTCGATGTGTGATGGGTGCGAGGTTAGTCCAAATCCACCGAGCCGGTGGGAATAAGAACCGAGGCTCACGGCATCCATAAAAATGAGATCTCCAAGGTGTTGACAAACATAATGTCGGCCTTCCAACACCTTGTCCCGAGAGTCTCCTAATAGAGGTACATTCTCAAATATGTACCTTGGAGTAAAAGGTTGGTGGACAAACCACCACTGCATAAGCCGGATGAGGTCCCAGAAAATGCTAGACCTGGGATCCTCTAAACTTCGGCCTGCTCCAACACGTAAATGGCCCTGGCATGACCATCCCACAATTACCAGATCTACGGGGCCCAACCTTCGTAAGTCTTCCTCACTGATAAGTGTAACATCACGAGGAAGACGTCCAAAGCATCCACGGATGGCAGTCAGGTGGAACTGCTGTTGATACAACACCATCAACTAGTGTAAATGGTGACGCATCACACGGGTGGATACAAGACTGTTGTCGACATAGATGTACTATCGAACGGTGAGGCCAACCTCCAACACGGCCTCCAATCTTGTCCCGATGCTCCCAAACAGTTCCACCAAAGTGATCCCCTCGTCACGAAATGGAATGTGCTAACACCGATGGGGCATTTAGTATAATCGGTGTCGTAGAACCGAGAGAGAGGACAATGTCTTCACACCTCCGGGATAGCTCGGCGGAATCGCGCCGGGGAGGACGAGGATCTTTGGGATGGCGCACCAATGCACCATGAGGTGTCATTTCCCGTTGATCCTCAGTACTCCCCATAAATGCCAATGACTCTTCCAACAATGCAGAACCATAAGACAATGTATCTACAACAGCACCACATCTGAAGACCATGGATAATGGTGCTATGGTCGCGGCCGCCGCGAATGCCACAGAAATAAGTTCCCTACGACCATCCCTAACCGACCAACCTGGTCGGATCCAAGCCTCCTCAGTCCAGTTGTCCAAACAAAAACCAAGGGGTAGAGGCTTGCTGACCAACTAAAATGTCGTAGTTGGTAGCATTTGTCACTGCACATCTAAGAAGAAGAGGTGCGGGTGGATCTCCAGGCTTCACTCGGAAGCTAAGCTGTAATGGCTCCCGAGTATAACCGTGGCCCGCTCCACGTGGCCAATGGATATGACAATGATGAATGGACAGGGAGCCAAGTCCTCGGCCGCCAACCCCAACTTCTGGGCAAACCTCTTGCCGATCATAACTGGTTGTGCCTTGAATCCATCATCACACAACGGGGAGCAACCCGAGTAGTATTGCCCCCAGTCCGACTGACTACCAAAATGCCAGTGTCATTCACCATACGCACGACACCAGGTCGAATGCCGCGGCGCTCACGAATAGGTCGAGCAACGACATCAAACAGATAAGCTGCTCCCGTGGATTTTGGTAAGTTATAAGAGGTGGCCGGCCCCTTGTTAGCTGAAGTGTATGCGTCAGAAGACTTAATGGTCTCCGCGGCAAGCCTCACTCGCCGTTTGGCCATTTCCTCGGAATTCTCAAAGGCAAGAATGTCCGTAGTGGTCTGAGCCACGGTCAGAGAAGGCAATGATGTCTTCTTTTTCAAAATCCTACCCGCTAAGTGGAAAACCTTAGCAAGTTGGAATTCTGGCGACGACCACTCCATTGCCGCGAACACCTTGGATGCCAACGTGTGCACCATGTCGGTCGCCGGATTCGGAACCTTGCTGCTTGGATGACGACCACTGATAGATTGGACAGCATCGGTCAATCCAAAAGATAATGGCAGTCGTACCTGACCAATCTGATCCGTAGGACCATTGTCCCGAGCTCGTAAACTTGCCACCAATTCCCTTGTGGTCCAAGGTGTGGCTCGTGACACGGATTGAGCACGTGCCACAACTGCCGAACTCATCACCTCCCCTGAAGCTCCGAACATATAATAATCCGGAGTAGAAGAGCTATCCTGAGCTTCGGATGGAGTTATTGATTCCAAGATTTGGCCAAATGATGCCAAATTCTTGAACCTCTCCTCGAAGGCGCCAATCTTCGCCTCTAACGTTTTTTCTTGATCGGAAGAAGGGCGTTTCTCTGGATGGAGAACGAAACAGTTTTCCTTTGCGTGATTGTTCCGCCCGCAGTGGGAACACTTCAACTACTTCGGTAAATGTTTACCAATCTCTTAGCGGGGATAATTGGCTTCCGCTTCGGATTATTCACGGTGTGAGCCTGTCTTTGCTTCGAAGGGCAATCCTTCTTAGCGTGGCCCGCCTACCCACAAAACCAATAATATGAGATTTTGTCCACCTCCGTCTCTCCAATTCTGCAGCCGCAACCAAAGTTTTCCGGGATTTGTTAGAATCCACTAGCAATGACACCAAGTTAGTGACATCGTGCTGACACAAAGCATGATCACATTGATTCACAATGGTAAATGTCTCTTTGAGTGTTGCCCGACCGTCATCATCCATGATGATTTTGGACAACGCTAAGTCATGGAGGCGTTTGTCAATCTTTAACAAAAAACACCTTCACCAACTCACTTTCTGCGAAAACACCTCTAGATTCCATGGCAAACCCCGCCAACCTTGTGTACATGGTACGAGATGTGTCGTCATTTTTCTGCCTGAAGTCTTGGATCCGCTACATTTGATCCCGACGAAAACCTCCGTATTCTTCCTCCAAATGGAGATGGAATTTATGCAAAGGATCAAAATTCGATGGAGCCCCTAAAAAACTTATGCTGTCTGGGTAACATGAGCATACCGGGAGAGTGGAAGAATCGGGCTTGATGTACTCGCGGATGCGTGCGCAAAAGTTTTATCTTTAGGTAAACTGGGAAAATTCTCCTCCACATCCACCACAACAACGCCCTCCGCTTGCTATGTCTTCACCACAGGGACGGCCAATGAACTGGAAGCTGCGCCTTCCTTTAATGTGGAAACCAGCTCCACCTGAGTCTCCCAATACCGCTCCATCTGACGCAACTCCATCCAATGAGTATCCCCCCACTGCTAATAAGTCTGAAGCACCTCGTACTCCAAATGTTGGGACAGAAACTCGAACGCATACCAATCATTGAAACTGGTGTTGCATTGACATTTCTCCCTCATCCACGTCCTGAACCGAATTTTCTAATCTTGCAGGGAAATGGTCCCCGCTTCACCGGAAAATCGGTCCCGGATGCCGCTTTGCGTCTCCTCCTCCATCTCGTAAAATGATCCAACCCAAAGGACGTAAGACCGAGTTGCAGTCCCCCACGCCGAAGTAGGCTAAAAAGCCTCATCGGGTGCTATCACTGGTTCAACGTCCGAGAGGTCCGAAGATTGACCTTCCGATGCTACCGGGGACGGAAAACGATAATGTTGATTCCAAATTGTAACCATAAACCCACAATGAGTCTGGTCACTAGAGCCAACAACCCAAACTGATATGGTGTCAAGATAAAAGATAAAAAAGATGAAATGCAACTTGTACCTATAACCACCACCAAACCTTATGATCTGCTAGTCATCAATCCAGCCTCACCAGAAGGGAATACAAGCACCGCCCACTTGGTGTACACACAAGGATCCCGTCGGTCATTACTCCGACCTCACCCCCACAAAACCCTATCACAAACTAGTACAACACAAAATGAAATAATGCCAACAACTGCCAGCAATACAACCCGCCACAAGAGGAAGGTACCAAAATAAAATACAAAAAATAATATAATTTTTAGCACTGGATTTTTTTTTCCAAACAATACTTAAACATAAATGAAGATTAACTGCGTCCAACCGGCACCCGCTTGCGGTTGGTGGTAAAAAATGAAAGCTTCCTGTTGCCGTAAAAAAAATGGTACATAAGCACATTTTTCATCTTTCCACTACACCCTAAGAAATCCCTCCTTATAATAATCCCCGGAATATGTGTTGATAGACACAATTCGACCTTAACAATTTTGTTATTAGGTCGAATGGTAATTCTAAGTGCCACACAACTCTTAGTGGCAATCCCTCAGCAACCCAATGCACATATACCCAACCCCAATGCCCGCTAACTTGCCCCTCAAGAATTCAAGTATATGGTTGTTTAAGTATTTTTTTTAAATAGAAAAATGAAAAGCCCATCTTATGCCAAGTACCTCTTCCAAGTCGATGTGAAAGAAGAATAAGACAACCGCAAATTCGCCGCAATCCCACGCCCTCCGAGTGTTCCCGGATGCTCCCGCGAACTTTCCTTGCGATCCTCCACGTCTTCTGAAACCCAAACACCTTAATGTCTCATAAGGTGTTTGTCTTCGAGCCCCCAACTTCCGTTCTTAATTAATAAAAATATCCTTGGCAAATTCTTATGCGAAAATGCATCATGCATAAACCCAATAATGGTATATAGAGGAAAACTTGATTGCACACTCTCCCAAAAAAATGTGATTGATTGGATTCTATTTTTTTTTAAATCAATATTCCCATCCGTTTGCAACTGCCAGCCCAGCCTGGCCTGCCGCAGCTGCTAGCTGTTGGGCCTCCTGGCTGCCGGCAGGCGGGGGGGGACATGT
Organism: Polytrichum formosum; assembly: GCA_964035585.1. NCBI lineage: Eukaryota > Viridiplantae > Streptophyta > Polytrichopsida > Polytrichales > Polytrichaceae > Polytrichum > Polytrichum formosum. The sequence goes on along the minus strand of OZ037940.1, from coordinate 27,316,232 downwards.
GGCGGGGGGGGGGCTGGGGCAGGTCCCAGGGGCGGGGGGGAGGTAGCCCCTAGGGTAGCCCTAGGGGGGTTGGGTGTAGGATAGGGAGTTGGTTAAGGGGTGTAGGGTAGACTAGGGTGGGAAGGAGGAGGAAAGGGGGGGGAGAAGGGAGGGGGATGGGGCCCGGGGGAGGGGCAGCCGGTCTGCCGCCGGATGATTGCCGAGTGCCTCCGACCAGGGGCTTTGGTTTTTTTTTTAAAACACAAAAATTTGTTTTTGAACGATATCTTCTCAAGTTGGAGTCAACAATTCGTCCTCAAAACTCAATGGCATGAGTTCATGCTTGCAAGCAATCAAATAATGGGACATTCCGTGGAAAATTCAATGAATTCCAACCACAATTCACCTTGATGTGACATTCATAAGAAAATATGCTTCTTCTTCTTGTTGCTCTGACAATCTGTGGCGTTCTTCGCTCCAACACTCCGGAACTTCGTCGCTCCTTACCACCACGCGCTCCCTTGCACGTTACATCTTAAGAATCAAGAAGAAAACAGAAAAAATAGAAAAATGAAGCAATTCTTGCCAAGTGAGAAGGAAGAGAGTCAAAGACTACTAAGAGCTCTAGTTCTCTCTTCAAATACACACAACAAGTCAAGTTATCTCTCACTCCACCACGGGAGAATCCAAGAGTATAAGTAAGGGGAGAAGAACTCAAGATTTATTGCAACAACTTGCAATCTTCACCTCACACAAACTCTTTCTACACACTCACTCACAAGGCTTGACTTGGCAAGAATGCCAAGCCAAGGAGGAGACTCCTCACCTAGGAGCATCTCCACAAATCCAAGGGTTTCATCCATCCATATCTAAATGAATGAAATCCCTCTGGATGCGGTGTGATCACTGACGCCGCATACCGTGACAGCTTATCAATTGATTGTGCGAAGCTTTATGATTCACACACACACACACACAGATATATATATATATATATATATCACATGGCAACATGATAGTTTGAGTGTCGATCCAAGTATTGCTTACATACATCACTTGGACCTTAATTGTACGAGTCACGTGATTGTGTGAACTATTTGATTCACATACATACGTAGATCACATTATACCTTACCCATCTAGGCCTCTATCCCAAAGTTATTTGCATTGACATCAATCAAAGCATTTGGGGTTTAAATTAATAGCAAAATGCAGGCCTCCTATCTTCTTCCCTTAAATTGGCCACAACTTTAGCCTTGGATTTCTCCCTCTCCAAGGCAACCTCACCGGGATCACAAAACCTACCATATTTCCAATGCAAGGCAACCCGGAAAGCAAAACATTTAACTTCAGCACTCAAATCCCCACCGATCTCCATCACGAGCACAACGGTGAGAATGATGAGGATCACAATGAGCACACCACAAGAACGATCGAGAGCTAAGGCTCTCGGCACGACTAACACTCTAGACCACAATGACAATAATCATGATGACCAACACTAACATGATAGGAGAAAAACGCACACCAAACCAGTGTGTGATCAACAATAGGAGCATGATCATAATGTGATGAAGAACATGAGCATGACCAATAGTGAGAAAGCAATTGCCCTCCCCTTCACCTTGCGGAGGCCCTCCCTAAACCTTGTGAAGCAAAAACATTTATCTAAAAAAAATCCCAAGCAAAAAGAAATTCAAGAGTCAAAATAATTGTACATGGAACTTGCAATTTGTTTGGGCACCAATACACTCCAATCCCAATCCCTTTAAGAATCGTTGCCATATTGCACACCACTACCACCCAAATTCAAGAATCCTTTGGCTACACCGCATCCTACTGCACTCACACTAATGCAACAAAGAGGATGGGAGGTTTTGGTAGGAGATTAGGAGAGTGAGCGACAAAGGCCATGACCCCCTTAAAATCCTAGGCAATATCCACCCTTGGATTTTAAATGGGCTATATCTACAACTAGAAATGGAGCACGTTGGCTACTTTGTAATTTGGAGAGTTGGAAGGGCAACTCAAGATTAGGCAACAAGTACCAGCATTATGGATGGTACATGGCCCAACCTAAAAGGGCAGAACCATCAACATGGCAATGCACTTGGAAAATCATCCCTTGTTTAAACAAAGGGGTGTCAATCAACCACGCAAAGTGTAGGAGTCATGCTACTACACTAAATTGTTTAAATAGTGCGGGTTACCATTTGGAGTTACGCATTGCTACAACATTTTACCGAGAGTATCATTTTTTACTTAAATAACATAAGTACCCAATATGCACATTGAAGAATATGATATATCTTTATGGTAAAAAATGATGACGTCAGTAAAAAGTTATAGAAACACATAACTCCGAATGGTAACCCACACTAATTAGACAATTTAGTGTAGTAGCCAAAAAACAAAGGTTGTTAGGCACAAGTTTAATGTGGAGAAATGATGACAATATTGAAAATGAATCAATGATGTTGCAATGCTATTAATGATTTACTTTGGACTACATAGTGGATAATTTATTAATACGTAAATAGTGCGTGACTGACACTACATTTTTTTTTTTATTATTATTGCATTTGCCCCATTGGGCTTTGGATTTTGTAAATGGCATATTTTTTCCCCCTTCTTCCACTTGACCATGATGATGAAGATTGAAACATTTGATCAACAAGTTGTTGCTTGCAATCTTAGTGTATTCTAGCGATGTCATTGCTATTTTATATTCAAAAACATCATTTCCTCTTGGAGAATTGATGAAGCAACAATTGTACAATCTCAAGAAATTTGCCCTCTTATCTGGCTATTAAGATATCCTCTTGATTTTTGAGTATTGACGCTTCATCCCTACAATCGACAGTTGTTGTAAGACCATTGTATATACGTCCTTTTGAATTTTGATCATTCAAAAGGGAGTCCATGATGCTTTTAAGATTATTTCATCATATTCAAGGAGGGGTACTTGACCACTGCCGGAGGCAATGATTGCCTACTCAAGGGGTTGATAATCCTGATAATTAACCCAACATGATAGACAAATCCTTGCAAACGCAAATCCTTGCATAATGATCATTGTCTGCTCAACCATTCAATAAGGATACTGCAGATCAGAATGCAACAAGTTTCATTGATTCTGACCTTCTCATGACACAAAACAAATATTCTTCGATGCTTCGTACGTGCCATCAATAATCAAGAAGTGTTTGCATGTTTCAACAATCATAGTGTTAAACCCTAATCCCTTCATTCATCCAAGAGGCTTGATGAGTGGACACGACATTGGGGATTGGACAATGAAGACATGTCTAGAATGTGTCGCTGTAGCATGCTATCTACAAATGGAGGTTTAGGGTTTAGGATCCTACCTATGTGTTTTTAGTAAACTGGTAGAAGTCGTGTGAACTCGAGGAAAAACGGTTGGGATATGACAAAACCTACCACCTCCCATCTCTCATGGTTTAATTGTCTGGCATTTCTTGTCAATTAATGTCCTTGACCCTTTTTTCTCAATATCTTCTTATGGATAGTGGTAACGTCTGTTTGGATTAGTACTAGGCCACTTGAACTTTAGTGGGTATAGTACTTGCACTTTGGTCCATGGATTGAGACAAAATGCTTTGCATTGACAACGCATTTGAAGGAGTCATTTGCTGTGGGTTATTGGTTAAACTCCTTAAGGCATCTCAGAGTTAGGTGTATAACAACGATTAGAGTATAGTCAGACTGAGCATGGATGCACATCGTGATCACAAGCAGAAGTCAGTGGAGGGAAAAGGAATACTAGATAAAACTCTATGCCAAATCACACCGATTAGGAGTCAGTCAGTGAGCCATTTGAGTCAATAGCATTACCTTGCACTCTGGTCCATGGATTGAAAATGCTTTACAGTAGTGTTGCAAATGGAGGAGTCATTAGCTGTGGGTTATTAACTAATTCTTAAGTTAAGCAGGTCGTGGCATCTCAGAGGTTGGGGTGCAACAAGAGTATAAGCTTAGTCAGACTGTGCACGCATGTATGCATCAGAAAGCAGAAGCTTGTTGAGGAATTGAAAGGGAATAGCAGACCCAAGTATTCTATGCGAAATCACACCGATGTGGAGTCAGTGAGTCGGATGAGTCGATGGATAGCATTATCACCTGCGCATTGATGCCATAAACCCCATTAAGATCATCCCCAGGGCGAATGTGGACCACCTCACCAAACTGGTGCCCCTTCAATGAGTGAGTGCGATCGAATGGCACGCTTGACTTGTTCCGTAGTGTACTTAAATGGTGTCTTTAAGGGTTTGGGTACTTGGCCTCCAGCTCCCCTCTCTCCTAGGCCCCTGTTTGGAGGGACGGCTGCGATAAGGCGCCGCTGCTGACATGCTATAAATTCCATGAGTTCGAAGGGCAACAAACTGGTGTCAGCTATTATGTCTCCCCCATCGCCCCCACAACTACCCCAGCAAATGCTGCTTCTAGCTTAGGGCCACTTCACACACGAGACTGATGAGAGAGCGTGACCATTGCACTTCAAGCATTCGCCTTGGTGGAAAAGGCTGAGCCGGTCCAAGTTCGCTTCACACTACGCTTGAGGGACCAACGGAGTAAGTGGATGTAAAGTCTACATGGATTCCTACACGGCATCAGATGGGTCATGTTTCATGGTCACTTGGGCTATTTTCAAAAATCACCTCTTGGAGGTAGGCCTAACACAAATCTGGGAGACCATGGCACTCCGGAACTCTTACAACCGTTGATTTATTATATTGTATCATGTGTGAGGACTCCGCATGAAGAGAAAATGATTGAAATAGCGTTTGGCTGAAGGCCCGGTCACATATGACTTCAAATTACATTAGAGGGATCGTGTTCCACACGACATGATTTTGGAAGTGCCTTGGGACGGCCTTTGGACACTTTCTTTTGGGCTCTCACGATTTCATGGTCACGGCTCTTGGCTCGTGTGTGAAGTGGCCCTTACCTGCACGACTGCACGCTCTCGGCTCCCCGGCCAGCCTCCAGCTCCCCGCCTCTCATCACTCCGGCCTGGAGCAGGAGGACATACTTCACATAACTTAGTAGCTGTGATAGTGCCCCTAACTTACCCCTGATGTGAACGCTCAGGGAGCCAGCACCAACCGCAGGTTGTGGTTGATGAAAGGAAATGAGCTGCTGGGTGGCATTGCATCCATAGTCGTCTCAATTCCACCTTTCTACTGCTCCTGCATTACCCTTTCTCTGCAGTATTGGTGAGCATCAGGCAGCATTCTGTCCCCATTCTGTGAATAAATTAGCTCTTGCAGCAAAGTTTAGTGTTGCTACAGGTTGGTGGACAGGCAGGTGTTTCGTTTGAGGTTTGTGTGGTTTGTGAGGGGAGAGAGAGGAAGGAGTTCATGTGGAGATGGAACCTGTGATGTGATTTGATCTGCTGTGCGACATTTGGGCTGCAGGGAGCAATTTGGCTGGGAAGGGGCATCATATTGCTACTGCTCTATTATCTTCCCCTGCAGCATTGGTGAGCATCAGGCAGCATTATTGAACAATATACCTCTTTGCTGCAAAGATCAGTGTTGCTGAAGGTTGATGAGTATGTGATTCTTTTTCGGTCTGTGTCATTTGAGAGGAGAGGAGAGGAGAGGAGGGCAGGGCTTGTGGACTTGGAGCCTGTGATGTGAAGTGATGTGCTGTTTGTAGCTAGCAATTTGGGTCCGGAGAGAGGGTAGGAACTTGGAAGGAAGGGAGAGCATTACCATAGGGCTCGCTGTTGTTCATCGGCATCATCTTGCTACTGCTGCATTACCTTACCCAGCAGCACTGGTGAGCATCAGGCAGCATTCTTCAGCAATTTAGCTCTTGCTGCAAAGATTAGTGTTGCTAAAGGGTGGTGGGTAGGTGTTTTCTCGGTCTGTGATTTGGGAAGAGAGGAGACGGTGGCGGGGCTTGTGGACATGGAGCTTGTGATGTGATGTGCTGTGCGGCATTTGGTTTGTAGGGCACAATTTGGCTGGGAAGAGAGGTGGGAAGGAAGAGAAGAGGGGGGGAGCATCACCCGAGGGTTCTGTTGTTCATCGGCATCATCACCTTGCTGAGTGGGAAAGATGTTGATGCACAAGAGAGCCAAAGTGAACGCGGATGGGGAATACGCTGTAGTCGTGAACGGGAATGGCCACGCAGCCATTGTAAAGGAAAAGTCCAGCAATGGCGTCCACCATCACCACCACCATGAGGCACCTTTGCATTTGCAGTTGTGCAATGGGAAGACGGGACATGATCCTCTGAATTGGGGGAAAGTAGCAGCTGGGTTGTCCGGGAGCCATCTGGAGGAAGTGAAGAAGATGGTGGAGACGTTCTATAAGTGCAGTGAGGTCGTGCTCGAGGGCGCCAGCTTGACTGTGGCATGTGTGGCCGCTATCGCCAGAAAGCCAGAGGTGAAGGTGGTGCTCAATGCGGATGTCGCCAAGGGTAGAGTGGATGAGAGCTCTAACTGGGTTTTGGCAAATGCCATGAAGGGCACCGATACATATGGGGTCACCACAGGTAATTTCCACCCGAAAGAAAGTCATGCACGCATGTATGGATTGGGTAGGTGGTACAGAATGTCTTAATCCATCCCCTTGGCATCGGTGACGCCATTTTAGACCCACGGTTCATTGTGATCACCAAATTGCGAGGATGAGGAGTACAATGCCAGCCTCGAAATGGCCTTCTTGAACAATGCCCCTATGTCAAACCTGTGAGAGAAAACTTGTTGGGTGACAGTGCAGTAGGAAAGTGGAAAGACACATTGTCCAACTCGTTCTTTCTTGTAAGCGAATTGTCTACCGCAATTAACAACTAACTGTCTGTCAATGTTATAAGTAAAGGAGACACTGCGTATCCGTTTTCATACATGACAACATGCTTATTAGACTATCGACGAGAGACATGGCCCAGAGATGTATACAATGATGATAAGGATAGCCAACTGCAATATTCTTCGCTTCGGGGCACTTTATCGGTATGATAAGTTGTTGGTCATTTCTCCATTGCAGGATTCGGGGCCACGTCGCACCGGAGAACGAACCAGGGGGTTGAGCTCCAGCGTGAGCTGATCCGCTTCCTGAATGCGGGGGTGGTGGGCAAGGGCGATGGCAACACTCTGCCCTCCGCCACCACCAGGGCGGCCATGCTCGTGCGCACCAACACTTTGATGCAGGGCTACTCCGGCATCCGCTGGGAAATTCTGGGCGCCATGGCTAAACTCCTCAACGCCAACGTCACACCCAAGCTTCCTCTGAGGGGCACCATCACCGCCTCCGGCGACCTGGTTCCTCTTTCGTACATCGCGGGATGCTTGACCGGGAGGCCCAACTCCAGGGCCTGCACAGCGGAGGGCAAGGAAGTGACGGCCTTGGAGGCTCTTCGCATGGCGGGAGTTGGCGAGCCATTCCAGCTGGAGCCCAAGGAAGGTTTGGCGTTGGTGAATGGCACGGCGGTGGGGTCAGGGCTGGCCTCCACCGTGTGCTTCGATGCCAACGTGCTGGTGGTGATGGCGGAGGTGTTGAGTGCGCTGTTCTGCGAGGTGATGCAAGGCAAGCCCGAGTTCGCGGACCCCTTGACCCACAAGCTGAAGCATCACCCGGGTCAGATGGAGGCGGCGGCCATGATGGAGTGGGTGCTGGACGGGAGCTCGTACGTGAAAGCGGCCGCCAAGTTGCACGAGACCGACCCCTTGAAGAAACCCAAACAGGACCGTTACGCTCTCCGCACTTCGCCCCAATGGCTGGGCCCCCACATCGAAACCATCAGGGCGGGCACGCACGCCATCGAGAGGGAAATCAACTCCGTGAACGACAACCCCCTGATCGACGTCGCCCGAGACATGGCATTGCACGGAGGGAATTTCCAAGGGACGCCCATCGGAGTGTCCATGGACAACATGAGGCTGTCCCTGGCGGGCATCGGCAAGCTGATGTTCGCTCAGTTCTCGGAGCTGGTGAACGATTTCTACAACAACGGGTTGCCTTCGAATCTGAGCGGCGGACCCAACCCAAGCTTGGACTACGGGCTGAAGGGAGCCGAGATTGCCATGGCGTCCTACACGTCGGAGCTGCAGTACTTGGGCAACCCTGTCACCACCCACGTGCAGAGTGCCGAGCAACACAACCAGGATGTGAACTCCCTGGGATTGATTTCTGCGAGGAAAACGGCAGAAGCAATCGAGATTCTGAAGCTGATGTCGGCAACATACTTGGTAGCCCTGTGCCAAGCTGTTGATTTAAGGCACATTGAGGAGATAATGCAAGCGACTGTGAAGAACGTGGTGGCACAAACTATAAAGAGGATATTGGTGTTCGGAGTGAATGGTGTGCTGGAGGCCTCAAGGTTTTGTGAGCAGGAACTCTTACAGGTTAGTTGGAGCACTGACTTGCTTTTTCTCGAGTGACATTATCTCTCAGCTGGATACCTATGGGTTGGTTAAAGAAAACTCTCTTCTATAGATGCATTTCCAGATGAATCCTATCCTCAAAATTTCTCAAAACCCCTTTTTGCAAGTGAGGATATATCTCTGATCTCCAAACACTTACTCCAGAGAAATTGGACTAGTAATTCTGTAGAAAATGCTTATCCATTTTGCCGCATGGTTTCAGGTTGTGGATCATCAGCCAGTATTTACATATATCGACGACCCTTCGAGTGTGACCTACCCATTGATGCAGAAGCTTCGTCAGGTCCTTGTGGAGCATTCGCTGAACCATAGAGATAAGGAAGAGAGTCTTTCAATCTTTAATAAAATCCCTGCATTTGAAGAAGAGTTAAGAGCTCAACTTCAACTCGATGTTGCCTCCGCACGACAAAATTACAACCATGGGGTGTATCCTGTTCCCAACAGAGTGGTGGACTGCAGATCATACCCACTTTACAAATTTGTAAGGTCTGAGCTGGATACTTGTTTACTGACTGGTCAGAAGTCACAATGCCCAGGCTCCGACATTGAGAAGGTGTATGATGCAATTTCAGAAGGGAAGCATGTGGCACCTCTGATGAGAGTCCTGGATGGTTGGACATGCGCACCTGGGCCATTCCCTTGTGCAGATTCATTTCCTTAAATTTGAGATTCCACTCAATTTGTTCAGAAATTAAGAAGAATTTTTTTCACACTTCATAGTCCTGCGGATGCTGGTGATTTATAAGTTCCGGATATCTTGTTCAAAATGGAACAAGGCATGACGCTCCAGGGAGAAACTCCTGTAGGTATGTGAATGTATATCATCATCCAGTAGAGGAAGCTTTGGAGAGGTTAAGAAGTGCAATAGACATAATGGTATTCTATCAGAGATCATAGTGATCTCCACAAATTGAAGCTGAGGTAGACCAACAGGGAGGTAAACAAAAGGGAATATTTTGTGCAGAAGATGAAGCTGTGCCTGTTGCAAAATAAATTCAGAGTTTTGAAATCACATCTAAAGAATTTCTTTTGGTACATCTTTGGAGCCAGATGGTTAGGGAGACAGACTGATATATATATCATAAGAAGTGGAGAGATAGACTTGTATTTTGCAAGTTTCACTTCTGAAGATGTACTATGTTCAAGATCTTCAATGTTGTACAATTTGTTCAGATTGTTCAGATGTTCAAGATGCAATCTGCTCATTATTTTACTCCTGTGCAACCTTCAATTGGAATTTGAGGTGAGCTTTTGTGCTGCTCAATGTCGCCAATTCTACCTGGCTTATCACATTGCTACATTCTGCTGCTGGCTATTGGGGAAGGAACTAGGAGGTGATGTGCTTGTAGCAAATAAATTTACGATTTACAACTCACATCTACCTGGGAATGTCTTCAGGTTTTTCTGTGGAGCCTGAAATGTGTAGGGAGACAGGCTGATATATCATTTGAACTGGAAGGACAGACTCATATTTGTAACCTGAAGTTCCACTACTGAAGATGTACTATAGCCTAGTCCGATGTTTTGTATGGACAAGAAGCAATCTGTTCTTCATTTCACTCCTGTGTAACTTTCAATCAAAATTGGAGGCATTATTAGGTCTGACAGGTTTTGTGATGTTCAATGTCTTCATTTCTATCTGGCTATCACAAGCCTACATTCCACTGCACGCAGCATGGATACTGGGAAAGGAACTACACTAAACTTCTGATTTAGTGTGGCCCACATTATTCATCTAAAACCCACATTAACTATCTTGCAGTCACTAGGTGGGAACAAGAGGGTGTCATTTAATACTTGGTGCTACATGACAACTCATGAAGACCACATCAATCAATACGGCACATCAATTTAGTGCCCCACTAGATAAGATGTTTAGTGTAGTAAGATGATCAAATGCATAGAAGCAACCTAGATTCTTGAATGTGATTGATCGTCTTCTTCACTTGTAGGTTGATTGCAATTTGCAAGCAACACAAAACACTGAACAATGACATGTGACTTGAGAATTAACAATTCTACTCCAGAAGCAATGCACTTCCAACAACTTTCTTGTGTTTTTTCCCATCCAAGCACAAAATATTTCATATATAACTTCCACCATGAGCAGTTAGAGGCCAATAGGCTCACATTCACGCCGGTGCATGTACACGAGTGTTTCTTTTTCTTTTTCTTACCTCCGGTTGTGCCCATGAACAACTTGAGTAGGTATATGTAAACTTCTCCACTTGTAGCTTGACTGTAGACTACAAGCAACCCAAAACACTCAATGACATGTGACTAGAATGTTAACAACTCCACTACATATCATAATCAATAAACAACAACAATAACTCTTTTCCGATCAAAAGCAGAGCACTTGCAACAACACTCTTGTGTTTGTTTACCCACGCAAAGACTAAGACGTCAAAACCTCTAGATTCCACCCATGAGCACATTGGTTATGTCTCATAAACAACCTTCATCATTGTCTCATCCAATCATCCATTCTAAATCACTCACAATGTCATCTCCAACTTCAAAAAGTGGAGTTACAAAAAGTTAATAGGAACTAAAGATTCTCTTTCTCTTCAAACGATCACATAAAACCCTCCCAAATATGTTAACAGTTGAACTTAGAGTGGTTGGTATATTTTGAACACACAGTACAATCTCATTAGAAGACATGTCCAAAGGTTTGTAGTCCATCCTTGACAACACATGTTGCCATATACCACTCAAATATAGGTGTTTGATCAAGAATATTGGTCACATAAGGCTCGCATACAATGTCTAGGGAGATTTTTGGACATAATCGGTCGAGATCCTAGTGTTGACATCTTTCAGACTTTCTTTATCAATTTGAGGTATATTCCATACATTCCTCTAAATGATGACAGTAATTTTCCTGAAGTCTTGAACTTCAACCGGTTATTTCTTGAACTCAAGTGGTTCATCTGTAACTACATTGTTTTGTCTAATTAGTGTGGTTGGGAAATTCATGTGGGTTGGAAATTAGTGTGGCTCACATTGATTTTTTAGTACTTGCCTACTTAACATCATTTCGGATGAAATTTGTACTATCATCACGAACGCTTCATTCATGTACATTAGGGTTCTTTGTGGTGTGCCATTAAACAAAAATTAGGTTTGAGAACAAACACAATTTGAGCATATATTGTAATGTCTCTTTTTTCTTTGTTGCCAAGCTTAGTGGAGAAGGAGACATTTTACACCAATTGAAGTAAGTAGGTATCTATCTTTGATATTGTACTTTTGGTCTTTCAACTCATCTTTATTGTTAGGTTTCTATCTTTGATATTGCAATTTTGGTCTTTGATAGATAAATAGGTCAGTTATTCGGTTGTATGCTGGGATGCTTTAAGTTACTGGATTTTGGTTATTAGTATTGCTCATCTTTGATTTTCCTGCAAATGTACATGTTGAATTTTCATCCAAATTTGCAAACGAAAAAACCCACACTAATTTCTCATAGTGGAAATTATAGTGGGCCACTTCAAATTATAATTAAAAAAAGTGTGGGTAAATGGGAATTAGTGTGGTCCACACTAACTAGACAAAACAATGTAGCAGTCGATTCTCCCGTTCATTGCTCTCATACTCTACATTATTTTGTCTAATTAGTGTGGGCTATCATTTGGAGTTACGCATTGCTATAACATTTTACTAAGAGTATCATTTTTTTGCCCAAATTACATAAGTACACTAACTAGGATATTTAGTGTTTGATTATATTTAGTGTCGTTACCACCCTACCCTGCTCAACACTAATTTTCAATTCTTTGAGAATTAGTGTTAGATATAAATGTGCCACGACCTTCCATACTGCCACCTCCCTTATTATATCCTTTTTTTTCATATCCTTACTAATACTAAATTCAAACATGTAACTTCCACATATTACCATTGTTGATATTTAGTGTTTGAGTTTACATTTAATGTTACTTACTTTCATAGGGTTATTGATGTTTAGTGTATGCATTCGTATTTAGTGTAGTTGGTATGCACACCAAAGAGTAAAATATAACTTGGTTGGTAGACAACGATAACATCGGTACAAAATTATAGCAACACGTAACTCCGAATGGCAACCCACACTAATTAGACTTTTTTTATTTTTTTATTTTTTTGAGACAGAAGGCCGACATGCCAGCGCCAAAGCACAGGAGGCAGTTGACCACCTGGCAAGTTTCCGTCAAGTAGAGAGGAGATTTCACAGCCGGGAATCGAACCGCCAACCTCTTCCTTGAGATTTGGGTATCTTTCCACCATCATCCGGTAGTTTAGGGTCATCTCGGATCTCTAATTAGACAATTTAAGTGTAGTCCATGTAGGGAAACATTGGCAAGTGTGGGGTGGGCCTCATCTGGGATTTGGATTTGCTTCCAAAAATGGAAAGAAAAGAGAAGTTTCCGAGATCATCTACAGGCTAATTCCAACTCTTAACTCTTCCCTCTTCCCTCCATGCCACCTTATTTACAGTAAGTTTACGCACAAGAATCCCCATCTTTGGCGGATTAATTTGTCAATCCTACAGTTGGAGGGCTCGCGCAAGTATGTTCATTGTAAGCTGCAAGGGTGTCACATTCTAATTTCCTTCCTGTATTCTTGTGCAGCAATTATAAAGTATTCCTCCAGCTCCCTAACGCATGGGTTAGTGCCCTTGGAGGTGTCTCTATATACTGAAGTATATAGGGATCACAAATGGGTTCCGCAAGAAGCTTTGCCCAACATTAGAACCCATTTGGAAGTTGTCTTTTGTTGATCTAGATTTCCAAGGAAAGAGGGGAATTAAGGTAGAAATGCCCAAACCGGTTAACCACCCTCTACCCGTGCACTGGACCGCCGTCATAATAGTGAAGTGCCATTTCTGAAACCGATCATGGCAAGGCGGCAACTTCAATGCGTGTACACTTAGTGTAGCCAATGGGAGTCACGTTTAATGTACTCATGAGTTAACTGGTTTAGGTGATGTTATGTATGGAAATGCAGATTACCGTGTTCGGTGTAGGGAGAATCTAGTGAATGAGTAGGGGGTTTGACAACTTTCCACTTTGAAAAATTGTAGAATTTTTTGCACAAGGCATAAAAATATGAAACAACTTGCATTCTTCATGAATCCTTCTGGTCTATCTTGGAAAATTATCTCATGATTGTGAGACCATATCTTCAATGCGAATCATCTTATTTTCACGGGTTATGGTATTTCTACCTTATTGCATGCAAAGAAGGTGTCCCATTATTGAAGAGTTAGCCAATGTCTACTCAATTTTGTACAGTAATATCATTTGGGCGTGTTGTGAAGGACATATGTCCTCAACGCTCATTATTATCCCAATTAGTGCGCGTGGTACTAATTCCTCAAACATGCACTGTTTTGCCAAGTCTCAAAATTAGTGAGGGTTGAATTTTTTACTGAATGATACTAAATACATGCTCATTTATCATGCATTCCAAGAAATTAGTGCTTGTTCTAAGGTGCTTATAGAGAGAATCTTTTTTATTTTAATGCAAACACATGCTTGTCAATAAATAGTGCTAGGTTGAATGGTTCTGGTACTTTCAATGAATAGTGTTACCATGAATAATATTTTCAATGGATAGTGTCAAGATGAACAATACTTCCTAAATCTTTTGGTGGCACTAATTTCATAGTGTAAAGAAGTTTAGTATCACCTTCGCTGATTTCCCACACAAACTATTAGCCCTCCCTCGCTAATTGGGATAATCGGTGTAGTCATATGTTTCACAACTATAACTCGGTCATGAACCATCATGTACATATACCACCTTTTCAACTTTGACATGAAATCACTTTGTGTCAAAGTGGAGTGTGAAACGGACCCCCCATTATTTTATTAGAGAGAATGAATGCTCAATACCAATGTGTCATGTACAAGTTGCATGCAAGCATACCTCTTACCCTTCCATGTTAAAGCCATGTCCCATAACATTATTAATTGGGAAGAACTATTATCGAGACATAACATTATCGAAACTCTCCATCATAAATGAACTTGATTCCAAAGTGCAGGATAGATAATCTCAGTTCAATTTCAACCTAAATTGAAGTGGATGGAAAAGAGGGACATGTAGAATAAGCTTCATCGAGTGAGTAAAGTTATGGCCCCTATGTGTTTGTGGTTGATTCATTGAAATGTGTCCTTTTAGACTAATTAGGGATCTTTGAAGCTAATTTGGTGTCAAAATGTCTAAAACCTCATACTTACATACTATTTCAAGGTGTTCATGTTTGATGAATGAGATGCATGCTCACATGTAATAACCCTTCCTCTCCTCCTAGTTCTCTCCTCATCTTCCCCTCTCCCTTTCTTCCTAATTGATGTGTTTTGTGGGTATTCCCTTGTCCTCGCATACATTGTGTTCATTGAAGTTCTAGTAAGTTCCAAGACTATGACTATGTGTTTTAAGGAAAAGTAGAAGCATGCAAGAAGCAATGTAATAACCAAGGAATACACAACACATGGAACCAACAAGTAATAGACGAATTGCTCATGGTCATATTTATCAAGCAATGTCCACAAGGCAAAGTTACTCTCAAAGGCCATGAGCAATGGAAATTTAATTAAAGTAGTAGTTGAACTCAACCTTTCAGTCCTTTCCCCAACCTCCCTTGCTTCCTAGGGGCCTCCTAATCTGCCCACAACTAATGTGCCCCAACCGTGGTAGTGTACATTGGATGCAAAGAACATTGGGGTGGGGTTGGACATGGCAAATGCATCAAGGAACTAGAGCAGGGGAGGACTGATGACCAATATGGCATTTTTGGGTGTGCAGTCTTTGACGTAGCCAACATTCATTGATGTAAAGCAATGTGTTGTGGGGCGCACTACGAGGGTGTTTACTAGTGCATGTACAACTTTGTTATGGCAGTTGGTGCAAAGATTTCTATTTATTAAGGATAAAAGCAAGTGGAGGCAGTTATTGTTTTGTCTTGTGGCCACATAAGTTACAAAATGGGGAGATGTTTTGTTTGAGAAAGTGTTTCTTGGAGTATTTCCCCATATATTTTCCATGGCAAAATGTTAGAATTTGTGTGATTAGGACATAGGATATCCAAGAGACATCCTAAAAGAGGTTGGACCACTTAGGTGGATACAACGTTGCATAGTCATTTGCCTACATATGGGTATGTATTTGTTGCAAGGGAAATAAGCACGGCTTCAATTTTTTTTAAGTAGCTCTTGAGGTTGCAGACAGAGCCATCGTGCTAGGTGGATGTGGGAGGGTAGAGGGCTAGAATAGTATTTGGTGTCTGATATAGTGAAGGGCGTTGGCAACCATGTGGGGTTCTTGGGCGCCTCTTTTGGCAAGTTAATATACTTCATCATTTTCCAAGATTTTTGTATGTGCTCTAATTTTTTGAATTATAATTTTATGGGAGGAGGTTTTGATGGCCTAAATGACGTGAGCAATAAGGAGTTTGTGGGGTGATTGTATTGGGAAGATGGATGTTGGGTTTGGTCAAGAAGTAAGTATATGATGTTAGGATTGTTTGTGAAGATGAATGTGTTTGTGGTAAGTAGTTCTGTACGTTCTATTGCAAAAAGAAGTGCATGTAGTCCATCTCTTACAATGTTGGGGTACTAGGGGAGTTTAACAAAGATACAACTTGTAGTGAATCAATGAATGCTATGGATCATAGGATGTTGCCATTTCCTTCAACATATGGTGGAAAAAGACCATCCGTGTGGTATAAGTGGATAGGTGGGTAGTGGAGTGGGTGGATGTTAGTGACTTCATGATGCAATGGAGGGAAGTTGTATAGCGGGGTGGGAGGAGGTGGGGGATGGGCTTTATGCTTTGGGATTTTGGCAATGAGTGTGTATGGGTTTAGTGGTTGTAAGGAGTTTATGTAGGCTTCGTTGGGGTTACTAGTGATTGTTAAGATGGATGCAAGGAGGTGTTTTTAAGGCTACAATATGTTTGATGGTTTGGAGATGGGAGGTATTGTAGCATTAGGGGAGAGATACTATAAAGATGAGAATTACGTCAATTTGCTAAAGGGGTTGATAATGTTCTGTGACCAATGATCATGGGTTATGAAAATAATGGTGGTGGTATTCAAGTTTGATTGGGATGCTAACCATGCCCGCTTTATGGTTTTAGGGATATGGGTGAGGTCTATGATATGTGCGAGAGCATGACCTTCCCAATGAGTGAAAACTACCGGGCCTAATAATTTGAAGATTGCATCTTGCTCATGTGTTGAATAATATTGTGCGAATTTATAGGATAAGTGAAGAGACTAGAGAACTAGTAATGTGAGAGCTGAAAGACATTGATGAGGTTTTTAAGGATTGGTGTAGGGAGAGCATTGTGGTTGTGTATGAAGGGATAACCTAGTGGGAATGTTCCATGTTGGTCGGGCAATTGACATGGTGAAAATGATTCAATTTATACAAGCCCACCCATTGCCGGTATAGGTATGCATGCTACCCATTACATGCTTTCACGAAATACATTTCCATTTGAAAAGGGTGTTGAAAAAGAGATTGAACCATTTTTTTAATGGGCAAGAAAGCCTTGTGATTATTAATATTGTGTATCTGTATGTATGTTATTTTCACAACATTTTTCAGCCTTGCTCATGGCTTCTGTGGGCCCAAGAATTTTATTCATGTTTGTGCTCAAATAATTCCCTTGAAGTTTAGCTAACATTCAAATTCAAGTTGATTATTGGATGGAAGGGAGGGGAACATGCACAACTAACATGATTCATTGTTCATAGAAAGAGATCTACCTAATAACATGGTTGAAAAATGTTATGTATAAGATCGCATATGTGTGTGATCTCCAACTAAGTACCTTACTGAACACTAAATTAAGGGTTTAATGAAGGAGGGGGGTGCATTGATGTCTCCCCTTTCCTCCTTAGAGCGTCTCCAATAATCACCATAAATTGATAATTGGCTTTTAAAGGTTTTTGGGCCAATGTTGCATGCTCCTCCAACCATTAATTCATCATAAACCTTACTTGTCCAACTAATTATTGAGAGAGAGAGGCTACTCTTTAAAGTCCTTTGACCTCAATTATCAAGTGCAATTAAGTCAATACTAGTTGCATACATTAAGGTAGATGGTTCTAAAAGAAACATCTTAAAATTTTTGTACAATAGGCACATATGAATTATAAGAATATCCACTACCTTTACATTATGTTTGTTCAACGGTTTCGAGTAGTCTATCAATAAAACTTTGGATCCTCATAACTTTTTCATTCAAAACCCCAAGAAAACATACCGAAGTAGGTTGGAATCCCCCCTAACTTGCTCACAAGAGATTTCAAAGTTATTTTAATGTAATTATAGTAACTATACTTAGTGTTGGAAGTGATTGTTTACCTTGATGTAATTCAAAGATTTGGGTTCAAGTTTATAACATGGATGTCCTTGGATGCAGATATATACTTCATATATGTATCATAAATTCATATAGATCAAGGGAGAACATAAAATACAGTAGTTCTTGGATGCATATGGGCATGGGATTCATACATACATACATTCATGTAAACTCATCCATACAATAGTTCTTGGATGCAAAAGGGGCTCTAGTAGCAAAACCCCTACAAAATCGAGGGCCGTATCATTCCAAAATGACACCACTAGACTAATTCAGGATCTCTGATTCTATTCCCGGAGTCACATCATCTACAACTAATCACTTACATGTTATAATATAATTCATTGTATTTTCACATTTGCAATGGATGAGTTTTATATACACCACAAATTCCTAGCCAATGTAGATGTATACTTAATATATGTGCTATCTTGCAATCGTTGAACCATGAGCCATATGAGTCATCATTTGTATATTAAAGGCATGGGAGGAATTTACAGATGATTGAGATTTGAAAGTCTCACATGATCATGGTAGTCTAGATCTTATGGCCAGATACATGACAATTTTAACCCTTTATTGCCCCTGGGTCCAATAGTTGGGATACTCAAATTTTAGACCACACTCATTGTTATGCAGCCTTGAACCCTTTTAAATCGACATTTTTTTTATCGGGCTTATGTTTGTGTTACCAAACTTGAGCACACATATTTAGGTCAAAGAAAATATGACATCGGGTGAGATCTCATGACATGGCTCTCTAAATACCCCAACGAGCGTTGCACTCATCAGGGCGGTGGGCAGGGGCAACATTGAAAAAGCCAGAGCCTCGGTGCCCTGAGCCTGGCCTGCCCCGACCCTGGCCTAACCCTTACATTCTTGAAGGCCGCTTGTCCATGTAACCCATATTGAGTGCACTTCATCTTCAAGGTCCAAAATCCAACATATATGTTCACTTCCATTGAGTAAATAAGCAATTGATTGGGGTTTCCTTTTTGAAGTGAATCCATCAATAAAGCATGTAATTAACTTGGAAGTCAAAAACATTACAAAACCCTCATTAGCACCGAGGTTATAATTTTTGTGACTTACCATTGAAAGGGTCTTTGTCATTCTAAAATGGAACTAAAATTAGTGTTTTATGTTAGTATGTTTATTTTATAATAGTTTAGTTGATACCTTCTACTTTCACAAAATATTCATACACATTCAAACTAATTAAGTGTGATTAAATATAATTGAGTGTAACATGCCAGACTTTGGGGGCCTAATTAAGTAACAAGCCTCGGCTTAATTAGGCCTTAAGAAGGCCTCTTAATGGTAGAGTTGCATGAGAATTACTTAAGAACATACCCGCGAGTAATGATGACCGCAAGTATGTGGATGGTGGTTGTACATGCTGTAAGAAGGGCCCAAGGGGGGGGGGGCACTAGAGATATTTTAGAAACGATGTGCGATAAAATATAGGGTAGTTAATATTCATTCAAGGTAAAATTTTAAATGATTCTATCTAAAATATAGGGGGTGAATTAATGTTGGAAACCAATTCTAAAAAAAATACCATGCAATATAACATGTGTAAGGGACCACATTTTGCTTCATCAAGGAAGATGGAAGGCTCCATTTTATTACATGGAGGTTTCTCTTCATTAAGGATACTTTGAACTCCATTATGTTTAAACGTTGACAGGAAGGGATATATTTGAGACAATATTTGATGTTTGAAACTCTTTTGCAAATGTTGTACGAACTCTTGCTATCTTGCAAATGTTCAACAATTGTGTTTCTTAACACATTAAATTTTAAGTTTGCACTCTACTTGCATTCTCCATTATAATCTTGCTGGTGTAACTAATTTCTATTGTGTTTTCTTCTTGCCATACCATAACAATGCAATCCCGTTGTTAAAATGTCAATTCACAATGCACCCCCCTCAACTAAAATTTAAAGGCTATCAAAAATTTGTAAGAAAAATAGGGTATTTAATATTGGATACATTCTAGATTTCTAATTACCAATAGGGTATTAAAATTTTAAGCTCAGTAGATTTTCTTCTACTTTAAGGACTCCTAATATTCTAATTCTTAAATATAATACCCCCCTTGAAAATAAGTGGTTGTTGCAGGTGTCTCCAAAAATTTACTATGAGTCCCCCCCCTAGGAAGAAGGGGCACTCATGGTTGTGATCGTATGCAATCAAAGGTTGCAAGGGTTTGAGCTAACGGTAGTACGATTTCTCAATTTGTGCCAAAAAAAAAAGCTATTGATTTTGGCCATGCTTGAGGCAAATGAGTGCATGAGAACTTCCAGGATCAAAGTGATATGGAAATAACCAGCTCTGGCGATAAACATAGTGAGAGTCTGAACGTAAGAGGTGAGAGAGTGAGCCAACAATAGGCATGTAAGGCGCTTTACCACTCATGTGAGAGGAGGTAAGGACTAATTGCCAAGTTAAGGGCAACAATCTTAGAAAGACTGTGTAAGTACATGACCAGCGGAAGGTCAAGATACAAGTAATTTCCGCATTGGAAATAAAAGGCAAATAGCCAAGTGTAACAGAGAAGGAGAAAGAAGATGATTGAAAACCTTAGAAAGGGCGATAGCTTGTATGAATGAGAGCAAATGGGTTGTGTAACTAAAGATCAAGAGTTGACAAAGTTCAAAGAAAGCAAATAGCTTGAGGGAAAGTGAATCAACTAAGAGGGCATGCGATGGGCATAGTCATGAGCAATGAAAGAGGAAGGCTATAGCCGAGACTTGGTTGAGCGTTAACCAAGAGAGGTAAAGACTGAGAGGCATGAGATGGGCACAGTTGTGACTGTATAAGTTCAATAGGCCATAGCCATGACTTAGGTCAAGAGATAGCCTAGTAAATGAAAGGCATTACCTTGTGGTAAAGATTGAGAGAGAATGGCCTAAGCAAGTCCATTGCAGCATAATGGAAGGAGATAGAGAGATTGCATGCAAACAGTGGTGACAAGCCTAGTGATATTTTGCGCAGGCTATAGACTGCAAAGACGATTTTACCTTGTGAAAGTAAGATTGTACTCAATGCAAGTCATTTGGAGAAAAAAATAGATTAATGCATACATTAAAGAATATAGCCTGATTATTATGCATTTTTTTTTGTATTAACTATGTGGATGATCTTTGAGATGAATTGCCAAATCTACTTGAAGATGAAGGTGGTGATTACAGTCTTTGAAGAATTGATAAATGACTGTAAGTTAATTAAAAAAACTTAATTTGAGATTACCGCAAGCATAATTCACGACAATTAGAGATGATGTGGTTACTCAAAAGACGATACCCGGGACATGTTATCCTGACTATGAGCTAATGACTATTTGCCAAGCTATTGAGCTCCACGACTAAAGTAGATCAAATCATTAGAGTGATAAAGAGTTCCCAAAGATAAATCGGAATCACACACAACAGAGGAGGCACGAATGAATCCTTAAGAGTGACGTAATCTAACGAAGAAGAGAATAAGAACAGAAATAACCATACCTTGTTATTAAAACCTTAATCCAATGTGACATTGATCCTTATAGACACTAGCTTAGTCTTCCCTAAGATCTAGTTCCCTGGGTTGTTTTTCTTGATAGATTTAAGTGATAGCAAAAAACTAACTACAACAATCAATGACAATTGTAGCTCTCTAGCAACTTGGGCAAAAAATTAAAGATGCCTAAATTTTTGGGAAATTAATTTCCTTGAGTGTCCAAAAAAAAGAAATAACATTCAAAGAGTGCCTAAAATCATAATAATACAAGGGACATTCATTGGAATCCAACAAAGTGGCAGTAAATAACTTCAACAATGTCTTCACGCGGCAGCAATCTTATTCATGGCCTAAAAACAATACAAGCATAAAATTTCTCCACAAGTCATGCTCACATACTTACAAAAAAAACGGGAATGAAACAAGCAAAAGTCAAACAATGCGCTTAGAGCAAACGGAAGGACCACAAGAGTCACTGCATCACGTCTAGCACCTTATCAACATCGTCATCGGCTACAAAGAGATAATAGTTGGGGCCATGTGCTGTCAAGAATGCATCTACACAAGTAAAATGATAGACTAATTGCATAAGATCCACCTTCTCAGATCGAATCAGAAGACTTCTTGAAACTTCATTGCACGGATACAAACTTCTTAGTCTCTAGTGGGCAATCTTCTCTAAGTCTCTACTAGGCAATCTTCTCCAAGTCTCTACTAGGCAATCTTCTGAAGATATTTGTTCTCCGCAAGGCAATATCTTTTGCTTTAGGATTTAACGAGCTTCATCCCCCCTTTCTTTCTTTTGCATAGAATCATTGCTTGAGTCTAGGCTCGACTCGAGAGCTCTGCCTCCGGTGGCAAATCAAAGCATTCAAACCTCAAACCCAGACCCCAAACCCCAAGCCCTTGCTTCTCATTGCCCTCTCCTTCCCCCCTTTGCTTCACAACACTAGTGGTAGCAACAACACCGAGCAGTTGCCAGAAGTGGCCAGCAGCAACATCCGGCAGCAGCAGTGAGCAACAACCAATAGCATCAACAGCCACAACAACAAGTAGCAACAACAGAAGCCAATAGCGGCGACAACAGCCACCAGCGAGTCCAAGTAGTGGATCAGGAGCTTCTCGTTGTTGATCAGGAGCTTCTCGTTGTTGATCAGGAAGACGCGTTGGGGTTAGGGTTAGGGGAGGCAGAAGAGATCTTAAACCCTTTTAATACTACTAGCACAAAGCAAAATTTGTTGCCAAACAAAACCCTGACATACAAGTAAAAGACAAACTTTAGGGTAAGGAATGTTGGTTAAGGGAAGTGTTTAGGTTAATTGTGGCTGCCATAGATGAAGTGAGGAAAACCATCCATGAATTATGGAAATGACTTGGATGAATGTCTAACTTATTTGAAATTACTTTTTGAATTTGCCCAATTTTGAAATATTATTTTATGGGTTGCCTAACTTAGTTTCGCACTTTAATTAATTATTAAGCAGAAAGGTGCCCAAGCTGCTAGAGTGCTATGGTAGTATATCGCAAGAGGCAAAGAAACATTTACTAGCGGTGCAAAATAGATAAAAGTCCTACGTTGATACAAAGAAAAAAGATTTCTCTTTTGATGTTGGAATTCAAATACTAATAAGTATATCTAGCATTATGTTAAATATTTTAGGAGCAAAGAATTTATTGCCTGGATGGATTGAACCTCTTAGGATAATGAAGAGGGTGGGCAATGTGGCTTACAAACCAAAGTTGGTAGAGACATGGAAGATACATCATGTATTTTATGTTTACTTCTAAAGCCATATAGGCTTCTCGCAAAGTACATCCCCCACCCACCACCAATCCTTGAAGAAGATGATGAATTTGTCATTTGAAGTTAAACAAGTTCTAGCACTTGAGATAAGTGGGATATGTTTCCATTGACTAGCAAGGGGTGCCAACGTGGACTGACATTGGGGGCTGGCCCTCGGATTGGCTATGGGAGGGTTCACTTTGTTTAACATTCCATGATGGCAACAATCCACTTAGAGGATGTGATGATGAGTATCCATACTCATTGTCAGTGTTGGAAGAGTAGGTGAACGTCGGGGATTGTTTCTGTTGTGGGAAGACGGTGTAAGTGAACCAGAGGTACATGTATATATAGCTCTTAGGGTCACTATTATACCCTTTTCTTTCTCGGGGTCAACCTCCATCTCCTACTGGCACAATTAAACAACGCTACCTTGAGCAAGGTTCCTATTTATATAGCATATCCGCATGAGGAGGTTTTTAAAAGGTTGGCCGTCCGTACCTATAGCTGACGTGGTTTTTTGTGACACTTTCTTTTTGTGGTTGTCAGCAACCAATTGCTATAGTATTAGAAATCCCAATATACAAGAGAGGAACTTGGATGTGAACTCATGTATTATAAGGGGTAGTTGTACGAGGCCTTAGAGTGGTTTGGATATAGCCTTATTATGATTCTTGGGAGCCAAAATTTTTTTGGACCATTTAAGCAGAGATGCTCAAAATCAAATAGAGAGGATTGGAGCATTGGCTAAGATGAGTCAAGACTAAGGTGATTTAGCTAAAGAATTAGTCTAGACTAAGATAATTGTTGCATTAGAACTAAGAGAACTAAGAAGGTTCTAAAATTTCTAAAATTAGAGGAAAATATATTCCTTTAAGTTGTAATTGCCCCATAACTTTAGAAAGCAACTAGGCATGGTGGGAAGGTGTATCTAAGACTCTCCAAGGCTAAGAAGGAACCCAATTTATATTTCTCTAATATATAATTTTCTGAGTTAGAGTCTTGAGTATCTCGTGCTTGGGTGGTTGATGCCAAGCACACATGAAAGTTTGGCTAGGCTTGTCTAGAGTTCTAGGTGGACTTCGCAAATATTCATCACATATATCCATTCCCTTAACACATTTGCAAAATCTTCGCAAAATCACCTAAACCAGTTTGATCCACTTCAGAAGCTTATGAACAAAAAATTAGCACTCTTATGATAGATCCAACTGTACAGACGAAAAGTCTAAGGATTGTCAACACACAATTTCACCCATCCTTATGTTCATAATCAGAAGATTATAACATATTACGTTATAAGTATGCTACAGTAGTATTATCGGGCCATGGTGACTGTCGACATAAAAACGTCCACCTTAGCCTTTAGGGTTAAACATAACACCCATATTTGGTCTCTCCATCGCTTAGGGGTTAAGTCATCAGAGGCCCTCCCAAATCATGTTTACAAGTGAACCTAGACTGGTTGATATATTTTGAGGACATAGTCCAAACTCATTGGAATATGTCCTTCCAGTGTGTTATTATGAAGCTAGAACAACAACAATTAAACTATGAGTACATCAAGTACCAGATTACACCACAACGACAGGGCAGATTACTTTAAAAACCAGATAAATTACATATAAAAAGTTACAACATAACCAACAGAGCATTCTGCAAAGTTCACTTGAAAAATATTCCTGAATTGGTAGGAGCACAATTTTAATGTCCCTCTCCACCAGTAGACTATGCCAAAGAGATTGTCCTGTGTTGGCAGTGTCGCCTCATCGAATCAGCCAGTGTCCGCTTTTGGTCATCTCAAACTCTCAGATTTGTTTCGGTCAATCTTACGGTCTGTGGTTGAAACGAGCTTGCGCTTGCATCATTATGCTTTGAGGCAATGACCTTATCTCGTCTCCAGATGCCTGAATTGATAATGGGTAAATTAGGTGAACATGAGTGAACCAATTTACAAGCTCAATTCACATACATATTTTCAAAACAGCCTACTTCCAAAACACACTTACTGGCTAGCCCACAAAAAAATTGTGTCAAAAATTTGGCAGTAGGAGATATTGTAATAAGAAATCTAAGACGCCATCTTCCATGAAAGACCACATAGTACAAGAAAGAAAGGTGCTATAATCTGTCACCTATCAATGGCTTCAAGTCAAGTGTAGGGCCACAGAAACAGAAGATCGAATTATCATAAGAATATAAAAACAGAAGGTCATCAAACTCTGTGAAATTTCAACTAAAGAAATCAATGGGTGTAGAAACAAGTAAATTGTAGAGAACTAATAGTACCCTTGCAAGAAGTTCTTGGTAGGCATTGTCAAGGCACCGCTTCAAATCAGCATACGAGGCAATGAGAAGTGACTGCTCATCACGACTCATTAAAATCAGCTTCTCGGGGACTCCAGCATCCAACTGACCATCAATATCAACACTAAAATTGGTCACGTGTTCTGAAAATACAAAATTATTGGACTTGTCCTTTAACTCAACATGAATTTTGGTCGGGAGTTGGTTATCTTACATACAACACCTTACATGTTTGGAAACTTTTTGGAGCATGATTGGGGAATGATTGTGAGGTTTGAACGAAGAACATTCTATATCGGTTCATTGAAGGTCAAACTCGTTTTGGCATAACAAGAGGTGCTAAAATGAGTTTGGCAGCTGAAATAGGTTGATCTTCATTCAAATTCAAATACTACCTCCAAGCATGCACTACAAGCAGAGAGACATTATTGATATTGTATGCAAAGCAACCAATGGAAAATCATAGAGGACCAACTCCTGACGATATGTCCCATTGAGTTGAAGGATAAGTGTAGTCATTAATGGTCAAATGTGCCAAGTTAGTACACAAGTCCAAATATCTTGCACAGTACAAAACACAAGTCCTTAACAACACTTGGATTGCAAAAGTCAAAATGTCATCTAATATGTGACCGGTAACAAAAAGAGAGACATTCTGATGATGACATCTATGGAGTAAATAAAGAAAAACCAAGAGCTTAAACTTACATCAAAATACCCAAGAATAATCGACTCAAGGAATCTGTACCTTGTTCAGGCATTCGACAACATGACCCCAGTCGATCATTGGTGTCCCATCCTCTGAAGACTGCAAGAGTACCAGATTAGGAACCCATCAATAAAAGCCAGGATCTGAATATTAACCCTAAACAGCCATGAAGCCCAATCTGGGCATCTCCATAATTGAAAACGCATATTTGAGCTACATAATTCCAATTCAGTTCTTGTGTCAAAAGTGACCCTATCTAAAATTAAAACATTCTTTGGATAAGTGAAGACTTTCGCCCAGACACATAAACTAGGTGCCCTTGGATACGAATACATGCTTTGTGATTTGAGAATGAATGTCACATGCAAGTCAAATTACATTTCTCCTTCACACAAGGTAATGTACTAAATAAAGTTTCAAACCCAAGAAGAAGAAAAATATGTGATTTTAAGACTTGGTGAGGCTCATATAGATTGTAGATATAGGCCGCACATTGAGTCCCTTAATCCTTGGGTTGAAATGTTTACAACAGGGAAAAAGACAATATGCACAACCAGAAAGAAATTATTTGAACAGTCATGACATTAGAAAGATTCCTCACAGAACAAAGAAAATGATGATTGGAATGAACAATAAGGGCTCAAACAAACCTGGTGGAAAACAAAGTCTCTGAAAAGTTTGAG
Source organism: Polytrichum formosum (assembly GCA_964035585.1). Classification (NCBI taxonomy): domain Eukaryota; kingdom Viridiplantae; phylum Streptophyta; class Polytrichopsida; order Polytrichales; family Polytrichaceae; genus Polytrichum; species Polytrichum formosum. Next base: position 27,289,484 of record OZ037940.1, on the reverse strand, counting down.
CAAGTAGCGGTCTCCAGTTTCTGACCACCCAGGATCCATATCATTCTCTGGTCGCTCATTCATCATCCCTAATTTCACGAGGATGCGAAATAGCCGTCCATTTTCAGTCTCTTTGCTCAATTCATTCAAGACCTCATCATTCTGTATATGCAGATTCTCCATCTGCAAAATGTCCCAGAAGATCATATCATATGTTTCCATTAAACATTAGATATTATTTGAAATTCTGATCACTGAAATTTCTCATTTGACCACGTTTTATGGGTCAAATAACTTAGCCGAGGGACTCTGCCTATTCAATGCATAATGCCCATGCCCAAGGTGCATACAAAACCCTAAACCCTCAACTGACACTTCAAATTTTGTAGTTTTATTTTGCAGCACATACCTCACCGAACATGTGCTCTGCTAATGAAGGATACAGCTGTCGAATGGTGCTGATACCGTGTCCCTCTGATTTCTCGGGACTCGAAGCCAACAATGCCTGTGTGATTCGGACTAGATCGGGCGAATAGTGGGATGCCATGAATTCCAAAGACGCACTTGCTGCTGACCCGCATGCTAGTGTAAGTATCAAACGCCCAAACCCTGCTAAGTCCTCTCGCTGCAAAATGCAGACAATTCAATCAGATACAATGACATCAATAAAAGTGCGCAAAAAAAACAGCAAATACCCTCAATGAAATAGGAGAACACCTAGATATGCTTGAGAGATTCCAGTGCATCAGATTTTTTACGTTTACAAATCATACACACTTGCCCAGTTGCACCAAGCTTGGAAACCAAAAGTACAACCTCCCAAGTCAATTGAATCTACTTTCACACCATAAATCTGATTTAGTGTGGGCCATATTATTCATCATCGGCCCATGATCATGAACAATAGACTAATGAACGTGGGCCACACAAAAACATTTCATTACTATTTTCTTACTACATTATAAATCCGATTTAATGTGGGCCACACTATTTATCGTCGTCTCGCAACAATCAAGGTGGGCCACATTATTTTTCTAGTAACATTTTTTTCCCCTAACGTTTATTATGTGGGGCACATGAATTACCATGAACACAAATTAATGTGGGTCAGGTAATTATGACAAGTGACAAACACAATATGGCAGGTACAGTAGTTCATAACAAAAGAACACATCAACTGTGGCCCACAATAAATATGTCATTTTAATGCTGCATTAAATCAGATATATAATGTAGTAAGATGGCAAGAAACCCTATTTCCTGAAGGTCACCTGAAATTTGCGAGGGTCATCTGCTGGGTCCCCATGGAGCACATCAAGGATCCCAACACCCGATATGTGTAAACGACCCTTGCTGGCCATAATTATTTTTGAGGGATGCAAGCCCCCTGGGCGGAGAAATAATCCTGCACCATGTACAGTCCGTAGAACAGTCGCCAATTGCACCATGTAGCTCCAGAGCTGTTCTTCAGTCACCTGCAATATTTTTTGAAAGCTTATACTTAGATAAGGCTAAGGAAAGTGAAATGTACGAAATCAACAACTAATGGTCAGCAACAAAATGAAACAAGGTCATTGAAATTCAAAAGCATTTCATTTCTCAAAACATCACGACAGCAAGCAAACATTTATCACCCCTTTTAAGTTTTAAAATGCTTTCCGGGAGAGCACAAGTTTAATGCATACACTAGGTATAAAGAAGAAATCTGTTGCTCAAAAGAGTTATCCTTGAAGTCCTCAAAAACTCATATTTTGGTAAAAAGTTTCGCCATACTTGACATTTTGTAATGTTTAAGAAGCGTCCAAGTGGTGTTAGACCCTCAATTTTGGAGAAATGAAGGGGAGGCGTTTGAGTTCAGCCAAAAGACACCTACATCAAATTGAATCTCATGGCAAACTTTTGAAGGCACCTAAAATGGTGCTCTAGAAAGTTTGACAGAGTTCATTTTCATAGATCTGTCTCTTGGCTAAAGTCAAACACCTCTGCTTCAATTCACCAAAACTGGGGATTCCGAGACCACTTGAACGCTCCTTAAATATTATAACCTGTCAAAAGTGGGCCAAAACTCCATATCAAAACATGAGGTTTTGAGAGACTATAAGGATAACTCTGATTTTGGCAAGTTTCCTTTGTAGAGATTTCACATTCTAGCACTGCAACATAATTCATCTACAAACCAAGATAACACTTCGGAGACATTTACTAGCTGATTCCATAAAAGCATACTGTGCATGTTATTGTGGCAACACTATTGACTTACATTTAAATGTACAACACCACCAGCTTGCTCTTGCTGCAGGTGCATTCTTTGAAGTGTAAGTGCACCAGGGTAGAAGTCATGCACAAAAAACAAAGCTGCTGTATCCTCCACTTCCCGACTCACAAACGATTCTCGAATCGCAACAATGTGTGGATGTCGCGCCAGAGGTGCCCATCTCTCCACAGCTTCAATTGCAGTAGCTGCCAAGTCTTCTGACGCTATCACCTGCTCAAAGTGCATAACTGAAACTGTGTATGTCACAATAGCAACAAAGAGGATCACAATGATAAGGGACTTCTGACAGTCACATGTTGACTTCATAACTGGGAAAACGTCAAACTCCATGAATTTACATGCTGGGAACTCTGTTAGGTATTAGAGCTATCCTCTAAACTAAACATGACTATCGGTAGAGAGTTCGTTGTTTTGTATACAACCTTCCATGTTTGGTAAGTTTGCGGTGCATACTTGGAGGTAGTGTGGAGGTTTGAACAAAGAATATTCCATATCAGTTCAGTGAGGGTCAAACTCATTGTGGCATACCAAGATGTGCTAAAATGATTTTGGCAACCAAAATAGGTTGGTCTTCATTCAGATTTAAATACTAGCTCCAAGCATGCACCACAGAAGGAAAGAGATTGTTGATATTTTATGCAAAAAACCCATGGAAAATCATAGAGGACCAACTCTCTAACATAAAGTCCCATTGAGTTCACGAATAGCTCCATATCCTTTCAAGGAAAGACACATCACTTGTCGTTTCAAGTGATGTGGATTTTCCAGTTCCAAGGAGTGAAACTCTTCAATCCTTGTAATCACCAATTGCTTAAAGAAGCTGAACAAAAATGAGGGCATAATACACCCCACATGAGTAAGCTAAGAATGTGAAATGGCAAACACAACCCTTTATTTCATTTGGTTACAGCACTAACACGAAGCGTGCATGTGACAACAAATGAATATATTCTGAAAGTTTGTCAATAAACATTACAGAGCAGCTTCCAAAGGGTGATAATGTTACCTGCCGGCTATCAATCCGTCGAATTGCATATGCTTGGCCATCTGATGATGAAATACCTTTGAATATCATCGTCCGTACTCCAAAAGCCGAGCTTGGGATTTCGTCATCGCGATTCATATCTTCCAGGGGATATAGAGAATGGAACCGTTGTACCATTTCTGGTAAATCCACAATATCTTGTTCAGGATCCAGCTGTCACCCCAATTATAAATAAGAAATCACAAAGAATTCACGTTCTAGATTATTGATAGCACAATAGCCCAAAAGCTGAGGTTCAATGACTAAAGCAAGAACTCCTGACCATGGGGCATCAGCCCTTCAAGTCTGGTCTGAAGCATGGAGAGTTTGATATCACAAAATGAATTCCTATCAGGATAACAGGTACAATTTTCTCTAGCACAACACAGAAATTTCAATTTACATAGAGTAAAATGCTGGAAATACTTTTTCTATTAGAGTTATTTGTAAGATCTCCAGGTCAAACTCTGGGTGAGTCAGTTAAAAGGTAAATTTGAATGCTTATGGGTAAGTTACCCTGTCTTCTCGTGGCTTTTCTTAGCATGCTAAAAGAGTGCGGCCAAGCTGTCAAATAAATGGCTTTCTAGCCTCTCATACTAAGATCAATCCGCCAAGGTAGCCTTGTATAGGCCAATCCGGGATGTAGGGTGGCAGGTACCATGGGAAAATCCTATTTTAGATCGTATAGTTCTCTCAGTTTTTGACACCAACTTTCAAAACTAAGATTCGACAAAGACAATCTAACGAGCACTTTACAAGAAAAGTCCCTCAAAAGGAGCAATAAAATCTTAGTGCACTATTGTCTGCATACTTAAAATGAGTTCATCACATAATTGACACCTGACTTTGAAAGAATAAAATTTAACAGTTCAACCAATGACTTAGTATTAGATGATAAATCTCAGGACGACTTCGCCAACATGGTATTAATATGAAAGACATGAATACCTGAGCATGAACCATAGCATGGCGTCGTCGGAGCTCCTCACGTAGCTGATCAGGCAGAAACCGTGACCCCAAGGGTGTAATGCCAGCTGGGAACTGACCCCTTACAATACGTGATTCATTGCGTCCACCAGATGAGTTGAATGCGTGTGGTAGGCTGCTAATGCCTTGACCTGGACCTAAGAAATAAGTTGCCCCTCCATGTGTAGCCGCTGCAACTGGAGCCACCCCAGAAACTGGAGAAGATGACCGGATAGTTGTTGGCAGGCGATGTTGAGTTTGCCCAGGACCTGAAAGAGGTCGTTGGCCCTGTGCAAGTTACGCACACAGTTGCTTGAATTACAAATCAAATTATGCAAATAGCCTTATGGTTGTTGAGAAATATATATTCTTCAATACACCAATCTTAAGGTGAGGCTTCTCTATCAGGTGGATGATACTGAAACCGTCACTTTAAGTGCTGAATATAGATATTTTTATGATTTTTATGATTTTGAACTGACTTTTGTTAGCAATCAATAGGGAATTCCAATACACCAAAGTATGTCTTGTTTGAGTTCTTTATGCAAAAATTAAAAGCATTCAAAGTTTCATTGGTAGATGACCCTCAAAGCCCAAAATCATTACAGGAGTCTGATGTTAAGGTGGTGGAGATTCTCAAGATTGTACTTACTGTACAAGATTTTAGGCTATTGGTTTTAGGTGGGGTAATGGTTTTAGCATGCCCTACCTTACATGCCAGCCTGTTAATGAACTACTTTTGATGCTCAAAATGTGCTAGAAAATAACACGACCCTCCAGTAGAAATTCAACAGATTCTTTGAGAGGACCACTGTCCTATCAACCAATAATATGCAACGCCTAAGCATCACCAACTAACAACCATTAAGATGAATCAAGCTGTATCCGCCTGTAGCCAGAATTTTCTAAACAAATTGGCAGGGCAACCTCCCTCAAGGACCGAACTTCCTGACCATATACTTTTCTTACATAAGAATCTGCTAGTACTCTGAAAACATTGGCAAATGAGGCTGCTCTGATATGACAAACAGATGGATGTAGTGTTTCAGCAGAAAGTAAGTGTTCTGAGCTAAGAAACCATACAGCTATCATTTCCTGAACATAAAGAGGTACAAATACGACTTTGTAGCATCTTCTAAAGAGGATTGAAATATGCACCTGAGCCATTTGCTGCTGTAGCATGCTCTGCTGCTGCTGCTGCTGAATTTTCTGTCGAAGTTGTTGCTGATGTAAGGCCTGTAATTGCTGAAGTTGTGCCAAGTCATGCAGGTTACAATCAGAACCTACTTAGAAATTAATAGAATAATAGCATTAGCCAAACCATCTGTTATGTTGTAGGACCATCTTGTCATCATTTTCGGCATGCTTTGTTCATAATTTCTTATTCAAGCATCACTAGTTATCACCTATCTCATCTTCCAAGGAGGTCCTCTTCTCAGTAAAGGAGAAGATTCTACCCAAAAACCACATGCTGGTGATGTTGGTGTTGCTTTAGCACCGATTGGGAGACAGACGTCGATGGTTGTTGTTGTTGTGGACTTTCACTATGCCCAGCTTGTTGCTGGGGTGACTGGAGTGGAATCCCTGCTTCTGAAGCTTGAATAGATGACTGATCAGAATCTTGCCCTTGTCTATCAGTTGACGGACCTAATGAAGTAGCCAATGACATTTGACCTTCGAGCTTTGCCGCGACTTCTGCTTGTGAAGACAGAAGTTGCAGCTTCTCATGTGCCTGAGCGCCTAAATTCTGGGATAGCTGGATGGAGTATGGTGGCAGTTGGCCAGTGAGAGCTTGATACTGTAGATTTATCCACATAAGTAAGTATAGGGGACCTCCTTGGAAGGAATTATGAACGACAAGTAATGAATTTAAAGGCATTTCTAGGACAGACAGTTATTACAAATTTGATAGTGAAAGGTTTGCATACCCAAACCAACACATAACTTGACATTAACAATATGTACTGTGTACCACAATCATACAATTGCATGTTTCCAATGTATGACTGTGGTACATAGTGTTGGTTTTAGGTTATCTGCTGTTGTTTTGGGTATACCTACCTTGGACATAATTCAGAGGAGGCGACCAAGGAGAAAGGAAGATATTGCTACCTCTGCCTGTGGTTTCAGTTGCTGCTTCTCTGGAGTATGAGGACCAGTTTTCTGGGATGACCGGAGAGCATATGGTGGTGATTGGGAAGAGAAAGCCTGTTGCTGCAAGTTCTATAAATACATAAAACACAGAATTATACACACCTGGAAAATGAACATTACATTAAAAAAAATGAAAGTTTTACAAAACCACACTGTATTCGTGAAATCCATAAAAACAGTACAGAACTTAAACAAACATGAAATCTTCAGAGCATCCCAGGTGTCTAGGTTCCATCAGAAGTTGCACAAACAATACAAAGTGTCGATATCCCTAAATATTGAGAATTACAAAAAACAAAGTCCAGAAAACACGGCCTCGGAAGCTGTTAGCAGGATCTCACCTGCTGCTGCAGTTGCATTTTAAGCACATGCTGGTACTGCTGTTGTGCTCGAATAGACGATGGGGAGGGTAGGCCCCCACCAAAGTTATGAGCGAATGGAGAACTGCCACCAAGTTGCAAGACCCCCATTGCATCTGGCATTTCTCGTACAATATTTCCCATGCTGGTGATTCTCTCTGGTGAGGTGAGTGCTGCAATTCCACTACTAGCCCTGGCCAAAAAGGGAATTCCACTACTGCATTGAAGTATGCTTTGTAAAACGAGGAGGACACATGCCAGTAAACTTCCTAGACTTCTTCAATTTTCAACTGGGAAAACAACAAAGGAGGAAAGTCATTAAACTGAACCTTGAGTAAATAACCCAATAAGATCAAATTCTGGCTGAAAAACAATTGTAGGCACACACCTGGCCAAAAAAGTTGCATTGGGCGGAGACATGGCTGTCATGCCAAGTGCCGGATCATCCCCATCTGGCAGGCGAAATGTAGGAATCACCATTGGTCCTTCCATTGTCATGTAATTACTGCTCAGGACAGTCCCCCCCATGTTACGTGCCGCCGCAAATATTTGAGCTTGAGCTTGTGCTTGTGCATGTGCTTGTGCTTGCACCTGGGCCTGGGCTTGGGCTTGGGCAGCCACTTGTTGCATTTGTTGTTGCAGCTGTTGCCTCATCTGTGATATCTGTTGAGGTTGTGGACCACCACCTATACCAACAAAAGCCTGACCAGCAGCCAGTGACTGAGCCCTACCCATACCCCCACTTACCCCTCCTGTTGAAGTTCCTCCAGACAGGAGATTCTGTTTCGACTTTGGTACAAAAGGGGCCGCACTAACTGCAGCAGCAACTGATCCACCAGACGGAAGAAAGGGCATGGCATTTGCACCCCCAATACTTAGTCCTTGGGTGCCACCACCACTAGTTGTGGGTACAGGCGCAGCATCTAATGCCACACTGCTTGTTATGGGAAGATTGGGAATAAAGGATTGCACATTGAGTACTGAAACGTCTATTGTGGAAGTGAGTGCAGTGCTCACAAATGTCTCACTCAAACCCGTGTCTACCGATGCGCTCTCTTCAGAATCCTGGCTCTGAGTTGCTATGGCAGAGGTTATGGGAGCATCAACCGCAGATGTCTGACATGAGGATGCACTAAGCTGGCCATTCTGCATTGACAAAGTTGAGGCGGAGGACGAAGCTTGTAATGATATTCCACTCGTTATGAGCTTTCCACTGCCAGGAGTCACACCTCCCCATGCACTTAGAGAAGCCCTTTGGGCAGCTGCCACTGCCGCAGGTACAAATGATGGAGCTGATACTGGTAGCCGATTGCTCCTTATTGCAGCTGTACATGGAAGTGAACCACGTACAAAATGTTAGGATTGGCATTTACATTTTGACATTTTGTACAATGGCAAGAATCCCATCAATCAAACAACCCAAGATAAACAAATAACACAAGTTAAATGTGAGTGGAACCTCAAGATAGTCAAATGAGAGAATCCACTTATATTTGAAGATGGATGTACCGCATGGACCACGAACAACACAAGATCTAAAGAGGAGATAAGATGCATTCGTGTCCTTCTACAATCTGTGATTCATTCTGCTTGCAAGAGAGGCAGTCAAGAATGCTAATCTTCATTAGACACCAATCAGTACTTATGAAAGCATAATATAAGCCAAAAAACTACCCCATCTCAAATAAAGTACCAGATGTGCCAGGACTTGTTGGAGAGGCTCGTGATGAAAATGCTACTGGAGTTGTAACACTAGTAGCTGCAGTGGAGGAAGAAGGGGGCCTGCAATGTACATCAAACAACCACTCAATTACCTCTTCACAGCCAGCTGTTCTTACCCAACCATGCTCCTAATATCCAGAAGCTACTAGACATTATGGCCACCATACATGGCAATGACAAGAAACATCACTATTCTACGGTTTCATATATTATATCTTACTCAAGTTGAGTACATCACATTCTTAACCTACATAGTATGTGTCATGAGAATCCCAACGGCAAATTTACTGACATTCAAGATGCGAAGAGAAATGCAATAATACATTTTGTCATTTAAACATAAATCTGTTGGGGCCAAATTGGTCAACATGTTGCCCATACAAAACCAACAATAGGAAGAAGTTGAATACAACAATGCTCCCAGGCTGGCAGCACTGTAAATTGCTTCAAATGACCTCGGTTGCTTATTACACTTTGCTTCTCAATACGAGGGAAGACATGATGAAGACAATGAAAACATCTCACCTTGAAGGATTCACTCCAGAAATGTCGTGATTGTACTCGCAACCATTCTTCTCACTCTGCAAACCACATGTAGCAGTTCAAGAACCCTTGCATGAAACCCACTCCCTTGCATATCAATTTGAGCTACGAAATGCCTTGAATCACAGTATTCCTGAGTACTGCACTCTCTTACAATAATTTGTGGATTCTTCTGTCACTGTAAACAACTGAGATTAACAAATCCAGTGTGCTCGAAGTGAACCTCCTCCTTAGAATAACCTCCACAAAGCATGGAAGGACTACCAGCACAGGTGATTACAAGATTTGTGGACAAGGTCGCAGTATAGATTGGTACATTCCATGCAATATATAAATGTTGCCAAAAACTTCTGCTGAAACTCATCTCAAAAGGTTTAGGAATAGCAGTCTATCTTCTGTCTCACAAAAATAATGTATTCTCCCAATAAACAAACAGTCATTGACCACATGCTACGGTCTGCAAACATGACCCATGCATTTTACAGGAGTAACATTTCATTGGCAGCCTTCAAAACTTGTATCTACATTTTTATAACTCCTTATCACAGTGTCAAGTTTTTACCTTGCAATAACCAGTAAGAAGAAGTTCCTTGCAGGCTTTTTCACGTTTGGGAACTGCTGCACAGAAGCAAACCCAAGAAACAGGTGAAAATTAGTGATACCTTTCGTGAAGGCAACTATGCTGATTATGGTAAATACTGTGGGCCACACTATTAACGAGATTTCCACACTAAAACAAAGTAGATGTTACTGTGGGTGCACACTAATTACCAACCCACCATTTAACATCGGAGGTCCAAGAAAGAATTGATGATATCTCTTTCTAACCTTACTCGTTTCCCACAATCAAACAGTCTATCTTGTGGAGCTTCTCGTGCTTTCTAATGACACCAAGATCGCCTCCTAACTCTTAGCCATTTGGACGCAATTACCATTCAGAGATCAGTTGCATGTACCTTCAGGAACCACCTCCATGTTGGATTTTGATGTTTTCTCCCTCAATTCTTGGACTTAGGGAGTGAGTTTATGCCCTTTGGATTCACGTTCTCAAAGGCTTTCAATTGAACGAATAAAAACAGTGAGTGGTTGAAAATTCAAGTGTAACTAGAGTTCCACGCTATTTTCATGCGTGATGGTTTACTGTGGGCCACACTCTAGGGATCCAAAGGGTAAGTCGCACTATACCAGTGTAGCTTCAGTTCCTACACCCGAAATATCTCTATCTTAGCTCCTCAATGTTGATGAGGACGCTTGTATAAATCATGTAACTTTGAAATCATATGTGGAAGTGTGAGAAAATAACAAATTTCAAACATCAGGGTTATAGAAAAGGATGCTATGCAATTGAACCTGGGGATATTGAAGTCTGGAATGTCACAAGTATCCATTAGGTACAACAGTGAGCAATTTTGCTCCATTGCTTTGCTTCAGAGCTACTTGATGGTATTCGTCACCAAACACACATCAACTATTGGCCCATAAAGTGATCCCTCACATTCAGAAAGAGGTAAAACTGGAGACTTACCAGCCTTTCCTGATGTTGCTCTATCAGCACTGTCGTGGGCAAAGTTGCACTGATCACCGAAAAAGCACGTCCCAGATGTTGCCCAGTAGCGACATGTGACATTGCTGGAGAATGACAGACCTTATCAGCCTCAACATCCTCACGTCATATGCTGACAGAATTATCTCAATTTCCTAGCTATACTAACCAGCTTGATAGTCATGTTTGGTAAGGCTGAACCTCAAAGGTAACACCTTTGAGACAGTCATCTTTGTATAACTCAAGATGCCAAAGTGCATGTGTTATGCGCAACAAATCTCATCCCCAAAACACAGTGACAGGGTACTACCAATCCCCACTACTGCACAGTAGACACAACAGACCAGATGACTTCTGCGGTAATTTTCTAAAGACTCTGTCTCCAGAATTCAGTTTGTAACATGCAATTCGCATCTCAAAAGCCTTACAGCCCCAATTATGGAGATGTTGATAGCAGATGCCCAACAATCTCACAGTGAATAAAAAAAACCATCGCCAATAGACTTAATAACAAAGCAGCACGGGTAGCCTAGTTTCTCACAATTAGTCAATGCAAGATATAATTCAGAATGTGTAAACTAGAAACAACATGCTCCTCTGCTGTGCATTCCATGAAGATGGCAAGTGCACTTTATCTAGATTCTCACTCACAATGATTGCAAGAGATATATACAGAATTCCATGTAACCTTGCCAATGAAGCACTTCACTTCATTCATGAGAGATGATGATGCTATGGCAGCCCCAAATATGGAGATGTTAGTAGCAGATGCCCAACAATCTCACAGTGAATAACAAAACTTGGTTCTGACAATTAGACAATGCAAGACATAATTCAGAATGTGTAAACTAGAAACAACATGCTCCTCTGCTGTGCATTCCTTGAAAATAAAATAAAATTACTTGGTCATCTTCTAGATTCTCACTCACGGTGATTGCAAGAGATGTATACAGAATTCAATGTAACCTTGCAACCAAAGCGAAGCACCTAGTTCATTCATGAGAGATATGATGCTATGGCAGCTCATCAGCAAAAACCAATTCATTGAATCGTCTTCATTATACATACCACAAGGAAGAGGTTACCAAAGTTACCTGGGAGGAAGCTTCTGTGGTGACGCACTCATTGCAACTGAGGGGAGTTCACAGACCAGGCTCATTGCTCAATCTCGTTTCTTCTAATTCTACTTCCTCCTCAACTCGCTGCACGCCCATCGTCGCTCTCTCTCTCTCTCTCTCTCTCTCTCTACTTCATCATCACCATCATATGATGTTCATCACCTAACCACACAATGGCCATGACACATTCAATCCATCTTTTGCCAACTCCAGGAACAGGAACCCTAGTGCGGTTGTGGCAAAAACATTGAAGACAGAGCATAGAACATGAATGTAGCAGATTTCCACCCTTGTCTCCTTCAACCACTGGAAGTACTACTGACCGTCATGACAGGGGTTAACTCCGCACAACGGAAGATGATACCCTGAGCATCATGACAACAACATGATTCAGGTCCACGATCCTAGGGTTAGGACACGAAATCCTGCCTGGAACAACACAATGTCCGCTACCACATACAGAGAGGCCAAACATTGGCACAGAATTCTCAATTCCGGACATAACCTCACCTACCTACCCATCGATACACCCTTCCACGGACCTCACAATGCCAGTACTCCAGAAACAAACCCTGTTTGTTACGAAATCACCCCAACCCATCATCACAACAATCACACAGCCAAACTCAACCGAAATTTGCAAACCAAATGATGATGGGAGTTCTCACCCATCCGGATGCCTTGTTCCACATCCACAACACATTCCACCATATCGCCCTGGACGTCCTCTAGCTTCCAACTTACAACAACAGCAATTTTTGTTTTCCCTGACGATAATCGTGAGGGTTTTGAATGATTCGGAGATGTTTCAAATGGTGTGTCACATTTTCTCTCCTAACCTTCCCCCACTGCGGTTCTTAGACCTCAAAACGGCTCTGGAGTAGTGTAGGGCAGGATTGTAGGATTGTATAAGGCCATGAGACGGTTGAATCGTAGCGCCTGAGGGATTCGTGGGAGAGGAAACATCATTTTCTCTGCGAAAGTTTTGCACGGGAAGAGAGAAGCGAGCGACTCCGGAAGGTGAACTTGACGAGACAGGGGAGAGACACAGAGAGAGTAGAGAAAGAGAAAGTGAGGATGTACAAGAGGGTATAGTATCTACAGATGATCTAGATTCTGGGTCAAGCACTTTTGGCCTAGAAACAGACAATCTAGACCTCTTATAGATTCTGTGGCCTGACACACTTGGCCGGGCTGGAGGGTCTCGATGGGAACAGCCGGCCGCCAGTGCTCTCTCTCACTCTGCCACCTGCGATGGGCGGGGTTAGGACGCCCGGCCTCGGGACCCGCGCCCGACCAGACCTGGCCCGGCCTGGGACAACCATCGTTCTTCTCATGAGAATAGACGCATTGCGACGGCCACTCTCTTAGGGCCGCTTCACACTATGGCCGTCCAAGTCGAGAGGCCGTGGGATTGAGTGGCCAAACTTTGTCGAGAGTCCAAAGAAATGGGCTGAAAATAGCCAATAAAATATAGTATGTGGAGCCTTCGGCCGGGCATAGTGTGAAGCCTCCAAAGGCCAAACCCAAAGTCCAAACCGTTGGCCATGAACTCCCACAGCCTCTCGACTTGGACGGTCATAGTGTGAAGCCTCCAAAGGCCAAGCCCAAAGTCCAAACCCAAAGGAGCATTCCACTTTATTCCTTGCTCAAAATAACCCCACCAATCTAACGGCCAAGATCTTGTCAATGATTGATTTTTTAATGCAAACAAACCGACGGCCTCTCGACCATAGTTTGGGTTTCTATTCCCGTCCGACCCAAACTTCCTTCGAGAGTCCGTCGGCTACCTCAAAAAGTAATCATTTTAAATTGCGACGGCCTCATTTTAAATTGCGACGGCCTTTGGACTTTGGCCACAGTGTGAAGGGTCGAGAGGCCGAACTCTTGCTTTCCTGCAATTTGATTGGTGGAAATCGACGGCCTCTCGACCTTCGGCCATAGTGTGAAGCGCCCCTTAGTTTTAAAGTTTTCTCCTAGTTTCCCGCATTTAGTAAGTACAGTCAGGACTCTATAAGTGTTACCCCTATAAGCGTTATAATTTCATATATGTTAAGAAAATTTTACTCCCCTACAAAAATACAATTGGTAAGACTACACTGTTTTTTGCATTTAGTGTTGTGTTACATTTAATGTTGTTACTATTCATTTACCTGCAACACTATCTACCAACCACTTGACAAATAGTGTTCCCTGCGCCGCCACCTTCTCTACCTTGGTTGCGTTACCTAGTTTCAGTTTGTATGTACTTCTTGTATTCAATGGATAATTTCCTATGCAAACATAGTGGCCGATCAAGGATTTGGTAATGTAGTGGTGGTAGAGATGGTGGTGGTGCAACCATGCGGCAACAAAACACAAAACATAAAAAATATTATAACACTAATTGTGGAGATGTAAAAATCTGAACATGGCCAAATTTTACATTAGTTCACAATTAGTGTATAGGTTGGCATTTAGTGTATGCAACATTAAGGGCGTCACTGGCATTTAGTGTTGTGGTTCGTAATTACTGTTGCTAACACTAAATGCAAAAAACAGTGTAGTGAGTGTTATGTGTTAAGTGTTATAACATGCTCTACTCCCTTCTTTGTTAATTGCACCTCTATAAGTGTTAATTTTGAGAAAATCAAGGTAATAATATATGAGAGCATATATTTTAAACATGTAATCACATTTATCCCATATTATTTGCGACCAAGTCAAATATTCTCTCTTATTTAGAGATCCTTCCTCCTTGTGCACTTTCAAGCACATCAAGAATTCAAAATTGTTGGAGGCACATGGGTGTTCTTTCGATCTCTATTGAGAGGGAGATAGAGGAAGCTAGGCGCTTGGTAGAGGTTGATGAAGTTGCTACTCTACCTCATCAATTGATGTTGTTGTCATCTGATAGTGAGGTGGGTGACGTGATGAACGCTCATGAATACCTCAATTATGAGATGGAGTTTGATTTAAACAACCCCTATGAACCTACTGATGAGGAGTTTTTGGATATGTATTCCTCATAACATCAAGAAATTGATGTTGATGAGGTTATGGTTGATGTGGTAGAAGAAGTTGTAGGATTGAGTGTTGTTGAGCGTTCTCTAGAGACTTTTAAGAAATACTTTGAACAAAGACCAAATGATGCCCTATCACACATCATGAGCATTCAAGGACTCCAAAAGGAAGTTTCATCTCATCATTTGGAAGCTTCTCGTTAGACTACTATAGACTCTTTCTTTCGGTTAGTGTAGTCGGAAGAATATCGTAAAGTTACTACTATATAGATTATTTCTTTCAATTAGTTTAGTTGAATTATGTATTATCATTTGTACTTTCATTTTTATTTTTATAAAACGTTATGTTCTTCATTATTGGAATTTTAAGTGTTATTTCTATAAATGTTATTAATCATCGGTATGAATTCTATAAGTGTTACTTGTTATAATTCTATATATGTTATTTTTTTGCTACTCCCGACCTATAACATTTATAGAGTCCTAACTAGCTACTAGGTTTATGGATCTTCTTCATTGGCCTCTTCTTTCAATGAGGTAAGGTGATGTGGTGTCCAGGGAGGTTTTTGGGCAATATTGGTCCAAATCCTAGTGTTTTCAAGTCCAACTGGTTAGATGTTCTCCATTTCAGTTTTTCTTGTTGATTTGAGGTATGTTTAATAGATTCCTCTGAAATGATCGGCAATTTTCTTGAAGTTTTGAACTTCAACCAGTTCATTTGTAATCATCAGTCGGTTCTATCCGTTCACTGAGGATATTCCTAAGCTTGTGGGGGAAAATTACAAACAAATCCGGGTTTGGAACTACAATCTCCAAGCTTAGTGGTGCCTTGATGCCCATGGAGCTTGGAATAAAATTTACAGGGCACCGAAACCCTAAATTGTACTATGAGCCAAATTTTTGGCCAAATAGTTTAACTATGAGCGGATAGTGAAAGATGGATGAAGTTTCATCCGAATAGATGAAAATAATTGAACTATAGGCTAGAAAGGTAGTTATAACTATTAGCATGGGCTTAGGCGCCCTTAGTTAGTTACAAAAACTAACATCACCTTCCCTGCCGAGCCAAAAGGGCTGGCAATGGAGGGGAAGGTAGACATTTCTTTGATAAATTTTTAGCGCATTGTAAAACTGATAGTCTTGTCTCCCTTGACACAGATTGTGAGAGGATTATTGTTAAACTATATCTAAATGAACTTAGTGATCTCCGCAGTGATTGCGGGACACATGTTTCTGTTGAAGCACATCGTTATTTGGACTTTGAGTCGATTGAACGGCCGAAGTGAGTCGAACTATTTTATGGTTTCAAAGAGTGACGTGGATTGTGAACTATTGCCCATTGTTGAAGTAGTAAGTGGCAGAGTGAGGGTTTGCGAGCGCAGTCGAGCAAGTCACAGTGTGCATATGAATTGATCGAGTGAATGAGAAGTGATAAACTATTGTCAGTTGTTGTGATTGCAATTGATTGAGTCTGAAACTGTGAGTGGAATCAAGTAAGTTCTAGTTGCGGAGAGCAATGTGACATTGAGAGAGAGTGAGTTGATTTACCTCATAGTGAGAGAGTTATGAACTCAAAAGAGGAATAGGATATGGAGAGATGTAGGAGAGTCGAGCGACCATGAATGTATAAAGAATATGGGAATGAATTAGGAGATAAAGACTATAGTCGGAAGGAGATTGAGTTATGTGAAACTATTGTCTATGGAATAGGAACCTCTCCAAGTTCCCAGTTTGAGAGAGAAAGATATAGAAAGAGTTAGCCTAAACGGTGAGATAAAGTCACTAGCGCAGTGAGTAATGTAACAACCCCTACGCAAAAAGGGAATATAGTGAAACTATTACATGTCAGCGCTTTAAGAGGAGTGACCCCGAGCGACAGAGAGTGAGAAAGTAGAACCATCGTATGGTGAGATAATTGTTAAATGAAGAGCATTGTTGAGCGACAACAAAAGCAACCCATAGAGAGAGAGAGAGAGAGAGAGGCACCGAGAGCCCAAAGGTTGTCTAGGGAAGGAAGCCACTTGAAAGAATAAGCCCTATGAAAGGCAATAGTTGTGTGAGGAAGTTGGAAGGCCAAGTGTCAACTTGTGAGTTAAGCTATGGACTATTGTTGAGTCTATGAGAGGCGGTGAGAAAGGACTGAGTAAATTGTTTACCCAAGTGTGATTATAGTTGAGGCAAACACTTTAGGTCAATAGAAGTAAAGTGTGTCAAGTTAGTTTAATGAGAGAACCCCCGATCGACTGAAGTGATGAGAGATCACTTCTGATCAGTTGATTAGTGGTGGATTAAGGGAATTAAGAGTTATGGAGTGTTCTTAAGTTAGGATAAACTTTGGATTATCAAGGAGAATTAGGCATAAGTTGTCCTAGATTTAATTAGGAGTTTTTATATTGATTCATAGTCTAGAGAATTTGATCTTTGAGTATAAAGTGCAAGCTAACCAGATCAACTATTGTCTTATGTGTTACCTTGGTTGTTGTTGTTGTAGGTTGTGTAGGGCAACTAAGACTATAGCTTGACCTTGATGATTACTGTTAGTTGCAGAAGTTGTGAGTAATGATTAAATCTTGGAATTAATGAATGAACAATTTGTCTTGTATTGAAATTAACATTGACCAATTAATGAAGGAGTTGTTGATACTCAAAGACTATTGTTCTCAAAAGACTATTGTTATACAATCTCATGACGAGATGGTTACTTATTGAGACTGACACACATACCCCATTGAATGAGAAACAGTAAAAGGAAACCTTGAGAGAAAGGAGAGTAAAAGGTGAATAAGTGATGCTTTAGAGTGAAGATAGCAACCCATTGTCCGATTAATGAACTATAATGTGACAAATGCATGTAATAGACACTAGTAAAGCCTTCCTTGAGAGTATGTACCTTGGGTTTGGGTTATTTCAATCATAGCAAAAAACTAACTACACGTACCAAAAGTAAGAAACATTTGTAGAAAAAATCACATTAACTACATGATGACTAATTTAGATAGGTTTTATGTTTTGAATATTATTACTAACTTTGTGTTCTTATGGATACGATTAGACGGATAGGGGGTGATTGGACGCGCAATGCAAAGGATCTTTTCCCGCAAAGATGCTACTTATGAGCAAGCTATTTTGGAGGAGAATCAGAGACTTATACTTATCAAGGTAATTTCATGCCACCATTTATTTAGTGATATTTTCTTTTAAAAAAATGATGGTTATGTGTTACTCTAACTTCTTCTTCTTGATGCAGAGCATTGAAAATTGTGCAATCAGCATGGTTGTGGATCTCCCCAAGGACAAAGAGAACAAGGAAAACACCATGGTTATTGCCCCCTTAGAGGCAATCAATGCTAGTAAACTAGAGGCCTCTCTCGAAAAAATATGGAGACTTGGGGCTCCCTATATCTTTGGTGGAATTCACCCAAAAGCGTGACGCTCTTCCAAAGTTGGTGCAGAAATCTTCAAGCCAAAGCAACAAGGTCACCTCCGTTGGGTGTCACCAATTCATGAATTTGACAAATTGTACCATTACCTTGTAGGTTGGAGACACGGGATTGTGGCCACAATACTCAAGGCTCTACAAAGGCCAAAATACAATGAAGAGAAGCAACAAGTGGGGTGGAATTTTATAACATATAGCATATGTTGATACTTTCAGCAAACATATAATATTCAATTCATGTATTTTGAACCTTGTGTTTTTGAAATGTCTCTAGACACCAAAAAATTATGCAAAATTGCCTCAATTTATTTGATGCTCATGGATTGTTTTCACTTATGTCTTTTTATCCTTATTTGTTTTTGTCTTCTATCTTGAGCAATAAGTATTTTTTGTCTTAGAGAATGTGCAGTGTGACCTTTGCATTTGACATGTTATCAACAATTGGAAGGGTGGTATTTATAATATAGAGTGGTTTATAACCCATGTGTTGTGAACACTTTTAGGTTGTCTTCACAAGTGGGTAAAATCAGTTGGGCACCACATAACCAGAGGAAGGTGATTGATATATGTACTTAGTTTTTGTGTTTTTGTTTTTCGAACACAGGAAGCACTTGACCACCTGACTAGTTTCCGTCAAGTAGAGAGACGATGTCATGGCTGGGAATCGAACCTCCAACCACTCCGTTTGGTTTGGGTACCTCTCCACTACCGTAGTACCATAGCAAGTTCGTCCTAAAATAATTCTAAAAATAAAAAAACGTAAAAATTAGAAAATTCTGAAGACAAAAAAACGAAAATAGAATAAATTAGTTTTGAAATATTTTGCTATTTCTAAGCTATTTAGGGTCATTTTTACTTATTTTTTGCTAAAAAACGAAAATTGAGAAATTCGGTTTTTGAGAGGCGAACCTTATTTTTTCAAAAAAATTAAATATTCGTTCGCCAGGTGGCGAACCTGCTATGGTGTTACGGTATCATCTGGTAGTTTAGGATTGTCTCGGACCTTGATATCTGTACTTTGTTATGAACTGTGATGCCACTCGGGAGAGTATTTTGCCCTGTGATCTCTATTTTGCAGAAGATTATCAGGTGCCGACATTTTATGATCGAAAGCCTTGAAAATGTGATGCACGGGCTGCTAGAGTCATTGGTTAGAAACTACAACAATTTTGTCATGATTGTTTCATATCGGAAAGCTTAGAAGGCCTCCACTTTGTTGTAAATAAGAATGGGACATGGACATTTTCTCTCCTTCAGTTGTATGAAGATTATGGGTATGGATCCTTATGAAATGAAGGTGCTGGTTTAAGAAAATTTGAAACACAACAACATACATGGCCTGGAGCTTAGCATTCCCTTAACTAATATTTTAGTTTGTTTTATATTGGCGTCATCATGCAGGATTGTAACCTTAATTACTAGAGTACTTGATTGATTAGTGAAAAAGCATAAGCCTGTATATATCTATGTGGAAAATTATAGTAAATATTGTATTTAGTGTCACTTACTATTTGAAACTAAGCGATGCTAGGGTGCAAGTTCGGTCAAGTACCCAATTCCATTACCTTGCATAGGTTTGAGTGAAAGTGATTCAAAACTATATACTAACTTTGAATTTTGTGAAGGAGAAAACCATAAACATTTGAAAAAACACATTGATCTACAAAGCCAAGCAATTTATGATAACAAAAAAATCAAGAAAAATCTACATAACTAGAAGATGGTGCAAGTAGTGTGCAAGTAGGCATATTGAACACGTAAATGTCTAAATTTTGTTTTAAACATGATAAATAATATTAAATTGATGATTTTCTACAATTTTTTGTAATGGCACTCTCAAGTTTATAATGAATTCAAGGAATATGAAAGAAATCCAACTTCATAGTATTTAAGGTCAAGAAATCTATGTCCAAAACTAGATTTAGCCATTACATTTTGAGCAGTACATTTAATGATAATTTTTGAAGAGCTCATCTTGGCATTCTATATTTGAGTACCTAACACAACAATAGAGGGCACCATCAAAAAAATCCAATTTAAACAACACTTTGCTACTATTTTAGCACTCAAAACTAGGACATGTGTCATGGCACTATTAGTTCCAACCTAATCAAAATATAATCCCAGGCATATCGAAATTTTGGTACCCTATTCATTGCCGACGGGGTCCCGATCGGGAATAGGTGCCTCTACTATATATTCTAAATTCTACTCGGGGCTATAGATTTCTTGGTGGAGCTCTTGTGGAACATGATAGCCGATTGGACCATGTCACAATGTGCTACTGCAGCCTACACTTCGACCCTGAAGAAGTTTCATGGGTGGATTGCAAGTGTTGCATTTGTGGTACAGACAAGAACTTGAACCCTCACGATTTCACATGGGCATCTTTAAATGTGCAAGGATGTTCTAGGAATTGACATTGATTGTTTTGTTGAAATTTCCACGTTGCCACGAAGTTGGTTTCTAAGAGGACTAAATGTTATGAGCCTTGGCATTGGGAAATTCAAGTGAGTATATGGAGCGATTTGTTTCAGAGTTTTCACCATTTTGGGACGAGAATCACAAATATTTCATGGACATGGCATGTCTATTGCAAGAGCTGTCATTTTTTACTTCATGCAATTTTCTTCAAGCTGAAGTTCTTGAAGTGGATACTTCTTCTTATTGTGTAATGTACAACCAAGGATCCTAGAGGTTGTGGTCTCTTAGGTGGAAAATCCTTCTCCGAGGAGAGGCTAATGCTAAGGACTATTTGTACCTCGAGCCATTTGTGAGAATGGTTGATCCTTTTGTTATTTTGTTGTAATGATTCAACGGTCTCAATTATGATGGATACCATGAAAGTTTTATCACTTCTTGTACTATACGTTTTTTCCACATTATGAGGAAAATTGCAATCGCATTACAAAGCACCATGTTCACACTTCTGGGCATCTCCTACTCTCGCAATATTCACATTGATGTGCACATCATAATTGTCTAAACTTGTGGGTATCGATGGTTATTTGAGTTAGATGTTAGCTATTTCTTTATCTTCTTTTACACCACACTACACTTTGATTGATGAATTGTCCACTTAAATTATCTAAATTCAGATAAAAACATGCATTTATATGTTGCGGATCCATGGTTCACTTGCTTTAGTTTTGCATGTTAGCTTACATGCCCCAACTGTTATAGGTAGCGGACATTTACCACTTTAAATAATGCCTCTATCGCCAAACTGCCTAATGATATCATTTACGAGAGTTCTAGGAATTTAGAATGCCCTCAGAAGGTGGATTACACAACATGAGGTGCCTTGCCCTAACAAACATAAAATTAGGGCCATGTCTTTACAAATTTATTTAGTTGGCCTCTTCTTTCAATAAGGTTTGGTGATTCAATATCCAAGGAGGTTTTTGGACACAATCGGTCAAAATCCAATGTCTCCAAGTCTAACTGGTTAGATGTTTTGATCTGTTGGTTTTTCTTTATCGATTTGAGGTATATTCTATAGATTCTTTGAGAATGATTAGTGATTTTCTTGAAGTCTTCCACTTCATTTGTAAGTAGCGATCGGTTCTCCCCGTTCATTGAGGTGATGGGTCTTAAATGGTTAGTTTATTCTGTGACTAGCCCACTTCTCGTAGGATATGAAACATATGATAAGTAATTACATGATAATTAGCAAATCCAAATCGAGGTCGTCGCACTTTCCTCATAATAGGATGGAACTCGTGCATTGAATGTATCTTCTTATTCATTATCAAAGTGAAGATTTGTGTGTTTATTATATGGTTATACAGGTTCCCTCCAATGATATCGAGTTTTGAACTTAGAATGATTATCATATTATGAGCAAACAATCCAATCTCTTTTAAAAAGACATGTTTTTTTGGTGTTTGTTCTTGGAGTTGCACCAAACCACATACCACTCAAATGTAGGTGTCTGATTATGATAAGTAACCGAATTAGGTATATCACTACTTTTGCAGCCCAAGGAGTGATTTTTATGGGTCCCGAATAATTCAAGATTTGTGAATGATGTGAAGTGTCACATACATCCACTTCAAATCTCAAAACTCAAGGTTGACTATAAGTTAGTACATGGAGTTCTCAATTGTAAGTGTCATTTTGTTAAGTAACTTGTGTCAATCTTCTTACTAGCACATTCAACTGACCCATAGGAGGCATAAAACTATGCATAGAGCATAAAATAAGGATTGCAAAGTACCTGGCTTACGTAGAAAATAGAATGTTAGCTTCAGTTTGAATATCTTTGTTGATATTTTATGAAATTCCTTGCACATGTATTTTAAGAATTCAATATCTTGAATAGTGCCACATCGTCATTTAAAACAATATAGGCTATGTGGCGTAGAAACTGAGAAAATTGAAACAAAGCAAAAATCCATCTCTCCCTATCCTTTCCACCTCTGTCTTATTTGTTTAAGCTCCTCATCTTAGTTACATCTATCTTATGTTTTTATTGTTTGTTTATTTCGGGGCCACGTTATCCATGTGCTTATTGACATTGTCGAGTAGAGGCGTCCATAACCGATCACCTAAGAGATTTTGCACCAAATTTGGAGAAGTATAAGGCACGGCAAATTTTTCTCATGCAGGAAGATAGAAATCAAGAGGATTGCAAATTTCTTGGTAATACTATTTCTTAAAGTGAAATCCCTATGAATTTCTGAAGTCAAAAGTTGGCCCGAACACATTACCAATGTCTAGAGTATGCCATAACCGCTCATTTTGAGACGAATTCCTCCTCACTTTAGCACTCAAAACCGGGGACATGTGTCATGGCTCTATAGTGATACCATAACTACAGTTGAAGACTTAGGGTTGGTTTCCATATAGATTGCTTCACCCACTAGAATCTCGTGGGCGAACGGCCTACATGGAAATTGATTTTCAAAAACTGTGAAATGTGGAACCTTATTTTAACTACCCATGAAAAGAAATGACCAAATTAGTCCTTGATCGAAAATATGGCACCATGTAGATTTGTGATGGGTCCTGATCGGGAATAGGCGGTTCTACTCTAGTAAGTTCCAAAGTTATGTCTGTTGCACAGAGAGAGAGAGGTGGGCATGTCTTGAACATATCTATGCATACATTCAAGCTTAGTCATGTCTGAATACATCCTCTTGTTCGAAGGCCAAACCATTCTTCCCACATATCTATGTATCCCTCAAACCCCAAGAGGGTGGGTGGGACCATCCCTCATGGAAAAACTTTTGCTACCGTTACCAACAACTTTCACAACTCGGTGGACATCTCAAAGTAAAAATCACAGCTTTATGAATTAAACTAGTAGGGTTTTGTTCTAGGTATACTCAAGTACCGTGTCATACCTCATATCCATCTCTTACGTAGTCAAAGACAAAGATGTATGTAATACTTACTCAAAGGAACTTCAAAGGTCTTTTCTCAAATCAAAAATGCTTTGTATTCCAAACTTTCTTGTAGAATATCTAAGCATTTACACATTATTTGCAAAAGAGGATGAAGTACAAAGTTTAAGAGTACTGCCAAGTTTGTGAAGGGTCTGCCTCACTTGTGCCCATGCCACCAACCAAATCCACATAGAGGGTTAGTAACGTACACGAGGTGAATAACAACAAAACCCAATTGTTATCTATGTCACAAAATCAAATAAGGCATAAACATGCATTTAGTATCATTACATACTCAAACTGCTATTGAGTATTATGCCTGTTCCTTAGCCATTTTGCGTGAGCAAAGAATAAGGCAATTAGCCTACACCTCCCACACGGCCGCACACTTTTACATTAATCCCAGAAGTTACTTGGGGTAAGTTGCTCATGTGGCTTAACCTTTGAAAGGAGGTTCTCATGCTTCCTTTCACTTAATATAAGATTAGGTAACTATCCTTGTCCATAGATTCATGGTATCATATCTATGGTGGGTATTTGTTAGGTAAGACTTACCTAACCCTAAAGTAATTATTCCTTTGGGGTTATATTTTATTATTTGTGTGATTCATTTAAGAGGAGAGAGAGAGAGAGAGAGCCCCAACCTCTAGTGTTGGCGTGAATGAGGGACGCTTCACCTTGATCAAAATTGTGAGCTCATATGTGAACCCAAGACGGGTTTACTAAATGTTCGAGAGAATTGATAAAGACATGCAAGTTACGATAAGATAACCAAAAGAAAAGTATAGACATGGCAAGTATCAAATAACTATCATAATAAATACTATACAAATGCTCGCATTGTCCAAGGCATGATCCAATCTATGTTTAAAGGCCATGATTGTCCGAGGCATGGAGACGTGGCTTTATAGACCCTTATCCCAAACAATCTAGCCTTATCCCTAGTCCTCCTACTAGTCTTCCTTACCCCCCATGCTCCCATTGGTTTCCGATATGTAATTCTTATATTTATGAGACCCTCCCAAACATTATGATTCACGATTGAACACATGGCACACATTGGACTAGGTTCCACACGTGCTTATGAGATTGGCCAATTTTTGTTGAAATGATTGGAATTCAACATAACATTATTCAGTAGTGTAGAGGAGTTCCGCCGGCCAATAGAGTTATCCTTAAACTCTCCGGAGTTTTAGTAGGGAGTTGGTTGTTTCGCATGCATAACTTTCCATGTTCGGTAAGTTTAGGGTGCACGATTGGAATCAATGGGGAGGCTTGAAAGAGGGACATTCCATATTGGTCCTTTGGGTACCAAACTCATTTTGGCATGCCAAGGGTTTAGGGTTTAGTGTTGGAATTATCTCATAAAGATGTAATTTTCTTGTAGATTCAGGGCCACTTCACACATGAGCCAAGAGCCATGACCATGAAATTGTGAGAGCCCAAAAGAAAGTGTCCAAAGGCTGTCCCAAGACACCTCCAACATCATGTAGTGTGGTCACAGACCCTCAAGTGTAGTGTGAAGTCATATGTGACTGGGCCCTCAACCAAATGCTATTTCAATGAATGTCTATTCATGTGGGTCCGCACACATGATAAAATAAAATAAATCAACAGTTGTGAACGTTTGGAGTGCCATGGTCTCCTAGTTTTGTGTCAAGCCTACCTCCAAGAGGTGGAAAATAGTCCAAGTGACCATGACACATGATTTGTTTGATGCTATATAAGAACCCATGTAGACTTTACATCCATCTTGCATTCATATACTCCGTTGGTCCCTCAAGCGTAGTTGAAGCGAACTTGGACCGGCTCCGCCTTTTCCACCAATGAGAGTGCTTGAAGTGTAATGGTCACGGCTCTCAGTCTCATATGTGAAGTGGCCCTTACTTAATATTTAAGTACTGTCGTTGCCACATCAGCATTGAGCTTATTATTGGCCTAATATATTGAGCATATATTAAACAAACACCCATGGAAGCAAGCCAAGCTTCGAAGGAGCTTGCCAAGATCCCATAGCATCTACATTTAACCCTTGGTTTTTGGCTATCACAATTACAAGATGACACATGTATGTGAATGGTTGGCCATGAATGGTCGTTAGTTGGCCCACTTCAATGGTCACGTGGTGTCAACCGGGTAGCTGCTTAGTTTCCCCAATCATGGTTACTAGTCATTATGTACCACTACCAAGTTGCTACAATGTTATTAGAAATGGAACTCCGCCATAAAGCCGAATAATCTTATGTAGCCTTGCACCCATATATTTATGTAATTTTCAACCAATGTTGCCGTGCATGGGGTTCCCATCAATGTCCGTAGGACATAGCCATGGTTATATGGCACGTAAAGATATGTACTAAAAAATTGATACTAAATTAGGGTTTCACAACAATATTTATGGGGATCTTGTTATCCCGAAGGGTATAACATTACTTAGTTAATGAGTTGTGTTCAATTGTCTTGACTTTAGATTTAGGCTGAAGCATTGGGATTCCGACATCTGGAGGCTTTATTCTTAACTTCTATTACAAGGTGTCCATGAACATAACTTGTTAGCTGAGTAATGTTATGGGGCAAGTCATTTCCTCTTCTCGATTCAATAGTGTAAAGGAGGTGGAAGTGGAAGCTTGAGGCCTCCCTCTAAGTTAGTTGGGAATCTCAAAGAAGTGATTGGGTTTGGATTGCCAAGACACAACCAAATATGTATTTGTGTATCTTTAGATTTTATTTATGGAAAGAGTGAGAACGAAAACAAGGTGCTAAGGTAGAAATACCATAACCCGTTAACCACCCAATAGCGGTGCACTAGACCGCCTCATAATGGTAAAGTGCCATGTCTTAAATGGAGCGGCAACTTCAATGCAGTGTAGCCAATGGGAGGCAAGATCTAACGTACTCATGATTAACGGGTTTAGGTGATGTTCTGTATCGAAATGCGGAGAGCCTAGTGAACCGGAAGTGGGTTGGACAAACTTTCCACTTTGAAAATTTGTGGAACTTTTTGTACAAGGCAGAAAAATACGAAACAACTTGCATTCTTCACGAATCCTTCTCGTCTATCTTGGAAAATTATCTCATGATTGTCAGACCAGATCTTCAATGCGAATCACCTTATTTAACGGGTTATGGTATTTCTACCTTAGTCAAACAAACTCATTTGGCATGCCAAGAGATGCTATAAGGGTCCGTTCACAAGGGGTCCCAAGTCCTAAGTCCCAAGTCACTTGAGGTCAATCCATGCAATCTCAACCGTTCATAGCATGGAAGTTGGGACTTATCACTTCACACGGGGTCCCAAGTCCTAAGTCCAAGTATGACATGGATGTCTACATGGTGACAATTTTTGGAGGCGAGACTTGGGACTTGTATTGAGAGTTGGGTCAAGCAAAAGCTAGACCCAACTCTCAACATAAGTCCCAATGTTTTTTTTTGCATAAAATAATCAAGTTTCAACGTTAATGAATGGGGTTGTTCGTCCTTTAACTTCAAATATTATCTCCAAAGCATGAACCGCAACAAAAGTGGGGAATGTGTGTGTGCGCGCGCGCGTGATTTTGTGAACAAGGTAATCAATGGAACACCATAGAAGATGAACTCCACCACTTAGAAGTCAACTTTAAGAAGATTTATAACATGAGAGAGAGAGAGAGAGAGAGCCTCATAGTTGGTTGGGTCCATCCATGTATAGTATAAGCACCTATTCATGATTAGGACCTCATTAGGAACCTAAGGGTGCCATAATTTTGATCAGGTTAGAACCAATAGTGTCATGACACATGTCCCTAATTTTGATACTAAAGCGAGGAGGAATGAGTGCTTAGAAATGAGCGGTTGTGGTAGACTCTAGACATTGGTAAAATGTTCAGGCCAACTTTTGACTTTAATAACTCACAGTAATTTTGATTTAAGGAATAAAATTACCAAAAAATTGCAATCCTCTTGATTTCTATCTTTCTACTTGGGGAAAATTGACACTGCCTTATACTTCTCTGGATTTGGTGCAGAATCACTTAAGTGATCGGTTATAGGTGCCTCTACTTTAGGTGTTGCGCACTTCAATAATCTCTTCATTACAGTGGGCTGCACTTAGAGTTGCATTTTTTATTCTAGAGGTCGGAGGCAACATTATAAAATACATTTCACAATATTTCAAAACATTTTTAATGTTTTTTTATTGAAAATCATTGAAGACATCAATCCGTGAGGTCCTTTATGGCAAATCATTGTCGGAAACATTCCCCTCTTCCAAGATCACTTCTTCGAGCCCTTCTCCACCTAAGTATTGATCCAAGACTATGCATGGATTGTCCCCCGATGTGAAATCCGTATTCCGGTATTGGTCAGTTCGTGTGGCAGGGCACAGGGCTTCGGCACTGCTGTTGAGTTTGAATGTACTAATGCTATATGGTAATATGGAACAATTGACGAAGTTGTGTGTGTCTATATTTGCCCTATTGGCATGGACTGAATGTAGTGGTGAATTTATAATTAAAAACATAAAAAATGCCTCAAAATTTGCTGAGTATTTAAAAATGCATATTTCAAAATAAATTTAAAATAAATGCACCCCTAGCTACATTACATGTCACTGATGTCACCTACAATGGGTCAAATTAAGCATTGCAAGCTTGCATGGAACATGTTTCAATCAAATCTTATGTTAATAATTGCACGGGGGGTGCAGTGGCAAAAATGTAGAAAACCACGTGCGAGAAAATGTAGGGTGGATTTTATTCAAGACACATAATTTTTACATTTTTTTAGATATACAATAGCATCCTCTAAATTTGAATTTGGGAATTATATATAATGTACAGTGTGTTTTAATTTGTGGTATTTATTATTATTTAGATGTAAAATAGCATAAATCAAATTAAATTTAGTTTTTTAAATTTATAGGTTCAACATAAATCATATGCCATTAGTGGCATTGGATGAGAAATAGGCAAAATGTATGTGAATATGTGGATGGATTTGTTGAAACGGTCACCTTTGGATGGAAGTACCATCCTTAGGTTTTTGTTTTCTCCTCTAGTTGGTTGCTCTGCTTCGGTTTAGGGTTTCTTGCTCATTGTGTTCGCTCATGGGCTCGCTCTTGTGATCATTGTGCTCGCTCTTGTGCTTGCTCCTGTGCTCATGTGTTTGCTCTTGTTGTTGTCGTTGGAAAAAGGTGACCGAAGGACTAATTCCGGCCTTTTTTGGTGGTGCCAGTGACTCGGCCTGTCTCTGGAATTGCTAACACCTGCTCAACACTAATATTTTTGTGGCCTCTATATGAACATTTAAGACAACTGCATCTATGTTCCTTGAAATCCATCCCAAATTGGCATTTGTCATTGCATAGTGCACTATATGGGTTATGTGCAGATTGTTCACACAAAATTTCTACTACTTATAAATAAGATAGGGTGATTATTATTATGCGACTCTATAATTTATATATAATGATAGGGTGTTAGAAAATACTATCCAGTAGAAATTTAGCTACTTATAGGGTGGAAAATATTCAACGAAGGAAGGTAAATACCCCCCCATTAAATAGGGGGTTCTCGCACGTGTATACATAAAGCAAGTGTAGGTGCACCCCCCGTGAATAATTGAGATCTCTTTCCTATGTTACGGTGACCACTTCTTAGTCTTAGTCCCTCCAAATTGTACCTTTTTCACACCACGGTTAATTTAACCCCTAAAGGACCAAACATGATTTGGATGGATCTGAAGGAAATTCGAGCCACTGTCATGTATGGGATGGTGCATAGAGCGTGGCAAACATTTGATGGTTTCCAACCTTATGGAATGGTTGTTAGCTTTATCAAGTACGATAGGGAAAAATATCCATCCCTTTATGTAAATTTCGTCCATTAAGATTGATATGTCTTTCGATGGTTCGATGGTATTCTTGAGTTGCCCGAACATTGCCTGACCACTTTGAACATGTCTTGCCATTGGGTGCAAGCATAGTAAAATGGACCAAAAAAGTGCTCCGGTATATGAAAGCCATGATTTTCTTGGTCAAACGCCTATAAGTAGTAGCAAAATGTTGTTTAAAATAGATTATTTTTCATGATGACCTCTATTGTTAAGTTAGGTACTCAAATATAGAATATCAATATGAGATCTTCAAAACCTATCATCAAAAGTGACGTGTAAAAGCAACTGACTAAATATAGTTTTGAACGTAAATTTCATGACCTTAAATATTTTGAACTTGGAATTTCTTTTCATATTCCTTGAATTCATTATAAACTTGAGGTCATCGTAATTTTTTTTCTTCAAAAATTCATCAATTTAATGTAATGTAATTGTATTTTAAACAAGTTTTTGACAATTATCTTTTCAGTGACACCCACTTGCACCACCACTTGCACCGTCTTCTAAAATACATATACGTTGTTTGAAATTGTTTTTTGTGAACATAAATTGCTTGGCTTTGTAGATTCATATGTTTTCTAAATGTTTATGAATTTTTATTTCATAAAATTCAAAGTTAGTATATTGTTTTGGATCACTTTCACTTAAACCTGAGCAAGGATCAAGAGCTGTCCACTTTACCGTGCTTGCACCCCATTATTATATTCATTTTTTAGGAAACATTTTGCAACGACACTGAAAGTCGCGGACTTGGACAACTATTAGTGCTGACAAACCGTCATTTCAATCTAATTTGCTGCCTATATGGGCCTTGCTTTATATACAACTACAAAATAATGAAAATATTGTGATTGTTTAAATAATATACATGTATAAAATTGCACTGAAATCCGTACGATGGATGTATGCAACAAAAACCAATAAGGGTATGCATAATTTTTTTTGCAAATTTATGATGTCATTCTTGAATTTAAATGTATTTTAAACTACTTAGGAAGTTGTGGATGGCGGGCACACAAGGAAAAAGGGTGTGGACAATGGAGATTCTTATCCCACCCTTTCGTACCGTGGCCCACAACCATTTATATATTTCATTCTCAATATTGCATGCCCCATACCACCCTCTTTCATGGCTATGGTGTCATTATATACCCCCTCTATGTACGTGCTCCCCCTCCCCCCATACATTGCACCCTTTACATAATAAAAAATGGGGCCACATAAAGGCTGCCCAAGATTCGACCATGGCGCAAGTTCATTGGATACTTTGAACAGTTTCGAGCAGTTGTACAGTGCCAAATAGTGCATTTTGAACATTTACATCACATTTACAAACACCAAATTATCGTTTTTTTGATTTTTTTGGGCTGCATTTCTCTATCCATTGCGCATCCATTGCAATTATTTTCATTCACATCGGTGCAGATCTCTGAGTTCTGGCCTACACAAAAATACCGAAAACGTCCAAAATTGGACGCCTGGTCCTTTAGGGGTTAAACATTGACATGATATGGCTATCAGTGAGCAACATGTGAGCCAAGAGGATGAAGATTTTGGATGTCGTGTTCAATGATGGGTTTCATAATGGATTGACAAGGAACTAACTTCAACTCAATTCGCCAGGATGTAGATAAAGATGGCCTCAATCTTGAATGACATTTGATTATTTTATGGTTAATCCCAAACTCCAAATCCACATGAGTTGCTTCAACTTGTGGAAGCCATGAATACTTGCCCCAAAGCAAAACCCATATGTTAGGGCCCGGTTTACACCATGGACCATGAAGTCGGACCATGGAAGATGGCCTTTTTCCATGGTCCAATTTTCATGGTCCGATTTCTTAAAAAAATCAATTTACAAAGCCTTTGGGCCCCTCACTAGGTGTAAATCGATTGTGGACCAAGAGGAACGACCATGCACCAAAAAATGAATTTGCTGGTTTTTTTCAATATATGTCCAAAAAGGGTAGTTTTGAAAAAATTCAAGTTTTTCCAGTCTCTTTTCTTCTCTTGCCTTCATCTTCTCTTCCCCGAAAAGAGTTTCTTAAGAAAATTATTATAACAACATTTTTTTTGCCACATGCCCCTTGCCTTTTTCTACTAGAGCACCTCTTTTGCCTTTGCCATCACAAAACCCGTTGGACCATGTCAGTGGATAATGTAGGCCTTAAAATATGTCTTTTGGAGACCTTGAACTCCATGGTCACTCTGACATTATTTCCTTGGTGTAAACCGAAGTGGTCCTAGGACTAGTTCAACAACCAATCACATATTTTACATGGCCTTGGGACGCTTTCATGGTCCATGGTGTAAACAACCTCTTAGTCTAAAAGCTACAAAGTGATTAAAGCTTATGCACCTAGGATGCATTGTGACCTATAATGAACACCTATTTATGTGGGTAGTATAGTCACTTGGTAACCCCTTTATTCCATGAAATGACCACTTATGGTATGACATACAATGACTCCAAAAACTGAGTCTATGCAAGGAACTTGAAACTTCAAATGACGATGCCGGAAACAAGAGTGATCGAAATCAAAAGCTATAAAAACAAAACTTGTAGAGTATAAAGTTTTACACACCACTGTAATGATAAAATCATGATTTCAATTACAACAAAGTAGATAAAGATGTTGAAGAAAAGTATGTACATAGATTCGGTTTTTGCACTACAGTGTAGAAAACACTTAAAAATCTGTCCATCGCCCTTTTGCAGCTAAAACAACTACAATTCGATCAGGCATGCTAGCATACAATCCTCTACACTCCTCTAGACTAATAGAGTCACAAAATTCTTGCACTCGAACCCATAATTGAAGAATAGCACTGGGAGGACTAGAGTATGAGTTCAATCGTCGTCTCAGTAAAGCCCATATGTGCTCAATAGGATTTAAGTTAGGGGGTTGTGTAGGCCACTCTAAAACATAAAATGGTTGCTTCCCAAACCATTCTCGAACAATCTTGGCTGTGTGCACGACATCATTGTCTTGTTGAAAAATGATTTCTTCAAGATTGAACCCAAATTGTCGCAACCCTTGCTAGGTCTCCATTGCTAACTCGGTCCATTTTTCGATTCTAGCAAGAGTTACGACTGCTAACCCTTCGCATACCGTCATGCGAAAGGTTAGCTTCCCAATACCGCGGACCCAACACTTAGTAAGAGGGGGACCAAACCTCCTACTTGGTTTTCGGGACTCACCGCTTAATCGGTAACCAATTCTTAGATGTGGACTTCCATCCATGGAAGTCCAATATTAAGTTGCAAATTGTGTTGCCGGAGCAACACTACAACAACCCAAGCCTTACTAGGCAACTATGCCCTCACAATGGGCCAATGCCCTTGGAGGCCTTGCCGTTGGGCCTCGGGTGGGTGAGGCCACACCACCTCACTCATATAAGCCTCTAGGACTCTAGGCAGGACCCCTACCCCACCGTCAAGTATCCTTTTGTCTCTCCCCCAACTCTTGGGGCCAAGTAGACATTTTCCCTTAGCCGCTGGGCCTAGAAGGCCCCAGCAGCTTCAGAACCCCATAACTTCCTCATATCTTGTCTGATTCTGACAATCGACCACTCCATCGTGATCTACGTTTCACGTAGATCACGATGGACTACTCACTTGCCCCATTCGGGCAAGTACAGAGGAAGTTATGCCCGTTTAAAGGTTCGCAGTCCCGGGAGCCATTCCCAGGCCACTGCTGTTGCAGGGTGCTGTCCTGGGACAGCACCCCACTCAACTTTCCATATCTTCTAGCTAACACCTCCAAATGAGGTGTTCTAAAGCATTCTAGAATCGGCATGTCATAAGCTACGCATAGCTTATGGCCTCACCCTCATGCCTCCTAGTCTCTATGGGTAGGAGGCGTTCCCAACGCCCGGGGCCCTCACCCACACTAGGATCACTTGGGCCCTCTCACCAACGGCGTCACAAGTCCCGGGTGTCACTCCGGGGTCCCCCTTGTGCCCAAGGTGTTTCGGGCAATCCGTATGGAGAGGTCCGCGACACAAATGCAAGCAATGCACTACACAAATCTTGCTCTAAAATTGTAATGTAGCCTCTAGCATTCAAGTGCCCTTGTATATTATGCAATGACCCCAATCCTCTACAAGTCAAACAATCCCAAAGCATTATAGAGCCTCCACCATGCTTCACAGTTTGGTTCACAACACGCATAGGGATGTTTTCTTTGTCCTCTATTCAACACCAGGTCCTCCCATCTGAATTGAAACAACATATTTTAGTTTCATCACTAAACATCACCCGCTCCCAACCACTCACAGTCCAATCTTTGTGCATTTGGGCAAAGTGAAATCTGTCTTTGATGTTCTTCCGACTCAAAGCATGCTTCTTAACCTTCATAAAAGAAGACAATCCTTGTTCTCTCAACGCATTCCTCAAGGTATTGTCGCACATCTTTACACGCATCTCCCTTCGAAGCACTTTTGATGCCTCTGTTGCAATTTCTAAACCGCCAACAGTAACTAGCCGTGAAGCATAATGCTTCTCCCACTCTGTTAGGACCTTAGGACGACCTCCTTTAGACAATGCTACACTCGTAGAAAGCCTCTTTCTCACTCTATTAATTGTAGATTATGCCAAACCCACACTCTTTGCAATCTCTCTACTGCTCCTCCCCTTCTCTATCAAGGCTATAATATTTTGCTCTTTCTCTTGTGAAATAGGTCTCATCTTTCTATACAACCTCCACAAAGCCACAAGAAGTATTCAACATGATACACATGAAACCCTCAATTTTTTTTTGACTCAAAACAATGAAGAAACAAGAAAATGAGAGCTCTCAAAGAAGGTAGCAAGCGGCGCCTCAAAAACTGAGTCTATGCGATGTCGACGTATCTCTTCCTCTCACCAAAACCCTAGTGAAGTTGATGACATCACCATGACATAACCTGAAAGTTAATTTCCAGTTCTTTTACAATTACATTTTACAGTTCCTAAATATATCATTATCTTTTTGTGAAATGCCCATGAAAGTCCTTGTTTGATGCATAGACTCGGTTTTTGGAGTCATTGTATTATGAGGGTCAAAAATAAATTTTATTGGCTTAACTGAATCATAGGCAACAACTCGACCCCACCAAAGGTTTGTTATAGAAATTCCGGCATTAGTACTGCTAAACTATGTAGAAATTTCATCCAAACTCTTAATAATGCAAAATCGAAGTGTGGCTTACTCATACATTTGCATATCATTTAGTAATATGTTGAATTTTGAAGGCCAATGGAAGTGGTTGTAGAATTTAAAAATGCACCCACCTTACAAAGAGCAGGACTTAAACAACATGATTTCACCAAAGAGACTGGAGCATGTCCATTCAATGGCCAATTTTTTCACGCCAAGTATTGCACTACACTAGATATGATAGTTAGTGTCATATGGTATTCTATGTCACTATGGTAACTTTTTGGATGACACTTCTATGAATAACTGAACAAATATTGTCATGGATGATGGATGAGTTCATCCATTGGCCAAAACCCTACCTTCTCTTGTCAGCAACTTGTGATGAAATATTGTCATGGATGTTTGAAATTTGGATGAAAAATCACTCGATAAGTGACAGTAATTGCAGCGCTGTAAAAGTATATTCACCCAAAAATGTTTACAAGGAATGACAAATAATGTTGGGTTGACATTTAGTGTTGGTGACACTACTCGGCGGTTTACAATTAGTATTGAGCGAGACAATGAGAATTGGTGACACTAAATATCATATGTAGTGTAGTTACTGTCCATAAAGACATAGGTTAAGGTAACTTTGAGTTTTTAAGCTTGAGGAGTGCTTCGTACTCCAATGACATACAGTGTACCAGCTTGCAACGGAAGTAGTATGCCAACTATCTGCAAAATTGACGTGGTGAAGTCCGAATCCACGAACCTTATCAAATTCAGTTTGCTCTTTTGAATTCGTAACCAAAATTGATACGAACTCTTGTTAACCTACAGCACAAGGATGCTCGTCGGATTCATTCAAGCACAACGACCAGGTCAACATGAGTACACCTAAGGTGCTTGAGAACTCAATTAGAAACTCAAATTTTGCGATGTGTATGGATTGCTGGAAATTGTATGTTCATGTTCTACATGATTTAATATAGTGTCAATTGCATTTGGTAGCTGCTCATAATTTGTTCATTTCTCAATTATGGTTTAAAGTTGTATATGAACATGTTTCATATATATCATGGACACTACAGTAGTTGTTGGATTGTCAAATTGTTTATGGTATTCATGAGTTTAATCCTGTGATTTGAGAAACCTCATGGAAACTTGTCGTTGGAGGAAAGCTTTTTCACTCGAATCTGCCACAAAATGCACATTTCAATCACAATGTCCAGTTGCAGTGGCAATTGTGGCGGACGCAATGTTATTATCGCAGTGATGGCCGTTGCGCGTAGGTGGATTCAGGGTTCAATGCAGCTTCACGGCATTTCATCAAGTAGAGTGATGCTTCCGTGACCGCGCCCGCGACCGGATGAAGTCAATGTATTATCTGAGTGAAAGAGTTAATCTGCCTGTCAACGCACACAACATGGTTGTGGACACGAATTCAAGACTCAGATACCAACTTTGGGTTGTCGAACCTATACTTTCACACAGATGTCATTGAACTGATTAAAAGTATAAAACACTTGACACGCATGCAAGCTCAAAAGTCTTCTTTTTATGGCAGATTTGCATAGACATATCTTTTGAAATCTGGGCCCTGACCTGTCTAGGGTTACACATTGTGTCAAGCATCCCAAAGGTCTGATTAGTTTGTGGTGAACAGTTAGGAATTAGGATCAGTAGGTTATAAAGTTTTGATTTATCTGGAAAGTTTTGATCCAGAATTAATGGCGGCAGCGGCAGCGGCTCCAGCTCCGCCGACGGGGAGCACTGGCAAGAGGATCACGATCTTGAGCATTGATGGAGGCGGTGTGCGGGGTGTGATTCCGTCGACAATCCTCGAGTTCTTAGAGAAAGGTTTGAAGGAGTTGGATGGACCCGAGGTCGCGCTAGCCGATTACTTTGACGTCATTGCAGGCACGAGCACGGGCGGGCTCTTGACCGCGATGCTCACGATGCCGGACACGGCGAGCAGGCGACCGAAATACTCCGCTGCACAGATCACGCAAACGTACGTGGCCGAGGCCGCGACAATCTTCCCGCAACGAACCGGGTACATGGCGGCGGGGCGGACACTCTTAGCGATGTTGAGCGGACCACGCTACAGCGGCCGAGGGCTGGTGAAGACGGTGGAGAAGGTGGTGGGGCGCAACGTGCGGCTCTCCGACACCATCACGGACGTCGTCATCCCGGCGTTCGACGTCGCGCACCAACAACCCGTGTTCTTCAGCAGCATGCATGCACGGCGCGACCCGCTGTGCAACCCGACACTGGGCGAGGTATGCCGGGGCACGTCAGCGGCGCCCACATTCCTCCCCGCCGTGCAATTCACAACAACCAACGAGGCGACGGGGGAGATTCGGAACTACAACCTCGTGGATGGTGGCGTCGTGTGCAACAACCCGACGTCGGTGGCGATCGTGGAGGCCATCAAGGAGTCGCGGATGAACAACTCAGGTTTATGCAACTTGTTTTCTTCTGTTATATGCTTATGTTTTCTTCATAAATCTCATGAGTTCCCTCAACGAAACTGATCATTTTGCAAAGCGCTCAAAAATACATATATCCATTCCAATAACATCTTCTTTAACATGATCGACCTCCATATCATCCACCATAGAGTCCACTAATGAGGAAATTCATTAGTCATCAGTGGATTTTATGAACTTGATTGAGCAGGAATATGCAGTCACCTTATAATTCCTAATGAAACTTTACTCTTTCACTTCATACTTCTTATGATTACGAGGTACTTGATACTTTACTATGAAGTCCTAGCTAGATAACCAACGAGAGGGGAGAGTGGTGACAAGCCGCGGGAGCATCTACCTACTCGAGCTGGTTATTAGACATAACCAATCACCTCATGGACAACAGAAATATGGCTGATATCGCGTCTATATGAATGAAAAATTACGACGAGCTTCGGCAACCCTTATATATGCTCTTGGATGAGCAATCGACACGGAGGTTAGATTCTCAAGTTGTTAGCGCCTTATGATGCCGGTCATGACCTGTGCTTTATGAATCATTACACAGGGTTCGCCCCCAACGACTCCGCGTATTCGGGGCGCATGGACTTCACAGCCGGATACTCGGACCTCCTTGTATTGTCCCTCGGCACGGGTGAGAAGCCGGTGAGCTACGACGCGGCTAAAGTTGCCAGGTGGGGTGTGGTGGGCTGGGCCCAGAGTGCCGACGGCTCCGTGCCCCTCGTCGAGGTGTTCTCGAACGGGAGCGCGGACATGGTGGATTACAACCTCTCCGTCATCTTCGGCAGCCAGGACTCATCGCAAAACTACCTCCGTGTCCAAACGGACGACCTCAAAGGCGAGGCCGCGTCGTTGGACGATTCGTCCCCTGAAAACATGCGCGACCTCGTGGAGATCGCCGGAAACTTGTTGCGGAAACCGGCCACCAGTCGCAACCTGACGACCGGGCAGCTGGAGCCCTACCCCGATGGCACCACGAACCAGGAGGCGCTGCTCAAGTTCGCCAAGTGGTTGTCGCTCGAGCGGGGGGAGAGGTTGCAAGCAGGGACTCAAGCGCCCATCAAAGCAAATCCGGTAGTGCCTGGTCCGAGACAACCCTAAACTACTGGATGATGGTGGAGAGATACCCAAATCTTAAGGAAGAGGTTGGCGGTTCGATTCCCGGCTGTGAAATCTCCTCTCTACTTGACAGAAACTTGCCAGGTGGTCAACGGCCTCCTATGCTTTGGCGATGGCTTGTCAGCCTTCTGTCTCAAAAAATTAAAAAATTAAAAAAATCCAGTAGTGCCAACTGAATTATAATTGACATGGGTGCAAGCACGGTAAAGTGGACAACTCCTGATCCATGCCTAGTGTTCAGTGAAAGTGATTCAAAACTATATACTAACTTTGAATTTTGTGAATGAAAAAATCATAGACATTTTTAAAACATATTGATCTACAAAGCCAAGAAAATTATGATGACAAAAAAAATTCCAAGAAAAGTCTACATATTTAAGAATAACGGTTCAAGTTATGTGCAAGTAGGTGATATTGAACAAGTGACTGTCTAAAATTTGTTTAAAGTACGATAAGTTTATATTAAATTGATGGTTTTCCACAAAGTTTTGTGATGATGCCCTCAAATAGATAATTAATTCAAGGAATATGAAAGAAAATTCCAACTTCAAAATAGTTAAGGTCATGAAATCTATGTCCAAAACCAGACCCGACCATTTGCTTTTGAGCATCACTTTTAATGATAAGTATTGAAGATCTCAACTTGATTTTCTACATTTGAGTATATAACACAACAACAAAGGCCATCACGAAAAGAAATCCAATTTAAACAACACTTTGCTACCACTTTTAGGCCTTTGACCAAAGAAATTATGGTTTTAGGATACCGGAGCATTTTTTTTGGTCCACTTTACCATGCTTGCACCCACATAGTGGACGATTTTTCTTTTTCTTTTTCTTTTCTTTTTTGGTGAATTCGATTTCTTAAAAACAACACTGTGAGTGTGTTCCATGGATCTGAGGGTTTGAAGCATATATGTTATATAGATACTCCCATGTACCTAGATACAACTTGAATTTGGAAACCCACGAAGGGAAATGCAGGGAAATTGCCCTTAATGAGTGAGATGGTGACTAGGTGTATAGTAGTTGAGAACATATATCTAGCTAAACATATGGCTAAGTAAGCCTTTATAGGAAAGTTGGCTTAGTTTGTTGGATGGGCCACTGGCTGCTGCCTAGCCGTTTAAGTGACTCGTGATCCATCTCTAACAGTTCTTCCTAAGTTTCTCCTGTTTTGGAATTAGGAACATTTGCAACTCATATGATTGATGTTATGTTGGTGAATAATGATCGTAAATAACATTGTTAAGCTCCTTATGGTACCACCGGCTCTAGATGAGTGAAAAACCATTTTGACAAGAATATTGGGCTAATTCTATGCGTTGTAATGTAGAATATTCGACTAAATCCATGCGTTGTAATGTGGAATCTAGCTTCTTCTTCTTTTCTTACTTCAAATATACAAATTTTTCAAGCCATGTAGACAACATGGTTTGCATACTCATGTAACATTGTCGAGAAGGTTTCCAGGATATAGTGACTTGTAGAATGTCGAATTTCAACATGGATATAGCAAGCATAAGACTAAGAACGAAGCTCGGATGGCTTTATGATATACTCGTTAGCAAGAGTGATAGTCAATTTTGTAAAAAGTGAGAATCGCATCTAAGCTAAAGAGTCAACAATAGTGTCCAACTTTGAGCATACCCTACCTCAACGGCAGGTCCGGCACACCAGTGCCGGATAATTAAAGAAACCAGTCCCAACCAGGTTCGGCAAGTGCCGTTGAGATTTCTAACTCCGGCACTTGCTGTTGATCACAATTCCGGCACTTGATCTTGCTCTTGATCTTGCTCTTGATCTTGCTCTTGCTCTTGCTCTTGCTCTTGCTCTTGCTTCTGCTTCTGTCGCTGCTGCTACAGCTGCTTCCGCTACAGATGCTGCCGCTGCTCTCCTACATGATCAATGTGCTGCTGACCTAGCCCTTCCACCTAGAACGGTAAGCTTGTCTCCTATAGTTGGATCGTTGCCTTCAAGAGATCTCTGTTGAATCAGGCCTCCATGGTTGAGTCCACCCTTTGTGCTGAAGACTTCAAGTAAAAGCTAAGAATCTGGAACCGGAAAATTGTCATTTTATTCTGTAGGTCCACGAATACAAGACATATTTGACTGATTTGCCTAAGTTTTGGGTATCTGATCGTGGAAGAGAACATGTGATTGTTGTTGAAGTAGCGGGCTATCTTTCTGCATAAATTACCAGACTTTTATGGAGCCTTTCTGGTGGTTGGAGTGGAATTGTGGTTTTAGGTCTAATGGGCTTTATGGTTTTGCAAAGAGGTTATGTAGCTCAGATGGATGAGTGATGGTACAATTTGAAGCTCTGATCATGGAAGAGGATATCCGGTGTTTGTTGTTGCAGGAGTGGGCTGTCTTTCTGCACACCAGATTTTCAGTGACAGACGTTCGGTGAGTTGCGGAGGAGTTTTGGTTAGGGTTTTGGCGTGCACTGTGGAGCTGCAGCAAGGGTTCTTTAGCTCCTATGGAAGACTAATGATGATGAGGGCACATTGGGAAGGCCTGATCATGTAGGAGAGACGGAGAGAGAGATTCAGGTGTTTATTGCAGCACTGGGTGGGTTGGCAATGGACGCCACAAGTGCCCTCAACTGGCTGCCTGCAGGAATCACATCCTTGATTCTGTCTTTGGAGAGGATAGACTCTCTTGCTGTGCAGCTCATTTGTAGTTATGCTACTGGTTGGTAACATGATATGTAAACGAGATTAGCTGCGTTATTTGATCCAAAAGATGTTTCCCATAAACTCTGTCAATTATGTCCATGCAGATACGATCAAGCTGGAACCATCAACAACAACTATGCACACATATTTGAACTTCTCATTCGGCTCCGCCAGGTAATCACTCTTCTACCAAGCTTTTCAGCTCCAGAATTCAGATAGGCCTTATTGAAAGCTAACGAGAGCAAGTGGAGGTATCAAATTTCAGAATCTTCATGATCTTCTGTGCACTCTTATATCACATTTTCTCACAACTGACTACAATAGCACTTTAACCTAGGAGCACATTTTGATCAACAATTGTTCTTTCTTTGACAGTTTTATCTGACATGATCTGTTCATCAGGCTGTAAATCATCCATATTTGATTGAGTTTTCACCAACAGCACAAAAGCGCCGCCTAGGCTGGCATTGTGGCATCTGCAATGAGCCAGTTGAAGACCAAATAGTACGTCTTCTCAAGTTCGAGTTTATCCAACCAATCTATTTGAAGGAAATTGAAGTGTAAATGCTGTCTTTAATTTGGTGGCTACAAATGAACTGTGTATACATGTCAAGGAATTTGCCAGTGTTCCAGTGTTCTAACTCTGCAGTGATTCTGCGTCTTTTCTGTTCTGATACAGTTATCAGAGTGTCACCATGCATTTTGTCGAGAATGCATATCCGAGTACATTGGGCCAACGAACATATCCACTTATCAATCCACAACTATGAAAGCTGACATGTATCTTCAGACTTATGCCTAAGATCATACATCCCGTTTCTGGGGAAGCCAAAGACATACATGTATATATGACAGGTAGGGCTATCAGTCACAACGTGAATGTTTCATTAATAAGAATAGAGTGAGCTTAAGTTACATGGGTGCCAGTGATCCCATCAACAGTAGGATAACTGCTGAAACGTAATTCCTTGACTGAAAATATGTATCATGGTTTACCATACGTTGCTCCCCTTTGTTTTTGGGAGACCATATTGTTGTACAAAAATCCCTTCAGCTATTTATATCATAGTCATACCTTGAAATGGTTTTGGGAAGTGTTTCTGCACATTTAAAAATTTCAACAAATATATAAGCTGAAAGTTTCATGTTTCTCATTTGTGGTTACAGAAC
The DNA here is from genome assembly GCA_964035585.1 of Polytrichum formosum. Taxonomy (NCBI): domain Eukaryota; kingdom Viridiplantae; phylum Streptophyta; class Polytrichopsida; order Polytrichales; family Polytrichaceae; genus Polytrichum; species Polytrichum formosum. The sequence goes on along the minus strand of OZ037940.1, from coordinate 27,247,508 downwards.
ATCTACTGGTCGGATAGTGGTGATTTGGTGGCCATTGCAAGTGACAACTCATTCTATATCCTCAAGTACAATGTAAGTTGCAGTCCCGATCGATGTATTTGCTTGTGTTTGCTTGTCTGCTTCTATGATTCGTTGGTTCTGCTGGATACATGCAAAAAATCTGTTGAACTCTACTTTTGGTAGGCATTGATTCTATGTTGCTAGTGTTTGATTTGAAACCAGTGTTGACATGTTTGTGAGGATGCTGAAAACTTGTATCTATCGAATGAGATGGCTTTTCGAAGGCAAAGGTGATGATAGCAAAGATTAGTTGAAATAGTTATCATTTGAAATAGGTTGTGAAATAATATTTTTTTCTTGTTTTCATACAGCTTTCAAAATGAGCCAACTTTTGTTATCATCGATGTTCGGTCGTATAAGTAAAGAGGAGAATCAATCTTATATTGAGAAAGCTGCTGAGGTTGACCGGTTGGAGCACAAAGATAAGAAGAATCCTTGTGATATTATCAAGAAACCGATTGGTAGACCTAAAAAAATTAGAAGATTGGAGATGAGTTTGGTTTCCAATATATCTCCAATATTGCAACCTTCATCTTCTGGTACTAAGGATAGGGTGAGGGGGCCTTACACCAATTGGTTTACGCATGAGCTTTGGCCTCCAATTGAAGCAGCTATGAAACAACACAAAAATCATACTGCTGCATTGAAATATTTGAGGATCACTCATCGCACCAAGGGTACATCTACAGGGCCTTACGATAAATTGTCGCGAGGAAGTTTAAATGAGTGGTTCACAACCAGTGGAGAGATTCGAGGTCATGTTTCTGCATGTGTTGCAAGAGAACATGCATTTGTACCTCAAGGGCAACACATGCCACCACTTCAATCGCATATGGAGGTTACCACAGAACTTGTGGAATTACTATTAAGTATGAGGGAAGCAGGTATTTCTCTGCATGCTGGAATTGTTCAACCAATCATTATTGGTTTTCTCCAAGAAAAAGCCCCCGAAGTACTTCAAAAATTGAAGGTGTCATTGAATTGGACTAGGAGATTTATGCGATCTAGGCTCAATTGGCGATTTCGGAAGCCCACAACGGTTAAGGGTAAACTTCCAACTGATTGGGTAAATCAAGGTCACATGATGACCTTGAGAATTGCATACTTGGTTAAACTATACAACATACCTCTTAGTCTTGTGGTGAATACTGATCAAACAAGCATACATTTGGTACCATTAGCTGGAGATAGGACTTGGAAAAAGAAAGGATCCAATGATGTTGGCGTTATTGGAGGTGATGACAAAAGGGCTATCACTGCTTGTGTATCTTCAGCAGCAGATGGTTCTTTACTTCCGCTTCAACTCATATTTTCAGGGACTACAAAGAGAGTCATACCCAAAACTCAACGAGGACGGCAAGGCCTTGATTATGGTTTTCATTTCACTATGAGTGAGAATCATTGGTCGAATTTGGAATCTATGAAACAATTTGTGAATTTCATAATTGTTCCATATCTTCACCGTGAGAGTGACAGGTTAAATCTTTCTAGTTCACAAAATATGGTGTGGCTTATTGATTGTTGGAGCGTACATACCAGTTCAGCATTTCGACTTTGGATGAAAACAACTCATCCCCGCATTTTGTTGCTTTATGTGCCGGCCAATTGCACATCTAAATTTCAACCAGCAGATGTTGTCTTACAAAGGCCTTTAAAATGTGCTTTTGCAAACTTTTTTAAGTTATGGTCTGCAAGTGAAATTCAAAGGATGGTGGCTAGTAAAGTGCCAGTTGGTGCAATGAAGGTTGATAGTTCAATGGAGACAGTCCGTGAAAATGCTGCTGAGTGGATGTTTATGGCTTGGGATAAGCTTCGAGTTCATAAAGAGATGATTGCATCCGGTTGGGCGCGATGTGGGATTCTAAAAGCGTGGGACTTTCAAATTCAGAATGAAGCAATGAGAGTGAATTTTGAGAAATCTCTTTTTGGAGAATTTGGCGATCTTGTTGAAGACCAAAATTCGGAATTAGATGTTCCTGATTATTATTTAGACATGGATGTTTTAGATTGTTTAGCTCGTTGTGTGTCTAACTTGAGCATATCTGATGAGATAGACTTACCTGATTTGAATGAAAGTCTTGACTTGGAGAATGACATACTAGATTTTGCACATTTTGATTCTACTGGGATTGAAAATTGCCCACCAACAAGTGAGAATTAGAAGTACGATATTACTTATTATATATCAAATAGGTTAAATGTGATTTTATCACATTAAGTTTGCATATTAGTGTTGTTTTTTTTATTTCTACGGAAATCACATATGTATTTTTCAGTTTATAATGAAATTTGTTTTACAAAAATTTGGCACTTTTATGATAGACTTTCCAACATTTTAGGCACTTTTGGGTTGCCGAAAAATAATTATTAGGCACTAGCAAAATCAATTAATTATGGCCGAACCTGCCGTTGAGGTAGGGTAATGTGGGCACCATCAATATGTTTGTCCACAGAAAAAGAAAAAGAAAAAGAATCCCTAAAGATTTGCCATCCACTTTTCTTTATCCTTAGAACGAATGTAAATCATTTAGCCCATTCAAAATCCCTTTTAAAAGGGTATGTACTATAGGATCAAAATTCATAAGATTCGTGATGTACCATGGCAATGGGGTCTAGAATGCCCCTTGAATATTTTGTCCTTGCAAAACGAACAAGGTTAAGTTACTCACATCATGATAACTTCATGTGATGTATCAAGTGTCGTAGCACGCTTAGTTACAAGACTTGCACCACAAGCCCATGCATGTACGTACTTGGGAGGCCAATTCACCAAAGAATCGTTGTTCACCTTCGTGTGATGTAGGAATCAACAAACAAAATGTGCTACACCCTTTATGGTATTTAGTGTCACATTCGCTATTTGCGAAGGCCTAGAGGTGACTTAAAGTGTCACGTACGCTAATTGCAACATGATATTATTCGTCAAAATAAGTAATTCTTTAAGTGAAAACCTATTTACATTATGACATTTAGCGTAGCACATCATTGGGATACTTGAGATGATAGTTTTGCGTTTTAATATGCAAGAAGAAGATATTCTTGAGCATGCTAATGCCAAGTGTCATTTGTGTACACTTTAGTCAACTTGTAGAATGTTATGTAACATAGACATACACCTCGTACATCATTGAACATAATCATGCCAAGATATTAGTAAGCGCAATTAAACACCAAGTGTCATGAGGTGACACTAATGATGAAGTTGTTAATCATAAGTGTAACCTAGCATACGTCTCAAAATAGGGTAAGTGACACTATTACGCATGTGACCCTTAATACCATAAACGGTGTAGTAAGACAATTTTAGGAAAGGCATAAAATAGGGGACATATTGTTTTTCAATTAATAGTCATTATTGAGTCATTCCTCAAGCTTTGACATGAAAGTGAAAGAGTCAAGTTCTGTCAATATCCCAATACATATTGACATTTATTTTTGGTTTGTTTAAAGATGGCAAGCATTTCTTGATCACTTAGCACTTGGGCCTTTAACTAGTCCTGTCAACATTCGTGATGTGTGAAAAGAGTCTCCCTTATAGTCATCACATTGCCTGCCGTATAAATATGAGCAAATTGGTATGGAATTCAATATAATTCATAATGTGGTTTCCTAATGTATGATATAAGTGGTTATGACCTTGATTTATGGTAGGCTAGACATCTATCATATCATGTGAATTATGTGGCTAGTGCAAAGTGGATGGTTAGATTAACCAATTTAAGTAAATTAATTTTATTCTAAACCACCCACTTTGCACTCACTCATGTATAGAATGTAACAATTTTAGCATACCTAGTTGGAGCATTGTTTGAGAGCGAGTATCTTCCATCTCCAAAAAAGTTTGTGCAATACCGTCCAACCCTTTCAATAAAATGTCTTTAGTTTCATACTTTGGGCCTTTCCTCTTTTGTGATGTTTTTCGTCTTGATAGCATTAGGGGAAGTGGTAGCCTTTGTCCTTAGTATTCGCTTTTGTGGTGGAGTTTGTGATTTTCACAGTGGAGTTTTGTATGTATTGCATTCTCCGGCTTCATCCCTTGTATGGAGCAATCACTCCTAGCTATGCAAGTCCTAGATCTGGAGAGCCTTGCACACCCCCGGGGGGTGCACTCCATTGTCAAGTTGAACACCACGTGCGATAAAAAAAATCTACTTATTACATAAAGCATCATCAAAATGGGTCAAAATTTTATCAATTTTTTTTCATGAGTAGATAAAATTGGTATCTACCACATAGTAAAAAATGGTCACAAAATTTGATGATCTGTTTTTTTAATGAAACATACCTTTTCTAACTAGAATGATGCAGAATTGAACTAAAAAAATTACTACAAAATATGAAAATGACTAAAAATTTCAAAAAAATATACAAAAGATATCATCAATGGTTATGTATATGTAGAAAAAATTTCATAATTTTAAAAATTATCTATGGCATATAATAGAGGGTAGCAAACCATTATCGCACGTGGTTATGAAATGTAAGGGGGTGTGATCGCCCCATGTGCACACCACACTTCCTCGCAACAAAATACCTAACTCTTTAATGGAATCCATTTTCAAAACACAAGAGGTCCTTCTATTGGCAAAGGAGCTTTGCCCTGCGTCCACGACCAACTAGGATTTAAGTATATTTGGATTTATGCATGAATTTTGGACAATTCTAACTGCAAAACTGACGTACGCTAGATTACAAAACTACATGAATATGATGATTGACAAACATGGAATACAAACATTCAAAGTTGTGATTGTTGTGTTGTTGTCGTTTGATGTTTTTGTTCCGACAAGTACACATCCCTTATTTTTTTGGACAAGAGGTTTGTCCAAATATACTTGAATGTCAATTCACCCATGTTTCTCCTACTACTTCCTTGATCTTCACCCTTAAACAACGGAGCAGTCCTCTCAGGGCCTCGTTGACCCTAAACTATTTGACCATAAGATAGCGTCAAAACATGTCGGAATTGCAAAAAAAAATTCCCCAAAATGTGTATCTCAAAATTCCATATCTAAATATATATGCCGATCGCACTAAAAAAATTACATGGAGATCTGAAATGGGGTAAACATAGGCTGATGGGAGAGGGCCTCTCACCCCCCCCCCCCTTGACCTTTAAGGGTTAACGACCTCTCTTTATATTTTTCAATCCTTGTTGCCTCTCAGTTTCTACTACGAGTTTACCTTTTTCCACCTTGTTCCTTGTTATTTCCTGAAAAAAACTTATCTATTTACTACCTGTTGAATCTACCCCTAACAAGTTGCCTTTGAGCACAACAAGGCAATGGTCTTCACCGCAAATTCTTCCCAACACTCATCAATTCGTTAAAGGCTCCTTGCTAATAATCCTCGGGAGAAAATAAAGCCTTCGAATCTCCAATCAACCTATCTCATGGTGACTTTTGATTCTCTATACTCAAGCCACATTGTTGCCATTCCATTTCACTCATGCTATACAATCAACTTTGTTTTTCAAATTATGAGATTACATTACCAACATATACTCAATTAGTGAGAAGGAGTTCGTATCATTCTTGGCTCATTGCATTCCATTGACTTGACGTTTATAGTCAAATGATTCTTACATACCAATATGATGGTATATATAGGGTCTCCCTAAATACCCCCGACGAGCATTGCACTCGTTGGGGCGGCGGGCAGGGGTAGCACCGAAAAAACCCAAGGCTCGGCCCCCCGAGCTTGGCTTGCCCCGAGCCCGGCCTCCAGCTGGATGTCCACCCCACCCCGCCCTCCACCAGCGCCCATGCCAAGCCTTTTTCCTGGAGAGCTTGGAGCTTCGGAGGCGTTCCTGCTGTCAATCCCTTGCGACATGTAAGGTTCTCAATCCTTTCTTTTCTTTTTGCACACTCCGAAGCTTTCATGAGCAACGACACTGCTTTAAAATTTTGTAATTTCAATCAACTTGCTGACCCAAAATAAATTCGCAGGTGGTGTGAGCAACTTCATCTATGAGCACCTATTTAGGGTTTTGGTTTAGTTCACAGGGTTTATGTACAGCTCAACCCTTTCTTTCAGATCGAGGTTGTGGATCAGGTGCAAGATTCAGTTAGCTTGTGTCATTCAAGCCAAGAAAACTTGAAACCCTAAAAAATATGTTGTCAATAAAGTGTACACTCATGCGTTTTGATTGCGTTAATGTCAACTTATTGAGCACAAAAATGTCACAAATATAACACTTTCTCTCAGTGGAAACTTAGAATGCCAACAAATTAACAAACAAATATGACATTAAATCCACTGAATTCTAGTAGTGGTATTAGCAAAAATATGGTCACATGCACATGGAATAGAGGTGCAGGCTAAAGTGCCATTTCATACTCTATTTGTACTCTGAATATATGCATCAACTTTCATCTAGGAATTGACTTGGGAATTTTTTTAAGTCAATTTCAATCTCATAGAATCCTTCATAAGAATTTGGACAAGCTTGCAGTAGACCTTGACCCCAGTGTACTTTTATCACTACAATTCAACCAAAGCTAACTTGAAATCTTGTGAAAAATGGTGCCAGTTGTGGACGTCACGCAAATACATCCTGCTCACATTATTAATGTGGAGATTGGAAGTTCGTTTCTCTTTCAAGCGCTGAAAGACTGCACCATTCGCTTCTTTAAAAATTCATTTAACTCATTTGCAATCAACAAACACACAAATATTAGTCTTTTAATCTCACTTATCCTTTTAGAGAAACTTGTTGTTCTATTGAGGGTAGAAGCTGACTTCATGTAGATCATCAAGTAGAACTTCCCTATATAAAGCAACAATGTACCTGAATCTCCAATTGCTCACAAGAAGTTTTACCACTAAATCCTTCCCTGCTCAGTAGGTTGTAATGGGTTGGTTCTATTGTTGATATTTTAATTTCATTGTGATTGATGCACAGGTATTCCTTCAAAGGGAGAGGAGTGTAGGTTGTGGTGGTCGAGGCCTTTGAAATCACCAATATTGCCAACGATGTGTACTAGCACAACTTTGGCCATTGACCTAGCCAGATGTGTACTAAATTCCATTGACCCATAAACTTTCTGCACGCGTACACACCAGGGATTACACGTCACGTCGCATCACGTCCTATGACATCGACGTGACGGCGGACCTGAAAACGTCACGTCCGTTTAGGGGGGGTAAAATAGTTTACCACAGGGTAAACTGTCGTCAATAGTGTCGACTGCTAGTTGGCAGTCGACGAGTTAGAGCGACTGCTACTAGGCAGTCGACACACTGAATCGACTGCTCAAGGGCAGTCGTATAGGGTTGTCGACTGCTGAGGGCAGTCGAATTTCCATGTCGACTGCCCAAGAGCAGTCGACTACCATAACTAGTCGACTGCTCTTGGGTAGTCGACTGCTTTTGGGTAGTCGACATGGAAATTCGACTGCTTATAGCAGTCGACGACAGACGGGCGACTGCTTGTAAGCAGTCCCTCGCCTTTCGGGTCGACTCCTATTAGCAGTCAACGAAGGGATGCGACTGCTTACAAGCAGTCGTATGCCCTTGAAGTCGACTACTATTAGTAGACGACGAAGGGATGCGACTGCTTACAAGCAGTCGTCTGCCCTTCAAGTCGATTGCTATTAGCAATCGACTTGGACTGTCGACTGCCCAACTGCAATCGACAACCCAAGTCGACTGCTAATAGCAGTCGACGAAGTGCGGACGACTGCTGGTGGGCAGTCGCACCCTATGGTCGACTGCTATTAGCAGTCGACTTCAAGGGCTGACGACTGCCCACGAGCAGTCGCGTAGAGACACCCATGGACACGTGGCGTCCATGGGTTGGTCCAGGGGGGCGTCTAATCGAAAGGACGCCTCCTGGGGTATATATGGACCCCACTTCCCTTATTCCCTCACTCCCACCTCCCTCCATTTGGGCCCAGGTTGTTAATCAACCCTTGCCATTAGGAGATAGAGGTGAGCTGGAGGGCTACAGGTGGACATATGTACTGTAATATGTATACGGGACATATGGTATATTGTACCTGCCTATTGTATGTATTGTACTGCAACCCATCTACATACGGTCTACATTATACCCCATCGCGGTATCGGCGTATCGTTTTGAACCATACTGGAAATTGTAATATGTGAACACTTATTTTGAAAGTGGTTTACATTTAATTATGTAGTTTGAACTTTGAACGGCCTTAATTTGGTTTTTAGCAGATTGGAAAAAAAATTGTGGGTGGTGGTACTTATTTTGGAAGTGCTACCATATTAGGTTTAATTTATAGTAGGCATACAAAGCTAGGGGTTAGGGGCAACGATGGCTGTGAGGCCAAACCACCCACCCTTAAGCGTCCTAGTCCGGGTGAGGGAATGGATATCACATTCATGTTTCCACAACTCCATTTGACCAAACTCGTGAGAACCCATGACATTTCCCATCAATCAGTGCACACCAATCCATTCCACGATCATATTACAAGCGTTAACAAACGCTCGTCTCTATTATTACAATCATAGCCTTGTGTTCTCCCATCTTGCTAATGAACTAAGTATCTAAGTAATATTAAGTAACAACCTAACTGACTAACTCTCACCAAGTCTAATGTAACACCACGGGATCCCCCCCTTTATATCACTACGTTTCTCCCTTAGTCATCTACCCAAATCATTCAAACCTAGCATTAAAGCAAGCCAGCAGCCTCCCAACAGTAAACCTAGCCTTGAATTATCAAGCTCGTAGCCTCCCACAGTAAACCAGTAGCCTTGAATCAGTGATCCCAGCCTCGAAACAGTAAGCCAGTAGACTCCCAACAGTAAGCCCAGCCGTGAAACAGTAAGCCCAGCCTCGAAATATTAAGCTCAGCCTCGAAGCAGTAAGCCAGTAGACTCCCAACAGTAACCAGTAGCCTTGAATTATTAAGCTCGTAGCCTCCCACAGCAAACCAGTAGCCTTAAATCAGTGATCCCAGCCTCGAAACAGTAAGCCACCTTCGAAACAGTAAGCCAGTAGACTCCCAACAGTAAGCCCAGCCTCGAAATATTAAGCTCAGCCTCGAAGCAGTAAGCCAGTAGACTCCCAACAATAACCAGTAGCCTTGAATTATTAAGCTCGCAGCCTCCCACAGTAAACCAGTAGCCTTGAATCAGTGATCCCAGCCTCGAAACAGTAAGCCACCTTCGAAACAGTAAGCCAATAGACTCCCAACAGTAAGCCCATCCGTGAAACAGTAAGCCCAGCCTTGAATTATTAAGCTCGCAGCCTCCCACAATAAACCAGTAGCCTTGAATCAGTGATCCCAACCTCGAAACAGTAAGCCAGTAGACTCCCAACAATAAGCCCAGCCGTGGAACAGTAGAACCAGCGGACTCCTAACAGTAAGCCAGCAGCTTTGAAACCAATCCCCACTAATCCTCTACCTAATTCCACTAATTATCCCAGCCCCCTACCTAATCTTCCTACCTAATTCCACTAATTTCCCTAATACCCCCTTACTAATTACACACTTTTTCTCTAGCTCTAAGAGCTCAAAATCCTAGAGAGGAGGGGGAGAGAGAGAGAGAGAGAGAGAGGAGAGAAAGGAGAGGAGAGAATGAAGAGAGAAGAGGAGGAGGAGGAGGGGAGGGCACCCAAGACCACAAACCCCTAACCTTCTCCTACTTAGTAGGACCTTATCCTATCCACTAACTCCTTACCCCCTAAACCAACAAGAACACGTTCTAATTCAAACATTTAAATCCAAGGACCTTCCTCTTGCTTCATCAAACACTACTCCTCTAATCAAAACACTCCCTAATGCCACTAATCCTCTAATGAGCCACACAAAATGGCTTAAGGCCTAAACATAAATCCACACCAAGCCTCACTCTTTTTATACTTTTGATTGTTTCAATAACACTCCAATTGCAATTCTAATTAAATTCTAAACATAAAACAAATATGAGCACTCATTTTGGGCTCATAATGGCAGACGAAGAGAACTTGCCGCCGGAACCTCCACGTGGCGGGGATTTGGATCCGGGGAGACTCCGCAATCGACACCGGGGTCGGTAGACGCTAGAAGACGCGGCAATGCACCGAGGGGTAGGCTGCAACCAATCAATTGGAGGTGGCGCGGGACCCGAACATTCTCGCCAATCCCGGCTGGCAAAATGAGAGGGGCACGTGGATGTATAGCACGGTCCGAAGGTACGTAGAGTGGACCCATTTGACGAGGATGTTCGTTCCTAGCGCGAATGCTGAACGGATGTCTAGACAACGCTATGGCATATGGAGGGAGGTGAACCATCAAATATTTGGAGAACGGTGCAAGGAGGTGTGGGATTTCTTGTGGGTTGCACCGAGGGAATTTGATCGCGGGCATATGCTAATGTGGTTATGCCAAATGGTCTACGCGGAGGTAATTTTGGGAGTGAATATCGACTGGTCCACCATACCCCGCACGAGCGCGGACTTGAGGGCGGCACGCCGGATCGCGGTCATACCAAATGCCGTGCTAGGCCGGAACGCTGGCCATCCGATTCCATTGGCATGGCAAACTCCAATGAATCCTCCGACGGTCCGATCTTATTTTGATTTCCTTGCGGGACCAAATCATCAAATTGTGGGGACTCCACCGGCCGCCGACTCAAACATGGACGAGCAAAACATTGTCGTAGGGTTGCCGGTTGAACCACCTAGCCGGCGACAAAGGGTCCACGTGACACCGCCACATGGTGCCCGGTTGGTTTGTCCTCCATCTTCGCCCGCTGACATGGAGATGGCATCGGCGGTGCTAACCCCACCACTGGTAGTTGCCGACAACGACGTTGTGGCGGCGTTGAGGGCGGAGTTGGCAAAATGCAAATTGGACCACGAACGGGAATTGGAGATGGTCCGACTTGCACACGCCAAGGAGGTTCAAGGGTTGAAGGCCGAGATTGGACGTTTGACCAACCTTGAACTTGCGAGGGCTGATGCGCCACAAATGCCACAAGCAATGTCTGCTAGTGATGGACAAGGGCGGGAGCCGTCGCCCACAACAAACTTGGAGGCAATGAGGGTTGATTACGACCGGGTCATTAGGAGGAACCGGTTGTTGGACGACGACTACATGGGCATGGTCACAGCCACTATCATGTACACCATGCGCGAGAGGGCATTGATGGACGAGCTGACCCACTATAGGGACCACGGCGAACAATGGCCCGACCGACGACTTCTTTTCACCTTGTGGCCGCCATTGGATTTCATGTATCCTGAGAACCTCTCAGTTGATGACGCCAATTACCCTAGTATTGCGTGGACCAAGAGACCCGAGGATGAATTCCAATGGGATACCGTAGTATCATCCCGCATCGTGATACCCCCGGCCAAACCAGCCTTGTTGTGGCCATGCGTCCCTGATTGGATCAAGGACGGGAGCATGTGCCCCATTTGTTCCAATCCTTGGGGACCTGAAGGCGCATGGATCATTGGGTCGTGCGGTCACATGGTCCACCCGAATTGTTTGTTGCCACACATGTTGCAAACACGCCGTTGTCCTTCGTGCAAAGCCCCTCTGCATCGAAGGTTGTACGAGCAATTCGGAGTGCAATGGGGAATGCCTCCCGATTTTGAGTACACAATAATCCATGGTGTGTCGCCCGCAGAATACGGCGATCCTCCTGCTTATAGCTGGCGTGCACGGAGGTATTTGAAGGACCTCCGAGGCTACCCGACAAACTTCACGCCTGAAATGTACACAAGGGTTGCTCATGAGTTTTACCCCGGCTCCTCTCCTCAGGCCGTAGGGTTGAGGGCATTTTTGTACCGTGTTGTGGGTGGGCACGCCGGAGAGACGGGTGAATACGTCCCAGGTCCTCACCCCACGGATACGTGTATGACTCCAATGGCAATGTGACAGTGGGGGTATTGCCACGGGAACCAGTCCCGACCGAGGAAACAACTTGGGATGTGGAACACGTGTTGGACACAACAAGTTTTGAGGCCGATATGGAGAGGCAGGAGGCTGTTACACAAAAGGGTAGCTTATATGAGGTGGACGTCCAAATCCGGATGAATGAGTGGAAATATGTCAACGGCCTTTTGGACATCCGTGACGGGGCCTCTAGCCCCACCATGCAAGACGTCCTCCGCCATTCGAATGCCACGAGGGGGTTGCACATTGGAGACCGCGCGCGCACTCGTGCACAAGCTGACCGGGAGACTGAGGCGCAAGAACTATGGGCCATCACCGAGAGCAGGCGTGAGGCGAGGCGCCGGACACTACGGCCACCAAATATGAACGGTGCAAGCTCAAGCCGCGGACCCCCCATTCCATTGGATAGAGATTCGGAGCCGGATTAGGAATGTTGGCTAGTGTTTGTGAGATAGGCGTTGGACTAGGAGGCATTATTTGATACTCAATTGTACACAATGCGGGAAAAATCATGATTTTGGAAATGTTTATAAGTGAATTCTTGTTCACTATCAATTTTGGGAGTAATGTACAAGTGTCACACAATGATCATTTCTTATGTTTGCCCACACAATCGGTTGCCACCAACATTTAATTAAACCATGGACTTTGCATCTACATGCATTTGCACTTGAATCAAACACGTATCGATGCAAATAACTGTGACAATGATTCCATGTGGCATGATTATAAGTTCACACCAAGCGGAAAACATCACCGCAATATTGCCGGGAATTCATATATTGCGCATTTCCAACTTAACAACATACGTAAGTATATGTGCAAGTACAAACTTGATACTATGCTCTCACCATATTCGTGGGCATATCTTACATTAACGACCTAAGTGTGTACTCTCTATACACCCGGTATTCCTTTTGGTGCGCGGTGCACCGGTTGAACCCCCAATGAATTGCGTCATGCACCGAATGTTTTATGGTTTGGTAGAACCTCTACAAGGTTCCATAGTTTCTCCGAAAATACAAGTGATTTTTCCCCTTCGTGAGAACGTCGCTAAGGTCCTCAAACAAGTGCCATGGGAAAAGTTTTTCCTTGTAACCGATGCAGCATGCGGGCCTTTCTTGGGCGTCCAAGTATCCGCGGTGGTGACGATGAACTTGTCTCCTAGGCAGTCGAACCCAATAGAATTCAGTGAACCCTTGAATTGGACGTAAAACACTGCGCAAATCGTCCTCATTTCGAGTGTTCTCTGCAACCACCTCGGGTGCAAATTCGTCCGGTTCGTCCGGCAAACCCCATGCGTGTCGGGGATTGTAATACATACTTCTTGACGAACCACCCGCATCTCGTATCTTGCCACTCCTAGCCATCGCAATCCTATGGATTGCCCACACCGTAGTTGATCTTGGGCAATGTATGCAACACATACAAGGACCTCAAAATCACTACGAGGCAAGGTGGCCTCATGGTGGGTAGCACACTTGATTTTATAGGGATATCGCAGTGTAGGACTTCGGGTGGAATCCAATGAGTTGGCAGGTTGGGTTAGGCAATGTCTAATTAGTTATCTAAATTAAGCTACAAGGTAGTCGACTGTGCAAGTCGACTGTTGTGTAGCAGTCAACCATCCACAGTCGACTGCATTGTAGCAGTCGATTTGCATAGTCGACTGCTGCAAAGCAGTCGACTGTGGATGGTCGACTACTACACAGCAGTCGACTGTGGATGGTCGACTGCTACACAGCAGTCGACTATGCAAATCGACTGCTTCATAGCAGTCGACTATGTAAATCGACTGCTATAAGGCAGTCGATTATATCAGTCGACTGCTGGACAACAGTCGATTGATAAATGCCCAGCAGTCGACTGTGGATGGTCGACTGCTACACAATAGTCGAATATGCATATCGACTGCTGCCCAGTAGTCGACCATCCACAGTCAACTGCTGCCCAACAGTCAAAATTAGGCGGTAGGGTTTGGAAAGAGTGTTAGCTTAGTCAAATCATGCATTAAATGCATACAATCATGACAAAGGATGCATATATATAGCAATGCAACCTCCCAATTCCATCATTCCCAAGTTTTCCATTGGCCTAGCTTATTTTAGCAAGCTTTGCATACGGAGAACAAAGGGATAAGGAGCGGAGGATCTGCTATTTAGGGGTTGTACCAAGCATGGCACCGTCGACACTTTTACCCGGATTAACCGTTGAAATTGTGGGGGAGCACATATTGCCGAAGGTCGTTGAGCCTCTTTTGGAACCATATCACCGAGGAGACTATGTACGGGGGTGTGAAGTGAAGGCCAAATTTTTTACTCTCATATGTATTTATAAATACATGGGAGTTAATAAAGCTTGGCGTGAACATTTTGGTATGGGAGAAGTGTACAACGCGTTGCGTTTGTCGCTTTGGGACGTAGACATACCAATGGGACATCAATTTAGGGGCGTGAGAGGGACTTTGGAGCTCGACGAATTGTTGCGAGCGTTCCAACTTAACCTCTTTATTTTCAGTCATACGCAATGCATTGCCATCCCAATTCGATGGGAAGTTCAACATGCTCGGCTCAACGATATTTGGATCATGGAACTTGAATACTTAAGCTTGTGGAAAATGGAGAATATTGGATTCAAGTCGACGGACGTTCTGCCGAATACCGTCGATGCACCAACTTTTGGATTTGTTCTTCGGAGCGACTATTGCCATGATAATTTTACTATGTAGATGTTGCGGTTCGTGTTCTATATAGTTCGCCGATTTAATCCTAGCAAACACCGTGTATATGTGTTTAGGCCTAGTGGATATAATCGCACTATGTGAAAGATATGATCCGTAATGTGAAATAAAAGTGGATCGCTATATAAATAAATGATAACTTCCTTATTAGCTACACCCGTGTGCAATATGTATGTCTAACATGTGTACGTGCAAGTTGCAATATGTATGTGTAACATTTGTATGTGTATGTGCAATATATATGTAGCTTCCCGGTATACCGTATGTTCTATACGTATGCGCTATATATATGGATGTATGTGCAATATATATATATTTGGGGATATTTGCAATATATATATATATATGTGTGTGTGTGGACATTAATTCCATCCTCGCCCATGACATAGGGCCTATTGGCATTACAAATCAATTCCATGTGTCCTACTCCTAACCTTAGTGCACATTGGACATTAATTCCAACCTCGCCCATGACATAGGGCCTATTGGCATTACAAATGAATTCCATGTGTCCTACTCCTAACCTTAGTGTACATTGGACATTATTTCCATCCTCGCCCATGACATAG
The DNA here is from genome assembly GCA_964035585.1 of Polytrichum formosum. Taxonomy (NCBI): domain Eukaryota; kingdom Viridiplantae; phylum Streptophyta; class Polytrichopsida; order Polytrichales; family Polytrichaceae; genus Polytrichum; species Polytrichum formosum. The sequence goes on along the minus strand of OZ037940.1, from coordinate 27,232,275 downwards.
GGCCTATTGGCATTACAAATCAATTCCATGTGTCCTACTCCTAACCTTAGTGCACATTGGACATTCATTTCATCCTCCCACATCATACATGTAGGCTCAATTTCTAGTCAACATCCAACATACAAATTTGAAATTCACATTATTTTTTCAACAAACATACCAAAAAATAGATATTACAAAAACTGATCACCAATACAACTAAACCCATTGAACACCATAGGACATTTGACATTATTATAAATATTCATTCATGAAGGGGCATTGTCGTTGTCTTGAGGAATAGAATTCCTTGTCCTTCATGGCCCTCCCACAACTACCCTTGGGGGCGGTGCTTGGTAATCACTATCATCGGGAGCTTCGCCTACGCCGGATTCATTGTCCGTGCTGGCATTGTCATCTGTTCGGGCGTCGGACTCGTGACCATCAATTGCCGGGCCGGGAATTTGACTAAGCCGTGTGCCAACCCTTGGCATTCTAATCGATACCATTGGTCTTGAACCCGTTGCATCCATAATGCCGTCAGTTTGTGGACGTGCAAGTGGGGTGGCCCCTGTAGTCCTCCATGTGGGGTTGTTCTTGGAGCTTTATCCACATGTGGTTCGGCCACTACATCTTCATCCACTACGGTGTTGGGTAAAGAAGTCTTTGCTTTGGGAAAATACTGGATTTCTGGCTGCAATTAGTTTTGGCATAAGATATGGGAGACTAAGATAATGTATGAAGTAATCATCTTTGAATACATCATATATACAAACCCATATAAGTTTTACATATATCTTCAAAATCTCGGATCTCTCTTTAAAATTGTAGCCAAACTTTGAAGAACCACCAAAATAACATAAATACTCCAAATCAAGCGTGCTTTAGCATTTTGGAAAGCTATCAAAGTGATTAATAAAATAAACTAGATATTAAAGGTTAGTAAAATACTGTCCAAATTTCATAGCTTGTCAAAGGTCATACTCCCAAATTCATTGTTAGCTGCACCTCCCTTCACTTCATAGGATGTTTTGGTTTCATATAAGCTTTGCTAATGCCAAGTGATAGCTTTCTGGAAAGCTAACAACATCACACATGTTCTTCCAAAATTCATTTTCAGAATCCTTACCAAACGTTTTCTATGCTCTGTTGAAGTTGGTACACACTTTCATTGTTGAATCTTGTTCGCAGCTTAACACCCTCTTGCCTTGAAAGTCATAACTCTCTCTTCAAAACTCTAAATCAAGGATTTTAAAGCTCCATAAAGAGCTGATACAATAACACATCACTCGCTTAAATTTCATAAACAAAAACACTATACATAAATTTCTACAAGCTTTTGAAGTCATGGTCTTTTAAATTTCTTTACAACAAACATAGTTTCACTCTAACACTCATAGAAATCACATACAAAGTCTGAATGAAGCGTGCTATAGCATTTCGGAACCATACCGACAAGATGTACCAACTCTCAAATTTTCATAGAAAAATTCCAAGTACACACTGAAATCTCCCTCTCTACACACACACACACTTCCTTAAGGAGAGAGGGGCCGACCCCTTAGCCTCCTCATCAAAGTCAACACTAGCCCAAACCTATGTCACATGGGCTCCAACTAGTCATTAGCTAACCCCTATAGGCTTACTTCATCCTTATCCTTTGTGCTACCGGTGGTGTCGATGGAACCAAGGAACACGTCGCCCGCCGGACAAATTTGCATGACGTTCATCAAAGGGTGGTGGACAACATTCTCTCATCCGTCCGAACAAATAGTATGCCCATATTTGTAGATGGATGATGTTGTCTTCAACTCCACGATTTTTTGTGTATTGAACCGTGCATCATCAAGTAAACTCTTGCGCATTACATGGTAGGCTGGGAATTTGTACATAATTCTAGCCTCGGCGGTTGCTTTAACGGCCTGGATGAACATGGGATGGCGGACAATACTAATGGAGATATTAGCCTCATAAAAGGTTTGCGACCATTTTGTATCCAAGTCTCGTTTTGTCGAATTTTGCAACCCTTCCTTTAGTCCCATTTGCCGTTGGAAACGTCGGTGGGGTTTGGGAGTCGTCCCGGACACCAACTCCCTTGCCACTGACGGTGCGGGAGATGGTGGAGCGGTTTGGCTTCCGTTCGTGTTCGACAATACACCGCATGACGCTTGTTATTGGGACCCGACCACATCGTCTCCCCCGTCCTCAACGTACTCGTCCACAAAGTCATCCGGAGTTGGCGGCCACGATCCGCCGCAACTCGAAAATAAAGACTTTACAATCGGCCCTTGACGTTGACACAATGCCACCCCCCGCATCTTGCCGTCATTTTTTTGTATCCCAAATGGGCAACCATGCGATCCTTCCTATAAACTAATTCCAACGCGCAAAATTTGCACTCAACCTTCTTGGACGTTGGAGTCCACTCCTTGGGCACAAACCAAGGCTTCCATTCGTTTCGCGTGCCCATCCCAATATAACCGACTACCTCTCTCCACTTGCAACGAATGCCAAAAGGCAATCAAGGTCAACTAGAGCGAGGGGGAATGATGAATGCTAATGAGAGGTGAACCCTTTATAGTCCCGACGCTTGAACGCGCACTAAATATAAAAGATGCTATGATATTAAAAGTGTTTAGAGTAATCTGCTATAGGATCCATTGCAAAAGCAATTTGTTTTTGTTTGGGGAGAATCCAATGTCTGCCATTCGCAGTCGACCTTGGGGGTCGACGTGGCAGTCGACTGCCGAAAATCGACTGCCATGTCGACTGCAAACTAACAGTCGACATGGCAGTCGACTATTAAATACAGTCGGCCCACATGTCGACTGCCAAATAACAGTCGACGCCGCGGTCGACTGCCAAATAGCAGTCGATGCCGCGGTCGACTACCAAATAGCAGTCGACGCCACGGTCGACTGCTAATTGTCGACTGCCTTATCCAGAGTCGACTGTCAAATAGCAGTCGACGCCGCGGTCGACTGCCTTATCCAGAGTCAACTGCTATCTGGCAGTCGACTGGATTGGTCGACTGCTACACGGCAGTTGACCATCCACAATCGACTGCTATTAGCAGTCGACTGGGATGGTCGACTGCCGTATAGCAGTCGACCAATCGTCGCATCCATCCTGGCCGTTGGATGATGCACGGTCCAACGGTCAGGATCCAGGGGCGCGGCGTCCGGTCAGTGTGAGGCCCACCCAGCCTATATATATAAGTGGGGAGGCCTCATTGACATCATTTTTCAACCACCTCTCCTCAAGTGGGACATTGGGACCAAGCATGCCTAGCATCATTTGCCTAATGTTTTGAGAGGGCCTAGGGGGCGGTTGGAAGATTGGTTTAGGGTGCAAACTCTTGCCAATTTTGGATCCGATTTTTTGCGGTGGAGCGGTGTGAATACGGCCGTGTTTGTGAACACATTTGAGTTGTGTTTGTGAACACAATAATAGCGTGTTTTTAAACACAATGGAGGATCGAAGTTGGAGGATGCCAGAGGACAAACCGGATGCACCCGGCAGGGTGTACAAACGGCCCCTTAAGCGGCAACGACATTCCGATGTGGGATCAGGAAGTGCTTCGGGAACGGGAGCAAATATTACCCCCCGTTCAGATAATACCGTTCTCATCCGCCCAAGTGCCGGTGCCCCTACGAGCGGTCAAGGAGGGGTTCCGCGGCCTCAGGGTCGTCGAGCAGGAGCGGGAAACCAAGGGTAAAATTCTCGGATGCGATAACGGCAAAGGTCCACCAAGCCATAGTTGACTGGTATTTGAGGAATGGGGAGGCCGGCATCAAATTCCGTTTTTTGGAGCAGCCGAAACACAAGAGGGTTGAGATAATTAAAAGGGACATAGAGGTTGCTATTCGACAGGAAGTGGATGGCCCCGAGTTTAGCGGTGATAGGAATCTTGCCAGATTCGATTCCTGGGTGAAGAATAAGGCCTAAAATGGTATTTTCAACCTCAAGCAATTGGTTGAGAACATGTTCCCGGAGGGCAAAACAGGTGAGGTGTTGAGCCCTCGAGCTGTAAGAATCCGGGAAATATTTTTGTGTTGGAATCCCGTGGCCAAAGGATTGTCCAAGACAGCCTCCAAAATAATTCCTTGGAAGGCGGAGAAATTGGAGAAGTGGCTAAGGGTGTCGGGCCCATGCCAACTATTGTGGATTCCCGATACGGCAAATGTCGTGAGTTTGGGGAGCATTAAGAAGGTGGGGGGTTACGGGGAGGTAAGGAAGGTGAGGATCGAGGGCGACGATCGTCTCCCACCGGAGATTACGTGGGCTGAAAATACCCCAAAGACGTCGGATAGGCAGAAAGCTCGTATCCAAGTAAGTGCGGAGGCATGCGTTTTAAAGAGCACGCATCCAGGTTTCATCAAGTTTTGGTTAATCAACAGTGTGTCCAATGCGGGCTATATACTATAGTGGAACGGGGCACTCTACGAGAGATGTTCATCCGGGATAGAGCCCACCGCCCAAATGCCAACATTTTGACAATGGACGCAACCGAATGGCAACTCTATGACCAAGTCCAAAAGTTCCGGGCGAAGAGGGTAAAGTTGGCTTGGGCATTGTTATGGATCATGGAGGCTTTGCATGCTGCAAATGTGCAACACAACGATCTATCCATTGACAATATTATGTTGCATTGGGAATCGGACGGGAGCCTGAAGATTGGGGTGTGCGATTGGGGATGTGCAACGCATTCGGGTGAGGATGTCCTATCGCTATGGCATGCAGACTCCGTAGAAGCGAAGGAAAAATTGAGGAAGGAGAAGTTTTGGGTGGCACCGGAACTGTTTTACATCCAAAATAGGAGACACAAGGATCCTGATGTATATTACACCGCGGAGGCTGATTGTTATGCTTTCGGCGTGCTTGCTCGACAACTTTGCAACGATGGTGATGACCGAACACTCTTTGCCGATGAAGGAAGGAAAATTTGGGATGTCACTTTGAGTGCATTGACATGCGAGAACGTGTCCAACCGCATTTTATTGACCATTGCCAAACTACGGATGCAGATGCAGTTTGTGGGGTGGGATGAGCCCATAGACTTCTGGAGAACTGAGGTTAAGGATAGTGTTATATCTATTTAGTTCTTTAGGTAACATCGTTGGGGTTAAGGTAGTATGCGTATATCATTGATATGAACAACCTTGTATATTTTTTGTATTTTTATGATACACTTGTTTTAATACAACGCGGTTTTTTTTTCTACATATCATTGTTGGCTTTAATCATATTTTTCCTAAATTACTTTCATCCATCCATATTCCACTATATCCAAACCATTAAAATTTAACCCAACAAACATATGCCGTTGACTGCATTTGTCTGTTAATAGTATCAGTCGACGGGAATGGTCGACTGCTACAACTGCAGTCGATTATCTTCGTCGACGGCCAACATAGCAATCGACGGTGGTTGTCAACTGCTATATAGGCAGTCGACTACCATGGTCGACTGCTATATTGGCAGTTGACCATGGTAGTCGACTGCCTATATAGCAGTCGACTAAGTTGTCGACTGCCAATATAGCAGTCAACCATGGTAGTCGACTGCTACATTGGCAGTCGACTACCATGGTCAACTGCTATATAGGCAGTCGACAACTTAGTCGACTGTTACATTAGCAGTCGACCATGGTAGTCGACTGCTACATTAGCAGTCGACCATGGTAGTAAACTGCTAAGTTAGTAGTCGATTAAGTGGTTGACTGCCTATATAGCAGTCGACCATGGTAGACGACTATCTGTATTGATGTCGAAATAATTACCTATCTGAAGAAGAAAAATCCCATTAGTAAATTTTGTTTACTACAGTAACGTCCGTTTGGCATCACACCCTGGACGTGACGCGACGTGATGCCGTCACGCCATTCGTGATGCGACGTGACGCTTTTAGGCCGCGTCACGTCCATTTGTACAACCCTGGTACACACAACTCTACTTTAAGAAATGTCGAACATTCTGAACCGTCCAGTGTTTGGTGTGTACGACCAATGTCTAACTTAGTTGTTTTGCATACACTCCCTTCCATAATGTCACTGTAGAGATTAAACAAATCACAAGCTCAGCAACCTTGTTGCAAAATTTCCCAGTAAATCTCAAAATTCAAGAGGTTCGCCAACCTCTGGTTGACAAATCAATGCCTTAGGGCAGGTTGTTGGATTGGAAGCCAACAATTGTATCTCCAAGGAAGAGCACACAATAATTGGTTAATCTCTTAAATCTCAGGTGTATAAATCACAAATATATTGTCGCGTACCTCTCCATAAGGATTGCCCGAAATACCATGGGCACAAGGGGGACCCCGGAGTGACACCCGGGACTTGTGGTGCCGTTGGTGAGAGGGCCCAAGTGATCCTAGTGTGGAAGAGGGTCCCGGGCGTTGGGAACGCCTCCTACCCACGGAGACTAGGAGGCATGAGGGTGAGGCCAAAAGCTATGCATAGCTTATGGTGTGCCAATTCTAGAATGCTCAAGAACACCTCAATCGGAGGTGTGAGCTAGAAGATATGGCAATTTGAGTGGGGAACAGCAGTGGCCTGGGAGTGGCTCCCGGGACTGTGAAGCTTTAAACTTGCATAACTTCATGAATACTTGCCCGAATGGGGCAAGTGAGTAGTCCATTGGCATCTACGTGAAACGTAGATGATGATGGAGTGGTTGATTGTTACAATCAGACATCATATAAAGAAGTTATGGGGTTATGAAGTTGCTGAAGGCTTCCAGCCCCAGCGGCTAAGGAAAAATGTCTACTTGGCCCCAAGTGTTGGGAGAGAGACAAAAGGTTACTTGACGGTGGGGTAGGGGTCCTGCCTAGAGTCCTACAGGCTTATATGGGTGAGGTGGTGTGGCCTCACCCACCCAAGGCCGAACGGCAAGGCCTCCAGGGGCATTGGCCCAATGGGAGGGCATAGCTGCCTAGTATGGTTCGGGTTGTTGTAGTGTTGCTTCGGCAACACTATGATCAACATAAGATTGGACTTCCATGGATGGAAGTCCACATCTAAGAATTGGTTACCGATTAAGGGGCGAGTCCCGAATCAAAGAGTAGGAGGGTTGGTCCCCCTCCTATGAACTAATGGGTCCGCAGTATTGGGAAGCTAACCATTCGCATAGCGGAATGCAAAGGGTTAGCGCTCGTAATCCTTGCTAGAAATGAAAAATGGACCGAGATAGTTAACGGGAGCTAGCAAGGGTTGCGACATATACGCTACAAATATCATTAGTGTCTTGTACAACTTGATGAATTCGACCATGTTTTTGTGTCATATTCCCCAAATTTGAATCACATAATCGAAGCCATCTCCAAGTGTGTTTGATTATCTTGATGATCTAACACGTTGGGAAAGATGGGATCCACCTTAATTTCACTGTTTACATATATCTGCGATAAACAAATATAGGTGCAATTAGATCGCAATATGCTTCTACGGATAGATGACAAATGCCTTACGAATTCGTGATTCTACATAATAAGTTCTATACAGAAAGTGAACGACTATCTCTTTCAAAAAATGTAGCAATCTGTTTCCTCAAAATTCATCTGGACTTCTAAGATCTTTGCACCTTGCATATAGGGATTTCCTTGCCAATGTTTTAATTTTAGGGACAGAAGCAATTCCAATTCTTGTCACTGAGATCTTGTTGCTACATACTCTTTTCAAGAAGTGTGTATGCAAAGCTTTCCTAACAGAAACAATTGAAGTCATGTAGGTAATGCTTTATAAATTGTAGAACCTCATCGTGCAGATTGATTTACTCATGCATAGTCCATTTCAATACAAATTGCTTGACATGCAATTGGCATCATCACTAATGTAAAATCATTTTTCCTTTTAACTTTGGTTTGCTTGCATACTCTTGAAAGGAGATTGCCTAATTTTATCCATTTTTAGATAATTAAATACATGTAGTCAGTTCTCAAGTCTATAAGGTTAATCTTCAACACAATGATTTGCTTGCCTCCAAAGCCACTCCTCATAGTTCACCATTGTATCATCAAATTATGCAATACACCGAATTCATATACTTTGAATAACTTTTAAAAACCTGAGGTTCAAATTTGACTCATTGTTTTCTTTCTGAATTTTGGATTTTGTTTTACAATTTCGGATCAAGATAGCCAACCTACTACCTCATTTGTATTTTTTCTTCTATATATGCTGCAAGTAGTAAGTTTACCATAAACACTAGACCTCAATTATGTGCCACTCTATGGCAGTAATTAAATAGGTCGTCGTACTTTATCGACAACTTGGCTCGGCTTGTCGTTTGCAGGGGACCTTGAAGCAATCTACCATATACACTTACTAAACTCGGCAAGTCAAGGTACACATCCTAACGTAAGGTATACTCTATAGATTCTTCTAAAATGATCGGAAATTCTCCTTATGTCTCGTCTTCAACCGGTCACTTCTCAAACTTAATGGATTTTTTTGTGTCCTAGTTTAATTAGAAGTGAGAGGCATTCGTTGGAGGAGGAGTCGGAGGTGGAGTCCTGGGCTTAAGGACAAGGATCTAAGTGGATTGTGAGGATTGTAAGAATTGCAAGGATTGAGAGTTTTGAACCAAGGCCTCAAAACAGGGATTTCAAGACACGACGGACTTGTGGGCAGGGAGTTTGGGCATCATGATACGTAACTTACCAACCTTGGTAAGTTTCAGCCTTTGAATGTGTTTATTTATTTTATTTCATTTTATTTCATTTCTTAGTTTTTATTATTTTGTTATTTTCAAATGATTGATGGTTCTTATTGGAAACCATGTCGGTTTAGGGATTTAAGCAAATTTTAACTCGTCATATCCTCATATCAACTCCAAGTTTGATCCAAACCTTTCGGGGCTGGGGGTTGAGGACGCGGTAACAGTACTGCGAGGCCAAACAACTATGCTAGACGTTGGATCGTTGGACCCTAACTGGCAGAGGATCATCTCCACCATCCAGCCTGACATTGTTCCCAGAGTGATACTTTGTCTTGCATTTAATTTTTTTCTTATGTTCTCTTCAATTGTCTTTTGTTATAAATTTGAGTTATTAAATTTACTTCATTTTCAACTTACTATACAGGGTAGATTTGGATTGAAACCTGTCATAATATGCCAAAACACTTGGGTATGACATACTTTTAACAGAGATACAGTGCATGGGAAAGAAAGACCATAAGGTGCAGGAGTGCAGGGTGTACACATGGTAATGAAATATAATATGATGATAATCATAACACGCAGAACATAAATGTCATCATCCTCACTAACGGTGAGGATGACTTGCCATCGATAATTTGTATTCTTAAGGCCAAGAAACAAAAGATTTGTAAAAGTCCTACCATTGCATATGTATTAGCCAAACAACGAGCAATATTTTCAGGGACTAGAAATAATATAGGACAGGGTACATGTCTAGGATATGACAAAGAATACGGCAAGGGCGTTTCTGGTTTAGGACAGAGTTCAGAAACCGCTTTTGCACCTCCCAAGGTACCAAAACATCTATGGATAAGGTATGAACATGCAAATTGCATTTCTCCTCCGACCGTCCCAAACATGGACACGTCTAAGAGGGGACAAAGGCCTTACCCCTTAACCTTGAGGGAGATTCCTCCGGATACCAAGATGGAGGTGTAGGTGGCGGCCTTAGAGCGGTCCGTCGTAAGATTTCCGGATATTGATTCTACATTGCAGCCAACGAAACCCGGCATCCCGTCTAGCATGTACACGCTAGTTGTCCAATCTGGGGATATAATATCCTTGGACTTAATGATAAATTTACTTGCTCCAGTAATATAAATTAGGAACTTGCACAAGGTCAAAAAGTTGGCCAAAAAGGTTTTTAGAGCGTGGGATGCTCTCCAGTGCATGTTTGAGGTCACGTTTAGTTTTGTGTTGTTGTAGATTTATAATTTTATAGACGAGTCCCTCTCCTGGCCATGTCTAAATGTCTTTTCGCATGCAGGGAGAGTTAAAAGCTAGTGTAATAGAGGCCGTGAACATGTGTGGAGATGTTTTATGAAGCAGTTGACCACTCTCATGAACGAAGAGATTGAGGCATTTTAAATTTATCATGATGATATTTACTTCTACTCCAAGCACATGAAAAAATTCAGAAATGTAGTGAAAGATACGAAAAAAAATGGGCGGAGTACATGGAGAAGCAAATGATGAAGTTTGATAGAGAAATTCAGATGGTGGCGGAGGACGGCCAGTGGAATTGGTCTCTTCTTTTGTGCTTTCATCACTAGTCTAGAGCCTCCTTGTATTACCCGACCCTTCCTGTATACCAAGGAGGAATTCAAAATACTTCTTATGTAGGTGGCAGAAGAGGGCAAAAGCATTGGAATTCATAATGACCCTCATGTCCTTGCTAGGACTTTCAAGCTCTTTATAAAAAGTGAGTATGGTGGATATATATCCTCGTTGTGTCTTCTGAAGGGGCTCTCTTTTGATGTCTTATTGGCCAGGACAAATCAGATGTTGTTTGTCATGGAGGAGCTCATTCACGTGGGGAAGATTTTCTTCTTCACTATAAACACGACCAGTAAAGAGTTCAAGAATTTCATATCAGTGGTTGATTCCGGGGTTAAGTATAGTGATCTTTTAACATTGGTGCACACCAAAGCCCAACATTTTCCTTCGAATTTGTACCCATACCCACCCATACCCATCAGCAACGACCTATGCCCACCCATGCCCACCCATAGCATGACCCGTGCCAACCTATGCCCACCCATGCCCACCCATAGCATGACCCGTGCCCACCCATGCCCACCCATGCTATTAAAATTGCCGCCAATGTATTCAAAAATTGTGTAATGTGCATTACCCGCCTACACCAAGTCTTGGCCCACCCATGCCCATGCCCACCCTTGCCCACCCATGCCCACCCATGCCCAATAATATCGAACCCTTGCCCACCCATGCCCACCCATGCCCAATAATATTGAACCCATGCCCACCCAAAACCCATGGGCATGGGTGGGTTTGGGCATGGGCATGGGTATGGGCACCCAATGTAAGGCTCTGGTGCACACCTTCACTACATGACAGAGGGGTGGTATTGTTCAAGGTTGTCTTGACATGCTTGCACTGGGCAAGATTGATAATATGTGTCTCATGTAGGTGGTTTGGCCTGGAGTGAACAATGATTAAGTTTGCATTTCATTCCGCCTTGTATTACGTTTCAAGGAGAACATCGACCTTGAATACTTTCTTGGATCAGTTGAGGCCATTAAGATATGGCCAACAATATGCGCGGATATATATGAGGCGGCCCTAACAATGTGCCTAGCCAATGTCACTGCTTGCCAAGATAAATCCAATACTTGGACTTAGGCTGGGGCCTTTAACGACCTGAATGGCTTTAGGGTGGTCCTAATCATGTGCACCTTTGATTTTCCAGGTAAAGAGTGCATGGGTAGCGAGCCTACACGGTCAGTTGGCGAGGATGTACATATCGAAGCAGGACATGCTATGAAAAAAGACTCACAGTACGAGGAGGACCTACAAGAAGATGAGTGCGTAGTGGAAAATATCGTTGAGTAGGAGGATTATTTTTATGTGAGAGTGGTGGATGCATATCTACCATGCCAATGATGATTTTACCATATGTTTGAATAGTTGCTTAGGATAGATAGTGATGTTTATGATATGCATCTAGTTTTATAGATCAGACATGGATTGATGCAACTTACAATATTTTGTATTGTAATAATTTTCCAATATTTTCTATTGTGGAATGGTTTGTTAGGTAATACTATCAAATTGTATGAATATTTCCTATTTTGTTTTCATATGCCGTGTCATTTTTTTGTACTATTATGCTCTATCCTATCATGTCCTAGCATGCCCTAACATGCCTTGCCCTATAATGCCTAGCCTTAGGGGCCATTTGGAAGCCGGCCCATTTGGAATCAAGCCCACTTGGACTTGAAGTGGGCCTTCACTTTAGCCCTACTTTACAGTATGGGCCGTTGAGTGGGCCTTCCAATATAAAGTCCATAGGCCCTTTTGTAGGGCCCAAATTGGAAATTCTACTTGACTGTGGGCCTTCCAAATGGGCCTAGGGACTTTATATTGTAAGGCCCAATCCACGGCCCACTTGGGCTTAAATGAATTATGCCCTTGTATGAACTAAATGATTTTATATTGGAAAGCATAATCCAAGGTCCAATTCCTTACTATGCCACTTACACATTGTCATATATTTAAAACAAATAAAAAATCACCAAGATAATGTGTCTCATACATACACAAAAAATAAAACTCATGATTTTTTACGTGTGTACAAGTTTCGTGCTAAGATGTTTTATGTAAAAAAAATTTGTAAATTTTTTTCTAGATTAAAAAATAATTTTAAAAAGAGGAAAAAAAACCCAAAAATAAAATAAAAGAGAAATGTGTAAAAATTGTTGCTTCAATGACTTGTTTATTTACTATGATTTATACAACAAATCAAAAAACTATATTGTTGAGGGAATAAAAAGGTACACATGAAATGCATAGGAAAAAACTACTCTGAGTCCTCTTCTGCGGTAGGCAATGTAACATCACCGTCTTTTTCTACCTTAGCATCATAAAATGTTCGAGCCATGAACTCGTGAAATTGGGTTGTTTCAAGTAACATCTTCTTTATCTTATCTTCCTTCTGTTTCTTGGTTCTTGATGAATCTTCCAATTCATCGCCACTCAAACCATGATCACTCTCATCTTCAACAATTTGTTGAATAGAAACTTTCGGTTTCTACAATGACTGCATTTGCTTGATTAATGTCTCAACAATGTGAAACATATTATTGCTGTACAATTTACCAAAAACCCCAAGGCGTGTCCGCTCCATTTCTTCTTCTGCTTGTTTAGCCCATCGCATGTCAAAGCCATCGGTATGAATGACGCAGAGATTATGCAGACATATACAAGCTGTGACTACATCCGGTATATTATCTAATGGAAGATCAATGCGTTTTAATAAAATTCGCCATCTTTCTTTCAATATTCCAAATGCTCGCTCTACCGCCATTCTAGTACTCGATTGTATGAAATTCCAATATTGTTTCTCTCTAGAGAGCCCACTCTTTGAACCTTTAAATGGAAGAATAAAACAAGGCCTCATAGGATGCGCTGCATCATTTATAAGCTTGTATGGCTTGAATTTCCATTGTAAGAATTTTTTGCATATTTCGGTTATTTGGAACACTGACCAATCATGATTACTTCCTACCCAACCAAAGTCAAAGTCCCAAAACAAGCATTTTGAGTCCACGACACTTTGCAACAAAGCCGAGCAAAAACCTTTTCGACAATAATAGGATGCGGGATCTATCTTAGGGGCAATAATTGGTACATGACTACCATCTACAACACCAATGATGTAAGATATGTCTCTCACTTTTTCAAATTCGGATGCTATGATTTGAATCCGTTCTTTAATAAGTTTTGGAAATACTAAAGGTTTAACAAGAACCTTAATTGCTTTACAAGATTTCCTAACAATTATAGAGGTAGTTGACTCCGCTAAGCCATATATTTCTCCACACATCCTCAAGGTATTTCCCATCGACAATCGTGATAAAGTAACAACAACTTGCGTTTTTACATTTATGCCTAACTCCATACGAGTTCCACCTCTCTGTAGCATCGAACGCAATACCTCACACAAATACACGAACGTATCATAATTCAACCTTAACCTCTCTTTTATCATTTGTGGAGAAAAAGAAGATGCTTGACCGCTAAGAAAGTGGCGTTGCACAAAACTTTTCACCCTCCCATAACGCCACAAACTCTTAGATCTTGGACATGCGTTTGCCTCGACGATTATGAACAACATCATTATCAAACTCTGATTTATGCTTGTTAGGGTCATTCCTTGAAATGAAAATAATATGTATTTCAACGCCAAAACATACACAAGGGATACCAATACTCTCTCATGTCTTGTAGCCATTATGCTATCACATATGTAAGAGAGAAAGAATATTGAATATCAGGCAATGTAGTTAACATAGAATATATCAATACTCATGCAAAAAAATACATGCTTTATTACGAACTATGTATTAACTTATAGTATACTATTGGTTTTTCCATCTAAGATTAACATCAGTTATAATTTACTACTCTCTACTAATTATAAAGTACATCTACACTAGAGTGCCAGTAAGACATTTTTATATTTTAAAGTTAACTTTGGCCTATCCATGAAAATTTGTAAATACCTATGTAGTCAAATAAGGCCGTAGCCTTTTACACTACTAAATGTGTAGTACCTCATGTCCAAGATACACAATACATGAACAAACACTAAAAGCCAGAAGCCCTCATGGTTGAAGTCTTTTTTTTGGTGCTATCCAGTGAGTCATCCAAATCCGTCTCATCCACAAAGTCTTCCACAAGCAAGTCCAAATCATTAGCAAAAGCGCTCACATGTTTCTGAACAGATCATGTTTGGAAAAACCACGACTCAAATTGGGAGTAATACTTGCAGTCGTGGCGACTTTCACCAGATACATTGTTTGCTGGTTTGTTTTCCTTATAGGCCTTGAACAAGCTGTTAAACTTCTTCTTTACTACCACAGGCGATTTTTTCAAAGTAGGAATTTGGGAGAAAAGACGAGCATGGAGCTTGTGTCACATGTCAACCCCTGCAACAAGCAATTGCAGAAATTGAGAAATTGAGAAACTATCTGAGGGAGACGATGGCAACATTTTGAAAGAGGATGTTTCAGAAAATGTGCAGGCGAGTGAGAACCACGGCTTCTTATTATTTAATCTCTGTCCCCCAAGTAGTTGTTTGACTGGATTATATAAAATAATGAACCATAAGAAATATTTCAAATTATTGACTAGAAGTTCACCTTTGGGGCTTTTTCAGAGCTTTCCGGGAGATTGAATGTTCATCAATCAGACAGTACATAGCTTGCCATCAGTAGGAATCCTCAGTGTGAAATGTATGCCAACATAAAGCTGAGAAACAAATCCCACTTTCTAAGAGTTTATGTAACGAACATTACAAAACTTGTCACATCTGAATTTGAGTTGTTTGCAGAAGAAAAACCTAAGATGATCAAACATACAGAATGGGCATAGGAGCTTGTTTTAAGAGTTTATGTAACGAACATTACAAAACTTGCCACATCTGAATTTGAGTTGTTTGCAGAAGAAAAACCTAAGATGATCAAACATACAGAATGGGCATGGGAGCTCGTGAATGATGCGAAGGTTGTTTGGCTTAAAGATACCAAAGAAGTGACAGCGGAGGAGTATAAAAGTTTTTATCAATCTCCCAATCTCCCACAAAGGTTTGTGACTTTTTGTGGGTTTCAAGTATATTGAGAGGTTCGTATTTGCTCATTCAAGGTCGAAATGCACTGGGATAAGATCATAAGTAACTGAAAAACTGACTGTGTTGTATATTTCTCAGAAAATTCTTTATGGACTCGCTTGAAAAAAGAAAATTCATATGCCCCATCTACGTAAGTTGGTAGTAACTTGCATAGAACACTAAATCACTGAGGACGGTTTTCTGAAATTCATTCTCAACTTGGCTTCTTTTTGAGCCACAGGCTTTTGGTGAAAAACCTTTGGGTTGGACTCATTTCAAAGCAGAAAACGATGTAGATTTCAAAGCAGTTCTCTTCATTCCTCCAGCATGAAAGGAAAGGAAGAAACCCTAACATTACAGGTGAGTATCTTACCTTGTTTTTTTTCTTGAAATCATCGTCCATTTCTCCACGCAATGCAATTAGCATTTCGATTTCGTCATCTTTCCACCTTGCCCCTCTGTCTTCCTCGTCCTCATCCTCCGTCTTCAACATCTTCCCTTTTGATCTCTTCGAAGGTGTTTTTTGCTTAACAGGTGCCTCAAGGGTGAAATGCATGGTTGAGTGGACCAATTTTCGTGTCACAACCATTTTTCAGGATATCTCTTTGTATTGTAAGTTGAATTAAAAAAAATCTACCTAATAAATCCTTTTGAAACTTTGGGCATAGCTTGTTAACTTAAGTGTCTTTACAAATAAAATTTTGTCTTTAAATTTTGTTCTATAAATAAAGAATATGGGACTTTTAAAGTAAAAGTATGGACTGTCACAGGCAGGTATTCGTATAGGATTTAGGTGTTTTGCATAAAGAAAAACAATTCATTCTCGTAGGAGTGACTTTGTATGTGATGCGTTGGACTGTAAGGTCCATCATACTTTTTTCCTTTTTTTCATTATGTATATTAATATATTACTTATGGACTTTTAAGTACACTAAAATGGGCCAAATTTTCGGAAGTCCATAATAGGTCCATAATAGAGGTTTGTGGAGGCAAGTTTTTTTATGAGTGTTAAGATCTATAATTTAGGTGGGCTTCTATTTAAAAATACTTAATTGTCTTTAGAATTATTTATATATTTAAAGCAAATTTTGATCAAAATTTCAAAATATTATAACTAAATATAAAATGAAGGTATTACAATTTTTTCTTTTGATTTGAGTTTTATATGCTTCAAAGAATGTGTGTAAAATAAATTTAAAAATAATCAATTGCATATACAAAAAATGGGTATGGACTTCAAAAAATGGATATGGTCCGGTATTGGTACACACATTTTTTCTTTGGCTTCGTATAGATTAGCAAGAAAGTGAGTCTTCAACTCTAGGCTTGCATTTGCCACGTCCTTAATTTCATCCAGGACAAACTTAATCTTGGCTAGAACTGTGTCCGTGTCTTTTGTCTTTATGACACGGCTTATGTGTTATTTTAGCCTTTCTTCTTCCGATATACGAGATGCTTTAAACCCTCCAATATCATACCCTCCGACAATAGTGCCCCACAACGTGCCTACATACCTGATGATATTAGAGCCTAAAACATCAATGTTAATACCTTCATGGCATGCTTACACATATTGCCTCATATGCCTAGTGGACAATTGCAATGAGCCCAATCTGAATTTGGACTAATTACAATCCAAATTGTCGGAAAATTTGTTTGGGATGCAACGTAGACCACGTCCGCCTCCTCCGAAATGCTGACGTGTTCATCTGGAATCTCTAATGCGTTTATGACCACATTGGCCACTATACCCTCGGCCCTACCATTCTTGATAAATCCATATAACTTACATTGTACAACATACCAGTGGTGAATTAGGAGATCCTTCACAAGGTAATAAATCAACCAAATTGACACACCATCCATCAAACTTTTGCTGAGATGACTTCAAGATGGTTTTCAAATTCGCATGGTAACTCTCAACGGCAACATTCGTATCATGGACAACATGAGGCATATTACGATAACCTTTCACCCACATCTCAATTTTGTGCATCCATGTCTTCTCAAAGTAATTGAAAAAAACTTTGGCCTTTAGGTACATGGCCTTCAAGTATCTGAACTCGTCCTTAGCAGATGTCACCATGGCAACATCTTAGAGAATGTTATTTCCGTACATGAGATATGCACAAACAGAAAGTGTCTCTGTCCTGAGATAATTTGTTTTTATTTTTTGGATAGCATTCTCAAGCTAGGCTTTCCGGGTGTGCCATAAACAAAGGAGAATTTTGACATCATCGTTTTCATGTCCTTCAATAAGCGAAGAGAGCGACCAAACTTCCCTAGCATAGCAAAAACAAACATGTCATACAAAAGATCATGAACATATCAACTGATAGCAAGATAAGTTTGGACATGATGCACGAACCTAATGGCGTTCAATTCAACCTGATCATTATCCACAACAAATGCATTCGGTCTCCAATCTGGCTTGACAGCTTGACACCTAGCATTGAGTTTCCTCAACCATGGCACGATATCCACCCCATGTGACTTTCCTTGAATTGTGAATGTGACAAAAATACATTGTTCCCATTCATTGAAAACTATGACAGTGTACAAAGGATAGTGCAGCATAGGATACCATACATGTTGGTCAGGGCAAGACATACGAGGTAGGACACAGAGCGGGGGTGGATCATTCAACTCCAAATTATCCTATTCTCGGTAATGATAGAAACAATCTGGATTTTCATTTGTCCACATCCTCATACTCATGACATCCCATGGATGCTTCTCCCAAAGCTCTTTGGCAAGCTTATTGGCTATGTTGTACACATCTGCCGGCATAATAAAAACATCCATGGTCGCGGGCAAGTTATTCAAGGCACCATGCATCACCATAGCCCTATGCTCTACCATAACATAAGCCGGCGACTTCCCATATATGAGTGTATTAGTTATCCATTGCTTTGTAGTCGTGGACAAACAACCCGATAAGCCAGCCCGCTGCCCTCCAACCACAGTTTTGGTGGCAAGCCACATGTTGACAATACTGATAGAGGCCACATGTTGATAACACAGTTTAGGTCAATCACACCAA
Organism: Polytrichum formosum; assembly: GCA_964035585.1. Taxonomy (NCBI): domain Eukaryota; kingdom Viridiplantae; phylum Streptophyta; class Polytrichopsida; order Polytrichales; family Polytrichaceae; genus Polytrichum; species Polytrichum formosum. The sequence continues at coordinate 27,213,923 of OZ037940.1, read as the reverse complement.
TACATGATAGAGGCCAAGACAGAATTGTACACCTGTGGCCTGCCACCAAAACTGTGATTGACATCACTCAATTCACTCAAATGTTGCTTACGAAATTGTGCAACCCAACTTTGGGATACCTGTAAGTCTCTAGCAACATTTCTAGTATTTTCACCCCTCCTCAACTTCTCTAAAGTAGTTCTTCTATTTGCTTTCTACCAACAGCAGAGAGAGACCTCAATGAAACCATTTTGCTCAATTTGCATACATGATGTGCACTGAATGGGGACACAATTATAAATGTGAAGGCCAAAAACATGCCCACCCAGAAAATCGGACCCAGAAAACCACTTGTACATGTCAGATTTGTAGCATTCATTGCGTAATCCAAGTGTGAGCATAACTGAGTTTTGGAGCTAATTTACTTTGATCTAGATCTTTCTCAAATTATCTTGCATTGCTGGACTTGTAATTTGGTAGCCACATCTTTTACATGCATGTATACTTGAGCCGTCAATTGATTTGGCATTAAATGCAATAAATTATAAAATATGAATGGCTAAAGGTAGACTAGGTTTTTTCGTACTCAGTTTTGGCAGTCACTGTATTGACGTTGGATAACTTAGGGCCACTTCACACATGAGCCAAGAGCCGTGACCTTGTAATGGTGAGGACCCTTGACTCTCATCCAAAGGCCGTACCATGGGTGTTGGGAAAGCTGTTTTATGTAGTCATGGGCCCTCAAGCATAGTGTGAAGTGAGAATGGACCATGTTGCGGACCATTGCATATTTTGTTGGCGGAAAAAGAGGGGAGGATTTGATTTAATATAATATGTCTCAAACTTTATCAATTTAAGAGAATTATTTGGTGGTGTTTGTCTGTCCTAGAATCTATTATGGAATCTTCCCTAAAATCTGCCCTGAAATATGTCCTGAAATTTGTCTTATTGGAAAAAATATTAAAAAAGTCATGGTCTTCTAGAATTTTCGTCAGGTCCACCTCTTGGAGGTGGGCCTGACGCAAATTCCGGTAGACCATGCACCCTTATCCACAACCTGCCATGTAGGACTCCATGTAGACTTTTCATCCACGAACTTTTCTTTGGGCCTTTAGGCCTTCACCTCCTAGTGTGAAGTGAACTTGGACGGTCTCCACCTTTTCGACCAATGAGAGCTCTTACATTACCATGGTCAGGGGCCTTCAGCCTTGTGTGTGAAGTGGTCCTTATACATTATTTGTCACATCAAGCCAGGCTCACTCCAAGTCAATGCACATAATCAAACTCAATTTAGTATTCTGACAACCGAGCCAAGGAATCACTCCTCGCCCGAGGTTTAAAGATTCCACCAGCATTCACAAGCTGGGGTAAACCAAATTCACAAAGGATCAATGGAGGACGTTAAATACCCCCGAACGAACTTTCCGGGGTGTCAGATCCGGGCTGGGGCAGCCGCCCGTCCAGAAAATTGGGATTTTTTGGACCCGACCGAAAACTGCTGCCCGCCTGCCCGACTTCGAAAAAACCATTGCCCTTGCATTCTTGAAGGCCACTTACTCACAAATCCCATATTGGGTGCACTTCACAAGGTCCAAAATCCAATATATATGTTCACTTCCATTGAGTAAATAAGCAATTGACTGGGATTTCAATATCAAAGTGAAACCATCAATCAAACATGTAATTAACTTGGAAGTCAAAAATATTACAAAACCCTCACTAGCACTGAGGTTATAATTTTTGTGACTCACAATTTGAAATTGTCTTTGTCATTCTAAAATGACACTTAAATTTAGTGTGTTGATTTAGTATGTATATTTTATAATATTTTAGGTAATGCCGTCTACTTTCACAAGTATTCATATGCATTCAAATAAATTAAGTGTGATTAAATATAATTAAGTCTAATTAATCTTGATTAATCTTAAATAATCCTAAATAAATCAGAAACTATGCTTACCAAATTAAGTAAACATAGTTTATTATAAAATGTACTTACTATAATTAATTTATTTATGGAATTTAAATCTAGTGAATTAATTCTAATAATTAATTTCTATAATTTAATTCCAATGAATTAATTATAATAATTAATTTCTGGAATTTAATTCCAGTGAATTAATTATAATAATTAATTTCTGGAATTTAATTCCAGTGAATTAATTCTAATAATTAATTTCTGGAATTTAATTCCAGTGAATTAATTCTAATAATCAATTCTAGTGAATTAATTCTAATAATTGATTAATTATTGCGTGTGAATACTTGTGAAAGTAGACGGCATTACCTAAAATATTATAAAATATACATACTAAATCAGCACACTAAATTTAAGTGTCACTTTAGAATGACAAAGACAATTTCAAATTGTGAGTCACAAAAATTATAGCCTCAGTGCTAGTGAGGGTTCTGTCATATTTTTGACTTCCAAGTTAATTACATGTTTGATTGACGGTTTCACTTTGATATTGAAATCCCAATCAATTGCTTATTTACTCAATGGAAGTGAACATATATATTGGATTTTGGACCTTGAAGGTGAAGTGCACTCAATATGGGATTTGTGAGTAAGTGGCCTTCAAGAATGCAAGGGCAATGGTTTTTTCGAAGTCGGGCAGGCGGGCAGCAGTTTTCGGTCGGGTCCATAAAATCCCGATTTTCTGGACGGGCAGCTGCCCCAGCCCGAATCTGACACCCCGGAAAGTTCGTTGGGGGGTATTTAACATCCTCCAGGATCAATCCCTCATCCTATTCAAATTAGCTTAGAAAATGATTGACATTCCAATGGAGGTTTGAGGCGTGTCGAGAATAATGACAGTCTCTCTCCTTTGATCTTTGAACACATACTATATATATCTACAAAAAAGCATGTGCCAACTTCTAAGGCTACAACTTCTATAATCATACTCAAATTTTCTCCCTTTTCAAATCTCCTAGACTATGGACTCACATTGCACATGTCAATTGAATTTTTAATTATGACTAAGTTTTTTTCACATTTTATTTTTATTTGGTTTAAATGTTCAAAAATCGGCTCCACGTCTTCTAAGCTACGGTTTAAACAACCTAAGGTGATGAATAGGTAAAGAAAAGAATGTAATGTGACTCACAATTATCATTGACGGTCACGTGGGGCCTGACACTGGCACATCATGCCAACTAGCATGCCCGCATTTTCTCAAGGAAGTAGTGTTAGGGTTTAATTGAACACGATTCTAGCCCCATGGTTAGTGTCCCCCTTATAGTAGGGTGTCTAATGTTATGTCACTCAACATGACTACGTTGTCAAAAATATGTAAGGTAGACTTTCCTAAATCAAACAAAACAATATGACAACCATATTTGAGTGGTATGTGGTTAGGTGTAAATCCAAGAACTGGCATAAAAAGAAATTATGCGTAAAAGAAATTGAACTATGTGCTCAAAAACATGCTAATCATTTCTAGGTTCAATAGTTTGTATGGTTGGGTGGGGGGACCTTTGTGACCACTTAATGAGCACAAAAATCTTCGCTTGGATAACAAATAAAATATTCATATGATGTCTACAAATTATGAGGCAAATGGCTATGGGTTCAACTTGGATTCCTAATCATCTTGCACTAATCAATGAGTGTCCCATATCCTATGCAAAGTGGGTGTAGAGGGAAAAATATCCATCCAAGGCATGTCTACCTGACCACGGATGTTGGATTCGATCCAACATGAACCATTGTGGTCGACAAGGAATTATTAACTACAAACACTAATTATCACATAAAATCACATACTATCACACATTATTTAATATTATCGCATTTATCACAGTGCATTATTCCAATTAAAGCATGCATGTGCATAGAATGAATTGTATGGGGATTTGAGCTTGCATGAATGACCTAAACTCAAACACCTTCCACATATATCTTATGATCGTTGTCACATATGACTAAATTTTCACATTTTCTTCTTTATAGTGTGTGCTAAAACTGAAATCAATACCATACACCCAAAAACATATGATCTCATTACTTGTTGTTGATTGTAGAATGCATCACATATCTCATATAAACACACCACTAGTGTCGGGGAGATCACTCCCTCTTTAATTGATGCATACACGTGCGCTCAGGACTTATTTATCGGGGGGCTATTTACCTTGCAGAAAAGATTTTAAGGTATGGTATTTTTCAAAATAAAGGTAAATGCTTGTATTTTAATACACCCTATCAATAATTATAAACATTTTGGGGAATCATTTAAAGATGCCCTATTTTACTTATATTGCATTTTTTTCCTTATACCCCAAGTAACCAATTTTTTTGACTTTACCCCAATTTTGTTGTCTTGGAGCCCAACTGATGTCCATTTTTTCTTACACCCCATTTTTTCCAACACACGTTTATATATCACCACCGACAAACCAAAGCATGGCATTTTGGATGCACAAACTTCCTTAACGACCTGAAGTAATCTTAAGTTGTTTTTCATTCCATCAAGTAAGTATCCCACAATTCGAATGTATGCCCACAAGCAATCTACAAAAAGCTTGGTCATAAAGCAATAAATTGGCTTCTCCAAAGAATTGGCTTTCTATGTCATTTGAAGCACACCCAAAAACCGCCATTCACATATTACCATCTAGAAATCAAAGTATGGGATATTGACTACCCAACCTTCCTTAAGGACCTGAAGACCGCCCTAAATTACTCTCTAAACATTTAAATAACAATCACACTACCATAGCACATACCACTTTTCATCCACTAGCACGGACCCTACCCTACACCTGCTACCCCTAGTAATTGTTTCCACGTTATTTTACATGTATTGACTAGATAAAAGAGGCCATTATATGTCATGGTATTTTACATGTAAACATGTTTCACTATTTTTAAACCCCCTATATTATATGTACGTTTTTTTGCAAAATTTACCTATAATGAATATATTGGACCCTATTTTTTATCGCACGTTGTTTCTACGATTTTCGCCAGTGATCTACCCGAGCCACTAGTTCATTTAGGGTTAACCCTTACGCATCCAAGAGGCCCACATTGTACCTTTCCATGCACAAAATGTGTATTAAGGCTACATATTTGCAATTTAGTTCATTATGTCAACAAGGACCTATCTAAATTAAAATTACTATTTAAGTTTTTTTTTCTAATACAGTTGAATGCCTTTAAAACGGTATTGAAGATTTTGGTTAAAAAACACAACATGCATGCCCTTAAATACAAGTGCATACCTTGTATTTTGATCATCAATGTCACAAATGAATCTAGTTTTATTTTATGCTTAACATAATAAAATGTACCATACATAATATATTGTTTTCAAAGCCCTTAAATTCCAATTAACAACTTTAACACTTGGTGAGGTTTGTAGAAACTTTGGATGTATGTCGTACATTGCCCCTACGTCCTTAAACTCTTTATTACCTAAGGAGCCCCACAAGACTTCGCTCAAAAAGAGAAGCCACCGTGGAGCCACTTTAAGTCTTCATCTATCCCCCCCTTTTACTTGGCATGGAGATTCTTTAATGTATCAAAAATATATAGGTGCAAGTCTCGTTCAATTTCTTTTCAAGTTGAAGGAGAATGATGCTTTGAAGTTCAGTATTAAACTATTTTAAAGCTTGTAGAAGGTCATTAAGACTTGAAATAGGAAGCAAATTTTCATGCCCGTTGCAAGATTGACTATTGTTAGTGGTGTGGGCAACAACCTGAGCCAAATATGTTTTAAAATTGACATTGAAGCCCATCATACGAGACACTCATCATCCAGTCAATGAACTTCAACCACCTTAGAAAAAGCATATGAAATTCAAATTCAAATTCCCAAAGTCTCACATTTGTGTATTCTAAATATATATAAGTTATTATATGTATTTTATTAAGGATCCTCATCCATCTTGTAATACAAATATAGTAAAAACATTTTTTTCCACTAGCCGCCTGAACTTAAGAACTTCAACTTTGTGATCGTTGGATATTCTCAAACTACGTTGAAACAAAGATATTTTTCACTTTCTAGCTCATAGATAGGCTTTCATTTTTGCATGTCTTCAAAAAGGAGTTGATTCCCACATGCAAGTGGCTCATCATAACATATATTGACGATAGTGGTTGAATGGCCCACGACATGAAGTGTGGTATGAAAGTTCAACTTTGTCGGAACTTCCTTCGACAATGTAGTTATTCGTAAAGTAAAGCAAATGAAACCAAAGCATGAGTTTATGAGAATCAACACAAAGTCACCCAAGTTTTCTTAATGCTTAAATTATCATACACAAAGAGTGTGTCGGCCCAACTTTTTAGATTGTCCTACTAAGGTGAATGGATGATCTGGGATTTAGGATAGCGGATCCCACGCACATACCCTATTTTAAATCCTAGAATTCTCTCAAAGTTTGACCGGTGAGAAGAGGAAGTCCCAAAAGTTTCACCCAACTTTCAATATATTCTCCCATGTATGACGAGCTAACGAGCTCCTAATAGAAAGTTTTCTCAAAGAAGGATCAAAACTCACAGTTTCGTCCCTCTTTGAGGGACTTTACGGATAACTATAATAAATGATTTAGGGTGCGTTTCGATGTAGGTTGCTAGCCCACCATATTCCAGTGTGAATAAGGACAAACCCGCCCAAATGTAGAGGGAAATCCAATGGGGTAGGGTTCGTATGTGCCAACTACTATAGCTACTCCCATCTTCTCAAATATGGGCCCACCCACTAACCTCCTCCTCCTAGTTACCAAGGATGGAGCTCTACACCAACATTGATTCTCTTGAGTCTTCAACCGGGTCTTAATCCTTTGGTGACCGGCACTTGTAAGTCAAAGATTCTTTAGTGGACGCATGGCAATCTAGCAGCCCGTGTCCACAACCCTCCACACTCTAGCAAACCGTTGGATTGCAGTTGAATGGCGGCTTGTGCTTAACTACAATGCAAACACATCTAATCCACTATTATCTAGCGGTCAAGCAACTTACATGGAAACTCACCCAAACTTAACCATTATTGGGTGACAAGTCACGCCTTCCGCCATGTCCTGGAAGTTGCATTTCTTCTTCTTCTTCATCATCTAAAATTACATTGGGTTTGACACGGAATCCGGATGGCCTTTGCATATACTCTTTGGATAGGCTGGGGCGAACCAACCCCTATATTGGTACCTTACCGGGGAGGGCGAACGGCTGGGGATTCGTGGCACTCACTTAAAATCAACCATCCTACATATCGTGGATGAAGTAGCTGTAGAATTTGGGAAGATGTCAGTGTAAGTTAGTTGGGTGGCTGGGTCCCATTTCGGATTTGGCTAACACAATAGGAGTCAAATTACATTTGTATATGGTAAATCCGAACAGGTAATAAGGCACCTGTACTTGCTCGGGGTTGGTGGGTACTACATTTAAATATTGTATTTAGTATCATATGGTAATTTATGTCACCGCGGTAACTTTCCAATGACACTTTTTATGAATAAGGTCACAACTACTATCATCTCAACTTAGTTCATGTTCATCCACTTTTGGTTTGGTATATTCCGCATTCTAATGAATTATGTAGTAGAATGTTGTCATGGATGACTGAAATTTGGATGAAACATCACTTAGTAAGTGGCATTATTTGCAACATTGTTATTTATGATGCCCGATTTTCTCTACAAGGAATGACAAATAATGTAGGTTTTCATTGGTGTTGGTGACAAATACACAAGCGGTTTACAATTAGTATCGAGCAAGACAAATAGAATCGGTTACACTAATTACAACATTTAGTGTGGTTGCCATTCTAACTATTTATAGTGAAGATTTCATGCTCATTTCATCAAGAGTTGTTATGTATGGGATCCGTGAAGATCGACCATGAGTATATTGTATTATCCGCTAATGGAGTGACACTAAATAGTCTACAATAATGCTATGGAACCCGCTGTTGTGGTGAGAGGGTTCTGCTAAGGGAAAACACGGGGTTCCTGGCTGCAACTAGTTTATGCCCAAAGTATGGGAAAAATCATAATGCACATGGTTGCTTATGCCATTTGAAAACGCCAAATTTATGTGCACAATAAAAAAAACAAGCCGTATAGAGGCTTGAACCCCTACATAGTTACTGCTAGCATTCAAATGGATGTCACATGTGCATTACTAATCCAAATAATATGCACAATAGCTTTTCGGAAAGCCAACACAAAGACACATATACAATAAAAATTTCAAAAGAAAGTGCTTTACCATTTCATAGATATGGCATGCCAAAGTTGAGGCTTTAGTTGTTTTATAGCAGCTATACACCTCTCTGCTTAAGAAGCCATAACTTCTTCATAAAACCTCCAAATGATGTGAATCATGACTCTTTGGAAACCTAACTCTATTATCTATGCTATCTAAACTTTTTAACTTAAAATTCAACTATGTCCATCTTCTATGGCTTTTTAAACACGGACTTCCCAAATTTAATGGCAAATCTATACCTTGATGCTTTTATAATCATAACTTTTACATCCTATGTCCAAATTGAGAGTTTAATGATTTTTTGGAAAGTTTAAAACATGATTCAAGTACTCCTAAAATCTGAGAACAAACAAAAAAATCATATTTCATATGCGCTCAAAACACCTACTCTTGGATTCCGATGGCAATAAAATTGCCTTCACTCTAAAATCCATAATTTTCTCATAACAACTCCAAATGGAGTAGTCTATACATCATTGGAATCACTCAAGAAAAATGAACATGCTCACAAAATTTCATTGAAATCCATGTTGTACAAAATATATGGTTTTTCTTCAAAATTCTTTCCCGAAACTAAAACTCTCTCTAAGTCCCCAAATTGGGAAAACTTTTTTTTGAGAGAGAAAGACCTCCCTCCTTAGTCTAGTCACATGAGAACACATCCGCCCATAATGGGCCTAATGGGCATCCGCATGACCATTGGGTGATCCACATCATCCCTCCTTAGTCAAACCTATTCATATTTTTCAAACATAAAGCCACAAAATTCAACAAAGGTGAAACAATCTTCACCTTTCTTTTCAACAACAACTAACTTCAAATCAAATCAAAACTAATTCTAATAACATAAGGTCTTCAAAATCAACAAAGGTCGTAAAAATAATCACGATCTCAACAAACCTTCTCTATTACTTTATTCACTATGAAAAGTCAATGAAAACTAAAAAAATAACAATACTATATATTTTTTACATTGTGTAAGAGTTTGCTTCACGACACCACGCCAAGACATCATTTTTTAACCCACGCCAAGTCTTTAGTTTCCAATAAGTGTGGGTCACACTACATGTTTTTCCAGGAAATTGACATGGATGAATATTCTATACTAAGCTGCTTTTGATGTAAGATGATTCATTCATTTGATACATTAAGTGTTGGCAGTAAGAAGTCCCAAGAAAAACTGAGCCCTTAATCTTGGACCCATGTTATTTCCACCCCGAATACAATAAATATTGTATTTAGTATCATATGATATTTAATGTCAATGTGACAACTTTTCTAATGACCTCTTTATGAATAAGTTTACAAGTACGGTCATCCCAACTTACTTTTATTGGGTATATTCAACAACCTAGAATTTATGTAATGAAGTATTTTCATGGAGGATTGAAATGTGGATGCAAAATCACTTAGTAGATGATAATAATTGTAGAATTATACATCTACAATGTCCATATTTCTTCACAAGGAATGACAAATAAGGTTAGGTCTACATTTGATGTTGGTGACACTACATGGGAGATTAGAAATTAATATTATAGAACCGGTGACACTAAATACAATATTTAGTGTAGACAAGTATAGTGCCCCTTGTTATTCATTTCCGAGTTCATTTTCCACCTTCACACTAATAGGGCTATTTAGTGAACTTTATCGAGCTATTTGCAGGTGTCCCCCTCCTCCATATTCATCTCGATGGCCACTCTATACTGCAGATGGATATGTGTAACTTATGCCACATTGTAGTACACTAAATATGAGATTTAGTGTCACTAATTCTAATTGTCTTGCTCAATACTAATTGTAAACCATGGTGTAGTGTCACCAACACTAAATGTTGACCCAACATTATTTGTCATTCATTGTAAATTTTTTGGGGGGATTATAGATTCACAGTGTTGCAATTCCTGTCACTTACCAAGTGAATTTTCATCCAAATTTCAATCATCCACGACAATATTCCATCACAAGTTGATGACAAGAGAAGGTAGGGTTTTGGCCAATGGATGAACTCGTCCATCATCCATGACAGTATTTGTTCACTTATTCATAAGAAATGTCATCCGAAAAGTTACCATAGTGACATTAAATACCATATGACACTAAATATGATATTTAGTGTAGTGGAGATACAATGTGTCAATTCAAGTCAGGTTGTTCGGACATTATAGAACATAAATGACTTTGCTTGGTAAAATATTACATTCTCAATAAATAGTTACAGCTTTGCGTAACTCCAAATAGTAACATGCACTAAATGGGATAAACGGTGTACACCATTTATGATATTTATAGTCAGGTACACTATTTGCAGAGGGCCCAAACTAGATGTTTAGAGATCTCAAAGTGTCACGCCCGCTAATTGCCAATTTGATTCCATTCTTCAACATAAGTAACTTCTTTAAGTGAAAATATATCTACATTATGACATTTAGAGTAACACATCATGATACGTAAGATGATAGTCTTGTGTTTTAGTATGTAAAGGGAATATATTTTTGAGCGTACTAATGGCAAGTGTCATGTGTTTACATTTTAGTATGCAAGAGGAAGGTATTCCTGAGCAAGTGTCATTTGTGTACCCTTTATTCAACCTGTAAACTATTGTGTAACATAGGCATGCACCTCATGATGAAACACTGATGAACATACTCATGCCAAGATATTAATAAGCGCACTTTAACGTCGAGTGTCATGAGTTGACACTTATGATGAAGTTGTTAATCATGAATGTAACCTACCATACACCTTAAAACAAGGGAAGTGACACTATTATGCATGTGACACTAAATACCATAAACGGCGCAGTTCCAAAACTAATGTCTAATCAAACTAGTACAATCTTACTTGCATTTTGATTGAGCTAATGTCACTTCATAGTCAACTTTGCGACATTTAAAGTTTTCTTTTGTGCGTGTGTATGTATGTGTATATATATATATATAGAGAGAGAGTGTGCAATAAGGTGACATTAATTCAATCAAAACTCATAATTGAGAATGTGAATTTTGCTCTTTAGCCAAAAACTAAATAAATGCTCATGAAGATAACACTTCTGCAGCAAGATAGGGAGGGTTTTTTCGACACAACTCGTTTGGTGATCAATTGCGATCTTTTTGACACGTCCTAGTTAACGTGTATCATCTGCTTGTGTTTATAAAAAGACCGAGAGTGGATTATCACGTAGTACAAACGTACTTCTCATTCATCCAACATAAAAACTTAACCTCCTATAGGTTTATGATCGGTATGTCTCAAAAGATTTTGGTTAGACTAATTTGGAGTCTTTAAGATACATTTTAATATCAAGCGAATTAAAATTTGTAACCTCATGATGCATATTTTTAGGGCTCTGATGTTGGATAGATGAGAGGTAAGCTCATATATGTCAATTCCCTTTGGTCTTTAGAAGGGACTTTAGGTCCATTCTTGTGTATTTTCATAGATGACATTGTCAACATGCCAACTTCTAAGTTATTTTATTATGGGTTTAATAATTGGCAGAGGAAGTTTGTTTCTCCTTAGAGTGTACAAGATGCATAACATTATTCAGCTGAGTGACCAAGTTGCGTGGGCAAGGAATATGTCATGTAAGGTGCAAGAATTATACCTTATGGATGCTTGTCAAAGCATATTCAACATGATAAACTCGGGTGAAACATTGTCACTAAATATTATTAATTAGAATAGAATGGTTGATAGCAGCTGAATGATGTTATGTGGTATGTGTATGTGTATGATGAATTAAATTTACTTAGTGAGACACCGTGTAGGAGGAAGACAAATTCAAGGAATCAACATATACTCGCTCTTGATTTGTGCATGTGTCTTTGTTGGTACATCTAAAATGGAGATTTTCTTGTTATAATGATTCTGAGGTTGGGTGCATTCTATTCTTTGAATATATATATATATACACATATATATATATAGAGAGAGAGACGTTACACTATTTACCGTAATTTAGAGAAACACGTCTCTTACGAATTGGACGATGCCACTCAAACTTTCTAGAAAAAGACAAGTATTTGAATAATGCAAAGATTTCTCCGTACTTTACATAGTAACAATGCCGGACTTCATCAAATTTAATTGCCATCTTGGCCACATTGCATAAATGAATTAATATACACTAGTGGTCACGTTGGGAGGGAGGGGGAGGGGTACCAAGGAGTGCCTAGTAATAAGTGGCACGATGTGCAACTTCATAAGTCTTTTCCATGAGCAATCATCAACTACATTGATTATGGTAAACAATGTGACATATTGTTTGGAGTTGTGGGGTGTCATACTTTTTTACTCAAACATTTCTTTTTTTGTCAAGTAAGTTATCTTTTCATTCCGAATCTACACACTACACTACATTATCCTATTGTTGTGGGCCACAATAATATTCTAGAATCCACATTAATTATCAACTCACGCAAAATCTCTAGTCTAAATTAATGTGGGCCACATTAACTGTAATTATGGGAGATTGGTGCGGGCGATCATTTTATAGTATGCCACTTTTGTCCTCCAACTAATACTTGACAAGGTGTTGGTTGGAAGCCTCTAGGAAGACTTAATAGAGAACTGAGGCCTTGGGCTCACGTTATTTTCAGTACGACTAGCCATTTAGAATGGCCCGCTTTAATTGTTTTCACATTAATATTCACCCACACTAATAGTGTATCTATTTCAAAGAGCGGAGGGGATTATCACATACGAGCGTACCTCCCATTCATCCGACATAAGAACTTGATCCCCACTAGGCTTAGTGCAGATTTACCTCCAATGCCTTGCACGTGACTACTTGAGGATCTTCAAAGCTAACTAAGGTAGAAATACCATAAACCGTTAAAATAAGGCGATTCGCATTGAAGATTTGGTCTGACAATCATGAGATAATTTTCCAAGATAGACGAGAAGGATTCATGAAGAATGCAAGTTGTTTCGTATTTTTCTGCCTTGTACAAAAAGTTCCACAATTTTTCAAAGTGGAAACTTTGTCCAATCCACTTCCCGTTCACTACGCTCTCCGCATTCTGATACAGATTATCACCTAAACCCGTTAATCATGAGTACGTTAGATCTTGCCTCCCATTGGCTACACTGCATTGAAGTTGTCGCGCCATTTAAGACATGGCACTTTCCATTATGAGGCAGTCTAGTGCACCGCTATTGGGTGGTTAACGCTTTATGGTATTTCTACCTTAAATTTATGTTGGTTGAATAAGAAGTACACACAGACGCGTTAGTAGTTCTCTTGCTCCAATTAACTTATTTGTGTTATAAGCCCAAAGCATCATGAGTCACAATATATAGCACCCACCAATGAATGGGGAGAACCGGCTGCTAGTTACAGATGCACTTGTCGAGTTTGAGGAATAACTGGCTGAAGTTCAAGGCTTCAGGAGAATTACCCATCATTTTAGAGGAATCTATAAGATTATACCTTCAATTAATAAAGAAAAACCGAAAATGACAACATGTAAACCAGTTGGACTTTATAACATTATTCAAATCCATAACAGTGTTTTGTGGGACTGACAGTATTCCACAAAATATGAATAATGGATCTCAATAGTGTTATGTTAGAAACACCAAGATCTTGATTGATTATGACCAAAAATCTCCCTAGAGCCTGACACCCACTACAAACATATGTCAAGTCCTAGGTGATTGTCATGCGTCGGTGAAAGAACAATGCAAGTCTACCATTGTGGTAGACTTGTAAAATTTCCAATGACATAGGACAAGTTTAAAGTGACCCATGATTTGTATACTTGTGTACCATTTACGCTATTTAGTGTCACATGGGTAAAAGTGTCACCCTATTATGAGGTCTCCCCTTGGTTGACCATTGGTGTCACCACATGACACTTGTCGTTAGCATGAGCTCAATAATATCTTCCTTTTTGCCTCGTCAAGTTTCCCACGATTGGTCAAAATCTTGGTGTTTCCAAGTCCAACCAGTTACATGCCATGATCTTTTGGTTTTCTTTTTTGAATGCGAGGTATATTCCATAAATATCCTTGAAACGATCGGTAATTTGCATGAAATCTTGAACTTGAACCGGTTATTTCTCAAACTCAACCGGTTCATCTATAACTAGAGGCCAGTTCTCCTTGTCCATTGATGCCAATGTGCTATGCTAAATGTCACAATGGAGAAATTTTACACTTCCAAAAAATTACTTATATTGACAAATAGTATCACAGTGACAATTAGCGGGCGTGACACTTTGAAACCTCTAGGCATCTAGTTTGGATTGTTTGCCAATAGTGTGCGAGACACTAAACGCCAGAAATGATGTACACTAAATTGTCTAATTAGGGCTGCTTTACACCTAGAGGCCAGGCCAATTGGTTGTGTAAAAGGCTTGAAATCCTAACTTGTGATTGGCCAAAAGGCTGAAATCGGGCCCAACCCCTTTACACCTAGAGGCTGGGCCAATTTGGTGGTATGAGTTTTCTAATTGGTGTCGGTTCCAATTTGGAGTTACACAATGCTATGACATTTTATGGAGAGCATCATATTTTTATGCACATCAACATAAAGTACGCTAAATAGGATATTTAGTGTTCGATACACTAAATACGAACGCATACACTAAATATCAATAACCCTATGAAAGTAAGTAACATTAAATGTAAACTCAAACACTAAATATCAACTATGGGAATATGTGGAAACTACATGTTTGAATTTAGTGTTAGTAAGAATATGAAATCCATGCTTCATATGAAAGGAGGTGGCATTATGGAAGGTAGCGGCACATTTATGTCTAACACTAATTGTCAAGGAATTAAAAATTAGTGTTGAGTAGGGTAGGGTGGTAACAACAGGAAATATAATCAAACACTATATATCCTTTTTAGTGTAGTTAGTATGCACACCGAAGAGTCCAATATATCTTGGTTGGTCAAAAACGATGATGTCGGTCCGAGATGACCCTAAACTACCGGATGATGGTGGAGGGATACCCAAATCTCAAGGAAGAGGTTGGTGGTTCGAATCCCGGCTGTGAAATCTCCTCTCTCTTGACGGAAAAACTTGCCAGGTGGTCAACTGCCTCCTGTGCTTTGACGTTGGCCTGTCGGCCTTCTGTCTCAAAAAAGAAGAAGCGATGATGTCGGTAAAAAGTGATTGCAACACCAAATGGTAACCCACACAACTAAGTAGACAAATCTAGTGTGCTATATTTCTTCTTCCATCCAATTCTATGTCCGGGAAGAACCAGCGGTTAGTTGCAGATGAACCGGTTGAGTTCGAGAAATAACCAGTTGAAGTTCAAGACTTCAGGAAATTTACCAATCATTTTAGAGGAATCTATAGAATATACCTCAAAGGCCAGGGCGAACCAACCCGTACATTGGTACCTTACCGGATGTCTAGTGATGTCACATTTGAATGAATCGGCCCTCAACCTCATAGGGGGTCTTTTTGTATTGGAGCCACTTCATCCACGATATGTAGGATGGTTGATTTTAAGTGAGTGCCACGAATCCCTAGCCGTTCGCCCTCCCCGGTAAGGTACGAATATAGGGGTTGGTTCGCCCCAGCCATACCTCAAATGAATAAAGCAAAACCGGAAGAGGCCAACATGTAAGAGCATCCGCACCCTTGCTCTGTATACCTGGCCGCACTGGCTTTTGGCGGGCCCGGGCATGACGGACCCCCCCACCGCAACCCGGGCAACGGCTCTTTGAAGAGCGGGCTCGCCAAAATACTCCCATGTCGCGCCATTTTCTAGAGTCCGTGAGTTTCCTGGGCGCGCCCAAAAGCCGGGTGTTTTTTGGAAGATTTCGTTCTATTTTTTTTTTAGTTGTTCGAAGTGTTTGTTTGGCGCGATGGCGGGCCGTGTGCGTAGCTGAAGACTTCCGCCCATTCGATGACGCTGACTTCGAAGGTCTGCAGCGCGGGAGGCCAGCAGATTTATGGAGCGAGAGTGGGGGTCTTTCTTTTTGGCGAGTCACTCAACCCTTGTGGAGCCCTCTACTGGCCCTTTGCTGAGTGGTGGATTCAGAGCAAGGGTGCGGATGCTCTAACCGGTTGGATTTAGAATCACTAGGATCTTGACCGACTATGCCCAAAAACTTCCCGGGCACTGGTCCAATTCCCGGCTGATCGTGTCGCCAGCTCCTGTCTCCTGGAATCCTTCCTACCTTCTAGCCCGGCAACTTGATGCTCCGAAAACACTCGGAACCTACTGACTCACCACCAACAACAAAGCAACTCCCACGCTCATCTCCAAGCTCCTGTGGAATGAATTACATCATTCGGAAACCCCAACCAAAACAACAATCACCCAGCGTTCCTTCAACAAAATTGTCGGATTCATGTCACCTTCAAAACACCACCACCACCACCACCACCACCACCACCACCATCTGTGCAAGCTGGTTCAAGTCCAGTTTACAAAACTTCTGCTCATCTGAGTTAGCTAGTTGCAATGAGATCTGAGGTGTTGGGGTTGGCAGCAGTGCTGATCCCATTTTTGTTGCTGAATGCATCACCGGCTGTGAATGGGGACGCTGGAAGCCAGTATCTTGACCAGAAAGAACTTGAAGTGTCGTGGATTGCAGGCAATGCGAGCCTGGCCAATGGAAACTGCGGTACCACTTCTTCCTGATCTAGTCTTAGTGGTCCATGCCCCTTGCATATATGCTGTTATACATCTTATGGACACATTTTGGGCATATCCTCAACTTGAGTGCTCATCCCAGTGGGATTCTTGAGAGGGTTTTTTTTTATACACCTCACAGGTTTAAAGTCTGTGGTTTTGTTGGAGTTTACGATCAGAGCTTCAATTTGTTGTTTTTTCTGCTCTACCGACAGGTTTTGAGGTAGAGAGAGGTAGTCTAAGTGCTTTGGTGAGGAGGGTTTGGACACTTCCGGATATGTGGATAGGGTTTGATAGGCGAGAAAGGATTGTTTGTAATGAATGAGAGAAACAAGATATATATATATATATTTTTCTTTCTTTTCAAGAAATGTAGAAATGTTTAGGAAAGCTTGGAGCTTTATTGGAGTGTTGATGATGTGAGGAAGTAATGAAGGTCCTTTGATAATCTCTTCCTCTGATCTTAGCTCATACCCCTGCATAGACACATCTTCTAAACAAATTTGGGCACAGGAGATATTCACCTTTAACCCAAGCACAGTGGGATCCTTAAGGAAAATACCTAGACTACTGGAGTGGATTGAAATACTCACAGCGTTGACGTCTGAGACTTTTGTTGGAGTTTATCAGAGACTTTGGTGAGAATTTGTTTTTCTGCTCTACCGACAGGTTTTGAGGTCGAGAGAGAATCGGTGCTTTGGGGAATTGGTTTCGCTGATATGTGGATTGGGTTTTCAGAAACGATGACGATGATATGGGATAAGGGTTCGTTTGTGTAATGCGATGAACAAGAGATTACTTTTTCAAGCAATGCAGTGTTGTCTAAGACTTTGTCCGAGTTTATCAAAGATTTTGATTTTTCTGGCTCTACCGACTGGTCTTGAGGTAGAGAAAGAAGTGCTTGCTAAGGAATTTTGGGCACTTCTGGGTAGGTAGGTTTCAGAAATTGATGATGATGGGGGATGAAGTGGCATTCTTAAGGGTGCACTGAACAAACAAGGGGAATTTCAGCCAAGAAATGTAGGAATGTTAAGAAAAAAGTTGGAGTTTTTATGGGAGTTGTGAGGTGAGAAAATATATAATTATTCAATCTATAATGGTTTAAGATTCAATCAGACGTGAAATGAGAAACGTTTCAATGGACATCCAGATATTCACAGTATTGTGGAAGTGCATCATACATTTATTTATTAATCCAATTTCCTGCTCTACTGACAGGTTTTGAGGTAGAGAGATAAGTGCTTGCTGAAGAAGTTTGGGCATCTTGACATGTGGATTGGATTCTTAGAGAATGATGATAGGGGGTAGTTTGTGATCCAACGAATAAGAGATTTCTAATTGACAAGTGTCATTGAGACAAACGCTAGGAGCTTCAATTGGAGTGGTGAGGTGAGGAAAAATAAGATTGAAGGTCTAGCATCCTTTAGGATATTGTTGAAATTTCACAACACCTACTACCTAGGATGATGTTTTTGTGCTCTCTACCAACATTTTCAGAATCTTGATGTTGTGGACTGTCGTCCACATATTTTGATGGAAAATAATGAGATATTCACAACCACCCAGCACTGTGGATAGAGCTGTTGAAATTCGGATCTTAAGCCTTGGAGTTCACCCAAAATGCCAAGGGATTTATGTTAGTGCCCTAAAAACCCTGGGCTATGTATCTACTTGAAGGGTTATGTTACCCAATTGCAAGGAGAAAGGTGACTTGAAAATCAACGCAGACATAAAAAATGTAGATGCTGCTGTGGAGTTATTAAGGTGCATAAAACATGCAATTAGTGCAGGATGATTAGCAAATCCAAATCACGACCATACCCATTTGTCTCATAATTTCGGGGCTCATATGAATATCTTATTGATTATTGAAGTGAAGATTTGCATTCTCATTAAGTTGTCATATAGGTCTTCCCTAATCATGTTGATTATTGAGCTCAGAATGCTTAGCATATTTTGAGCACGTAGTCCAATATATCTCCCATAAACACATGTCTTTTTTAGTGTCCATTTTTGGATCTAGACCTAACATTCACACTACACAAATATATGTGTCCATGTTATTATTGTGTTCAATCTAGGCATGTCTACCTTAGAGATATTTTTCCTAATCTCACTCCATACATTTTGTCTGGATGCATGGCTAGGGCTTCTCAACAATTGTAACTCTCAGTGCACTCGGATGCAGTGCCACCCACTGCTGTTTGATTTGCAACAGAGTATGTGCACGACTGTGGATAACAATGAGCTTTGCGGACAAGACGACAACAATACTTGCACCTCCATGAACCTCAACTACAAAAGGAGTTATTTAACGTAAGTGAGTCGACATGTTTGATCAACTAAGGTTTTAATTATTATATCTTAACTTAGGTAGCTCATCCTAATGTAGCTCAATCCAAGGTTGTTTGAGTCTTGCATTTAATTTGACCCCCTCCCCCCCTTCATTTGAATGGTCAAAGGTTTGGTGTTGGTGTTCAAAGGTTTTGAGCTATCTCTGAGTAATGCTCAATAAGTAGTGTAGTGTAAGTTTTGTTTTGTTTTGTTAATTTACAGCTTGTGAGTGCATTATTTTGTGAGAAAAAACTCACTAGTGCATGTATGAATCGAGAATATATGTGGTCTGTCCCAATGCGAGATGGAGTTTATATTTTGATGGGGTACTAGAAGAGGAAAGAAAATTAATCTCCCATTGGTCACCGGTTTATTTGAATAAGATGTGAACCATGGGGAGGAAGCAACACTTGTAGGTGAACTCGGACTGACATGCCTAGTTTACCTTTAGCAAGTGGGGGATTGATGTAGCTCCCAAGTAGGTTAATCACTACAAATTTTTAGATTTTTGAGAAAAGAAAAGCGGTTGTGTTCATACATATAAGAGATCAATTGCTTTTTTAAGCATACTTTTGACTTCATTACACATGTTTATGGTATTTAGTGTCACTTACTATTTTGAGCTACATAATGATGCTTGTAACTTTTTACTTAGAATGTAAGATTTGACCAGGTTGAGTCGTTAATGTTCTATGATGTCCAAATGATATATTTAGCCTTTGTGGATAAAATTTGAAATCTATGGCAACAAGTTCTAGCATTATAGTGTAATTCCAAATTGTAATGGACACTAAATACCATAAACGGTTTAGTGCAATCATCACAAGTTTTGCACATGAGAGCCATGTGCCTAAGAATACTTCACTATTGTCATGATGTAGATCCCTACTTTTCTTTTTCTCTTCCACTTGCTTAATCTCTTTAGCATGGGAGAGAGAGAGGTACAAGTGCCAATGAAGAGCCGAGTTTTGATAAAGAAATTGTGGTGCCAATTGATGCTTTTTGAAATGTATCGCCCCTCACCTTGAATATCAGGCTCCGGGGAGATTTTTGGGCATAAGTGGTCAAGATCCTGGTGTTTCTAAGTCCAACCAGTTACATGTTGTGATCATTCGGTTTTTCTTTATTAATTTGAGGTATATTCTCATAGATTCCTCTAAAATGATTGGTAATTCTCCTGAAGCCTGGAACTTCAGCCAGTTATTTCTCAAACTCAACCTATTCATCTTTTACTAGCAGCCGGTTCTCCCCATTCATTGTTGTATATAACCTACAAATTTGACCCTATTGCAGGATCTCACCACCTGCCAACATCGCAAATATCGGCCAAGAAGTGGAACGGGACATCTGCCTCCAGAGAACGCTGGATACGACATTCTCAAATATTTCATTCCAGAAGAATTATTCATATGTCTTTTTTGGCAGCACAAGTGGAGCTTGGAGAGCATTCCCAGGACGAGTGAGCCTTTCTGCCGTTGACTTCTCTTAACTTTTCTCAGCTTTCTCGATCTTGTGTCTTCCCATAATTATCATGAAGCAAGAACACACAATTTCAGAGTGGAATGCACCATAGAATCATACCGTGACTTTCAAAGCCTCCATGAGGATGGGGTTGAAGCCAAAGTACCTACACAGTGGTCCAACTTGAATGGGAATAGAAACGTGAGGCAAATTGAGAGCTTGAGGGTTCCCATGCCTCAAGTTTCGATTTCAAATTGGAGTGATCCTCAACACCATTCACATTGGTTCATTTGTAGTTATTTATTTGTTTTGTTATTTTTATTTGTTTCCGCTTAATTGCATTCACATTGAGTCTTTGCATGTAACATATACAATACATACTTGTTTTTGGGTTGAGTCAAATCACCTACATGTGGTCCAATGACCTACATGTGGTCCAATGTGAGTGCGATTGACAAACTCCCTAACATTAGAATAGAAATTTCAGGCGTAGGGAGGAGCTATAAATAGACTATTGCTTGTTTGTTAGTTTGTTGCTCTCAAGCCTCCTCTCCAGTTATGTAGCACCCCATGTGCCTTATATTTCTATTCCAAATTTGAGAGTTTTGAAAACATATAGGTCCACAACAATTGTCCTATGCAATGATAAACTTGTCCTATGTCATTGAAAATCTATAGATCTACCATGATGGTAGATTTACATTGTTCTTCCACTAATGCATGGCGATTGCCTAGGTCTCATATATATGCGGGGTAGTGATCTTCAATCCCATTCACATTGGTCCAATGTCCGAGGAGATTTTTGGCCATAATCAGTCAAGATCCTGGTGTTGCCAAGTCCAACCGGTTACATGTTGTGATCATTTGGTTTTTCTTTATTAATTTGAGGTATATTCCATAGCTTCCTCTAAAATGATGGGTGCTTTTCCTGAAGTCTTGAACTTCAACCGGTTATTTCTCAAACTCAACCGGTTCATGTGTAAATAGCGGTTGGGTCTCCCATCCATTGCATTGGTCCACCTGTAGGGTTTTTGTGCTCAACCCTATTCACATTGAGTCTTTGCATGTTAGAAATACAATGCATACTTGTTGTCATCTTGTTTATTGCTCAAGCTGTGGACGAGAAATATTACCAACAACAGTGAATGAGTTAGGATGCATATGCTCTATAGTTTGTTGTGACATTTAAGCATATTCTAAGAAGAAACTTCAATGCTTTGTAGGTCTGGATTGTCCTTGTTACTTCTGACCACAACACAATCCTCAATTGCAGGATGCTTCTCCTTCAAGCTGCGACTCGTATGAAACGCGTCAAAGACCCTGGTAACAGCCGCCCACAGAGAGTAATGCATGTCAAATTATGCAAAATAATTTTTCTCATATTGCTGTGACTGGCAGAACGAAATGATCTTAATTTGAAGAGAGTCACTACTATCATACGAGTCTTATGCAATCGTCCCACGTCGATGAAAGGACCAATGCAAATCTACCACTGTGCTAGATTTGCAAATTTTCTAGTTACGTAGGACAAGTTTCCAGTGACGTAGGTCAATTGCCTAGGACTCATATGCTTGTAGTGAGTGAATTCATACTTTAGCTAGGTTTAAGTTTTAAGTTTTAGGGTTTGGGGTTTTACACAATGGAGAACCGACCGCTAGTTACAGATGAACCGGTTGAGTTTGAGAAATAACGGGTTGAAGTTCAAGACTTCAGGATAAGTACTGATCCTTTCAGAGGAAGCAATGGAATATACCTCAAGTTAATAAAGGGAAATCGAAAGATCACAACATGTAACCCGTTGGACTTGGAAACACTCGGATCTTGACCGATTATGCCCAAAAATCTCCCCGGACACTGGTTATACAAGTAACCACTTACCTACAGCTGGTATATAGAGTCCAGTAACAGACTCGCTAACTTAATTATGTTATCACCAATGAATGCTGTAATAATCCACTCTTACAACTTTCCGTGTGCAGGTATCTGGATGGAATTTCGGTTTACAAGCAGGTCAAGATCATAATTGATACGGGAAACTCCATGGGCTTGGGAGTTCAAGGTGAATACGGGCGAGCTGGGGGTACAACATTTTTGAATATGACCCAGATCCTTACCCTCGAGTTACTGAAGACTGTGTCGCCTGGTGACTATGTGGACATCACCACCTACAACTCCACTGGAGCTACCTCACTGGGTACACCGGTAAGCTTATTAATTGCCTGTCCAGGTTCAAACTGCCCTAAATTAGTCATATCCTAATCGGACACCTATAATTGAGTGGTAAGTTATGTGGTTTGGTGCAGCTCCAAGAACGGGTACCAAAGACACGACATGTGTGTAAAAGAGATTGGACTATGTGGTCAAAATATGATAACCGTTTTAGGTTCAATAGTCAGCATAATTGAGGGGACCTATATGACAAGTAATGAGCACGAGAATCTTGATGAGTGATGAAGAAGATATTCATATGAGCTTTGAAAATTGTGAGGAAAGTGGTTGTGGCCTTGAGATGGATTTGCTAACCATCTTGTACTAATCGCATGTTTCATATCCTAGGAGAAGTGGGCTAGTTGGAAAATGTAACCATTTAAGACCCAAGTACGTTAAGTTTCAATAGCCTTGAAAGCAAATTTAATATGTTTTTTCTTCGTATTAAATATGTTCACACTTATGTATGGAACGTCTGCCTAGCGATGTGGCCACTCTTCTTTGACTATATTTGAGTTGTGAATGCGAAGGCTTGTAGCTAAGAACAGATTGTACCAAACTAGCATTTGTTACGATGACATTGGGATATATGCTCAAAATATAAACACCATTCTAGGTTCAATACTGAACACATTTGGGAGGGTCTATGCTTGATGAGAAAGAGAATCTTCACTTTGACCTATTATTATTTTTGTATGCATCTCAACTACAATTCTAAAATTTGAAATGTCAATCTTTGTCATTCGCAATTGCTAATTGAATGAGACAGTTTCCAAGTCGACCAATGGCTTGGATTGTCTATGGTGTTGGAAGTGCCCATAATAGGCCCAAACACCTTAAAAGACAATTCTTGAGCCAATCCCATGGCTAGAAATGTTTGTAAAATAGGAAAGGCCCACAATAGGGACACATAACTTAGAAGGAATGGGACTCAGATAAGTTCTAAGCTTTGATTATGAAATTTTAAATGTCACTCTTTGTGATTCGGAATTGTTAACTGGATGAGAAAAATCCTGAACCGATCCAACGGCCATAATTTTTTGGTAAAGTTGGAAGTGCCCACAATAAGACCACATACCTTAGAGGGGGTGAGATGTAGCTTAGTTGTATGCTTTCCATATGCTTACAAAATGAATGAGCACTTTAACGGCTCAGCGTTCTTGTTAAGTGAAGTTTTTTTTTTTTCTCAAAGTCTTGCATAAAAATTCTGGATCCAAGTGCGTACTCACCTGTTGGGTCACGTGCACTATTATTTGCAGGTGAACATTAAGCCATACAATGCCACAAACCCGGAGGTCCATCCGGAGCTGAGTACTATGATAGGCGAAGTGAACCAGTTGACAGCATCTGCAGAACCGCTGGCATCAAATCTGACTGCTGCGATCCAGTCGGCGGTGGCCAACTTCCTAACCACTACCACACATTCCTATTTGAATGTAAGCATAATCCTCTTAATTTCCAACTTTGGAATGATGAAATAAAGCGAAGCAGCTGGATGCAGGGTCCAGGGATATTTTTGGGCATAATCGGTCAAAATCCTGGTGTTTCCAAGTCCATCTGGTTAAATGTTGTGATCTTATGGGTTTTCTTTCCTATTTTGACATATATTCCATATATTTCTCTAAAATGATGGGTAAGTTTCTTGAACTCTTGAACTTCAACCAGTTTTTTTTGTGAAACTCAACCGGTTCACCTGTAACTAGCGGTTGGTTCTCCCTGTTCATTGGCTAGATGTCGAACATCTGCAATAAGTGGCCAGATAGCTACCACATCTTGTAATGTAGGTAAGGTAGAGATGCAATGCCTAATTGGGCTACTTATCTTAATTAGACACCTATATTTGAGTGGTTGTGTAGTTTGGTGTGGTTCCAAGAACGGATGTATATATATAATAATAATAAAAATGTTTAAAAGAGATTTGACTGTGTGCTCAAAATATGATAACCATTCTAGATTCAATAGGCAACATTATTGGGGGTGGGGGATTATATGAGCATTTAATGAGCACGAGAATCTTCACTTTGCTAATGAATAAGATATTCATACGAACCTTGGAAATTATGAGGAATTGACTATGGCATCGATCTAGATTCGCTAACCATCTTGTACTAATCGCGTGTTTTCATATCTTAGGAGAAGTGGGCTAGTGAGAAAATGTAACAATTTAAGACCCGTATACCTTAATGTTACAAGAAATCCGGGTTAAAAAAACACATAATGAATGCCCGTGAGATGCAAATACAAATACAAAAATGAAACATATGATTTTAAGAGTTGATCCCGGATGCCCTTCAAGGGTTAACCTTGATCAACATCTTGTGATGGGACATGAATTGATCGATGGAGGAGATCCTCTTCAAGTTCGACTCGAATGAAGTGAAATTGATTTCAAATTCCAAGTAGCCAAAAGGCTTATGGAACTAGAAGTACATCAAGATGGTGTTGAAAAGGTTGATTCCCCATAGTAATGGAGTGTGGTGGCCTCAGTTGGATAAAGTATAATAATATCAACTTGATGATTTAATTAGAAGAAAGTGTTGAGACTACCCAATACTACATTTTGAAATAGGCAAGGGAACGTATCTCTAATGGAGTTGCTGTAGCGGGGACACTCCAACTCAAAGTGCGCTTCATTTTCAACTACATTGTCAGAGCAGAAGTGACGTGATCTTTTTGTGGTCCCTAGAGAGTCTCTAAAATGTGTACGTTGGATCCCATGTTGCAGGTGATAATAGTCTTCACAGACGGGAATTTCTCTCCCCTGAACAATGCAACGTTTCCCACCTCCAAACTCCTCGCCTCGCAAGTAAAGGTGATCCTTTACAAACTGCCTCGGTCTTCCGATAACGATCCTTTCCTGCTCAGCACGAGCCTTCAACAACTTCTGTGTGGGGTCCAGGGAACTTTTGAGTTGCTGGATGCACCGGCCACCAAAAACCCATTATACTCGATCCGGAGCTACTACTCCTTCTTGGCGCACACACACATGGCGGTTGTCACCAATAATGCGACATGGAGCAATGTCTATGAAAGCTATTCAGAGATGGTGGATGTTGTAACTGTCACCTATCCAGGTTTGCAAATTCAGCACCGCCTAAATCCCCATCAATGAACAGGGAGAACTGCTAGTAGTTAGAGATGAACCGGTTGAGTTTAAGAAATACCTGGTTGAAGTTTGAGACTTGAGGGAAATTACTGATTGTTTAAAGGAATTAAGAAGACGTACCTCAAATTAAGAAAGAAAAACCGAAAGATGGCAGCATGTGATCAGTTGGACTTGGAAACACTAGGATCTCGACCGATTATGCCAAAAATTCTCCCCGGACACTGAACCCCATCATCTACAGGTGTCAGAAGTGCACAAGCTTGTCCTATTAGCGTATGTGGAAAGGTAATGTGGAGGTAGTTAACGTGGGCCCAAGACCCCGGGCCTTCCCCTAAGTCTTCTTGGAGACTTCCAACCAATAGTTTACATAAAACAAGATAGTCACCTTACATCCGAAGTAGCATAATATGAAATAGTCATCCACCTCAGTTTCCTAGATAAACAGTCTAATGTAATCCTCACTAATTTTGAATCCAGAGATTTGGCATGGGTTGAGAATTAACACGGCCCACAATAATTCCACATGAAGAATTAATGTGGGTAAGGTAGATGTGTCTAATGCAGTTACTTACCTTAATTGGACACGTGTGTTTGAGTGGTATGTGGTTAGATGTGGGTCCAAGAACGGATACAAAAAAGACATGTGTTCAAATGAGATTGGATTATGTGCTCAAAATATGATAACAACTCTAGGCTCAATAGTCAACATAACTAAGGGAACCTATATGCCCATTTAATGAGAACGAGAATGTTCACTTTGATAATGATTATGATATTCCTACATGCTCCGAAAATTATGAGGAAAGTAGCTATCCCCTCAATTTAGAGCTGCTGATTATCTTGGATTAATTGCGTGTTTATAGTGTAGGAGACATGGGCTGGTTGGGAAAAGTAACCATCTTAAGACTCATCTAGTGAACAACTATGCCCCACACTAATAGGACAAATCAGTGTACCTATTTTTCTTAACCTGCAGTAGATGCTAAAAAGAAATTTTATTTTTCTTCTTCCTTCCTTTTTCTATGTCTTTCTTAAAACCCTGAGAATTTTGGAATACATGTGCATACTTTACAGCCCAGTCTGCAGTCAAACACGAATATGTCGCCCTATATTTTAGTATGAAGATTGGGGATATTCTATTATTTCTTACCGAGTTTCTTAACTGAGCTTGTTATTGTTCTTGTGTGGTGACAGCATTCGGAAGCGATGGCCTATTAGTTGGAGTTGCAGGTATCGATGTGTACCTGAACCAGTTGAAAGGTGACCTATATACACAGGTTGTGGCAGCTTTGAGCACGAGGACAAGGGGCACTCTGCCTGCACCTGCAAATCTCAATCTCTCTTGCAATTATCAGGTGATTATCTCTCCTACCTTATTCACATGTTCATATTTAGATATATATCGTTTCCTGAATTGGATATAATCGTAGTTCCTTATAACCACTGGTTTTCTTTCACCAGACGGTTTTATGAACTACTACAATAATAGATTTTAGATTTGTATTCATAGATTTTCAAACCCGTCTAGTGGAAGAGAATTACACTGTTTATGGTATTTAGTGTCACTTGTGTAGTAGTGTCGCTTATCTTGTTTCGAGGCGTATGCTAGGTTACGTTAAAGATCATCAACTTCACCAAATTTAGTGTCAGCTCATGATTCTCGGCGTTCAAATGCGCTTACTAATATCTTGGCATGAGTATGCTCACTAGTGTTATGAGGTGGATGCCAAAGTTACACAATCGTCTACAAGTTGATACAAAGTGAGCATAAATGACACTTGGCATTAGTATGCTTGAGAATATAATCCTCTTGCATACTTAAATGTGCACACATGACACTTGCCATTAGTATATGCTCAATAATGTCTTCCCCTGGCAAACCGAGATGCAAAACTATCACCTCAAGTATCCCAATGTACTGCTCTACTTCAGAAAGTTACTTATTTTGATGAATAATATCATGTTGATAATTAGCAGACGTGACACTTTGCCTAGTTTAGAATGTTCGTCAATATTGTGCATGACACTAAATGCCATAAACGGTGTAGTGGTAAGCATCCACGAGTCCTATAGTGTCTATAACATACATAGACTTTTTTTGACTCCTATCTCTACAACTGCTCTTTTCCCCTTACCTAAGATCCTAGACCTCGGAAAGTATGTTGTCACCCATCTTCATTGGACACCTTTATTTGAGTGGTGTATGGCACGGATTGTCTCTAGGTTATAAGAAAGCATGTTACAATGACATTGGACTATGTGCTCAAAGTGTATTAACCATCTTTAGGTGGTTCAATAATTTACACAATTGAGAGGGTCCATTTGATCACTTAAAGAGAAAGATAATCTTCACTTTGACGTCTTATAACTTTTGCATCTCACCTCCGTTGCTTTCGAAAGCTAAAAATGACACTCTATAACGTGGCGATTCGTTGCAATCGCTAACCAAATGACACAATCCCCGATCCGTTCCAACGGTCAAAGTTATACATGGAGTTGGACATGATCGAGTGAGATCCTAGTGTTTCCAAGACCAACCAGTTATAGGTTGATATCTTACGGTTTTCCTTTGTTGAATTGAAGAACATTCTGTAAATTCCTCTGAATGAATTGGTAATTTTTCCTGAAGTATTGAATATGAACCGATCGTTTCTCAGACTTAACTGGTTCATCTGGAACTAGTGTCCGGTTCCTCCCCGTTCATTGAGTTGCAAGTGCCCACAAATTATTAGGGTTCCATACTGTAAGCTTACCTTCACATAAAATCTCTCGGGTGTCGGACTTGTTTTGAAAATTTTGCAGAACCAACCGGCGGTGCAGGTGTGTGCAACAAACTCCACTCTCGATGGAGTTTGCATGCAAAACTTGGACACCACCAACAGTTTGCAAGCCCGGGTGTGTTGCGGCAGCTGTTTAGCACCCACGAGTGACAAGAAAACACCGTTCTGGGTTTGGATAATAGTAGCTATTGTGGCGTTAATGGTGTTGGGAATCATAGGAACTGTTGTTTATTGTGTGTGTGGTCGACCGAAACCCCAACCTAAAATTCCGGACAGTTTTCCAGGAGGTAATGGCGACGGCCCGAACATTATTAATGGGGGAGGACAATTTGATCCACCTTACAGTCCCCCCAAGTACAAGGGACAAGATTAGGCTGCAGACTGGCCACTGAAGTGACACAACTGCTTGTATTCTAATGGAGATTTTTTTTTTTTGAAATTTTAATTCTTTGTTGGCTCTGCCCTAGAGCTCTCGGTTTGCTTGTCTTCCTCTTGCCCATGAACTTGTCATTGAATGAATGTATGCAGATGAATGTGAAAACTAGATAACTAATGTGGATGGAATTGAATTTTAGATAACTAGAATTGTATGTAAGAAACTACACTTAGTATTGAATGTAATGTCATATGGTATTTTATGTTACTGGTAGCTTTTCCTAATGACATGTGTTGGGAATAAGTTAACAAGTATTGTCATCTCAACTTACTTTTAGTTCACCCACTTCTACTTTGGTATATATCCATCTTAACAATTTTGTGATGAAATATTGTCATGGATGATTGTAATTGCATTCAATATCATTTATACCATGCCTTGGGCAGTAGGATTCGTCCCTCAATGATAGGGAAGGTGCATCTCTTTTTGAAATTCATTGCTACTAGTAAGGATTTTTGAATATGCTTGTTAGAACATATTCAACATGATAAACTCGGGTGAAGCATTGTCACTAAATATTATTAATTAGAATAGAACAGTTGATAGCAGCTGAATAATGTTATGTGGCATGTGTATGTGTATGATGAATTATATTTACTTAGTGAGACATTGTGTGGGAGGAAGACAAATTCAAGGAATCAACATACGCTGGCTCTTGATTTGTGCATGTGTCTTTGTTGGTATATCTAAAATGGAGATTTTTTTGTTATAATGATTCTTAGTTTGGGTGCATTCTATTCTTTGAATATATATATATATATATATATATATATATACAGACACACACATACAAAATTCCAGGGTCAAATCAACTAAATAATAGCCTCCAGGATGTTACTAAATTATGGCTAAATTTATGTTGGTTGAATAAAAAGTACACGTGGACGCGTTACTAATTCTCTTGCTCCAATTAACTTATTTGTGTTATAAGCCCAAAATATCATGAGTCACAGTATATAGCACCCACCAATGAATGGGGAGAACCGGCTGCTAGTTACAGATGCACCGGTTGAGTTTGAGGAATAACCGGCTGAAGTTCAAGGCTTCAGGAGAATTACCAATCATTTTAGAAGAATCTATGGGAATATACCTCAAATTAATAAAGAAAAACCAAAAAATCACAACTTGTAAACCGGTTGGACTTAGAAACACCAAGATCTTGACTGATTATGCCCAAAAATCTCCCCGAGGCCTGGCACCCACTACAAACATATGTCAAGTCCTAGGTGATTGTCATGCGTCAGTGAAAGAACAATGTAAATCTACCATTGTGGTAGACTTGTAAATTTTCCATTGCCATAGGACAAGTTTTAAGTGACTTGTGATTTGTATACTTGTGTACCATTTACGCTATTTAGTGTCACATGGGTAAAAGTGCCACCCTATTATGAGGTCTCCTCTTGATTGACCATTGGTGTCACCACATGACACTTGTCGTTAGCATGAGCTCAATAATAGCTTCCTTTTTGCCTTGTCAAGTTTCCCATGATTGGTCAAAATCCTGGTGTTTCCAAGCCCAACCGGTTACATGCCCTGATCTTTTGGTTTTCGAGATATATTCCATAGATTCCCTTGAACTGGTTATTCTCAAACTCAACCGGTTCATCTATAACTAGAGGTCGGTTCTCGTTGTCCATTGATGCCAATGTGCTATGCTAAATGTCACAATGGAGAAATTTTACACTTCCAAAAAATTACTTATATTGACAAATAGTATCACAGTGACAATTAGCGGGCGTGACACTTTGAAACCTCTAGGCATCTAGTTTGGATTGTTTGCCAATAGTGTGCGAGACACTAAACGCCAGAAATGATGTACACTAAATTGTCTAATTAGGGCTGCTTTACACCTAGAGGCCAGGCCAATTGGTTGTGTAAAAGGCTTGAAATCCTAACTTGTGATTGGCCAAAAGGCTGAAATCGGGCCCAACCCCTTTACACCTAGAGGCTGGGCCGATTTGGTGGTATGAGTTTTCTAATAAAAAAAATGCATGGTCTAACATGGCGCGAGCTCATTGAATTGGGTGCACCCAAAATGGAGGGCCAATTATTGGCCTCGGGGCCAATGCCAGATTTCAATAATTTTTTTAATAAAATATGATTTTTTTCAACGAACTAGATCCGTTGGATTATGTGGAAATCTGAACGGCACTTATGGTTCATTGTGACTTCATCCTCTCCTCTCTTCTCTTCGTCTCTCTCTCTTTTCCTTAGGGCTGCCTCTCTTGCTGAATTTTTTTGTGCTCACCAAATTGTTGCTACCGTTTCTAGAGATAGCATGGAGGGGTCTTTAGAGATGAGTGGATGGAATTCTAGTGAAGTGTATGAGGTGATACAAAGGTATCAAAGTGCTCAAGCTCATGCTTTCCAGCCCTATTAAACTCCTTTACAAGAACATGTAGATAATGTAGGGGTTTCCAATTTTTTTCAATCACCTCTTGGAATTCCTATTCTTCTTCCACCTCCGTTGATTATGCACATGCGTGCAAGTAATTTGAAAATGAAGGCTACAGAAGAGATTGGAAATGAGAATATTCAGATTGTAGCTCCACCGGTGCCGAAGAAGAAAGAAGACGCAATTACAAAAAAACCTCG
This sequence comes from Polytrichum formosum, assembly GCA_964035585.1. Classification (NCBI taxonomy): domain Eukaryota; kingdom Viridiplantae; phylum Streptophyta; class Polytrichopsida; order Polytrichales; family Polytrichaceae; genus Polytrichum; species Polytrichum formosum. The sequence goes on along the minus strand of OZ037940.1, from coordinate 27,182,197 downwards.
GAAGAAGAACGTGAAGGTGGAAGAAGATGAAGAATCCGGCTCAAAGAATTGAAAAGACCGTGATGTGGAGACAATGATTTCGTTGCGTGGTGAATGGAACCATAATTTTTGAAGAACGCAAAGAATTTAGAAGAATTTTGCATATCTAAAATTTAATTTTTTTTTCCAAATTTGGCCAATTTGGCCTTTTAGAGGATTTGGCCTTTGCCTCAAGCCCCCCCTTTCACACCCAATGGCTTGTGAGCAACTGTTGAGGAGCAATTTATGCTTGTGCTATGGTTTGATTCCCCCACCTCGCGGGCGCGAGGAGAGAGTCTTGTTGGGAAAACTCCAAGTCTTTCTTCCTTTATCTTCATGTCCATTGCATTTAATATGTGGTTCTTATATCTAAGCCATTGCTGTAATTTTCAACTCATTCATTTGTATGCATGTGATATGCAACTGTAGATACTTGATTGAAGTTGCATGCTCGTTTGATTGCGGTAATTCCTAGACTAAACTGAACTGCCAAGGGTTGCAAAAAAAAAATTCAATACTTTGTACTGTTGAGATGAAGTGAAGATTAGCAACATATATAAACAACAAGCAAACATTTGAGGAGGCTGAGGCGGTAGCCAAGAAAACAACCACAGTAGCAACCAAGGAGGGAGACACCGAAGTGGCAGTCACAGAGAAACTAAGCTAGGAATGAATGTGAGGCCGGAAGGGACCGGCCATGAAATTAGGAGGAACCACGGCATCGGGTGGAAGACGCGCAGTTTTAGGGGCTGCAAACCAAGGAGTTAGAGGGACTACGGAATTAGAAACTGTCGTGGAATTAAAAGGAAGATGTGCAGTGGTAGAGTAGGTAATCCACGGTTATAGGGTAGATAGAAAAAAATTAGGACTTTTTTTAATAAAACAATTCATAAAAATAAAATCTAGTATAAAAATAGTTTTTAACAAGACAATCAATTTTTGGAACCACCTCAACTATACCTTGAGGAATGGTAAATACCAATTTTGATTAGTAAAGTATATTGATAAATCGATATTATTACGAAACTTGAAACATGTAACCATCATGAAGATGAAGGTAGATATTTAGAATTATGAACATACTAAGGACTTAACGGTTGTAACTGTTTGAAAAAAACTCCTATCTAGGAATAATAAAGATGAGAGAAAATATACATAGAAAGAAGATACAAATCATATAAATATAGATTTTAGAAAGAAATAAAAATACTATATAAAGAGATATATTTTTAGGAAACAATACATTTTTTTATAGCAACAAAATTATCTTAAGATTGAGTGTCAAACAACACTTGAGCTTATTTTGTATCCCATCTCTTTCGAGGCAACCTTTTTCAATACATGTATAATTTTTTTCATACTTATGAAGTGTTAGCTTTCTCTCTCAATCATTTATAAGTTGTTGGATGTCGAAACACTTGAGCAATCGTAATTTGAGAGGAGAGTAGTCATTTTTGAGCAAACACTCAATAGAGTAGTGTAAGAGTGAGATTGAGGCGTTCAAGACTTTGGAGAATAATTGGAACTTTGAGAAACAAGTGATGTTGAATTAACATCAACTTACATTGATATTTTGAGAGATTATAGGATCAAACCCATTGATTACCTCTATTATATCAAAGACTTAGCTTAACTCTAGTTTTGTGGAAATTAACACTTAAGTGAGAAAATAAATGTTCTTCATTATAATGAGTTTGAATTAAAAATATAAAACATATAATTATATCAATATAGACAAACTTGTCATATGTATTATCATTATATATATAAGAAGACTACACTTATACACCAAGTGGTAACACTTGAGCTAAAAGGAAGGAGGACACAAGAACATGCATCTTATACTACTTGATACATTAACATTTAATTCTCACTACTATAATAACTCATTAAGGAAGTGATTTGGTATTATGAAAAACTAACATGCTATTATAAATAAACATTAATTACGTGAATTCATATAAAATACTTATATGATTGTCTTAAGAGTCGAACCATGAATTTGATATTCTTTGAGAAACTAAATTAAGAGTTTGAAGATTATCTTTATCATCACCAATTATAGATTCTAATTTATATGTATATGATATGAATGGAACTCTAAATATTGATACACCTCCCAAATATCACTCCAATTTAGTTGTTTCTTGTAATCAATGAGCCTTATATTGAAAGTGAAAATAATTAAAGATTGAGAGCTCTTACTCCAAAGTAATTATATTCAAATCATAAAGAGAAAGGGATGATAACACTTTATTAAGGCCTTAACCGAGCATGTTAATGAGACACAGTATTTCGTAAGCGAATATAAATTTATATGATGTGATATCGTGAGCCTTTAGGAACAACTTACGGCGTTCATCATTTACAAGTTGTACAAAAAAGAGAAGTTGGCAAATGAAATCTCGGGATCGGATCTTCACATATATAAATTTTATGATTATTTTGAATAATGTTGGCATCAAACTAGAATTGTAATGAACCATATGACAACATCCGCTAATGATTTTTTTTAGTGTCGAAGATAGCGCTACGGACATTAAAAACGATCTATATTCAAATGACAATCAAACTCCAATTACGACTATGACTCCACATTCAGCAACCAAGGTTGACAAGAAGAATTTTCAGGAGCGATGTTATGGAGTTTTCATACAAATGGCCGAAAACAATTCAGTCATGGTTAAGATTTTTAAGAAAACTAATATTTTATTAGAAATGATAGAATGACAGATGGATAGGCTTATAGATAAACTTTATATTTAGTTCTCTGCCGAATCAGATGCATCATGGTCATGAAAGAAGAGAATTTTTCTTTTCATTATCAAATGTGCTTCTCAAAAAAATTAAGCTAGCAATTCCTGTGCTTATATAGCTTATACAAATATATTTTTTATCTAGCTACTTTGTTTTTTTATTTTTATTTTTGCAACCCCCGCACTCTCATCTTAATCTATACTTTCAATATTATTTACCACAGTTTTTTCAAGATCTTCAATTTGTATAGTTCATGTTTCAACCTTGTCTATTTTTAAGTATCTTTTCATGTGCTTTGCTGCTTATGTAGCTGCCATAAAAATATCAACATTCGTTAGTTGTCCTAGTTGATTTGTATTTTTTTATGTACAATTTTTCCTCCTTCTTTTGTCCATTAATCATCAAACTTGTATCGGTGTATTATATACAAGTTATGAAGACAAATGCAAGTAGTAACTAGATTTGGTAAATGTCGGAGAGACATATTAATTCTCTTCAATAAAATCTTCCACCTCCCTTTCAATATATCAAAGGCTCTTATTACCGCCATTCTTGTCGACGATTAGATAAAATTCCAATGCGCCTTTGCTCTAGACAATCTATCTTTTTCACCTTTGAAAGGAGAATAAAACCATAGTTTTATTGGATAAACAACGTCATCTATAAGCTCGTAAGGTAATAACTCACATTTTATCACTATCTTTTCATTATTTAGAATTTTGGAACAAAATCCAATCATGACAACGCCCAATGCATCCAAAATCATAATTCCAAAACTTACATTTGCTATCTATTATACCTTGAAATAAAGCTGAATAGAAACTTCTTTCACAATAACATGAAGTAAGATCTATAGGAGGAGCAATGATAGATATATGATTTCTATCAGCCGCTCTAATTACATAAGATAATCTCCTAAGCTCCTCAAACTCGGTTGCAATTCCATTAAAAGTAATTCTAGATTGTTTCTTAATCACTAATGGTTTTAAATGCTTTTCAATTGCTGCACAAAACTCCCTAACAATGATAGATGCAATATTTTCATGAATTTCATAAGTTTTAGCACAACTGTGTAATGAATTACCACTACTAAATTTATTAAAAGAAAAAACAATCCGATTTCTAAGAGGAATGAATGCTCTAAAATTTGTATTCTTATGGCTTAATGATGGAGATAAGACACCGCACAAATAATCAAAAGTTTCAGAAAATAACCTTGTATGTTGGTTGAATAACTTAACCGAGTAACATCCAAACAATAATCTGTCCGCAAAAATAATACTCAGTCATGCATCCAAGTGCTCCGTGTCCTCCTAGAAGTACTACTCTCCGCAACCATCATAGCAAAAACCATTGTCACGGCAACATAATGTTAATGTAAAGCAAGTTTTTGTAAAATCACAACAACCGCCATAACATGTCGCACAGCCATGAAGAACACAAGAGCCACTAAAATCTTTGGTCTTTGTTCATCCATCTTGTACAAATGACAATGAAAAGAGAGAGAGAGAGAGGGGCTAAGGGCCGCTTTACACATAGAGGCCGGGCCAATTCGTTGTGTAAGAGGCTTGAAATCCTCACTTGTGATTGGCCAAAAGGCTCAAATCGGTCCCAACCCCTTTACACCTAGAGGCCGGGCCGATTTGGTGGTATGAGTTTTTTAATTAAAAAATGTATGTTATGACACGGCCCGAGCTCGTTGAATTGGGTGCACCCAAAATGGAGGGCCAATTCTTGGCCTTGGGGCCAATGTCATATTTCACTAAAAAAACCTTCTTAAATAAAGTATGATTTTTTTTAGCAAACTAGATCCGTTGGATTATGTGGAAATCTAAACGACTCTATGCTAGATTATGCTAGATCCGTTGGATTATGCTAGATTTATTGAATCGGCCTAGCTTCTTGGCCCTAAGGCCTTTACATATGGGAAAATTGGCCCCTGTTATAATCTTATTATAATGTGTAGTTGAGGCCGGCCTCCAACCCAAAAAGGGCTGAAATTTCATGCAATCGGCCTCAAGGGGGTTTGGCCCGGCCTCTAGGTGTAAACCGACCCTAAAATTTGCTAGATTTATTCAATCGGCCCGGCTTCTTGGCCCTTGGGCCTTTACATATGGGAAAATTGGCCCCCATTATAATCTTATTGTAATGTGTTGTTAAGGCCGGCCTCCAACCCAAAAAGGGCTGAAATTTCATGCAATCGGCCTCAAGGGGAATTGGCCCCGCCTCTAGGTGTAAAGCGGCCCTTAGTGTCGGTTCCCATTTGGAGTTACAGAATGCTATGACATTTTATGGAGAGCATCATATTTTTATGCACATCAACATAAGTACTTACTCTGCACACCGAAGAGTCCGATATATCTTGGTGGGTCAAAAACGATGATGTCGGTAAAAACTGATTGCAACACTGAATGGTAACCCACACAACACAAATCTATTGTGCTATATTTCTTCTTCCATCCAATTCCCGGCTGATCGTGTCGCCAGCTCCTTCCTTTTATTTAATCCTGTCTCCTGGAATCCTTCCTACCTTCCAGCCCGGCAACTTGATGCTCCGAAAACACTCGGAACCTACTGACTCACCAACAACAACAAAGCAACTCCCACGCTCATCTTCAAGGGCTGGGGCGAACCAACCCCTATATTCGTACCTTACCGGGGAGGGCGAACGGCTAGGGATTCGTGGTACTCACTTAAAATCAACCATCCTACATATCGTGGATGAAGTGGCTCCAATACAAAAAGACCCCCTATGAGGTTGAGGGCCGATTCATTCAAATGTGACATCACTAGACATCCGGTAAGGTACCAATGTATGGGTCGGTTCGCCCTCCCCATCTTCAAGCTCCTGTTGAATGAATTACATCATTCGGAAACCCCAACCAAAACAACAGTCGCCCACAATGATCGGGGAGAACCGGCAGTTAATTACAGATGAACCGGTTGAGTTTGAGAAATAACCGGTTGAAGTTCCAGACTGCAGGAAGATTACCAATCATTTTAGAGGAATTTGTAGAATATACCCCAAATTAATAAAGGAAAATCGGAGGATGTCAACATGTAACCGGTTGGACTTGCAAACACTAGGATCTCAACCGATTATGCCCAAAAACCTCCCCGATCACTCGCCCAGCGTTCCTTCAACAAAATTGTCGGATTCATGTCACCTTCAAAAGACCACCACCACCATCACCACCACCATCTGTGCAAGCTGGTTCAAGTCCAGTTTTACAAAACTTCTGCTGATCTGAGTTAGCTAGTTGCAATGAGATCTGAGGTGTTGGGGTTGGCAGCAGTGCTGATCCCATTTTTGTTGCTGGATGCATCACCGGCTGTGAATGGGGACGCTGGAAGCCAGTATCTTGACCAGAAAGAACTTGAAGTGTCGTGGATTGCAGGCAATGCGAGCCTGGCCAATGGGAACTGCGGTATCCCTTCTTCCTGATCTAGTCTTAGTGGTCCATGCCCCTTGCGCATATATGCTATTGTACATCTTATGGACACATTATGGGCATATCCTCAATTTTGAGTGCTCATGTCAGTGGGATTCTTAAGAGGGTTTTTTTTATACACCTCACAGGTTTAAAGTCTGAGGTTTTGTTGGAGTTTAAAATCAGAGCTTCAATGTGTTGTTTTTTCTGCTCTACCGACAGGTTTTAAGGTAGAGAGAGGTAGTCTAAGTGTTCTGGTGACGGGGGTTTGGACACTTCCGGATATGTGGATAGGGTTTGATAGGCGAGAAAGGATCGTTTGTAATGAATGAGAGAAACAAGAGATATATATTTTTCTTTCAAGAAATGTAGAAATGTTTAGGAAAGCTTGGAGCTTTATTGGAGTGTTGATGATGTAATGAAGGTCCTCTCATAATCTCTTCCTCTGATCTTAGCTCATACCCCTTCACAGACACTTCTTCTAAACAAATTTGGGCACAGGAGATATTCACCTTTAACCCAAGCACAGTGGGATCCTTAAGGAAAATACCTAGACTACTGGAGTGGATTGAAATACTCACAGCGTTGACGTCTGAGACTTTTGTTGGAGTTTATCAGAGACTTTGGTGAGAATTTGTTTTTCTGCTCTACCGACAGGTTTTGAGGTCGAGAGATAATCGGTGCTTCGCGGAATAGGTTTCGCTGATATGTGGATTGGGTTTTCAGAAACGATGACGATGATATGGGATAAGGGTTCGTTTGTGTAATGCGATGAACAAGAGATTACTTTTTCAAGCAATGCAGTGTTGTCTAAGACTTTGTCAGAGTTTATCAAAGATTTTGATTTTCCTGGCTCTACCGACTGGTCTTGAGGTCGAGAGATAATCGGTGCTTCGCGGAATAGGTTTCGCTGATATGTGGATTGGGTTTTCAGAAACGATGACGATGATATGGGATAAGGGTTCGTTTGTGTAATGCGAGATTACTTTTTCAAGCAATGCAGTGTTGTCTAAGACTTTGTCCGAGTTTATCAAAGATTTTGATTTTTCTGGCTCTACCGACTGGTCTTGAGGTAGAGAAAGAAGTGCTTGCTGAAGAATTTTGGGCACTTCTGGGTAGGTAGGTTTTGAGAAATTGATGATGATGGGGGATGAAGTGGCATTCTTAAGGGTGTACTGAACAGACAAGGGGAATTTCAGCCAAGAAATGCAGGAATGTTAAGAAAAAAGTTGGAGTTTTTATGGGAGTTGTGAGGTGAGAAAATATATAATTATTCAATCTATAATGGTTTAAGATTCAATTAGACGTGAAATGAGAAACGGTTGAATGGACATCCAGATATTCACAGTATTGTGGAAGTGTATCATACATTTATTTATTAATCCAATTTCCTGCTCTACCGACAAGTTTTGAGGTAGAGAGATAAGTGCTTGCTGAAGAAGTTTGGGCATCTTGACATGTGGATTGGATTCTTAGAGAATGATGATAGGGGGTAGTTTGTGATCCAACGAATAAGAGATTCAATTGGAGTGGTGAGGTGAGGAAAAATAAGGTTGAGGGTCAAGCATCCTCTAGGATATTGTTGAAATTTCACAACACCTACTACCTAGGATGATGTTTTTGTGCTCTCTACCAACATTTTCAGAATCCTGATTTTGTGGACTGTTGTCCACATATTTTGATGGAAAATGATGAGATATTCACAACCACCCAGCACTGTGGATAGAGCTGTTGAAATTCGGATCTTAAGCCTTGGAGTTCACCCAAAACACATGTCTTTTTTCGTGTCCATTTTTAGGTCCAGATCTAACATTCACACCACACAAATATATGTGTCCATATTATTATTGTGTTCAATCTAGGCACGTCTACCTTAGAGATATTTTTTCTAATCTCACTCCATAAATTTTGTCTGGGTGCATGGCCAGGGCTTCTCAACAATTGTAACTCTCAATGCACCCGGATGCAGTGCCACCCACTATTGTCTGATTTGCAACAGAGTGTGTGCATGACCGTAAATAACAATGACCTTTGTGGACAAGATGACAATAATACTTGCACCTCCATGAACCTCAACTACAAGAGGAGTTATGTAAGGTAAGTGAGTCGACATGTTTGATGAACTAAGGTTTTAATTATTATATCTCAACTTAGGTAGCTCATCTTAATGTAGCTCGATCCAAGGATGTCTGAGGCTTGCATTTAATATGACCCCCTCCCCCCCTTCATTTGAATGGTCAAAGGTTCAGTGTTGGTGTTCAAAGGTTTTGAGCTATCTCTGAGTAATGCTCAATAAGTAGTGTAGTGTAAGGTTTGTTTTGTTTTGTTAATTTATAGCTTGTGAGTGTATTATTTTGTGAGAATAAACTCATTAGTGTATATATGAATTGAGAATATATGTGGTTTGTCCCAATGCGAGATGGAGTTTATATTTTGACAGGGTACTAGAAGAGGAAAGAAAATTAATCTCCCATTGGTCATCGGTTTATTTTAATAAGATGTGAACCATGGGGAGGAAGCGGCACTTGTAGGTGAACTCGGACTGACATACGTAGTTTACCTATAGCAAGTGGGGGGACGATGTAGCTCCCAAGTAGGTTAATCACTGCAAATTTGTAGATTTTTGAGAAAGGAAAAGTGGTTGTGTTCATACATATAAGAGATCAATTGCCTTTTCCAAGCATACTTTTGACTTCATTACACATGTTTATGGTATTTAGTGTCACTTACTATTTTGAGCTACACAATGATGCTTATAACTTGTTACTTAGAATGTAAGATTTGACCATGTTGAGTCGTTAATGTTCTATGATGTCCAAATGATATATTTAGCCTTTGTGGATAAAATTTGAAATCTATGGCAACAAGTTCTAGCATTATAGTGTAATTCCAAATTGTAATGGACACTAAATACCATAAACGGTTTAGTGCAATCATCACAAGTTTTGCACATGAGAGCCATGTGCCTAAGAATACTTCACTATTGTCATGATGTAGATCCCTACTTTTCTTTTTCTCTTCCACTTGCTTAATCTCTTTAGCATGGGAGAGAGAGAGATACGAGTGCTAATGAAAAACCAAGTTTCAATAAAAGAAATTGTGGTGCCAATTGATGCTTTTGGAGATGTATCGCCCCTCACCTTGTATATCAAGCTCCGGGGAGATTTTTGGGCATAAGCGATCAAGATCCTGGTGTTTCTAAGTCCAACCAGTTACATGTTGTGATCATTTGGTTTTTTTAATTAATTTGAGGTATATTCCCATAGATTCCTCTAAAATGATTGGTAATTCTCCTGAAGCTTGGAACTTCAGCCAGTCTTTTCTCAAATTTAGGGACGGTTTACACTATGGACAAGAAGTTGGACCATGGAAGAAGGCCTTTTTCAATGGTCCGAGTTCATGGTCCAACGTCCATGGTCCGACTTTAAAAAAAATTAGTTTTGAAAGCCTTGGGCCCCTCACTATGTGTAAACCGAATGTGGACCAAGAAGAATGACCATGCACCAAAAAGTGAATGTGCTGATTTTTTTTAATACATGCCCAAAAAGGGCAGTGTTGAAAAAAGTTCAAGTTTGACCATTCTCTTGTCTTCTCTTGGGCTTCACTTGTCTTCACTTCTTGTTAAATGTGTCGAAGATATGGCTTGCAAATCTTCTCACAAATTTTTACAAAAAAATGACCAATTTAATTTGTACATGTTCAATGTAATTTACATGTGACATGTACCTTGTGTTGTCACTACACTAAATAGGATATTTAGTGTTTGTTTAAATTTAATGTTGTTACCACCGTACCTTTGCTCAACACTCATTTTCAATTCTTTGATAATTAGTGTTAGAAGATTTTCTAGAAGATATGTTGGCATTCTCCTTTTATCATTGTTATTTTTTTTTTCATATCCTTACTAACATTAAATTCAAACATGTAACTTCCACATATTACCATAGTTGATATTTGGTGTTTGAGTTTACAATTAATGTTATTTACTTTCATAAGGTTATTGATATTTAGTGTATACGTTCATATTTAGTGTATCAAACACTAAATATCCTATTTAATAGACAACTATGTGAAAAAGAACCGCAATCGTTTTCCCATTGCGGTTCCACCCTGATCTACAGTTGCTAAACAACTACAGACTTTTCTTTTTCGTTTTGCAATTGTAATTGTTTTGGAGCGTATAATATACCGTTGGAAAGGTATTTTCAAGACCTTTCCAAAGGTATATTACAAGCCCCAAATTCTAAACAATTCAGTTGGTAGACCAAAAAAACAAATCTACACTCGCATTCTTGGGTTCTAGATGTCCCACGTTGTAAAACATGTGGGAGCCGGTTTAAGGGGTAGGGCAAGGCAAAAATGGTATGTCTCATTGGCTATGATATGATCAAGGCACATAGAGGGTACATTCACTTTTCAAGATTCAATATAGCACACAGATGTTGAAAAGTGTGCCTTTGTGAGCCTTGTGAGCCTTACTTAGTGGATATTTCATTAAGAATTTATTAAAACGACATTTCTTTGCAATGGGCCCTTGCTTTTTCTTACCAGACCACCTCTCCTGCCTCTCTCACCGCAAAACCCGTTGGACCATGTAAGTGCATTTATTAGGCCTTAAAATTTGTACTTTGGGGACCTCGACCTATATGGTCCCTCTACCATTTTTTCCTTAGTGTAAACAAAAGTGGTCCCAGGACGAGTTCAACAGCTAATCAATGCTCTTACAACGCCCTGGGCCAACTTCTTGGTCCATAGTGTAAACCGGCCCTCAGCCTATTCATTTGTTACTAGCAGCCGGTTCCCCCCGTTCATTGTTGTATATAACCTACAAATTTGACACTATTGCAGGATCTCACCACCTGCCAACATCGCGAATATCAGCCAAGAAGTGGAACGGGACATCTGCCTCCAGAGAACGCTGGATACGACATTCTCAAATATTTCATTCCCTCAGAATTATTCAAATGTCTATTTTGGCAGCACAAGTGGAGCTTGGAGAGGGTTCCCGGGACAAGTGAGCCTTTCTACCGTCGACCTCTCTTAACTTTTCTCAGCTTTCTCGATCTCGTGTCTTCCCATAATTATCATGAAGCAAGAACACACAATTTCAGAGTGGAATGCACCATACAAATCATACCGCGACTTGGAAAGCCTCCATGAGGATGGGGTTGCAGCCAAAGTACGTACACAGTGGTCCAACTTGAATGGGAATAGAAACGTGAGGCAAATTGAGAGCTTGAGGGTTCCCATGCCTCAAGTTTCAATGTCAAATTTGAGTGATCCTCAACACCATTCACATTGGTTCATTTTGTAGTTATTTATTTATTTATTTTCATTTGTTTCCGCTTAACCACATTCACATTGAGTCTTTGCATGTAACAAATACAATACATACTTGTTTTTGGGTTGAGTCAAATTACCTACATGTGGTCCAATGTGAATGGGATTGACAAACTCCCTAACATCAAAATAGAAATTTTAGGCGTAGGGAGGAGCTATAAAAAGACTATTGTTTGTTTGTTTGTTGCTCTCAAGCCTCCTCTACACTTCTGTAGCACCCCATGTGCCTTATATTTCTATTCCAAATTAGAGAGTTTTGAAAACATATAGGTCCACAACAATTGTCCTATGCAACAATAAACTTGTCCTACGTCATTGAAAATCTACAGATCTACCATGACGGTAGATTTACATTGTTCTTCCACTGACACATGGCGATTGCCTAGGTCTCATACATATGCGGGGTAGTGATCTTCAATCCCATTCACATTGGTCCAGTGTCCAAGGAGATTTTTGACCGTAATCGGTCAAGATCCTGGTGTTTCCAAGTCCAACCGGTTACAAGTTGTGATCATTTGGTTTTTCTTTATTAATTTGACGTATATTCCATAGCTTCCTCTAAAATGATGGGTGCTTTTCCTGAAGTCTTGAACTTCAACTGGTTATTTCTCAAACTAAACCGGTTCATGTGTAACTAGCGGGCGGGTTTCCCCATCCATTGCATTGGTCCACCTGTAGGGTTTTTGTGCTCAACCCTATTCACATTGAGTCTTTGCATGTTAGAAATACAATGCATACTTGTTGTTATCTTGTCTATTGGTCAAGCTGTGGATGAGAAATATTACCAACAACAGTGAATGAGTTAGGATGCATATGCTCTATAGTTTGTTGTGACATTTAAGCATATTCTAAGAAGAAACTTCAATGCTTTGTAGGTCTGGATTGTCCTTGTTACTTCTGACCACAACACAATCCTCAATTGCAGGATGCTTCTACTTCGAGATGCAACTCGTATGAAACGCGTCAAAGACCCTGGTAACAGCCGCCCACAGAAAGTAATGCATGTCAAATTATGCAAAATAATTTTCTCATATTGCTGTGACTGGGAGAACGGAATGATCTTAATTTGAAGAGAGTCACTACTAGCATACGAGTCCTATGCAATCATCCCATGTCGATGAAAGGACCAATGCAAATCTACCACTGTGTTAGATTTGTAAATTTTCTACGACAAGTTTCTAGTGACGTAGGTCAATTGCCTAGGACTCATATGCTTGTAGTGAGTGAATTCATACTTTAGCTAGGTTTAGGTTTTAAGTTTTAGGATTCGGGGTTTTACACAATGGAGAACCGACTGCTGGTTACAGATGAACCGGTTGAGTTTGAGAAATAACGGGTTGAAGTTCAAGACTTCAGGATAAGTACTGATCCTTTCAGAGGAAGCAATGGAATATACCTCAAGTTAATAATGAGAAACCGAAAGATCACAACATGTAACCCGTTGGACTTGGAAACACTCAGATCTTGACTGATTATGCCCAAAAATCTCCCCGGACACTGGTTCTACAAGTAACCACTTACCTACAGCTAATATATATAGAGTCGAGTAACAGACTCGCTAACTTAACTATGTTATCGCCAACGAATGCTGTAATAATCCACTCTTACAACTTTCCATGTGCAGGTATCTGGATGGAATTTCGGTTTACAAGCAGGTCAAGATCATAATTGATACGGGAAACTCCATGGGCTTGGGAGTTCAAGCCGAATACGGGCGAGCTGTTGGTACAAGCTTTTTGAATATGGCCCAGATCCTTACCCTCGAGTTACTGAAGACTGTGTCGCCTGGTGACTATGTGGACATCACCACCTACAACTCCACTGGAGCTACCTCACTGGGTGCACCGGTAAGCTTATTAATTGCCTGTCCGGGTTCAAACTACCCTAAATTAGTTGTATCCTAATCGGACACCTATAATTGAGTTGTAAGTTATGTGGTTTGGTGCAGCTCCAAGAACGGGTACCAAAGACACGACATGTGTGTAAAAGAGATTGGACTATGTGGTCAAAATATGATAACCGTTTTAGGTTCAATAGTCAGCATAATTGAGGGGACCTATATGACAAGTAATGAGCACGAGAATCTTGACGAGTGATGAAGAAGATATTCATATGAGCTTTGAAAATTGTGAGGAAAGTGGTTGTGGCCTTGAGATGGATTTGCTAACCATCTTGTACTAATTGCATGTTTCATATCCTAGGAGAAGTGGACTAGTTGGAAAATGTAACCATTTAAGACCCAAGTACGTTAAGTTTCAATAGCCTTGAAAGCAAGTTTAATATGTTTTTTCTTCGTATTAAATATGTTCAAACTTATGTATGGAACGTCTGCCTAGTGATATGGCCACTCTTCTTTGACTATATTTGAGTTGTGAATGCAAAGGCTTATAGCTAAGAGCTAGATTGTACCAAACTACACTGTTTTTTGCATTTAGTGTTGTGTGGCATTTAATGTTGTTACTATTCATTTACCTGCAACACTATCTACCAAACACTTGACAAATAGTGTTCAAGTAGTGGTGGTAGAGATGGTGGTGGTGCAACCATGCGGCAACAAAACACAAAACATAAAAAATATTATAACACTAATTGTGGAGATGTAAACATTAAGGGCGTCACTGGCATTTAGTGTTGTGGTTCGTAATTACTGTTGACAACACTAAATGCAAAAAAAAGTGTAGCATTTGTTACGATGACATTAGGATATATGGTCAAAATATAAACACCATTCTAGGTTCAATACTGAACACATTTGGGAGGGCCTTTGCTTGATGAGAAAGAGAATCTTCACTTTGACTTATTATTATTTTTGTATGCATCTCAACTACAATTCTAAATTTTGAAATGTCAATCTTTGTCATTTGCAATTGCTAAATGAATGAGACAATTTCCAAAGTCGACCCAACAGCTAGAATTGTCTATGGTGTTGGAAGTGCCCATAATAGGCCCAAACATCTTAAAGGCAATGGGGCTTAGGTAAGTTCTCAACTTCGATTATGTAATTTGAAATGTTTGTCTTGGTAATTTGCGATTGCTAGTTCTAGATGAGACAATTCTTGAGCCAATCCCACGGCTAGAAATGTCTGTAAAATAGGAAAGGCCCACAATAGGGACACATAACTTAGAAGGAATGGGACTCAGATAAGTTCTAAGCTTTGATTATGAAATTTTAAATGTCACTTTTCGTGATTCGGAATTGTTCACTGGATGAAAAAAATCCTGAACCAATCCAACGGCCATAATTTTTTGGTAAAGTTGGCAGTGCCCACAATAAGGCCACATACCTTAGAGGGGGATGAGATTCAGCTTAGTTGTACGCTTTCCATATGCTTACAAAATGAATGAGCACTTTAAAGGCTCAGTGTTCTTGTTAAGTGAAGGTCTTTTTTTTCCCGAAGTCTTGCATAAAAATTCTGGATCCAAGTGCGTACTCATCTGTTGGGTCACGTGCACTATTATTTGCAGGTGAACATTAAGCCATACAATGCCACAAACCCGGAGGTCCATCCGGAGCTGAGTACTATGATAGGCGAAGTGAACCAGTTGACAGCATCTGCAGAACCGCTGGCATCAAATCTGACTGCTGCGATCCAGTCTGCGGTGGCCAACTTCCTAAACACAACCACACCTTCCTATTTGAATGTAAGCAAAATCCTCTTAATTTCTGACTTTGGAATGATGAAATAAAGCGAAGCAGCTGGATGCAGGGTCCGGGGAGATTTTTGAGCATAATCGGTCAAAATCCTGGTGTTTCCAAGTCCAGCTGGTTAAATGTTGTGATCTTTTGGTTTTTTTTTTCCTATTTTGAGGTATATTCCATATATTCCTCTAAAATGATGGGTAAGTTTCTTAACTCTTGAACTTCAACCAGTTTCTTTTTTATGAAAATCGACCGGTTCACCTGTAACTAGCGGTTAGTTCTCCCTGTTCATTGGCTAGATGTCGAACATCTGCAATAAGTGGCCAGATAGCTACCACATCTTGTAATGTAGGTAAGGTAGAGATGCGATGCCTAATTGGGCTACTTATCTTAATTAGACACCTATATTTGAGTGGTTGTGTAGTTTGGTGTGGCTCCAAGAACGGATATATATATATAATAAAAATGTTTAAAAGAGATTTGACTGTGTGCTCAAAATATGATAACCATTCTAGATTCAATAGGCGACATTATTGGGGGTGAGGGGTTGTATGAGCATTTAATGAGCACGAGAATCTTCACTTTGCTAATGAATAAGATATTCATACGAACCTTGGAAATTATGAGGAATTGACTATGGCATCGATCTAGATTCGCTAACCATCTTGTACTAATCTCGTGTTTTCATATCTTAGGAGAAGTGGGCTAGTGAGAAAAAGTAACAAGTCAAGACCCATATACCTTAATGTTACAAGAAATCCGGGTTTAAAAAACACATAATGAATGCCCTTGAGATCCAAATGCAAATACAATTATGCAAATATGAAAAATATGATTTTAAGAGTTGATCCCCGACGGCCTTCAAGGGTTAACCTTGATCAACATCTTGTGATATGACATGAATTGATTGATGGAGGAGACCCTCTTCAAGTTTGACTCGAATGAAGTGAAATTGATTTCAAATTCCAAGTAGCCAAAAGGCTTATGGAACTAGAAGTACATCAAGATGGTGTTGAAAAGGTTGATTCCCCATAGTAATGGAGTGTGGTGGCCTCGGTTGGATAAAGTCTAATAATATCAACTTGATGATTTAATTAGAAGAAAGTGTTGAGACTACCCAGTACTACATTTTGAAATACGCAAGGGAACGTATCTCTAATGGAGTTGCTGTAGCGGGGACACTCCAACCTAAAGTTTTGCTTCATTTTCAACTACATTGTCAGAGCAGAAGTGACGTGATCCTTTTGTGATCCCTAGAGTGTCTCTAAAATGTGTATGTTGGATCCCATGTTGCAGGTGATAATAGTCTTCACAGACGGGAATTTCTCTCCCCTGAACAATGCAACGTTTCCCACCTCCAAACTCCTCGCCTCGCAAGTAAAGGTGATCCTTTACAAACTGCCTCGGTCTTCCGATAACGATCCTTTCCTGCTCAGCACGAGCCTTCAACAACTTCTGTGTGGGGTCCAGGGAACTTTTGAGTTGCTGGATGGACCGGCCACCAAAAACCCATTATACTCCATCCGGAGCTACTACTCCTCCTTGGCACACACACACATGGCGGTTGCCACCAATAAAGCGACATGGAGCAATGTCTATGAAAGCTATTTGGAGATGGTGGATGTTGTAACTGTCACCTATCCAGGTTCGCAAATTCAGCACCGCCTAAATCCCCATCAATGAACAGGGAGAACCGCTAGTAGTTACAGATGAACTGGTTGAGTTTAAGAAATACCTGGTTGAAGTTTGAGACTTGAGGGAAATTACTGATTGCTTAAAGGAATTAAGAACACATACCTCAAATTAAGAAAGAAAAACCGAAAGATGGCAGCATGTGATCAGTTGGACTTGGAAACACTAGGATCTCGACCAATTGTGCCGAAAAAACTGCCCGGACACTAAACCCCATCATCTACAGGTGTCAGAAGTGCACAAGCTTGTTCTATTAGCGTATGTGGAAAGTTAATGTGGAGGTAGTTAATGTGGGCCCCAGACCCCAGGTCTTTCCCAAAGTCTTCTTGGAGACTTCCAACCAACAGTTTACATATAACAAGATAGTCAGCTTACATCCGAAGTAGCATAATATGAAATAGACGTCCACCTCAGTTTCCTAGATAAACAATCTAATGTGGTCCTCACTGATTTTGAATCCAAAGATTTGGCGTGGGTTGAGAATTAACATGGCCCATAATAATTCCACATGAAGAATTAATGTGGGTAAGATAGATGTGTCTAATGGAGTTACTTACCTTAATTGGGCACCTATGTTTGAATGGTATGTGGTTAAATGTGGGTCCAAGAACGGATACAAAAAAGACATGTGTTCAAATGAGATTGGATTATGTGCTCAAAATATGATAACAACTCTAGGTTCAATAATCAACATAACTAAGGGAACCTATATGCCCATTTAATGAGAACGAGAATGTTCAAATTGATAATGATTACGATATTCATACATGCTCCAAAAATTATGAGGAAAGTAGCTATGCCCTCAATTTAGAGCTGCTGATTATCTTGGATTAATCGTGTGTTTATAGTGTAAAAGAAATGGGCTGGTTGGGAAAAGTAACCATCTTAAGACTCATCTAATGAACAACTTTGCCCCACACTAATAGGAACAAATCAGTGTACCTATCTTTCTTAACCTGCATTAGATACTAAAAAGCAATTTTTCTTTTCTCCTTCCTTTTTCTATGTCTTTCTTAAAACCCTGAGAATTTTGGAATACATATGCATACTTCATAGCCCATTCTGCAGTCAAACACAAATATGTCGCCCTATATTTTTATTGTGAAGATCGGGGATATTCTATTATTTCTTACTGAGTTTCTTAACTGAGCTTGTTATTGTTCTTGTGCGGTGACAGCATTCGGAAGCGATGGCCTATTAGTTGGAGTTGCAGGTATCAATGTGTACCTGAACCAGTTACAAGGTGACCTATATGCACAGGTTGTGGCAGCTTTGAGCACGAGGACAAGGGGCACTCTGTCTGCACCTGCAAATCTCAATCTCTCTTGCAATTATCAGGTGATTATCTCTCCTACCTTATTCACATGATCATATTTAGATATATATCGTTTCCTGAATTGGATTTACAACTAGCGTGATGGGAGATTGTAGTTCCTTATAACCACTGGTTCTCTTTCACCAGACGGTTTTATGAACTACTATAATAATAGATTTTAGATTTTGTATTCATAGATTTTCAAACCCGTCTAGTGGAAGAGAATTACATTGTTTATGGTATTTAGTGTAACTTGTGTAGTAGTGTCGCTTATCTTGTTTTGAGACATATGCTAGGTTATGTTAAAGATCATCAACTTCACCAAATTTAGTGTCAGCTCATGATTCTCGGCGTTCAAATGCGCTTACTAATATCTTGGCATGAGTATGCTCGCTAGTGTTATGAGGTGGATGCCAAAGTTACACAATCGTCTACAAGTTGATACAAAGTGAGCATAAATGACACTTGGCATTAGTATGCTTGAGAATATAATCCTCTTGCATACTTAAATGTGCACACATGACACTTGCCATTAGTATATGCTCAATAATGTCTTCCCCTTGCAAACCAAGATGCAAAACTATCACCTCAAGTATCCCAATGTACTACTCTACTTCAGAAAGTTACTTATTTTGATGAATAATATCATGTTGATAATTAGCGGACGTGACACTTTGCCTAGTTTAGAATGTTTGTCAATATTGTGCATGACACTAAATACCACAAACGGTGTAGTGGTAAGCATCCACAAGTCCTATAGTGTCTATAACATACGTAGACTTTGTTTGACTCCTATCTCTACAACTGCTCTTTTCCCCTTACCTGAGATCCTAGACCTCAGAAGGTATGTTGTCACCCATCTTTATTGGACACCTTTATTTGAGTGGTGTATGGCACGGATTGTCTCTAGGTTAAAAGAAAGCATGTTACAATGACATTGGACTATGTGCTCAAAGTGTATTAACCATCTTAGGTGGTTCAATAATTTACACAATTGAGAGGGTCCATTTGATCACTTAAAGAGAAAGATAATCTTCACTTTGACGTCTTATAACTTTTGCATCTCACCTCCGTTGCTTTCGAAAGCCGAAAATGACACTCTATAACGTGGCGATTCGTTGCAATCGCTAACCAAATGACACAATCCCCGATCCGTTCCAACGGTCAAAGTTATACATGGAGTTGGACATGATCGAGTGAGATCCTAGTGTTTCCAAGACCAACCGGTTATAGGTTGATATCTTTCGGTTTTCCTTTGTTGAATTGAAGAACATTCTGTAAATTCCTCTGAATGAATTGGTAATATTTCTAGAAGTCTTGAATATGAACCGATCGTTTCTCAGACTTAACTGGTTCATCTGTAACTAGTGTCCGGTTCCTCCCCTTTCATTGAGTTGCAAGTGCCCACAAATTATTAGGGTTACATACTGTAAGCTTACCTTCTTTACATAAAATCTCTCGGGTGTCGGACTTGTTTTGAAAATTTTGCAGAACCAACCGGCGGTGCAGGTGTGTGCAACAAACTCCACTCTCAACGGAGTTTGCATGCAAAACTTGGACACCACCAACAGTTTGCAAGCCCGGGTGTGTTGCGGCAGCTGTTTAGCACCCACGAGTGGCAAGAAAATACCGTTCTGGGTTTGGATAATAGTAGCTATTGTGGCGTTAATGGTGTTGGGAATCATAGGAACTGTTGTTTATTGTGTGTGTGGTCGACCAAAACCCCAACCTAAAATTCCGGACAGTTTTCCCGGAGGTAACGGCGACGGCTCAAGCATGATGAACGGGGGAGGTCAATTTGATCCACCTTACAGTCCCCCCAAGTACAAGGGACAAGATTAGGCTGCAGACTGGCTCTGAAGTGACACAACTACTTTTTTCTTTTCTTTTTTAATTTATTTATTTATTGAAATTTTAATTCTTTATTGGCTCTGCCCTAGAGCAGAGCACTCGGTTTGCTTGTCTTCCTCTTGCCCATGAATTTGTCTTTGAATGAATGTATGCAGATGAATGTGGAAACTAGATAACTAATGTGGATGAAATTTAATTAAGTTTTAGATAACTAGAATTGTATGTAAGAAACTACATTGAATATTGTATGTAATGTCATATGGTATTTTATATCACTGGTAACTTTTCTTAATGACATGTGTTGGGAATAAGTTAACAAGTATTGTCATCCCAACTTACTTCTAGTTCATCCACTTCTACTTTGGTATATTTGCATCTTAACAATCTTGTGATGAAATATTGTCATGGATGATTGGAATTGGATGAAAAATCATTTATACTATGCCCATATTAGGGCCAGTTGTTGGCCTTGGGCAGTAGGAGGAGTCCCTCAATGATAGGGAAAGTACATCTCTTTCCGAAATTCATTGCTATGAGTAAGGATTTTTGGTCCTACCACTAGAAGGAATCGTGTCCAAATCAACCCTGCTCTGCGGTGATGGCAGCCTCTATGTCCACTGCCATTCTGACTAAAACCCGCATTCTCACTGCCGCCGTGACTACACTTTGGGTATATGTCAACAAATGTTGGGTGTAATTTGGTTTAGATGGGTGGCGGTTGTGATGTCAACCCAATCAGTTGACCACCATTGTTTTTGTAGCCTTTGGGTGGCGTTCTTTGTGTCTCGGGTAGGTTTTGGGCATAGGGTTGCAGGAGGGTTGGCGTTCATGGGTTGCACAATGCACTGGCGAGGGTGGCTGCCATATGTGGGTGGTTTGGCACCAGTGTTGGGTGTTGTTGGCACCCCCCCGCGCCATTTGTATTTTGGTCATTTCCTCTCCATTCTCTTGATGGGCTTGTACTCTCCCAAGGTGTCTGCTACCCAAGCATAAATTGATTTTCCCAGGGGAACAGGCTTTTGCACAGACATGAAGTATTGTTCCATGCAAAACCCTAAGGTGGGAAGGAACAACATTTGCCTTTATATGCAGAAGCTTTGTTTATGACCCCGGTTGCCTCATATTTGTGGGTCTAGACCACAATGGGAGATGGCGACCATAACACTAGAAGAAAACATGGCGAAAAAGAACCGTAGTGGTTTTTCCATTGCGGTTCTTTTGACCACGATTTTGCATGTTTTTTTTTGCGTACTAATTTTCAATTTTGGGTCACTGTCGTTCAAGTTCCCAACTACTTGTGCATTCATCGATCAAATTCCCAATCATTCTATATGCACGTGCATGCAATTAATTGTTCCTTAAATTTATGTGTGTACACTGGTTATGTAATATTGATGGTTTAATTTATAGGGAATTTGCACGTTAATCCGTGTGTCGAATTACAAATGCATGCATTTCTTGATCTATTAGCTAGCTATTAGTACACAATGAGTACCTTCTGCAATTAGTTAACATTGTGAGCTCATAACTTATGCATCTCACACGTTGATGTCTTCTGTAACGGTATATAGCTAGGTCCTCGTGGTCATTCCTTGTGTTCGTGCCTCGGTTCATTCACACTCCCATGTCATTCCATGAACTAAAATTTCATGCACATATTCAACTGCCACCCGGGTTGGTGTTTTGCTAAAATCCGAATATGTCTTAAATTTCTTTGGATCTGCATTTCCATTGCAGATGGGATTTGACAGTCACCCAAATTCCCAAATTGATGAGTGCCGCCCATATTGAGTGTCACTCACATTCAAATAGTACTAGAAATTAAGTGTCCCTCAAGTTCGACTGTCACCCAACATCGAATGACGCTCGAATTCCACTATCAGTTGGAACCGAGTGTCACTTGAATGCAACTGGCACCAAGGGAAATCAAGTGCCGCCCAAATTCCATTGTCACCCAAAAACATGTGTCGCTCAAATTCAACTGCCACCCAGAATCGTTGGCCGCTAAATTTAAAATGACACTCGACATTGACTGTCACTCAACTTCAACTGACACCCAAAATCGATTGTTTCTCACATTCAAGTGTCACCCGAAATTCAGTGACTCTCAAACTCAATTCACTGGGTGCAAAGTGTGCACACTATGTGCCTTACAGGCCCTTCACACACGGACTAGTGGCCATGAATAGGAAAATGTAGGTGCTCTTCAAAATCAGGAATAGTGGATACATGGATGAAAATTTGTCGTGGATTCCTATATTGCGGTCTTTGGAAAATGTTTCATGCACACATGCTTAACGCACATCAAAAGTTGCCGATGAACTTCACATCATACATTTCAGAGGTTTTCAAACTCTAAACATCACACCAAAATTACAATATTTTCAAACAAGAATGTGGGTACCCTAAATATTGCATTCAGTGTCACCAACACTGTCTGTCTTGCTCAATACTGATTGTGAATTGCCCTTATAGTGTCACCAACACTAAATGCAAACCCAACAATTTTTGTCATCTCTTGTCAAAAAATTAGCACATTGTAGATGTAATGTTGCAACAACTGACACTTAGCAAGTGAATCCTCGGCCAAATTACGCAAGTTCCTGCCAATATGTACACAATGCAAAAATGTTAGGATGCAAAATATATCGACCACAAACGACACGGGCTTCATTGGGGTGACAGGATAGGCGATCTTAACCCCTACAAGTGCCATTACAAAAGCTACCACGGTGTCAAAAAGTACCATATGACACCAAAAATTCTTGGCGTTCCCAACTTCCAGTCCCTGATTGTGTTCAAAACCATCTCCAACCCGTCCCAAACAACCCAAGCCTAAATGGTATGTTGGAAAAACGCCACAGCTTGCAATCTTCCCAACATAATAATTTTGCACGAGCTGGGGGCGGACACGGGATCTCCCAACGCATCTTCAAGGTTCACAAATAAAGAAGGACTTGCATGGACAACGAGACTACATAACAAAAACCCTGAATAGACAACGCCAACTCCAATAACTCACATGTTAGTAATGCTTAATCCCCCAAACAGAAACAACTCTTGTGCAACATAGAATTTATTGAGGCATTTCAATATCGTGGAATGAGTTCCTAAAGTACCTTCCGCATAAGCAATCATCTATATCTTCGTAAACATAGATTGCTCAAAATCAAGGTTGGCCTAAAGGTCCTGCTGGTCCTCTAGGTGGTACTTGATAGCCACACATTTCCCCTCCGCATGTACAAACAAAACATTTTTTCATCAGCGGGGTGGAGACTTGCACATCCAAGAAGCCACAATGTCACCCACGATGGCGACCATAATTATAAGCCCCATGGTAACTGCAATGGCCATGAACATGCGAGGGACTCACATCCGCAATCCGCCTCCTCAACATTGAGAACCACGCTCAATGCGCAGGTATGAGCCCAAAATGAGTGCTCATATTTGTTTTATGTTTAGAATTTAATTAGAATTGCAATTGGAGTGTTATTGAAACAATCAAAAGTATAAAAAGAGTGAGGCTTGGTGTGGATTTATGTTTAGGCCTTAAGCCATTTTGTGTGGTTAAGTAGAGGATTAGTGGCATTAGGGAGTGTTTTGATTAGAGGAGTAGTGTTTGATGAAGCAAGAGGAAGGTCCTTGGATTTAAATGTTTGAATTAGAACGTGTTCTTGTTGGTTTAGGGGGTAAGGAGTTAGTGGATAGGATAAGGTCCTACTAAGTAGGAGAAGGTTGAGGGACTTGTGGTCTTGGGTGCCCTCCCCTCCTCCTCTTTTTCTCTCTTCATTCTCTCCTCTCCCTCTCCTCTTGCTCTCTCTCCCTCTTCTCTAGGAATTTGAACTCTTAGAGCTAGGAAAAAATGTGGGAATTAGGTAGGGGCTTAGTGGAATTAGTGGGTTTGGTTAGGGTAATTAGGTAAGGGGCTTGGTAGAATTAGGTAGATAGTTAGTGAGGCTACTAGGATTTGAGACTGTGGAGCTTAGGCTGCTGGAATTTGAAGTTGTGGGCTTAGGCTGCTGGAATTTGAAGCTGCCGAGCTTAGGCTGCTAGGATTTGAGACTGTGGAGCTTAGACTGCTGGGATTTGAAGCTGCCGAGCTTAGGTTGCTAGGATTTGAGACGGTGGGCTTAGGCTGCTGGAATTT
Organism: Polytrichum formosum; assembly: GCA_964035585.1. Lineage (NCBI taxonomy): Eukaryota > Viridiplantae > Streptophyta > Polytrichopsida > Polytrichales > Polytrichaceae > Polytrichum > Polytrichum formosum. Next base: position 27,158,006 of record OZ037940.1, on the reverse strand, counting down.
GAAGCTGCCGAGCTTAGGCTGTTAGGATTTGAGACTGTGGGCTTAGGCTGCTGGAATTTGAAGCTGCCGAGCTTAGGCTGCTAGGATTTGAGACTGTGGAGGGCTGCTGGGATTTGAAGCTGCCGGGCTTAGGTTGCTAGGATTTGAGACGGTGGGCTTAGGCTGCTGGGATTCGAAGCTGCCGAGCTTAGGCTGCTAGGATTTGAGACTGTGGGCTTAGGCTGCTGGGATTTGAAGCTGCCGAGCTTAGGCTGCTGGGATTTGAAGACTGTGGCAGCTTAGGCTGCTGGGAATTGAAGATTGTGGCCGAGTTAGGAGCCGGGTATGGAACCTTGATGGGCCCAGTCGTGACTGAAATGGGTTAGGCCAGCTGTGACTGCAGCTGAGGCTTAGGGAGCTCGGATGGTGGGCTAGCTATGTCTATTACCCCAAGTTGAGAGGGATGATTTGGTTAGATATTTAGATATTCATATAAGCTGGTGTGCATTTGTGTGGGAAGTGATAGGGGTTGTTAAGAGAGCACTAATAGCAGAGTGTTTTTAAACACTTGTAGCCTTGTTATGGAATAAATTGGTGTATACGAATTAATGAGAAATGTAATGACTTCCAATGAAGTTGGTAAGAGGGAGCTATGCAAAACGAATGTGACATCCATTCCCTCACCCGGACTAGGACGCTTAAGGGTGGTCGGTTTGGCCTCACAGCAGGTCTGTGGTTTTCAGGCATTCCCTACACACACACAGAGGTCACTCGCATTCCCTGCGCGACATGTGTGGAATTGAGCCACATGGGCATGCAATTGCTACAAGTGTGGCCAATACAGGTGGGATTTCCATGGTTTAGGGCTATTCATGTGGGCACACTGCAACTTCAATTCAAAATTAAACCGTGGGATTTTCTTTTTGACCATGTGGGTCATATGCTTTCATGTTGTCCGGCAGTTTAGGTATGTGGGATTTTGCATATATTCTATACCCATGTTCAATTGTGTGTAGCACCTTTGGATTCTGAACACCATAATTTTTGGATGTTTTTGTAATTGTCAATCATGATTACATTGCACATCCATTCATAAAATATTGTTGGAAATATGATTTGGCTTCAATTTTCTGTCATCCAGCTCCTCTCATCCTCACACAACATTGTGGGTCGTCCAATTAGTCCCTGCCCATCGTGCCCTTGGCACAAGAAATTCCCCACAAAAAATGGCGTTTCAATTCGGCCAATGTGTCTTCAAAGCCGACATATGTGGGATGGGCAGTTAGGTCCCCACGTCACGCTCATGCAGGAATATCAACACATAATTCTTGCCTTGGTGTTTGGCAAAACATTGTAAATGAGACCAATAGCACCAAAAAGAGTCCACATGTTGTGATTTGTAGCCCACGGCCACTGCAATGTGATGGGCACATAGTGGAGGCACACATTGGAGGCTTCCCGCCCATCGTGTCCACGGACGTCAGGTTTGGATGCACGGATCTCCCTCGACAAGGACGTCCATTGTTCTTGGATGAAGGGAGCGGGTGTACCCAAAATGATGGTCATCCCATCCAGGGATCATTGGCACATGGCAATGAGTTAGTCCTACAAATATTGCAAGCCCCTTTAGTGCAGCCTGCCTCTGCGACAATTCCAAGTGTGCATGCCATTGCTCAATCTCTTGTGGTGGATGTCGAAGGGGGAAATGATGACAACAATGGAGGGGATTCCTCCAGGTGAATATAATTTTTTGGATCACAACTACCTATTTGTTTCGTAAAACAACCAGCTGTTGCACACATACCATCCCCGGGACTGCATGGGAGTCGCTGCCCATCCCTCAAATTTGTTGCACCGGATGGTTGTTGTGCACCTATGCTTGGTCATGCACAAAGGACACGCTCATGGGATGGCGGCAACAATGTTGTAAACCCTGTATGTGGAGAATTTTACGAATTTGCAAGCGGAGACTTCGAGGCAATCATAATACCGTCCAAGAAACCTGTATGTGTGAACCAACCTATGTTGGCCATATGTGCAGAGATTTGGGTGGTTGGACATGTTTTGGAAACTACATTTGCTTGTCGTTTGGGAGAGACCTCTATGATGTAGAGTTTGGAGATTCATATGGTCATCAAACCGTTCTTGTTGATGACAGTGAATCATTGTGCAACATAGAAAAGCCCTTTCTGGTCTCCGAAGCACTTTTGCAGCCTTTTTTTGAAAGGTGACCTTGAAGGTGATGAAACGACCTTCCCCCATTTATGATCTGTGAGGCATGACACACTACCACTTCTTGATGGACATGGACTGTGCAGTGACCACCGCATTTGTATTGTTCTTTCTATGTTGTAATTTTATGTGTACAACCTCTCATATATATATATATATATATATATATTTATATATATATATTTATATATATTTATATATATATATTTATATATATTTATATATATTTATATATTTTTTTTTTATTTATTTATTTATTTTTTTTTATGCCATTCTCCTTTGGAAAGCGAATATGTTCTATATGTTGATTGTCGAAATCTGCACTAGTGTTGCCTGCCACGTGTGTGGTTGCAATGTTTCTGGATTTCTATGTCTCCGTTTCTTCCCCTCAAGAGAAGCTCATAAACATATCCAGGAGCATCAATATACAACTTCTTTTGAATATGAATGATGATTGTGGCTAAGATTGGGTGTATCAAAATAGTTGGCACTTATTATTCCCCATATATGTATAAGGGGTTTCATGTTGAATCCATGTTTCCAGTATGTCCTTGCAAACATGGACTGCAACTCAATTATATGTCTATGTTGGGGCCTCTCTTTTTTACCCATTGTACACGCGCATTATCCTCCCCCCCCCCCCAATTCAGGCTCACATGTATATATATCCATTACATTGAATTGTGGTTTCAATATGTATTAATGTAGGGAGCATACAAAACATACAATGTGCCTAAACTTCCAAACTTGGGCACTAAAACCTTACTTGTGCTTTCTCTAACCACTTCTTGTGTCCCATGGACTACATGGTTATGTCCATAGGAGATTCAACACAATCTGCAAGTCGATGTGTGCGTTTATATGCATGAACCTTTGTCCCGAGTTAACATGTTTTTTTGTTTGGTGCTACCAGTGGACAAATGACCACCTGTCAGGGAGTCAAGAGTCGAGAATCAATGCATGCATCGTATAACAACGATCTATGGCCCTTGCCGTACGTGGGAGACACAATATGCATTGCAACAGGTTTTCCATTTTCATTTATGTTTTGTTGGTGTTGTTTCCACCCTCGAATAGTGGCCTAGTCGCACTTGATCTTCATCGGATATGTTGCCAAAATCATTCCTAAACAAAGGTGTTATTGCAAGCTATATGTGTCTCTTGCACAACGTTATAGCACCCACCATGTTAGGAATGTTTGATGTGGGGTGCATCAAGGCTTCGGCCTCCAAAATTGGAATACACACCCAAGTGTTTATGAACTCCTTGTAGTCAGAGACTTGGGACCTTCTTAACCTTGGCTCACTATGTAGCACAACTCGCTAAGGTCCAATATTGTCTGTGTCGACATAGAAACTTGTTGAACTTGGAATGACAACACGAAAGAATTATGTGGATGTTCTACCATTCATGAAAAGTTGGCCAACAAAAAATTTGATTCGTCTTTTTTGTATGTGGATTCTGCCATATTATCCACGTCATGCCTCACCCAATAGCACTCCATCAAGGCAATGCGTGTAGCAACTTTTCCATAGTCCATAACTCGTATGTGTTTCAAAACACTCACATAGTGTGTTTGGCCCAACACTTCTCCGATCTTAAAACCTTGTCCACTCAATATAGATGCCACACCGCAATCATTTCTAATTATTCTTGTCGATGATCCATTATCGCACCAATAATGATTTTCATATGCGTCCATCTTCGAATATAATTTTGACACCAATGTGAGGGACGCTAAGAGTTTTTTCATATTCGCGTCTTTCATAACTTCTCCCCTTCTTCCCAACTTCCACACAGCCTCCTTCACCTACACAGACAAATTTGAAAATATAGCAATTGGAACTTCCAAATGTACTGCAGCCTCGAATTCTACTCGAACAGCAATATATTCTCTGCTTCAATACTATCATGTGTTAATTTAATCTTCAATGATAAGACAAACATTTTTCTAGCATATGAATTTTGAATATGGCTAGAAGGCAATTTCCTATATGGATATGGTTTTCCATGAACGGTTGTAAATAATTATGCGTAGTGGTTGGAATAATACCTATATAATTGTTGGAATGATGTACGATTTAAAAGCATATACTTGTGGGCAATATCTCTCATGTAGGGTGTAATAACGGATGTGGTTGCAGCTTTTTGAAGTACCTCCTCGATAATCCCTGCAATGGCCTCTTTTATTCATACTTTGCGACGTAGTAGCTCATACTCTTCAGCCATGAACTATGCCACTAGTCCGATTGCCTTGTCCAACACATACAACTTCACTATGCATGCAGAGGGCTTGGCCATATTGTTCACATACCCTTTTAAAACCTTGTTCATTATTTTTATGTTGTACATCCACCGTGTGTGCACGGCTCTACACAATTCCAAGTCTTTCATAAGGTGTACCACCAAGTGTGACATTACATCAAAAAAGTTATGAGGCATGTGGATCTCCAGTATTGATATTGTCACTGCAATTTCCTCCTTGAGACTAGGCATGTCGTTGGGATTTATGACTTTAGAAAAATTCTCCTGAAAACGTGCGACAGTCTCATGATTGTTATACAAGGTCCATGCCACTAGAAGAAATCGTGTCCATTTCAACCCTTGGCCATCGCGACTCGCACCAAGAAAATGCATAAACAATTCAATTGGTAGGCAACCGGAAGGTACCCGTGGTGTACCCATGGAAGGTGCCCCCCGATTCCCAACCGAATTGATTTGTTTATGCATTTTCTTAGTGGAAGGTGCCACCCGATTCCCAAAATTGATTTGTTTATGCATTTTCTTGGTTTAGTCTTGATGGCCTAGTCACAAGGAGGGTTGAAATGGACAAGATTTCTTCTAGTGATGCTCCAGCAAACCCCTTATGCATAATGGTGTGAGGCCAAACCCCCCACCCTTAAGCGTCCGTAGTCCGAGTAGTGGGTTTGGGCTCACATTCCTCCGCGGTATTGGATTTGGACTTGGATGAGTCCATAGTGCAAGGTTCACCCTTCAAGTGGTCTTGGATTTAACTAGCTCCTTCATAAACCCAACTCCTTCATGAACCCAACTCCTTAGCTTCTAACTAAATAAACCCAGCTCCTTCGTAAACCCAGCTTCTTAGCTTCTAACTAAACAAACCCAGCTCCTTCATAAACCCAGCTCCTTCATGAACCCACAACTTTGTAGTTGTAATCCCCAACTACCTCACTAATTATTCAAGCCCTTAACTAATCTTCCTACCTAATTTTCCTAATTCTACTAACAACCCCTTTCTAATCACACAATTCTTCTCTAATCCTAAAATCCTAAAATCCTAGAGAGGAGAGGGGGAGAGAGAATTTCCTAACTTCACTAAGACTAACTAATCCACACAAGTATATTTTTGCACTCATCACAACCTCAAGTGCTCAACTCTTAAACATGGAACTTGCAACCACGTGTATTCAAAACATGAACTTTAAGTACCACAAATTGGAATCATGAATTAACTTTAAAATCCTTCACGTCAACACTAATTCTACCAAGAGGTCAAGCCCTCTTCAAGGCTAACAAGCCTTGGCTCTCAAACTAAAAACTAAGCACACACATGTGCTCCAATATGGCTTCCCACACCCACACTTATAACTCGTGGGGTGCCTTGGAGCACAAAAGAAAGAGAGGATGAGTGAGGGAAGAATGAGGGATTATATAGTAAGCTTGAGGGGGTGAGCACCCTCAAGGCTCACGATAAGCCCTTGAGATTTCCTCCTACTTAGTAGGCGCCAATCCTATCTTCTAAGCCTTCCTCCCTCAAATGATCAACAAGGATCCTAATTCGAACATTTAACTAGCCTTGGCTTTCTACCTACCACACTTTACCAAACTTGGGATGCTTCAACCCAAACTTAGCCTCCTTCGCTTTCCGCCGCCATAACTTTCTCCCCTTACTTTCCCAAATCGTTGCTCACCACTTAATTCAAACCACGATGCTTAACTCGTGATTTGATTGGTGCTTTGAGAATTTGCTTATCCTCCACCTTGCATTCTTCCTTGGACCTTCCCCATTAAGTGGCCATGATGAGGTGGTCCACTTGTGCGCTCCATGTGATCCTCCATTCATCCCAATTCGAATGCACTTGCCTCTTGAGTCACTTTGGTTGTCTCCATCCATTTGTACTAGCCTACTCACTAACTACTCAATCCAAGTTCTCCTTACCTATCCTCATTCACTCAAATCCTTCCGAAGGTAAAAACACAATAACAACTCACATCCTAGCCTCTTACAACATGGTACTTCTAAGACTAACATTTCACTCTTTTTATATTTTTGTGAAGTAACATGCTACTTCAAAGTGCATCAACTAACGTTTCAAGGGTCTAAGACTAAATGTGGGCACCCTTTTGGGCTCACATAATTGGCGACCATCGGGGGATGAATCCAAACATCTCTTGCTCCAAGGGTAAGTTGCCTAGTCAAGCTCGGTACTCCTTACATCTACTTCCCGATGTACGGGTAGGAAAGAGCTCACCATTCAACGTTTCCAATTGAATTGAATTATTAGGAAAGACCTCATAGACAAGGTAAGGTCCTAACCATATTGCATCGAATTTCGCCGGAAATTCAAGCTTTCGTGCGTCTTGAATCATGACCATCATTCCCGGTGTTAGGGCTCTTCTCTTATGTCGTTTGTCGAAAGTAATCTTTCTCCTTCTTTGGATTGCCTCAATATGTTGAGCCGCCATTCTCCTCCCTTCGTCAAGTGCTTCCAAATCGGTTAGTCGATTTCGTAAGGATTGACTTCCGGTAAGTCTCGTACTCACGGCCACCCTAAGTGACTCGACTTCATATTCGATTGGTAGTGTCGCTTCAAGACCATAGACTAAGGAAAATGGTGTAGCACGCGTAGTTACCTTATAGGTTGTACGGTATGCCCAAAGTGCCGCCGTTAGTTTCGTATCCCAATCCCGCTTCGAGTCTATAACCGTCTTGCGTAGTATACTCACCAAAATTCCGTTAACCCTTTCCGTTTGTCCATTGGTTTGTGGGTGGTAGGGAGTAGTCTTCCGGTGATCAATTTTAAATTTCTCTGTCATCTCTCGAATCAAGTCATTCAAAAAGTGAGTACCCCTATCGCTTACTAGGATCTTCGGCACCCCGAACCGCGAAATTATGTTTTCGTACATAAATGTTGCCGCGTGTTCCGCCGTGTCGGTCTTCACCGCTTTGGCTTCCGCCCACTTGGTGAGGTACTCGGTTGCCACCACAATATATTTCATTCCTTTTGAAGATTGGGGATGGACCTCACCCACATAGTCGATGCCCCATTTTTCGAAAGGAATTAAGGGTAATGATACATGTAAAGGCATCTCCATTCTAAGGTCGTTTCGGGCATACCGTTGGCAAGCGTCGCATTTCCTTACATAGTCATGGGCGTCCTTAAATAGTGTAGGCCAAAAGTAGCCCGCTCTAAGTATTTTTTGCCCGGTGAGTTGACCCGAGAAGTGACCGCCGCAAGCGCTATCGTGGCAAGCGATTAAAATCGCTTCAACCTCCGTTTTTGACACGCATTGTCGTAAAATACCATCGGACCCCCTTCTAAACAACCTATGGCCCACTACAACAAATTGCCTACTATTTACCCTCACCTTCCTTCTCTCTTCTTTTGTCCACTCTTTGGGCAACTTGTGGGTTGTTAGAAATTCCACTATGCCCGCATACCACTCCGGTGTAGAAGTGACCACAAAGAGGCTATCATCTACTAACATATCATTTACCGGATTTTTTCCTATCTCCTCCGACAACCTAGACAAGTGGTCCGCTTGTAAATGCATACGACCCGGTTTATATTCCACCGTGTAGTCGAATTCTTCTAATAACAAAACCCACCTAGCTAACCTACCACTTAACTCCGCCTTGTTAACTAGATACTTGATAGCCATGTGGTCAACAAAAAATACAACCGGGTTGCACATGAGGTAATGCCTAAACTTTTTAACGGAAAACACCATGGCTAGGCACTCCCTCTCCGTTGTAGAGTAGTTTCTTTCGGCGGGGGTCAATTGCTTACTCGCATAAGCTATAGGTTGATCCTTCTCTTTTTCTCCCGTTGCTTGACAAAGCGCACTCCCTATTGCCACATTACTAGCATCACAATAGACGTGAAAAGGTTTACCCCAATTGGGTGGTATCAACACCGGATAGGTGCTCAACCTATCCCGCAATTCCTCAAAGGCTTTTTGACAAGCATCCGTCCACTCGAATTTGACATCCTTTTTGAGCAAATGGGTAATGGGCACCGCTATCTTTGAAAAATTAGGAATAAGTTCCCGGTACCATCCCACATGTCCTAACAACTTAGAGATCCCCTTGGAATTGGTTGGAGTTGCCAAGTCGCTTATGGCCGCAATCTTATCCGGATCGGGTTCTCTATCTTTCTCACTAACAACATAACCCAACAACACTCCCTTATTCACTCCCAAAAATGTCTTATCCGGGTTCAATGCTAACCTCATCTTCCTACACCTAACCAATGCCTCCCTAACACAATGTAGGTGATCGTCCACATTACTTTGTGTGCTAAAATCGTCCACAAAGACGGTCATGGATTTGAACAACAAGTCGGTGAAGATATACATTACTAATCGTTGGAAAGTAGCCGGGGCATTACATAACCCAAATGGCATCACTACCCACACAAAAGTACCCCAAGGTGTAGTAAAAGCCGTTTTATGGATATCTTGGAGGGCTATGGAAATTTGATTATAACCCGCATACCCATCCATAAAGGTATATCGCGAATGACCTCCAACCTCCTCAAGCAACAAGGTGATAAAAGGTAAGGGGAAGTGATCCTTTTGTGTGCACGAATTCAATTTCCTATAGTCGACACAAACCCTTAATTTCCCATTTTTTTTCTTTACTAAGACCATAGGAGAAACCCAATCCGTGATTTCCACCGGCTTGATAAACCCGGCCTTCAATAACCTTTCCAATTCCGCTTTCACCAACAATTGCAATTGAGGATTCATCCTCCTCTCCTTTTGTCTAATTGGCCTCGCCCCCGGAATTAAAGGAATCCGGTGCTCTACCATTTCCCTAGGAATTCCCTTAAGCTCATCGTAGGACCATGCAAAAGTATCACTAAACTCATCCACCAAATTGCTATACTCCCTAACCTCTTTCTCCCCCAATTTGGAACCCATCTTCATTTGTCGGGTTTTTCCATTCTTTAATTTCACATCCACGTACCGCCAATCCGCTTCCGACACATGTGCTTGTTCCTCTTTGTTCCGATACCAATCGGAAGGCACATTGGGGTAATCTTTCACATCTTGACCTACAACTATCCCCGTAGACGTGGTCTTGAAATGTAAAGGCTCCTCCAATTTCGATGACTCAATAATCACATCCTCCTCTTGAATCCCATCTACATGAATTAAACTAACCTCACCCTCTTCCACGTCATCTACCCAAGGTGTTAACCCACCGCTAACCCACTCTTCCTCGGTGAGCACCTCACATGGCTCCAACAATGAGCCCTCTCCTAAACTAACACTAGGAAATTCACTCCCTAAGCCTACTTGGTGAAATGTAACCATTACATCAACCTCGGACTCGGGGTACTCGCTTAGCCATTGGGCATAATCCCCATTATCCCCATAATTGTAAAAATTAGGACCTAGACTTCCCGAGCCCGAATCTATAACAACCCTTTGACCTTCGGGATGGACGACTCCCACCAATGCCTTGCCAATCTCATTCTCGTTTAAGTCATCAATTTCCTTCTCCAATGGCAAATACATCTCCTTCTTCATCCATCCTTCTAATGAACCAATGGACACTATGACCCTATTACCCTCCGGACCATAAGTGATGGATGGTTTAGGTCCACCCCAATTGACCATAGCATTCGCCATCCGCAACCAAGGCCTACCTAGCAAAATGGGGAAGGTGTCCTTGTTGGAGTGCATTTTAATGACATGGAAGGTGACCAAGTACTCCTCGCCTCCCGTAGTCATTCTACAATCCTTGATCATCCCCAAAGGCGTAGTCGAACTTTGATTTGCCATATTTATGACCAAAGGTGAAGGCCCCGTGAGTCCAAGTCCCAATTTTTTCATAGTATCCTCCGGTAGTATATTTAGACTACTCCCTCCGTCGACTAGCACATTAGGAACCACCTTATCTACTATAACAACTTCTATTTCTATAGCTTTCACGTCTCTTCCACCTTGTGATTGGATCCTAGCGGCTATTTTAGCTTTCACCTTCCTCATCCTCTTGTGTACCGGCATTCCCTCCTTTAATGTTTTCCTTGCCGTGGGTGAAATTTCCAATAGTTGGCCGAAAGTAATATCCGCCTTGAGTGTACTAAGGTCCGCCCACAAGTCGTACCCGGTAGATCTTTCCACCTTAGAATTACCCACTACGTCGAATTCGTCTACGGGAACCCCCGGTCCTTCCCATTCACCCACATCGCTATTATCCAAGTCATGTACCGCATTAGTCCTCTCCCTATCTTGTAAAATTATATTTTCCCTCTCCACATCCTTAGTAGCTCTTCTAGCTACCCTATCCAACTCGGAGAGATTAATCTCTTCATCCGAAGAGTAATTTCCTTGCTCTCCTATTCCTACCTCCAACGGGGCATCCCCTCTCCTAGCCCTAGTAGTTACCGCTAGTGCAGGTGCTTCTTCAACCACACCCTTACCCTTCACTAACTCATATGTAATAGCATTGGTGTGAGGAGGCCATTGACTTTGCTCCTCCCCAATTCTCGTTGGGAGAGGAAGCATGTCATCACATGTGGCCTCCAACACTCCATCCATGAACCTAACATCTTGGGAGTTAGATGGTCCCGGATCCGTTGGAGGCGCTTGTCTCCCGTTACTACCATTAGGTGGAACTCCTTGTCTATTTTGTATTGGAATGTAACCGGTTGTAGTTTGCAAGCCCGCCGGTGGATGAAAAGTTTGCCTAGCATTACTATGGTCATAGTATAAGTTAGGTGGCCTAAGTTCATTGGCCGGTACTCCTTGTGGCCTAGCACCTCGCATATTATCCCTTGCTTGTTGTTGTGGATTAGCCACCGGGTAAGGGACATTAATTATTTTGTCCGGTTGGCGACACGTATCCGAGGGATGACTTCCTCCACAATTGCTACAATTAAACTCTTGACCTTCGGACCAACATTGTCCTTGAGCGTGCCACCTTCCACAAAAGGGATGAAATTCCTTCTTCTCTAAATTTTGGCCACCTTGCCCTCTAGGTTGTGGTCCTCTATTGCTTCCATTTCCATAGTGAGGTGGCGCTTGACCTCGTTGATTTTGTTGAGGTGGGTTACCGTTTCCTCTTTGGTCACGGTTTTGTCCACTTCTACAAAATTGACGCGTGTGGCCCGGTTGGCCACATTGGACACACCATAATCCGGAAGAATGCCTACCCGACTCAACCGGGGGTGGAGGCCCCGGTTGTTGACTCCGGATCATTAATGACATTTGATCCGTGAGGCTTTGCATTTGTTTTATCATAGCCTCTTGGAATCCTAGTTGGCTAGCACCTAGTCTTCTCTCAACCTCCTCCAAGTGTGGATCCGTTCTAGGGGCCGGTAGTGCCAAAAGAGGTGCCGGTTCCCTAACCGCTAAAGGTCGGGGGCCGGTGTCCACAATGGCATATGGAATTTGGTTCTCATACTTAGCGGGTTCTACCGCTACCACCCTAGGGCGTATGGGGATGAATTGTGGGATCAATTCATCCTCCCTTCTCCATAGCCTTTCGTGATCTTTATCCAAGTTTTCAATATCTCTAGCCGCACGCTTGGCATCCGCCAAGGTCAAGGGATTCCTTTCTAGAACACCCCTAATAGTTCCGGACTTAAAAAACCCTTGAATGAAAAATTGCTTTAGCGTGTCGTCGTTGAGCATGGTACCCACAAATCTAGTGCACACTAAATCAAACCTCCTAATGTAAGCCGAAATTTCTTCCTCCCTTCCTTGCTTCAATGACGACAATGCCCTTAATGCGGTACTTTGACCCACTTCCGGCCTAAATTCGTTAAAAAACTCCCTTTGTAATTGTTCCCATCCCCTAAAATGTCCCTCGGCATGATCCCGATACCATTCATAGGCTTCCCCCTCTAGAGTGGTAGGAAACCACACTAACCAATAACCCGGGTCGGTTATGAGGAAGCTAGCCAACCGTTCGATATACCGTTCCATGTGCCGAGAGGGGTCCTCATCCTTGGTCCCATAAAATTTAGGGAGATGAGATGGCATATCCATCGCCGCTAAATTTTGTGGAACCACAATTGGTAGGCCTCTTGGCCTAACCAATGGGTCTATTGGAGGTATAGGAGGTATGGGCGGAATTGGGGGTATGGGTGGTGGATCCATCCCCCGTTCCTCGGCCATGGTGACCGGTGAACTATTCAACAATCCCCTATCAACTTCTACCGGGAATTCTTCTCTAAGTGTGTAATTTTCCGAAGAAGTTTCACCACTCAATTTGGAGGGAGTGATCTCCTCTTCAAGTTGAGCTCCAAGTTCTAAGGTGTCTAGAATTGACCTAGTCCTAGGTTCGACGTTCAAACAACTCTCTATTCTAACATTATCTTGTTCTAATCTATCACTGATTTTAGAGGACCGCCTCTTTCGAGTAGATTTCTCTAGTCCTACTATCAAACTTGGTTTTTGTGAGCGAGTCCTACCTTGCATTCCATAAGAATCGATCGACCCTCACTTGACCACACATAATCCTAGCAATTCCCCTCTTAATATTTTCACTTGTCTTGGTGTGGTTATAATTTTTTTAGGAGGTGAGGAAAAGAACCTGCAAGCCCACTTAGGTGAAAGAATCCCAATAGGGGATAGGCATGTTCATGTTAATTTTTTGGTTAAGTCGGAGCATCACCTCCGCACCTTCCCGCAAATTAACACTCACCACAATACCGATTGTGAGGGGGTGACCTTCCGAGTAGATTATGTTAAAAGTCGAGGCTTCACCCTTCAACTTCTCACACCATCCACAATTCGGGAATTACCCTCTACAACGGATAACAACAATCACGAGTACAAAAGGCATTCCTTAATTAGTTAATGAGTTCACTTTGAAGAAATAAACATACCTTGAGCAATCGCATCCCCCTGTGAGTTAGCACTCCCCTCAATCGTGACTCAATGTAACAACACCATAAACTTTGTGAAATATTAATTTAATCTAGAGCATGAAATGACAACTCCCAAAACTTTGAGACTCACCCCGAGGTGAGTGTCAAAGTTCAATGTCCTAAGGTGAATTTACCCTCTAATGTTTTAATGAGCTACTCGGTTATAGGTTCCTTTTAAGTTCTTAGCAAATCCCCAAAAAGGTTGAGGACGTACCTTCGCCGCGCTCCTTCCTCAAAAATGAATTTGCGTAATTGACAATGCAATTCATTCCAAGGAATAGTTGAAATAAAATGAATTCAAATGTAACCCAAAGAGAGAATACTTACCGAGTTTCGGGTGCTCCTTCCCTTCTCTCAAGTTTGTGTCTCCAATTTTTCCTAGTTGCCTCCAAGTCTCCTAGTCGCCTCCAAGTCTTGTAACTACCTTCCGCTTCGCTCCCGGCGGACGCACCAATTATGTGAGGCCAAACCCCCCACCCTTAAGCGTCCGTAGTCCGAGTAGTGGGTTTGGGCTCACATTCCTCCGCGGTATTGGATTTGGACTTGGATGAGTCCATAGTGCAAGGTTCACCCTTCAAGTGGTCTTGGATTTAACTAGCTCCTTCATAAACCCAACTCCTTCATGAACCCAACTCCTTAGCTTCTAACTAAATAAACCCAGCTCCTTCGTAAACCCAGCTTCTTAGCTTCTAACTAAACAAACCCAGCTCCTTCATAAACCCAGCTCCTTCATGAACCCACAACTTTGTAGTTGTAATCCCCAACTACCTCACTAATTATTCAAGCCCTTAACTAATCTTCCTACCTAATTTTCCTAATTCTACTAACAACCCCTTTCTAATCACACAATTCTTCTCTAATCCTAAAATCCTAAAATCCTAGAGAGGAGAGGGGGAGAGAGAATTTCCTAACTTCACTAAGACTAACTAATCCACACAAGTATATTTTTGCACTCATCACAACCTCAAGTGCTCAACTCTTAAACATGGAACTTGCAACCACGTGTATTCAAAACATGAACTTTAAGTACCACAAATTGGAATCATGAATTAACTTTAAAATCCTTCACGTCAACACTAATTCTACCAAGAGGTCAAGCCCTCTTCAAGGCTAACAAGCCTTGGCTCTCAAACTAAAAACTAAGCACACACATGTGCTCCAATATGGCTTCCCACACCCACACTTATAACTCGTGGGGTGCCTTGGAGCACAAAAGAAAGAGAGGATGAGTGAGGGAAGAATGAGGGATTATATAGTAAGCTTGAGGGGGTGAGCACCCTCAAGGCTCACGATAAGCCCTTGAGATTTCCTCCTACTTAGTAGGCGCCAATCCTATCTTCTAAGCCTTCCTCCCTCAAATGATCAACAAGGATCCTAATTCGAACATTTAACTAGCCTTGGCTTTCTACCTACCACACTTTACCAAACTTGGGATGCTTCAACCCAAACTTAGCCTCCTTCGCTTTCCGCCGCCATAACTTTCTCCCCTTACTTTCCCAAATCGTTGCTCACCACTTAATTCAAACCACGATGCTTAACTCGTGATTTGATTGGTGCTTTGAGAATTTGCTTATCCTCCACCTTGCATTCTTCCTTGGACCTTCCCCATTAAGTGGCCATGATGAGGTGGTCCACTTGTGCGCTCCATGTGATCCTCCATTCATCCCAATTCGAATGCACTTGCCTCTTGAGTCACTTTGGTTGTCTCCATCCATTTGTACTAGCCTACTCACTAACTACTCAATCCAAGTTCTCCTTACCTATCCTCATTCACTCAAATCCTTCCGAAGGTAAAAACACAATAACAACTCACATCCTAGCCTCTTACAACATGGTACTTCTAAGACTAACATTTCACTCTTTTTATATTTTTGTGAAGTAACATGCTACTTCAAAGTGCATCAACTAACGTTTCAAGGGTCTAAGACTAAATGTGGGCACCCTTTTGGGCTCACAAATGGCAATAATTGTTGCATTATAACATACCAATCATACGTCTTCATCCCACTCAATTTTTTGGTTGTCACATACTTGGTGATACCACCACAATACCCAGTAAGAACCTGAATGGCTGTCAATTTGGACACGAATATAGGAAGGTCCGTATCATTCAATACGTATGGTGTCACGGGCTTTATAACATTGGTTTTTCCCGGGCATCGATGGTCTTGACTAACCATAATTTCTCGCGTACTTCTATTTTTTCATGTCCCGTTTAGATGCAATGGTATTATTTTCTCCAAATATTTTCTTTACCACATTCTTACATACGTGTTTCTCAACGTGCATAGCATTTGTACAATGGCGCACAAAAAAATGTTGCACATATGTCCAGTCGCAAGTCAATATCGATTACATGCAATAATTTTTCAACACGGGGGGGTCACTCCATTGTCAAGTTAAACACCACGTGCGGCCAAAAAAAATCTACTTTTGGTAAGTTGCATCACCAAAATGGGTCAAAATTTTATCAATTTTTTTTCATGGGTAGATATACACAGTTCCTATTACATAGTAAAAACTAGTAACCAAATTTGATGATCTGTTTTTTTAATAAAACATACCGTTTCTAACTAGAATGACGCAAAATTGAACTAAAATAATTACTACAAAAAATGACAATGACTAAAAATTTCAAAAAAATATACAAAAGATATTATCAATGGTTATGTATGTGTAGAAAAAATATCATAATTTTTAAATTTATCTATTCCATGTAATATAGGGGTAGCAAACTTTGGCCGCACGTGGTGTTCAACTTGACATGGAGTGAACCCCCCGTGTTTTTCAATCTATCTGCATGTGCAAGCTCATATACTTAACTATACATAACGATGTGTGTGTAGTATATGTGTTGCGGACCAATCTTGAAATTAAAAAACTAAAGCCTCAACTTTGGCATGCCATATCTATGAAATGGTAAATCACGTTCTTTTGAAACTTTTATTGTATGTGTATCTTTGTGTTGGCTTTTCGAAAAGGTATTGTACATATTATTTGGATTAGTAAAGCACCCGTGACACTCATTTGAATGCTAGTAGTAACTTTGAAGGGTTCAAGCCGCTACACGGCTTGCTTTTTTTGCATTGTGCACACAAATTTGGCGTTTTCAAATGGCATAAACAACCATCTGTATTATGATTTTTTTTTATACCTTAGACATAGACTAGTTGCAACTGGGAACTCCGTTTTTTTCCATAGCAAAACCCTCTCACCACAACAACGCCCACCCAACACCCACCCAACACTAACCCATCCAACGATAATGCCCACCTACACCAAGCCATGCACCGAGAACGCCCACCCAACACCCACATAACACTAAGCCATCCACCGAAGACGCCCACCTAACACCCATTTGTCACTAACCAATCCATTGAAAACGCCCACCCAACACCCACCCGACACTAATTCATCCACCGAAGATGTCCACCCAACACTAACCCATCCACCGAGGACGCCCACCCATCACAAATCCATCCACCGAGAATGAACACCCATCACTAACCCATCCACCGATAACGCCCACCCAGTAGTAACCCTTGAACACCCTAGCCCAACTCAATACCCACCCACCCTCACTCATTGAACGCCACCCACCCACGGGTAATAAATGGCACCTCTTTGGCCACCTATCGATTGATGTGGTATGTATGGATACGGCAGTGGGCAAGCGAAACCGGTTGTGGTGACCATATGGGTAAGTATGTACCCGAATGCCACCTCCATATGTATCATATACCTGACCCGACACCCAACCCGGTTTACAATAATGCACTATGCCGCCCAATATGTCCACCCTCATTTGGTTAGTTCAGTGACTAGTATGCACCACCCGTGGATGGGTAACTTGTCATACCCTCCATATACTTCGATGAGGGTCGTATCAACACATTATAGGTGAATGGTATGTGTGCACCCACAATGGTGGCAATCTTGGTATGTCCACCGATGCGGGTAGGTGGTGCGCACCACAAAGTACACCAATTCCAGAGTACGTTACCAAGAGGGCACTGAATGAATGTCACCCAAAACCCAATCCACCCTACCCATTGTGGTAGAATGGGCAAAGGGTATGCTTCACCCCCAAGATGGGGATCGTCACCCACAGAAGCCCCAAGGGGTTGAAAACAACATTATTGGATGCATCGCCTGTCTTTTAACTAGGCCATCAAGACTGCACCGACCAATTGCTACCACCAGATACATGACCGTTTCCACTATAATTTTTGCAACCTGCAGGGTTGATTTGGACACGATTTCTTCTAGTGTACTCAGTAATCTCACTGGATGTAATGTATTGCAATTTCGCCAATGCATAAAAGACAAGAACTCCTATCAAGATGGAAACCCTCCCATTGGTGTGGCCAATTGTTGGTCCTAGTATTGGCATGATATTAGTAAGTGATAGTAATTGCAACATTGTAAATCTAGAATGCTCAATCTTTTCTAAAAGGAATGTTAGGTTTACATTTAGTGTTAGTGACACTACACATGCGATTTACAATTAGTATTGAGCAAGACAAATAAAATTGATGACTCTACCTATATACAATATTTAGTGTAGATAGAGCTATCTAAAACCTAAGTTAACCCCCATTCTTAAGATAAGGCATGGGGGGGAGCTATAGATAAGGCATGACAAGGAGAGGTCAAAGTAGTTCAATAGAGTTGATTTTTAAATAAAAATAATCCTTCCATCTTGTAGCACCCAGTATAGCTCATTATGAAAAGTCTCTACATTTGAACTTCTTATGTACAATTTTTGACAAATTCTAGTATATTAAGTTTATGAAACTCATGTGAACCTTGAATGATATACCTTGAACTTTGAACAATGGGTAGAGTCCCACATGTGTAGCACCTTGTTTTTTCCATCATAACTATGATATCCTTTTCGCTCCATCCTCATTGGCTTTGAAACATGTACATGAATAATTTTGCAAGAAATTTATGGACTTGCTGATGGACTTGCTGGTTGTAATTCAAGCATGCTAAAAAAACAAAAAAGTGGTAACTTGGGTAGGCATTGCGTAATTTGTCAAAAAACTGGTCCAAAAGATATGGTCAAATGGACCAACCTTACTTGATAATGTTTTTGTTAATACATGAAGTCATCAACATCATGCATGCATTGTGTGGGTGATAGAGTAAAAACTATCCCAATCATTGTAACCTATTGGGTTTTTTACTTTTTAATTCATTCTCGCTTCATGTCTAGGATTGCATTTTCACTTCATCCTCATTGGCTTTGACACCCATGAATCAACAATTTTGCAAGGAAGATGTTGCAAATGGACTCCCCAATATGCTAACGAACAAAAGTGTGTGCATTGGCAACTTAGATAGGGTTTGCAAAACCTATTGGAAATCCAATCCACAAGATTTTGTCAAATGTGAAAACTTGACTTGATATTATTTTTGGCAATAAATAAGTCATCAACATCATGCATGCATTTTGTGAGTTATAGAGCACTAACCATCCTAAGGTGAGCGGACCTTTAATGGTAAATATTTTCTAATTGGACAATTATATTTGAGTGGTGTGTGGTTAGGTGTGGATGTGAAAACGGACACCAAGAAGACATGCGTTAAAAAGAGATTGGACCACTCCCTCAAAATATGTTCATCGTTCCAGGCTTTATGGTCAACATAATTTTTTTTTGGGGGGGGGACCTATGTGACCATTTAATGTCAACAAGAATCTTCACTTTGATAATGAATGAGATATTCATAAGAGCTTGAAAATTATGAGGAAAATGGCTACGGACACGATTAGGATTTGGCTATGATCTCACATTGATTGCATGTTTCGCAACCTACAAGAAGTGGGTGTATAATTTAAAGTGACCATTTAAGGCATGTGGATGTTGTTCGTCTTTTGAAAATAAGTCAGACACTTGTATTTGATTGGTGTGTGGTTAGGTGAGGAACAAAGAACAAACATCATAAAGACACATGTTTAAATGAGATTGGATCACGTCTTCAGTTTTTATAAGTACTCCACACTCAATAGTGAATGGAATTGGGAGGACCTATATATGTATTCGGTTAAAGAATCAACAAACATGCACTTCCAATAACCATATTATATCAAAGGGATGTCCGATTTTCAATCCGATTTTTGTTGATGCTTCATTGTAGATTCGCTACTGCAACACCACAAGTTTCATTGTGTAAATCTAATTACTAGAAGTTGGATAACATGAAAGAGGAGCCAAATAAATAAATCATTATGACTGTGACAATAGGTAGCCAAAATCCTCCAGTTGACAACCAAAATGATTCATTTACACTAGAAGAAATCGTGTCCATTTCAACCCTAGGCCATCGCGACTCGCACCAAGAAAATGCATAAACAATTCAATTGGTAGGCAACCGGAAGGTACCCGTGGTGTACCCATGGAAGGTGCCCCCCCATTCCCAACCGAATTGATTTGTTTATGCATTTTCTTAGTGGAAGTGCCACCCGATTCCCAACCGAATTGATTTGTTTATGCATTTTCTTGGTTTAGTCTTGATGGCCTAGTCGAAAGGAGGGTTGAAATGGACAAGATTTCTTCTAGTGTTATGCAATTTCTCGCCATGAATTGTCATGGCCAAGTCACAACAGATGGATGCAATGGACAAGTTTTCTTCTACAGTAGTGACACCTTAACACTTGCTTGCTTAAGCTTACTTACCTTAATTCCTTGGATTGTGATGAAAAGCGGCTCTCACACGCGGCAGTAAGTTAGAGTTACAACCATTCTTCAATCTCCTTTTGGCCTGTCTTTGTGAGCAAGTTATAGTAAGTTCCGAGTCCCTTGGAACCTCATCGCAAAATAAAGTTATTGTTCATACCAATGAACGGGTAGTGCCGGCAGTTAGTTACAAGCTAGCCGGTTGATTTTGAGAATTTCCGAATGCAATTGGAAAGTTTAGGAAGGGGTTCCAAAAGAAAATCAAGGTTTACGGAAATGGGCCGATTAGAAGAAAAAAATGCCGGCATTAAGGCAAGCTGCCCTAGAGTATCCACGGCAAATTACCGATTGAAAATTTATTTTCACGGCGGGCAGCCGACCAAATATATATATTTTAGGTAATTTTTTCAATACTATGCATAGTTGGAGACTATGCCTTGTTGGCTTGTGGTTTAGGGTTAGTGTGGCTTGTGGTTTACTTGTGGTTACTTGCTTCCCGCCACAGTTTCCATTCCGCAACGGTGGAGCTTGCATTTTAGGGTTTAGGAAGGAGCTTGCATTTACGCTATCCCACTTTGGAAGAAGGACAGTAAGTACCGTTTTTTGTATGGTAATCCCTCTTCTTATTTGAATTCTCCTAATACAGTGAGTGTGAGTGATGTGTCTTGTTCGTTTGGGGCAATTGATACTAACGGCAATGGTACGCAAATTTCGTGATTTTTCAATACTAACTAGCCTCCGGATAATACTTGGACCCTTTTGTGGTGCTTGTATTTTCCAAAGGCTAAATCCTTAGCCCTAATATGGTAGGGGCTTTGCCAGGTTCAACTCCTGCTAAGGATACTATTTAGACAAAAAAAAATGGAGAGTGAATGCCCACATTATTTAATCCTAAACACTTGAAAAAAATGAAAGAATAAATGACAATGACACATCCACCACCAAAATATAAAACCGGCCCCACTTTAGACCTTTCGGAAATTGCATAAATGAAAAAACAAATGTCGGCTAATGGCCCAAATACATTAGGAAATGGGGGCTATCAACCGATAAATTTTGCACTCTCTAGGCCCACTTCCGGGTAAAAATTGAAAAATCCGAACTACCTCCAGAAAGCTCGGCAATTAGCCGTTTTCTCTACAGAACTCCCCGGACTCTGGTTCATACGATGGTAGCAATAGCTATGGCGGCCACAAAGTCATTGTTCGTTCAGCCCACTCTCCAAGTTTCTCGCCGCACATTACCCTCTTCGACGCTCTTTTGCAACCGAGGTACTTGAATTCCCCACAGTTTTCATGTCACTCCAATTTGGACTCTCAAATCATCATGTGATGCTCGAATGGCTTCGGCAGCAAAGTACCTCTGAGCTCACCCTTGAACAATCATCCCACACTTCGTAACCTTCAAGATTGAGAGATTGTTGGGATTCTTTGTAGTGTACATTCAAGATTCGAGATTCAAGATTCAAGATTCAAGACCTTATCCTTCGAAATTTTCAATCCTTTCGAATTTCTCCCTTTTGAATTTTCAATCCTGTGAATTTTCTCCCCAGCTCCCACGCAGCCACCAATGCATATCTGCGGGAACTTGAACTAAGCTATGCACCATAAAATCTCTGTGTGTATGTGCAATGTACGAATGCAATTTGTTAGGCTGGTGATAGCAATCGTTGATGAATTTTCTTGGGGTTTTGGCGCCAGAGGGTGGATGGAAGTGTTGATGGTTTCTTTGGGTTTTGGCGCCCGAGAAGCAAATGCAAGTGTAGAGTTCTTTGGATGTTTGTTAGACTGGCGCCAAAGGGTGAATTGCAAGTGTTGATGATTTCTTGGAGTTTGGGGACCAGAAGGTGAATGCATGTGTTGATTTCAATGTGTTTTGCTTATATTGGCGCCAGAGAGTGAATGCAAGTGTTGATAAATTCTATGGGTTTTCTTGGATTGGCGCCAGAGTGTGAATGCAATTGTTGATTTCTTGGGATTCTGGTGCCAGAGAGTGAATGCAACTGTTGAATCGCATGAATTTTTCTTAGTCTGGCGCCAGAGAGTGTGTAAATGCATGTGTTGATTTGTATAGAGGGTGAATGCAAGTGTTGATAAACAAATTCTTGGGGTTTTCTCAGAGTTGCGGCAGAAGACAGTGAAGGGGCGAGCTGTGCATTGCGGGGGTGGGACGAGAAGTGCTACAAGTGGAGTTGGCGGCGCAAGAGCGACGATGAGACAGGAGCGGGAGAAGGCAGGACCAGGGCAGGAGTCGGTGTGGGATTACCCGCGGCCCCCGCGCTTGGAGCCTGTAGCGGAGCGAATTCGCGTGGATTTTAACTCCAAAACGCTGGCTGACACCACCCGCGCCTACCGTGTTTTGGAAACCAGCCACCCTCCAGGTACTTAATTAGCTTCCATTCACCTCCTTCCACCAACTCACTCTAGCTATGCCATCAATCCCGAAACCCAAAAGCCAAAAATTCATTTAAACTGCTTGCACTTGGTTGCATGAATTCCGTTCATATCCTTCCACAAACTCTCTTTGGCTGTGCACTTAAACCTAAATTTCCATCTTCTCCTTGCCCTTGGTGGCATCGATTCCAGTCACATCCTGAAACGAACTCACTCTGGCTATGTAATTGAATCCAAAACCCAAAACCCAAAAATCAAGTCCATTCACATCCTTCCACAAACTCACTTTGGCTGTGCAATCAAACCCACAATTGAATCTAAACTGCTTGCCTTTGGTGAAATCAATTATACTCACATCCCTAAACGAGCTCGCTCTGGATATGCAATCAAATTCAAAACGCAAAACCCAAAACCTTATCTAAATTGCTTGCACTTGGTGGCATAAATTCCATTCACATCCTTCAACGAACTTAATCTGGCTGTGTGCAAACAAACTCAAAATTGCATCTATGACTACTTGCATCAATTCCATTCACATCCTTCCACGAACTCACTCTAGCTGTGCCATCAAACCCGAAATCTCATCTAAACCGCTTGCATCAATTCCACTTACATCCTTCCATGAACTCACTCTGGCCCAAAATTGCATTCAAATTGCTTTGTATCAATTCCATTCGTATCCTTCAATTACAATCTGCGGCCATGCTATAATGGATAAATTCTGCTGATGAAAAATCATATAGACAAAGTAAGTGTCCAGGACCCAGCTTCTAGATGACTTATATCCTTTGTAATACCAAACTCTGCTTCGCCCTTTAAACTCGTGTTCTAATCACTTTACTCACTAAAAAAGGAATAAGGAAAAAGAAAGGCAATTTGTGGATAACCAATCGTTCTTCATATCTCTGATAGCTACTCACAAACTCATTCTGGCTGTCCAGTCAATCCCAAAAATCTCAAAGCTGCATCTAACCTGGGAGCAATTTTGGTTTGGTGGCATCATCATCAGTGTACTACATACCCCAAGAGGACATAAACATGGAGTACGTGAGGAGGGCATCCGGGAGCTCGTTCTGCGAGTGGAAGGGCAATGCGACCTACTGGACAGTGAGCGTGGACGGGCGCACGGCGGAGAAGGTGGGGTGGAGCTACGAGGACCCCACCGCCCAGTTCCGGCCCATCAAATCCTTCATTGCATTCTACGCCGGCCCCATGGATGCTTGCTGCGTGGGCGATGAGCGCGCGCAACCCCAGCCCGGTGGCTTTTATGGTGGTTGGGTCACCTCCAAGGTTGTGGGTCCTTTCAAAGGCGCCCCTGGCTCTTGGGGATTGTAGTCCACCACTACCTACTTAGCAACTAGATTCTGGATCGTTTATCTTTCAATTTTGCAATGTTGTTGGGTTGTGGGAAGCCTCGCAATGAGCACAATTATGTAGCACTTCCTACATCAACTCTCCTTGAAAATCGTTGCACCTGATTTTGTATCGTATCTTTTTCAAATTTTCAAACAGAGGTGCTAGAAATGTGAGTGGCCAGCTCGGTGGCTTCTATGGGTGGTTGGGTCATCTCCAAGGCTGTGGGTCCTTTCAAAGGCGATCCTCGCTCTTGAGGATGATAGTCCACCACTACTTATGAACTAGAAGATTTTGCATCCTTTCTCTTCCAATTTTGCAATGTGCTGGGTGGCGAGAAGCGTAGCAATGTGCACTCCTACGTCAACTATACCACTCGCAAGTGCATTTTGCATCCTTTTTACCACTTGCAACTAGATGTTTCTTCCGATTTTGCAATGCGGGTGGCAGAATCGCTCCAATGTACACAAAACTATGTTCAGGGATTTGGCTTTGAGGTAGAATATACAAACCTTCAAAGCCTTCGTTCATGTATATTTTGACTGCAAACCTGTTGCCTCTCTACACCAAGTCCCCTTGATTGCTGAAGCACCCTTGTTGTGCATCAGGTCGGTTCCGGTTTTTGCAATGCGGGTGGTTGCGAAGAGTCTCAATGAGCACAATTCTGAATGTACATGGATTTGCATCCTCTTCAAAATAGATTTTGTTATCTCAGAGGTCTCCATTAATACTTCTACATTTAAGTCTCCCTGATTGCCGAATCACCTTCATTGTCCATCAAATATGTTTCATTGCATGAGGCCTGCAAATTGCCTACCTCCCTTACAGGCATGCTTTAAATTCATACTGTGAACCTCAAAAGTCATCTTCTGAGTCGCTTTGGCCGAGTGGTTAAGGCGTGTGCCTGCTAAGTACATGGGGTTTCCCCGCAAGAGTTCGAATCTCTTAGGCGACGGTTGGATCTAAACTATCAGTGACTCTCTTTTTCTTTTTTCTCGGCACTGAAACAAAAATCAGTTGAACACACTGGATTGAATCGTCTCTTGTTCCTATGTGTAATGTAAAGTAGAGGTTTCTTAAATCAAGCCCTTTGATTGATTGTGCCTCTTTTTTTTTAGTGCATTTGGGTAAGCGGTGTGCACTATTGGCTTCACGAATTGGCTTAGACATGTCAAAAACTAACATTAAATAGACTACACATGATAGACTATATTATAATCTTAGCAGTCACTTACTCTTAGCTTCTTAGAATGTAGCCTTAGTCCCACACTTTTTCCATTGCAAATGACTCCCAAAACCGTCCCAGCACTGATCCAAAATCAAATCCGTTTTTGCTAAAATTGTCTCCACACTAAACCAACATTTAACCCAATGAAAATTTTGAGCCCTAGTAACTTTTGCATGCAAGTTCTTTTTTTTTTAAATAAAAAAATAAAAAACTCACCCTAAACATGTTCCAACGCTACCCCAAATCCAATCACACTTCCACCCAAAATAAACCTTGCATTCTCCCAACTCCCCACTTTCCATCCAAATCCGCCCCCGCTTTGTGCTAGAGACATTCAGACAATTTAAGGTGTGCTCCAACTACGGTATTAGGAGGCTTGCATAGGGGATGCTCTTAGAAAGGGGTTGAATTTAGCCCCCTCTACCTTACATGGGTGTTATTCGGTTTGTTTTATATATTTTCCAACTTCTACCAATAAGACTAACACAACGAAACTTGTGTTGCACTAGCAAATCTATGATGAAGCATTAGCAAAAGTTAAATTGAAAATCAATACTCCTCTAATTTTATCAAGATTATTGGAAGTGCATGTTTGTTGATTTCTTAATTGAATACATAGGTCCTCCAATTCTATTCACTATCAAATGTAAGGTATTTAATAAAATTTGAAGACGTAGTCCAATCTCTCTTAACACACAAATATCAATAATGATATTCAAAGAACCCATCCACCCAATATCCAAATTGTTATACCCATCGTATATTACTACTGCTTGTTGGTGTGTACCACCTCATGTAGATGAGAGTCTTTGTATACCTAATGGACCCCGGTACCATAAACTAGAGTAATTTTCACCTGCATATGAAAGTATTTGCATGCTATGCCAACCCAAATGGCATCAAATTATTGTCCTTTCATCATCCCTTTCTCAATTTGCAAGATACAATTTCTGTGCTAGAGGCTACGGTATGTGGTTGTTATTTGGTTCATTTTTCATGTTCTCCAACTTCTACCGATTTGATTTACACAATGAAACATATGCAAAAACCGGATTGAATATCGGACCTCCCTTGATTTAGTTATGGTTATCTGAAGTGCATGTTTGTTGATTTCTTAATTGGATACATAGGTCCTCCCAACTATGTTCACTATTGAGTGTAGAGTAATAATCAATACTTGAAGACGTAGTCCAATCTCTTTTAAACATATGTCATGATGATGTTTGCTCTTGGATCCTCACCGAACCACATACCAATCAAATTTAGGGGCCCAATTAAGAAAACAAGCCACTTAAGACCCATCTACCTTGGATAGGTGCCAATGTAAGTCTGTCTCAAGCATGTCTTTGAAGTTTCTCAAGCTATACTAAGTTAGCTAGGGTATCATGTGCCTATATCTTATTCTAAGATCCAGTTTTTATGTTGTAGCTCTGAAAGCTTGAGTTTCAAAATTGGAATCAGATAGATCCCAGCAAGAGGAAAAAAATAGATGCAGAGACACAGAAAAAGTATATGTTCTCCTCAGCTATGAAAGAGATGCTTTTGATGAGACTTCCCAACTTCTTAAATGAGGCTAACTTATATCATAGTTAACAGCAAACCAATTTATGAAAGACGAGTGTTATCAGTCACATAAATGGTGCCTGATAAGTGGGCCATCATATAATGCCCCCTACCTTTTGTGATACACTACAAGAACGACCCTCAAACTAGATATGCATCAGTACCCAGACACAATGTCTCACCCTTCTGGCCAGTGCAACAAATAATCCAGCGGATTAGAATTATCTGGAAAGAAAAGCAGATGAAACCAACCCATGAGTTCATGAGACTTAACTAGTGTTGCATTTCTTATTCTAGAGGTCGGAGACGGCATTATAAAATATTTTTAAAAATATTTAAAAATATTTTTTATGTTTTTAATTGAAAATCATCGAAGACATCAATCCGTGAGGTCCTTTATGGCAAATCATTATTGAAAACATTCCCCTCTTCTAAGATCAATTCTTCGAGCTCTTCTCCGCCCAAGTATTGATCCAAGAATGAAGACATTGCGAATGCAAACCATCATTCACGACTTGTCCGATGTGCCATGTGGTGCGTTATGTATTCCAATATTTGTCAGTTTGTGGTGCGTTATGTATTTCCATGTGGTGCGTTATGTATTTCCTAAACTCAGACACTGCCATTGAGTTTGAATGTACTAATGCTATATGGTAATATGGAATAATTGTCGAAGTTGAGTGTGTCTATATTTGCCCTACTGGTATGGACTGGCTGTAGTCGTGAACTTATAATAATAAAACATAAAAAATGCCTCAAATTTTGCCGAGTATTTTAAAATGCATTTTAAAATGTGTATTTTAAAATAAATTAAAAAGAAATGCACCCCTAGACTTAACACAAAGTCCCCCAAGTTTTCTTAATGCTTAAATTACCACCAACAAAGAGCGGTGTCGGACTATTAAAAACCGGCTTTCCAGCTTGTGCTACTAGGATGGATGGGCCAAGCTAGCCTTGCATAAGCCGATCCGGGATTAAGGACAATGGATGCCACGTGCATACCCTATTTTAGATCCTGGAATCCTCTCAGTTTTTGAGGTGGATAGAGTACGTCCCAAAAGTTTCTCCCAACTTTCAAAATAGGCTCTGATACACAACGAGCCAACAAGTTCTTAATAGAAAGTTATCTCAAAATATCAAACCCATGGTTTCGTTCCTCTTTGAGGGATGGATAACTCTACTGTGGTTCAAAAAGACTTGCTAAACTGGCAGCAAGTTTTTGGTTCCATGTAACCAGCAACCATAACCAGGCTTACACAAGATCCGGTCACAGAGAAGTAGAATCTGAAAAACCTTTGTAGAGAATTTTACACATGATATCAACAAAACAGGGACTATCTCAATTGATCTTAAAGCAAGACTCTGATGAAAAATTATGGGTAAACAGCAAAGAGCTTCAAACGTTAACAACAAGATGAGTGATACACATAATTAGGTGAGAAGAAATTCCACATCTTTCAGTATGCTTCCTACGCATTGAGCCTTTGCCTTCATGACTGTATGGCATCAGGAAGATGAAGCAAGTTGGGGACATCGTAACATCTAAATGTAACTAACATTAGTGGGGAGCAAAATAAGGGTCTGTTCTGGAAGTGAAACCAACTACATTCCTATATATACAAGCTAATACAAGTTCTTGAGGGATGAAACCCGCTCCGCCTTAACCTCCTGTTGCTGGAGCTTCTCTTGTTGCTTGTCCATATTCAATAATGCCCTCTCTATTGACTTCTCCTTGCGCTGCTTCACTGCTTTACGCTTTTGCGGCTCATTTTTCATACTCAACCTGCCACATGCAAAAAATAAAATTAGGATAATATGACAGTAAGAAATTTGATGGCTTGGTTTATGACACAAAGCATTTCTTAAATACAGTAGTGAAAATAACTGAACAACTGTTTAATCCACCACAATAATTCTTGCAAGTATTTGAGTCATGAATCTGTAGAACATGGAGGAAATGAGACAGTGAAAAAGAAACCAGGATGAGCAAAGGTACTTACCCTACTACTTTGAGGCCATTGGATTTGCCCTTCTTTTTCCTCTTCTTCTTCGACGCCGTTAGTAAGTCTAATTCCGCACCTGTGGCCTCAACTTCAGTCGTGTCCATATCTGTGACAAACCACAGGAACAATAAATAAATAAATAGTCATAAAAACCTGCATTGTAGCCACCATTGGGCCAAAAACATAAAGCAGATGACCAATACTTCAGACGACACGATTCCGACAAAAGGGAGATAGAGTGAGTCACAGTCGCATGGGGAAGGATTTGAAAAAATGCATTATTGCAATATATTCAAACCAAAATCCCAAAAACAATGTCGCAATTGTACATTTTAGGTTGAATTCCATGTCCAGTTCTGCTTCAGAAAAGAGTACCATGAGAGATTAAATGACTTGTTAAAATATATCCATATCATGTGATATCATGTGTTACAATGCCTCCTTACATATGATAAACCATGGAAACAGATACATATAACTGAAAAAAAACAAAACACTTCATGAACATCTGCTCTGTACCTACCACGGTAAAGCTCAGAACTGGGCTTAAGACTTCAGACTACATGTTCCCCGGTAGAAAGAGAAACAGAGTGACAATCGCATATGGAAGGGTTTTAAGGAATGCAATATTGCAATCTGTTCAGAAATCAAGGATGATGTCGGAGTGATCATTTTAGGTTACAATTTCATGTCCGTGGCTCCTTAAGAAAAATAGTACAATGAGAAGCTTATAATCGATATCAACAAGTGACGTGTTAAAATGAAATATTTGACTCGTCTACCGTTACTCTGATTGCTTCATGCCATATCTACTTCAAAACCTAAAAGAAATTCTTACCTTCGCCAATGGCCGCCTCGGCAGGGCGTGTGGGTACGACCTCTTCCGTGACCTCCATGGCCATGGTACCTCTATCTTTCTTTCTTTTCTTCGTCATGTCGGTAACAACTAAAAGCAAATCGCTGTCGCAAACCTCGTAGCAATGAATCCGCCAAAATTTGTTAAGCAACAGCCTGAGAGAGAGTAGTGTCGCCGAGAGGAGCGAACAGAGGGAGCAAGGCGAGTGATGTTTTTTTAGGGTTCAGGGTTTAGAGAACGAAAGTTAGTCTTTCCTTTCTGCCGTTTTCATTTTTACTTTCTACACAAATGTATTTAGTGTCACTAACTGCCTATTTGGAATTACGCAATGCTATATCTATTTGCTATGTATCTCATATTTACCAACAAATGTCAAATTGTTTGTTCGGACAATGTAGAATGTTAACAACTCAACTTGGTAAAATATTACATTAATAGTAAAAAGATATAGCCTTGTGTAGCTCCAAGTATCAAGTGACACTAAGTATCATATTTAGTGTAGTGTTGCAATTTCACTTTATAAGCCTATTTCCATGCGAAGTTAGGGTTGGTTCAGACGGGTCTCAAGTCACTTGAGATCAATCCCTGCATCTCAGCTGTTGAGAGCATGAAAGTTGAGATTTATCACTTCCCAAGTCTTAAGTCCCAAGTATGACATGAATGCCTACATGGCAACACTTTTTGGAGGTGAGGCTTGGGACTTGTGTTGAGAGTTGGGTTGAGCAAAAAGTTGGACCCAACTCTCAACACAAGTCCCACAAATATTTTTGCATGAAATAATTAAGATCCAACTTTGATGATAATTAACCATGTTTTAATGGTTTGTTAAGGCTCAAAAGTTGGGACTTTGCCTCCATGTTAGGACTTGCTAATATGAATGGGACTTGGGACCCCATATGAACCAACCCTTATGTTGACTTCCCCCCCAAGTCTTATTTTGGAGCAAGATTTGAAGCATGTTGTTAACTCATACTAATACCAATGCAAATCATTATGATAATTAATAAACATGAAATAATAAAATAAAATCATCAAAGTTATGAAAAAAATCCAAAAATAACAAAAACTACATAGAGGTTGTGTTGCATATGTATAAAAAAATATCATCTAAGGTTGTATTAGCTAAAATATCTAAATGTGATGATAGAAAAACATATCATATAGTGTAGTTGAAGCTTTAAATCTATAGAGTTAAACTTTTGAAAAATTTCATAGTTGTACAATGTAATAAAAAATATACTTTTTACACCTATTACACCCCAACCTCACAAACAACACCCTTTGTAATGTCACTCCCTCTTTTATATCCCCAGACCCTAGGGAATGGATGTGCTCGGTTCAAATCTCCCTCCTTGTTGTCACATTCCTCTCCCATATATCACCAAGGAAACACTAGTACAATCACCTCGGCCCACTTACCTTTATTACATGTCACTATTTTCTCTCATGGATTTACCTTCATGGTCGAGGATTTGGATGGGTTAGGGTGTTTAGGGTTTAGGGGGCGTGTAGGAAGGATAGATCAAAGACTTTGAGAAGGCTTGAAGAACTTCAATTGCGGAGGCATGCCCCAACAACAATCTCACGGATTTTGAAGTTGGGGCATGCAAAACCACGTAATCTGAGAAACAAAAGATTCATTTTTGTGTGTGTGTGTCCCTTGGACTTGTCATCAACAAAGTTCATGCTATTGGAGTGGTGTAATACTCCTTTCTGGATGAGGTACTCAATCCCATTACCTATTTTACATTTTCTTATGGATCCCACGTAAGACAACTTTTGGATCTACGTGTTTTGAGCACGGATTTCATTCACAACATCTACTTTTGGGGTTTTGTTCTTTGTGGAAATCATGTCATAGAATGTTGATGCAGCTCCAAGTGTGATGATCTACTTAGAAATATTGTTGCATCTGTGTTGATGGCAAACATGTTAGATATTCTTTTCGGAAGCAAGCTTGGGGTTTTAGGATCCTACTTGAGTTACTTATACATGCGGAATCCATGCAACATCCACTATTACCAAAATTTGCTTAATTACCAACTCCAAGTTTCTTGTGGATCCATGTGTCAAGAGTGCCAACAATGTTGGTGATGAATTGCATTTTGCATGCTAGATGCAATTCTTTGAGATCCTTGAAACTCCATTACGGCGGAGATAGATTGCTTGCACCTGCAAAACACAAATTCTAGTACACATTCACACTAATTCAGTGCTCACTAGATTTAGCTAAGAATTTGTCCAATAATGCATTGGTTTCCAATTCAAAGACAAACACCTGTCACCTCTTCTCAACCAATCCCCCAGAACTTGAATTTTTCCTCTTCAAAAGCAGAGGACAAAAAAATCCTTGGTTTGGCGGGTCCGGTGGGTTGTCCTTGGTTGGGGTCGGTTGTGGGTGTCTCGCATCCGGGGGGCCTCCCCTCGATTGTGGGCGAGATTTCTTGGTTTTTAATTCATTTGGTGTTGGCCGATTTGGCCTTCTGTCCCAAAAAAAAATTTAAAAAAATCTTCACTATTTTGTTCGTATTCTAATCGGGTGCAAGCATAGTAAAGTGGACCAAAAAAATGCTCCGATATACGAAAGTCATGATTTTCTTGGTCAAATGCCTATAAGTAGTAGCAAAATGTTGTTTAAAATAGATTATTTTTCATGATGACCTTTATTGTTAAGTTAGGTACTCAAATATAGAATATCGATATGAGATCTTCAAAATCTATCATCAAAAGTGATGTGTAAAAGCAACTGACTAAATATAGTTTTGAACGTAAATTTCATGACCTTAAATATTTTGAACTTGGATTTTTTTTTCATATTCCTTGAATTCATTATAAACTTGAGGTCATCGTAAAATTTTTTTCAAAGATTCATCAATTTAATGTAATGTAATTATATTTTAAACAAGTTTTTGTCAATTATCTTTTCAATGTCACCCACTTTTTCACCTCTTGCACCGTATTCTAAAATACATATACGTTGTTTCAAGTTGTTTTTTGTGAACATAAATTGCTTGGCTTTGTAGATTCATATGTTTTCTACATGTTTATGAATTTCTATTTCATAAAATTCAAAGTTATTATATAGTGTTGGATCACTTTCACTTAAACTTGAGGAAGGATCAAGAGTTGTCCACTTTACCATGTTTGCACCCAATCAATTACATGGAGTTGGATGCATTAAGTCAGAGTCGTTGGCTATGTCCTCACCAAGATGTATGATGTGAATATGTTTGTAGGCATCAATTATAACAAGTCTTCCTAAAGGCCAAGGAGGCGGATTTGTTGTTGTAGAGCTTTACA
Organism: Polytrichum formosum; assembly: GCA_964035585.1. Lineage (NCBI taxonomy): Eukaryota > Viridiplantae > Streptophyta > Polytrichopsida > Polytrichales > Polytrichaceae > Polytrichum > Polytrichum formosum. The sequence continues at coordinate 27,125,287 of OZ037940.1, read as the reverse complement.
ACCAAGCAAGGAGAGGTGCAATATCTAATACATATTAAGAGTTATCCTTCAAGTTTTCTGGTCACGAGTTGATTGTTTTGCGTACAACACATTCCATGTTGCATGGTTGGTAGTGACCATTTACATGTTATATATGTAGAAGTATTTGTTGTACTTGTACTTATTCTAGCCATTGTGAATTTATTAGTTTAAAATTATGAATGAACATATCCTAGAAAGTTTGAACTTTGTGTATGTGTGCAACTTTGGGAGATTATCCATGTCCCATATATGGAATCATCAATTTTACCATTGCTCCATAATGTCACACACTACACTAAATTCTCTATTATCATGCACCCATATTAACACTACAAACCTCCTTAATATCACGTGCACTTTGGTTGCCACATGCGTGATATTAGAGAGGTCAGAGTGTATTGAAGCCCGCTATAATTTTGACATACCACACTAATTTTGGTCAACTAAATTTTTTGGACCCTCGATATTTTTGAGCCAACAATATTGTACAGTCTACCCTCGATATGTGTTACCCTAATAAGAGTTACAATCGCATATGGGTTAAGGAAAATTTCTCTCTCCAAAAGAACTCCAAAAAAAACACTAATAAGTGTTAATTGTTGAGTGTTAAGAGAATTTTAAAAAATTATGCTCCCCTCTTGAATGAAATCACCTCAATAAGTGTTAATTTGAATGAAAGTTAGGTCATGAAATGTTATAACTTGGATGAAAATTGATAAAACCCTAACCCCCACACCCTAAACTCTACTACCTTACTAAAACAATTGGCAGTAGTATTGCAGAGAGTGAAATTGGACCCACTATGAATGCACATGAGTTTATCAATTATGAACTAGAGTTTGATCTAAGCAATCCCTATATACCTATTGAGGAAGAATTTATAGGTATGTTTAATGAAAGAGATGATGCAGTTAACAATGAACTCATTGAAGAAGTTGAAAATGTGCAAATTGGTAATATGATGGTAGCTAAAGTAGGATTCAAGGATGCCAAAAGTGCATTGAGTGACCTTGAAACGATTTTTGGAACAAAAACACATTGATGTTACACCTCTCAAGTCATGCAAGGTAATAGTGGATTTGCAAATGAATCAAGAATCATGACTCCACATTCTACCGATTGAATTTTGTATAGTTTGCTTCAAATTTTACACTATGATAGGAGTGTAAAATGTGATATAATTTGCATGTGCACCCAACAACACATTATAGGCCTACCATTCAAAAGTATAAGGGTTGATATAAAATGTGTGAGGTGTTGAGAGAGGTTGAGAGTGGATGACAACCACCACGTTGTTGAGAGTCAAAATGATGATGATTTATTCTTTAGAATTCTATGGGAGATATATGGAAATGAAATGAAGTAATACATAGTATCCAATATGAAAGAATGAGCTAATGTTGTGTTGTATCAAATGAAACATGAAAGAACCTTCACAATTCATAGTCCATATGTAAGAGTTCAATAAATCAAGCCAAGATGTATTTGAATACAACACAAATTTATAGAGGGTGTATTACGAACGTATTCAAAATTTTCAAAAAAATGCTCTATGAGTCTAACCGAATTGTCCATTGTGTCATGATTAAGAAGTTGGCGAACCTCTCCCACAATGGCTTCTCCAATGCACGTGCCCCACTACACCATGCACATGCCTAGCCAGACTTAGACCAGACTTACTATGCATACTTGGCGCTCCCACAGATAGCCAACCCCCCTTGCTGCCAACCCCATCAAAAACCATACAATTCATTGAATTCACCTACTGCCATGACAAATTCACAAATACCACACACAGTGAAAAAGCCGCTAAATACAATCCACTCATACACGCACTCAGAGTAGCGGGCTGGCAAGTCAACCCTCTCATCACCATCACAACAGGTGTGAGAGGCCATTCACAAACAAGCAATCAAAGACTTAGAAAACTAAAAATACCCAAAAATGAGATCAAAACACTTATGAAACATCTACACCAAATCGCCATCAAATACCTCACATACTTAATACTAAACCAAAGGAAATTAAAGAATAAACAACCCCCCGTAGACCCCCCCCCCAACAGACCTCCTCTACACCCCCCATATACTCCCCCTAGATATTAGGTACTGCGTTTTTCGAAAACTAAAGGAGCCAACCTCCTGAGAGGGAGGAAGTACTCTTACGGTGACGCTTGGTCAAACATGAACACGGTATACAGTAGAGGAACATGCTCCCATTCACGTCGGTGTGCAAACTAAACCCCGATGTTATTTTTATTTTTATTTTATTTTATTTATTTATTTGGCGAACCTCATCAATGGTCCATGCACAATTGTGGATGAAGATATCAATCATGGGATCAACATAGAGGATAACAAACAACAATTGATATAGATGCTTCAAGGAATGCATTTCGTTCTTTTCAATTGTTAGTGTAGTACTATCACATGATATTAATAGAGATTATAAGTGCATCTAGGGAACTTGTCGATAACGAGGACTTATATATCCATTGTTATGACTCATGTTTTATTAGTTTTTTTATAGATATTCTCCAAACCTTTTAACATTACTCAACCTCTCATTGTTGCTTCCTTTTCTAAACGGGACAACAAAGTGAGAGGCTAGCATGACACCAACTTTTTGGGCATTTATTTTCAATAGGCAGGTAAACCATAACCATTATTTCCGGTAGCATCTTGTGCGGCAAGTGTCGGTTGCTACACGGGGCCCGGCGCCAGTGGCAACCCTAGAATTTATGAATTGAAAAATTAAAGTTACAAATAGCTCAATTTAATGTTGAGCTTGGGGCACACTACTTGTTGCTTTAGTGTCATGAAGTGAACAAATACTTAGGCCAAGTTCTGTTCATTTTGTAAGGGAGGTCCAAAAAGAATATTATGCTCGGAAAACTCCCAACCCCACGGTGTAGTGGCCTACAACTGAGTAATGTTATGCAATGTGATTTTTATTAGTAGAATTGCCACCATCTGCTTTTGAGAATGGGAACCCAACCATGAAGCAAGGCTAACCTAAATAAAGGAAGCATTCTTCAAGCGAGATCATAAAAGTGCGCACCTATCAAAGGATGAAGAATAAAGAATCCCATTGAGATGTTTGTTGAACCATAGCATTATTCAACTGCATGGTTTTGTTCCATTCTAAAGTTAGCATATGACATGGGCCTCCACTATCTTACCTTCATGGGAAGAAACTTAGAAACTAGGAAGAAACTAACTTTGGTACGAATGATGATTTGTGTATGTATGAATAGTAAGAATATTGTGAATTAGTGTCGGTATTTTCAATGATAGTATTGTTATCAATAGTATTTTTAAGGAATAATATTGGGATGAATAGTGTTTCTTGCGGATATTCCTAGGATGAACAATAATTCTTGCGCATAGTGTCAGGAGTATAACTCCACCCAAATTTCCAAGTTCAACCTGAATGTATGAATAGGGATTGGATATTCTCACTTTGTTCCAGGGGCCCACATAATACAATTGACATATTCCAAGGTCATGGAACCGACCCACATGGTTGAATAATATTATGACCATGTGCAATGTGCATCTAGGTACAAGATTGGAGATTATTTTTGGGGACAACTTTTGGAGGGAAGTTTTTTCAAGCACAACTTATAGATTGCATGTGTCAAAAGGTTAGTTTCCATGCATGTCGCTTGCCCACTGGGTTCTAAATAATAGTGGGTCGGAGGTGTTCGCATGTAGTTAAGCACAAGCCACCATCCAACCACATTCTAGTGGTCTACTAGAATGTGTAGGGCCGTGGACACATGCTGCTAGATTTCCATGCGCCCACTAGAGAATCTTTAACCTACAAGTGTTGGTCACCGAAGGATTGAGACCGGTTGAAGGCTCAAGAGAACCAACGATGGTCTAGAACTCCATCCTTGGCAACTAGGACTAGGAGGTTAGCAGGTGGGCTTATATTTGAGAAGATGGGAGTAGCTAGTTGGCACATACGAACCCAACCCCACCATATTCCCTCTACATTTGGCTGGGTTGGCCTTTATTCACACTAGAATCTTGTGGGTGAGTGGCCTACATGGAAACTCGCCCTAAGCATGCCTAAGCATGGTGCATGTAATTTGTGTTTATTAAAGAGCAATTGGTAGCATGCTAATGAGACATTCAAGGAGCTTCACAAATGGAATTAGCACATATAGTCGAACCACCTATTCCCAATCAAGACCCCATCGGAATCTATAGGGTGCCATAATTTCGATCATGTTGGGACTAAATTTTGATTAGGCTAGAACCAATAATGCAATGACACATGTCCTTGGTTTGAGTGCTAAAATGAGGAGGAATGAGTGGTTATGGCAAACTCTAGACATTGGTAATACGTTCATGCCAATTTTTGGCTTCAAAAATTTACAATAATTTCAATTGAAGGAATAATATTACTTGAAAACTTGCACCGCCTTATACTTCTCCAGATTTGGAGCAAAATCTCTTAAGTGATCGGTTATGGGTACCTCTACTATACTTGAGTCTCATGGGGTCACTCCCTTGTACTAAATGGGAACATGTGAGAGCACAAGGTGTTTTTAGGGTGGGGGGGGTATTATATTGGTAAAGGTAAATGTTATGGACCCTACTATTATGTAATTTTCTAACATTCACTATTTTGAGGACCCTATGGGTAGGTTAACATAGTATTTATTCTTCTTGTACATGGGCATATAGTAGTTACAAATTGTAGTTTTTATTGATGTCATGTAAAATCTAACACTTACATAATACAAGATCATAATTCATGCATCAACACAACATGTAGACAATTTAGCTTCTTAATATGCACTCTCCTCATTCAAAACATACACACATGGAAATGGAGATAGATTGGTTGTGTTTAAAAACACATGCAAATGCTTTCAAAATTTGTGTTTAAAAACACAACTACATACATACATGTAGCATTAGAACACAACCAACCAACACCAATCACAGAGGTTGTGTAAGGTTTACATTCAATTATGAAGCAATTTGTGTCATTGTTCAAGTTGAAGTGGTTAAAGCCACTCAATACACAACATTCAGGTTTATGTGCTCAAATCTACACCCATAGAAATATGGTCTGCAAACCTCAAGTGCCATTGGTGATCCTCCAGGGTTATTAGTTTTAGGTCTTTCCTAAGTTTCTCTTTTCCTAGCAAGTATCTAGCCACAACCTTGGCACTCACCAACATGGACTTTAGGTCACTTACCACATGGTTAGTGCTCTCACCAGTAATTCTTAGAACCAGTAGGTGGAGGCAATGGTTGGTTAGAGTCATCAAGGGGGGTAATATCTTGGATTTCAGCCTCCTCTGCTATCCACTCAAGAGTCAGAAATAAAATCTAGATCAACCACACGCATGCACTTTATGGATTCAAAGTTGGGTTCAGCTAGTGACAAAACATATACATCCTGAAGCTTGCGGCTAATCTTGCACCTACTTTCAACATGAGTGAAGCTAGGACATGAGCATGAGCATGAGCAAGCCCTATCACCAACTTTTTCGGACCTGCCCATGATTTATTGGGATTATTTTAAGGGACATACACACCCCTATGACCAAGTTCATGAGGCAGCTACCCATAATAATTTTTGTGATGCCCAAACTACATTTATAGGTGCCCGTTCAAAACCTAGAGACACATGACTTCTGAGGCCAGTCTTTTGTTGAGGGTCAATATTCTAGAATAGGGTTTACTTCTCATTAGACAATGAGAAATTTCAAAGGATGTACAAATTTGGATATGATGTAATATTGTTTTGGTAGGGTTGAGTCAATGTGCTCAAAACATTACATGTGAAAGCAACAAATAACATGCTCAAATAGGGATGGGATTTTTTTGTTTAGGGTTTATAGGTGTGATTGATGTCAGTGCAAACATTATATCCCCATGATTATGATTAAAAATAAACAACACACATTTGATGCGAACAATGTCAAGCAATGTCCATAATGCCACAAAACGTTGTTTAAACATATTGTTTCATGGGCCAAACAAGAGGGATTGTTGGCTTACAAAAGTACAACATCACGTATTGTGCCCATCACACACATCCCAATATCACCTGCACAAAACCAATGGAGTTTTGGCTTTGACTCTTTGTATGCAGGCAGTTTATAAGGGCCTTCATAACATGGTGTTGGAGTATCGCCACCAATGAGATTCTTGCACTTCTCCTAGGTTATTGATCTGATGGACTTCGAAACATTAGGATGTGCCCAAAAATCTCCCTGGACACTTTTTGGTTGTCGCGGCCATGGCTCAATCCGAGCTTGGCACCTCGACACTAGTACTGCACAGTACTAGTGTCAAGCGCACTTTATTTTTGTCTCGAGATTTCTACCATATCTTGATTGAACCGGAAGGGTTTGAGAGCTAACCGGTTGAAGGTCAAGACTTCACAAAAATTACAGACGGTTCTAGAGGAATTTTATAGAATTTAGCTTCACTGATGAAGCAAAACAGGAAGATGTCAACATGTAACTAGTTGGACTTCGAAACATTAGGATGTGCCCAAAAATCTTCCTGGACATTTTCTGGTTGTCGTGGCCATGGCTCAATCCGAGCTTGGCACCTCGACACTAGTACTGCACAGTACTAGTGTCGAGCTCACTAATTTCTTGCTTTGAGGTTTTCTCCAAGATCATAAATAAATCGGAAAAGTTTGAGAAATAACCAGTTGAAGGTGAAGAGTTTAGGAAAATTACTTATGATTTTAGAAGAATTTATAGCATATAGCTTTGTTTGAATGAAACAAAACAGGAAGATGTCAACATGCGGGCAACCATCAATACGAGGTTGGGACCTCGACACTAGTACTGCACAGTACTAGTGTCGAGCTCACTTAATTATTGTCTCGAGATTTTTTCCAGGTTCATAATTGATGAAGGATTTCAAGTAGATAGATAGATAAGCTTTGAGTTTCTTGTATATAAACCATTGAGCATGTTGAGAAGATCATCTGAGTCTTGACAATGTATTCTTGTTTACTGAAGTGGTAAAGAGTTTAAACAACACTTGGAACAACGTTTAGTTAAGTTCAATTACGGTTAGTACGCTTAATTACAATTAGCCACACATGATTAGTTTGAATGTGTATGAATACTTGTGAAAGTAGAAGGCATTGACTAAATTATTATAAAAATACATATACTAAAAACAACACACTAATTCAAGTTTCATTGTAGAATGACACTTTCAAATGGTAAGTCACAAAAATTATAACCTCAATGCTGATGAGGATTTTGTAATGAGGGTGCTCTTACCTATATAATGAATACCCATCCAATGCCAAGCAGTCTGTCACCAGTGGATCATTATTTGCAAGTTGGAATCCAGGAGGTTGGACTTTGGCATTGGATCACTTGATGCTGAGCATGGTTGGTTTCAAGGTAGATGTTCTATGAAACTAAAAGTCTGCAGTTTGTTTGTATTGAAGCTGGAGGGAATTAGGGAGCAATTCCTTGTAGGATGGTTATGCTCTTCTTTTATTCCAAAAATATGTGAGTTTAGGCAACGGCGTTGCATCACTTCATGTTGCACACTGTTATATTCATGGTATGTTTGTGTGATATGTTTGCTACTTGGTTGGCTTGGCAGAGGTTTTATATTCTGGCGCAAATGATTGTTGTGGCAGGTCAATGGTACATAAAGCTGTGGTTTGAATTAGCTCCTAGTGCATATTGCACTGAGGGGGATCATCTTCGGCGTTGATCCCGTGGCGATCATGGCTTCTGTGCATGGCTTGAAAGAAATGGCTTGCATTCTGGTTGCCGCTCTTATCATGGTTGGCAACCTCTCTAGCACTGGTAAGTTAATTATGTCCAAAGTTATGCAACCAACTACTTTGCTACAGTTCCGTGTACTCTAGATCAAGAAGTGCATTGCAATAGTGCTGAACGATCTAAGCTCAGGGTGGCACCTCTCCCCCTTTAGAGTAGCAGGTGTTGTACATTACTGTAGGACAATTCACAGATGATCCAGATGAGTTGGAGAAATAACCGATCATTTTAGAGAACCTCAACATTGGAAATTAGTGACCTCGACACTAGTACTGCACAGTACTAGTGTCGAGGTCACTAATTTTTAGTGTTGAAGTTTAAGACTTCACGGAAAATACTAGTTAGAGATGAACCAGATGAGTTTGAAAAATACCCGGTTGAGGTTTTGGATTTAGGAAAATTACTACTTACAGATGATTCGGGTGAGTCTGTCTAATAATCGGTTGAAGTTCATGACTTCAGAAAATAACCGATCATTTTAGAGGACCTCAACAGTGGAAATTAGTGACCTCGACACTAGTACTGCATAGTACTAGTGTCGAGGTCACTAATTTCTAGTGTTGAGGTTTAAGACTTCAGGGAAAATACTAGTTAGAGATGAACCAAATGAGCTTGAAAAATAACCGGTTGAGGTTTAAGATTTAGGAAAATTACTACTTACAGATGATTCGGGTGAGTCTGAGAAATAACCAGTTGAAGTTTATGACTTTAGAAAATTGCTGATCATTTTAGAGGACCTCAACACTAGAAACCAGTGACCTCGACACTAGTACTGCACAGTACTAGTGTTGAGGTCACTAGTTTCTAGTGTTGAGGTTTGTTAACCATCACAAATGAACCGGACGAGTTTGAGAAATAACTGGTTGAAGTTTATGACTTTAGAAAATTGCCGATCATTTTCGAGGGCCTCAACACTAGAAACCAATGACCTCGACACTAGTACTGCACAATACTAGTGTGGAGGTCACTAGTTTCTAGTGTTGAGGTTTGTTAACCATCACAAATGAACCGGACGAGTTTGAGAAATAACTGGTTGAAGTTTACGACTTTAGAAAATTGCCGATCATTTCAGAGGACCTGAACACTAGAAACCAGTGACCTCGACACTAGTACTGCACAGTACTAGTGTCGAGGTCAATAGTTTCTGTGTTGAGGTTTGTTAACCATCACAAATGAACCGGACAAGTTTGAGAAATAACCGGTTGAAGTTTACGGCTTTAGAAAATTGCCGATCATTTTAGAGGACCTGAACACTAGAAACCAGTGACCTCGACACTAGTACTGCACAATACTAGTGTCGAGGTCACTGGTTTCTAGTGTTGAGGTTTGTTAACCATCACAAATGAACCGGACGAGTTTGAGAAATAACCGGTTGAAGTTTATGGCTTTAGAAAATTTCCGATCATTTTAGAGGACCTGAACACTAGAAACCAGTGACCTCGACACTAGTACTGCACAATACTAGTGTCGAGGTCACTAGTTTCTAGTGTTGAGGTTTGTTAACCATCACAAATGAACCGGACGAGTTTGAGAAATAACCGGTTGAAGTTTATGACTTTAGAAAATTGCCGATCATTTTAGTGGACCTTGTCGTGTAAACTAAGATCGTTAAACACAACAGATCGAGTGTCGTCATCAACATCAATTAGCAAAATAAACATAGCAAACTAATATGCTAAACAACCACCTCTTCAAGATGAGGGTTTCTCTCTCCAAGCTCAAGAAACTAAGAAGTCTCCTTACAAAGCTTAAGAAACTCTGAAATTCACACACAAGAGTCAAGCTATCTCTCACTCCACGAAGGGAGAATCCAAGAGTGCAAGTGATGGAGAAAGAATGCAAAGGCTTTACTCATGATCTACTACACCATAGCCACAAGATAGCAACAACAAGCTCTCTCTCTCAAAACACACTCACAAGACTTGACTTGACAACAATGGCAAGTCAAGATGCCTTCCTCTCCACATAACCCCCCGTCTAGGTGGATTTCATCCATGGAGTGGATGAACAACTATCTAGGACTTCCAATGGAGTTCATTACTCATCCAAACACACATGGACTCCTAATGGAGTCCATTGACTTCTAATTTGACGTGATTTAGCCCCCGATGTCACCTCACGTGACAGCTGTCGTGTAAACTAAGATCGTTAAACACAACAGATCGAGTGTCGTCATCAACATCAATTAGCAAAATAAACATAGCAAACTAATATGCTAAACAACCACCTCTTCAAGTGCCCCCCTAGCAGATAAGGAGCCCCTCCAATCAGCTAGGAACAAACACACTCATCGGTAGAGGTGTTGAACATGATGAAGTTGTTGTTACATCTGTACATATCCATGTTGGTGTAGTGGTAATCTAAAGAATTAAACTCATGGTTGAGGAAGTAACCCAAGAACTGTAGGCTGGGTGCAATGTGAGCCCCATCCTCAATCGCTTTCAACAATTTATGTTGAATTCTTTGATAACTCTCCCAATATGATTTTCAATCCCATAAAACTACCGACCAACTAGATAACAACTTCACCACTAAGACATGTGGCAAACATCCATAAAGTCCTCAATCATGACCATTAACGGCCATAGAATGGGAGGATTTCCGACAACGAGGACAAACCCAATTGCCAGAAGGAAGAGTAAAAAGGGGAGGTGTCAAACATGCCATGTGCCATCCACGTTGACATTGATCGCACAATAACATTGTTGCAGCTTCTTTCTTCTCTCCACACACATAACAAGGTAGACCCTGTGGTACAACCGCCAATTCGGGATGCACAGAGCCGTCGATGGGAAGGTGACATGGAGCACAATTCTTTGAATGCTCACGACATTCCCGTCCATCCTTGCCTTCAAGCAATAATATACCACTTGGTAAAACATCTTTTACTCGCAAAATTATGCGCCCAGCCTTGACATCCAATGTCGTGGGCGCCTCCCGTTCACGGGGAGGTCACTCCCTCTTTAGTTAATGCATACACGTGCGCTCAAGACCTATTTATTGGGGGGCTATTTACCTTGTAGAAAAGATTATAAGGTATGGTATTTTTCAAAATAAAGGTAAATTCTTGTATTTTAATACACCCTATCAATAATTATAATTTTTGGGGGAATCATTTTAAAACACCCTATTTTACTTATACTACATTTTTTTCCCTTCCTGGCACATGGGTAGAGACCATTAACTCCACGTTGGAACCGTTGGTTCAGTAACGTTCAAGCAAGCCAGCCTGCGAAGTCATCCATCCAAGCATTTTCAATAGAAAATTACCTCTTTTCATCCACTAGCACTGACCCTACCCTAGACTTGCTACCCCTAGTAATTGTTTCCACGCTATTTTACATGTACTAACTAGATAAAAGAGGTCATTATATGTGATGGTATTTTACATGTAAACATGTTTCACTATTTTAAACCCCCCTATATTATATGTACATTTTTTGCAAAATTTACCTACAATGAATATATTAGACCCTATTTTTTATCGCACGTTGTTCTACGATTTTTCGCCAGTGACCTCCCCGTGCTCCCGTTGCAAGTAAACATAATCCCCCTTGGAAAATCTACGAACCTGAGGTCGATAAGCGCCACTGCGGATCCGGGCATACCGTAATGTATCACGATGTTGAGCTATATTTAAGTTTTCCATGGCCATAGGCATGGCCTTCTGAAAGAACACTGCTCGATCATGAAGACATTGAGCCCAAACATCTGGATCATCCAAGTTTACCACAGGAGCCAATTTCTCTCGCACAGAGCTAGGTAAAATTGGTTCCCGACCATACAAGAGTTGGTAAGGACTATAGGATGCCAAAGATGCTTGCCTGCTGAAACGGTAACCCATTGCTATCCATGGTAACATCAAGTCCCAATCGCGATGGTTGCCATGAAGCAACCCATACTTCCGCAAACCGCGCTTAACAGTCTGAACAACTCGTTCAGCTAAGCCATCTGCCTCAGGGTGATCTCTGGAGGTTGTTCGGTGATCAATCAAAGCCTTGGTACACAAAGCCTCGAAAGATCCAAGAAATTCTCTCCCTTGATCTGTCAACACCTCTGCAGGTGCTCCAAACCGTGCCAAAACTCGATCAAGAAATGCCATAGCTGCCAATTCTGAGGAATTTTGGGGAAGAGCCACGAGTTCAATCCACTTACTAAAATGCTCCACCATCACAAGTACATACTTTGCCCCACGTGGAGTGACAGTAAGCGGTCCGGCAAAATCCAAAGACCAACGATATCCCAAGCCCATAATAGGTAAAGGCTGAAGTTGAGGTGATAAAGTATTAAAACTTGATCTGACTCGGTCACATACTTCACACCGGGAAACATAAGTGGCAACTTGTTGATACATACCAGTCCACCAATATTGGTTGCGTAACATAGAGTGTGTCCTTCGCACTCCAAAATGTCCAAGCTCCTCGTGCACTTGCCGTACTAAAGAAACTCTTTGATCTGGCCTTGGAACGATGCGCCTCGTTCCGTTCGGCCACACACGAAATAACAAGCCGTTTGTCCAACGAAACCTTGTTATTCGGTGACTAACTCTATCTCGCTCCATAGCGGATAGTCTAAGGGGATATGTCCCTTGTTGAAGTTTGTGCAAGATCGCATGGTCTTCCCACACATCACTAACAATGAGAGATTTATCGATCTCCTCATCTTGGTGTTCCACAAGGATCTCAGCAGCCAATCCTGACATAATTGTGAGATATGTGGCAGCATACCAACCCGGCACCGCCTCACGATCACAATCTCCATGCCACCTGGCTCCAGTTAAATCCTCATCTGAAGGACTTGGATTGCGAGACAATCTGTCTGCATCCAAGTTGGCAATTCCTGCTCGGTGGACAACTTCAAAGTCATATTCTTGAAGTAACAATGCCCACCTAGCAAGTTTTCCGGTGAGTTTATCTGATTCCATAAGCCATTTTAAAGGCTGATGATCGGTCACCAAAGTAAATTTTTGCCCATATAAATAAGGTCGGAAATGTGCAATGACCCAAACGGCCGCCAAGGCCTCGCCTTTATAAGAAGAATAATTAGATTCAGCACTATTATTGCTTCGAGATGCATAAGCCACCACATATTCCTTTCCCTCTTCATCTTTCTGTGTCAATACCGCTCCCAATCCCACTGCACTCCAATCCGTGTGCAATTGAAAAGCTCTAGATACATCCGGGCGTCGAAGCACTGGCGCTGAACCGAGCCTCTGCTTCAATGTATCAAATGCCTGTTGTTGTTCCCGACTCCAAATCCATGGTTGGTCTTTCCCCGTGAGAATGGTGAGAGGTTTGGCAATCAAACTAAAGTTTTTGACAAACCTTCTATAATAATTTGCCAATCCTAGAAATGCCCGAAGTCGTGGTACATCACTAGGTGCGGGAATTTTGTGCAAAGCATCCACCTTTGCCTGTTGCACACCAAGACCGCCAGGAACAATCATGTGGCCCAAATAGGGCAGTTGATCATGGAAAAACTTACATTTTCCATGATGTAAACGGAGTCCCCACCGTTGTAGTCGTTCAAATACCGCTTGCAAATGTCTCACATAATCATGTGGACTATTACTAAAGATGATAACGTCATCAATGTCACATCTAGCAAACGGTAAACCAGCCAATAATTGGTCCATCACCCGCTGAAATTCAGCTGGTGCATTCTTGAGACCAAATGGCAAAAATTTCCAATGATAAAGTTGATCCTTGCCATCTTTATCAATTCTCCAAAATGCGGTCTTCACCCGATCACCCAACAACAAAGGTAATTGATGATAACCAGACCTCAAATCCAGAGTGCTGAAAATTCTAGCAAATCCCAATGCATCAAACAACTCCTCTGGCATCGGCATTGGGTATCGATCCGACTTGGTCTTGCGGTTGACTAGACGATAATCACCACACATCCGTTTTTCTGTCCAGTTGCCAAAGATATCTTTCTTTGAAGGCATAACCGTGGCACAAGCATACTCTCCATTGGAGAGTTCAATCAATTCCGCTGCCAATAATTCTTGACATCGAGTTTGAACACCCAACCTTTCAGATCTACTAAGTCTGTACGGCCGTCTGAAAATAGGATGGTCGTCCTCGAGTTGAATACGAACAGGTTTACCTTTATATCCTTCAAGATCATGAAGACTAAAGGTAAAACAATTACGGTAAGAGCGAATAAATGCCCGTACCTTTCGTGCTTCGGCATTAGTAAGTTTTGGCCCCACTTCAATTGGCCAATCGTCAAACTCCGTAGTTTCCTTCTCCATAGAAGGATTGCCACTTGGTGCCAGCACAGCCTGTGATTGCTAGTCCGTGGAGAGGGCAACACCTTTGCCCTCATCATCTGCACTTGAAATCAAATGCGCATCCTCTCCACTACAATCAGACAAACCAAAATCTTGGGTCAAAGCAGCAAAAACACATTGAGCTCGAAGCTCTTCTGCAGCATGCTGTTTCAAAAAAAATAATGCCTCAGCATCATTGACCTCCATGTGAAATTTGGATTGCAGCTCCATTGCCCCCTGACCATTGTCCTCTGCCCTCAGAGTAAACAATTGGTCATGAAAATATTGTTGAGCAGCAAGACAAATTCCAATAATCCACACCATGCTATTGAGATCCATAGCTTGTCCCAATAGAAAACGTCTCTGACCTTCTTGAAGCCCGTGAGCAGCTGTGGTACCTGTAGGAAAACCCATGGCTCGTTCCCGTTCATCTGCCGTAGGCTCATCGTAAGTTTGGGATTTTGAATCCCAAACCATGCCTGGTCCACGAGATTGAAATGCAAAAGATCGTGGATATGTCACAAAAGTCGGTAGTGCACCTCGCGGAATTCCCACCTTGTTAATTATTGCAAATGGCAAGGTGTCATCCTTGGTAACCGCCAAGGAAACACGATGATCATCTAAAATGTCATCCACCTTGCGATTCATAAGCCGAGGAATTCGAGCGACTGCCCCTGAAAACACCTGAGGTGATACCAAATTGGTCCAAAACCAACGAGGCCGGTGAGCAAAGGATCCCAAGGATGCAGCATCCAGAAATATTGGAGTACCCAAAAGTTGGTTAATGTACTCACCATCCTTCACCACTTTGTGCCGTGTATCACCCAATAATGGCACATTTTCCAAAATGTACCCTGGCGGAGTTGATTGGTGGGCAAACCACCATTGTAGCAATCGCATCAAATCCGCAAACAAACTAGACCTAGGGTCATCCAAACCTTGGCCAGTTCCTGCACGCGAATGGCCTTGACACGGCCATCCTCCAATAATCAAATCTACATGGCCCAACCTTCTCAAATCCTCATCACTAATCATAGTGACGTCTTGAGGGAGTTGACCACAACATCCATGAATAGCAGAGGCTGACAATTGTGTGGGATACCTCAACAACAATTGTTGGATGTGGTATCGAACGGCTCTGTTGGCTGCATATCCATTATCCACATGAATATACCGCCTAACTGTAATCCCAGCCTCCAATACTGCAGCCAAACCTGTGCCAATGCCCCCAAAGATTTCTACAAGGACGATACCTTCAGGTGACGGTTGCCAACGAATGGGTTGGGCAAAAAAAAATAAGGATGATATTGGAGGTGCCCCTCCAAGCTCCAAAGCCGCTACAATGTGTTGACAATGGTCAGATAACTCCTTAGGAGTACGCCATGGTGGAGATGGATCCTTGAAATGTCGAGCAGGAATTTCGGTACATGGCAAAATTCGTTGCTCTGCTACATTACAAGTGTAGGCCAATGTTTCCTCCAACAAAATTGGTGAACAAAGCAAGTCTGAAACTAAACCACTACAACCAAACATTGCCTCCGCAACCATAGTCATAGAAGTAGCTGCAAACGCTACAGGAATAAATATCTTCCTGCCATCACCAGTAGACCATCCCGGTCTAATCCACGCCTCCTCGGTCCAATTATCCAAACCAAAGCCAAGTGGATAAAGAGCTTGCTGACCAACTAGTATATCATAGTTGGTTGCATTGGTAACAACACACTTCATTGTCAAATGAGTGTAGGTAGGTCCTGCCCCCACGTTAAAAATCAAACGGAGAGGTGCCTTGGTGTAACCTGTTGCACGTTCAGTGCCCCCCACTGAAGTCACAATTGTGAATGGACAAGGATCTAAATTTGTTGGCATCAACCCCAGACTGTCAGCAAGTCCTTTGCCAATCATAACCGGTTGAGAACCAGAATCCATCATAACTCTCAGTGGTGTAGCACGAATAGCGGGATTATCCGTGCGTGACACGACAAACAAAGCTTTGTCGTTCACCAGACGTACAACTCCAGGTTGTAAATTATGCCGCTCTCGAGCAGATCTTGCAGAAACATCTGCAAGATATGCTGCTCCTGCTGCATAATTTGAAAAAGACGTGTCCATTGATGGAATTATTGGAGGAGGAATATTAGTGTGCTTACCAAAAGCAATGATTGCCGCATCTGCAAGATTCGCTCGCAAATTGGCTAAGTCCTCCACCTCCTCAGTCACAGGCATGTCAACAACAACTTGGGATACTTGAAGGGATGGCAAATCCGCCTTGCCTTCTAACATTCTCCGAGCTAAATGAAAAACTCCAGCAGGTTTGAAATCCGGAGCCATCAATTCCGAACCCGAGAAAATTGGCATATGAAGAATTTTATGTGCCAATACCTGCATAACGTCCTTTGAAATGGGATCCCCATCTCTCAAAGGTAAAGGATTTTTAGCCCCAACAGCAGTGGTAGTGTCTGCCAATCCAAATGATAGAGGTAGCCGTGCTTGACCAACCTGGTCTGCTGGACCGACATGGCGAGGACGTGAAGCCTCGTTGCTCCCAGCACTTGTGGAAGCCACCGAATTTGCCAATGTCTGTGCGCGAGTAGAAGCTGCAGCTACCACCTCTCCAGATGCTCCGAACATATACATGTCAGAACCGGAAGTGCCAACAACTGCATGCGGCTCAGAAATTTGAGCAAAAGATGCAGAAGATTTGAGCTTTTGCTCAAGCTCTGCAACCTTAGCCTCAAGAGTCTGCTCCCGTGAAGATTTTCCAGTCACATAACTGGCAGGCCGCCTCTCAGGATGAAGTTGGAAACAATGATCCACATCGTGGTTAGTGCCGCCACAATGGTTACATTTCAATTGCCTCTTCTTAGAATTTTCCCCCACCTTTACCGGTTCTATCTTTTGTTTTATTTTTTCCAAAGGCTGGTTTTTCTTCTTCTTGGGACAATTGGCATCATTCTTCGAATGACCAGCTTCTCCACAACCCCAGCAGTACAAAATCCTTTGCTCCTTAACAGGTTGAGTCTCAGCTAAATTACTAGTAGATGTGACAATTCTTTTTGATTTGCTAGTCTCTGTCATCCAAGATACCATATCCGTGGCATCGTGTTGACAGAGTGCCCGATCACATCTCTCAACCACGGCAAACGCTTGTGCAAGCGTAGCTCTGCTTTCGTAGTCCAAGATAATCCGAGGTGATGCCAACTCAAGTAGCCGCTTATCAATCTTAGACAAGAAGATTTTGACAAGCTGACTCTCAGCGAAAACACCTCCCGACTCAACAACAAATCGCGCGAGTCGCGTGTACATGGTTCGTGGAGTGTCATCCTTCTCCCGGCGAAAATCCTGGATGCGCTGCATCTGGTCTCGCCTAAACCCACCATACTCCACCTCCAAATGTGCGACAAATTCAGCAAGAGGATTAAATGGAGGTGGTGGACCAACAGCCGTCAATGCTGCCTGTGTAGCACGTGCCATCCGTGAAAGGGTAGCCGTGCTACTGCTAGCCACTATTGGCCCAAGTGCCAGTTCTTTGTCCTTAGGCTCCTCCAGTGGTTCCTCCTCCTTTAAGGTGGGTGGAGCCAAGGTGGCAACCGCCCCATCTTTAAGGGCTGAAATAAGCTCAACCCGAGCCTCCCAATACTGCTCCACCTCCCGAAGTTGTCGCTGATGACCTTCTGTCCAGCGTTCATAAGTTTGGAGTGCCTCAAACTCCAAATGCTGAGGCAGAAGTTCAAAGGCATACCAATCATTGAAATTGGAAGACCTTTGACGTTTCTCCTTAATCCAAGTACGAAACCGGAGTTTCCAATCGGGCAAGGAAATGCCCCCAGCTCGACCTGAGAACCGATCACGCACTGAACCGTGGTGATCGTCCTCCATTTCGTCGAACGTGCCCACACTCCAAATCCAAAGCCTACTAGTAGTGTCCAACGCCGAAATAGGCTCAAAAGCCTCGTTGGTATCTACCTCTGGCTCAAGATTTGTGGTAGCACGTCCTCCAAGTAATCTGGTGATGGAGATCGATAATATCGGCTCCTAGTTTGCACCATAAAATAATTACTTGAGTACCTGCAACTATCTACAAGGTAATGGGCAACCTGCACCTGTTGCGGGCTATCTAAATGGCAATCCCTTGCCAAATGCCAAGTGTTTATTTATGCCCCCAGAATTCCAAAATTGTGCAAAGGTTTGAGATTGGTAATTAAAATAAAAAATCAGCGTTGAAAATGCTCATTTCCAAGGTGATTATGGACTCCAATCAACAAACTAATTGCACCAATGGACTCCTAGGAAGATTTCACACAAATTAGGCTCAAATTTCACTCCGTTCGGAGTTAATTTGCTCCCAAAAACAAAAATCAGCGTTGAAATTAATAATTTCAGCAATGATTTGGAATTCCAATCAACAATCCAATTACACCATTGGATTCCTTGGCAAATTTCACACAAGATAGGCTCAAATTTCACTCCAATCGGAGCTAGTATGCCCCCAAATTTGAACCTCAAAGTTTGTGAAATGAAATGCCAAGTTGGAAAGGTGAAAGTAAAAATATAAAAACAAAAACCTAAAAATTAAAGTAAAAAGGTGAAAAGTAAAACATAGCAAGTGAAAAGGAAAAATCAAAAGTCAAAATCAAAATGTAAAAAGTCAAATGTAAAAGTTAAATTGAAAACTTAAAAGCTAAAAAGTAAAAGTAAAAGTAAAAAATGTAAAAGTAAAAAGTAAAAATGAACTTTTTGCGAAAATCTAGGGAGGAAAAAGTAAAAGTCAAAGTCAAACAGTAAAAAGATAAAAGTAAAAGTAAAAAATAAAAATAAAAATGTAAAAATAAAAATAAAAATAAAAAATAAAAAATAAAAAAAAAGGAAAGAGGGGAGGCTTACCTGGCCTGGCTAGCGCCGCCCGCCCGTGGGCCCGGCCCGCGCACGCCCACCTGCCTGGTGCCGAACGCCCGCTCCAGGAGCTCCAGGAGCTCCAGGAGGCGTGGCAAAGCTCCGGATCCGTCCGGAGCTCAAAAATTAAAAACAAATAGGAAAAAAAAAATTTAAAATTTAAAATTTGCTTACACAATTTGCAAGCAAGAAAGATGTGACTTGAGATTCCATTTGGTCTCAAGATTCAACCATCCACAATTCAAGAAAACACAAAGAGACACCAAGAAAAAAAAAATTAAAAAAATGCGGAGATTTCTTTCAAAATCTTCTTGAGGGTTGCAAGGAATTGCAAACTAAGCTTTCATACACCTGTATCACTCATTTGCTCCCATTATTGGGCCATTTTAGCTCAGAAATACAACCAAAAATGAAAAATAAGCCCATTGTTGTCAAGTATTAGGGTTTCTCTCTCCAAGCTCAAGAAACTAAGAAGTCTCCTTACAAAGCTTAAGAAACTCTGAAATTCACACACAAGAGTCAAGCTATCTCTCACTCCACGAAGGGAGAATCCAAGAGTGCAAGTGATGGAGAAAGAATGCAAAGGCTTTACTCATGATCTACTACACCATAGCCACAAGATAGCAACAACAAGCTCTCTCTCTCAAAACACACTCACAAGACTTGACTTGACAACAATGGCAAGTCAAGATGCCTTCCTCTCCACATAACCCCCCGTCTAGGTGGATTTCATCCATGGAGTGGATGAACAACTATCTAGGACTTCCAATGGAGTCCATTACTCATCCAAACACACATGGACTCCTAATGGAGTCCATTGACTTCTAATTTGACGTGATTTAGCCCCCGATGTCACCTCACGTGACAACCTGAACACTAGAAACTAGTGACCTCGACACTGGTACTGCACAGTACTTGTGTCGAGGTCACTGATTTCAAGGGTAGGCTCCTTCGATTAAAATTGACATTCATCTTTATTTTTCATCCTTCATCCAATAAAATGGATGTAAATAGCTGCTTCTCAAGCTTGGGTAGATCGCATATTGCACTTCGTGCTCTTAATTAGGGCTTCTGATTGTCTTCCAAAATCGGGACCTCGACACTAGTATTGTGCAATACTAATGTCGAGGTGGCTGCAAACTCTCTTTTCATTTAATTTTCTGTTGTTATTGTTGGAGGATTTTCTAGGATATGGCTACTAGTACATGTCGTCCACGTCATAATGTGGTCTTCTAGTAATGAGATTTTGAAGGATATAAGGATGTTTTTTCTAGGTGTCATCTGCCATTTTGTATGTCGCAAATTTAGCCAATCCTAATCCTACACCCATGCCTACAAATATGTCAATGGTTCCATTTGCGACATCGCTACCTCTTGGAATGAGCATGCGAAACTGGGAAAGAAAAAAAAACCCCCCATTATGATGCTAGAGTTGGCCCATCTACTGTGGAGACGGTGGATAGCGATGATGACACTAGTAGAAAACATGGTAAAAAAGAACCGCAGTCATTTTTTCATTGCCGTTCTTTTGACCACCCTGATCTGCAATCACTAAACGACTGCAGATTTGTTTTTTTGGTTTACCGACTGAAATTTTAAGAATTTGGGGGCTTGTAATATACCGTTGGAAAGGTCTTCAAAATATCTTTCCAACAGTGCATTACACGCCCCAAAATTTTAAAATTTCAGTCGATAAACCAAAAAACAAATCTGTAGTCGTTTAGTGACTGCAGATCAGGGTGGTCAAAAGAACCGCAATGGGAAAACGACTACGGTTCTTTTTTACCATGTTTTCTACTAGTGTGAAGAAGACTAGATCTTGACATCTCTTATGACTAACATGGGTATAGGGTTGCTGAAATGAATAGGTGTATGTGCTATCCTTGAACCCATATCATTATTTGCGGTGTCATTTTATAAATGTTCTAATTATTGATTTTTTTCCCAGAAGAACGGAGAAAACCCATATTGTCACCAATTTGGTCTATGACCTCTACAATGCATGGAAGTATGGTCAACTTCTCATGCAACATTATGAAGCTCCGTTGCTAGATATTCAGTACAAAAAAAACCCTAAAGTATGAAAAATCATATGGGAAGTGGTACACTGTCACTAGGAATGCTCTGCTTTATTACGTTCAGTATGTGAGTTATCTAATCTCTCAACAATTGTTTGTTCAACTAGTAAGTCATTGGGTGAAATTATGCTTCTCCTCTTTTTTTGATAATTGTTCCTCATTGGCGGTTTAGAATGATTTCGCAAAGGCTGTTAGGTGTTCAAAGAAAAATTACGAGCTCAAATACCCTAGACCAACTGGCTGTTCTTCTCAAGGTGTTAGCCTCACAATCGAGGAGGAGTACAAGGCGAAAAGGAAAAAACATGACAACATCTTCTGCAAGCTCTTGGCAATTGCCAGTCCTCAACTTGGTGAGGAGTGGCTGGAGGAGATTAAGAAACACTGGAACAATAATGAGGTTCTCCAAATGTAGTTGGAAAAATTATACAAATTGGTGTTATTACAGATCCATGATCATCAGAAAGTTAAGTGGTTGAAATTACGGAATTCGGGTGCCGCTAGGAAAGGAAAGGAGGGATTCCCAACGGGTTTTGTAAGCAACAAAGACCTCGAACTATTCCTTCGCAAGACAACTTATTGGCATTAGATATATCACTATGCACTTATCTTTAACCCATTGTTAAGAGACTTACATAATTTGATCACCTCTGTATGTTTGTCCTTTCAGTTGATCGCGTATGCTTCTAAGGAGTTGAAGGACATACAACAAACTACCCTGAATCTCAAATTCCATATGATTTTCTAGCTTTTGAGGAGTATGTGGACAAATGTTAAAAACCACTTTGGCACCACTCCTTCTTTAGAGAATTTTCAGTGAATGTCCCCACAACAATCCAAAGAGCTAATTTACCCAAGGACTAGCTAGATTCGGAGAAGATCACATGTCGTGTATTTGCAAGGTGTGGATCTCAATGTGATTTCATGCGCCTCTACCTCGGACTTTGGGATTTTTTTTCTTGTTTGAATTCATTTGCATAAAGCTTCAACAACTTGGTTGTGACTATGTTTGGCTCCCAGGTTGCAAGAATATATTGGGGCTACATCGTCCAAGACCGCTTTAGTTTTTCCTTCATCCCCACATACAACATCAAAGAATGATACTTCTACGTTGCTCGAGAAATCTAGATCAGTGGTCGTTGATGCACAATTTCATATTCCCCAAACGTCCTCATCGTCTGTTAAACCAAGTAGTATTTTGTGCATTACCAAGAGCTTCATGGATATGATGGCCTCAATGACAAAGCCCAAGGAGAAGGGAAAGAGAAGAAAATCAAGTAAGACATCTAGGTCGGCCCCTATGGTCCCTTTAAGCTCATGGACATAGAGGTTGCTTGCAAGCCTTAGTTTTGTAGGTGTTGGGTTTTTGAGTTGTTTAATATACGCCTTTGCATTCATGCTTCTCATAGTATGAGCTTTCTTTTGGAACATTTCACTTACTAAAATGAGTATTTTGCCTATTATGCTTCAAACTGCTCGTAAAGCCAATTTCTGAACACCGAAATTTACATGTACAAATGTTTTTTGTTCAAGGTTGCTAAATTATTTTAGGTGGGCACCTTTGCCCATGGATCCTTAGGCCCCTATAATCGAGGGTCAAAACCCTATAACCCCTATAACCGAGGGGTCTGACATGAGCATGCTCATGTCAGGGCGCTCATGAAATAGCAACCCCCCTTTCAACATCAAAGAATCGAAAGGGCCAATCTACAATATGAATACCTTAAAGTAGTGGGTTGAGTTTGGCACATGTGTTGCCCTCAACACACTTGCAAGGTCCAATAAGTTTTGGACTAGCATTGGAATAAGCAATTGAGAACAATTTCAACTTTGAAGACATTACAAACATGGATTGTGACTAGCAACCTCACAAGAACCCTAAAACTTGAGTCACTCACAAGAATGCCTCATATTGATGTCATCTCCTACCTCTGCATTGAAATTAAACCCAAAAAGATGGGAGAAAACACGATGAAATTAGAACCCTAAACTTTTCCCATCTACTAAGCGAGCAAAGAACTGAAATTACAAAAGATGTATCTTGGGATGGGCACACCCAAGGAGTGCGACTATTCAGGTGTGCATGCTCCTAAACCTTGATCAATCAATCAACCATCAACATTTGCCAAGCTTAGAAGAATGGAAGAGTTTGCACAAACAGGTTCACGTTGGAGTGCTTCCGCAAATCCTAACTAGGAACTCTAGAAGCCAAACAAAATGCCCAAAACCCGCATCTAACCCAATGGATTACATCCAACTCAAAGCTACATCCATGAGATGTCGCCCAATGGTGCTCATCCATAGTGTGGGGCCCTAATATATATTATTTTAATTCTCCACCATATTGAACCCTATGATATGTTAGTTTTAAAATTTCTCTAAGCTGATAGATTTGTAAACACCCTAATTTATTTATGCCATGGAGTTCAATTTGTAACTTGGTCTTTGTTACAAGTAATTTTTTTGTAATTTGTAGGTCACAACTTTAACCCCTAACTTCTCACTCCCAATTTCCTTCAAATCTGCCCAAAAAATGTGACCTCAATTTCAACATCTAAAGTTTCTATCACAAATCCAACCGTATAGATGTTTGCAAGTTAGAGGTGATTACTCACAATCCAAATTTTAAACGTTGAAGCTCTATTATGTACGAGATTATAATAGGAATGTAAATAGTGGTTTTGAGGGGCAACAATTTAGAAATTACATTAGGGTTGGTTTTTTGATCAAGCCTTTACTCAAATCATCTCCAAATGAAAAAATGTTCCCTCATTCAAAAGAGGGGCAATATACCTACTCAAATCAACTCACAAATCTTGAAACCATTATTTTGTGATTTTTTGGGAAGTTTTGCAATTTGAGGCTGCGATGCCACAAACTGAGCACCTTCCACATGGATTTCCACCCACCTACACCGTCCAACTAAAAATTCCAATGGTAGATGTTTAGGATATGTTGTATTTGAGTGTCACACAAAATTCCAAATCAATTGGGAATCATTTGCACATAGGGATCAACAAAAAACATGTTAAGAATATGATGCCTCCAAACCACGGAGGTGACAAATGTCAAATTTTGGTTCGTGTACCAATTCCACTATAACTAGTTGAGAGCACACTCCCATATTCGAATTAATCCAATAATAGCTACCTTTCTTGATTCAAATCACCCACGTGGCGGTACATAGCAGACTTGAACATGAACAAGAGGAGTAGTTGAAACAATTAAGAAGCCATCTGAACTAGTGTCAAAGGGGTCAGAGCGAACTACTCACAACCATATTATGGTCACATAGGACATTAGGGGTTAAAGTGTACCTTATATATGTTCTCACGCATTTTTCTAAACTATGGGAGTGACCCCTTTGGAGTTGAGTATGATTGCACTGCCCAGTAGAAGCATTGTCTTTAATTCTCACATTTTGCCCCCTAAGTTGATCGGTTATGATTGACAACTAAATGGAGTAAGTTTAATACATTACTACACCGTTTATGGTATTTGACTAGTGTCACTTACTATTTCAAGTTACAGAGTGCTATACTTACTTATTGAGAATTTGATATTTATGCTAAGGAAAGTCATTTATGTCCTATAATAATGTCTAAACAACCTATTCAAGATTTGCTAGTAAAAATTGAGCTCTAGGGTAAGAAGTTGTTTCATTGCATAATTCAAAATTGTAAGTGACACTAAATACCATAAATGGTGTAGTCCTTGTTATTCTCCAAATACTACACTAAATATGGTATTTAGTGTCACCAGTTCTAATTGTCTTGGTCAATACTAATTGTAAACCACGGGTTGAGTGTCACCAGCACTAAATGTTAACCCAACATCATTAAAACTTTTTTGTTAAATTTTGGAATTAAACAAAAAAATTTGGGGGGGATTATAGATTTACAGTGTTGCAAGTACTGTCACTTACCAAGTGATTTTTCATCCAAATTTCGATCATTTGCGACAATATTTCATCACAAGTTGCTGACAAGAGAAGGTAGGGTTCTAGCCAATGGATGAGCTCATCCATCATCCATGACAATATTTGTTCGCTTATTCATAAGTAGTGTCATCTGCAAAGTTACCATAGCAACATAAAATACCATATGACACTAAATATCATATGTAGTGTAGCTCAGGCCACCGAAGAGTTTTTGAGATGTATCATTCTTTCATCAGTGGAAAATATTGCCATCTAATTTCACACCAAACCGAACCAAATAAATATATAAATAATATTTATATCTACACACACACAAATATATATATATATATAGAGAGAGAGAGAGAGACCCAAGGAGCTGTCTCTTTATTGTGTACATTTTTGCAACTGTGTACAGTATTGAACAGAAAGACAGAGCAGCTGCTGAGTCTTGCATCATGGAAGCCAGAGCTTGTACTGTACAGATGCCACCAATCATGTCTCGCAAAATCATAGTGGACAAGCAACAGCTTGCATGTTGCAATTCACCCCAAAATTCTAATTTTATCATGTATGGTACATTCTACAGAACATTATAACTCGGATCGCAACCTTCTTTTTGCTACTTCTGGTGCAGGGGTTTAGAAGTTGTACCCGACTGTACTCTATTGAGCCTCGATTCAAATCCGACATAGCAAGCCCCTTACCTAAACCCTCAAATCCGCAAATTAAACCCACACTGAGGGGCTAATAACAAGTTTCTCCAACGCTTCGGATTAATGATGTCATCGGCGTTTATTTGGTGGTCACGTGTCATCATGTGTTTTTGTAAGGATTGATTCAATCACTCTGGGTTGATTTGTAAGTGCTTGTATGAGTGGAGGGGAACCTGGTTGCCAATAATCCACTTGCGATACTCGTTCACAGTAAACGGCTTGTAGAGCAGAGGCCGATCCTCGGTCACGAGCTCAGGCGGGACGGTGAGCTTCATCGAGTTGTCGATACCGTAAAAGTAGACGGTTGAGTATCGAGGTTGTTTCGCGTTCACGACAACGCGGTGCCGAACGCTCTTGAGGATCCCATTGGTGATCGCCTGGAGGAAGCAGCAACATTATTTACAGCACCCTAAGTTTTTGATCCTTTTGAAAATAATTTTAAAAAAAAAACAGTCACTGGAGCCTCTATCTGCAATTGGACTCTTAATTTGCAAAACAATCAGATTACGCATTAAACGATGTATGTTAGAACACTTTGTTTTCCCCAGAGATAATTCCAAACATCTCAAGAAACATTTCAATGGTTTGATCACTTTATCTTATGCTTGCATGTTTCCAGCAATCTGTCGTTCAGTAGATGATTAGCAGGTCCGACGTGACAAACTAATTCAAAACTTGAGAGTGAAGTGCGACATGTGACTTTACTAAAGTTGGAACCTCTACAAAATCCCATGTGTGATCACCTCAATTAAATAAGCATTTCGGCACCAAAGTGCCGGCGAACCTGCTTATTACGTACGGTATCTATTGTTTCAAGCAAACCCTATCAAGTTTGTGATTCACTGAAAGAGCATGAGAATTTTGCGACTGGTTCTGTTCTTTTAAATTCATCATAGACTAGGGCCCAAAGTACTGACTCAGGTTTACATTTTGAACCGTGCGGATGAAAGAGATCCTTTGATGGCGTCTCGTCACAACTTCATCTTTCGTAACTAAGGTAATGAGATTCTTACAATTTTCTTAGGAAAATCGTTTGCCTTGAAGGGTTGACGAATTTTTTTACCTGGAACGTGTCGCCGATGTTGACAACGAAGGTGTCGTCATCGGGGCGGATGCCGACCCACTTATCGTCGCGGAGGACTTGCAGGCCTCCCACGCTGTCTTGGTACAGAACTGACAACATCTGCGGGTCCGTGTGATCGGAAACCCCAAACACCCCGGTCGGTTCCGGACACGACGGGTAATGAGTGATGCGGCCGTTGCAAATCGCGTTCTCGTTCTCAAGGTCCGTGAACGTCCCAGGCCGCAGGCCGAGCGCCTCGGTCAGAGACTCCACGATCACACGCGCCACCGATCGCATCGTGCCGTAGTATTGTTCCAAATCCTGACTGCACAATCACATGCAACCACCACTGTAAGCGACCACCGTCGTGAAGATGAATTGATTGATTGAAAACCTCGGACCCATTTAAGGGTGGGTTTACACTAGGGTCCTTGAAGACCAACGATTCAATTTTGAAATTGAGCGATGCTATTATTAGTTGGTTGAGAGCGACAATTTGGAGCCCAGAGTTTACACTAGGATCCGGGTCCAAGGTATGGGAAAATGAAGTTGAGTTGTTGTTGTGACATCACTTCTCTGCTAAATCTTGGCCGTCCCAATTGAAGAAAAAATACTCCTCCCAGTTTAAGGAATCACTCTTCAAGCTTGGGATCCAATCTTGAGTCCAAAAAGAAGGTCCATTTAAGGGGTGTTATGGACCCTAAGTTTCTTGGACTCGGACCTTAATGTAAACCACCCTAAGTTAGCAACTAGGTAAGGGTAGATTGATTTAGGGTCCAAGAACCGTCAATATTTCGGAAAATTGTCGCTTTCGTATTATAAAAATCTCTTTGACTGAAATTTTTTGGAAGAAACTTAAAAGTTTTCTTAGATTCAACGAAAATAATATTAAGGATGGCGTGTGGACGGTGAACCTTTCTCCTTACAAGAAACATTGTTGCTTCTCATTAATCCTATAACCCACATTTGGAAGTATAAACCTTTTTCTAATTCATACTCAAATGTCATAAATAACGGATTCCTCTTAACGCACTACACTTTCCAAGCATCGATTTTTTTATTAAAATAAAATTTGAGATAAAAGGCCAATAAAAAGCCAACGCCAAGCACGACTTATAACATTCCAAGCTTCATCATTGTTGGTCCAAAATATTTGTCAAAGTAGCAGAACATCATCAATTCATTTTAAAACACTAAGTAGAAGTGAAGTGGTATGAAAACTTACATGAAGTCTTCCGCCATATCTTTATCATCTGGCCACACTGTCTCCACCAGCTTCCGAATTGCATCGCCTTGCACCTGCAGGATCAGGGTTTATGAATGGGAGTAGATTCATGAATGGGTTACTTGTTACTTGTTACTTTTTACGTGGCGGTGTTTCGCGTCCGAGGGGCCCCGCCTCCCCTCTTTGTGGGCGTGTCTTCTTGGCTCTTGGTTATTTCATTTGGCGTTGGCCGTGTTGGCCTTCTGTCTCAAAAAATAAATGAATGGGAGCAGATTCCATGCATCATCAGTGGCTAATCCGAGCACTGACTAAGTTAGTCATGATGTTTCAAGTTGAGGAAGAATCTAGTGATGATGATTCAACTTGGAAGAATGCATGCTCCTGTCTAATCAACCCTCCCAAGCTCAAAAATAGACACCAGAAAATGGTGGATTGCATGTGACAAGTCCAGATTAGGTCAAGTTTCCCATTGCTCTATTATTATAAAAGAGGGGGGGGGCACTCCCGATCAATTATTTGTGACAGGAAAAATAATTTAAAAAGTTCAAACTAAAGTGGATAGTGGATTATGAGTGATTAATATATATTAAAATATTCTTCGCCGTCTCCGTGCAGTCTGGTCACAGAATATGTGTGTGGGTTTATTAATTAATTAACCATATAATCACTCAATCTGTATAGGTAGCTGCAACATTCTCCTCAAAGCCAAATTCATTTCACATCAGCATATTCTATTACCACTTGCAGCGGACCAACTTGATCAACTTTAACGTGACCTTCAACTCATAAGCAATGATAATGTGGTGACCAGATTCACACAGAAAGGTGGCTAACTCGGAATGGTGAGGTGCAACATGCAATCGGGAATCTTGAACCTATGATTGTGTGATGACACTTCCATCTCCACAACCAATTTTGGCTGTTGGATATTCGGATCAGGACTTATAATTTCATCGTTCTAGCAATTGGGAAGCACACAGATTGTCATTTCAAGTTTTAGAATGTTTGAAGTTGAGACGCAAAAGCTTTCAGTCTAGTTCAAAGTGAATATTCTCGTATTCTTTGAGCGATCCTATACGCCCTCCTGATCGTGGTCACCATTGAGCCTAAAATGATTAAAATTCATTTTGAGCATAGTCTCATCGTAAATTAGAACACAAAGTTCTGTTTTAGTCATTAACCTTTCTTAGTTACAAGCGCTACCATGTACCACTTAATGAATATAGATATCCAATGAAGAAGATTAGTGACCACCCAAGGTCCACATTATATCCTTAAATGTTTGTCTCTTCTTGTAAGTTTTTGGCCAATCGTCATCATTTTTAAGTTGGTCATCGTCAAATGAGCTTCTTCGAATTCAGGGGCGACCAAAAACAAGGAGACACAAATTTAAATCGTCAGCTTAATATGCCCACTTATTAGTCGCCGTTTCTTTGATTGAGTTCACAAGCAGTGCCATGAGGTCCTGAAGTTTCAACTTAGATGGAGAAGGTTTAATAACTTAACATGGAGTGAGAAGATGGGAGTGTTCGTACCACCTTAATCTGAAGCCCCTCCAACCACCATTTGTGGTTCCAATGCACGGGAGAGCCTCCCGTGTACCCAAAGGTGTAGTCAGGAGCATAAACCTGTAGTTTCCTCTCCATCGGCAACGCAAAGAACTTCTTCCCATTTCCCTCCACCTTCTTTACCTGTGAATTTAGCTAACACCGTCACTCCCTGCCATTCTTAATTCACGGCCAGCTACTATGGTATTATTTGCTTCAAGGCTAAGTTTGCAAGAATTGAGCTCGAATTGATAATCAAGTGGCATTTCTTAAGCTCTCATCACTCGACACGACCTCATTGTTACCTATCTTCGGACAAAGCCTTGAACTCCCATCTACCAAGGTTCAACTTAAATGCCTTGGTCATCTTCTTGACTATGATCCTAGAATTGCCTCGAAAAAAGCTCTCAAAGACTCGAAGAAGGCAGGGCTATCTATGATGATGACCTTGCTAAGTTCGATCGACACCGCGTGGGGCGGCAACAACCTCCTCGTCTACCATAGGTTGAATGCTGAAATCATGTGGAACTGTTGGGCGCCTAATGTTGCCCTTAGTTGCTCACCCTTCTTGGAGTTTTGTGGTTCCATTGGGTGCACCCCCCCTCTCTCCTTTCCCAGTCTCACTGGCCTAGTGTGTTTTTTTGACAATAAAATGAATATTGTTGTGTTGGACATTACAAAATAAACAATCCACTGAGATCACCCACTACACAACTTAAGAATGCTATGAGGTGACACCGTCAAATAACAGATTATGTAACCATAGGCCCATCATGTGTGTATAACTGGAAAGATGAGCTACAAAAACGAAACAAAGACATCTGATGGTATAATTTGATGCTACAAGTTATATGAGGTTAAAGACCTTGCCAAAAGACTCTCACTGAGTGTATATTACTCTCAACTTGATGCTTATTACTGCTGTACACAACTTAAGAATGCTATTAGGTGGCTGTATACCTTACGTTACGTAACCGTAGACACATCATGTGTTTATAACTGTAAAGCTAAGCTACAGTAAGGAAAGGGAACGAAGGTGACATGTGTTGGATCCTATAATGTTAAGTAATGCTACAACTTATAAGTTTCTGTCAAGGAGGTTTACCACTTCCAAAGGGACACCGTGATTCTTGATCTTGAAGAAGCCCAGGGTTTGCGAGGCTTGGAACATTTTGGCGATGTTAGCATCCCGGGATTGTTTGTCCTCTGCAGATGTACTAATTAGCGCCGCGAGGTCGATGACAGGCAACACTTCCTCCTGCTCAAACAAGTCATGCGCCACGTAACTTGTGCTTAATGTTTTCGACTCCACCGTGAAATCCTTCACCGATATCTTCCCCTCCCACAACGCTTGCATCGTGTATGTGGGCCTTGCCTCCGGACCTGCAGGAGGACTAATCTTCATGTCACCCACAACCGCCGCCGCCATAGCTGCAACCATCCACCCAAAAAAATGATATAAAATTAATAAATATTAGTCATGCCAAAACATCAATCTCAAAGTGCACTTTACACACAACCACAACTACGATATGTTGCCCATTTACACACTGAACTACTTTTGTAGTTCTACAAAAGTACGAGCGGAAAGTTTGTCTAAGAGTACTAGTATCGCCTCTTCTCGTCTCCCATGTTTGGCCTTGATGTTCTCTCCGTGACTAGAAACAGAATAGAAGTCGGCAACAGAAAAAAAACAGTTATTAACTACAAAGTTCATTATCACCATCATTGCTGAAATCCTCCCAATTACACTTGTACTTTGTTTGTATCCTACTAGTTGGGCAAGGTGGAGTTAGTTGTAATAATGGTTGTGATGGTTGCTTCAATGTCAATGCACCCTAATTAAATCCCTCCTTACCCCTCAAATATTTAACTACAACCATCAACCCCCATTTTGTGGTTGCGTATAAACGACACCTTCAAGCACTTTATACTCACCCACTCACCCATCGATCACGCATCAACGTCATGATTCATTACCACTCAGACTCCTGATGAGTGAATCTCCAAACCAGTAGAAACCAACACAAAGTAGCACTCTCGGACAGAATTATCAAACCTCGCTCACGCAACAACCCTAACGTAACCCAAAAAAGCCCCAAATCTTAATCCTCGAGAGACTAGAGAGAGAGGGAGAAATACCAGTAGTCGCGGGAGGAGAGACAAATTACCTGCCGAAACTCTTATGATTATTTCGGTGTTGATGACTAGTTATTATCCAACTTGCAGTAACGAAACTGTAACAGCGGTGTGCTACCAGCCCATCATATGCCGGATCATAATTTCCTTCGTATGAATCTGTACGTCTCCGCCGCTGCGTCTACTTACTTAACCCACTCTTGATGAACCTGGCTAACTTAAGTTCTTAAATTCTGAGAAAGGTCAGTTCTTTCTCCTGTCTGTCTGTATGATGAGTCCACCCGCAGTGGCAGAAGAAACTGAGAAGTTGACGCATGCATGGATGTAACAGGTTAAAGCTTAAAGCAGGTTGGGTGGGTAAGTTGTTTATATATGCTTTGGGCCGGGGTCTCGGAGGCGAGATCCAGGTCGATCACAAGAAACAAGGATTTTTTTGTCTAAAGAAGTTCGAGGCGATCATCGGATAGGCCGCATTTATAAGTGACGACAAATGTCACAGGATTGCGGGTGGGGTCGGTCACCGCAAGACGACAGGATGTTTGGACGCATTACGGAGGCTAATGTGGGTGAGCATAGACGAGACAAGGATTATACTAAACTTAGATGAGGTCAACTGAGATTCAGCAATTTTCTATTCCGAATCTCCACCATGACGCCATGATCGGCACCCGCTGGCTTTCTAACTTCCATACAGGATCGCCGCAAGCAAAAAGGTCTGCTGATGCTGTATGCGGGACTCCCCATCATCAGTGTGCATTTTGACAGAGTTTTTCATATTTGACACGCAAAAACTTGCACACGGAAAGAAAAAATTGCACGTCAATTGACATGCACAACAGCGAGAAATTTTGAAGGGTTACTC
Organism: Polytrichum formosum; assembly: GCA_964035585.1. NCBI lineage: Eukaryota > Viridiplantae > Streptophyta > Polytrichopsida > Polytrichales > Polytrichaceae > Polytrichum > Polytrichum formosum. Next base: position 27,092,761 of record OZ037940.1, on the reverse strand, counting down.
GTATTTCATGGGGAAGGGTTACTTAAAATTTTGCCTTTCAAAATGAAGGGTTACTTCAAAAATTGCCCTTCACATATTTACAATTTTTTTTCTTCAAAAATGCACAATGTAATGTTTGAATCTTAGGTTATATTGTAAACTGAAGTGAAATGTAATTTACATGGAACAAAATCCGAAAAGAAATATGATTAGAACATATATTTATTTCATGTATAGAGCTCACAGCTCCATTGCACGCTCTTCCGCTCTGCACCAAGTGCACCGCAAGCCTCAAAGTCTGAACTTTGCACTGAGTCATTGACATTCTCCCGTCGCCCAGGCCCCAAGGATAAGAGCGGCCTGTAGTTCTCACCGGGTGTGGGAGGGTATCTACGGTTCTTCCAAGGGTATGAGCATATATGCAAGACTGCATCAACCACAAGCCGGAGCCTCCAGGGAAATGAGCTAGCCGGATCTCCCGAGGGTATGAAGGCCCAAGGGACCGGTTGTTTTAAAAATGCCCTTCCCTTTGAAGGTTTCCTGGAATTTCTGCCGGTCCCTTTTGAACGGCTGGCCCAGCTGTTGAAGGGAAAGTGAATGGTTGCACCCCAGAATAAGGGGTACAGCCCTTCAATTTGATTCGCTAATGCACAATTTAGGATTTGACGTGCAGTGTGACTTGTGAAGAAGAAAACCACACATCAATTGACACATTAGAGATTGAAATGGCACGCACTACTAGGCATGTGGCATTCAGGTGGCATTCTAGAAGAGAATGTAGGTGTCAATTGACATTTGTTTTGTTGTTTTTGAAAGCGTCACATGACACGTTAGATTTGAAGTTGAACGTCAAACGAAATTTTGTCAAACATACACACACTCATCATCTCCAACAATTGTGATGATGATGAATTTGTTTGCCAAATCAAGTAACTAACACCGCTACTGCACTGGATTAATCTAATCAATCAACCTGTAGATGATCGATCCACGAGTTGAATTTCATATGGAGGTCAATGATACTCAAATGATGGTGTTCATACAACAAAGCCTGCTAAGTTGTGAATTGTATTTAAGAGCACATTACAGGAAGGTGTGTTTAGACGAGCATGACCACACATTGTACACCAAACACAACACAAAGGGTGCTAGATCGGGTAACATAATTATTTTAGACGGGAATAGTCTCGTTGTAAGTCCCATGTGTTCATTCTATACGAGCTCCATAAATTGGGGATCCCATGATCAAAACTATGTTGAGTATGATATTTAGTGTCATATGGAATTTTATGTCATTATGGTAGCTTTTCGGATGACACTTCTTATGAACAAGTTCACAAATACTGTGATGGATGATGGATGAGTTCATCCATTGGCCAAAACCCTACCATCTCTTGTCAGCAACTTGTGATGAAATATGGTTGTGGATGATTGAAATTTGGATGAAAAATCACTTGGTCAGTGACAGTAATTGCAACACCGTAATTCTATAATCCCCCCAAAAAATTACAAGAAATGACAAATAATGTTAGGTTAACATTTAGAGTTGGTGACACTATACCACGGTTTACAATTAGTATTGAGCAAGACAATTAGAATTGGTGGCACTAAATATCATATTTAGTGTAGTATCTTACAACACACTTGAAAGCTTAACATAGAAGTAGTTGAAGCTAAGATTCTATTTGGTCAAGGATTGAGATGTATTGATAGTCGATTCCCTCATAGAGGGAGTTGAAAGTTGGGGCCACAATTTATATACCCAAGCTTTACCATCAAAGAGGGCTTTCCACGGCCCACCCGTGGTACATTAGCGGTTGTGGCCAGCTAGTGGAGCAATTGGGTTGCCTAAAAATGGAATCATTCCGTTGCAGCTGGCGTGATGGTCAATGGTTGGTCATGTTCTTACTCACAACCATTGTGATGATTGAGTTGTGGAAATTATTACAATATTTGTGGGCTCCATTTAAACACAACCACCATGATAGTTGAAGAGTGGATTTGTCCACAACGATCATTTCTCCCATTGGTGCAATCTGCGGAGTGGAGACAATAACTTTTACGAATTTTAATGGGAAGGTTGTCTAAGAGTAATTACCTCCTACAAATTCTCTCCCATACTTTGGCCTTGAAGTTCTCTCCCAGTGCCATATACTAGTAACTACAAACAAAATGGAGCCATAGGAAGTAAACCACAACTTCTACCGATTAGATTTACATAGCCAAACTTGTGATGTTGCATTAGGGTGAATTCACAATAACACGAGCCAACCTTGCCAAGTTATAATGACTCTTGATGAGTGCTTAGAAAATAATATCTTCAATTTATGTAGATATTAGAAAAATTTAAGGACATTTTGCGACATATTTTGAACATTTTAGCACATTTTAGTCGTTATTAACGACTGGTTATGACCATATTTTAGTCGTTTTGGAGTACCAATAACTTCCCAAACATCGTCAAACTTTAGTATATTGTACAATGACATATATTATGTGTAGTTACTAATTTTTATTGCATTATCAATTCATATGATAAGATTATTGCTTAACAATCCGTTAAATTAATCACTGGTTACAGTTTCCTTGGGTCGTGTTATTGTGAATGTACCCATTAACATATCAATGATGAAGCATCATCAAAATTGGATTGAAAATAGGACCTCCCCTAATTTAGTTATGGTTATCAATTTTGGAAGTGCATGTTTGTTGATTCCTTTATTCAATGTAACATCTTTTCGAATCAACTTTTTGTTCCTTTAAGGCAAGGTTGCATGTTGATGTCCTTATCCATAGTCAAGTGCATCAAATGCACCAATCATGTCAAAAAGGACCTCTTTTAAGGACCTTTCTTATCACCATATGTACAAAGACAAGCACTTTTGAGAGGGGCCCCCTATAACATAATTGGTGGAAAATAAGATTTTCGAATATATATGAATGTATATTCTAATGTACGTATGTGTATGTATGTACGCAAACAAGCATTTTTTTCGCCACACTCACTTCTTCCAAGTAATGATACATGCAATCAATGCGAGATGAATCGATGATTGGCAAATCTAGGACATTCCTAAAAAAACTTTGGAGCTCGTATGAGAATCTTGTTCATCATCGCCTAACCACACATCACTCAGATCTAGATGTCCAATTAATATAAGTAACTGAAGTAAGCCCACTTACCTTATATATGATGTTTGCTAGACGTGTGAGACTGAAATGAAATGATTAACATACTAAAGTTTAGGAAGCCCAGAGGCTTATGGACTAGAAGTACATTAAGGCAGAGTCAAAACACGTTAATCTTCTTAGAGCAATGGTTTTTGTGAGATGATAGTTATTAAATAGTCCAATTATAATACCAATTAACATTGATATTTGGTCATAACATTATCTAGTTGAGTATGGGGGGTGGATGAGGCTAGGAATATGTCAGATAGTATTCAGGAAACTATACCATGGTTAATCTCTTGCTCGTAACTTCAATCTATGTCATTGTGTGAAAAGGACCCTTGATGGTCACAGCATTGCAACATGCCCACTAGTCAACCTCAGACATCCGGTTTCACAATGGGGACAACATTGCCCTTTGACACAAGGACGATTACAACTTGATCGTCTGCCCAAGAAAATATTGGCCTCAATGTGACATATTAGATGGTATGCCCAAGGCCCTTTGCCAACTTATATATTTGGTGTACCCGTTTTTGGCTCATTGTTAAACCCCATTTTAGGCTCATTGGCCTGGCTCTTTGTTGCCATTAGTGGCGGCAGCTTCATTGGTTAGTCAATAGACATTTAGGGCAACTTCACACACGAGCCAAGAGTCGTGACCATGAAATTGTGAGAGCCCAAAAGAAAGTGTCCAAAGGCCGTCCCAAGGCACTTTCAAAATCATGCCGTGTAGTCACAAGCCCTCTAGTGTAGTGTGAAGTCATATGTGACCGGGCCCTCAACCAAATGCTATTTCCATTGATTTCTATTCATGAGGAGTCTTCACACATGGAAAAATATAATAAATCAACGGCTGTGAAATTTTGGAGTGCCACGGTCTCCTAGTTTTGTGTTAGGCCCACCTCCAAGAGGTGGTTTATGAAAATAGTCAAAATGACCATGAAACATGACCCATTTGATGCCATGTAGGGGTCCATGTAGACTTTACATCCATCTTGCACCCACATACTCCGTTGGTCCCTCAAGCATAGTGTGAAGCGAACTTGGACCTGCCTTTTCCACCAATGGGAGCACTTGAACTGTAATGGTCACGGGTTCTCAGCTGGGGATTCGTGGCACTCACTAAGGAACATCCATCCAAGATATCGTGGATGAAGTGGCTCCAATAAAAAAAGCCCCCCTATGGGGTTGAGGGCCGATTCATTCGAATGTGACATCACTAGACTAATTCGGGGCCTTTGACTCTATTTCCGGAGTCAAATTGCCTTAAAATAGTCAGTAGATGATTCCTGCGTTTTTTCATCCGCATGGATGATTTTACTTGAGTGCCACGAATCCCCGGCCCGGGTTCTCAGTCTCATGCATGAAGTGGCCCTTAGTACCAATACACTCAAAGGACTACGGTATATAGGCGGGTACCGTGGCACTTGCTAGCTACACTGATTATAATATTTAGTGTCATATGGTAGCTTTTCAAATGACATTTCTTATGAATAAGTGAACAAATATTGTCATGGATGAGATGGATGAGTTCATCCATTGGCCAAAACCCTGCCTTCTCTTGTTAGCAACTTGTGATGAAATATAGTCATCGACGATTGAAATTTGGATGAAAAATCACTTGGTAAGTGACAGTAATTTCAATCCTGTAAATGTATAATCCCCCAGAAAATTTACAGGGAATGATGAATAATGTTAAGTTATCATCTAGCATTGGCTACACTACTTCTCTTTTTTAATCACACATCCATGTTAACACTACATAACTCCTTAACATCACGTGCATTTTGGTTGCCACAAGCATGATATTACAGAGTTTAGAATATGTATTCATTTCCCTTCTTGTATCCAGAAATGTGACTTCCTCATTATAGATACGCAAATATTATAGACAATTCATAATAGTCCAACAACTGTCTGAACATGGGATTGAGTAGCATCTTTCACTGATTGGCATGTAGGTTAAGATCATGAATTTGAATATAAAGGCATCCATTGACTTTGAGTGCACACATGGAAAGTGGATAAGGTCACCCTTCATTGTCTAAATGAGCCTCCTCGAGTCCTCGGGGTTATTTTTATGGGTCAACCCTAAGTTCCACCTTGAAGATCATTTCAATTATCTGTGAGCTTGACTCAGCTAAGTGAGCTTCTTGACATTTCATTCTACTTCATTGAAAATTTTATTTCATTTACAAGCTGTGTATAGGTCTAAGATGTCAATTACACTATATGGCATGATTTCTATCAATTTTTCACTTTCAAAGTTTAACCATCTCGAGGGATTTACATGTGCGCTAGACATGATTGAGGATTGTGTGAAAGCATAGAGGTCGTTCTTAGTTCTCAGTCCGGTATCTTCCCGCGAGAGGATTGGTTCTAAGGTTGCACCATTTTTTGCTCCCAACAAAATGATTCACTTGTATCCCAAAGGAAAAAAGAAAAGAGGAAACAAATGACCACTTTGGATGGATGTACATTCAATGTTCATTATGTAAGTATCACCTTCCACTAGAAGAAAACTTGTCCATCGCAACCATTCATTGGGGGACTTGACCATTGCGATTCATGGCAATAAAATACATAAATAAATTATATCGGTTGTCAATCAGAGGGCTTACTTTGAAGCCTCTAGTTGACAACTAAAATGATTTATTTATACATTTTCTTGCCATGAGTTGCAACAGCCAAGTCACAAGAGATGGTTGCAATGGACAAGTTTTCTTCTAGTGTTCTAGTAGCCTTGTGACGAAAGTGTAGGAGTAGGTAGGAGTAGGTATGGGCTGGCACTCACTAAGGAACATCCATCCAAGATATTGTGGATGAAGTGGCTCCAATAAAAAAAGCCCCCCTATGGGGTTGAGGGCCGATTCATTCGAATGTGATGTCACTAGACTAATTCGGGGCCTTTGACTCTATTTCCGGAATCAATTTGCCTAAAAATAGTCATTTAGATGATTCTTGCATTTTTTCATCCGCATGGATGATTTTACTTGAGTGCCACGAATCCCCGGCCATAGGTATGTGGGTCTTATGTGGTCAGTTTTCTATCCAAACAATCAAATCTTGCTAAGAATAGGTGTTCCAAAGTACCATTTTTTCCCATATGTAGTCATTGAAATCGTCTACACATTTTGAGTATGGTTATCATATATATATATATATATATACTTCATGATATTTTGATCACTTCAATATCCAAATATGCTTACATAATTGGTAGGGTTTGCCTAGTCACGTGAAGAGATAGAGAATCTTTGCTTGACCTCCTACAACTTTAAATTTGAACTTCAATTTTTGAACTTGGAATGACAACTTGCATGATTCGCAATTGCTAACTCCATGAAACTATTCCCAATCATGTCCAACTATCACACTTCTATGTGAAGTTGGGAGTGCCCACATTAGGGTCACATGATTTCAGGCAACAAGTTGTGCCTTGAACCTTTAGCTACATTGTTTATATATTTTGGGCCACTCTGTATGTAATGAATTCAATAGTAACAACATCGGGGATAATATTGTGGGTGCACATTGTATTCTAACCCACAATACACAACATCAAAGGCCTACGTTATAGGTCACACTATTTTAGTTGGTTGTAGTAGAGACTCAGAGAGGTACCCGTTTCCGAATGGAGAGGTTGGCGGTTCGATTCCTGCTGTGAAATCTTCTCTCTACTTGACGGAATAAAGTAGGTAGGTAGGTAGGTAGGAAGCCAAGAGCCCACCCACCGCAAGGTAGGCAGTAAACCCCATCCTTCACCAAGAGGATTCTTGAGCAAGGGTAGGGCCAACGGGCTCAAATTCACATCGGAATGCCTGACATTTCAATTTATTTATTTTCAATTGGTTGGAAAACATGGTGCATTTGAGAGACCTCCAACAACATGAGATCCAATACATATTTGTCCTACTTGGACAATTTCACATATAAAATTAAAACACTATTTTTTTAAAGAATCAAATTCTCAACCAAATTGAAAATGATAACTTCCACATATATTTCCTCGCTACATTTCGTTTCCTAAAATCAAAACTTCCGAGAATTTCAGATATGTGGAGAGATTGATATCAATGTGTGCAGTGTTCAAGATTGAAGCCCTCATATGAGTTTCATTTTGAAGGGCTCACAAATTTCAGCCCTTCCATTGAAGGGTTGGTTCAAATCCAAGACGTCAATTAAGAATATAGAAATGAAATACAAAACTCATATTAAACTTGTGCATAAATTATATGGTACATGTTTCTAGTACAATGTGAAGAATCAAGAATCAACCATCTAACTCCACTTCTTGTAGTGACAATGCCCTACGCTTGCTGGTTCTTGTGGTGGGCAGATTATATTGAGGACTTCAAGTGACGTCTTCATTTTCAATTTGGGGTTGCGTTTTGAAGGGTTGTTTTGAGAGAGGTATATTTTGAAGGGCCAAATTGCATTTGAAGGGCATTGAAGACTTCAATCTTGAACACTGAATGTGTGCGGCTAAAGCATAATATAGATAGAATACTAAAAAAGGGTCGGTTATAGTATAAATGGATATGAGCTAAGTATAGCATTCCGTATCATTAAAGAGTCGCTTCGGTAATAAGTTAGTGGTCACCAAGTCGGCCCCGGCTTAGGTAACTTAATCCGTGTCAAAGCTTAGCCTGCCAGCATGGAGATTCATTTAAACATTCTCACCCTAGAATAATTAGAGGGCGGACCTGCTCACACGAATCTGAGTTAGTGGGCCCAGAAATGCCGGTCAGGTAAGAAGCTTCTCAAACAGCACGGAATGAATACGTCAATAAACTACCTACTTAAGTTAGACGGCACAATTTCAAGCTCAAGGGAGGAATAATCCAATGGTTCACAACACCGATCACTAGTGGTGTATCTAATTTTTGTATTTCTTAATTTTGAAATACACATTTTGAAATGCATTTTAAAACATTCGGAAAAATTTGAGCTGTTTTTTTATGTTTTTTATTATGAATTTACTACTACAGTCAGTCCAGGTGAGTAGGGCAAATATAGACACGCGCAACTTCGCCAATTGTTCCATATTATTATATATAGCATTAGTACATTCAAACTCAACGGCAATGCGTCAAGAGACAGAGAATGACGACGGTGACGTTGAGACAACGTTCAACAAGATGACCAAATTCGTTACATTCAGACTTTTCTTAGTCTCAATTTAATGCTTAATTTTATGTTTTTCATTAATTTCTTGATTGAATCTATATTTGTAAGTGATTTTTTGACTATATATGGGAAGATTATCCTCGAGTCGAGGAAGTCTATAATTAGAAAGTCAAAAAATATGAAAATTGTCTCAATTCCTCTCCGCGGAAGTCAATTGCTTACTAGCATAAGCTACGGGTAGATCCTTCCCCTTCTCTCCCGTGGGTTGACACAAGGCACTACCCACCGCTACGTTGCTAGCATCACAATACACATGAAAAGGCTTTTCCCAATCCGGTGGCCTTAACACGGGATAAGTGCTCAATTTTGATCTCAACTCTACAAAGGTTTTTTTGGCACTCATCCGTCCAAACAAATCTGACATCCTTCTTGAGCAATTGAGTGATAGGGACCGCTATCTTTGCAAAATCCGGAATCAACTCTCTATACCACCCCACATGTCCTAACAACTTAGAGATTCTCTTGGCATTTTTCGGAGTTTCTAACCCGTCAATGACCGCTATCTTGTCGGGATCCGGTTCTCTTCCCTTTTGGCTCACAACATAACCCAACAAAACTCCCCTTTGTACCCCTAGGAATGTCTTGTCCGGATTTAATGCCAACCGCATTTGCCTACACCTAACTAAGGCCTCTCTCACACAATGCACATGCTCCTTAGTGCTAGATTGGGTACTAAAATCATCAATATAAACTGTCATGGATTTGAAGAGCAAGTCGCTGAAGATATACATGACTAGTCGTTGAAATGTAGCCGGTGCGTTGCATAAACCAAATGGCATCACCACCCATATGAAAGTCCCCCAAGGTGTTGTAAATGCCGTCTTGTGTAAATCCGCTAATGCTATGGCTATTTGGTTGTAGCCGGCGTATCCATCCATGAATGTATACCGCTCATGACCCCCTACCTCCTCTAACAACAAGGTAATGAATGGCAAAGGAAAGTGATCCTTTTGCGTACAATCATTGAGCTTCCTATAGTCTACACAAACTCAAAGCTTTCCATTTTTCTTTTTCACTAACACCATGGGAGAAACCCAATCCGTAATCTCTACCGGCTTTATAAACCCAGCCTGCAACAACCTCTCTAATTCTGCTTTGACTAATAATTGCAATCTAGGATTCATCCTTCTCTCTTTTTGTCTCACCGGTTTAGAGCCCGGAACTAACGGAATACGATGCTCAACCATCTCTCTAGGAATCCCCTTGAGTTCATCGTATGACCATGCAAAGGTATCACTAAACTCATCTATCAAATCGCTATACTCTTTGATCTCCTCATCATCGAGTTTAGAACCCATCTTCATTGGTCTAACATTGCCATTCTTCATTTTGACATCCACAAACTTCCAATCTTCTTCGACCACTCGTGTTTGCTCCTCGGTATCTCTATACCAATCGTTGGGGACATTAGGATAATCCTTGATATCATGACCCGCTATAATGCCCGTAGAAGTAGTTTTAAAATGCAAAGCGGGCTCTAATTTTGAGAGTTCTAGCATGGCCTCCTCATCTTGAGTCCCATCTACATGTACCAAACTCACATCACTCAACTCAATATCATCTAACCATGGAGTGAGTCCTCCCTTCACCCATTCCTCCTCCGTGAGAACCTCACATGGCTCTAAGGACAAATAATCTTCTCTAGACACATCATCTTGGAGGATACAACTATGAGTCATCATCATGACATCGCTAATGGACTCCGGGTATTGTCTTAGCCAATGTGTAAAATCTCCATCAACATCTTGATTGTAAAAGCTAGGACCTAAGAACCCGTTAGAGGAATACATTTTAGCCTTCTCCTTGTTTTGAACAACCCCCACCAATGTATCCTCAAATTTCTCATTACTTCCGCCATTCTCCTCTTCATCCGACATTGGATCAATCTCCTCCCTAACCCAACCACTTAAAGGTGCTATTGAGATCTTGACCCTATTATCTACAGGACCATAAGTGATAGAAGGTTTTTGTCCTCCCCAATCTACTACGGCGTTAGACATCCTTAACCAAGGTCGTCCTAACAAGATGGGAAATGCATCCTTATTGTCATGCATCTTAATCACTTGAAAGGTCACAATGTATTCTTCACCTCCCGTGCTAAGTCGACAATCCTTAATAATCCCCACCGGAACCACCGGACTTTGGTTAGCCATATTGATGACGAATGGCGACGAACCGGTCAAACGTAATCCCAATTTCCTCATAGTGTGCTCGGGTAGAATATTGAGACTACTTCCACCATCCACCAATACATGAGGAACCACCTTGTCCACTATCGTTACTTCAATCTCCACCGCCTTGACTTCCCGAGTTCTCCCTTGCATTTGGACCCTCGCCGACACTCTAGTCTTTGGCCTCTTAGCCCTCCTATTCACAGGCATTCCGTCCTTCAAAGTCTTCCTAGCTACCAGTGAAATTTCTAATAATTGACCAAATGTGATATCGGCCTTTAGTGAGCTTAAGTCGGCCCAAAGGTCGTATCCATCTACTCTATCGGCCTTAGGCCTTCTAACACTATCAAACTCCTCTACGGGAATGCCCGGACCTTCCCACTCTCCTACATCACTACCATCTAAATCATGGATGACATTAGACCTTTCCCTCTCATGGACAATTTCATTTTCTCTCTCTAATGCCTTAGTGGCCTTCCTAGCTTCTCTAGTTACATTCTCCAAATCCGAAAAATAAGGAATTTCTCCTAAGGGATTTTTCTCTTCTTCCTCCTCCTCTACTTCTAATGGTGCATTACCTCTCATTGCTCTAGTGGTAACGGCTAATGCCGGGGCCTTATGGACAACTTCCTCTTTAAGACCCCTCAACTCATATGATATAGAGTTAGCATGTGGAGGACATGGACCCTGGCCATTAGTAGGCACCTCTAAATTTACCGGAATGGTGGAGGCATTCATAAATCGGACATCTTGAGACGTAGATGGTCTCATTTGTCTAGGTGATTGTGTGACTTGACCTCCTTGCCCCGGAAGGTTTGTATTTCCATCATAGTAGAGGTTGGAAGGTTTAAGGTTATTAGTACCTTCACTTTGTGGATGGAAACCTCGCATGACATCTTGACCCGATTGTTGTGTGTTGGTTGGAGGGTTTGGTGCTCCACCTACCTTATCCGGATGACGACATTGGTTAGACGGATGTGGACCTCCATAATTACTACACCCTTGACCTTGGTTTTCCGACCAACATTGTCCTACAACATGATACCTCCCGCAAAGATGGTGAAATTCTTTCTTCTCGGTATTTTGGTTATTTTGACCTCGAGGAGGCGGACCCCGGTTGTTTCCTTGGTTTTGATTTTGATTTGAACCCCTTTGGTTTTGTTGCGGACCGTTATTGTTCATTCTTTGATTGCGATTTGGCCCATTTCTACAAAATTGAGGCGTATGACCGTGTTGTTGACATTGAGTACACCAAAATCCCGATGAGTGATTACCCGACTCGATTTGAGGTGGAGGACCGGGTTGTTGATTTTTAATTAACAAGGCCATTTGGTCCGTGAGATTTTGGAATTGTTTCAACATCGCCTCTTGAAACCCTAGTTGAGTAGCACCTAACCGTTGCTCTACTTCTTCAATTTGAGGGTCTGTTCTAGGGGTCGGCAATGCTAACATGGGTGGGGGAGCCTTCACCGCTAAGGGAAGCGAGACCGCTTCAATGGAGACATATGGAGGACGGTTAAATGGCCTAGTTGGATCCACTCCCGATTTAGGTAGGAGAGGGATGAATTGAGGGATTAACTCATCCTCTTTCCTCCATAACCGCTCATAATCTCTCTCGATATGTTCCATGTCTCTAGCGGCTACCTTAGCCTCGGCTAGGGTGCGAGGGTTTCTTTCTAACACACCCCTAATAATATTTGCTTTGACAAACCCTCTCATAAATAATTGCATTAGGGTATCATCGTTGAGCAAAGTACCTACGTATCTTGCGCACACTAAGTCAAATCTCCTAATATAGGCGGAAATCTCTTCATCCCTCCCTTGCCTCATAGTCATTAAGGCTCTAAAAGCCATACTTTGACCGACTTCGGGTCGAAATTCATTTAGAAACTCTCGTTGTAATTGATCCCAAGTTTGAAAGTGTCCCTCGTCGTGATCTCTATACCACTCGTAAGCTTCCCCGTCTAAGGTCGTAAGAAACCACACTAACCAATATTGTTGGTTGGTAATTAATGAACTAATTACCCTCTCAACGAATCTCTCCATGTGCCTAGACGGATCCTCATCCTTGGTCCCATAGAATTTTGGGAGGTTAGACGGTATATCTACCGAAACCAATCCTTGGGGTACGATTATTGGTAGGCCTCTCGGCCTTACCAATGGATCGATGGGAGGAAATGGAGGCAAGGGAGGTATGGGAGGTGGAATTCCACCTCCCCCTAGAGGATCCATGGTGCTAGGTGACCCTCTCTCGCTAGATCCACTAGTACTCACAAAGTTTTCTTGTCTAATTCTATTAGACTTGTTAATTATTTTCTTACTCAATTCGGGAGGAAGATTGTCTTCCTCAATTTGAGTAGATATTGGTAATACTTCAACTAATGGACTAATTAATGGTTCAACATTTGAACTAACTTCTATACTAACATCTACTCCCTCTACTACTTCCTCAATATTAGACAACCTACGCTTAATAACATTCTTTTTTAACCCTAATGCTAACTTAGGCTTTTGAGATCTAGTATTTCCTTGCATCCATAATGTAGCGATCAACCCTTACTTTGACCAATCAAAATTCTCACAACTCTCACTCTTTAATGTTACCACTTAGCTTGTGTGATAAAGTGTCGCAACCCTTGCTAGCTACCCATAGCTAACTCGGTCCATTTTTTGATTCTAGCAAGAGTTACGACCGCTAACCCTTCGCATACCGCCATGCGAAAGGTTAGCTTCCCAATACCGCGGACCCAACACTTCATAAGAGGGGGACCAAACCTCCTACTTGGTTTTCGGGACTCACCGCATAATCGGTAACCAATTCTTAGATGTGGACCTCCATTCATGGAAGTCCAATCTCATGTTGCACATCGTGTTGCCGAAGGAACACTACAACAACCCGAGCCTTACTAGGCAACTATGCCCTCACAATGGGCCAATGCCCATGGAGGCCTTGCCGTTGGGCCTCGGGTGGGTGAGGCCACACCACCTCACCCATATAAGCCTCTAGCACTCTAGGCAGGACCCCTACCCCACCGTCAAGTATCCTTTTGTCTCTCCCCCAACTCTTGGGGCCAAGTAGACGTTTTCCCTCAGCCGCTGGGCCTAGAAGGCCCCAGCAGCTTCAGAACCCCATAACTTCCTCATATCTTGTCTGATTCTAACAATCGACCACTCCATCGTGATCTACGTTTCACGTAGATCACGATGGACTACTCACTTGCCCCATTTGGGCAAGTACAAAAGAAGTTATGTCCTTTTAAAGGTTCGCAGTCCCGGGAGCCACTCCCAGGCCACTGCTGTTCCAGGCTGCTGTCCCGGGACAGCACCCCACTCAATTTGCCATATCTTCTAGCTAACACCTCCAAATGAGGTGTTGTAAAGCATTCTAGAATTGGCACGCCATAAGCTACGCATAGCTTATGGCCTCACCCTCATGCCTCCTAGTCTCCGTGGGTGGGAGGCGTTCCCAACGCCCGGGGCCCTCACCCACACTAGGATCACTTGGGCCCTCTCACCAACGGCGCCACAAGTCCCGGGTGTCACTCCGGGGTCCCCTTTGTGCCCAAGGTGTTTCGGGCAATCCTTATGGAGAGGTCCGCGACATAAAGGGTTTTGGAAGTGAGGAAGAGAGACATGCAATTTCAATGAACGATCCCAAACAGGGGATGGCAAGCTCATGTTAGCATCAAGTTTAATGAGAGAATCACCTCGTCATACCCCCTTTCCGCGTAACATTTGCAACAAGACCTCACGTGAGGGGCTGACCATTCTTATGTACCATGTTTGGAATCGAGGCTTCACCCTTCGATTCCTCACATTATACTATAAGTCCGGAATTACCCTCTCCGTTAGTCAACGACAAAGACGTATACAAAAATCTTTTTTTAATTATTTAAATTTTCAATTGGAAGAAGGTTGCGTACCTAAAGCAATTTGCTACCTCCTGCTTGTTAGTTTCTTCTCTCGACCGTGATTGCTTAAACACAACGACACTTCAACAATTGCAATTGAAAAGCAATAACCCCCTAGTTGAGAACTTTAAACGCTCACACCGGAGTGAGTGTTTAAAGTTGAGATTCCTAATTTTTAATTACGCCTCTTCCTCTTAGTGAACTAATGCGTGCCCTATTAATGTGATCTTAAATTATGTCATCCCAAGGAAGGTTGAATAGTCATCTTCGCCGCGCTCCTTCCTTAATTGAAATTGTATAACTTTGAAATAACTTAAAATGAAAAACTAACCTTTCACGAGCGCTCCTTCCATACTTGTCTCCCACTCCTAGTTCTCCTACCGCCTTCCAAGTCTTTCTCCTCCGCCGCTTGTCTCCCGGCGAATATGAATTACGTATTTGATTTTCACCATAATTCTTCCCCTAAATAAAAAATGAAATTCAATCAACTACCACGATTCAAAGAACAAATGGGAGTTTCACAAACCTTACCTCCGTGAACGACGACGTGCCGCATCAACGCCGCATAAGCTTCTCCGTCCTCTCTAGTCCAATATGTTGTATCGTCCGAGTTCCCGTAGGCCAAAAGTCGTTGAACGGCGGGATGAACTCGAAATGTGGCCGCTACTAGATAGCGGTACCCCCATATGTCGTACCGATAGTGCTTCGTCCTTCGAAGGTCTTGAGGTTTAAATCGCCTCGCATTCGGAATTGGACATACAAAAGATTGGTCGTACACTCGTTCTACATAATTCACCCAATCGACTATTTCTTTCTTTATGTAACTACAATGAACTTCTACTTCTATTACTTCCTCTATAATAGATACATCTTCGTCGTCTATAGACATCAATAAACTAAACTATTATACTAAACCAAAAGCACTTCTAGCCTCCCGGCGGACGCACCATTTATGTCACCAAAAGTACTCCACCCTTCGATTTCGTCCTAGCCCGAGTGAAATAGTATTGATGACACTTAGCAAACTCCTTCCTTAGTAACTCAATGTATCATTCCAATATGCCTTTGGAATATACACAACGTTAATGACTTATGATTTAACTCCCAAGGCTACATTCAGAACAAATTTCAGAATAGTGTAACTTTCCCATTACTTCTCGGAATGTCCTGAAATTTTATCTGTAACTAGGGAGACAAAGCAAAAAACATCTCACCAATTTGTGAGCCTATCCCATTTTATGTCCGACAGTTATGACCATTTTAGTGTGTCAGTCTACCCAGATTTCATAATGTCATAATTTCCTCCCACGGGCTCCAAAGAACTTCAAATTTTGGGAGCAATCACAAAAACTAATTTTTTATGACCCCCTGAAATTTCAAACTAGTTTCATTTTCTGCCAAAACGTTATGGCCTTTTTAGTCTGCAACTCTTGAAAACACTTCAGAATGATATATCTCCTTCTCATCTACTTGGAATGACTTGAAATTTGTACCACAACTAGGAAACCTAAGAACAAAGCATCCCTCAAAATTTCATGCGTTTCCAAGCCTCTGTCCAGGAGTTATGCCCATTTCAGTGTGTCAGTCTACCCAGATTTCATAATGTCATAATTTCCTCCCACGGGCTCCAAAGAACTTCAAATTTTGGGAGCAATCACAAAAAATAATTGTTTATGACCCCCTGAAATTTCAAACTATTTTCATTTTCTGCCAAAACGTTATGGCCTTTTTAGTCTGAAACTCTTGAAAACACTTCAGAAGGATATATCTTCTTCTCATCTATTCGGAATGACTTGAAATTTGTACCACAACTAGGAAACCTAAGAACAAAGCATCCCTCAGAATTTCATACGTTTCCAAGTCTTTGTCCAGGAGTTATGCCCATTTCAGCTCGAAAATGTAGGCAAAGTTCAGAATGTCATAACTGCTGTTCCAATACTCCAAACATCCTCAGATTTTGACCATGTTCATATAAACAAGTTGTTTACTAACCGTTTAAATTTCAACGAAGTATCTTCTTCTGCTCGGAAGTTATGCCCCTTACAACCTAGACTACTCAAAGGACCCTCTCATTTACCAACTCGTGTTCCGGCAACGTGTCACCAAAAGTACTCCACCCTTCGATTTCCTCCTAGCCCGAGTGGAATAGTTATGATGACACTTAGCAAACACATATACCCAAGAAATATGAACTTAACTACTACAACTTGAAGCCATAAATTATATTAAAATCATTCACACCCAAACTAATGCTAACAAGAGGTCAAGCCCTCTTCAAGGCCAACTAGCCTTGGCTCCTAACTTCAAAACTATGCACACACATGTACTCCTATCTTGCTTCCATACACCCACACTTATAACATGTGGGGTGCCAAGGAGCACGAAGGAAAGAGAGGATGAGTGAGGGAAGAATGAGGGATTATATAGTGAGTTGAGAGGGCATGAGGTAAGGATAGGGTGAGAGGATTAGAGCCTCCAATCACAATCCCTTAACCTTCTCCTTCTAAGTAGGAACTCATCCCATCCACAAGGCTCTCGATAAGCCTTCGAAATCTCCTCCTACTTTGTAGGCTCTCATCTTATCTCCTAAGCCTTCCTCCCTCAAATGATCAACAAAGATCCTAATTCAAACATTTAACTAACCTTGGCTTTCTACCTACCACACTTTACCAAGGTATGTCCTCATACTACTTAAATCCACTCCACACAAGCCTAATGCTCCAAACTTAGCTTTCTTCAAGCTTCACTTTTTTTATATTTTTGTGAATAATCATAAATCAACAAAACACTACTTGTAATGTTTTACAAGTGTTAACAACACATGTGGGCATCAATTTGGGCTCATATGAATCTAGTATAAATCATCAATAAACTTATAGGGACATATTTTAACCGCACCCTCAATGATAGGTCAAACGAAATTCACGATTTGGTTTCTTCACACCTACCAAAGGATAATAGTAAAACATGCCCCATGTTTCGTCTAAGTGAGTCTAGTATAAATCAACAATAAATGTATAAGGACATATTTTAACCGCACCCTCAATGGCAGGTGTTGGGAAACGAAATTCACGATTTGGTTTCTTCACACCTACCAAAGGATAATAGTAAAACATGCCCCATGTATGATAGTTATTGATGCATCAAAATTTAAGCTCACTAGACTAGTACAAGATTATGACCTATATTGAGGCACGGGGAGGTCACTGGCGAAAAATCGTAGAACAACGTGCGATAAAAAATAGGGTCTAATATATTCATTGTAGGTAAATTTTGCAAAAAATGTACATATAATATAGGGGGGTTTAAAATAATGAAACATGTTTACATGTAAAATACCATCACATATAATGACCTCTTTTATCTAGTTAGTACATGTAAAATAGCGTGGAAACAATTACTAGGGGTAGCAAGTCTAGGGTAGGGTCAGTGCTAATGGATGAAAAGAGGTAATTTTCTATTGAAAATGCTTGGATGGATGACTTCGCAGGCTGGCTTGCTTGAACGTTACTGAACCAACGGTTCCAACGTGGAGTTAATGGTCTCTACCCATGTGCCGGGAAGGGAAAAAAAATGTAGTATAAGTAAAATAGGGTGTTTTAAAATGATTCCCCCAAAAATTATAATTATTGATAGGGTGTATTAAAATACAAGAATTTACCTTTATTTTGAAAAATACCATACCTTATAATCTTTTCTACAAGGTAAATAGCCCCCCAATAAATAGGTCTTGAGCGCACGTGTATGCATTAACTAAAGAGGGAGTGACCTCCCCGTGTATTGAGGAGGAGTTGGTTAAGTTGAAAAAATTAACACATGGGCTTTGCAATATAAATTAACGCTTTTAGCCTCCCTACCCTTGGTTCGCCTCCCCCTCATTAAGTGTTGTAAACATTCACCATCATGCCCCCCACCATGGGAGATTTAAGAGTCTAGGAATGTTTATTTCAATCGAAGTGTTCTTCATGTTGGGGTCAGTAAATGTGATTTAGTGTTTTGGAACCCAATTGAAATGAAAGAACAACAAACATGGGAGGGGCATGCTTGGACTACAACCCCCATGGTAGGTGTCATGAACTAACAGCCCTAGACATGAACTTACTAGGATTTGTGGCAACTATGTTAAGGGGTATGATAACTCTATATGTTTGCAGGCAAATCATCCCAACTTCACCCTTAAATGACCATGGGGCTCAATGTACGACTTGTATGCACATTTCCTATGAGTCTCACCAAGCCATATTATAATTCTTTTCATTATATATAGGTTTTGAAACATTGGCGCATTATGTTTTCTCAAGAGATACAATCAAATGTGACATTGGTGAATAAAATACTAAACATGTATTAGCATTCAAGGGCACCCAAATATTTGAACTTGAATATTAAATAAAATTTAGTTAGGAAACCATTCGACACAATTAGGCTAATATCGAAGCTATGTAGTTCAAAAACTCATTTTAATGCATGATAATAAGACTAATTAGACTACTTGTGAGGAAAAACATGGATCGGAAGTTTCACGAGGAGCTACCCATTTCCATCACAAATGTGCTCCACATGGAGCCGGTGAACTATCCTCATTTGGATCCAAATCACTAACTATCACTACACTAAACATTGATTTAGTGTGGGACTAAAATTGTTGTGCCATGTTAACCCTCAAGTGTTTGAGAGGCCCCAAAGTGGGCCTTTCCAAGGACATAAACATGTATTTGATCTACAAGCTTCCATTCGTTTTGCTAATAATGTCAAAAGCGACCCTATCTCAAGTCAACTAATTCTTCAAGTGCAATTTTTGAAATGGTTGAATACCTTGACATTGTTAAAGATTTCGGTTCAAATACGCAATCTAAGTGCCCTTGGATATGTTGTATTTTGATCATCAATGTCAAGTATGAGTATCTTTTCATCTTCTCCTTAACATAAGCCAACACATATATTAAGGATTCAAACCCATCAATATCTCTAAAACATGCATTTTGAACTTGATGAGACCTGTATACTTTGTGTACATGGCCATATAAGTTAGACTCCACGTCATTTAAGGGTTAACTAGAGTGGTCTTCACGACTTGTCATGTAGCACCAATTAACATTTCTAACCCCCTCTAGTTGCCACGTAACTTTGACAAAACAATTAATGTGGGTCGATAGTGAATACCTAGTGTAGGCCAAATTTCAATATCCAACGATCCGATTTTCTAACACCCAACATTTATAGTCGATGTGAAATTAACACTAAGATACAACATCATTGGCAATGAAGTAGTAGCCAATTCAAACTCGGCTCTTTTATAAGGTTATGTGGAGAGAGAAGGAGAACTATCGAATACAAGCGTAACCCTCATTCATCCAACATACAAGCTTTGAAATAGCATGCAATCTGGAGGTTACATTTTTTAGTTGATTTAACACCATAACTAGCTTTAAAGACCCTGCATCAATCAACCCGAGGCCATTTGAGATGAATTGGCAACAAACTATACGAAGTCAAGTTTTCATTTTGGATGGATGAGACGTACTACACTTGTATACGATAATTCCCTCTCTCCAAGTTCCATTGTCTTGGTTATAAATCTAAGAATCCATTGTCTTGTCGCATTAAGAATTAGTGCATTAAGAACGAAGGTAGAAAAGAGAGCATGTCGGAGGTGGAATAGAGAGAAAGAGAAAGAAGCCTTGGGCACATGGCGTAGGCCCGCCTCGGCCTCCGCCTGGCGGCCGGCTAGGTGGCCCCCCGCGGTTGGCCGGCGGGGGAGGCTGATACGCTAGGCGGGCACAAAGCGCCTTGATGCGCCTTCCCCCGCGTTCCATTTACCCTATCTCGGTGTCGTAAGAGAGAAAGGAGAAAGAGGAAATTTGAGTTCCGCAGTAAGAAACTTGCAAAGAATTACCTGGCGGAGGACGGCGAATCCGTGGGTTCCGGGTTGGGGCGGAGGGTCCGCTTTGCCACCCTCGCCGGCGGAGCTGGATGAGAATCATCGCCTCCGCTAGGCGGACCGGCTAATGGTTGCTCATGTGCGTGGCACCAAAGAAAGAGATCCTAAGGCCGGTTCGCATGGGGTCCCAAGTCCCACTCATGTTAGCAAGTCCCAACATGGAGGCCAAGTCCCAACTTTTGAGCCTCAAGAAACCATTAAAATACAATTATTTATCATTAAAGGTGGATCTTGATTATTCTATGCAAAAATATTCAGGGGACTTGTGTTGAGAGTTGGGTCTAGCTTTTTGCTCAACCCATCTCTCGACACAAGTCCCAAGCCTCACCTTCAAAAAGTGTTGCCATGTAGGCATCCATGTCATACTTGGGACTTGGGACCCGTGTGAAGTGGTAAGTCCCAACTTCCATGCTCTCAATGGCCAAGATTGCACGGATTGACCTCATGTGGCTTGGGACAGTGAACCAGCCCTCAATCTCATATCTCCAATGGGCACGTGGCACCCTGCAGATGAAGGGCAGCAAAGTTTTCAAAAACCTACAAAAAGGGCAGCAGTCAACAGTGATGTAAATGTTTTCACGGGCAGCAAGCGTTTCAACATGATCAGGTTGAAATTTCTCCTTATGTAAATGTAATTGGACTTTGAAAAGTTCAATTTTCTTTCGAAAATGGAAAATAATGAATAAAGAATAGAGCCAGTATTGCAGCAATTTTGGTAGGCATGTGGGTGGCAAAAGGAATTCGGCAACTTGGTTGCAGGTAACTTAATGACCGGAAGTCCTCAATAATAATTCGTCACATTACGGGAATGTAGTAGTTGCCACATGGGTTGACTAAGTTAAGTTAATGCCGGCACTAATATTGCGGATGAAGTAGAATCCCATGAATGTTAAATTAAAGTATCTGCCCAATTTCGGGTCCATTTATGGTTATATCACATGTGTCTAGACAGCCACCTAAGGAGCACGTTGGAATAGAATTTAGAGTGCCAGTTGTTTAAGTATTAGGTGGTCGCAATAGAAGTTTGTAACTAGCAGCAATGAAGGGGGAGAATCAACTACTACACTGTATATGATATTTAGTGTTTGATTATATTTAATGTTGTTACCACCCTACCCTACTCAACATTAATTTTCAATTCCTTGGCAATTAGTGCTAGACATAAATGTGCCACTACCTTCCCTACTGCCACCTCCCTTCTGTGAAGCATGGATTTCACTGGACTTGCAATTTTAGGGATGGCACCCCACCTTCTTGCTCGTTGATCTCTCATATGTCGAAGTCGACAACATTTTTTTTCATATCCTTACTAACACTAAATACAAACATGTAACTTCCACATATTACCATAGTTGATATTTAGTGTTTAAGTTCACATCTAATGTTACTTACTTTCATAGGGTTATTGACATTTATTGTATGCGTTCGTATTTAGTGTATCAAACACTGAATATCCTTTTTAGTGTAGTTACATATGAAATAACTGGTTGAGTTTGAGAAATAACTGGTTGAAGTCCAAGACTTTGGGAAAATTACCCATCGTTCTAGAGGAACCAATAGAATATACCTCAAATTGATAAAATAAAAAACCGAACGATCACACCATGTAATTGGGATGGACTTGGAAACACTAGGATGTTGACCGATTGAGCCTAGAAATTGCCTCAGGCACTGAGGGCCTGATCACACCGGCCAGTTCTAACACCATCCGTCGGCATCTCCGGCTGTAATAGTGTGAAAAATGGTGGGCCAACATATATTTCTCAACATAATTCCCAGCAATTTCACGGCTGGAATCGAACGTAAATTTTGGTGTGATCGGGGCATGACTAGAAGACGGACGAGATCATGATACTTGCCAACTTGAATTTTTTTCCATTTTGACGTTCATGATCAAGACACTTGCAACTTGAACTGCCATTTTCCAAGTCACAAGTGGTCCACATGTTGTGAGTTCCGGGGTGAGCCTGAGGTTCCCCCTCGAGTTGAAGCAATTCCCCAAATCAAAGTGGCTTAAACTTATACGGTAGGTGGGTGTTAGTTGGTTACTTTTGCTTGTTCTCCGTCTTATGTTCATCATATGTACATCTTCAAATCTATGTTACATAAGCAAGTCTATGATGGACTCATCAACAACATTCAAACTGGAAATTGGACCACCCCTAATTTAGTTATGGTTATCAATAATGCACGTTTGTTGATTCCTTATATATATATGGATCGTCCCAATTGTGTTCACTAGTGTGAAATAGTTAATATGATTTGAAAATGTTGGACTTCCAATTTCTTCTAAACACGTGTTTTTATGATCCTCACTTAACCACACACCAATCGAATATAGGTGTCCGATTAAGAAAGGAGCTAAATAACACCTACATGCCCTTAGTATGGTTCGTGGCAGCCAAACAAGCCGCTTCCAACTTGCTCCATTAAACTTAAAACATGAATTGAAGAGGACCATTTGGTGTATCCTTGGTGGGATTGATCTTGGCTGGTTCGGTACTTTTTTTTTTAACCCTTGCAAGTTTATGCTTGGTTCGTCCCAACTTAATTTTGCTAGTCTATCTATCTATCTATCTATCTATCTATCTATCTATTCTTTTAATGCTACTACACCTTTTACACCTAATACATGTGCTTCTACACCATTTGGAGTTATGCGTTGATATAATTATGTACCAATAATTTTTTGTTGTTAAAATAATTACTATGGCCCAACACTAATTTTCCATTAAGAATTTAACAAAGGCTAGAAAATCAATGTGGCACTATTTTTCTACTAAGAATTTAACATGGGCTGAAAATCAATGCAGCCCACATTAACTCTCATTTGAGAAGTACAATATTTTGTCTAATTAGTGTGGGATACCAATTGGAATGAAGTGTTACTCCAACTATTTAATGAGAGTATCATTCTTTAACCCAAATAAAATAAGTAGTTAGTATACACACCAATGAATATGATATAACTTACTTGGCAAAAAAAACCAAGAATATCGGTAAAAAGGTATAGCCACACATAACTCCAAATGGTAACCCACACTAATTAGACAAAATAGTGTAGTATGGGCTCTAGAAATTTGTTGAGAGCCACACTAATAGGACTATTTAGTCCATCTATCAACGAAACGGGGAGAACCGACCGCTAGTTTACAAATTGATCCGGTTGATGTTCAAGACTTCGAGGAAAGGTGGTGATCATTTTAGAGGAATGCATTATGGAATATATCTCAAATTTATAAAAGAAAAAAAACCAAAAGATAACAACTTGTCAACGGTCGGACTTAAAGGAAAAGCTATTATTTTGACCGACTAGCTAGCTACAGTACGTCCAAAAATCTCCCCGGACACCGGTCCCTATCTCTGGAAGCCTCCTTGGTCCAAATGATTGACACTTTTAGCACAGGCCATGGTTCAAGAATATCAATAATAGCATAATAATAGTATACGTGCGAATGCACCCAAATCATGTTGATGCTCCACTTGCAAAGACCGGGGAAGGTTCGTGAAGTTAGTGACGTAAGCAATGTGATGTAAGCAGGCACTTGACCATGACAACTAGGGCAATAACATAACAATAATAACCCTTGGACCTAGTCATGTGGAGGCTGGGGCGAACCAACCCCTATACAGTCAAGACTCTATAAATGTTACAGGTCGGGAGTAGCAAAAAAATAACATATATAGAATTATAACAAGTAACACTTGTAGAATTCATACCGATGATTAATAACATTTATAGAAATAACACTTACAAATTACGAAAATGAAGAACATAATGTTTTATAAAAATAAAAATGAAAGTACAAATGATAATACATAATTTAACTAAACTAATTGAAAGAAATAATCTATATAGTAGTAACTTGACGAGATTCTTCCAACTAAACTAACTGAAAGAAAGAGTCTATAGTAGTATGATGAGAAGCTTCCAAATGATGAGATGAAACTTCCTTCTAGAGTCCTTGAATGCTCATGATGTGTGATAGGGCATCATTCGGTCTTTGTTCAAAGTATTTCGTCAAAGTCTCTAGAGAACACTTAGCAACACTAAATCCTACAACTTCTTCTACCACGTCAACCATAACCTCATTAACATCAATTTCTTGATGTTATGAGGAATACATATCCAAAAACTCCTCATCGGTAGGTTCATAGGGGTTGTTTAAATCAAACTCCATCTTTTAATTGAGGTATTCATGAGCATTCATCACGTCACCCACTTCACCATCAGATGACAACAACATCAGTTGATGAAGTAGAGTAGCAACTTCATCAACCTCTACCAAGCACCTAGCTTCCTCTATCTCCCTCTCAATAGAGATCGAAAGAACACCCATGTGCCTCCAACAATTTTGAATTGTTCGCAAAGAATATGGGATAAATGTGATTACATGTTTAAAATGTATGCTCTCATATATTATTACCTTGATTTTCTCAAAATTAACACTTATAGAGGTGCAATTAACAAAGAAGGGAGTAGAGCATGTTATAACACTTAACACATAACACTCACTAGTCTTACCAATTGTGTTTTTGTAGGGGAGTAAAATTTTCTTAACATATATGAAATTATAACGCTTATAGGGGTAACACTTATAGAGTCTTGACTGTATTCGTACCTTACCGGGGAGGGCGAACGGCTAGGGATTCGTGGCACTCACTTAAAATCAACCATCCTACATATCGTGGATGAAGTGGCTCCAATACAAAAAGACCCCCTATGAGGTTGAGGGCCGATTCATTCAAATGTGACATCACTAGACATCCGGTAAGGTACCAATGTATGGGTCGGTTCGCCCTGGCCGTCATGGTGGTTTCCAAAATGGAGTTTGGTAACCCAAGGTAAAAATGGATTCTCTATTGACATGTGCCTAACTTCGGGCTGGGGCGAAACAACCCGTACAGTGGTTCCTTGGAGGCAAGGGTTTAGGCATCCAACAAGGAACGAGTGTATGGGTTGGTTCACCCAAATCCTAACTTCTAGGAGTTTGGTAACACAAGGTAAATGAACTTTGTGTTGACATGTGCCTAACTTCGAGGAGTTTGGTAATACAAGGTAAATGAACTCTATGTGGACATGTGCCTAACTTTGAGGAGTTTGGTAACACAAGGTAAATGAACTCTGTGTGGACATGTGCCTAACTTCAAAGAGTTTGGTAACACAAGGTAAATGGACTCTGTGTTGACATGTGCCTAACTTCAAAGGGTTTGGTAACACAAGGTAAATGCATTTTGTGTTGACATGTGCCTAACTTCGAGGAGTTTGGTTTCAAGGTTGGTCCCTCTTTCATTGGTTAAAACCATATGTTTCCAAGTCCGATCTAAACTTGGGTTACCAAACTCTGTTTCAAAGCCGGTGTTTTTGAACATGTGTGGCCTCCCCTTCAAGCCATATGTGTGTGAACCTAACTTGTCATGTCTTCGGCTGCGAAACAATCTGTTAATTTTTTTACTATTCACAACGCTACACTATTTAAGGCATTTAGTGTCACTTGCTATTTGAAGTTACACAATGCTATGACTTTTAACGGTTAATGTAAGGTTTTTCCCAAGTATAGGTGTTGATGTTTCATAATTTTCAAACAACTTCTTTGATTTTTGTTGGTAAAAATATGAGCTTGATAGTAAAGAGTTGTAGCACTAGGTCATTTCCAATAGTAGTAAGTGGCATAACCATAACTACCTATATATGTAACCGACTTACGGTGGTATTAAGATAAGTGTGCCAGGTATTTATTGTGGGCCACATTGAGGGTCTCTTTACACTATGGGCAAGAGCCGTGACCATAAAATTTTGATTGCCTTGAATCTCATCCGAAGGTTGTATCATGGAAATTTGAAGTTGAATTTTAGGTGGTCAGGGGCCTTTAGGTGAGTTGATTAGACATACGCGACATGTTTCTCAACATAACATTATTAAGCAGTGTGTGTTTGTTCACGTGGCCCCTGAGTATATAATCATGGGATGCCCCAACTTAGTGCAAGGAGACTCAGATTAAGTCTGACTGTGCACCAAGTTGGGGAATCCCATGGTTATATTCTCAGGGGCCCACTTGAATGAATGCACACTACTTAATTAATAATGTTAAGAATGGAGTGTTACTTCCTTACCATTTTAGTCATGTGAGCCCTTCTACATAATAAATTAAGGATTGTGAGATTTTGAAGTTGTCATGGTCTTCTGATTTTGTGTAAGACCCATTCCTTTGAGATGGGCTCGACGCAAAAGCATGATACTACAATGCTTCAAAAGTAAAACTCCATGTGGGTGTTTCCTACATTCAAACTTCCTTTGGTTTTGTAGGCCCTTGGCTTAATCTTTATCGTGAGCCACATGCATAACATTACTCAAGGGCCATCTTCGGTTCTCTTCTATTTGAGATTTAGCCCATTTGAAAGCAAGCCTTAGATTCATATTCACTCTAAAAACTGAGAGATTCTAGCATCCGGCACTTATATCCAACCGACCCCACGGAACAAACTCGCTCCTTTGAGCAATGTTATGTGAATTTTAATGGATTTGAATGCTTTATGTTTTGTCATCTTACAAATTATCCTTTAAAACCTCTTTTCTTAGTGTCACCATGATTGTCTATGCCATTTGTCGCAAGTTGACTATCCATGCAAGTTAACATACCCACATGTCTCTACATTCATGATAGATCGTGTTTCCCACAATAATATACGTTATTGAGAAATGTAAGTTAGGGCCGGTTTACGCCATGCACCATGAAGTCGGACCATGGAAAATGGTCTTTTTCCATGGTCCAACTTGATGGTCCAACTTCCATGGTCCTATTTCTTTTGAAAAAATCCATTTACAAAGCCTTTGGGTCCCTCACTACGTGTAAACCGAATGTGGACCATGAGGAATGACCATGCACAAAAAGTGAATGTGCTCATTTTTTTAATATATGTCCAAAAAGGACGGTTTTGGAAAGAAAAAAAAATCAAGTTTGATCATTCTTTTGTCTTCTCTTATCTTCATGTTCTCTTTCCCAAAAAATATTTCAATGAAAATTTATTATGATATTATTTCTTTGTCATGGGCCCTTGCCTTTTCCTACCAAAGCACCTTTTTTGCCTCTCCCACCACAAAACCCATTGGACCATGTCAATGGATAATGTAGGCCTTACAATATGTCTTTTGGGGACCTTGAACTCCATGGTCACTTTGACATTTTGTCCTTGGTGTAAACCGAAGTTGTCCTTGGATGAGTTCAACAACCAATCACAAATTTTACAGGGCCTTGGGATGACTTCATGGTCCATGGTGTAAGCATCCCCTTAGTAGAAGAAGTATATGACCTACAATAAATGTCATGAGTTGATGATGAATAATGTGACCTGCACTGATTGTATTTATTGTGTAGTAGAGGACACGACCAATAAACCTGGAGTCTAGATTGCGCATGTCGATTTAACAAAGTGTTTGTTTGGAAGAAGCATTATTTAAGGCCATGTAAGCAAAGAAAAGAAAAATAGGTACTGGCGTGAATGTGAGCCGTTGGCCTAATGTTGATCACGGTAATCCATGATGCAACATAAGGTGTTATGCCTCCTAGGAGGTGGGCTCTGATGTAGTACTTATATTTCCAATTTATTGGGGGGGGGGGGATGGGTGTTTGTTTGTTTTCAAGTTTTCTTTTGTTTAGGACCAGGTATGTGAGGTATTTGATGGCGTTCTGGTGAATGTTTTCATGAGGCCATGTACATCTTATACGAGCACCATTTTCAAGTGCATCCACTACCCAATCAGTGTGACGTAAATTTCCATGAATGAAATTGTGTAGGAACATATTTGGCACGAGATGTATACTTTTTTAGCACCACTTCTATTTGTTTCAGTATCCAAAGTGTTAACCCAATATGATTCTTATATAACATAAAAGGAGGCACCTGACAGTTGATTTCTTAATCTGAATGGTGAAGGAACCTACCACATAACATTATTCAGATCCATAACAATGTTCTCTGGGACTGACAATATTCCACATAACATTGTTATGGATCTGAATAATGTTATACATTTTACAAAGATATTATGTTTTTGAATAACCAAAGTCAAATTACTTTATCAGACTAGAAGAAATCTTGTTTAAATGAACCCTACATGGTGGCTAAAATTGCAGTGGAGATCAGAAGCCAATTTGGTGTAAGAATGCGTTGCAATTGTGTCAGCCTCTCCTGCCCGCATGCCTACACGGACATAAATAGGAGGTACATTGGTTATTCCAATTAGTGCGTGATACTATTTGGAGTTATCCAGTGCAAAAGCGCCTTACTCATGAGTACAACCTATTGCACTCCTATTGTACTTACGAAAGTTCAATAGGTTGTGCGGACATTATAAAACATAAATGACTTTGCATGGTACAATATTACATTCTCATAAAATAGTTATAGCACTCCAAAACTCCAAATAGTAGCACACACTAATTGGAATAATCAATGTAGTGAATGGTCATCACATGTCAATTTAAAAACACGTTGACGTTCCTTTTTCCTTTTTCTTTCTTTCTGGCTTAGTTGAAAAGTCAGAGTCACAGTAGTGGCCAATCTTTTGGTGAGATATAGTGCAGTGAGGAAGAATGTTACCCATGTGGGTGATGCATACCAAACGCCAAATATTCTGATGAAGTGTAGATGTGTTGTGTGCTATGGTGCACGTGCGGATGGGTGATATTGGGTGCATATAGGCAACACTCACATCGACTCAAAAAATACAACCCAATGGTCACCTTACCACCCAAAACGTATACCAATAACACTGAAATAGCTACCTAGTGGCAACCAGAATGGTGATGGTTAGAATCCACGCAAACTATAGATGCCAAAATATATTTTTTAACTATGAAAATGGAAACAACCTAGTGTCATCCACTTTGCAATCAAGACAACAATGAGAATGGTGGTACTAGTCAAAGTAGTAGTGACCTCATAAGCAACTGCCATCAAATGCCATGGTTTATTTGGACACCATTTCTTCTAAAATCACGAACTCATGTACATCGAGTGCACATGTAACATTGTATATGCACACTTTGACTTTATGTGTATATGACTGTATGGACATACTCATATACTAGATAATATTATGCATACCTTCAATAACATATTTTTGAAAAAAATTCTCACTATATATGTTACATCTTGCCAATCATTGGACTATTTGTAGATGACACCCATCAAACACCAACTGAATAAGGTCACTCACCTTATATGGAAAATTGGGCTTTCCCGCAATTATGTCACTTGTCTGGAGGGTGAATCCAGGTTCCAAGTGCGTGTTGTGGGGATTGCATGCTACTCGAATCGCATTTGAGGATAAAATCATGTGTGGATTTCCTTAAACTTAGGCAGAGCCTCTAGACCACAAGTAGAAATGGAACAGGGAAGCTTCACATCTGTTCATGCATTTTGGCCTCCCTTATAAGGGGTTGATATTGATTCCTGTTAATTAGATTTGGGTGCTTACTAAAAGTGGTGTACCAGCACAGTAGCTGCTACTACATGCAAGTTACCAGATGTAATTGTTAGCAACGCACTTTTCAGTAAAGTGAATCTCTCGGGTCCCTAAAAACTTTACCCAAATAAGTCAACTTTTTGGCCTAAAAATTGGGAGTGAGTTTCATCAGCGAGAAAATTTGAAGGGTTACTCGTATTTCATGGGGAAGGGTTACTTAAAATTTTGCCTTTCAAAATGAAGGGTTACTTCAAAAATTGCCCTTCACATATTTACAATTTTTTTTCTTCAAAAATGCACAATGTAATGTTTGAATCTTAGGTTATATTGTAAACTGAAGTGAAATGTAATTTACATGGAACAAAATCCGAAAAGAAATATGATTAGAACATATATTTATTTCATGTATAGAGCTCACAACTCCACTGCACGCTCTTCCGCTCTGCACCAGTGCACCGCAAGCCTCAAAGTCTGAACTTTGCACTGAGTCACTGACATTCTCCCGTCGCCCAGGCCCCAAGGATAAGAGCGGTCTGTAGTTCTCACCGGGTGTGGGAGGGTATCTACGGTTCTCCCGAGGGTATGAGGGCATGAGCGTATCTGCAAGACTGCATCAGCCACAAGCCGGAGCCTCCAGGGAAATGAGCTAGCCGGATCTCCCGAGGGTATGAAGGCCCAAGGGACCGGTTGTTTTAAAAATGCCCTTCCCTTTGAAGGTTTCCTGGAATTTCTGCCGCTCCCGTTTGAATGGCTGGCCCAGCTGTTGAAGGGAAAGTGAAGGGCTGCACCCCAGAATAAGGGGTACAGCCCTTCAATTTTATTCTCTGAGTTTCATATCATAACTCTACTGTGTATGAGAATCAAAGCAAGTGCCACACAATCCCCTGTAGTTCAGTCTCTGTTTATAGTATATACTGTAGTTGCTGTCTTTCTCAAACAATTTTGTGATTTAATTGAACAAGGTCCATAATGTCGAAGTTACTTGAAACAATCTAAGTTACTATCCCCACCAAACCTCATCAGCACTGGGATATCAGATTTACAGCTAATTTCTAGGGGTAATGTAATTCTTTACGTTCCTGAGTTCTAAAGTAGGATAGGTTTTGGAATATGCAAAGATATGAAGTGTTAGAACTTGACCATGTTCTTCCAGATACATTAAATGTATGGATATTAAATGGACACGAATAAAGAATCAGTGCAAGGAGACCCTAGTTCTGAATTTCACATTATTGGTTTTACAATAACTTGAGCATCCTATGGCATAGACTCTCTCAACGAATCAGGGTTAACTAATAAATTTGCACCATGTGCACAAAAATGGATCCATAAATATGCACCATTCGTATAATCAATAGAGTACTGACTTTGAAACTGGTGTGTCCATTTATCTGCAGTGCCATTAAAAGCACTATTGAAGAATATCTCAAAAAGTAGAGAATGACACTCACAGTCATTACTAGTGAGTGGCATCGAATGAATATGCCTCTCTTGCTAAGTGAAGCCACAACTCCACCAAAATTTCAGATGACTTGGTCCAAACTGACTAAAATCTTGCCCCTAATCTTTCCAAGCTTGCAATCTGTGCACCAGGATCTTTGACCTATCAAGAGAACTGATTTGCGGAAAACAGTGCAAAGGGCACATGCTCTCACTCACCTCGGTCATTCTTAGCCCTGCTTTCTTGACAGTCTTCACAAAAAATATAAGGCTATCAGGATTCCGGATCGCAGATGCAATATAAGCAACAGGGTATTCATGCACAATGAATTCTGAGTCATTTGTTCGAGATGGGTGTCCAAGTGAGAGGAGAGAAGCCAAGAGGCGCACAAGGTGAGGTATATATGTCGGATCGTAAATCAAATCAGCTCCCAAGCTGCATGTCACATGACAGGTGCACAAATAAGCGTAATGTATAGACAGTAACCGCCCACAATGACTCCAAATAGGCTGCTAAGGAAAACATGAACTCAAACACAACAGCTGAGCAGTGTCAAAATCCCAAATCAACTCTAGGTTTCCTGCAAATGAGAAACTGTCATTTCAATAAGTTGCAAAGAGCTTAAGAGAATGTTGGAATGGGCAGAGTGCAATTAGAACCTAAGTTACTTCTATAAATATAAACATTAAAATTGGGTTGTAGTCATGATGGTGAATAAATAATCTCCAGCATAACTTACATAACATTTGATCCCAGAGCTTGTAGATCCCTTTCAGAAAGTGTCTCCCAGGGTAGCTGCTGGCATATTACCTGCATTCGCCAGCTTTCCTCAATTAGAAGGGACATGGATAAATTGCAACATGTATATTCCACAAGTGAAGTAATGTGACCACAATATTTTCTGAACAGAAAGAACAGAAATTCACATTTTTGCTCAAGTAGAGGAGAACTACAGGGTATTTCTACATGCATGCACGCATTGGAGATTTCAGAACAATGATCATCAATAGAATAATGTGCATATTCAGGGAAGCAAAGAGCAGGAAGGGTAGTCAAGTGAACAGCAATTCATAAACCAAAACACTGTCTACACAGAAAGAACAGCAATTCATATTCAGCTACCTTTCTTGTAGACCTGCAGGGTACTGCTACATGCAAGCATGAGAATTTTAAGAACAATGGTCAACATCGATTTCTGTAAAGTCAAGGAAAGCGAAGAGAAAAAAGGAAAGTCAGGAGATTGCATGCACCCTAAGTCCCTACCCTGGTTGAGGGGTGTGGTGACTCTTGACTGCAATCATCTTGCTCTGCCCCCTCAACCTTGACACCATTAATTAATAGGTTGTGCCTCATATTGACTAGGGTAGCAAGAGAACCATCTGTCAATGTCACCTACCACAAGCCAGAAGAAACGTTAGGACTTTAAGAAGTGGAATATCACCTCTTCATGAAGACCAAAGTGGAAAACAATTTCCAAGTCAACCAGCCTGTATCAAGGAAGTACTCTACTGATTGAAATCACAATATTGAAGTAGCCAATTTTATCATCAGCAAGTAAGTGCTACATTGAAAGAACTGAAATACAGATATCCACTTCATTCTCCATATATTATATCTAAGCCAAATCACAAGGCAAATTTCTAGACCTAGTCCTAATAATCACCAGATTCAATACCTCAGAGGCACCAAGGCGGGCAAGTAGTATGCCAACCATCCCTGCCCCAGCACCCACCTGTATAGAAGTGCACGTAGAAATCACCAAATAGTAGAGTAATCAGGTTTCCATTGTCTGAATTATATATTTCCAGAATGGATCACATTTGATTCAAAGAAAGAATCCATATATATCTATATTTGGGTATCTACTCGTAACATCTTTGATATGCTTTCCAAATTACAACTGCCAAAGTTGCATACTGATAAGACCTAAACTATATCAAACCATTAATACAACTTGTTAACAAAGACAAGGGATCAAACAACTTTAGGATGCAAACATCGAAAAGCATCCGAATAGATAAAACCAAGTAACACTAAATGGTAAAATATACCTCCAAACACTTCTGACCATGAAACAACTCTGGATGAGTTAGGATGAACTCAGAAAGGTAGAGGCCAGCAGGCCATGTGCAGCACCTGTAATCATACCAGTGACAGAGTTGAGAACCATCTGCTTCTGAAATCCCACTCCAGATTAGACCTGCTTATCAAATTCTGGGACATCAAGGCTGGAATTTATACATGGTGATCTTTTGAGCTGCTGATCTTACTGCAGGTCTAGAACAAGAGACCTATCCATCAACTTAGAAAGGGCTCTGACAGAAGAAGATATTGACAATTCCCTTGCATAATTACAGTCTAGCACACCCTAGTAATGCTGAATGTATCATAGAACACTACATCTCATTCACATACACATATGGACAGGGTACTAAGCCTCTGAGGACAGCCACCACTTTCTAGTGATATTTATGCAACCGTAGCTGGCTTGAACCTTTGTACCAATGAAATTAATCCAACTACAAGGTTTAGTATACCAAGGTCTATTTCTACGTCAAATCTTTGACCACACCTATATAAGTTTGAACATATAAATGTAGTGCTCGACAACTGGTGGGTACAAATATTCATGTATCAACAATCAAACATACCCTGTGTCACCTTCAAGCATGTTAAGAGAGACTCTTAGTGTAATAAGCTCCTCAGAATCTTCTGATTCATTCATGAAACCTGTCTTCAATGCCAAGTGAGCCCTTGCTTTAGCAGGCACCCTGTATGTGAAGCTTTTGTAGCACTTGGGTGCAATTTCAGAGGCCTCCTGTTCAAGATAACGATGTGATGTTAAGTGACACACCTCCAAATAAATGCAACGATATTAAAAAAAAACACTGCAAACTAGTGAAGAATGAAGTAATACTAGAAACTTGGCGTACCACATAAAGCTCGTTCAAAGGGCATAGAGAAAACCTGGCTAACTTAATCACCACAAATGAGGGAAATGGTGCCAATCTTCCCCTTGACTTTGAGTGAAGTAATCTATGACGTCACCTGTGAAGGAAGCAAGTAGATAGCATGAAGTTCATACAAGCTATCCAAAACCTCCTCACCATCATTTTCTGCCGCCAGTATGAATTGCTTCAATAACCGCCTCAGGTACATCCAACCTGCTGGATAACTCTTGCAGGTCTTCACATCCACTACAAAAGATGGGTGAGTCTCAGTAAATAGCCCACCAGAATCCAACCCAACCTAGGATACCTTGTCATGTTTGGGGCTTAGATTATGTGGAGTTTCCCTATATAAAAGAGATAAGATATATCAAATCCATCACTTGTGTGCACTTGTAGTCGTTTTTTGTACATAGATGGGATATATGCTACAAGAATTATGAAACAAATGACAATTTTAGCTCTATCATCATGATGTGGTACTCTGAAGGAACTCACACCCCACCCCCTTGTTACTGCCTATGTTCTAATACAGCAAACGCATGGCATTCCAACCAAGGATGCTGGGAGAAAAATAATCCAGGATCTAGGACATGCAGAACGACATATGGCTTTTCACAATTTCTTATGAAATTCAAGTTGGGCACACCAGAGATACAAGTGAACCATAAACAAATGAGAAAGCTATGTGTACCTCATCATTGAGACACTTCTCAAGAAAGAAGGCTTGGGCATCCATAGAAAGGACACCACCTCCCAACTTTCTGCAACAAACGAGATTGAAAATCAATCAACATGGTCACCTTTACAATATATAATAAGTGTATACTTCCAGAGATCATCCTCCAGATGAAGACAGAAAAGATGAATTTCTGGCCACCGATGTCCAACACAATCCAGCAGATATATATCTATGACTGTAACAGTTAAGTCGGTAATGATTAAGTCAGCAACTCAGTCAGCCTCGAGGCTCTTACAGCATTTTGCCAATTCCACATTTCCCAAAGAAATGTCACGTGAACAATGAAGTCACTCAAGAACCACACACGTCACAGTAATTTCATACTCTACCTTCAAACATATCCAGAATTTGAGTTACTTCAATAAGAAATTTCTCTTACCCTGCACCTCCCGGGTTACTTTGCCACAACAAAGGACCCCAATGTGGCTAACACAATCGCGTGGACAGATAAGGAAACAGAAATAGCATAAAATATTGGACTCAACCCAACAAGCAATTGGGTAGAAGTCTCATCTGAGGCTTCTTAATTGATAATCTCGGGGCAGTGGAAATCCTTAAAATCAAAACACATGATAGCTATGAAAGAACTGTGAGACGAACCCAGAATGCCAACTCTCTTGTGCACAACAAAGTTGATGGGTTTTTTCACCTGGCAAGAGAAACCACATCCGAAGATGGCTCCATGGCCCGAAATGCAGCCACCAACGCCCTGCAATCCTCAACCTCCATCTCCTCTGCTCACAGAAACTATTTCTTTGCCAATAATCTCATACAAGAATGGGTCTAAGTATGATTGATGCTTTCAATGTTGCTACCATCCGCTCCGCAATTGCGACAAGCATGGTTGGAGGCTTGGACTAGGGTTTAAGGCTTAGGGTTTAAGCTTCCTACCACGGCCCCTGGTAAAGCAGTCTCTAAGCTGCAATATTGAAAACATTTTCTCTTTTACAGTATATAGAGGAAATTTTGATCCTCCATTTATGGATTTAGAATCGAATAGTTTAAAGTTCGTCATAATCATAAATCTCATCATCTGTGAAAAATTCTTGCAAATGTTTTTTAAGTCACCCATCCTTGCATAACATTCTACAACTAACTACACTGTTTTTTGCATTTAGTGTTGTGTTACATTTAATGTTGTTACTATTCATTTACCTGCAACACTATCTACCAACCACTTGACAAATAGTGTTCCCTGTGCCGCCACCTTCTCTACCTTGGATGGTGGTGGTGCAACCATGCGGCAACAAAACACAAAACATAAAAAATATTATAACACTAATTGTGGAGATGTAAAAATCTGAACATGGCCAAATTTTACATTAGTTCACAATTAGTGTATAGGTTGGCATTTAGTGTATGCAACATTAAGGGTGTCACTGGCATTTAGTGTTGTGGTTCGTAAAAACTGTTAATAACACTAAATGCAAAAAACAGTGTAGCGATGTTTGTTTTCTAATATAATCCGAAGCGGTGTCAAAGCATTTGTTCATTGCTCATTGTTCACCAAATGATTGTTATCTAGTGTTAGACCCACTATTCACTCATCTATTCACTAGCTCAAAATGCTAGAATGATATTGTAACATGTCATGAGCCCCTTATTATATAAACAATTTTACTTTTGCTTTCATGGACATTCTCTTCTCTAGTACTTTTTGGATTTAGAACGAAAGTATTGGGGATTTGCACACATTACATCAAGTTCAAGAATCTTCTCGCCTAAGCAACAGCCTCACGGAGCAATGTCTAGGGGCTAAAGAATGTTATGTGAGAATTCGGACCATGAAAGACGGTTGTTATCGTCCTTGGTCGAGCCTCAACACAAATGCATGAAAAAAGCATGTGGATTGTCCAAATAAAAAATGAAATTCAACAACAAGATTAAAAAACAAAATGTTTCAAGAGCATTGTAATTGCAACTTCTTGTAATTCATGCATGGGAGTCAAGACCAATGCATGCAGAAAAATCCAAACCATCCGAAATATTTGATGTATATCTTTACTCAAAATGACTAAGATTGAATCCAATTAAGAAGAAGGACATCGTGAAGTTTCACTTTATAAATATATTTGTTAAAATATTGTAGAAACTTATTTCAAAAATTACAATGGACTGATTGGGAAATGGAATATTGAGGAGGATGGAAATTGCAAGGATGGATGTCCAAGGCTAAGAAACATGGATGAACAAGTTGGGGGGGGTGCACCTTTTATAACACATATGAGCATACATGAGTGCACAAAAGGGGAATTCATTTGAACTCTTCCATACTAATTATACATATGCTACCCAAATTAGAACTCATAGTTATGAAGGACCTCTAGAAAATATACAACATTTGTATGTGTATGGTAGGGTCACTTATTGAGGCTCATTTATTTGGAAGTATGGAGGAAGATGAGGAGTGTGATTATGATCACATATTGATTAATGATTCTAGTGCACAAGGTGGTGACAAGGAAAATTGGAGTGTTGGGGAAGACAATGCAAATATGTGCAAGAATGTTGTCATAGAGACAAAATTGATGCAATCACCAATTGTAAATGATTTACACAAAGATGTGGAGTTCCGTAATGAGCATCAACATGCCTTGGGTGTTTGTTAATTTGTCTTATGTTGTATTATGTTTGTGATATTTTTGGGTATTGTTGTGAATTGCTTTAGCACCATGGTTTCCTTTAGTAGTGCTCCACCATACAAAATTTCAAAGAGATGGGGTTCCCAACCCCGAGTCGTTCTCTTAGCCAATTTTTCATGTAATCTCCTGAGTTTTGTCATGGCCATGAAGAAAGAAAGAGAGATGACATCAACCGCCGGTGTTGGCATGAATGAGGGGTGCTTCACCTTGATCACAACCGCAAGGGCTATGGAGAAACATACATACAATCGTGATAAGAAAAAAGAAAAAACTATATCTCCTTCATCTCTTATTTTTTCCTCTTCCTCTATCCACTCATCACATCCTTCTAAGGTAGGCAAAAGTCATTCTAGATGGGAGAACAAAAGATGCAAGCAAAGAGAGGGAAATATCTCAAATAGAGAGCTGACTTTTCAAAACTTTTACAAAGTTTGAACTTCCTCTTTTCAGAGGCCAAATCCTTCAATTTCTTCTTCTTTGCAATACAATGGGTGGGTGGGTGGGAATGTCCACAAGACTCTTTCTACCTCTTTTGCATCTTCCTATTTGAAATCACAATAACATTTTGCATAATAGAACTTGATATTTGTAATCATGTCTAACTGGATGTGTTGTGCAACATAGGCATTTTGTCTCATAATCTAATTTGTATTGCAAGAAAATGCACCTTACTAAGGATTTTTGTTGCCACATGGTTTCCTACAACAAATGTTTGATTCTGCCTACCCCATACCTTGTAGTTTGAACCCCAATCTTCTTGTTTCACTTCAAAGTACATATACTTAATCCACCACATGCATGGAGTAGGCTAGGGCGAACCGACCCATACATTGGTACCTTACCGGATGTCTAGTGATGTCACATTCGAATGAATCAGCCCTCAACCTCATAGGGGGTGTTTTTGTATTGGAGCCACTTCATCCACAATATGTAGGATGGTTGATTTTAAATGAGTGCCACGAATCCCCAGCCGTTCGCCCTCCCCGGTAAGGTACGGATATATGGGTTGGTTCGCCCCAGCCCATGGAGTACTTACAAGGGAAATATTCCTAGTAACCTCAACCAGTAGATATGCATAGAATGTCATAATCACAATACATCATTGTATTGAATGTATGAAGGGCATGCCTCACATGTGCCCATGCAACCAACCAACAAACATTTGAGGATTAGTTACGTATACGAGGTAAATAACAGCAAGACCTAGTTGTTATCCATGTTGCACACACTTAATCTATTTCAAATGCATCAAAGCATTTCAAATCACAACACACATTGTAAAATGACATATGGGTGTTCAAACCTATTCCTTGGCCATGATTAGGTTCCTCCAAGTAGAATACTCCTCTTGGTGATGAGCCCTAGTTTCTCTTACTTTTAGTTTTAGCATGTATCTACTACCCCAGTAAGTATACACAAAGCTCTCCGCACCTCTCACTTGCGTTAATGGTAAAAAAAAAAGGCTATTTTTAGGGTTAAGGGTTTATATTGGAGTTCTTACCTATGGTAAGTTCTCGTAAACCCTATTTTTACCATGGATTAGAGACGTGTTTCACGTCTGTTACTATGGTTATTTTGCTCTATTCATCTACATCCTTATTACATCCAATTCATGGTAAGTATAATTTCTTTCCATGTATGTAGATTTAGACTCACCTGAGCCTATGGTCCTCAACCTATAAAGAGGACCATTGTTAGGTAGATTAATGTAAGAGTTTAAAATCAAAATTTGTGTCATGGCATGAAGAGAGAGAGAGAGAGAGCAACGATTTATTGCACAACATCCATAAGAGCATGCAACCACTGCCTTTCTCTAGAAAAATGAACCTTAAGCATGAGACTGTTCTATCATTTTTAGGAACAATGAAAGATTTTGTTTGAAGGAGAGCCTTCAAAGAAAGAAAAAATGAGGGCAATTTTTTTTCTTGTTGAGAAAGCAAGCCCATCTTTGGTGGACTTGTGTTAAAACCAATAGAGAAGATGCTAACAAAGGTCCAAAGGAATGTGGTCTAAGTTCAAGGATTTCATTTCGGTGCATTTTTACTACATTAAGAACATGAAAGAGAGCCTGAAAGACTTCATACATGGTGCATTGTTAATTTGAGAGTACAAAGATAGGTTTGTCAAGTTGGTCAAATATTTCCCATATTTGTTGACAATAACAAACAAATCTTCTATATAATAGGTATCCAAAGTTCAATCAAATATGATGTCAAGGCTTTGAAAAACATGCTCGGAAAAACATATAGCATGGCCTTAACATTTGAGGCTAAAAATGTTGAATTAGCCAGACAAAAAAAAGTATTCTTTTGATGTCACTCGTAGAACTCATAACAATGGGAAAGAACTTGGAATTGGAAAAGTTCTCAAAGATTTCCACATCTGGAAGGAAAAAACAATCATAGACTGAGTGGGAAACTCAAATACAAAGGCCAAACAAAACATCAAAAGAAAGGTTTGTGTTATAATTGTCATGAGTCAAGACTTCTTGCTAAGGAATGTTTATGACCACCTAACAAATGCCCTAAACAATCATCAACATTGGAGATGGAGGCAGAAACACCAATTACGTCCAAGGGCAAAGAGGTGGTTCATGTGTTTGTTGCAGATTTTTAAAAATGGGTTGCGAGTGAAGTTAAAGTGCTTCAGGTTCAAGGCACCATTGGTAATTGATCAATTTCTATGTTTTTAATTTAATCTATGTCTTATTAAACGTAGTAAATTTCTATGGGGTGCTCTTGTGTTATTTCAAAAGAAAAACTTTGTGTGGATTATAAAGATTTAAATAAGTCTACCATCAAGAACGAGTAAGTATTGTCTATATTTGATGGATTGGTTGATCAACTCAGTGGAACTAAGAAATTTTCAAAAATTGATTTGAGGACTAGATCCATCAAATTAGAGTCAAAGAATGAGACATTGAGAAAATGACCTTATTTTGGTAATGTCTTTTGGACTTACCGATGCGCCTGCCACATTTATGAATCTAATAAATATTATATTTAGAGAATCTTCACCCTTGTTTTCATAAATGACATACTAATTTCCAAAAATGAGGAGGAACACAAGGAACATATTGAGGGGGTGTTCAAAGTTTTGAGAAGACATATATTGTGTGCTAAGAGAAGCAAATGACCAATTTTTTCGTACCTAGATTGAATACCTTGGACATGTGTTGTCCAATGAAGGTGTCTTAGTTGAAAGATCAAGACTATAATTAGGTGGCATGTGCCAAAAGATAAGACTATGGTCATACACTTTTTGGGGTTGGCTACTTACATGAGGAAGTATGTAAGGGATTTTGCCAAGATTGCAGCCCCCATGACGGATTTGCAAAAAAATAAACATGTAGGTCGCTTGGACTTAGTGATTGTCATGTAAGGTTCAAGATTTTAAAGAAAGCTTTGAACACAGTATTGAGGAAAACCGCCCATGGCCTTTGAAAACCGCACTTGCTCCCTCCCTCATGAATATAGGTGAAACTAGAGGTTTCAAAAAATTATTGACAAAAATTGCACTTTTTATGAATGCAACCCGGAATAAACATAATACTTGCAACCTTGCATACATCTCATAGTTTTATACATGTTTAGATTAAAGAATTATAATAAAATATTATGTATTATATATTTATATATATACACAAACATGTATATATATGCGTAGAATACACAATGGAATATCAATACCTAATAAGACTAGAAACAAATCGACCAATATATATATATATATATATATAACACATATTGTCTACTGCTAAAACTTGTATACTATTTTGCAGCTACTCCAAGTCATTGTCTTCTGTTGCATGTGCATTGTTGTCCACTTGTTCATCGTTTGTTGTTTGAGATTGATTTGCCATGTGCTCCAACAAATGAAACATCATTGCTTTTGGAATAGATATCTCTTTCTGCACGATGTTTTTTTCAACCATACAAGTCTCGATTTTTGGAGATGGTACCCATGAGGTGATTGTTGTATCTAAGTTCACCCAATTCGACGGCTCATAAGAGGGAATCCATCTTCGTTTTAGGCAGTTTTTATATATGTGAGTCCACATGCCTGGGTCATCTTGTAGAATTGTTGGTTTGGGCCAATACCATATTACCTTCATGCATCTTGATTCTGTGGAAACATTTCTTGTAGCCTTCATTTTTCCTAGAAAAAAAGGTATGCCCAACCTCATATCATCAATGCTACTATTCATAGCAACAAAATGTCCAACTTTGACATCGTTAAATGGATCAAATTCCGGATAAGGATCCGATGTGGTTTCCTCCAAAGATGTAACATGTGCCGTACGAACATGCCCTTGCTTCCTTGTAGGTTTGGAGCTTTTGCTCCGTGGGTTGTCGCGTCTCGGCCCAAAATATCCCCTCTCTTGTACCGCTGGAAGATGATTCAAAATTGCACTCGGTGTTGGTGCATTCGGACTGCCCTCGCCTACTTGAAGTCCTCCCAATCCATTCATATTCCCCTCCCTCTCAACATGGTTTTGCGACTCCATACTTTCGGGCCAAAAGCTCAATTGTTCCCACAGCTCTAAGTTGCTCTTCTTAGGAAATTCGTTGAGATATTGTAACAACCACTTTGTATCGCTTTTTTTAGACAGAAGGCCGACATGCCAACGCCAAAGCACAGGAGGTAGTTGGCCACCTAGCAAGTTTTTCCGTCAGGTAGAGAGGAGATTTCACAACCGGGATTCGAACCGCCAACCTCTTCCTTGAGATTTGGGTATCCCTCCACCATCATCCGGTAGTTTAGGGTCGTCTCGGACCACCACTTTGTATCGTCAATGGCTTGTAGATTACGCTCAACCTGCATCAACTTCAAGACCCATCGTTCTTTCCATTTGATAAATTCCTCCAATGCTCTCATCTCTTGTTCAGTTGGCTCCTCCGCTTTGGCAAAGTCCGGTTTTAAACCTTGTTCCGGCAATTCATTCAGGCATTGATAGCCATTTGCAGGCTCCCAATTTAAATCTCGAGCATAGTTTTGGTTTGAACGAATGACTTATTGTTTTTCAAATAAAACCTGAAGTGATGGGGTTTGGAAATTCCCACAAATGCGTCTGGACCTGTAAACAGGTACGGAATGATGAATTTCTTCCAATCCCAGATGTATTCCAAGTGACGAGAAGTTCTGAATGTTTCTGTAGGAGATGTGTCTTCCTTCACCAAGTCTAACAGTTGTTGCATTGAATCGATGTCTTACCGCTTGAGTGTTCCAGATATAACACTGAATCTTTGGTCTATGTCTTCATGCGTGTGCCCAACAAGAAGAAAACCTAAATGTATCTCCGCAAAATAGCCTAAACCAACAAGTGCAGCACACATACCGAACATGTATTGGTTCTTGTTTTCTCTGCCACAGTTGTCAGCTTGAATGCGTAAGGTTGGAGGGAGAATGCCACCACGTCAAGTTTTCACATCGGCAATTGTATACATTATGGATGTAATCACTTGATTGCTACCATGCTTATGATGGGAGTCAATCCAAACATCCAAATACAATCCTTCTCCGTGTACAAGAACACCACACAAATGGGTCTTCACATACCGCCCTTCGATTCCCTTCACTGATTGTCGTATCTTTGGCACCATTGTAGTGTTTTGGTCCATCCCATCAACGATGAAGCATAGAGATTCGTTTGGAAACAATTTTACATTATCTTTGGCGTTCCAATAATCCCTCCTCTCTTCAATCTGTAATGTCTAATGTAGTAGGAAATTTTCCTGAATCAAATGTTTCTGTGTTGGATTTGTGGTACTTGACTCCAAGCACGTTCGATATTCCCAACAAGTCTGGCATT
This sequence comes from Polytrichum formosum, assembly GCA_964035585.1. Lineage (NCBI taxonomy): Eukaryota > Viridiplantae > Streptophyta > Polytrichopsida > Polytrichales > Polytrichaceae > Polytrichum > Polytrichum formosum. The sequence goes on along the minus strand of OZ037940.1, from coordinate 27,049,341 downwards.
TGGAAAATCGAGAGTTTGATGGTATTTGTACATAGGAATATTCTGTGCGCCACATATTCCGTCCGATAAAATGAACAAGTGCCTGGAGATTTTCCAATTGTCAATTTCTCCGCGTTTGTTGACACTGTATGGAAAACATCTTTTCGTGTAGTATTTACGGTAGTAGTACCAACGACACCATTTCATTATCACTCCTTCTTCGACATTGCCTATAGGGTTGAATACATCCAGCTTCTTTTACAAATCTCTCAAAGATTGTCTTCATTGTTTGTACCCCCAATGATGTATACGGTACATGGGATGTATTTCCGTGTACCACCGATATTCTACCATTGCATTGGACGTCATGTACTTCTGAAACAATCCCCCTGCTTCTGATGTCAGATTTCAATTCTTCTATCCTCCTCTTTGAATATCCAAGCGCGATTGCATAGCAACCATTGGAAATGCATTGCCCATAAAGTTTGGTCTCAAACTTATCCATTTTGGCGTTGTATACATCTGTAAGGTTCTTGAGAATCCAAGATGCCCTCTCTTCATACTTCTCCGATCCCCATGCTTTGAATCGTTTCATCAACACAACACTTGCTTCCAACTTCTCCAAGCATCCTTTTGAGCAACTTCTTGATCGCAAGTCCATCTGCACATTTCTTAGTGTAACTTTTTCAGACCATGCTATCCCAATTTTTCGTGGTCTTCTTTCCTGCGATACACGTTGAACCATCACATACTTTCGCTTCTGTGAATTTTGTGGCAATCCATCAACTCCAGATACACTGCATATGTGTGATATCACTGACGGGCAGTGTTCATTTTGTGAATCATTGCCTCCTCTGTCTTGATCTTCACTTCTGAAGTCTAAATTTTGCTCTTCATTGCCTCTGAATCCAAAAGGTCCTTCTTCAGAAAAATCAAAATGGTAGGCGACCTCACTTAAACTTTGATTATTACTACTGTAACCTTCAATTGCATGGATTGAGTCCTTTGACCATTGAATAATCTGTCCAATGCAATCTACCATCGATTCGCCATCTTTATTTCTATCAGCAAGTCTTGTTGTATGAACTTCTAAAATACGGACTGCGCATTGATGGGGAAACAAAATCAAACCTCCAACTTTGTCGCCTAGTTGAATTTGTGTCTCCAAAATTTCTCTTCCTATTATTGTTCCATTTCCATCTTTTAGGTACACACCAACGTATTCCTTGCTCTTGTACAATCTCCTTGCCGAATTGAAAGGGGAACTATTGCGTCGATTATGGCCAGATGTGGATGCCAAAATTCGTCTCCCCAATGATAACTGTCCGTGACTTCCACGACTATGTTCACGGGTTGGTGTAACATGATTGATAGACGGAGGAACATTCTCCTTATTGCTCATATATTCTCCGTGATCCATATCCTTCCTACACTTCGACAATGAAATTCTATTAGATACATTGTTTAATACACTCAAGTTTTTTTCATAATCCCTAATGTTCACAATTTGATCCATTTTTTTGGTGCATGGATTTTATATAAGCACTTATTTATAAGCAATTTTTTTGGTCACAAACCTCTAGTGGAAATATATTTCTTGACTCTTAAACTTAGTAATTAAACTAAAACTTAAAATAACCAAATTGATCATTACATAGGGATCTTAAATCTATAATTTTTTATTTTATAAAAATGTGATAGACGACCATACAAATTTGTAATAAGTTTTCTCATATTCCATAAATATAAAAGAATAACATAATATGAACAATACAAATGGTTTGTACTTGAGATAAAGTTGTTTTTAAAAAAAATTACATTACCTGTTTAGCCTATTATATAGGTGGTAATGAGTTTGTATTGTCTTATATTAACCAATGTGTTGTAGAACACATGTGTTGCCTCCGAATACTCCCCTTCAATGTTACCCCTTTAAAGTCACGAACTTTGGTATTACTTCCTACAAAAACAAACATAAGAAATTAATGAAGCACCTTAAGATATATGTACAAACTTTATAGTTGAGGAGATATTTTATAGAAGTTACAGGCATATTATTTATTTATGATTCCATATGTTTACAACATATTATTGTATTATTTTATTATAACCTTATTTTTTCACGGTTATAGAGAATTCTAAATATTAGAGATTACTAGAAGTCACAAGAAGGCCCTCAACTTCAAACTCTATACTTCTAGATTCTAAATATAAAATATGGCTAAAAACAAATTCCCAAATGCTTCCAATGGTATATCGTATTACCCTCTGATCGCACAATTTTTTTGGAATGAGGACTTCACATTGTGCAACAGAAAGAATAAATAATTTCAAATAAAAATGTTGTGATATTATAAGAAAATAAGAATGCCAATTCATTTATGCCCTAAGCAGACCTAGAAATGGATACTTTTAGTTTTTGCACCCATTTCTCCAAGGATGCAAAACACACAATTACTGCAAGATGATTAGCAAATCCATATCGAGGTTGTAGCCATTGTTTTTCTCCATATTGTTAAGAGCTTATAGGAATATCTTAGTCATCGTCGAAGTGAAGACTCTCTTCTTATTGAATTATCATATAGTTCCCCCCCTCCCTCCAAATTATGTTGAGAATTGAGCCTATTACATGGTTGAATGTTTGAGTACATAAGAGCTAGATGTAAAATAAACTATATGAAAACAAGGGTGTAGTCCCAAACCACGAGTTTAAGAAAATTAACACAAAGTCACTCAAGTTTTCTTAATGCTTAAATTACTTGGAATAAGATTGGAGCCTTACTCGGGTCTAAAGCTATCTAAGCAAATGAATTGTCAAAGTTTCGTGTGTAGTTGTTTGCTAAAGTGGTGTATTTTTGGGCAAAAAGATAAACTGAACAATAGATCAATGTATGGGGAGATTTTTGGATGTAATCGGTCGAGATTTGAGTGTTTCCAAGACATCTTTCAGTTTTCTTTATTAATTTGAGGTATATTCTCTAAATTTCTCTAAATCAATGGGTTATTTTCTTGAAGTCTTGAACTTCAACCGGTTATTTCTCAAACTCAACCGTTCATTTGTAACTAGAGTATAAGTGTCCATAACCAATCACTTTAAAGATTATGTGCCAAATATGGAAAAGCATAAGGGTGTGCAAAATGTTCATGTGTGGGAAGATAGAAACCAAGATTACTGCATTTAATTTGTTTATTTTTCATTGAATTGGAATTACTATGATTTTTGAAGCCAAAAGTTGGCCTAAACACATTACCAATGTCTATAGTTTGCCATAACCGCTCGTTTTAAGACAAATCCCTCCTCACTTTAGCACTGAAAACCGGGGACATGTGTCATGGTACGATTGATTCCTTGGTGATACCATAACTAAAGTTGGAGACTTAGGGTTTTAGTTTCCATGTAGGCCGCTTCGCCCCACCACATTCTAGTGGGCGAGCAACCTACATGGAAACTAAGTCTTAGGAACCATAAAAGGTGGAACCTTATTTTAACCACCCACAAAAAGGAATTACCGTAATCAATCCCAAACCTTATCAAAATTATGGTACCCTATAGATTCCTGATGGGTTGTGGTTGGGAATAGGTGGCTCAACTCTAAGTAAGCTGTCGATTCTCCCCGTTTATTGCAATAGATTTTCACCTTTGACAAGGAGTATAGTAGAAGCACCTATTCCCAATCAAGACCCCACCAACAATCTATAGGGTACCGAATTTTCAATCATGCTAGGATTGAATTTCAATCATGCCAAAATCAATAGTGCCATGACACATGTCTTAGTTATGAGTGCTAAAGTGAGGAGGATGTGAGCCCAATATGGTGCTCACATGTTGTGTTAACCCTTAAGTTCCGTTAAACTTGACATTGACAATTATTCAAGTACTCAAAATTATAAAAAGTGTGAAGCTTTTGTGTTTAAGTTTAAGATTTAGTTTGAAGTGATGAGCGGTTGTTGTGTTGGGATTGGAGTAGAAGAAGTTAGTGGGTAGGAATTATGGTTGGTCAATTAGGTAGTATGAAGGAAAACAATGTATGATTGTGGAAGACAGTGGAGGGCTGCGAATGACTGCGAATTACATCGAATGACAGCGAATGACAACCGTTTAACAGTGAATGACAACGAAGGACAGTGAATGACAGTGGAAGACAACGTTTGACAGTGGAAGACAATGGAGAATGGCGAATGACTGCGAATGACAGAGAAGGGTAGCGAATGACATTCGAATGACAGCGGAGAACAGTGCACTGCTGCGAATGACAGCAGACGGACAAAGACGAATGAAGGATGGTGATGAACGGAGGATGACGTCAAGCGGATGAGATCAGGGCGGATGAAGGCCGTTAGATCTAGGTTGGCGAGTGAAGACCGTTGGATCTAGGGGTTGGAGGAAGGTGGCTAGGGTTATGACGGCCGCGGATGCCAACCGTTGAATCTAGGAGTTTAGATCAAGGGTTAGGGTGATGGAGGCCGTGGATGCCAACCATTAGATGTAGGTATGGCTTGATCTACGGTTGAGGATGCTTGGTGGTTGGAGGGGGTAGTCTCTTGGAGGAGAGCACGGAGGCTCATTCTCACTCTCGCACTTGGGCTCCTCTCTCTCACACTAGGACTTCTTCCACTAGGACTCCTCTCACACATTAGGATCTCTTGCACTAGGAGCTTACACATTAGGATTGCTTGCACTAGGACCTCTTGCACTAGGATCTCTCTCATTAGTTCAAGGCTCACATGAGGTCACTTGTACTTCCTCTTTCTTGTGGTTAAGACGATCTATCTCTCTTTCCTCTCTTTTTAGGTAGGTAGATGCAAGGAGTGTGTAGAAGTGTAGCAAGAGGAAGGTTAGATAAAAGGGTTTATGAGCCCTATGAATGTTGAATGACAGGGTTTTTGAACCCTATTAAGGAGTTGTGTTGATTGTCTAGTGACATTAATTTTGAGATCCTAAGTTCATGAGCATACAAGTTGTTGCTTCATCTTTCACTTCAATAGTCCTTGCATTAGTTCTTACATAATATCTTGCATTAGTCCTCATCTTAATCTTCTGTATTATGTCATGCAGCAGTCCTCTGTATTAGATTTTGTACCAGACTCTGCAGTGGTGTTTTATGTGAAAACTCTGCATAAATGCATCATAGGAGTATTCTGCAGTAGTGCATCACATGAGTTTTTTGCCTCACTGCATCATAAGAGGTTTCTGCATTACTGCATTACATAAGATTTCTGCATCACTGCACTACATAAGATTTCTACATTACTGCATTACATAAGATTTCTGCATCACTGCACTACATAAGATTTCTACATCACTGCATTACATAAGATTTCTGCATCACTGGAGGTTTCTGCATCACTGGAGGTTCTGCATCACTGCATTACATGAGTATGCTGCAGCAGTACATCACACAAGGTTCCCGAAACTAAGGGGCTAGCTAGGACATGTGAGCCATGGACCTCCACCTGGACCACAGACGCAAAGAGGTGGGGGTTTATGGCTGACAAAGGAATGAGTGGTTATGGCAGACTCTAGACATTGGTAATACGTTTGAACCAACTTTTGGCTTCAAAAATTCACACTAATTTCAATTTAAGAAATAAAATTACCAAAAAATGTGTAGTCCTCTTGATTTCTATCTTCCCACATGGGAAAAAGAATGCACGACCTTATACTTCTCCAAATTTGGTGCAAAATCTCTTGTGTGATTGGTTATGGGTGCTTCTACTCTAAAAAATCAAACAAGAGGTGGTGTAATTAGCACTTACTATTCAATTCACCTTTTTCACCTAGGGTACTGGTCACGTTTGGAACCAAAAACCACAATCTACAAGTTCCGAGGTTTCCAAAATCTACCTTTCTGAGCCGTGGGTAAATATCAACGATCTCACGTTGGCCTCCTGCCCGAACACGAAAGCCACATCTACAAACTACCTGAAAAATGCTACAGACATATCTACAGAAAGTGATAAGCTATCTACATATTATGGAGATCTGGGGTTGAGTCGGCAGCTCTCTGTCTACGTGGGCGGTGACGCGTCTTCTTTTTGGCATCAGTACCCAAACCCTACCGGGACCGCAATCGAGGAAATTGCACACAAGAAGTGTTATTTCTCACCCGGCGTCTCCAATCCCATCAACATTCGCAGGCTCTGTACGAAATTAAGCAGAATTAAAGAGAAATCAGTTTCTGTGGCCGTTTGAAGAAGTTTGAGGGAATTCGCAGGTGCAGGGTTAGGGGTATGGCAATTAGAGAGGTCGATACATAGATTGAAATTTACGACTATGGGAGCAAGGGTTTAGGGTTTGATGAAAGAGTGACGAATGGCGGCGGTTCTCTATTGTTTCATTGTTTAGGGTTTTATGGAGCTATCCGATTTGTTGGTTGTACAGGAGCTAACTGATTTGTGATTGTGGCACACAGCTGAAAACGAAACTCACGAAGGCAATAGAAAGTGCGAGGCGTTGTGGCCAATTTCATATGTCTAGATAAGCGAGGGCGGTGGCGAGAGGTACTTACTTCTTCAACTTCCAATCTTCAATCGATTGTCAATGCTCTGAGCGCAGCTACCAGAGCACACCAACAAAAAATACCGTTGTAGGTTAGAACATTGACTTTATAGTTACTACACTGAGAAGAAGAAGGTGTGGGTAGGAGGTCTGCGGCCGCAGACATGTGCCTCGAGGGGAGGTGCAAAGGTCTGCGGCCGCAGACCTCTCCCTAATGAGAACTCCCGCTCATATCATGCATCGAGGTGGTTTCCTTTTTGATGACATTCTTCTTTCAGATCCTGTTCTCTCTGCTGTTGGATGGATTTGGTAGCAAGCCCAGGTTCCTCCAGCACAGCTTCAGCTGCCTCTCGTGACTTCCATCACGTGTCGGACCCCATCTTCTTCTTCCCTTTGATTGTTTGCTCTCCCAATTACATTACTCCTCAAAACTCCACTTGTCCTAAACCATCATGAGATATTCTGCAATGTAAACAAGTACAATAGAGTTATCCGTTAACTAAACCCCAGTTTAGTAGGGAATTGGTTGCTTTGCATGCAAAGACTTTCCATGTTCGGTAAGTTTAGGGTGCATGCTTGGAATCAATGCGGAGGCTTGAATCTGGGACATTCCATATTGGTTCATTGGGTGCCAAACTCATTTTGGCAAGGTAAGGCATGCCAAAACGAGTTTGGCACCCAATGAACCAATATGGAATGTCCCGGATTCAAGCCTCCGCATTGATTCCAAGCATGCACCCTAAACTTACCGAACATGGAAAATCTTTGCATGCAAAGCAACCAACTCCCTACTAAACTGGGGTTTAGTTAATGGATAACTCTAATAACTTCTCAAGTTGTGATGCGTTGAGATTTTTCTTCATGAAAAGCTGAAAGTAACATATGCATGCTTGCACACCGCTGACAACCCCACTTTTGAATCATCAACTTTGATTACTCTCAGAGAGTTGCGAACTCTACAACTCTTGTTCCCAGCTGCGCCTTTCCCTCTGCCTGCAAATCCATATCAACTAATGACCCACCCAAAAAACATTCACCACAACCACAATTGCAAACCAATGGCCCACCAAGCCATGACCAGTCAACCTTTACACCAAATTACACATCCTTCCTGTAACAAAATCTCCCAAAGAATTTGTCGCAGATTACAAACCATCTACAAATTCCATAGTCATCTTGGAATCTCAAAATAATTACACTAGTGCGAAATGGCATATCCCAAAACATGAATTTCATCCACAATCATTAGCAGTGTAGTTAAAGCTCACCGGCACACATAGGAATCACTATTGATTGCACATACACGAACTTTTGGTAGGATGTGAAACACGTAATTAACTTAAGGTGAATACAAGCCTTATTTGGTTACTTTTTGATATTTGCTACCTTTATACTACTCAGATTCACAAGGGTGAAATTTTTGTCTGTCCACAAATGTATCTAAAGATGTTGAGATTAATCCCATGAAGTTTTGGACCTAATCTCCACATGTGATGAATTTTCAAAATCCACCAACAATGAGCCATACAAGGTCCAGGGAGATTTCTTAGCATAATTGGTCAAAATCCTAGTGTTTCCAAATCCAACTGGTTACATGTTGTAATCTTTCAGGTTTTCTTCATTAATTTGAGGTATATTCTATAGATTCCTCTAAAATGATGGATAATTTTCCTCAGTCTTGAACTTCAACTGGTTATTTCTCAAACTCGATTGGTTCATCTATATATTTTTGGTTAAAGAATAAACAACATGCACTTCCGATAACCATAAATAAATACGGGAAGATCTTATTTTCAATATAGTTTATGTTGGTGTTTCATCATGCACTTTCTAATGCAATATAAATTTGTAAAACGTAGACATGATCAATAGAAGATGGAGAACAAGAAAAATCAACCAAATAACTCTTGCATACCTTACCCACATCATTTGCTATCAAGTTTAATCCCTTATAGGTTCGCATATAGATAGAAACTCCGGACCTCTTTCAAGGTCGGCGTGAATAAAGTGTTGTTCGTAATGTTAATGACCCAGTGCCCACTGGACAAAGGGCCATTGCATAGGTTCGCAACACAAACTTGCATAGCAAACACCACAAAAAATATATATATATTGTCTTTAGTGTCACCAATTTTATTTGTCTTGCTCAATGCTAATTGTAAACTGCCCGTGTAATGTCAACAACATTAAATGTAAACCTAACATTATATTTGTCATTACTTGTATAAATATTTGGGCAATATAGATATTTACAAAATTGCAATTACTATAACTTACTAAGTGATTTTCCATCCAGATTTTAATCATCCATGACACAATTTCATTGCAAAAATTGGAGAGACACGAAAAGACGTGTTACAATGAGATTGGGAATATGTGCTCAAAATATGATATACATTCTAAGTTCGATAGCTAACACAATTGGGAGTGTCTAAATGTAGATGTATAGACATATCTATGCTTGGTTGTAATTAATAACTTATATTATACATGGCAGGCCCATATATACAAATACGATTGGTGAAGCTATAGCAATTCCGAAATTGCAATTGACTTACAATATCTTACAAACAGGTACAAGAAATCAATGTTCTTGATGTTGTTTTGCTCCAATGTTCAATTTGTTTAATGGAGGCCTTTAGGATAGTGAATTATTTTTTATTATATGTATAACAAGTATGTAATATATTATCAAGTCCAAGAAATCTAATTTTATTTTAAAAATATAAACTTTTGTTTCATTTTTGCATTACTTAGATTAATATGATATATAATTAATTCATAATTTAGGTATTGACTTGTATTATTTGTGTACACTCAGGGTACAATCATGGACGCGGGGGCAATATATGTCACAACGGCGTTTTATGAGTATGGCTACTGGATGAAATATAAAAGCCCAACTGAGGTGGAGCTCTGGATAACGGAGGACTTTTTGGGCAACGGAGGTATAATCACGGGCATTGGAGAAAGTTTTGGAAACATTGAGAAGGTCATAATTATGGCGGGGAAATTGGATTATTTTTTCATTCAAACCAAAAAGGATGGAGAAACATTCAAATTTAAGCTGAAGAAAAAAAATTTGTTGTCGCCGATAGAGGATTCGGTGCTTCAAATGACACTTATGATTAGCGGGATGAAAACAGTTGCGAAATGGTGGTCCAAGTTGCCTTCAGAAGTAGCTGATAGCCGCAAAGCAGTTGTGGCAGTTGCAACAACCATGATGGCAACTGACAAGGCAAATTATGTTGTTGCGTTGAGGCATATCAATAATAAACGGAAACTCGAGGAGAAGAACAAGGGTTCTGCTTCAACTTCGCAAGCCGTAAGGGACATGACAGCTCCAACATCACCGCCAGAAAATCCACTAACAACACCATTTGCAAAGTGTTTCGCGTTAGAGCCGCATCATCCCTCGTTTGGACCTGCCCGACCAAGAAGAACCAGTTCTTATACACCAAGTATATTGAGTTGTTAATCATTGGTTTGTTAATTATGATTTATGGAATTTTGTTATAATTATATATTAGAAAAGATAGATAGTATTGTTGAATTTACCTCTCTATATAATAATAAATATTTGGTAAAGGTTGTTAAAAATTATTTAAATAAATCATAAAATACTTTATTAAAATATTAATAAAAAATATATATAATTATAACATTTTTATATGTCAAAATCAGGTTTGTTGGTAGAACGTGGAAGTGGTTGTCCGGACGATGATCTTGAGAGTGAGGTATATCCGGGTGTAATCGAAGGGCATGACGTACATGATGATGATTTTCAATTGGACATGGAGGATGATGTACAAGAAGAAAGAAAAGAAAACGACAACACAAAGTACAAAATTGATGGACCAACTCATGTTAGTGAACTTGAGGCAAGATTTATTTTTGGGCGAGATCAGGAATTTGAGGTGAACATGAAGAATGTGCTACCACCTTCATTAACACTTACCAATATGCGAATATTGGATACGGAGCATGCCAAAGATATATATGAGCGTTTGTTGAAAAAACAAAACGTGTCAGCCTTAACCTTAAGGCCATTTCGTACTTTGACGCAGACCTTCAAGAACAAGTGGACTTCAATGTCGAAGGAACACGACAACAATTCGAGGAGATTCGTAGTGGTTGGGGCGTTGGAACATCTGAAGAAGATCAATGAAATGATATGTTCCAAACAATCAAATGGGAACCATGTGACGGCCAACACATATTGTATGCGTGCAACGTTTTGGTACAAGAGACATTTCAGAAAGACCATATCACAAAGGAAGATTTGGATAAATTTTTTAGCTCCAGAAAAGCTATTGTAGTGGTGTATGACAATCCTAAGATGTACATTGAGATGTCAAAGCGACAGAACGACTTCAATATTCTGAACCGAAAGGACAGTCATGCAAGTGCTTGGCAGACTTTGGTGAAACTTCGTGCCCTATGGATTAATTATGGAAGGCCCAAAGCTCAAGAAGACGAAGATATCAAGTATCGTGGAGATATGTTGATGTGCATGGCGACAATATTGAACCAAAAGTTGGAGGGTGAAAAAAATCTTACAATCACCAAGGTATCAACAAAGTTGTACGATTGTATCTCACTGTGAGCCCAAATTGATGCCCACATGTGTTGTTAACAATTGTAAAACATTACAAGTAGTGTTTTGTTGATTTATGATTATTCACAAAAATATAAAAAGAGTGAAGTTTGAAGAAAGCTAAGTTTGAAGCATTAGGCTTGTGTGGAGTGGACTTAAGTAGTATGAGGACATACCTTGGTAAAGTGTGGTAGGTAGAAAGCCAAGGTTAGTTAAATGTTTGAATTAGGATCTTTGTTGATCATTTGAGGGAGGAAGGCTTAGGAGATTAGATGAGAGCCTACAAAGTAAGAGGAGAGTTCGAAGGCTTATCGTGAGCCTTGTGGATGGGATGAGTCCCTACTTAGAAGGAGAAGGTTAAGGGGTTGTGATTGAAGGCTCTAATCCTCTCACCCTATCCTTATCTCATGCCCTCTCTCCCTCTCAACTCACTATATAATCCCTCATTCTTCCCTCAATCATCCTCTCTTTCCTTCGTGCTCCTTAAGCACCCCACGGGTTATAAGTGTGGGTGTGTGGGAAGCAAGATAGGAGCACATGTGTGTGCTTAGTTCTTAGGTGAAGAGCCAAGGCTATTTAGCCTTGAAGAGGGATTGACCTCTTGTTAGAAGTAGATTGGGTTTAAGGAATTTGGAGTTTGATTGTAAACTTCAACTTGTTGCATTGAGATTCATATTGAAGTGAGAGAGTTCAAACTTGTTTAAACTTGTGGCATTTAGAATGACTAGATTGTACTAGGTGCATTACTCGTAGTGTTTTATTTGTTATGAACTTGAGCAGAACTTTATAGTGAGAGATTTGTCAATTATGGATGATCAGAGTGTTCAATGGGTATGAAAATTTGAGGGATTGTTTATTATAAAGTATGGGAGTTGTGGTAAAAATTTAAGAGCTTCAGTCATTGGGATGAAAGAGTTATTAAAAGTTGAAGGAGAGGGTGTCTAAGAACAAAGCAGTAAGGTTTGAAAATATGTATCTCTTAGAGGGTTATAGATATGGATACCAAAATTTGACACTACCTTTTGAACTTATATATCTATCTTGTGTCAAAATTTTAGATTGATTGGACGTAGGAGTTGGAAGTTATTAGAGTTTTAATGACCGGATGCTTTATCACAGCATTCATACTAAGTAGTTAGAGTTAGAATTTCATGCATAACTTTTGCATATGAACTTTGTTTGTGCCAAAATTTGGTGTGGAGATTTTTGATAAGGTACTTAACAAGTGTACCAAATTTCACTTGAAGAACATAAGTTGGGTGGGAGTTATACTATTCTGAAGTTTAGTAGGAAGACATTGATAGAGATTTACATCAAGAAGAACTTAGAGAAAGAAGGACAAGGATAAATATATAAGTATTTTTTAATACTTGTATTTAAAGCCTATGTGCTCATGGAATCCACAAGCGAAGTGTCATGTACCAATACGGAATCAACCACGATGACATGTGATAGCACGGAATCAATAAGCGAGAACTCATGTAGTAGTGTGGAGTCGACGGCAAGGACTCGATTCACAAGAGGGATATCTTTGAAGGCATGCGTGGCCAAAGCGGCCGGGTGGACATTAGAAAAGGCTAAGGATATAACCTTGCCCGACATTAAAGAATGTAAAAGTACATAGTGTGGTGTTAATCAAGTTGTGTATATTCCAAGGGTAGATTGGAATTATATATTGGGTTACAAAGAGAGAAGTCTCTACATATCATTATAAACTTTTTCACTTGGGCTAGGACGAAATCGAAGGGTGGAGGATTTTTGGTGACACTCATACGCGTGCATGGATGATGATGAAGCTTTTGATTGCGTTATACGAATTGGGAAGGAGGTGGATAACCGTATATTATATTTGGATCCCGCAAGAGCAAAAGCATGGGAAAATATGTACGAGTAAAAAAAAGAATTTTGATATTAAAGAACCAAAGATTGCCTCTATGACAATAAATTGGTTGAGGCCATTGCGGGGTTTATTGGATAGCGATTACAAGCAAGTTGTACAAACGACGCTCTATGATGTGGGGGACAAGGTCAGAGGTTGTACTACAACGACGTTGACAAGCCATTTCCAAGGTCAAAGACATTGGAGTTTGTATCGTTACGATTACGGCAGCGATATGCAACGAAGAATGTTCTGCGGTGGTTACAAATGGAAGGCAACATTGCAAGCTACAAAAAGATTGCGGATTTTTTGCAGATCGATGTTTCAAGGTTTGGTGAGCATGACACATTGGTAGCATTGGGGCAATTGGGCACCAAAAGCTTTTGTGACATACCCTAGTGGTACTTTGAGCTTGTAAGAAGCACAATTATAATTGCAACAAGAAAACTTTTGTAATACATTGAAAGTTCACAGTTGTTTTGGGAGTATAATTGTTTTGCATTGAGTTACGTGACAAATTGGTATTAGAGCGAGAGATTGAATTGATATTGTAGAGATCATGGGTGACACCACAACCGCCATGGTTATATCTCCTGCAATGCGAGAGGAGATTATGAGAATGATGCGAGAGGTGATTGCTCAGGAACTAGGAAACAGAGAGAGGCATGTCGAAGGTGATCCTGCGGCGGTATTGTCCGCTCCCAACGATGCCGATAAACGCCGATCATCTCCAACTCCAGTAAGGAGCCACAATAGGCGTTTGAGATCTTCTAGTCCAACGCGAAATAGTCGTGGCGAAAGATCGAGGTCCAAGAGTCGTGAAAGGCAAAGAAGATCTTATGGATCCAAATCAAGAGCAGCTTCTCCATCGTCTACATCATCTAGTGATGGACCTAACTCTGTTTCCCAGAGTGCCTCTAGCCTCTCTGCTTCGTCTCATCATAGGTCGAAGTCTCATAGGTCAAGGCATGTTAAAAGACGAGTTGATGTCATGAGAGATGTGAGGAAATTTATTGTCAAACCTTGTTTTGGAGGGCGAAATGTTAAACCTGAAGAGGCTTTATCTTTCCTATCTGTTGTCGAGGACCTTTTCTCAAAAAAGTATTCAGACAAGGATAAAATAAGAGCGACTGTCATTTTTCTAACCGACAAAGCCCGTGTATGGTATGACACTGTTAAGAGAGATAGGGAAGGGCGCGGTTTACGTCCAATTCAGAGATGGAAAGATTTCAAAGAGTTGTTCCTCGAAAAATTCCTTCCAAGTGGCTTTCAAGCACAAATGCGTTCAAGCATGTACAAACTTAGACAGGGAGGAATGTCCGTCGGAGAATTTAAGTCTAAGTTTGACGAACACTCAGCTTACTTTCCTTCGTGGACAGAGATGGATCGAGTGGAATTTTTTTGTGGAAGCTTTGAGAGATTCTATTGGGTTTAAAGTCAAGGCCTACGCCCCTGTCTTATTGAGTGAAGCATATTGTTTGGCTGCAAACTTTGAAAACAAGATAGGGCAGCCGAGACTAATCGATTTGGAAAAAGGCCTATAGGATATAACTCTCAAAATCGATTTTTCACACCCGCTAAATTCCCTAGAAAGGATCGTGAGAGTGGTGAAGGTAGCAAGGCTATTAAGTTGACTGAAAAAGAACAAGAGGAACACCGGCAGAAAGGACTTTGTTTTGAGTGCCATGAACCTGGACATAGGTCATTCGAGTGCCCTAAGAGAAAGAAACGACAAACGACAGCCTTGGGGGTGGAGAGTTTAGCAGAAGTTCAAAAATATGATAGAAGTGATTCGATTCAAGTTTCTGCGGCTGTGATGAACATGACCGTAGAGCAAGAACCAACAGTAGTTCAAATTGCAGGATATTTGAACTCTTCCCACCCATGCATGATTTTGATTGATTCGGGAAGTACACATAACATGATGTCGGCTGATTTTGCTAAGAAACTAGGACTTCCCCTAGTTCCGGTAAAAACATGTTCTGTATTACTGCCAAACAATGAGTCTAGTGTTATCAACCACTGGATGTTGAGGGTGCCGGTGAACATTCAGGGAGTCTACACTTCAGCTGATTTTGAAATTTGGAGTGGAGCGCGATACAACGTCATCTTAGGAATGGCATGGTTGTATCAAGTGGACGCGCACATTGAATGCAAGGAAGGTGTAGTACGTGGCAAACTCTCAGATGGAAAATCATTTTCCATCAAAGGTAAACGTTCACTACCAAAGACTCCCATGCTTTCACATTTGCAAGTGAAAAGGTCAATTAGAAAATGCCATGAAATTTTTTTGGTGCAAGTGATGGAGCTATGTGATCAAAGCAAAGTTAACAAAGAAAAAGAGGTTATTTGGAACGACAGAAAAGTATTTCTGGATGAATTTAATGATGTATTTCCAGATGAAATAAATGAACTACCACCAGTAAGAGAAGTTGATCACGCAATAGACTTGGTAGCTAATGCAACCCCTGTCTCAAGAGCTCCATATCGTCTTTCATTGGCCCAAAATGATGAATTAGAAAATCAATTGACCGATTTGTTAAACAAAGGTTATATCCGACCTAGCAAGTCTCCTTGGGGTGCGCCAGTCCTCTTCGTGAAGAAAAAAGATGGCTCCTTGAGATTGTGTGTGGATTACCGTGGATTAAATAAATTGACCATAAAAAACAAATATCCTTTACCAAGGACAGATGATCTATTTGATTATTTGTATGGGGCAAAGGTGTTTTCTAAAATTGATCTGAAGAGTGGTTACCATCAGATACAAGTGAAAGAGTCTGATATTGAAAAGACAGCGTTTAGGTCACGGTTAGGCCATTATGAATATGTTGTGATGTCTTTTGGGCTCACAAATGCACCAGCTACATTTATGACCTTGATGAATGCCATATTTCGCCAACATTTGGGTAAATTTGTGTTGGTATTTATGGATGATATTCTAATTTATTCTAAGACAGAGGAAGACCACAAGGAACATCTTAGACAAGTATTTAAGATTTTGAGGTCAAATAAGCTTTATGCTAAGCGAACCAAGTGTGAATTTTTTTCATCACAAATTGAGTATCTTGGACATATAGTTTCAGATAAGGGCATATTGGTTGACCCTAAAAAGGTCAAAGTAATTGCTGAGTGGATGATACCTAGGGACAAGACAGAAGTGCGAAGTTTTTTAGGCCTTGCTAGTTATTATCGGAGATTCGTGAAGGGATTCTCTAAGATTGCAGCTCCTTTGACTGCTTTACTAAAAGGAAAATCTGATTCTATCGATTGGACCCCTGATTGTAATTCAAGCTTTTTGAACTTAAAGGATGCTTTAACTTCAACACCTGTTTTAACGATTATGGATCCTTTAAAGGGAAATATTGTTTTGTATACTGATGCTAGTGACTTAGCTATTGGTGCCGTTTTGATGCAAGACAAACGAGTGCTTGCCTATGAATCTCGTAAGTTGAATTCTGCGGAATTAAATTACCCTGTTCATGAAAAAGAATTACTTGCCGTAATTCATGCTTTGAAAGTGTGGCGACACTATTTGCTGGGAACAAAGTTTAAGATTGAGACTGACCACCAATCTTTGAGGTACTTGCCCACTCAACCTAACCTTAGTAGACGGCAATGTAGGTGGATAGAATTACTACAAGAGTTTGATTTTGATATAGAATATATTAAAGGTAAAGAAAATGTAGTTGCCGATGCTCTGTCTAGAAGACCGCTAGCAAATGCCATCTCATGCATCAAGAATTCTCTGATGGATGAGATTAAAATGCATTATGCTAATGATGATTTCTTTAAGCTTCCATTTGAGAGCTTGTCTAAGGAAGCTAGAACCTCAGATGAAATCGATAAGTTTAAATATTTTGATTTGAAAGATGAGGTTTTATATTATGATGGTAGAGTTTGTGTTCCCAATTTTGGAGAACATAGACTTAGCATTATGAATAACCTTCATGACATTCCAATAGCAGGCCATCCAGGTTTTCAAAAGAACTATATGGCAGTTAAACGTCATTATTATTGGCCAGGAATGAAAAAAGATATTAAAGAATATGTTGAGAGATGTCTAAAATGTCAAGTCTCTAAATCAGAACAAATCAAGAGCCCTGGATTGTTACAACCACTTGGTGTGCCTAACTTGAAATTTGAATCAGTCAGTATGGATTTTATTGTGGGATTGCCCAAGACTCAAAGTAACTTTGACAGTATCATGGTAGTCGTGGATAGATTGACCAAAATAGCTCATTTTATTCCGACAGTTACTACTATAACTGCTTACGGAGTAGCTGAGTTATTTATGAGAGAAATTTTTAAACACCATGGAATTCCACGTGAAATTATAAGTGATAGAGATCGAAAGTTTGTGAGTGAATTTTGGACTACACTATTTAAATTGTGTGGGACTAAAATTAAGTTGAGCACCGCATATCATCCTGAGACTGATGGACAGACTAAAAGGACAAACAGAACTCTTGAGGATATGCTAAGGATGTATGTTGGTAAGAAACAACAATCATGGAATAAGTAGTTACATATGATTGAGTTCGCATATAATGATCATATTCATAGTAGTATTGGAGTAAGTCCATTCTACGTTCTATATGGTCAAGAATGTAGAATTCCCATTACACTCTCTACTCCTAATACTAGATTTGAAAGTATTAATGATATGATTAGAGAGATGAATGAAATTAGAGAATTAGCACGATTGGCTATGAAGAGTGCTCAGGATAGAGCTAAACATTATGCTGATAACAAAAGAATTTTTTGTGAATTTGAAATTGATGATAAAGTATTCTTGAAGGTAACACCGAATCGATCTGGACTGAAGCTTGGTAAGTCAAGGAAGTTATCACCGAGATTTTGTGGTCCATTTGAAATTTTGAAGAGAATAGGACAAGTAGCTTATGAATTAAAGCTACCAGAGGATTGGAAGATCCATAATGTATTTCATGTGGGATTGTTGAGAAAATATGTGTATGATCCTAACCATATTTTGCCTGATCTTCCAAAAGCTGCTCCCGAGGGAGAACTTCTTGCTGAACCTGAAAAGATTTTGAAGATGGAGAACCAACAGCTAAGGAATAAGATATTCCGTAAATTATATGTGAAGTGGAAAGACTATCCTGAAGAAGAAGCTTCTTGGGAAAGAGAAGTTGATTTTCGACGACACTATCCCAATTTTGTCATTGAGGACAATGACGTGTTTTAAGGGGGAAAGAATGTGACATACCCTAATGGTACTTTGAGCTTGTAAGAAGCACAATTATAATTGCAACAAGAAAACTTTTGTAATACATTGAAAGTTCACAGTTATTTTGGGAGTATAATGGTTTTGTATTGAGTTACGTGACAGCTTTATTAGCCATTGGGCTTCACCACTATACGTTTATGTTTCTACATTGAAAAAATATGCCGAAGAGATACCGGGAGTTATAAGACCTCATCATCGTGATATTGTCAATGACGGTAAAGGGTTTCTAGGTGTCAGCCATAAACCCCCACCCCTTTGCGTCTGTAGTCCAGGTGGAGATCCATGGCTCACATGTCCTTGCTAATCCCTTAGCTTCGGAAACCCGGGTTCAATGCAGAACACTAGTTCAGGACCCAAACAGGGGGTCACCGGAGAGCAGAATGCATGGTTTAATATGGGACACTGGTTCAGGGTTAAAAACAGTGGATTAATGCAGAATAGAATGCAGAGTGTGATGTAGGACACTAGTTCAGGGCCTAAAACAAGGGATTAATGCAGAATGGAGTGCAGAATGTAATGAAGGACACTAGTTTAGGGCCTAAAACAGGGGATTAATGCAGAATGGAGTGCAAAATGTAATGAAGGACACTAGTTTAGGGCCTAAAACATGGGATTAATACAGAATGGAGTGCAGAATGTAATGAAGGACACTAGTTCAGGGCCTAAAACAGGGGATTAATGCAGAATGGAATGCAAAGACTGATGTAGGACACTAGTTCAGGGCCTAAAACAGGGGATTAATGTAGAATGGAATGCAAAGACTAATGCATGGACTAAGACTGAAACTAATGGAAGAAGAGGTGAAGTAATAACTCATACAACTACTAACTCGTGATATCAAAGCTAATATGACTTAAGCAATAACATAACTCTTCAATAGGGTTCAAAAACCCTTTTGTTCAACACTCATAGGATTCATAAACCCCCTTGTCCTACAGTCATCTTCCTATTCTTCTACAACTTCTTTGCTCTAACTACATAGAAAAGAGGGAGAGAGAAAGAAATCACAAGTAACAAGTGAAGAGATCCTAGTGCACGATCCTAGTGCAAGAAGTCCTAGTGGAAGAGGTCCCAATGAGAGAAGTCCTAGTGCGAGAGAGAGAATGAGAGAGGGAGAATGAGCCTCCGGGCTCTCCTCTATGGAACTACCCCCTCCAACCCCAAAGCATTTTCCACCGTAGATCAAGTCATACCTACATCTAATGGTTGGCATCCACGGCCGTCACCATCCTAACCCTTGATCTAAACTCCTAGATCCAACGGTTGGCATCCACGGCCGTCACAACCCTAGCCGCCCTTCTCCAACCCCTAGATCCAACGGTCTTCATTTGCCAACCGTTAGATCCAATGGCCTTCATCCGTTCCAACTTCATCCGTTTGGCGTCCACTTCCATTCGTCATCGTCCATTTGTCTCCGTTCGTTGTCGTTCTCCTTCCGACGATGTCTAACGCTGTCCTTCATTCGTCTGACGCTGTTCTACATTCGTTCAACTATGTTCTGCATTCATTCGACGATGTTCTGCATTCGTTCGACCATGTCCTGCAGTCGTTTGACCCTGTCCTGCAGTCGTTTGACCATGTTCTGCAATGTTCTACGATGTCCTTTCTCCACGTTTCTTCACACTAACACTTGACCTAAGTCTAATTTCAAAACCAATAACTCCCCTCCTTCTTAGAGTGCGAACCTTAACCCAACCGCGGCCGGTTTGATTAATTTACGCGGGTAAATAGAATGTTTCTAAAAGATAATATAATTGAGAGGGTTCTACGCACACGCGCGTAGTAACTTCTTCTCGGTATCCACCTACGGATTATTCTTGCTTTACCACTAGCTCAACTTTGGGATAGCACCGGTCAATGTAACCACCCGGATTCGAACCCGGGTTGGTCCAGACCTAATACCAGTCTCTTAGACCACTCGCATCCACAGGCGGATGTCCCAAGTTTTAGTACTCATCTATATATTGACTATTTCTACTAGCTAACTTCCTCGTTCTTGCAGGTAGTGAGCCTAAACTCAAACAGTGAGCGGTTTGAGTGGCTCACACTAACCAACCCACTAATTCCTCTAACTCCAATCCCCATACAACACCCGCTCATCACTTCAACTAAATCTTAAACTTAACCACAAAAGCTTCACTCTTTTTATAATTTTGAGTAATTGAAGAAATGCCAAAATCAAGTCTTAAGGAACTTTTGAGGTTAACACCACATGTGGGCACCATATTGGGCTCACACTAGGAAAAGCTAAATTAATCGAGAACGGCAACTATAGCTTGAAGGGTTGGTTGTGGGAGACAAAGGTCAAGAAGCAAGTAAAAGGATCATAAGAACAACGAGAGATTCATATCATGCATCGAGGTGGTTTGTTTACGGGTGGAGGTGGTACGTTGGGAAAACCAACGTTATGGGTGATAGACTGTCGATGGGAAAGTACAGCAGGAGAAGATAAAGCATGGTCCAAAAAAGATTATAAGGAAGCAATGCAGGTACTCGAGAAGTGGATGAGTGGTTGTCCTCGATGGAATGTGGTGTTTTTTTGTCCAGAAGGTGCAAACGTGCGTTTCTTGATAGAGGATTTAGAGGAAAGCCATCGAATCATTCGTTATAGGACATGGGCATTTAAACCAGAGATAACGACAAAAAATGACAACTTACTATTTTGAGGGCAAGAAGTTGTATCCATGGATGCAATAAGAGATGTGATCATAGTGTTGGTGTGTCCTGAAAATTCCAACTCCATCGATAATGTTTCTCGTACGAACATGCCTCTACCCCGAGTTTTTCATGAGCATGAGTCAAAATATGCAACAACAAAGGGAGATGCAAGGAGAAGAACACCAGAATAAATATCAAGATTGGTAAATTGTTATTTGCCAAAAGATTGGAAAATAGTGTTGGTGGGACTCTGCTCAACCATTCCAACCATTATTGAAGAGGGTTTCAAAGGGACTTAAATTTTAACATTTGATGATAACATTGAGAGGAGCATGAGGTTGTCAGAGTGGGTCAGACAATATGATGGGGTTGTATTTCAATTCTCATTACAAGAATTTGATTGCTATGAATCAGAAAGTGATATGGCGCAAGAAGAGGAAGGTCATGAAGCGCATACTAACACGGAGATGGATGATGAGGATGATGACGACGATGACAATGAAGACGATCACGATGACAATGATGATGAATCGGAGATGGATAACAATGACAACGAAGATGATACAATATCATTGTTGGAACCAGAAGTTGTAGCTCCAAAAGAAACATGAACAAAAGGAAAAATGAAAGATTCGAAACTTATGAATGTAGTGATATTGGAGAGCTTTGCGGTTGAAAACACACAACCATTATGACGTTCTTCTAGGCCACCCAAAGCAACTGAAAAAGTTATTCGGCATGATAAAGGAAAAACAGTGGCATCAATCATTTTTTCAAGAAAAAACGTTCGAGTACATCGAGGAGACCATCAACAATAACTACGGTTTCACAGGTGGAACCTACAACGATAATCATGACCGGGATTGCAAGCAGCTCACTTGATCATAGTGTTGCAATTACTGAGACACCGGCGAATCAAGTTGAGTTCAAGGTTGGTGATCGTGTGAATTTACTTGATATCCACGACGACGTTATAGTGGAAATTGCCAGAATCATATCGATTTCAAGATCCGGACAATTGCACAACAAAATGCAACCAAAGGGATTTTACAAAGTCGCTGTAGAAGAGGTTGTTGTTGGAGAATCTCCTCTTTATGGTACCCAACAAAAACGATGATCCAGAACAATTGTATGTTCGAGATGTTGAGGGTACGATGACTGCGTGGCGACACGATCGTATCGCATATATGAAATAGATATAAGTGATTAGCACTAGTTTTTGCAGACTTGTTTATCAAGTGTAGTTTCGATGATTTTTACTATTTGAATATAGTATTATATATGTTTTAAAGTTCTTCTTAATATATTTATGTCGATATTGTATATATTAATTTTAGTATGGTTGAATAGATTTATTGTGAAAGAAAAAATTGTTTATAAAATAACATAAAAACAATGTGCAAACTTGAATTTTTTTAAAGGCTATGCATCCCTTATAAATAAATCTCAATATACAATTCCTTACTTACATTATCATCATATTTGAATTGAATTGACAAGCAAAAACCGCACTTGGCCATGAGCGGTTTTCCTCAATACTGTGTTTTTGATAGAAGCTCTAATCTTGAGGATCATGTATCCCCTAAAAGGCACGTTGGTCTTGTGCACGGATGCAATGATATGGCTATAGGTCATGCCTCATAAAATTAGGCGTTCGCATAAATTAAATAAATTAGCTTAATTTATGCGTGCCGTGCATCCGAGGCGCATAAAATAAGCGTTTTTCAAGAAATGACTACAAAATGCTAGGAATTGGACAATTGGAGTGTGTTTCATATGGTGTTGTGTGTGGCATGTTTTATTGTGTTGACACGCTCCCATCTATATGACGGGATAGAAGGTTGTGATCAACGTAGACGACTAACCCTAAACTGCACGTCAGACTGCAGAATCTTTGGGCATTTTTTCCCCCTTAATTTATGCGTCCCGCTCAAATTATTTTATGCGTTTTAGGCGTCTATTTATAGAACTCCTAATTTAATGAGGCCTGCTATAGGTGCTATCATGATGCAAGAAAGCATGGTCATTGTTTATGATTCCAGAAAGTTAAATAATGCAAAGTTGAATGATCTAGTTTTTGAGAAAGAATATTAGCAAAAAATCATGCATTGAAATTTTGGCGTCATTATTTATTAGGTAGTGAGTTCAAGATTGAGATTGATCATCAGTCGATTTAGTATTTCACTACTCAAGCTAATCTAAATCGAAGGCAAAATTGTTGGATGAAATTGATGTAAGAGTTCAATTTTGGGATCAAATATGCCCGGGGGGTGGACTCTTCATACAATGCACAAAACTAATATAAGTGTAAGAAGGGGTATTATTTGAACCATGGATGTACATAGTATACATAAAAGGGAGGCAATATTTTTCTCTAGTGTGCACATTTAGAAAGGCTACTAAGAATTTTGGAGTAAAGGTAAATGTACAAAAGGGGGCCCTAAGGTTAGAAAAATATTTGACAATATATGTGTTAGTTTTCATCCAATTCACATTTTCATTCATTGTTGTCATATGGTGATAGTCCTCAATGACTATTCTGTACATTCTTATCAGGGTTTATATTTGGATTCTAGGTTTACAAACTAGAGGCTCTTAGAGCACTCATGGACTACATCAAGATTTGCTCTTTGGATTGTGGCTAAGTTATTATGCTTTTGTCTTTGTTTTGTTTGTGCAATTGAAACTTAAGTTGCTTGCTATGGATGAAAAAATGTTCAATGATTTTCTCCATGGGAAAGTGAGAGTGGATTTTATTAGTAATATAAACCTATTTTAGTTCATAGTTATTATTTTGTATATGTAGTGAAGGCATTTATCGCATTATATTGAAAAGCTTAGTATAAATACATGAGTTCATTTTCTAGCGTGTCATTAGTACATATGCATTGTTTTTCTCTATAAACATAAAAGAAAAAGAAAAGAAAAAGTAACGCCCATAGCCCGGTACCGGCGTGAATGTGAGCCCGTTGGCCTAATGTTGATCATGGTATTCCATGATGCAACATAAGGTGTTATGCCTCTTAGGAGGTGGGCTCTGGAGTATTATAAGTGCTTCCCATTTTATTAGGGGGGGGGATGGGTGTTTGTTTGCTTTCGAGTTTTCTTTTGTTTAGGATCAAGTATGTGAGGTATTTGATGGCATTTTGGTGGATGTTTTTCATGAGGGTTTTGATGGTTGTTTTTGGGATTTTTAGGTAAGTAAGATTTTTAATGGAGTGTTCGTGTATGGCTCCCCTTACTCTGGTTGTGATGGTGATTAGTGGGTTGGCTTGCCATCCATTGGTTTGTATAGCAGTTATGAGGGGGTCGTATTTATTGTGTTTGTGTGAGAGGGCTTTGTCAGGGTATCTATCGTGGCAGTATGTGAATTCGATGAGTTGGGTTGTGAGTGTGGGGTAGGGTGTTATGGGTGTTTGTGTGTGGTTTGGGGCACCTATTATGCATAGGATGTCTGGTCTTAGTTTGGCTTGGCATTTGCATATTCTGTGTGGGCATATACATTTGATGAGCCAGTCCGGGATTGCTTGTTCGGGGGGTTTGTTGTTAAGGTTGCTTGCGTTGGTGTCACCAAAAATCCTCCACCCTTCGATTTCGTCCTAGCCCGAGTGGAAAAGTTTACAATGACATGTAGAGACTTTTCTCTTTGTAACCCAATATATAATTCCAATCTACCCTTGGAATATACACAACTTGATTAACACCACACTATGTACTTTTACATTCTTTAATGTCGGGCAAGGTTATATCCTTAGCCTTTTCTAATGTCCACCCGGCCGCTTTGGCCACGCATGCCTTCAAAGATATCCCTCTTGTGAATCGAGTCCTTGCCGTCGACTCCACACTACTACATGAGTTCTCGCTTATTGATTCCGTGCTATCACATGTCATCGTGGTTGATTCCGTATTGGTACATGACACTTCGCTTGTGGATTCCATGAGCACATAGGCTTTAAATACAAGTATTAAAAAATACTTATATACTTATCCTTGTCCTTCTTTCTCTAAGTTCTTCTTGATGTAAATCTCTATCAATGTCTTCCTACTAAACTTCAGAATAGTATAACTCCCACCCAACTTATGTTCTTCAAGTGAAATTTGGTACACTTATTAAGTACCTTATCAAAAATCTCCACACCAAATTTTGGCACAAACAAAGTTCATATGCAAAAGTTATGCATGAAATTCTAACTCTAACTACTTAGTATGAATGCTGTGATAAAGCATCCGGTCATTAAAACTCTAATAACTTCCAACTCCTACGTCCAATCAATCTAAAATTTTGACACAAGATAGATATATAAGTTCAAAAGGTAGTGTCAAATTTTGGTATCCATATCTATAACCCTCTAAGAGATACATATTTTCAAACCTTGCTGTTTTGTTCCTAGATACCCTCCCTTTCAACTTTTAATAACTCTTTCATCCCAATGACTGAAGCTCTTAAATTTTTACCACAACTCCCATACTTTATAATAAACAATCCCTCAAATTTTCATACCCATTGAACACTCTGATCATCCATAATTGACAAATCTCTCACTATAAAGTTCTGCTCAAATTCATAACTAATAAAACACTACAAGTAATGCACCTAATACAATCTAGTCACTCTAAATGCCACAAGTTCAAACAAGTTTGAACTCTCTCACTTCAATATGAATCTCAATGCAACAAGTTGAAGTTTACAATCAAACTCCAAATTCCTTAAACCCAATCTACTTCTAACAAGAGGTCAATCCCTCTTCAAGGCTAAATGGCCTTGGCTCTTCTCCTAAGAACTAAGCACACACATGTGCTCCTATCTTGCTTCCCACACACCCACACTTATAACCCGTGGGGTGCTTAAGGAGCACGAAGGAAAGAGAAGATGAGTGAGGGAAGAATGAGGGATTATATAGTGAGTTGAGAGGGAGAGAGGGCATGAGGTAAGGATAGGGTGAGAGGATTAGAGCCTCCAATCACAACCCCTTAACCTTCTCCTTCTAAGTAGGGACTCATCCCATCCACAAGGCTCACGATAAGCCTTCGAACTCTCCTCCTACTTTGTAGGCTCTCATCTTATCTCCTAAGCCTTCCTCCCTCAAATGATCAACAAAGATCCTAATTCAAACATTTAACTAACCTTGGCTTTCTACCTACCACACTTTACCAAGGTATGTCCTCATACTACTTAAATCCACTCCACACAAGCCTAATGCTTCAAACTTAGCTTTCTTCAAGCTTCACTCTTTTTATATTTTTGTGAATAATCATAAATCAACAAAACACTACTTGTAATGTTTTACAAGTGTTAACAACACATGTGGACATCAATTTGGGCTCACATTATTGGCGACCATCTGGGATCGGATCCTAGAATGTCTTGCTTGAAGTCAAGTGTCTTCATGTGTGGAATTGCTTGCACCTACTTCCGGCCGTTCGTGTCGGGAAGCTTTGTCCATTGAGTGTCTCCAATTGTACCGAGTTGTTAGGAAAGGTATTCGCCACAATGTAAGGACCTAACCAAACCGCATCAAATTTGCCCGGAAAATCCTTTTTCTTCCCATCTTGGAGCATAACCAACATTCCTCGTTCTAATGCCCTCTTTTTGTGACGCTTGTCAAAGATAACCTTCCTTCGCCTTTGAATTGCTTCCATGTGTTGAGCGGCCCTCCGCCTCTTCTCATCCAACTCCTCTAGATCCCCGAGCCTATTTCTCAAAGACTCATTGTCGTTGAGGCGTGTCCCTATTGCAACCCTCAATGACTCCACCTCAAATTCAATAGGGAGTGTAGCCTCAATACCGTAAACCAAAGAAAACGGAGTACCTTGTGTTGTCACTTTGTAAGTCGTCCGATAAGCCCACAAAGCCGCGTTTAACTTGACGTCCCAATCTCTCTTTGAGTCGATGACCGTCTTGCGTAAAATGCCCACTAGAATCCCGTTCACCCGCTCCGTTTGACCATTAGTTTGAGGGTGATAGGGAGTAGTCTTCCTATGGTCGATCTCAAACCTCTGAGTCATCTCTGAAATGAGGTCATTAAGAAAATGTGTACCTCTATCACTAACTAGAATCTTTGGGACTCCAAACCTAGTAATGATATTTTCATACATGAATGTGGCGGCATGTGCGACCGTGTCGGTTTTTACCGCCTTGGCTTCCGCCCATTTAGTCAAGTACTCGGTAGCTACAACAATGTATGCCATCCCTCTCGAAGAGTGGGGATGGACCTCCCCTACATAACCTATTCCCCATTTCTCAAAGGGAACTAGTGGTAATGAAATGTGCAATGGCATCTCCATCCTAAGGTCATTTCGAGCGTACCTTTGGCAAGCATCACACCTTCTAACATAGTCGTGTGAATCCTGAAACAATGTAGGCGAAAAGTAACCTGCTCTAAGGATTTTCTGGCCGGTAAGTTGACCAGAAAAATGCCCTCCACAAGCACTATCATGACAAGCCTCTAGAATATCCGGAACCTCTACTTGCGATACACATCTTCTCAAGATGGTGTCCGCTCCTCTCCTGAACAATCTATTGCCTATCACTGCAAAGTGCCTACTATTGACTCTAACCTTTCTTTTCTCCTCTTTCGTCCATTCGGTTGGTAACTGTTGAGTGGTCAAGAACTCTACAATTCCGGCATACCAATCCGGTGTGGACGTGACTACAAACAATCTATCATCCATGAGGCTATCATCTATTGGCGTAGTGCCCATCTCTTCCGACAATCTAGACAAGTGGTCGGCTTGTAAATGCATGCGGCCCGGTTTATATTCCACCGTGTGTGAGCCCAAATTGATGTCCACATGTGTTGTTAACACTTGTAAAACATTACAAGTAGTGTTTTGTTGATTTATGATTATTCACAAAAATATAAAAAGAGTGAAGCTTGAAGAAAGCTAAGTTTGAAGCATTAGGCTTGTGTGGAGTGGATTTAAGTAGTATGAGGACATACCTTGGTAAAGTGTGGTAGGTAGAAAGCCAAGGTTAGTTAAATGTTTGAATTAGGATCTTTGTTGATCATTTGAGGGAGGAAGGCTTAGGAGATTAGATGAGAGCCTACAAAGTAGGAGGAGATTTCGAAGGCTTATCGAGAGCCTTGTGGATGGGATGAGTCCCTACTTAGAAGGAGAAGGTTAAGGGATTGTGATTGGAGGCTCTAATCCTCTCACCCTATCCTTATCTCATGCCCTCTCTCCCTCTCAACTCACTATATAATCCCTCATTCTTCCCTCACTCATCCTCTCTTTCCTTCGTGCTCCTTAAGCACCCCACGGGTTATAAGTGTGGGTGTGTGAGAAGCAAGATAGGAGCACATGTGTGTGCTTAGTTCTTAGGAGAAGAGCCAAGGCCATTTAGCCTTGAAGAGGGATTGACCTCTTGTTAGAAATAGATTGGGTTTAAGGAATTTGGAGTTTGATTGTAAACTTCAACTTGTTGCATTGAGATTCATATTGAAGTGAGAGAGTTCAAACTTGTTTGAACTTGTGGCATTTAGAGTGACTAGATTGTATTAGGTGCATTACTTGTAGTGTTTTATTAGTTATGAATTTGAGCAGAACTTTATAGTGAGAGATTTGTCAATTATGGATGATCAGAGTGTTCAATGGGTATGAAAATTTGAGGGATTGTTTATTATAAAGTATGGGAGTTGTGGTAAAAATTTAAGAGCTTCAGTCATTGGGATGAAAGAGTTATTAAAAGTTGAAAGGGAGGGTGTCTAGGAACAAAACAGCAAGGTTTGAAAATATGTATCTCTTAGAGGGTTATAGATATGGATACCAAAATTTGACACTACCTTTTGAACTTATATATCTATCTTGTGTCAAAATTTTAGATTGATTGGACGTAGGAGTTGGAAGTTATTAGAGTTTTAATGACCGGATGCTTTATCACAGCATTCATACTAAGTAGTTAGAGTTAGAATTTCATGCATAACTTTTGCATATGAACTTTGTTTGTGCCAAAATTTGGTGTGGAGATTTTTGATAAGGTACTTAACAAGTGTACCAAATTTCACTTGAAGAACATAAGTTGGGTGGGAGTTATACTATTCTGAAGTTTAGTAGGAAGACATTGATAGAGATTTACATCAAGAAGAACTTAGAGAAAGAAGGACAAGGATAAATATATAAGTATTTTTTAATACTTGTATTTAAAGCCTATGTGCTCATGGAATCCACAAGCGAAGTGTCATGTACCAATACGGAATCAACCACGATGACATGTGATAGCACGGAATCAATAAGCGAGAACTCATGTAGTAGTGTGGAGTCGACGGCAAGGACTCGATTCACAAGAGGGATATCTTTGAAGGCATGCGTGGCCAAAGCGGCCGGGTGGACATTAGAAAAGGCTAAGGATATAACCTTGCCCGACATTAAAGAATGTAAAAGTACATAGTGTGGTGTTAATCAAGTTGTGTATATTCTAAGGGTAGATTGGAATTATATATTGGGTTACAAAGAGAAAAGTCTCTACATGTCATTGTAAACTTTTCCACTCGGGCTAGGACGAAATCGAAGGGTGGAGGATTTTTGGTGACACCACTTTATATCTAGTAACTCCTAACTCCAAAATTTAGAGTTTGAATCAAATGATTCAAGAAATGCTTGATGACTTTGAACGTGCTAAGCAATGTATGAGAGGAGCACAAGCGAGCTCCAAGTTTTATGCCAATTACAAAAGGAGTTTGAGAGAATTTGAGGTTGGCTAGAAGGTATTTTTGAGAGTAACACCTAAACGCTCAAGGTTAAACTTGGACAATCTAGAAAATTGTCTCCTAGATTTTGCAATCCTATTTAAATTCTTAAGAGAATTGGTCAAGTGGGATATGCATTAGACTTCCTAAGGACTGAAAAATCACAATGTTTTCCATGTAAGTTTTTTTAGAAGATATGTGCATGATTCCAATCATGTACTTCCAAATTTACCTCAGATAGCTCTTGAGGGTGAGATGTTGGTTGAGTTTGAAAGAAATTTGAAGGTGGATTTGTAGCACCTCATGAATAGGTCATTCAAGAAATTGCCATTAAGTGGAAAGACTATCATGAGGATGAGGGATCTTAGCAGTTAGAAAATGAGTTCAAAGAAACTTACATGAATCTTGTCATTCCAGACAATGGCTTAATTGAAGAGGGGAGGAGTATAATGGACTAATTGGACAATAGAATATTGAGGAGGATGGAAAATCAAAGGATGGATGTCCCAAGGCTAAGGAGCGTGGATGAACACAAGTCAATAAAAAAGTTGTGAGATAAAGTATTATATGTAGAGAAGAGAGAGCGGATCAACGGTGAAATGATCTCAGTATATAGATAAGGAAGCTTCAATTTACATTTAATAAGACTTGAAACTTCTAAAAGTATCTCTTAGAGACTCTGGATAAATAGGGATAAGGCCTTGGGGAAGGAGAACACATTATTATGTTCTCAGTGTGTCTTCAGGTTGAGAGGTGAATCTTTAGATTGGAAATTGTAAACAATTTAACATGCTTGAATATAGAGATACATTATAGAAATGAATCGTTCAAAGTCATTACTCTATGAGAGGGTGTAAATGATTACTTTAGGAGATGGAATCATTCATTATCTTCAAACAACACAATGTGATTTAAATAAAAAACTTGCCAACCCTTTAATGGCAATGTTGTGAGCCACCTTTAGTCTTGATTTGGGGAAATTCTCAATTTCATTAAAATTCCAAATATGATTTAGTCTAATGAAACCATGTCCAAAGTGACTTAAGGGTTTTTATTTTTATTTTTATTTTTGATTTGGAGGTTGAGAAGTATAAATTGCTTGTATGTGATCAATTCCCATGATCACATGGATGTCGTTTTCATTGGGCATTTGCTTTATGGAAACATATAAAATGACAATGAAAACACACTAAACTACAACTTCACTAGAAAACTCATTAGATGGTTAGCCAACTCATGCCCTGATCACACCGAACTTTATGGGCAATTCCTATAGGTGAATCCTCGGGGAGATCACTGGCAAAAATCATAGAAACAACGTGCAATAAAAAATAGGGTCCAATATATTCATTGTAGGTAAATTTTGCAAAAAACATACATATAATATAGGGGGTTTAAAATAGTGAAACATGTTTACATGTAAAATACCATGACATATAATGGCATCTTTTATCTAGTCGGTACATGTAAAATAGCATGGAAACAATTACTAGGGGTAGCGGGTGTAGGGTAGGGTCTGTGCTAGTGGATGAAAAGTGGTCTGTGTTGTGGTAGTGTGATTGTCACTTAAATGTTTAGAGAGCAATTTAGGGTGGTCTTCAGGTCCTTAAAGAAGGTTGGGTAGTCAATATCCCATACTTTGATTTCTAGATGGTAATATGTGAATGGCGGTTTCTGGGTGTGCTCAAAATGACATAGAAAGCCAATTGTTTGGAGAAGCTAACTTATTGCTTTATGACCAAGCTTTTTGTAGATTGCTTGTGGGCATACAATTCGAATTGTGGGATGCTTGATGGAATGAAAAGCAACTTAAGATTACTTCAGGTCATTAAGGAAGTTTGTGCATTCAAAATGCCATGCTTTGGTCATGGGGGGGTCACTTAGTGCATTTTAAGAACGACGTGCGGCATAATATAAAGAGGATTTAATTCGTTTGACATAAAATTTATAAAAGAATTCCAAGTAATGAAGGGTCCATTAAAAGTAGACAATCCCATTACAAGTAAGATAGATAGGTATAAAATATGGGCCATTCCTTTTTTGTAAAAATAATATAGGGGCTGACAATAAGGATCCTAGGATGTATATTTAGTAAAATCAATTTTGTATGCATGCCTCATGAGGGATGGATGAAAAATGACTCATTGTTTACCCAAAAATGGATGAAATTGTAACCCTAACCCTAACTCTCTTCCCGACACCTCTTGGTGGCTTCTAACCCTAACTCTCTTTCCGACACCTCTCGGTGGCTTCTTTCCTTCTCTCGGTGGCCTTTCATTTTTTATTTTTCCTGTGGTTTCTCATTTTTGGGTGACTTCTCTACTCCAACATCATCATCTCCAACATGTATGTTCATTTCACCGCTTCTTCATAGCACATGTTTTATTCAATGTTGGAGTCTTGTGATTTGCATGTTGCCCCTGCCATATTCGCCCAACTGTTCAAGTGCTCTTGAGAGAGAGATCATTTTGCAAGCAATCAAGCAAACTTGCAAAGCTACTTGCTTAGAGTTCATTTCAAACACACTCCTCACAAATAAATGACTTAGTTTCTCATTTCTTGCTTCAGGTGAAGAAATCAGGTAAGGAAAAAACCCTACAGGTACTATATAAGTATTATACACTATGGTTTTGGTCTTCATTAGTATGTAAATTGACTTTTGAATGAAGGATTTTTACGGAGCGGGTGTTGTGTTTGTGAACACGCACTCACTCTTGTTGTGTTTTCATTCTAAGCCTTCTTGTTGTGTTTCCACTTTAAGTTTTTGTACTTAGTTTTTGCAATGGTATGTATTCTTTATACCTTTTTGTTGCTATGTTTTTTTCCACCACTTTTGCATTGCATATACTTTTAAATTAACTTTTTTAATTAAAAGGAATGTAGACTACAAAAAATTGCAATGACATGGGCATTATAAGTAATGGTAGGGTGTAAAAAAATAAGCCATTTTAGCAAATTAAGTAATTAAAGGGAGCTTTTAATTTGTGCCTTGAAGGTAAATAGCCCCTAAACAAATACCCTTCCGCCGCACATGGTGCACAAAAATCCTATAGAGTGACCCCCCCGTGGCTTTGGTTTGTTGGTGGTGATATATAAACGTGTGTTGGAATCGTGTGTTGGAAAAAAATGGGGTGTAAGAAACAAAATATGGTGTAAGAAAAAAATGGACAACAGTTGGGATCCGAGAAAAAAAAAATCGAGGTAAAGTCAAAAAAACTGGTTATTTGGGGTATAAGGAAAAAAATGCAGTATAAGTAAAATAAGGTATTTTTAAATGATTCCCCCAAAAATTTATAATTAATGATAGGGTGTATTAAAATACAAGCATTTACCTTTATTTTGAAAAATACCATACCTTAAAATCTTTCTGCAAGGTAAATAGCCCCCCGATAAATAGGTCCTGAGCGCACGTGTATGCATCAATTCCCGGCGAGTGCACTTAATGCTAAGACTAGGAATACACGTGAGTGCGTTTTAATAGCATACCCCCTACAATACTTGACCTTGAAATAGTTTTTAAATTAAGATTTTTTTAGGTGCTAAATCATTACGTATATATCTATCATTTGGTGTAAATTTCAGGACCAAAAGTTTTTAAAATCTTATTAAAAAAATTATAGAAGTTTGAACTGAAATGTGTTGTTTTTTCGTTTCAAAAATCAATTTAAAAATATTTACAAGTGAGTATTTTTTTGAAATTTATACAACAAGAACTTTAGATTGTGTTTAACAACTTCATATTATTTTAACAAATTTTAAATGACTTTTTAGTACATACATAGGGGGGTCGAAAGTACGCACTCACGTGATTCCTAGTCTTAGCATTAAGTGCACTCCCCGGGCATCAATTAAAGAGGGAGTGATCTCCCGAGGGTGAACCATGCTCACACAATGGAGAGATGGTGGGCCATCGCCATGCAAGCTATATGACGGCGCCGGAGATCATTAGAGCTTGCACTAAGATATCCACATTTAGATGCCCGTCATATGCGAGGGTCCCACCATCAAAAACCGGTGCCTCTGTTGGTCATTCTCTTCTTGTTGTTGCTTTGGTTGTTACACATTGAAAATATTCTTATAAGACACCTTCCTCATTGTATCATGCATCCTATAGGTGAATCAGGCTCACACAATGGAGAAATGGTGGGCCATTGCCATGCAAGCTATATGACGGCGCCGGAGATCATCAGAGCTTGCAATGTGACATCCATTTTTAGATGCCCTTCAGATGCGAGGGTTCCACCATCAAAAATTGGTGCCTCTATACAAAATTAGCCTTTGTTGGTCATTCTCTTCTTGTTGCTACTTTGGTTGCTACACATTGAAAATTTTCTTATAAGACATCTTCCTCATTGTGTCATGCATCTACCAATTCACCACAACTTGAGGTTAGTTTCTTGAACTCTTCATCTGGAAGTGATTATTCCTCAAACTCTACCAGTTCATCTGTAACTAGCGGTCGGCTCTTTGTGTGCATTGATCATGTATATACAAGAGTATCTTCAAGTTCATTGGCAGTTGCGATTTGTTGCCTTCCAAGAGACCAAGTTTGATGTTGCCTTGCAATTACTTGCCTTCGTATATATGAATGTTTGTGGATTTTGCACTCTCAAACACTCGTGAAGTGTGTCTACACAATGTTACAACACGGTGGATCATTTAGTATTCTTCTACATAGTGCCTCTGAAACTCGAATTAGCAGTAGCTCCTATTCTCGCAGTAAGCAATGATCGAATCTAAGTTGTTGTGCTTGAATTATTATGTACATCTCAGACCTAGCTTCTTACACACTGGGTGATCTTAATAGTTGTGATTGGTGACAAGCTGAAATTGGACCAAACAAGCTTGACTTGTAAGAGATCGGACTCAATGATCTAGCAATCCCAAAAAACACACAAGTCCTACTCTCCTATTCATCTCTACTTCACACTATTGGAAGCCAGTGGATTTATGTCATATTTGTTTGTCCACTTTGTGACATTCTTAGTTTCCATTGAGAGAAATTGTCATATTTGTGATATTATTGTGCTCGATAAGTTGACAATTTCGCAATCAAAATGCATTAGTGTCAGATTGGTGACTTGAAGTCTTCAACTTCAAGTGGTTATTTCTCAAGCTCTAGTGGTTCATATGTAACTAGCGGTCGGTTCTTCCTATTCATTGATCAAATATACCGTAGTTATACAAGAGTGTCTTAAGTTGAATGAACTATTCTAAGAGATCTATAGTAATCTAGTAGTCCCAAAGAAACACAAGTCCTACTCTCCTCCACAAACCAATGTACCATAGTCATGCACAAAACAAATTTGTGTCTTATTGTAAATATATTTTGCAGGATGGCTCCATCAAATTTCGACGCCATCGAGTCAAGTTCTAAGGTACATGCCACCCATTCGAGACCAATACTTCCAATCAAGATGAGGCAATGCAAAAGATCATCACTTGGATAAATTAACCACTATTTTTTAATAGAGAAGCAGGAACTCAACTGACAAAACAAACACTCAAAAATAAATATAAATAAATAAATAAAAAAGAAAAATACAAAAAAGAACGTGCAAAGGTTGTCAAAACTTCAAGCGGGACACCTTCAACTTGGGTTTGGTATGAGGAAGGACATAAATTGCTTGGCTTTGTAGATTCATATGTTTTCTAAATGTTTATGAATTTTTATTTCATAAAATTCAAAGTTAGTATATTGTTTTGGATCACTTTCACTTAAACCTGAGCAAGGATCAAGAGTTGTCCACTTTACCGTGCTTGCACCCGAATGCAATCAAATGTGGGCAACTACACCAAAATGCTCTGGTCTACCATGATCACAAGATCGAGGTCAAGTGCCTTACATAGGCAATATTATTGATTTGGATCAATGGGCACAAGCATGATCAAGTATACATCTCCATTTATCCTACATAGGTTTAAGTGAAAGTGATTCAAAAATATATATTGACTTTGAATTTTGTGAAGGAAAAAATCGTAAACATTTGTAAAACACATTGATCTACAAAGCCAAGCAGTTTATGTTGACAAATTGCTTTTCAAGAAAAGTCTACATTTTACAAGACGGTGCAAGTAGTGGCAAATAGGTATATTGAACTTGTAATTGTCTAGAATTTATTTAAAATATGATAAAATAGGTTTTTTTCTACAAAATTTGTAATAGTGCCCTCAAGTTGATTGAACTCAAGAAATATGAAAAACAAAATCCAACTTCAAAATATTTAAGGTCATGAAATCTACGTCCAACTGAATTTAGCAATTATATTTTGAGTAGTATTTTCAACAATAAGTCTCGGGGCGATCACACCCCCTTACATTTCGTAACCACGTGCAATAATGGGGTATTTAATGGGGGGATATTTATGCACCTTTCAACATTTTTTCCCTCACTATTTGTAGATAAAAAGCTACTTTGACGTATTTTTTAGCACCCTATATTTACTTGTAATTATTTAGAAAGGTTAATTTTTGGCATAATTTTTTTTTAAATAAATCGTACAAGTACCAAATAATGGACGGAATACTATAGCATTGCAAAACCGACTATGTGAGCAACAAACTTTCCATACCATTCAAATTGTCATTTAATCGGTTTCAATTAGCAATAACAGTCCTAAACCATTCAAAGTACCGCCCCTTCCTATGGCTGACGGATTGCCCGTCTGCACGATGAAATTTTTCTGGACCAAGTACATGTAGAATAAGATTGCATTTTCTATTGGATTATAGCAGAAAGTCCGAGGTCCTTGGTTCAACAAATATAATCGAAAAGAACAATCTATTGATCGATGGATTGACAAGAAATGCTTCAAGCAAGACATGTATCGTTCATTCTCATTTGATGATCATTTACTCCATATTCGATCAACAGCAAGGTGGGATGGAACAATGCCCAATTGAACTTGGTCAAATTGTTCCATCGACGTGGTTGTGCGTGCCTAAACCCTAAACGGTGAACAAATAGTGTCATGGATGATGTATGAGTTCATCCATTGGCCCAAACAACCCTACCTTCTCTTGGCAGGAACTTGTGATGAAATATTGTCATGGATGACTGAAGTTTGGACTGAAGTTTGGTAAGTGATAGTATTTGCAACACAGTAAATCTAAAATCCCCCAAAAAATCTACAAGGAATGACAAACAATGTTGGGTTAACATTTAGTATCGGTGGCACTACAAAGTGCTCGTGCTACAGAATATCAACAAACTTCAAGACTTCAAGAAATGTACCAATCATTTTAGAGGGATCCATGAGAATATACCTCAAATTGATGAAGAAAAACCGAAAGATCACAACATGTACAGTCTACCCTCTATAAATGTTAACCCTCGGGAGTGGATCAAAGTTAACATTTATAGAGGTGTTAACAATTAACAATTATAAAATTATTTTTTTGAGCAATATACAAATCTTAACATTTATAAATATAAGCAATTGTGAAGAGTCCTTGTGAGAGAATACCATTCATAAAATTGCAAACCCAATCAAAACTTTATTCAATATCAAGTTTACAAATCACGGGTGAAGTATGAATCAATGGTTCTTTGGTGAGATTCATCTGCATGCACATATTTCTCAATCTGCACCAACAAACCCACATACTTGGACACATCACATGAACGTGATTCCATGTACCTTCTAATGGTACCAAAACTACATTGCAAGTCACTATAAGATGGAATGGGTTCCACCTCACACTCCTCTCCCTCACAATCATCATCTGAGACATTAGAAATCCCACCAATAGAGCCTAAAACATCCCATACATCCTCTTCGGTGACCTCATATGAATGTAACTGGATGTGTAGTTTTTATCATCCATATTATGGTTGTATTTCATTCGTTAACATTTATAGAGTCAAATTTACAAAGAAGGGAGTACCATTTTGTTAACAGTTAACACGTTTAACATTTATAGTGTGCAATATGTGGGGAGTAGAAGAAAGTTAACATTTAGAGAGGGTTAACACTTATAGGTGTAACATTTATAGAGGGTGGACTGTAGCCGGTTGGACTTGGAAACACTGGGATCTGAACCAATTACACCCAAAAATATCCCTAGACACTAGTGTAGGGTTTTAGGCAGCAAACTGCTTGCCAAGTGCAAGGGTTTAGGGTTTAGCCTACAAAATGCTCGTGCCACAGAATATGAACATTGCATCCAACACAAACGTGCCTTAGCTTGTCATCCAGGGACCTAAAACCAATATTGGACTAGTGTGTGTGTATGTATTAATTTTCTTTTGATACCATTTTAGTATCTATAATGAAGTTTCAGGTTTTTTGATAGCAGTAGGATGTGAGTATTTGACGGCATAGTTGTTCTTAACACCATTTGGGTCTATATACCACTAATAGAAAATTATGCCAAAAAGAACCGCAGCTGAAGTCGGCTGCGGTTCTTTTGACTAGCCTGATCTGCAGTCGCTAAATGATTGCAGATTTTTTTTTTGATTTAGCGACTGAAATGTTAGGAATTTGGGGACGTGTAATATACCGTTGGAAAGGTCTTGAAAATACCTTTCCAACGGTATATTACACGCCCAGAATATTCTTTAAAAAGAAATTGAAAAACGAAAAAGAAAAATCTGTAGTCGTTTAGTGACTGCAGATCAGGCTGGTCAAAAGAACCGCAGCCGATTTCAGTTGCGGTTTTTTTGGGCATAGTTTTCTACTAGTGTACCATGCAAGAATCCTCAAACCGAGGTAAAATTTTCCTAGTATCAACATGGTTTAGAATGATATTGATCCAAATAATAACTCTGGTATACAAAGATTCTCTCACCTGGACATACCCACTAGATATCAATAATATTTGACTGATAGTATAATTTTGATACCCACGGGTAGGTTCTTTGATACCATGCATCCACCTATATACCGATCCAACATCGCTGAAAACCCTAAACCCTTATATCATCCGGATATACATTCTCTGCTTAGCATTATTATCCATAAGGACAATGTTCACAAGGACATATATTGCAGGTGTCTAATAACCTTACGTACCCGTTTTTTGAGTCTTTGAGCAGTGGATGCCCAATTATATTATGCTCTGAGCTTTACATCCTTCACCGCAATTGTTAAGGAAGTGACAAATGGTTGCTGGAACTTGAAACTTGGAAATTGAGAGTGGCTTATGCAGTGGAATCATAATGCTTTCCGGACGAATTGAACCTGCAAGGAAAAGCTAAATTTGTGGGCTGCAAATTGCACAAAATTTGTCAGATCAAGGTTGCATTGCTAGGATAGTAGGGTCAAGGTGACATCAATTCTAACTATATTTTTACTGGAAATGGCTAGTCTGACTACAGTCAATACAGTAACCAAATCTGACACCTCCAATCAAATAGTTGTTGTTTGGGTCTTGCCGCAATGATCAAGGTCATTTTCACACTTTTTATGTGGTAAGTTTACTATATTGTAGATACTTTGACACCTTGTGTTGCGGGACCCATTTCTGTTATTTTTTTCTTTGATTTCAGTAAGGTGAATTTCATTGTAAATTGATTAATATCTAAAATTGCGTACATAGTAAGTACTCAAATCTACCAAAAGGTAGGGCCCAACAATATGGCATTTCCAAGAACCTATGGTGAAGCCGGGACCTTGTGGATCCCAAACCAAGCCCTTAGCCATCAACTCCACTTGCATCACATGTGCATATACCTTGTATGGAATATAATTATTGGGTGAAGGAGTTACTCACCTAGTTATTGTGCACTTACTACATAGAGATATTGTATACTTTGTAGATGTTTGCAAGTTGCATATGAATTTTTTATTATTTTTGAAAATAATTAGGTAGACTCTTTATAGGTTTTCAAATCTATGGAATTTGTTTTGAATTATTTCAAGCTATTGAACCTACCTAAAAGGGTCATTTCTTTAAATAACTTGGAAAATCCTTTAGGTTGCATGTGGATTTATTAAATTTTTGAAAATAAATGTGTACACTCTTTATAGGTTTTCAAATCTATGGATGTTTTTTTAGAATTTATTAAAGTTATTTAACTTGCCTAAAAGGTTTGTTTCTTAAAATACTTTGCAAATTTTTGCAAGTCCCATATGAATTGTTTTTTGGGGGGGATAAAATTGGAGACTCTTTGGCATTTACTAGATCTATTATCCGGAGGAGAATGCACCTAAAATAAAATGTTTTAATTTGGCTTCTGTAGGGAATTCAAAGTTTCTTTTTGATGTTACGATCACATAAAATCATTGGAAACTTTCAGACCTTGGACAACCGCCAAAATAACTATGGTTAACTAGGTTTTTTCAATACATTTTAGGGAACAACTACAGTTAACTAGAAAATTTTCAAACTGATTTGAAGAACAACTATAGTTAACTAAAGAAGTGTAAGACTAGATTCAAGAACAACTACAATTAACTAGAAAAAATCCAAATATTATCATATATTCGAAGAAATTTGCCTCTTGATTTGCTTCAGTTGAGGGTCTTTAATATGCTTGGGAACAACCTCCATGTACACCACCAACACAAATAACACACTAGTGACACTACAACACTACAACAAAATTTTGTGAATAGGTTGCGCTCAACTTTAGTTAACTAGATATAACTATAGTTAACTAGATTTTTTGACAGATTGAATTTAGAACAACTATACTCAACCACATTTTTGGGCAGGTCAAATCGTGAACAACTACAGTTATGAAAGGCAACTAGTTAACTAATAGTTGAATGAGTTGGTTAGTTGTCCAAAGTTTGGAGACTTTCCAAGCTATCTAACATGCCTGAAAGTTTGTCTTAGGCTTTAAGGGTCTACCATGATTGTGGGGCCAAACGACAAGGAGCTTACAAAGTCACCATATATGTGCTTGAGTGGGCAAATCTTTCTATAACTAGGATGCTCCCGGGGGGCACTAGAGAAAATCGTAGAAACAACATGCGATAAAAATAGGGTCTAATATATTCATTGTAAATAAATTTTGCAAAAAATGTACATATAATATAGGGGGTTGTAAAATAGTGAAACATGTTTACATGTAAAATACCATCACATATAATGGCCTCTTTTATCTAGTCAGTACATGTAAAATAGCGTGGAAACAATTACTAGGGGTAGTGGGTCTAGGGTAGGTGTCAACCATAAACCCCCACCCTTTTGCGTCTGTAGTCCAAGTGGAGGTTCATGGCTCACATTCCTTTGTTGATCCTTTAGTGTTGGAAACCCCTTGCAAATACTCCAATAACCCAAAAATCAAACACTATCTTTTTGGTCAAAACTTCACGGAGTGTTAGTATTGATAAAATACTCCCAACTGCCTTTTGGTGTTGCCCACGGGTGAACACCCGTGGGATCTCCCAACTGTGTTTTGGAGTTGCCCACGGGTGAACACCCGTGGGGTCTTCCCACTGCAGCACACACCCAGTCACTTAAATTGCCATAACTTTCACTCACGATGTCCGATTGAGATAATTTTTAGTGATCTAGAAAGCTAACAACTAGGCCTATGATTCATCTAAATATCAGAATAACTGAAAATTCCCTCTTCTATATATGAGCTTTCAAAGTCAGCTCTTTCTGAGTTACGCGGCACCTAGGCCACTTCCTTCAAACACCTATAACTTTTGTTTGCTAACTCCGATTCCAACAAGCTTAGGCTTTTTGGAGAGCTAATAATGAGGGCTACACTCACTCCAAATCTTCTCCCACGGGTGAACACCCGTGGGGGTTCCCCTAAGGCAGCAACACTCCCCAACTTAAATCGCCACAACTTTCTCTCACAAGTTCCGATCAAAATAATTTTTAGTGTTTTGAAAAGCTCATCACAAGATGTATGAATCATTCAAATCTCAAAATAAATTCAGGTGTTGCAATTTTTATGCGTTCTCATAAAGTCAGCGTTTGAAAGTTTGAAGGCAGCTTGAGACACTTTCATTCAAAGTTTCATAACTTTTGCTTACGAACTCTGATTCTAACAAACTTAGGCTCTTTGGAAAGCTAACAAAGAGGGCTACATTCTTTCAAAATCTGAAATCTAAATCACAACCTAAGAGTTTACTACACTGGATTGAACGTGGCCCAGCCACTTAGGGGTGTGTTCACAAACACACTACCTTCTCTCAAGAGTTCTAATTCTAAGAATTCTAAGTTAGGTCCACATGAATACTTGCTGATCTTCCTAATAAAATGAAGAGAGGAAAAGAGAGAGCTTCCTAACTAGAAATTGTAAGGGCTTCGCCGTACTAACTGAAAATGCGGAGAGAGATAATGAAAGGAGAAGCGGGGGCTTTTATATCCTTTCAATGAAGGGTCGGACCCCTTCTCCCTTCCTTCAACCGAGGGGCCCATCCCTTGATTAGTGACAATTAAGCCCTCGGTAGTAAATGGGGGAGGACAACCGTCACCTCCTTTGGCGGTAATTAAGCCCTCGGTAGTAAATGGGGAGAGGCAACCATCACCTCCTTTGGTGGCAATTAAGCCCTCGGTGATAAATGAGTGGAGGCAACCGTCACCTCCTTTGCTTTTCTTGGCCGCTTCCGGAATTTAAATTTCTCCGCCACCGCTTGACTTTTGCTTGCTTGGTTGATTGATCCAACTTAACCCACCTACTTACTAACCTACCACCTTAACATTTCCGATTCGGTTAAAGGGCATTTTCTTTTTATCCCTTCGGCTCTAATTTCCATTTTGTCCAAGGTTCTTACCCCAAGGGTAACACACCCCTAGCTTTTGCAATCCGGACTATCCTAATCCCAAAACAACACTGAATCTAATTTTTAACTTCCTTCCTTAAACCTCAATTCAACCCTTTAAATCTACTTAAATCTAAACTCGAAATTCACTCCCAACAAAGCATTCAACTAACTCAATCATCACTAATTTTTATGTTTTTAATGTTTTGAAAATGTTAAACAAATTGTGAGCACGAATTTGGGCTCACAGTAGGGTATGTGCTAGTGGATGAAAAGAGGTAATTTTCTGTTGAAAAAGCTTGGATGGATAACTTCGTAGACTGGTTGGCTTGAACGTTACTGAACCAACATATCCAATGTGGAGCTAATGTTCTCTACCTACATGTCGGGAGGGAAAATTTCAGCGCGTTGTTTGAATTGCAATCTTCTTTCCACTTTTCTTTGGCAGTATAAGTAAAATAAGGTATTTTAAAATGATTCTTGTAGTAGTAAATTTTGAATTTTCTGGTTCATTTTTGAAAAAAGTGGAAAGAAAATCTTTATTCACCTAGATATTGCCTAAAAGGACTAGTGGAAACGGGCAATAGTCTTGTGAGATCAGGAAAGTTATTAGTAAGGACTATAGTCTGTTGGCAACCGAGGTAGTTACAGGAATTTGGTCGGCTCTCAGGGGATATTAAGGAGTTGCAAAATTAGATTTAGCTCTCTAGAAGTTGAGCAAGGCTACGAGAGCCGAGGAAGATAGAAATACTTTGATATTAGAACTTTCTGCAATCACTCAAAGTTAATTTTTCCTTTGAATGTCTTTGTTGGAATTGAGATGCAATCTGAAGTGATTCCAAGGTGAATGGACCGGATTACATTAGAACTGGAGTTAATTCTGTGCCTTGCTTTTTGTATCAGAATAGTTGCATGAGGCAACATAATTTAGAGGTGGCATTTACAACAATAAAAGGATAAATCAGGAGCCATATTTCCAGGCTATCGTCTTGTGGTTGTGAATTGTTTATGTGTGTTCACTTTGTACCAGAATTGTTGCGTGAGGCAGAGTTATTGAAAATGAAAATTACAGTTATGTAAAGTCAAAACATGAGTTATAATTCGAGTCTATTGTCTCAGGAGTGTAAGTGGTTGGTATAAGTAAATTGTGTAGCAATCAGAGTCT
Source organism: Polytrichum formosum (assembly GCA_964035585.1). NCBI lineage: Eukaryota > Viridiplantae > Streptophyta > Polytrichopsida > Polytrichales > Polytrichaceae > Polytrichum > Polytrichum formosum. The sequence continues at coordinate 27,005,958 of OZ037940.1, read as the reverse complement.
AGATTTGCTTGTGCCCTAGGAGAATTGTGGTGACATTGGGTAATTATGCATGAATATGGCTGGTAAGGTTGATACTGGTTCTAGAAAATTATAAGTCTATGGTCATGTTTGCACATGGATTATTAAATATAATTCAGTTTATTTCCCCGAGAATAAATGAGCAAAGGATCTTGCTGCTTTTGATTACAACTACTGAAATGCTTGAGATAATATTGTTATGTAATCGGGTCATGATATATATATATATATATATATAAAATCAAAGTTAGGTGACAGGGTATGGTGAGTTATTACAAGGCCATTGTCTAGGGGTGATAAAGTCATAGAGAACATGTTTAGATCCTCGTAATGATTACAGTGAATTACACTAGCGAGTTAGGGCTGGTGAGACTATGGACTTATGAATACTGAGAGTAATTTATATGATTATATGGCCTACTCGAGAACGGAAAGGAATTTGAACGTGTAAATATGGATCCACTTTCTGCACTGTAATCACTGCTTTTCTAAGATAAGATCGGATAATAATTACTGTCTTCCCGTGAGCAATTTTAGCAAATCATTAACCTCAATTTTGTATTGAGTGTTTTTCACATTAACCAAACTCGAAGTTAATATAATGAATCAACCTTGTGCAAATCAATCTACCTTTTCGAGGTCACGATTTCAAAGCAAGGAGGTTGAATTTGTCGTTGCATGGAATTGTTTGATTGAGCAAATAAGTAAGTCTATGGTCGTTGTAGTGTAAATGGAGAAATTTCATTTCTAGCCTTTGATGGAAGGTGAAGCGTCAACCTATTGAGGCTATTGACTGCGGAGGGATAATCGGATGCGGAGAAGACAAAAGACGTGCCGCTTTTGGAAACCGGTAAGTAGTGATTGCTAATTAAAACCATAAGGGAATTAAGGCTAACTTAGCATTTTACCATCTTTAAGAATTGAACTGCTTAAGCATTATTTGTAAGAATGATAAAAGAGAGGAACCGGCCAATTCTTTGTTTGAAGAACTAAGAGTGGAGAATTAGGACACTAAATAAATAAGATGAGTTGATGAATTGAGTGAGAATATGTTAACACGCATAAGTGATTTGGACTTATGGACATGAGGAGAGAAATGTTGATTACCTTGGCCAAGACCAGGTAAAAGAGAATTGTCGGACTGTATAATTAAGATTGGATTCAATCAAAGAAGACTGACCATCCTGAAAGGATTATTGCACTGCATTTCCAAGTTACATTAAATGGAATTAATTAATGAAAGACTATGGACTACACCGAAGTGCCCTTGACTTCGGTAAAGAGACAAAAATGGGTTACTTACGCAAGACCATTGACTATGGTTGTGCCTATGCTTGTGCACCGCACTTGGTCCAATTAAAATGAACTCACTGCCAGACTATTGTCTGGGAGATTAGAGTGAGGTGAGTGATAGTCACAATTGCATGTACTGACATGGAGAGATCTTTTAAGGTTTTTATCCCTTACCCATTAACTAATTGCCAGTTCTATTCCAAGATAAAGTGAAATATATCCTTGTGTTTTCCGTAACAAAACTTATCTGAGACACCTAGATGATATACAAATCACCTTTTAAGTCTTCCTTGAGTGTTTCCCTAGGTTTGTTTGTAACCAAAATCTACACTACAATTCCCCCAACAATTTATAATTACTGTTAGGGTGTATTAAAATACAAGCATTTACCTTTATTTTGAAAATTACCATACCTTATAATCTTTTCTGCAAGGCAAATAGCCCCCCAATAAATAGGTCATGAGCGCACGTGTATGCAAAATGTAAGAGGAAGTGCACCCCCCGAGCTAGGATGGTGGGTTCAAACACACACTTGCAATTGACTCAATGGTCCTTTGGTGTCAGATGGTTGCTCTGACACAGAGGACCGTTGTATCAAATGCAAGTGTGCGGTAGTACCCACAATCCTAGTAGTGTTGGTGCAATTACCCAATATAGCCATGGCAATTTGGCCATGAGATATTATTCCCGTAGAGATTTAGACCACTCAAAGTGCAAGAACAAACTAGGCATCCTCATCGGCTCCCTTTGCGATCGAGATACTTGTCATAAGGTAGACGTTTGTTATTTAGATACTTTCCTCTCTACACCCACTTCTCCTCATAGGATATGCGACTATTTACCTTTGATTTCCTGGAGCGTATTGTGGTTTCATCAGATCATCTGAGAAGTAAGCTTTCTAGGGTTCAATTTTTATTGTACCTAAAAGAAAATTTGTTGCTAATGATTTTAAGATCACATCCATACGGTAGCAATACTTAGTCATTTTTGTAAAATGTTTATGATTAATTCATAATCATCAAACTTCAAGAAATTGTGATAAATATATGCAATAAAATTACAGTCCAAACTTTCAAGATTATGTCAAGAAGAGATATACACTCCGAGGTAAGGAAAAAAGTCTATAGAAAATTGACAATTTCCAATCAAAATAATATGAAGTTATTATATAGAGTGATGTATCAACAAAGGGAAAACTTAGTTCATTCTTGGCTTAAAAAATGTATTGTAAGCAACCATCTTTTCATATTGGAATGGGATCAACGCCATTGCCAAGAAAACTTCATGAGGAACACAATGATGCCTTCCTTGCAACTTCCTTTTGCACAAATTTGCCTTCAAAAGAATTTGAAATGTATAGGACATGCCCAAAAACAATGGTGAATTTTCTTGGTTGAGCATTTTGGAGTTCATCACAAAGGACATAAGCCATCTCCACCTTTAGGTTTGTCGATGAAACTATGAGAAAGTGTTCACCACTTCATGACATCAAGTTCTCGTGATAGTTTTGGGTCATCTTCCAATATTTCATGTTGATAGATGTTTCATGTTGAATGTCCTTTGATTCCCTGTATTGGACCATGCAAGCATGAGACTTAGGAAACTCATCTTATGTCGGTGAAAATAGTCTTGCGTCACTAGTAAATATGAAAATCTACCCCCTTAGCAGATTTGCAAGAAATATTCACCGACACAAGGCGAGTTGCCTAGGTCTCATATAATTGTAGTGGACACACCTTTAAACAATGTATCACTTTAAATCTACATCTTTGTTTTTGTCCACCAAACAAATGTATGTAGAATACTAAAATGAAGAGGACAGATGGACATGATGCTTTTAGTGAAGGGTGCACCCTCCAAGATACCGTATCCGGCCGTCAGGATCAACATCTCATGCCGAATAATTAATTAAAGTGGAGAAAGTGGGTCCGGCATGGTAAAAATAAATTAATAAAAAATTCAACAATTTCAAAAAATATTTGTAAAAGATTCGGCGCTTTAATACAAGGCTAGTTCACAACAATGAAAGATTTCTTATTTTTTTCACCCTTTTGTGGCAGCCTTGGTGTGTTTAACCTAATTGAATGCCCTAATCTCAATTAGTGGTCCTTTGTATGTGTTACTTTTGGATCCTAAAACGCCACTGCAACCTCTGGGTTTGCCATGATTTTGGCCACAAGCTCTTCAGGGGTTAATTCAATTTGCTCTACAAACAACAGAAAATTCGGGCTCATAATGTCCGGTTTTTGAAAAAAATCATTTTTGCACGAACTAGTTATGATGCTACGGTATGCAATATTTTGGGATTTTACTACATGAAGTTGGCTCAAATTTGGAATATTCGGCATGCTCTTCAATGAATAACTTTTCTTTTCAACTGTCTTCTCCAATCATTTCCGATTTTTTTCAACTGCTATTTTTTAATTTTTTTTGCCGGCCCTGACGGCCGGGTACGGTAATGTAAATATCAATGGTAGATGAATGAGATAGCCATGAAAACATACTTCAAAAGCTATCATCCACACATTCAGTTGAGGAGCAAAGTGATGGACCAAAGATGCCTATGAAACTGAGAGTTGGGTTCTAAGGGAGGGACAATACAATCAATTATTTAAATCCAATACGGCAACAACATTTGACGCCCTATTTTAGCCAATCAAGAAAGCGCACTCATGGTGGCACATGTCAGCAATTAGATGTGTTTGAAGATGCAAGCCAGTGCTTGATGTGTGCATGCATGCCATGACACTTTTTGGTAAAGTTGAAAGATGAGAGCAACACACAAGCTTGCAGCTGGATTTGCAACAAAGAAGAATTTGCACAACATTCCAAGCCATCCTTCCCCTTTTCTGCACTTATGCAACTTCGAGATCCTCCTCAGTGGTTGGGCCACGGGAGCCTGCTTTCCCCTTTGTATGAAAAGTCCACAACAATTTACCAGATTCTTCACTATTTTGCTACATAGTCTCAAAAGACATTGGTCATTAGTCGTGGTAGGGAACATCACTACAACAACCAAGTTACATATCTTGGTCACTTCTCCCCCCCCCCTCAACACACCTTTCCCATGATGGTTCCCATCCACTAGGCAACTTCATCAATATCTAGGAACAAAGGTAGATTTTGTTGCCATCCAATGGCAAAGGTAAACAATCCTTGTTGTTCATGATGACAACATTGAATCCCTTAAGAACATTCGGTTGACCACTCACTCCTCCTTTGAGCAACACAAAGCTCAAGAAGTTAGGCAATTTCTTCCCTTTAAGAACCAAGTTTTGCATTGCAAACGTGGTCATCCTCTCACCAATATCCATTGTAATGACGACAAGTTTTTGCAACCTTCTAATATAACTTTCTAATACATACCACTACACAATCGCATTTTCTTGTCCATCAAACCACAAAATAGGCCTCCTAGCATTTGATTAGGCTTTTGAAGGTAAGGCCCATACTCCGCTCATCCATAAACCCATATTGATATCAAAAATTCTTGTTGTCCATTGATTTTCCTGCAAAGCGTCTCTCCCAAGATATCTTTAAATTCAAATATTCGAGGAGGAGGCTTGAAGTGCCATCCAGAAATGCCATCCTCTGAGGCGGCCACGTCATCTTATGTTCCCCATGTTCCCCAATAGTTGTAGACTTGACTTGAACAAGTTTCGAGTGAGGAACTCCCTTCCATAATTTGGACCATTCATATTGAGCTTACGGATGGGACGGAGCATTCAACCTTGCCTTACAAGGCTAAGAAGAACCAACGGTAGAAGTGTATTTGAATCTCCATGGGTGGGGGAGGCCTACAACAAGTCAAATCCCATCTACACAATATTATGCAACCCCAATCACATGACAATTTTGGAGCAATTTTGTTATCAAGTCTACACAAATCTTGTTGACATTTGGCATGTTAACCACTCAAGCACGAGCACACACATGAACATGTGAAAGTAACATCCATGTCAAGAACAAGAGCTCCCTTTTGGTGCTCCCCTCGTGCCTTTAATTGTTATTCTAAGTGTGGTCTTGTTTGTACTAAGACAACTACACTAGGTGTTGTGGAGCCCCAACTACATGACGACTACACTAAATATGATATTTAGTGTCACCGATTCTAATCGCCTTGCTCAATACTAATTGTAAACCGCGGTGTAGTGTCACCAACACTAAATGTTAACCCCACATTATTTCACATTCCTTATAATGTTTTTGGGTGGATAATACACTTACAGTGTTGCAATTACTGTCACTTACCAAGCGGTTTTTCATCCATCCATGACAATATTTCATCACACGTTGCTGACATGAGAAGGTAGGGTTTTGCCCAATGGATGAACTCATCCATCATCCATGAAAACAGTTGTTCACTTATTCATTAAAAATGTCATCCAAAAAATTACCATAGTGACTTAAAATACCATATGGCACTAAATACCATATTTAGTGTAGCATATTGACATGCACCCTAGGTGTTATATTCAACACTTAGGATGCAGAATCTTGCATTTGTAGATGTGTTGAAGCAATGGCACACATGCCATGCCCATGGTCTCTCCATATTGATTGTAAGTGATGTTGCTCAAGAACAATAGTGGAAACATAAGCTTAGGATAAGAGGAAAGAGTGGTTTTCAAAAGTGTTTTATATATGATTTGCCTTCACAAATTTGTTAGGAACACGGTAAATTGTTGTCATATCCCAAAAGGAGATTACTGTGTTTTTATTCTACATACATTTTGCACACTGCAAAGTTTCCCCATTAACTTAGAGGCGCCTATAGTGGACACTTGAGCACTACGGTACCTCACCTAACCCAAACAAATCATGTAATAATATATTTGGATTAGCAATTACACCTCGAGCACAATGACATTGAGATCGTATGAATCAGAGCATCTCTAATGTATATAGAAATGTTCAAAATTACAAACACGATTTGGACTTTCTTAGTTACATAGTCCCCCCCCCAAAAAGGATCATGGACATTTTGTCTTCTTCAACCAATGAGCTACATGTTAATCCTTAGAATAATACAAATCGTAGTTGCTTCCTTTGGGACAAAAATGTAGGTGTTGGAATTGGGAGTTTCTACCTTTTGTTCTTATGATTGCTCAATCATAAGGCAACCATTGTCAACGACTGGCAAGAATGGATTAATGACGAAGCTGACACTAATTGTCCACACTATACTTTTGGTGCACACATGTTCTATGAGTGCCCTTTGGCGCAAAGAGCTTGGCAGTTTGGCACAGACCTCATGTGGAAACTCCACTTGAAGTGGCCTAACCAAGGTTCTTGGCAGCCTCTTAGTCTAATGTTAATGAAAACAACATCCAAATGGACTTGTTATTAAGCTTATTGTATCACATGTTCCTACAACATCATATGCCTAAAAAAGATGAAAATTCTCAACATTTGTTAATGATCATCTTCCACATCCTGCACTCCCACACTCTTGTTTGCCAACACCTAGGGCTTCAATTCCACTTTGTCAAGAGTGGTGTTTTGTTTGGTTTTTTGTTTAGGGTTTACAAAACAAGGGAAGTAGAGAGCAATATAGGTTGACAACGCGTTGTAGCTTGGGGCTAGACTGCCATGGAGTGGGTGTTGTGTTTATGAACACATGTTCACTCTTGTTGTATTTCCACCCCAAGCCTTCTTTTGTGATGCATGATGGTAATGTGATATTGAACCCTATATTTGTAGACTTGTAAGTAGTTTTCAAATTGTGCTTAATTTTCTTGTTGCATTTCTCATTCATGTTGTACTCTTGGAATGATTTGGTTCATGTTGTGGTAGTTGTATGTTATGTCGTACTGAAGTGTTGTAGTTGTATAGTTTTGTAATGGTATGTATGAGTCATGCCTTTATGTTGCCATGTTTTCTTGTGCCACTTTTCTGATGTATATACCTTGGAATTATTATCGTATAATTATAGGGCATATAGACTACTAAAAATGCAATAACATTGGCAATATAACTAACGGTAGGGTGGAATAAAATAGGTCATTTTAAAGAAATAAGTGATTATAAGGAGCTATTAAATCATGAGGCAAATAACCCTCACACAATTATCCCCTAGTCGCACTTGGTGCACAAAAATCCTATAGAGTGACCTACCCGAGTGCCTAAGGAACACCTTTGGGACTTTTTTGTTGGTCAAACTTGAATTTTACATTAAAGATGTTTAGGACTAAGGAAAAGAATGGATTGAAGTCTATTTTCTATTTCATTTTACAAACTCCAACTATTTATTTATTTATTATTATTATTATTTTCATTTGCAAACTCTATAGGTCCGAGATTTCACATGCACTATATGGCATGTCCTCAAAAAATCATCATTATTATAATATTTTTTTAATATCTCAAAATTATTTCATCCTTATCAAACTATTTCCAAAAAATCATAATAAGTGGATAATGTGCTTACCATCCCACAAACAATTGTAGAGGAAATAAGGGTGCAAGCATGGTAAAGTGGACCAAAATAGTGCTCCAATATACTAAAACCATAATTGTTTTGGTCAAAGGCCTAAAAGTAGTAGCAAAGCGTTGTTTGAAATTGGATTTTTTGTCATGATGACTTGCATTGTTGTATTAAATATTCAAATGTAGAATATCAAGTTGAGATCTTCAAAACCTATCATTAAAGGTGATGCTCAAAAGCACATAGTTGAATCTAGCTTTGACCGTAGATTTCATGACCTTAAAATATTTTAAAGTTGAATTTTTTTCATATTCCTTGAATTCATTATCCACTTAGGGCTTCTTCACAAAATTTTATAGAAACCATCAATTTAATGTAATTGTATCATATTTTTAACAAATTTGAAAACTTTGCTCGTTCAATATCACCTACTTGCACACTGCTTGCACCGTCTTCTAGAATATGTACTTTTCTTTAGATAGTTTTTGTGATCATAAATTGCTTGGCTTTGTAGATCAATATGTTTTTAAAACGTCTATGATTTTTTTCTTCACAAAATTCAAAGTTAGTGCATAGTTTTGAATCACTTTCACTCAACCCTAGGTAGGGATCATGAGCTATCCAATTTACTATGCTTGCACCCATAAGTAATTATTATATACGTGTGGACAAAAGATACGGTTGACCAGAGGAAAGTAGGTTGAGCGATTGAGACCATTATCATGCTCAAAACATTTCATAATTCATTTTCAAGAAGTTGGGAATCCATTAAGAAATTAATGCAATTGATTTCATGAAATCTCAATATCATTTGATTTGTATACAATTGATAAAATTCAAGTTTTTTTAATAATCCAAAATTGCTATGTAGACTTCCCCAAATACGGATAGCGTTGACCTTTGACTTATACCCAACTCATATAAAAGACCCAACACTTACATTCACTAGAGTAAAATATGTGGTTTGGAAATATGTTGCTTGTTTTCATGAAATTCCCCATAATATGTATGACCGGAATGAAATAGAATCAATGGCTTAGTTGGTTGGAGAGGTTATGTTGCCCTAATATATATCGTGGATATGTTTGGAGAGAGAGAGATTGTCAATTGAGTGTACCATTTGTCCAAAAATTAGAGGACGATGTGGATAATGTGTACATTTGATTTGTTAACAAAGTTGATGTATGCAATGTATGTGTCCTTTGGACAACTAATTTCTAGAATAGTGTTTAGATTGTGTTGAGGATCTCATGGCATTGCTAATGTGGATCGATGTTGTTAATAAACGATTTCTATCAAGTGCATATTAGCTATTCATTGAAGTCTAGAATGTTACATACTTGGAAGGAATTTAACCATTTAAGAAAATTCATCTAAGGCCATAACATGTGCCCAATCGAAGACTACACTAGCTCTACCCAACAAAGACAAAAATAGCCGAATTGACCTTAGCTACATGCACATAGGGTTTCTTTCTTGGCCTATCATCATGATTACCTTATCCATAGAGTGGCTAATCTCACATCCTTCCACCAAAGTCCTTCGGCAGTAAATTATAACCAAATGTAAAACATTGAGTCTTAGCAACTACTATTTAATCAATGTAAATGACCCATTTAACAAATCTTAACATTCTTCAGCAACCTCCCTATGTTTGCTTGCCAAACTAGGAGGTTGTCCATGGCCCACCAGTGTCATGCAACAGGGAAGGGCTCAAGAGGCTAGTGAAGGGATCAACTCCCAATCATGATAGAGCCTATTTTCTTTATCTCCTGGTGGTCAACCAACTACCTTGCCCTTGGATGAAGGACACATCCATATGACACATGCTTAACATGTCAAGGCTCCCCTCCCCCATCTCAAATTCAAACTGAAATAAGAGAAAATATGTGCACATTACGGTATTTACTCTCAAATCCAGGGGGTTACGTGTCAATCCCACTAACCCCCCCCCCAGCTGAAGAATGTTATGAAGGCACAATTGCAACTTCAACTACTTCATAATGTATCATTGTGTCCAACAGTGGAATTGTTTCACAATTCGTAACCTTTGTTGACGTTTGAGGTCATTGATCCTCACTCAAATATAAAAGACTACAAGCGATCACACCTCCCCCATAACATCACTAAGCAACTATATGATGGAATTTTTTATTTTACCTTTTTCCGAAGAAAGAGGTTGCGATCAAAAACCTCTGATAAATTATAGTTGCTTGTCGAAAACTCTATAGCACATGGCCCGAGTGCTCCCCATAGATGGGGATTCCTGAAATTAAAGAAGAATTATGCTTGCTCGATACTTGGTCACATGAAACGCAACCAAGGAGCTTGCGTAATGTTATGAGTCTACCACCTATATCTTTAGGATGAAAAAAATAAGTTGCCAAAGAAACTTCTTACTAGCATATTCTTTAAACATTCAACTAGTACCCGCTTGCCACACAAACTCATTTGAACTAAGGTGGTGACGTATGCATAAGATGGATCGGTTTTTATTTTATATATTTTGACTCGATTGCAGACCAAGACTACTATTGTCTACAAATGGCATGCTTACACTTTCACGATACAAAAGTCATTTCATGTTGTTAAAAGCTAAAGCTCGCTACGTTACTTTTCTTTTTCTTTTCCCTCTTCACGATGGTAAAAGATAAAAATGGGATGTGTGTCTTTTGTGCTCATTTTTTTCTTCTGGAAATAGAAGATATCATAGTGACGTTGGCCAACATTCTAATGACATCATCGTGACAGGCATGCATTTATTGGCGGAAGGTGTCATTAAGAAAGCATGTTGTTTCATTCGGGCTGCACAACTAAAAGCCTCTAGCAATTGCAGCTAATTTTCTAACTTCAAATAGGAACGTGTTTCGTAGTGAGTCCAATATACTATGTGAAAACACATGAAACATTAGGACAAAATATTATGACGTTGGAGGCCACACTAACGACAATTATTGTTCATGCACTTATTGGTGGTAAGTTAGTAGTGTAAACACCAACTCAGCAAGAAAAGCAAGCATTTATGGAGACCGTCCTTCTTACAAAATTCATGAAATAGTCTTATTAGTTTTTTTTAGTTTTTTTTTTTGACAGAAGGCCAACAAAGCCAACATCAGAGAATTAAAAACCAACGAAAACACGCCTAACCGAGGGGAGAAGCTACTAATCTTAATTTGTTTGATCACCCAATCCCAAGCCGCCTTGGCATACATGATGAGTTCATCCCAAATGCGGTGCTTGACCTTAGATTCGTGCCATTGTTCACGGTTGAACACTTTGTCATTGCGTCCAAATGGTCCAGAGCGTGATGCCCCTAAGGAGATGCCAAATTTTAACCTTTTTTCCAAATTTCTTCGGAATCCTTTTCCCGAACATGACTTGCTTCCAATTGAAGCTATAATAATTATCAGTTCTAACCCCACAGAGTTCATGCATGATGAACGTGGCCCACCTCCAAGCCCTCCTAGCTTGAATATAATCCCAAAATTTGTGTTTGACTGATTCGCTCGTATTGGGGAGGCAAAAAATGCATTGCTTCGAAATCGAAACCGACGCAATGCGGGCCCTCCATTCGTTAACCGCCACGGCTTTGTGCCAAATGGACCACATAAATGCAGCCTCTTTTCCAGAACGGAGAGGATCCCAAACTTGAGACCAGTAAAACCTATAGTTCCCCGGGAGATAGCCTTGCCATTTATTTGCAACACGCGTGGTGCCCGGGTTCCTATTGATGACTGAGTCTCTCCCCATTCTGGTAGTATAGTTAAGGAAACGTCCACCATCGATCCACCGCCAACGGTCCAGGTTCCAACGGAGCGTAGCCACTCTTCCATAGAAGAATGTAATTTCTTCCCTTTCTCCCTTTTTTTCGGCCCTCTATTAGTGGATGGGTGGAAATTAATGTGGAAATAATTAGCGTTGGCCACACTACACTAAATATCCTATTTAGTGTTTGATTATATTTAATGTTGTTACCACCTTACCCTGCCCAACACTAATTTTCAATTTTTTGACAATTAGTGTTAGAAAATATGCTGGAATTATCTTTTTATCATTGTTTTTTTTTCTTTCATATCCTTACTAACACTAAATTCAAACATGTAACTTCCACATATTACCATAGTTGATATTTAGTGTTTGAATTTACATTTAATGTTACTTATTTTCATAGGGTTATTGATATTTAATGTATGCGTTTGTATTTGGTGTATCAAACACTAAATATCCTATTTAGTGTAGTTTTTTTTAGTGAAGGTGGAATTAACTTGGGTCCAGGTCCTTGGCTCTAGAATATTATTGTGGCCCACAATACAAGAACTATTTAGTATATTTATTCACACCTCTTGGTGGTGAGCTCTATGGTGATGGAGAGAGGGCATTATTGTATACAAAAGATGGAGAAAATAATAATTTACGCCGAATTTGATGAGCCTTAGGGTAACCATAACATGGAGCCTTAGAGTTGGACCCTATATTGCAACCCTTGCTAGCTCCCATTAACCATCTTGGTTATTTTTCCAACTCTAGCAAGGATTACGAGCGCTAACCCTTCGCATTCCGCCATGCGAATGGTTGGCTTCCCATACCCTGGACCTTCTTAGTCCATAGGAGGGGAATCAACCCTCCTACTCTTTCATTCGGAACTCACCCCTTAATCAGTAACCATTGCTAAGATGTGGACTTCCACCCATGGAAGTCCAATCTCATGTTGATCATCGCGTTGCCAGAGCAACATTACAACAACCCGAGCCATACTAGGCAACTATGCCCTCACATTGGGCCAATGCCCATGGAGGCTGTGTCGTTTGGCCTCGGGTGGGTTCGGCTACACCACCTCATCCATATCAGCCTCGAGGACTCTAGGCAGGGCCCCTACCCCACCGTCAACTAACTTTTGTCTCTCTCCCAACACTTGGGGCCAAGTAGACATTTTCCCTTAGCCGCTAGGGCTGGAAGCCCCCAACAGCTTCAGAACTCCATAACTTCTTCATATGGTCTTTGATCCTAACAATCAACCACTCCATTGTCATCTACGTTTCACGTAGATGCCGATGGACTACTCACTTGCTCCATTCGGCCAAATATTGAAGAAGTTATGTCTGTTCAAAGCTTCGCAGTTCCAATAGCCATTCCTAGGCCACTGCTGTACCAAGGCATTGTTTTGGGACAACGCCCCACTCAAATTGTCATATCTCCTAGCTCACTCCTCCGATTGAGGTGTTCTTGAGCATTCTAGAATTGGCACGCCATAAGCTACACATAGTTTATGGCCTCACCCTCGTGCCTCCTAGTCTATGTGGGTAGGAGGCGTTCCCAACGCCCAGGGCCCTCACCCACACTAGGATCACTTGAGCCCTCTCACCAAGAGCACCACAAGTCCCAGATGTCACTCCGGGATCCCCCTTGTGCCCATGGTGTTTCGGGCACTCCTTATGGAGAGGTACGCGACATCCTAACCACTACATTAAATACGAACGCATACACTAAACATCAACAACCCTATGAAAGTAAGTAACATTAAATGTAAACTCTAACACTAAATATCAGTTTTGGTAATATGTAAAAGTTACATGTTTGAATTTAGTGTTAATAAGGATATAAAAATATATATAATAAAGGAAGTGGTAGTAGGGAAGGTAGCAACACATTTATGTCTGACACTAATTGTCAAGGAATTGAAAAATTAGTGTTGAGCATGGTAGGGTGGTAACAACACTAAATATAGTCAAACACTGAATATCCTATTTAGTGTAGGTATTATATAAGATAAGAACACGGTCAACTGGTTTAAATGCGAATTCTTATTGGAAGCCAAAAGGTTTATGAGACTAAAAGTACAACAGGATTAACTGCGGATTAAGTCAAACCAGTTGTTTCCCTAGAGTGGTGAACTGCAGTAACATCCATGAGGTAGAAGCTAATATCAACTTGATAATCCAATTGAAAGCAAGACTTGAGACTCCCCTTAATACTACATCCTCAAATAGTGATTGAAACTTATCTTCAATGGAATTGTATAGGGGACACTCCAACACAAAGTTTGCCCTCATTTTCAACTACATTATAAGAGCATAAAGTGACATAGTTATTATCTCTAGAGATAAGGATAGTTGGCCACCATCCAATTTCAAGGGCAAGTCTATGATTTGAGGTGTGGTAAGTAGCAGTGATCTTGCGTTGTGGTGGTGTCAATGATTGCTTCAAGTACAATACACATTTGTATTTGAGAAAATTCAATTGAGACAATTCAACAAAATTACCTACAAAGACCATTTTTTTACTATGCATGCATCACTTTGGCAAGATTGGTAGGAGGTGTTCTTAACAATGGCCAACACCAAACAAAATACAATTCTTGGAAACATGCTACAAGCACATGAGTCTTGGAAAACTAACATGCGTCACTGGAAACTTGTCCCATGTCACTGAAAATTTTGTAAAATCTACCATAACGGCAAATTTGCATTGATCTTCCATCAACGCAACACAATTGCCTAGGACTCACATGCTAGTAGTGACATATAAAGTAATAGTTTGTGTAACATGTACTAAAGTCGCGGTTCGTATACACATACTTGTTGAAATTCAAAACTCGAATCATGTTGTACTTCACCCTATACATTTGCGATTCTCATCAACTTTAACATAACATAAAATTACAAAATATATGACAAGTTACTACAATCAGATTTTATTATATATATATATATATATATATATTTATGTATTCATATATATACTGCAACAAGCTGGTACAGCCTTGCCCTTTGTTTGAGAAATACTTCTAATGGGTCTCCACCAACTTTTGGTAGTCAACTTTTGGTAGTCAACTTTTGCATTAATATCCTCTTCAAGTAACCTAAAATAGAATCTCGAGTCTACTATACATCCAAAAATCCTCATGTAGAAAACACATCTTAGTAGGATTATCATGTTGAATATATGCATGCCCTTTTGAATTTACGTTCCCACACTTTTCCACCGAACCTTTACATCTATATATGGGCCATTTAATGTCAATGGAAGATCATCTGTGAAACCGTATTCATATATCTTACTACTAGTATTAGTAAGGGGCGTTAACCGAGTCAACCTTGTGATGTCACTTGTACACAAGATGTTGTAACTTAGAAGGTACACAAGAAGCTCGATTTAGTTTGAGGGTGAATTGGTGTGCCACGATAGTTCAAGTAGCCTTCAAGCCATTCTTCATGTGATCCATGTGTCCCAACTTGTTTTTAATGCGTACACTAGGACTACACCACAATTACCAATAAATAGCATGCCTAGGGTTAGGACATTACGTGCGGCCAAAGATTGCTAACCCTATAAATAAACTGAAAATTCATGGATTTACTAGAGATGTAAAACCATTAAGAACAACATAACATTATTCAGGTCGATAACAATGTTCTGTGGGATTGACAATATTTTGCGAAATATTCCTCACATTCAGACTGAATGATGGAATATTTTGTAGAATATTGTTAGTCCCACATAACATTGTTATGGATCTGAATAATGTTATGAAATTTTGTATCTTTTTGAAATTTTGATACATCGTCATTTCTTATAGTAATTGTTTCTAGTTGAATTTTGTGTCATTTTAGTTAGAAATTTTAGTTAGAAATTTTATACAAACGAGAGGTAACCAAATAACCATTTTCTTCTCTTATTCAATAAATATCATATAATTCTATTCATGGAGAAAATTGTTAACTTTTTGAGCAGATTTGGTGATGTGTCCTAGAAGTATTAGTTTTATTTTTGCCGCACATGGTCTTGAGCTTGACAAATGGAGTGACATTAAGTATTTGTGATAGCGTGGACTTTGATTTCAAATTTACCGTAGTCCCACGGCGGTATCAACATTTCTTAAGTTATCTTGGGATTTGTTGAAATTTTTGGAGATTTTTTTCTTCTATATATGGATATTTATTTACTTACATGATAGTATAACAACATTCTATTTATGAAAATGGAATGCTAGAAATAAATAAATTAGTTGACAAAGATTTGTAGAAAGCCATCTTGGGATTGTGGTAGTTATATTGAGAAGCAAAGTTGTCCATAACATTATTCAAACCCATGCAGTGTTCTGTGGGACTGACAGTATTCTGGGGAATATTCCCGGAAATTTTCACATTCAGTCTGAATGTGAAAAATTCCGGGAATATTCCCCAGAATATTGTCAGTCCCACATAACACTGCATGGGTCTGAATAATGTTATGTCATAGTTGTGTTATGATCCTTTTTTTTAATTGCCATGGACCATGACTAGACACCCACCTCTTTGAGTTGGGCTTCTATCATTATTACCACAATGAAAATGTAATCAACATTATTACCCACAATATAGCTTGTAAGTTTATTTGGCCCTGGAATTAATATCATTGCGTTGAATGAGTCTAGGAGGGCCAACTTGAGATGAATTAACCACTAACTTATGGGGTCAATTATTTTACTAGATCTCTTTTACCATGGTAATAATGGCGAGGACCCTACTAAAAGAGGCGGTGTCTAGCTGTGGCCATTTTGAGGTGGATGTATGCCTTTTTTCCACGATCTATTACAAATTATAGATCAAAATTCAACTCAAAAGTTCTATATTCGACTCATATCATCAACTATAAATTTTACTAATCTAGTTTCACCTATTCTAGTAAGGAAAAGCACAAAGAACTACTTGGGAATTTGACACAAATTTTCATGTTTAAGTTGTCTTCACTTTCTTGAAATTTTCATATTCTTTGAATATGATATAGTAGCACAGGGGACACACTCAATGTGTCCCGTACGGACCCATGTGGGTGCACAAAATGGGTATAAATTATGCCTAGGGGTTACAAAATATACATTAGGTATGCATATTCTTTATTTTATTTGTGTAAATTTACTAGGTGTATAAGTTACATAATCCTAGTTGTATTTCTACCTTTAGGCCCATAATCAATTATAATGAAGTAGGTAATCTACAAGAGGTCCAAATGAATATTTCATCTAATATATAAACCACATTCATCCTAAAATTTAGGGTTTAGGACAAGAGGGGGAAAGACCACCCTTTGGTTCCCTAAATCGTAGGTGGAGTGAGGGTGGAGTGAAGGTGGAGCTTGTAGGTGGGGTTTATTTTTATTTTTATTTTTTTTGTTTTTGTGTGGAGCTCCTGAAGTTCGACTATCTAGCGTCGGGGATACTGATTACTCATTGAAATTACGATGTGATTGTGTTGTATTGTTTGTTGCTCAAACAGTAGTTGAAGAATAGAGGGGGGGGGGGTGGGGGGGGGACAAGTCAACCAAAACATTGACCACCAAGACTTGGTATTTGGGAAGGGTCTATAGGAAGCACCACAAAATTGGAAATAAGTGGATTCAGTATCAACAACCAATTGACCTTTTGGACCGGATTTCCAGTATGGAAATGGGATTATGTTGGTATCGAAATAAGAATGGGTCAATGTGGACCAATGATTTGACAAATCATTTGATGGTAGAGTTAGAAACTTACATTGCATTGGCTATAACGACTTATATTGTATTAATTGCATCCAATGGATGAATGACTGTTCAATGATTTCATCAATGATAAATAAGTATGTCTTGCTAAGAGTATTTTAGCCATATTTTCCACATTCTATTTTTGGCATATACATATGATTGAAATTTATATATTTTTCACTTGTGTATGTATTCGAGGGGATTTTCTAGCTACATATTTGTACGTATATTACTTTTAAGAAGGCGGTAGGGGGGATCTTGTATATTAGAGGTATTAATGTCATGGTCATGCATGCATGTAGTTCCAGTTCTAACAATGAGTGCACCCCCTGCATGGTAATTACATAAGTTTATATGATTACAAATAGAAAGTCTAAAATGGATATTATCCCAACAACAAAATTGGGTAATTGAGGCTGAGTTGAGCCTACGGTGGGCTCATGATGAATGGCGAGTTCATTTTCATCCATTAAGCATGATACCATCATTCATTTTTAGACATAAGGTTTTAAATTAAAAATTGGACTTTGGATGACATTTTAAGGGTAGTCCGATTTCATTGGCTAAAGAGGCCGGTGTTTTATGTACTAAGGATAATTTTTGGGTAAATTCTTGACTCGGGCATAGTAGGTGGCTACCACAACCTTACAAAGTTCATTTCAAGTGCAAAGAAGAGGTTGCCCGGAAGATTTGCACGAGACATTGACAAATGGTTTTGATTGATTTACAAATTGTAGACAACTTTTTAGGAATCTTGAAGTGAGAGTTTTAGTTTGGGATTCATCACCTCAAATGCTTCTAAAATAAATAAATAAAAACTCATGACGTGATCACACCCGTGTGCAATTGAAAGAGTTCTTTTGCATGAGGCAATATCTCAAGTTAGCTTGGACAATTAAGAGTTTTGAGGCTAAGGTAGTATGGGAGAAGACATGATGAATTATGAAGCACTATAGAGATTGCTCTTTCTCATACTTATCTAGTGCCAAAATGTAGTTTCCATGTGGATTTCAAGTGAGTCTCAACTCTCATCTCTCAACCAAGACAACCCCCAAAACCAATATCTTCGAAATCTTGCATAATAAGTACATATTGGTTATAAGAATGTTCATGGTGTGAACATCAGGCCCTCCTTATGGTTTTGGGTGACAACACAGTTTCACTTTAAAACATTTGTGTTTATTTCGATATAGAAGGGGGGGTAGAAGTTTTTTGTCGTGCACCTATTCTCTTTCTTTGTACTTGGAAATTAAAAAGACCAGTTCGTACAATTACCACATTATGCCAAATACCTTAACTTCTCAGTTTAAGGTGCTCTTACCTTATGTAAGAATGACAATAAATGTTGCTTTAAGGATGGTCAAAGTTTTCATAAGTCCCAATCAATGTTCAAGATTGAAGTCTTCAATGCCCTTCAAACGTGGTTTGGCCCTTCAAAATATACCTCTCTCAAAACGACCCTTCAAAATGCAACCCCAAATTGAAATTGAAGATGTCACTTGAAGTCCTTACTATAATCTGCCCACCACAAGAACCAACAACGTAGGGCATTGTCACTACAAGAAGTGGAGTTAGATGATTAATTCTTAATTCTTCACATTGTACTAGAAACATGTACCATATAATTCATGCACAAGTTTAATATGAGTTTTGTATTTCATTTCTATATTCTTAGATTGGCGTCTTGGATTTGAACGAGCCCTTCAACTGAAGGTTTGAAATTTGAGAGCCCTTCAAAATGAAACTCATATGAGGGCTTCAATCTTGAACATTGGTCCCAGTCCACTCTCAAACGCATGGGAAAGTTTAAATATATCATGGTCCTTGTCCCCTCAAGTTTCCTAACGTGATGATGTCCAATTTGCGTAAAGTTTGGACTATTATTTATTTACATAGCTATAAACAACATTACTATTCATTATCTATAATTGAAGTAAATTCGTTGAAATCATAGTCAAGGGTAACACTTTGACACTTGTCACTTGATTTTGAATGCACGGAAGATCGTGAAATCAAAATAAAATCTTAATTGTACGGATGTGATAGTACGCACTTTTGGCCACAACTTGATTGTGGGGAAACAACACCAACTTTTAAAACCTCTTTATTGTCATGATGGATCGAAGGTGTTGAGCAAGTGGCTCAACCTTTGCAAACTTCAACTCCAATTCAAGGAAGACATCGAGAAGACCATGGAGTTACTTACAAAACAATCGAGACCAAGTACATGGCTCAACCTTTTGAGGGTTCGGCCCTAAAATATGAAGGTACTTTGTGATTCTTCAACCCCTAAAAGCCATGCCTTTCTACTCATATGGTACTAACACACAAGGTTCCTTCTCCATGAAAATGAAGGTTGCAATTGTGAAGTAAACTTGTGGATATTGGTTGAAAGATCACATCCATAGAATTGGTATTCTCACATAACTTGGTGAACGCCATGTGAAGGTATTTTGAGTTTGAAGTTACATCAATTTTTCATAAACCATGATGACATTTGTCGTTGTACGCACAAATGTAGTTTATGATGTGTCACAATGTGAGAGTTTTAACAACTATTTTATGGATGATATGGGAAGAAACATTTTTTTAATTGAAAAATGACACTAAATTGGGACACTTGCAAGTGAATACTTTGGAAGGTATAAATATAATTATGAATGTCATAATACTCAACGATTCTCCTCATTGTTGGCACATTCACTCTAAGAGGTTCACTCCCGTCTTTTAGAAAACTACTTGAGAACAAATATAGGTCCACTTTAAAGTTGTGACCTACAAATTATAAAAGCTATACTTGTAACAAAGACCAAGTTATACAGTCAAGACTCTATAAATGTTACAGGTCGGGAGTAGCAAAAAAATAACATATATAGAATTATAACAAGTAACACTTATAGAATTCATACCGATGATTAATAACATTTATAGAAATAACACTTAAAATTTTCAAAAATGAAGAACATAATGTTTTATAAAAATAAAAATAAAAGTACAAATGATAATACATAATTCAACTAAACTAATTGAAAGAAATAATCTATATAGTAGTAACTTGACGAGATTCTTCCAACTAAACTAACCGAAAGAAAGAGTCTATAGTAGTATGATGAGAAGCTTTCAAATGATGAGGTGAAACTTCCTTCCGGAGTCCTTGAATGCTCTTGATGTGTGATAGGGCATCATTTGGTCTTTGTTCAAAGTATTTCGTTAGAGTCTCTGGAGAACGCTCAGCAACACTAAATCCTACAACTTCTTCTACCACATCAATCATAACCTCATCAACATCAATTTCTTGATGTCCTGAGGAATACATATCCAAAAACTCCTCATCGGTAGGTGCATAGGGGTTGTTTATATCAAACTCCATCTCATAATTGAGGTATTCATGAGCGTTCATCACGTCACCCACCTCACTATCAGATGACAACAACGTCAGTGAAGTAGAGTAGCAACTTCATCAACCTCTACCAAGCGCCTAGCTTCCTCTATCTCCCTCTCAATAGAGATCGAAAGAACACCCGTGTGCCTCCAACAATTTTGAATTGTTCGCAAAGAATATGGGATAAATGTGATTACATGTTTAAAATGTATGCTCTCATATATTATTACCTTGATTTTCTCAAAATTAACACTTATAGAGGTGCAATTAACAAAGAAGGGAGTAGAGCATGTTATAACACTTAACACATAACACTCACTAGTCTTACCAATTGTGTTTTTGTAGGGGAGTAAAATTTTCTTAACATATATGAAATTATAACGCTTATAGGGGTAACACTTATGGAGTCTTGACTGTATATTGAATCCCATGTCATATAAATAAATTAGAGTGTTTTAAAACTAACATACCATAAGGGTCTAGTAGGGAGGGGAATTAAAATAATATGCATTAGGGCCCCACACTATGGATGAGCACCATTGGATGACATCTCATGGATGTATTGTTGGATGTCATCCGTCGGGTTAGATGTGGGAAGGTGTCCCGACGGGGTTGGGCATTTTGTTTGGCTTTGTGAGTTCCTAATTAGGGTTTGTCATAGCTCTTTAAAGTTTTCATGTATATACAAACTCTTACCTTCTTTTGAGCTTGGCGAATGTTGATGGTTGATCGATCAAGGTTTAGGGGTAGGTGCACGTGAATGGTCGCGCTCCTCAGGTGCACCCATCCCAAGATTCATCTTTCCTAATTTCAATTATTTGCTTGCTTTGTAGATGGGTAGAGTTTAGGGTTTTGACTTTGTTGTGATTTCTCACATTTTTTGGGTTTAGTTGCCAACACAAAGGAAGGGGGCGATATCAACATGGGGTGTTTGTGTGAGCAAGTCAAGGTTTGGGGTTCTTGTGAGGTTGTGGCAGTTGGGGAAGTTAGTTCCCGGGATATAGACAAGAAGGAAGAGGAAGAGAGGGCAGTTCCTCTTGAGAAGAGAGTCTCCCTCGCTCCCATAGTTTTGAATGCCCAGAAGCGTGGTTGTTTTTTCGGGTGTGAATCCCTTTGATATGTACCAGATTTCTCTTTTGGATATAAGAAGTATTACGAATCATTAACCTTAATTTTTCATGTGCTGATTGTTATGTGCCTTGCAAGTTTTTTCATGATTGTCTGGTGTAGAATGATTACAGTAAACATTCGGAAAAAACTCAAGATATAGCAAGTCAGTATGTGTGTGGGATTCTACTCTCCAGGAAGAGAGTGATTCATTTTCTCTTCAATAACAACTGAACTCTATAATAGCCATAGGTCTTGGGTGTGAAACTCATGTACTAGTGGAGTTCTCTTATCATCATCTATATCAATTCCTCTTCAAAGGGTATGAATCCCTGTCATTCTTAATGCGTCACTTGAGAGAGGATTGGAGGAAGTGCACCCTCTTTCTGGTAACACTCCTACCCATTTCATGGAATGGAGTTTGACCTGTGAAGGGATTAAAAGTATATGTGTTTCACCATGGTTGTTGAACATTTAGAATTAGGCCCTTGCCACACGAGAGCGGGAGGAAGTTTCACAACTTCCTCCAACATGGCACTTTGCTTTTGAAAAGTCTCCTTTTCCTTGTTTCTCTCCTTAAAGTGTGGAATTCCGGGCACTACACTATTGTGTCTAATTAGTGTGGGTGGGAAATTCACGTGGGTTGGAAATTAGTGTGGCCCACACTAAATTTCAAGTGTTTGCATCACTTTGGATGTAATTCGTACTGTCATCCATCCGTGTGTGTTAGGGTTCTCTGCAAACAACCTCCGTGGGATGTGTTAGGTGCTTCCCGAGGTGCTTCCCGGGATGGAATTATGAAGTTTCATCCAATTGTGGAAACGACAACGCCCACACAAAATTTTTCACCTTTGAAATTAGTGTGGGCCACTCTAAATTATAATTCGAAATTAGTGTGTTTGATTGGGAATTAGTGTGGCCCACACTAATTAGACACAATAGTGTAGTGCCCGGAAGTGTTGAACTGCCATGTCACTCTACTTTATTGCCAAGTAGATCCCAACCTTAAACCCAAAGCAAAATCCAAAGCTAAAAAGTCATTGTTGCCACTCCCCATACTTCCTCTCATGTGGCAACCACTTGCTCATTTGAACCAATGCTATTCATCCAACTCACGGCCGTTCATGGAAGTTTCCTCCCGTGTGGTTTGGGCCTTAGAACCTAACAGACCTTGGAGTGATGAATTTGATGGGGGTGACTTGTAAGCAGATGACATGGCAGTTCCAGGAAGAAGGTGGAGAAGTGAGGCAGATTTTTGGCTTGCTATTAATGGGATAAGCATGCATGAGATCGGATTACTGCAACACTTCTGTTTGTCTTCAAAAAATTGAATAACACGGTCGTTTTCAAAGTCATAAGAGGAAGGCCTTTCCGGAGAAAGAGAAAGGAAACTTTACAATATTTCTCCAGTTCGTTTCTCTAGTTGGGGAAATGAAAGATTATCTTGACTTGTGAACTTGAGTTGGGACTGATATACAATTCCATAGTTTCTGCTGCAGATAGATTTAAAATGTGGGAAGCATTTTGAATATGGTTGGTGGGCACTATTGTATGGGGAAGCATCAGGGAGATTTACGTCGGTCATAAGTTGCTCGAAAGGTTAATTGAGGGGCAGGAGCTCTTACTCGCTTGTTTGCATGCACGAGCAGAATTAATTGAGGATGGAGATAGAGAGTCGACTGTCTGTTAACTGAAAAGTAGAATTGCATATGGGGTAGTTGTCCCGAGATGCAGGTTTCATCAACATTGTTGTAAGTTTTTAATTTTAGTATCAATTTGATCTTAAATCATTAAGTGTTGAGTGAAATTTCCCCGGGGTCTTGTGGAATTCATGATCTTAAAAGGACGCACCTGTCGAAACCATTCCATGCCGGGACCATAGACTTCGTGGGCATCGAGGAGTCGAAAGAGACAAAGTGACTGGCCCTGGAAGGTGAACCGTGAAGGAGAAGCCGACTCCCCCTTATCCCATAACGTTCGGTGAGAGCCTGAAGAGCCAGAATAAAAGGAGAAGGAGCCAGCTCTATGTTTGAGAACTTGATGTTGACTTGGAACTTGTGATTGGTTACTAAGATTATGGCCCTCTCCGTGAGACTTGGAATTGGTTACTGGTTATTGCTTTTGGATACTTAGACTATGGACTCGTGATTTAGACTCGCTCGATTAGTTCCGGTTCGGTTTGCTTAGGGTCGGATACTCGGTTCCCGTTACTTGCAACTAGACTTTTGCAAATTATAATAATTTATTCTAAGGCATTAAGTCAAATATGATTTTGTTAATTCCAAAGAAATAAAAAGTAATGAAGTGTTATCATCTCAATTTTAATTAATTAACTCAAAGGCTGAGGGTGATTAGGGGTGTAATTGGTGAACATATACTAACTTGTGGTATGGCCTATGGTCACTGGGCCCTTAACAGAAGAGTCTATGGTCCAAATCAAGGCGCCTTGGCCTTGGGTGTGTGAGACTATTGCCCACCCAAAAGACTATTGTTGAGCTGTGACTCTCTACATTAAATCATTATAATAAGAGAATCAATACTGTAGAGGGTTGGTTGTGAGGGAGAGACTGAGCAATTGCATGTACAGCATAGAGTGACCCTTATTTCCAAATTCTCCATTTAATGAGTCCCACAAACTCCTTAAAGAGTTGTGTTCCATGTGATTGTCCTAATAAACTCACTCCCAATCCATTGTGATCTATCAATTCACCTAATAGTGACAACTAGAGTTCAATCTGACACTCATTTAGTCTTCCATGTGTGGTTTTCTTGATTGGAACCCAAACCAAAAATCTATCTACACGCCATAATAAAAGAGATTTTGTGGACTAAACAATAACCATGCAAAAAATTAGAGCACATACATGAATCATTGGTAATGAAACAACGGACGAACTAGCAAATGAAGGTGCCACCAAAGACAAAGAATCCCCCACCCCTCATATACATACAACCCACTTAATCCCCTATTGGCTCACTAGTGTACCATCCGCCATGCACGATGGCGCTATCCAAAACCTACATATTTTCATCAACAAAGAACACAGAAAACAAGAAACAAACATGGCCAAACACAATTCACCTCTGTAGACAAATGGCTATCCAATGAGCACATCAACTACAAATTATCCAAGTCCTTCTAGGAAACACCTAGCATCACGTACACACAAATTACCCAAACACTAACATTTAGATATGCCCAATATATGGGCAATCACCGTAAGACATATTATGGCCAAATATTTATACAAATCCCAACTGCACTTTATCCCCCCAACAATGATAGAGACACTTGGCCTCACGTACTCTCTACATCCAAAAACCAACATATCAAAGGACTAAGAATTGCCATACACAATAAAGTAGTTTCCCTCATACTCTAGACATTGAAAGCCAACAAATCAACGAGATTCTTTGCCCTAGCAAATGCAAACACCTTAAACAAGCAACCCCCCCACTCTACTATTCCGAATGGCTACTACCATGTACATGTCCCAACCACATTTGCAAATGCATGGCAAAACTTAGACAAGACATAACATGCATACTAGGAGCCTTGACCCATTGCCACACAAGCCTAACTCCAGCCCTCGCGCACACGATCCAACTCCTTGAATTCATATACTACCATGATTGGTTCCTAGAGACATCAATAGAAGGGTATGGTTTTGGTTTAATGAGCCAACCCCGCCACTTATTTGGGCCACTTACTAGGGCCACTTACTAGGATTTTTTTCATTTTTTCAGGCAATATATTATCTTTAAAAATTAAATATCATACATATGAAGCATATTATCATGGAAAACACATCCATGCCCTCATATGCAACAAAACAAACAACTTCTTTTTAGGCACCATTTTCAAAAGAATTCATTTAAAGGTTGAAAAGTGTGTTTGAAACACAAAATTTTAGATGCAGTTTCACAAAACATGGCATAACTTGTGAGGTGTTTGAAGTTATGTTGCCCTTGACCAAGTTGTTAATACAACATTGTCAAAATTTCAATACAAATTATGAAGATTTAGATTGCCTTAAGCACGTTTGAAATTTTTAAGCAGCTGTCAACAACTACTTAAGATTGTTGTAAGCACCAAAATAAATTAGTTATAGACTACTTACATAAAATAAACCTAATTAGATATTGAATATATGATATAGACAAACTTTTGGTGAAGAAAGAACGTGAATTGCCATTCATTTCATTTTGCAATGTAATTTCAACGTCAAGGTGGTACAATTTTTAAGGACTGTCAACACGTCCTTTGGCTCATTAAACCGGAACTGCACCCAGAAGCCAAACATAAAAAATACGACCCACAAATTGACGCCCTAAAATAACAGGGTTGGAACGTCAAACCACTAATAACTATCGCGGTAGGTGTACATGGAACCATACATGAACAATCGATAACCAAACTCAATAACATGGGCATCCCAAAACCCACAATTAAATTCTTAATCAATGTTAGAAAATTATATAATA
The DNA here is from genome assembly GCA_964035585.1 of Polytrichum formosum. NCBI lineage: Eukaryota > Viridiplantae > Streptophyta > Polytrichopsida > Polytrichales > Polytrichaceae > Polytrichum > Polytrichum formosum. The sequence goes on along the minus strand of OZ037940.1, from coordinate 26,979,745 downwards.
GTAGGGTCCAAAATATTTACATTCTCCAATATAATGACCCCCTTAAAAGCATCTTGTGTTCTCAAATGTTCCCATGGAATACAAAGGAGTGACCCCCCGAGACATTCATGTTAATCTCATAAATAAGGAACCTTTGTGATGTTCGTTCGCAAGCTCCTGTCTCATATTCGTGCATGTATGTGGTGGGAGTGGCTTAGTTCCTATTCCCATCGTGTTGATGTGTTTACAATTAGCCGTATTAATCTAATGGTGTCAGGGTTTGGTTCTACTCTAGTTTACATTTGTTTTGGATATTGTGGGTAAGATATTTGAGTGCTATTTGTGAGAATGTTTCCATTAGTTTCCGGATTCCAGAGGTGGTGATGTGGAGGTCTTGCAAATGTTTAATGGTTGTATTATATATCATGTGATTCATGCGGTGATGATGATGGGTGGGACAACTGCCCAACCTAGTTGGGTTACTAATGATTGTAATATGGCATATTTATCAAGTTTCCTTGTGGTGGCTTCCATAGAGAACCCACTGTTGCGGCATGTATATTCAAATATTTGTACTTTGAGGTTCGGGATTGGGAAGAAGGGTGGTTTGGATGTTGGAGGAGCTCCTATGATGCACACTATGTCCAATGTTAATCATGCAGGGCATTTGCATCTTTGTAGGTAGCATGTGCATGGAAGTAACTAGGAGGTAAAGTATTGTCAAGCGAGCAGTCACTACACAAAATATACCTATTAGTGAGTGTCACCAAAAATACTCCACCCTTCGATTTCGTCCTAGCCCGAGTGGAATAGTATTGATGACACTTAGCAAACTCCTTCCTTAGTAACTCAATGTATCATTCCAATATGCCTTTGGAATATACACGACGTTAATGACTTATGATTTAACCCCCAAGGCTACATCCAGAACAAATTTCAGAATAGTGTAACTTTCCCATTACTTCTCGGAATGTCCTGAAATTTTATCTGTAACTAGGGAGACAAAGCAAAAAACATCTCACCAATTTGTGAGCCTATCCCATTTTCTGTCCGACAGTTATGACCATTTTGGTGTGTCAGTCTACCCAGATTTCAGAATGTCATAATTTCCTCCCACGGGCTCCAAAGAACTTCAAATTTTGGGAGCAATCACAAAAACTAATTGTTTATGACCCCCTAAAATTTCAAACTATTTTCATTTTTTGCCAAAACGTTATGGCCTTTTTAGTCTGCAACTCTTGAAAATACTTCAGAATGATATATCTCCTTCTCATCTACTCGGAATGATTTGAAATTTGTACCACAACTAGGAAACCTAAGAACAAAGCATCCCTCAAAATTTCATGCGTTTCCAAGCCTCTGTCCAAGAGTTATGCCCATTTCAGCTCGAAAATGTAGGCAAAGTTCAGAATGTCATAACTGCTGCTCCAATACTCCAAACATCCTCAGATTTTGACCATGTTCATATAAACAAGTTGTTTACTAACCGTCTAAATTTCAACGAAGTATCTTCTTCTGCTCGGAAGTTATGCCCCTTACAACCTAGATTACTCAAAGGACCCTCTCATTTACCAACTCGTGTTCCGGCAACGTGTCACCAAAAGTACTCCACCCTTCGATTTCCTCCTAGCCCGAGTGGAATAGTTATGATGACACTTAGCAAACACATATACCCAAGAAATATGAACTCAAGTACTACAACTTGAAGCCATAAATTATATTAAAATCATTCACACCCAAACTAATGCTAACAAGAGGTCAAGCCCTCTTCAAGGTCAACTAGTCTTGGCTCCTAACTTTAAAACCATGCACACACATGTGCTCCTATCTTGCTTCCATACACCCACATTTATAACACGTGGGGTGCCAAGGAGCACGAAGAAAAGAGAAGATGAGTGAGGGAAGAATGAGGGATTATATAGTGAGTTTGAAGGGGTGAGCACCCTCAGGGCTCACGATAAGCCTTCAAAATCCCCTCCTACTTTGTAGGCTCTCATCTTATCTCCTAAGCCTTCCTCCCTCAAATGATCAACAAAGATCCTAATTCAAACATTTAACTAACCTTGACTTTCTACCTACCACACTTTACCAAGGTATGTCCTCATACTACTTAAATCCACTCCACACAAGCCTAATGCTTCAAACTTAGCTTTCTTCAAGCTTCACTGTTTTTATATTTTTTGTGAATAATCATAAATCAACAAAACACTACTTGTAATATTTTACAAGTGTTAACAACACATGTGGGCATCAATTTGGGCTCACAGTGAGGGTGGCAAGGTCACACGCACAATCTAGCCAAATCCCAAAATTACTGAGGGTTGAAATTTTTACTAAGTGACACTAAATTCATGAATACATGCTCATTTACCATAGATTTCAAGAAAATTGGTGTGTGCTTGTGATTAGTGTGTGCCACATGCTTGTTAGTGAATAGTGACTAGTGCCAGTACTTTCAATGAAAATGCCAAGTGTCAATACTTTAGTGAATAGTGCCAAATGCGATACCTTCATGCCAAGTGCTTGTACTTGCAATGAAAAATGTCAATACTTTCAATGAATAGTGCCAAGTGCCGGGATGAACAATGCTTCCTATATCTTTTGGTGGCATTAATATCACATCATTAAGGAATTTAATATCCCCTCACTAATTATTCACCAATTGGTATATTCAATGTAGTTTTGTTGGCGTTAATTGATTCAAAACACCTTGTTGTGGCGTGGGTTAGCAATATGTTTGCTAGTGTGTGTGTTTTTTATTATGTCGGTTAGTGTGGAGGTTGTTCATGTGTTTGTTTGTGCAACAAGATAGGAGGTGTAGACATGTATCAATTTCACAAGATGTGCATAGATCACATGTTAGGGATATGTTGATTTTAAGGACATGTTTTCTATGGTAATTGTTGAGGTATCTTATGTATCATAATTTGAAAACTTGTGTGATTTGTGCATCTATAGACTATGGTGTGTCTCAAAAAGGGTTTGATGATTTTTGGTGGATGTCAATGTTGGAGGGCCAGTTACTTGCATAAGGGGAGTGTGTTCATGGCAAAAGAGGCGAGTTAACTCATGTGTTCTTTTTCGATGTACCTTTGAGGTTGTGGATTGAACCATCATGTTGTGTGGAAGTCAAGGGAGGGGGGGGGGGGCGCTAAAGGCCAACACAATGTCCAATGGCCTATGAGGTGAAAAAGAGTATCTATTACTTGTGGTTATTCTGTCCCCTTTTTGGCAAGTTTGTAAGCTTTGTCATTTCTGAAGATATTTGTGTGTGCTCTTACTTTACAGATGATAATATTGTGGTGGGAGATTTTTTAATATGTTTATGATGCAAGTTATGGAGTTTGTTAGGATGGTTGTATTGGTAGGTGGGATATTTTTATATGGTTGAGGGGTAGGATTATGTTGTTTAGGTTGTTTGTAAATACGTATGTATATGTGGAGAGTGTTTTTGTGTGCTCTACAATTAATAATAGTGTGTATAGTTCGGCTCGAAGTATGTTGGGATATCTTGGTAAATGGGCAAATATGTGGGTTTGAATACTCATGCTCCAGCAATATTACCTTGGCCCTCGCCATTAGGGGGTGTGAATGATCCATTTGTGTAGTAAGATTGCATGGGTGGGAAGAGGAGGGGGAGAATGTTTGTTACTAATGGTGGTAGGGGGGGGAGGGTGATGATGTGAGTTGTTGGGAATGAGATTGGTGGTGGGTGGGCTTCGTGCCATGCTTTGGGGATTTTGCAAGGAGGTAGGATGGTTTGTGGTGAGGGGTGGTGGGGCAGGTGGTGCAGGAGGAGAGGAGGGTTGTGGGTAGTGTGTGTAGGAAGGTGATTATTTGTGTGGGGGTTGGTTATGTGGGAGATTATCAGGATATATTGTATGTAAGTTGAGGTTCTTTGTTGTTGTAGTATGTTGGGAAAGTGAGGGATATATCATATTGCATGCTAAGGGGAGGTATGCTTAGTATTGGTGTGGATGTGTTTTGTTGGAGTGGATTGAATTTGTTATACAATCAATCTTCATGGTTAATGATGATTATTGTGGTTGAGTCTATGTGCGTGTATGCAACTATTGTGCCCACTTGATGGCCTTGGGGAGAATGTCAAGGTCGGTTATGTGTGCATATCCATTTCATGCCCATTTGTTAGAAAAGGCGGGGCCTAGAGATCCAAAAATTATTACTCCCCACACATCAGAGAAATAATTTTTGGATCTCTAGGCCCCGATGTGAGCCCAATCCTGTGTTCACATGTCTGGTTAAACCTAAATTACTTGAAGGACTTAGAATTGCCACGTGGTTGAGTTTGCTTTGAAGGTAGAAATGAGTTAAGGGGCATCAACTCGTTTTTGTTACGAGTCAAGTTGGTTGTTCGTTTTAAGAAAAGAAAAGAAACCAAAAGAAAAGAAAGGACATTTAAATTGTTTTGATTAGAGTAAGGATGATGTGTGAAAAGGTATCCTTTGCTTGGATCAAGCTGCTGTTAGGGATGTGGGGGTGTTCATTTTAGGTTGGGGTTCAGCTCATTAAAGGAGGTGGACCGGTAACCATGGGTGGGTAAGGCCCTGGATCCTCGGATCTGGGGTCCCCTAGTTTTGAATGGGAGCGGTTCGTTAAGCAGAAGGGACTGAGTGTGTTATAGTAGAGCGAGGAAGCCCAAGGGCGGAAGAAGGTTGTGGATTTTTTCAGGCTGTTCTCTCTGCCAGGGGGATGAGGATGCGACAAGATGAGCAAGCAGGGAGCTACATTGCAGAGAGAGAGAACCATCCCACAACACTGGTGTCAAATTGCAGAGTGGCTCAAATGTAGGAGCTCAGAGATTGCCGCCCCCTCGAAGGGTGAGGCTGTTGGATTCTTGAGTTAGGATTCACGGAAGGGGTGTCCAACATCGCCCAGTTGCATCTTGAATCAGCGCAGAGGGGAGAAATTCTGGGAAATGGGATGTTCAGCAGTGCGGGGTGGCAGTCTGCTGGATTTCTGCAAGTGAAACTGCTGAGCAGGCTTGAGTGAGCTGCCGAGACAGAGGCTACCGCAGGGTAGAAGGAGTGGCAGTGCTGCTGCATCTGCTACAAGTGGCAATCAGTAATGTTTAGACAGGGGTCAACTGGGTCGAGGAAGGCCCTGCCAGAGAGGCATTCTGCATAAACCAGGGGTGTAAGGGAAAACAGAGTTGTGAGGTTCTTGGCCGAACGGCTTGGGTAATGAGTAGGTAGTGGAGAGGGATAGAGGATTTAGATATGGGCAGACCAATTGTGTGAATGGACATTGCCTGATGCCATTAGGAATTAACTTAGTACTGGAGGTTGATTTGTGTTGAGTAATTAGGGTGACACTAGTAACTGTGGAAAGAGTATTTCTCAATACTTGAACTATGTGTTATTGGAATAAAAGAAAATGATGATAACAAAATTGTGTTGAGGATTATATTATTGGAGCATGGGATGCCAAGTTCTGAGGGTTAAGGGGTAATAGTTAAATTGCATGTTGGTCATGGGCCTCTACCCGGATTACGACGCATAAGGGTGGAGGTTTGTGACTGACACCCGCCTTTTCTAACAAATGGGCATGAAATAGATAAGCACAGATAACTTGCTCAGTCTTGATGAACTTGTCTCGTGACTGAGCTGGTTACTTGGCCTTTGCTACCGTAAGGTGCTTCTAGGTTTGACTAATTGTGAACATAATGAATGATTTATGTACAAAAATATAATCTAAACATTGATTATAATTTTCATGACATTTAAAAGCATTTCAGTTTAATCATTTCAATTTTTGATAAAACACTAAGAATTGAGATATGTAGTGAAAAATCCTTGTGTTCTTAGGGTGTCTAAAACCTGTGGGTGATGGTAGAGCCAAATGGTATCCCCGGAATTGGGGCAACGGTGGAGGTATTTTTGAGCAATCTAGCCATGGAGCGGAGGAACTTAAGGCGCCAACGGGCCATGACTCATTCTCCCCAACCTCGCCAATTCTAATGCTCAATAAACGGCCTCAAATGGAATGCCAAGGTTTGATTAGGGTTTTCTATTCCGGATGAAATGGTACATGCTAAGGATGGAGCAAGTTCATAACACTATTCAGTTGCTATCAACCATTCTATTCTAATAGTATGTAGTGTCAATGCTTCACCAAAGTTTATTAGGTTGAATATGTTGGTAAAAGAGAATAATCGTGATATAATTCCGAATAGTATCTGACTTATTCCTAGGCCCACCCAACCCATAACATTATCCAAATGAGTATGCAGGGTGGGTAGGTTTGGGAATATGTTAGAGAGCATTCAGGAACAACACTGAGTTTATTCTCTCATGAGAACAAATTCAGCCCAATAAACTTGGATCAAGTAGTGTCGTTGACATTATTAGAATGTAGCGCCCTAACAATAGTTGAATAATGTTATGCCTACAGTCGCAACTGGATAATGCTATGTGCGTCGCGGAAGGGGAAGGGTATAAACTACTCACCTAAGGAGAGGAATAGGTGTGTGGGAGTTACCTACACTGGTCACAAAATGGGATCAGGTGCAATCAAATCAAGAAGGATGGTTTTTGGACTACTATGTGGCATCACTATGACGAGAAGCACCTGAGTAAGTTAGTTGGGTGTTCCACCCCACTCGTTCCATAGAGTCCATAGGGACAAATTTGTCATGACACAACAAAACATTATTATTCGGTTACACGGTTGTGTTCCATTCCATATTTAGCATCTGACATGGACCTCCATTATCTGCCTTGTACCAATTGTGGTCATGCACGATGCAACTCAAATATGTGTCGTATGGACACATATTGTCCGGTCCCAAAGCTATCACTTTCCTGGATCCGAATCGAAGCTAACACAAAAGAATAAAGTGCGACAACTTTCAAAGCCGGGCACCTACAAACACATGGCTGTTATTACTTACAATGCCGTGTGATCGTACTGCCCAGATAGTTCAAGCAACAAGACATGTTTAGAGAGAGAGAGAGAGAGAGAGAATATGAGCCCTCCCCAGAAAGGAAAGGGCCGGATGTACGCTCGGTCCGCCTCCATGCCCAACTCGGAGAATGGATATGGTTGTTGGTAAGAATATCACAACCGTGTTCACACTAGGACTAGCGACCGGCCCACACCACGGGCGGAGTTTCCATCTTGATAGGAGTTCTTGTTTGGTATGCCACTGGCGAAATGCACTTCCAGTACGTTACAACCATAGATGCACTTTCGCTATCAAGAGGGGCTGCTCCTGATGCTTGGGACGAGCAACTAGCCCTGGTGTGGGCACGGCGATACATTCGTTGCCTGGAAGTGAGTCAAAGTTGTAGTACTAAGGGTAAGCGTGTCTGGAATGGTTAGTGTTTGTTGTTTGCCATGATTCTCAACTTGGATTCCGGAGTTAGGAGTTTTCTTGAAGAACCACATATGAGACATGAAACTTTAGTGACAAGTTGTGGGACTTTTTGTTGCAACGCGAAGATTTTAGAGCTGCAATCATAAAATGATGAGTAAGGTTTCCCAATTATGTTGGATGTTTAGTCTAGAGTGGTTAACATGTTTTGGACACATAGCCGGATCTTTTATGAACGCGTGCCTTCTGTGGGTGATTGTTCTTAGATCCACGCCTCTCAAATGCAAGTGTCCATTTGGAATGAGTAACTGAATTAAAATCTACTTAATTTAATAGTAGGATTTTTCTTGGTGATTTCATTGCATGCTTGCATGTCTTTGCTTTTTCAAATCTAGACCATACTAATTGAAAAAAAATCTAAACTTGTGACTCCAAAGCGATACAATGAGAGTAAGTATGTAGGGGGTTGAAACTCCTTGGCCACTCCCATTGGCAACAAAGAGGTGTTTTATTCTTATACGACTGCTACACTATACATTTGATTTAATGTGACATACATTAGTCATTACCGACCCATGTAATGATCTTGCAGCCATTGGGTGGCAACTATAGAAGGTGGTATGAAGACTTGGTTATGCAAGACAAATCATGGAGGCCACTCTAGTCAACATGGGCATAGGGGTGCACTAAATTGAGCATGTTGGACATACATGCGAGCAAAGAGTACTAATTGGGGGCAATGTTTTTTAAAGATAAATTTTGGGACCATTCAATTATGTAATTTTATAGCTTAATATGTGTAGGTTGGTTTTAAGAAAACTTCATATTATTATTATTATTATTATTATTATTATTATTATTATTATTATTATGTTACTATATATTTCACATAATTTCTATTTCTACCCAAATTTTAAAAAAACAACAAATTGTGCATGTCTAGTTTAGTGCCCACAATTGCTTAAGCCCACCAACTATCACAAGAGAACTATGAGCTTTGAAAAGACAAACAAGTTCATAAGGGCTATGAAAATTCGACAAACAACACTATAATGAAACACGAGCATGCCATGGGGAATGGTACCATGTGAGTTGTGAAGCAATGAGAGGTGGCATGTGAGCAATGAGAGGAATAAACAATATAGATATAGGGGCACTTGAATACTATAACCGTGGCATTATGAGACATTTTGGGAATGCATAAGAAAATTAATGAGCCCAAATCCTCATTACTGTGAGGGGAATGCTATTATATGAGCAATGAGCGATACCGTATGAGGAACGAGATAGGTAAATTATATGAAAATACACCCACTAGTATCCTATGCCCATGGCATCTTGGCATAAAGAATACCAAGTTTGTTCAATAATATGCAAACAAAGAGCAATTAGCCTAATGAAACGTCTTACTCTACTTTTGAATATTGGCAAACACGAGGTTCACTCGAGGGTCTATAATTGAACTTAAATATTGATGTCATATTCAACTTATAAAAAATGAAGGGAATTCTAGCACATGTAGGTTACTGCAATGAAATGATGGATGATATGCAAAAGAAACAACCTTAGGTTTCTTGGCATAGATGGAAGTACAAGAGGAGTTTGTTCACATAAAACTATGTCCACTAATCATGATTATTTAATCAACATCAAAACATTTTCATACAAAACCAAAAAAGAACATACACTTGATGTACTCTATGTAGAGTCATGCGAAACTACCCGTATCATCTTCCAATCCCTCCTACTCCTAACTAACTTTCCACTCCGTTACACTCTTTTGCATGATCATTTACAAAGTGATGGCTATTAAGTTGTTTAGACCTACAACAAGAGATAGGTGTTGAGGTGGCCCCTAGAACCTTTGTGGCTTTCTGCATATGGAAGAAGAATCATTAAGCAGAAAGTCGCATAGTAGTTATCATTTTTCTAGAAACATCAAACAATGAGGTGGTAAAACAAATATACAACAACCTCTTGGCAGAGATTTTCCTTTCAAGTTTTCAAGAAAGGGACATTGGATGGGTGAAGCAATGTATGGATGATTATACAAAACTTCATCCAAATTTTATACACTTTCATTCATTTATTAGTGATTTTAATTCAGATTTATGGTTTTAAGGGATATTTTTGGCTATTTCGTTCACATAAATCATAGGATAATCATATATCACTAGTGAAATGCATGGACATGTTATAAACAACACTATACAATGAAATGCATGGACATGTCATAAACAAAACAAAACAAGAATAAAAAGTTTCATGTTCATTAATATAGTTTGGGGGTTTCAACATTATGGCATAGTTAGAGACCTTGATGTCATGCTTCAAGGCTAGCCATATGTGTCTAAAAATCACAATAAAAGGTTCCCACGGGCCTATAAACTTTCATAGCATTCTTAAGTGGTGTAGTGGGTGTTCACCCTAGATAAGCATTTTCGAAGTATATACTAGGTGAAATTTCTTCGCAGTAATGGCACAAATTATCCAAGTGCAAACAACTCCCTAGATCCTAGAGATGAGCTTCAAAGATGCTATTTGGAGCTCGAGTTGTGTAGGATGAGAGAAAATAGACAAACATTGACTAAGACGACTTCAAAAATACCATGGTAAATACTATAGTGCACCGAATCAAGGAATCAATTCCACATACACATGTGACATGGTTGATTCCCGACACTCTCTTCTAGAAGAATCCACAACACTTTGCAACCCATTGGTGATGATGATTTGCGCAACTTAATCCCCCAAGGATGTTAAGTGATCAATCTACCTCCAAGCTAGGTTCCAATCTCTCTCACTCACTCGCTCGCTCCCAAGCTTACTCCCAAATATTTGCACATGAAGAAATTAGGGTGTCTCAAGTGTGCCTAACTCGAATCCCTCTCCACACACACCATAATCTAGAAATTTCGCTTTCAATCTACACCATAAGGATAACTAATTCGAGAGAGAGCATGGTAGGCTTTGGAATCGAAGATTAGGAGAGTGGGGCTACAATGGCCCAACCCCCTTGAAACCCTAGGCAATATCTCACAAGTGATTTCATCCATCTTTCAAGCCTTCACAAAAAAACCCCCCAACAATTATTCATCCATTCTCCGTAATCGAAGCGAAGATCATACATAAAGTAAAAAAATAAATTAATAATGCTAATAATGTTTTTCTTGATAATTTGGACAAAGAAAATAAAGACATGGAAAAAGAGAATAGCAAGCAAGAAAAGAATACTTGACTTATTCCATATTCAACTGAATGCACTTTCAACACTCTTAAAATAATCAAATGAAGTCTAAACTCATAAAGCCCCAAACCAGCGTGTTAGAGTAATGTAATATATTGATGTGACTAATGGATAATACAAAACTACGTCCATCATGTCATCCAAAATGAGTTAACATATGCTTTTACAATGTTGCCCTAATTTGGGAACTTTGATGGACTCTCCTAGTCTCATATATGATCCCAATGGTGTGGAAATTGCCTCAATATGTTGGCATTGGAGTTGGTTACTGTAGTATAAATTTTTTGGCTATATTTTGTTTTCACTAGTGGCAGAAGCTTAAACACTAGTAAATCTACTCAAAAAGACATTTTAAAGTTAAATATAGTGTGAATCGGAGGCTATAAACAGTTACCAGCAGTTGTCAGCCTGCCGGCAGTTATTGAAAGGGGCTGGCTATAAGGAGTCTCTCTCTGACGAGAGAGGCAGATCATTTCAATTGTAAATATGATTATAGCTGTGAGAGCTAGGAGAGTAGCGCAGGCTATAGGCTAGGCGCGAGAGTAGAAGCAAGTCGTAGCTATGGAATCCTGAGATAGGAGCATAGGCTATAGACAGTGCTTGTGTAGATGGACAGTAGGCTAACCAGGATATAGCCCGGTAGCTTTGTTGACGCCTTATTTGATGGATAATCAAAGTGTAGTTTTGTGGAATGTAATGATGTCGAGTGAAAGAGAAGAAGTATGAAATATGGCCAGAGTGATACTTATGAGCGTAACTGAAATTATCAGAACTGATAAGTGAGTGATTAGGCAATAATCATGAGAGATATCAGCAAGAGTGGCTGAGAGTGATTGATTGAGTAAAGCAGTTGAATGATTAAGAGAGATTGAGATAGAAATGTTATGAGCAAAAAGCCTACGTTCGAGAGAGATTGAATGGAATGATTGTGCATGATTGTAGCTATAGCCAAGACTAAATGAAACTTATCTAAGTTATCAGATAGTTAGCCACGATAGGCTGTGTAGCAGGTCAATGAGTCACAGTTGAATCATAATATAATTGCAGAGAGTTACCATTGAGATGGAGAATGTAAATGATGAGTAAAGATTATAGCAAGCAGTTAAGTAAAAACGGGCTATCTTCTCTTTACCTGATAGGACGAGTCAGTGAGATTAGCCGTAAGTACATAGAGAAGTATATAGCCGAGAGAGAGAGATGTTATATTATTACGAGAGATTTGGAAGTACAGTTCTTTGAGAGTAATACACGTGAGTGTGAGCAGTATAAATAACGAAGAGAGAAAGTGTGAGATTAATTGCCGAACAAGGTAAGAACCATCTGACCTTGTCCTATGGCTATATGAATTTGTTTATTGCCTACTTAGTCGTAAGAGATATTAGGATTGCATAAGCAAATCTACATATTATAAAGTGGTGATTACATGCTTGAGGTGCCAGACTTTACCCTTGTACGGAAATGGTGGCTATAGTTTCTGAACTTGTTTTTGCTAATCCGTGAGTAAACTTAACTATAGCCTGTCTTTCTTTGAGAAGCAATTCACAAATAATGAAAAGTTAATCAACCAACCCACATATGAGACAATAAAAGTTAATTGCATTAGAGAATGGCATTACAAGACTATTGCACCCGAAAGGGAGGATACTAGACTATTCGCCAAGCTTTTGAGCTTCACGACTAAATTAGGTCAAGACCTTAGAGTGATAGAGAATTCCCTAAGATAGGACAGAAACACTCACGACGGAATGAGCACCAATGAACCATTAAGAGTGAATGAACTTGATGGAGAAAGGAGAAAAGGATGAGATAAGTCATAAAATGTTATTAGATACCTTAATCCAATGTGACATTAACCCTTATAGACACTAGCTCAGTCTTCCCTGTGACCTAGTTCCCTGGGTTGTTGTTTTTAAGTGATAGCAAAAAACTAACTACAATTACGTGGTCCAAGCAATTTTGTGTGAAAATACATGAAAAGAAGGTGTGTTTGCAAAAGTGTGGAAACTTAAGAGATTGTATGCTTTGGGCATCCATGAAGCTTTGGCATGTTTGTTTTTAACTCATGACGAAGTGACAAGAGCAATTGCTTTATTTGTGCTAACTTAGGTAGTGAAAGTGTCAACGAGAGATGGTAGTGTTGAACAAATAAGGCAATTGTTGTTGTCACTAGGCAACATGTCCCCCTCAACCATGTGGCGAAAGTGCCATTGGAGATGGTAGTATTCGACACAAGACTTTCCATGGCTACTCTTCTTTGCAGATCATCAACCCCACCATGCACCAAAGGGATTCTTAAGCAGGGTAGGGCCAACATGCTCAAATTCACGTCCGATTATCCAACGTGTTTGTTTGTTTGTTTGTGTCAGCCATAAACCCCCACCCTTATGTGTCTGTAGTCCGAGTGGAAGTTTATGGCTTACATGTCTTGATCATCCTTTAGCCTCGGAAACTCCATATTCATGCTCTAATGAAATTGAATGTGTGGTGACGATTGCCACTCCGAGCAAGTAATAATCCCACAAGATTGGCCGGAGGGGTGTTCTACTCTAGTGCCTTCCAAGCAATGACCTTCTAATATGTAGCATGTATGACGTTCATGTAGAACACCAACCTAGAGTGTTGTGCAGAGTTTAACGCAGAACATAATGTAGACTGTAATGCAGAACATGTAATGCAGAACATCAGTACAGAGCATAATGCAAAGGATTAACGCAAAGTTTAATGCGAAAATATAATGCAGAACATGATGCAGAGTGTAATGCAGAACACTAGTACACATGGGCTAATGCAGAATAGAAGTGCAGAGTTTGACGCAGAACATAATGCAGAACACCAACACATAATTTAATGCAGAACATAATGCAGAGTGTAATGCAGGACAGCAGTACAGAGTTTAATGCAGAGTAAAAACTAGTTCAGGGCCTAAATAAGAGGATTAATACATAATAGAATGTAGAGTTTGATGCAGAACACTAGTTCATGGCCTAATACTAGAAATTAATGTGAAATGGAATGCAAGAGACTAATGCATAGACTAAGGATGAGACTAATGGAAGAAGAGATGAGATAATAACTTATACCACTACCAACTCATGATATCAAAGCTAATGTGACTTAGGCAATAACATAACTCTTCAATAGGGTTCAAAAACCCTTTTGTTCAACACTCATAGGGTTCACAAACCCCTTGTCCTACATTCATCTTCCTACCCTTCTACTAACTCCTTGCTCTCACTACATAGAAAAGAGGGAGAGAGTAAGCAATCCCAAGTAACAAGTGAAGTGATCATAGTGAGAGAGGTTCTAGTGGAAGAGATCCTAATGCAAGAGATCTTAATGTATGTGTGCTCCTAATGCATGAGAGGAGAGGTCCTAGAGTGAGAGAGCAGGAATGCTACGATGTGAGCGATGAGCGGTGAGCAGATCTCGTGAGCAGAAAATCAAAATTTAAAACTCCATTTAACGAAAGTTAGGACCCCTATGACCGTGGATTTTGCACATATTTCAAGTTTAATTTTGGAATTATGAGGCCGATATTTATGGAGTGCCTAATTTTTAGGACCAAAAGTTTCTTAAAATTACCAACGAGTCCCTATGGCCGTGGGAAAATTCAGTGTGGTTGAGAAGGTGGTGGACCTATGGGAAGAGGCCTCGGATCCGAGGCCTCTTAGTTGTGGGTAGCTTATGCTTGAAAATCAAAATGTTATGTATATTTGAGTTGGCTACTTGTCTTTGCATTTGGCCATTTCTTGTATGTTCTAGCATGAGGAGGAGGTTTGGAAAGAGGCCTCGGATCCGAGGCCTCTTTTTTGTGGGTAGGATATGCTTGAGAAATCAAAATGTTATGTATATTTGAGTTGGCTACTTGTTTTTGCATTTGGCCATTTCTTGTATGTTCTAGCATGAGGAGGAGGTTTGGAAAGAGGCCTCGGATCCGAGGCCTCTTTCTTGTGGGTAGGATATGCTTGAGAAATCAAAATGTTAGGTGTATTTGGTTTGGCTACTTGTCTTTAGATTGTCTACTAGTTGGCGACCACAAAAGTGTAGTGTTATTTGAGAACAACGACAAGATGCATTCAACAAGACAATTGGAATATTAAAAACCACACCACACTTTATAAATCCAAATACCAATCAATCAAACCAAAAATCAATCAACAATGAGGTTGTCACTACTAGATTCCCTACTTCCAAAGATACTCCCCTCATGGCCGCCCTCATCTGAAGTGGAATCTAAGGTATGGCATTCATTATCCACCTCTGCAAGAAGCTCGAAGAAGTCTAAGGCACGGGGGTCATAACGTGGAGACGGGGTACTAGCTTTGCTAGGAGAAGGTTGTGCCGCTAGTACCATCACCATATCATGGGCATAGATTGGCAAAGTGAATCCCTTGGTAGGCGTACCAAACACATCTGCTCCAAGGCCAAGTCTGAAAACAAGCATGAAAATTGTAAGAAAGAGGATGGAAAGTGTAAAAGCTGAGTGGACAAGGAAAAGAAGCAACTTAGAAGGTCATCATACTCACTTACTGCGAGGACTCTGGCCTCGATCGCTTCAAGGCCGGCGGCCTCTTCTGCGTGCCTTGTGAAGCCTGCGTGGAAGCAACAACAATGGATGGAGCCTTCACCGGATGCTTAACACTCTGAAGTGGCTTAAGGACACGGTTGAAGATGTCCTCGTCCTCCTCGAGAGCAACGATATGGCGCCCAAGTTGCCTGCATGCATGGACAGAAGTCCCTGTTGCAGAGGAATGGTTAGCAAACATAAATAAAAGCAAAGGTAGAAAATGAAAACCAAGATATGATGGCAAGTGAAGTAGGACATACCAACGCCTGCATTAACGTCAACCACGACCTGCCCAATGTCAGTAGTTGCCATGATCAAGGAGGACATGAAAGAAATATCTTTCTCACGGGGACCACGCCAAGTTTTGGAGCCATCCATGAAAGGGGTTGTGGTATAATTCATAATGGCATCATCCATGTCCAGCTCAATGCCAAGAGCCTTGAGCTCATTGGCATCGCGAAGGCGAAATGACGAGTGCCGGGGCCGCTTATCAAGGTCGGATCCAATTGTTTTCGTGGCACGATGTGAGCCCAAAAGGGTGCCCACATTTAGTCTTAGACCCTTGAAACGTTAGTTGATGCACTTTGAAGTAGCATGTTACTTCACAAAAATATAAAAAGAGTGAAATGTTAGTCTTAGAAGTACCATGTTGTAAGAGGCTAGGATGTGAGTTGTTATTGTGTTTTTACCTTCGGAAGGATTTGAGTGAATGAGGATAGGTAAGGAGAACTTGGATTGAGTAGTTAGTGAGTAGGCTAGTACAAATGGATGGAGACAACCAAGGTGACTCAAGAGGCAAGTGCATTCGAATTGGGATGAATGGAGGATCACATGGAGCGCACAAGTGGACCACCTCATCATGGCCACTTAATGGGGAAGGTCCAAGGAAGAATGCAAGGTGGAGGATAAGCAAATTCTCAAAGCACCAATCAAATCACGAGTTAAGCATCGTGGTTTGAATTAAGTGGT
Source organism: Polytrichum formosum (assembly GCA_964035585.1). Taxonomy (NCBI): domain Eukaryota; kingdom Viridiplantae; phylum Streptophyta; class Polytrichopsida; order Polytrichales; family Polytrichaceae; genus Polytrichum; species Polytrichum formosum. The sequence continues at coordinate 26,963,650 of OZ037940.1, read as the reverse complement.
GAGCAACGATTTGGGAAAGTAAGGGGAGAAAGTCATGGCGGCGGAAAGCGAAGGAGGCTAAGTTTGGGTTGAAGCATCCCAAGTTTGGTAAAGTGTGGTAGGTAGAAAGCCAAGGCTAGTTGAATGTTCGAATTAGGATCCTTGTTGATCATTTGAGGGAGGAAGGCTTAGAAGATAGGATTGGCGCCTACTAAGTAGGAGGAAATCTCAAGGGCTTATCGTGAGCCTTGAGGGTGCTCACCCCCTCAAGCTTACTATATAATCCCTCATTCTTCCCTCACTCATCCTCTCTTTCCTTTGTGCTCCAAGGCACCCCACGAGTTATAAGTGTGGGTGTGGGAAGCCATATTGGAGCACATGTGTGTGCTTAGTTTTTAGTTTGAGAGCCAAGGCTTGTTAGCCTTGAAGAGGGCTTGACCTCTTGGTAGAATTAGTGTTGACGTGAAGGATTTTAAAGTTAATTCATGATTCCAATTTGTGGTACTTAAAGTTCATGTTTTGAATACACGTGGTTGCAAGTTCCATGTTTAAGAGTTGAGCACTTGAGGTTGTGATGAGTGCAAAAATATACTTGTGTGGATTAGTTAGTCTTAGTGAAGTTAGGAAATTCTCTCTCCCCCTCTCCTCTCTAGGATTTTAGGATTTTAGGATTAGAGAAGAATTGTGTGATTAGAAAGGGGTTGTTAGTAGAATTAGGAAAATTAGGTAGGAAGATTAGTTAAGGGCTTGAATAATTAGTGAGGTAGTTGGGGATTACAACTACAAAGTTGTGGGTTCATGAAGGAGCTGGGTTTATGAAGGAGCTGGGTTTGTTTAGTTAGAAAGTAAAGAGCTGGGTTTATGAAGGACCTGGGTTTGTTTAGTTAGAAGCTAAGGAGCTGGGTTCATGAAGGAGCTGGGTTTATGAAGGAGCTGGGTTTGTTTAGTTAGAAGCTAAGAAGCTGGGTTCATGAAGGAGTTGGGTTTATGAAGGAGCTAGGTTTATGTAATTAGAAAGTAAAGAGATGGGTTCATGAAGGAGCTTAGTAGATAGCCTACTTAATTAGCTCATAGACAAGTAGTTAGTTACATTATGCTAGTTAGTGTTATGTGTGGCTTTCATAAGTAAATGTATTTGAGATTGACTATAGAGAATAGTGTTTTTTAACACTTGCATCCTCTCTTTAAAAATAAACCACGTGCACAAATTAATGGAGAATGTGGAGCACTCTCGCGATGGCAAGACAAAGGAAGCAAAGACCAAAGTTAAATCCAAGACCACTTGAAGGGTGAACCTTGCACTATGGACTCATCCAAGTCCAAATCCAATACCGCGGAGGAATGTGAGCCCAAACCCACTACTCGGACTACGGACGCTTAAGGGTGGGGGGTTTGGCCTCACATAATTGGTGCGTCCGCCGGGAGCGAAGCGGAAGGTAGTTACAAGACTTGGAGGCGACTAGGAGACTTGGAGGCAACTAGGAAAAATTGGAGACACAAACTTGAGAGAAGGGAAGGAGCACCCGAAACTCGGTAAGTATTCTCTCTTTGGGTTACATTTGAATTCATTGTATTTCAACTATTCCTTGGAATGAATTGCATTGTCAATTACGCAAATTCATTTTTGAGGAAGGAGCGCGGCGAAGGTACGTCCTCAACCTTTTTGGGGATTTGCTAAGAACTTAAAAGGAACCTATAACCGAGTAGCTCATTAAAACATTAGAGGGTAAATTCACCTTAGGACATTGAACTTTGACACTCACCTCGGGGTGAGTCTCAAAGTTTTGGGAGTTGTCATTTCATGCTCTAGATTAAATTAATATTTCACAAAGTTTATGGTGTTGTTACATTGAGTCACGATTGAGGGGAGTGCTAACTCACAGGGGGATGCGATTGCTCAAGGTATGTTTATTTCTTCAAAGTGAACTCATTAACTAATTAAGGAATGCCTTTTGTACTCGTGATTGTTGTTATCCGTTGTAGAGGGTAATTCCCGAATTGTGGATGGTGTGAGAAGTTGAAGGGTGAAGCCTCGACTTTTAACATAATCTACTCGGAAGGTCACCCCCTCACAATCGGTATTGTGGTGAGTGTTAATTTGCGGGAAGGTGCGGAGGTGATGCTCCGACTTAACCAAAAAATTAACATGAACATGCCTATCCCCTATTGGGATTCTTTCACCTAAGTGGGCTTGCAGGTTCTTTTCCTCACCTCCTAAAAAAATTATAACCACACCAAGACAAGTGAAAATATTAAGAGGGGAATTGCTAGGATTATGTGTGGTCAAGTGAGGGTCGATCGATTCTTATGGAATGCAAGGTAGGACTCGCTCACAAAAACCAAGTTTGATAGTAGGACTAGAGAAATCTACTCGAAAGAGGCGGTCCTCTAAAATCAGTGATAGATTAGAACAAGATAATGTTAGAATAGAGAGTTGTTTGAACGTCGAACCTAGGACTAGGTCAATTCTAGACACCTTAGAACTTGGAGCTCAACTTGAAGAGGAGATCACTCCCTCCAAATTGAGTGGTGAAACTTCTTCGGAAAATTACACACTTAGAGAAGAATTCCCGGTAGAAGTTGATAGGGGATTGTTGAATAGTTCACCGGTCACCATGGCCGAGGAACGGGGGATGGATCCACCACCCATACCCCCAATTCCGCCCATACCTCCTATACCTCCAATAGACCCATTGGTTAGGCCAAGAGGCCTACCAATTGTGGTTCCACAAAATTTAGCGGCGATGGATATGCCATCTCATCTCCCTAAATTTTATGGGACCAAGGATGAGGACCCCTCTCGGCACATGGAACGGTATATCGAACGGTTGGCTAGCTTCCTCATAACCGACCCGGGTTATTGGTTAGTGTGGTTTCCTACCACTCTAGAGGGGGAAGCCTATGAATGGTATCGGGATCATGCCGAGGGACATTTTAGGGGATGGGAACAATTACAAAGGGAGTTTCTTAACGAATTTAGGCCGGAAGTGGGTCAAAGTACCGCATTAAGGGCATTGTCGTCATTGAAGCAAGGAAGGGAGGAAGAAATTTCGGCTTACATTAGGAGGTTTGATTTAGTGTGCACTAGATTTGTGGGTACCATGCTCAACGACGACACGCTAAAGCAATTTTTCATTCAAGGGTTTTTTAAGTCCGGAACTATTAGGGGTGTTCTAGAAAGGAATCCCTTGACCTTGGCGGATGCCAAGCGTGCGGCTAGAGATATTGAAAACTTGGATAAAGATCACGAAAGGCTATGGAGAAGGGAGGATGAATTGATCCCACAATTCATCCCCATACGCCCTAGGGTGGTAGCGGTAGAACCCGCTAAGTATGAGAACCAAATTCCATATGCCATTGTGGACACCGGCCCCCGACCTTTAGCGGTTAGGGAACCGGCACCTCTTTTGGCACTACCGGCCCCTAGAACGGATCCACACTTGGAGGAGGTTGAGAGAAGACTAGGTGCTAGCCAACTAGGATTCCAAGAGGCTATGATAAAACAAATGCAAAGCCTCACGGATCAAATGTCATTAATGATCCGGAGTCAACAACCGGGGCCTCCACCCCCGGTTGAGTCGGGTAGGCATTCTTCCGGATTATGGTGTGTCCAATGTGGCCAACCGGGCCACACGCGTCAATTTTGTAGAAGTGGACAAAACCGTGACCAAAGAGGAAACGGTAACCCACCTCAACAAAATCAACGAGGTCAAGCGCCACCTCACTATGGAAATGGAAGCAATAGAGGACCACAACCTAGAGGGCAAGGTGGCCAAAATTTAGAGAGGAAGGAATTTCATCCCTTTTGTGGAAGGTGGCACGCTCAAGGACAATGTTGGTCCGAAGGTCAAGAGTTTAATTGTAGCAATTGTGGAGGAAGTCATCCCTCGGATACGTGTCGCCAACCGGACAAAATAATTAATGTCCCTTACCCGGTGGCTAATCCACACCAACAAGCAAGGGATAATATGCGAGGTGCTAGGCCACAAGGAGTACCGGCCAATGAACTTAGGCCACCTAACTTATACTATGACCATAGTAATGCTAGGCAAACTTTTCATCCACCGGCGGGCTTGCAAACTACAACCGGTTACATTCCAATACAAAATAGACAAGGAGTTCCACCTAATGGTAGTAACGGGAGACAAGCGCCTCCAACGGATCCGGGACCATCTAACTCCCAAGATGTTAGGCTCATGGATGGAGTGTTGGAGGCCACATGTGATGACATGCTTCCTCTCCCAACGAGAATTGGAGAGGAGCAAAGTCAATGGCCTCCTCACACCAATGCTATTACATATGAGTTAGTGAAGGGTAAGGGTGTGGTTGAAGAAGCACCTGCACTAGCGGTAACTACTAGGGCTAGGAGAGGGGATGCCCCGTTGGAGGTAGGAATAGGAGAGCAAGGAAATTACTCTTCGGATGAAGAGATTAATCTCTCCGAGTTGGATAGGGTAGCTAGAAGAGCTACTAAGGATGTGGAGAGGGAAAATATAATTTTACAAGATAGGGAGAGGACTAATGCGGTACATGACTTGGATAATAGCGATGTGGGTGAATGGGAAGGACCGGGGGTTCCCGTAGACGAATTCGACGTAGTGGGTAATTCTAAGGTGGAAAGATCTACCGGGTACGACTTGTGGGCGGACCTTAGTACACTCAAGGCGGATATTACTTTCGGCCAACTATTGGAAATTTCACCCACGGCAAGGAAAACATTAAAGGAGGGAATGCCGGTACACAAGAGGATGAGGAAGGTGAAAGCTAAAATAGCCGCTAGGATCCAATCACAAGGTGGAAGAGACGTGAAAGCTATAGAAATAGAAGTTGTTATAGTAGATAAGGTGGTTCCTAATGTGCTAGTCGACGGAGGGAGTAGTCTAAATATACTACCGGAGGATACTATGAAAAAATTGGGACTTGGACTCACGGGGCCTTCACCTTTGGTCATAAATATGGCAAATCAAAGTTCGACTACGCCTTTGGGGATGATCAAGGATTGTAGAATGACTACGGGAGGCGAGGAGTACTTGGTCACCTTCCATGTCATTAAAATGCACTCCAACAAGGACACCTTCCCCATTTTGCTAGGTAGGCCTTGGTTGCGGATGGCGAATGCTATGGTCAATTGGGGTGGACCTAAACCATCCATCACTTATGGTCCGGAGGGTAATAGGGTCATAGTGTCCATTGGTTCATTAGAAGGATGGATGAAGAAGGAGATGTATTTGCCATTGGAGAAGGAAATTGATGACTTAAACGAGAATGAGATTGGCAAGGCATTGGTGGGAGTCGTCCATCCCGAAGGTCAAAGGGTTGTTATAGATTCGGGCTCGGGAAGTCTAGGTCCTAATTTTTACAATTATGGGGATAATGGGGATTATGCCCAATGGCTAAGGGAGTACCCCGAGTCCGAGGTTGATGTAATGGTTACATTTCACCAAGTAGGCTTAGGGAGTGAATTTCCTAGTGTTAGTTTAGGAGAGGGCTCATTGTTGGAGCCATGTGAGGTGCTCACCGAGGAAGAGTGGGTTAGCGGTGGGTTAACACCTTGGGTAGATGACGTGGAAGAGGGTGAGGTTAGTTTAATTCATGTAGATGGGACTCAAGAGGAGGATGTGATTATTGAGTCATCGAAATTGGAGGAGCCTTTACATTTCAAGACCACGTCTACGGGGATAGTTGTAGGTCAAGATGTGAAAGATTACCCCAATGTGCCTTCCGATTGGTATCGGAACAAAGAGGAACAAGCACATGTGTCGGAAGCGGATTGGCGGTACGTGGATGTGAAATTAAAGAATGGAAAAACCCGACAAATGAAGATGGGTTCCAAATTGGGGGAGAAAGAGGTTAGGGAGTATAGCAATTTGGTGGATGAGTTTAGTGATACTTTTGCATGGTCCTACGATGAGCTTAAGGGAATTCCTAGGGAAATGGTAGAGCACCGGATTCCTTTAATTCCGGGGGCGAGGCCAATTAGACAAAAGGAGAGGAGGATGAATCCTCAATTGCAATTGTTGGTGAAAGCGGAATTGGAAAGGTTATTGAAGGCCGGGTTTATCAAGCCGGTGGAAATCACGGATTGGGTTTCTCCTATGGTCTTAGTAAAGAAAAAAAATGGGAAATTAAGGGTTTGTGTCGACTATAGGAAATTGAATTCGTGCACACAAAAGGATCACTTCCCCTTACCTTTTATCACCTTGTTGCTTGAGGAGGTTGGAGGTCATTCGCGATATACCTTTATGGATGGGTATGCGGGTTATAATCAAATTTCCATAGCCCTCCAAGATATCCATAAAACGGCTTTTACTACACCTTGGGGTACTTTTGTGTGGGTAGTGATGCCATTTGGGTTATGTAATGCCCCGGCTACTTTCCAACGATTAGTAATGTATATCTTCACCGACTTGTTGTTCAAATCCATGACCGTCTTTGTGGACGATTTTAGCACACAAAGTAATGTGGACGATCACCTACATTGTGTTAGGGAGGCATTGGTTAGGTGTAGGAAGATGAGGTTAGCATTGAACCCGGATAAGACATTTTTGGGAGTGAATAAGGGAGTGTTGTTGGGTTATGTTGTTAGTGAGAAAGGTAGAGAACCCGATCCGGATAAGATTGCGGCCATAAGCGACTTGGCAACTCCAACCAATTCCAAGGGGATCTCTAAGTTGTTAGGACATGTGGGATGGTACCGGGAACTTATTCCTAATTTTTCAAAGATAGCGGTGCCCATTACCCATTTGCTCAAAAATGATGTCAAATTCGAGTGGACGGATGCTTGTCAAAAAGCCTTTGAGGAATTGCGGGATAGGTTGAGCACCTATCCGGTGTTGATACCACCCAATTGGGGTAAACCTTTTCACGTCTATTGTGATGCTAGTAATGTGGCAATAGGGAGTGCGCTTCGTCAAGCAACGGGAGAAAAAGAGAAGGATCAACCTATAGCTTATGCGAGTAAGCAATTGACCCCCGCCGAAAGAAACTACTCTACAACGGAGAGGGAGTGCCTAGCCATGGTGTTTTCCGTTAAAAAGTTTAGGCATTACCTCATGTGCAACCCGGTTGTATTTTTTGTTGACCACATGGCTATCAAGTATCTAGTTAACAAGGCGGAGTTAAGTGGTAGGTTAGCTAGGTGGGTTTTGTTATTAGAAGAATTCGACTACACGGTGGAATATAAACCGGGTCGTATGCATTTACAAGCGGACCACTTGTCTAGGTTGTCGGAGGAGATAGGAAAAAATCCGGTAAATGATATGTTAGTAGATGATAGCCTCTTTGTGGTCACTTCTACACCGGAGTGGTATGCGGGCATAGTGGAATTTCTAACAACCCACAAGTTGCCCAAAGAGTGGACAAAAGAAGAGAGAAGGAAGGTGAGGGTAAATAGTAGGCAATTTGTTGTAGTGGGCCATAGGTTGTTTAGAAGGGGGTCCGATGGTATTTTACGACGATGCGTGTCAAAAACGGAGGTTGAAGCGATTTTAATCGCTTGCCACGATAGCGCTTGCGGCGGTCACTTCTCGGGTCAACTCACCGGGCAAAAAATACTTAGAGCGGGCTACTTTTGGCCTACACTATTTAAGGACGCCCATGACTATGTAAGGAAATGCGACGCTTGCCAACGGTATGCCCGAAACGACCTTAGAATGGAGATGCCTTTACATGTATCATTACCCTTAATTCCTTTCGAAAAATGGGGCATCGACTATGTGGGTGAGGTCCATCCCCAATCTTCAAAAGGAATGAAATATATTGTGGTGGCAACCGAGTACCTCACCAAGTGGGCGGAAGCCAAAGCGGTGAAGACCGACACGGCGGAACACGCGGCAACATTTATGTACGAAAACATAATTTCGCGGTTCGGGGTGCCGAAGATCCTAGTAAGCGATAGGGGTACTCACTTTTTGAATGACTTGATTCGAGAGATGACAGAGAAATTTAAAATTGATCACCGGAAGACTACTCCCTACCACCCACAAACCAATGGACAAACGGAAAGGGTTAACGGAATTTTGGTGAGTATACTACGCAAGACGGTTATAGACTCGAAGCGGGATTGGGATACGAAACTAACGGCGGCACTTTGGGCATACCGTACAACCTATAAGGTAACTACGCGTGCTACACCATTTTCCTTAGTCTATGGTCTTGAAGCGACACTACCAATCGAATATGAAGTCGAGTCACTTAGGGTGGCCGTGAGTACGAGACTTACCGAAAGTCAATCCTTACGAAATAGACTAACCGATTTGGAAGCACTTGACGAAGGGAGGAGAATGACGGCTCAACATATTGAGGCAATCCAAAGAAGGAGAAAGATTACTTTCGACAAACGACATAAGAGAAGGGCCCTAACACCGGGAATGATGGTCATGATTCAAGACGCACGAAAGCTTGAATTTCCGGCGAAATTCGATGCAATATGGTTAGGACCTTACCTTGTCTATGAGGTCTTTCCTAATAATTCAATTCAATTGGAAACGTTGAATGGTGAGCTCTTTCCTACCCGTACATCGGGAAGTAGATGTAAGGAGTACCGAGCTTGACTAGGCAACTTACCCTTGGAGCAAGAGATGTTTGGATTCATCCCCCGATGGTCGCCAATTATGTGAGCCCAAAAGGGTGCCCACATTTAGTCTTAGACCCTTGAAACGTTAGTTGATGCACTTTGAAGTAGCATGTTACTTCACAAAAATATAAAAAGAGTGAAATGTTAGTCTTAGAAGTGCCATGTTGTAAGAGGCTAGGATGTGAGTTGTTATTGTGTTTTTACCTTCGGAAGGATTTGAGTGAATGAGGATAGGTAAGGAGAACTTGGATTGAGTAGTTAGTGAGTAGGCTAGTACAAATGGATGGAGACAACCAAAGTGACTCAAGAGGCAAGTGCATTCGAATTGGGATGAATGGAGGATCACATGGAGCGCACAAGTGGACCACCTCATCATGGCCACTTAATGGGGAAGGTCCAAGGAAGAATGCAAGGTGGAGGATAAGCAAATTCTCAAAGCACCAATCAAATCACGAGTTAAGCATCGTGGTTTGAATTAAGTGGTGAGCAACGATTTGGGAAAGTAAGGGGAGAAAGTTATGGCGGCGGAAAGCGAAGGAGGCTAAGTTTGGGTTGAAGCATCCCAAGTTTGGTAAAGTGTGGTAGGTAGAAAGCCAAGGCTAGTTGAATGTTCGAATTAGGATCCTTGTTGATCATTTGAGGGAGGAAGGCTTAGAAGATAGGATTGGCGCCTACTAAGTAGGAGGAAATCTCAAGGGCTTATCGTGAGCCTTGAGGGTGCTCACCCCCTCAAGCTTACTATATAATCCCTCATTCTTCCCTCACTCATCCTCTCTTTCCTTTGTGCTCCAAGGCACCCCACGAGTTATAAGTGTGGGTGTGTGTGAGGCCAAACCCCCCACCCTTAAGCGTCCGTAGTCCGAGTAGTGGGTTTGGGCTCACATTCCTCCGCGGTATTGGATTTGGACTTGGATGAGTCCATAGTGCAAGGTTCACCCTTCAAGTGGTCTTGGATTTAACTTTGGTCTTTGCTTCCTTTGTCTTGCCATCGCGAGAGTGCTCCACATTCTCCATTAATTTGTGCACGTGGTTTATTTTTAAAGAGAGGATGCAAGTGTTAAAAAACACTATTCTCTATAGTCAATCTCAAATACATTTACTTGTGAAAGCCACACATAACACTAACTAGCATAATGTAACTAACTACTTGTCTATAAGCTCATTAAGTAGGCTATCTACTAAGCTCCTTCATGAACCCATCTCTTTACTTTCTAATTACATAAACCCAACTCCTTCATGAACCCAACTCCTTAGCTTCTAACTAAATAAACCCAGCTCCTTCGTAAACCCAGCTTCTTAGCTTCTAACTAAACAAACCCAGCTCCTTTACAAACCCAGCTCCTTCATAAACCCAGCTCCTTCATAAACCCAGCTCCTTAGCTTCTAACTAAACAAACCCAGCTCCTTCATAAACCCAGCTCCTTCATGAACCCACAACTTTGTAGTTGTAATCCCCAACTACCTCACTAATTATTCAAGCCCTTAACTAATCTTCCTACCTAATTTTCCTAATTCTACTAACAACCCCTTTCTAATCACACAATTCTTCTCTAATCCTAAAATCCTAAAATCCTAGAGAGGAGAGGGGGAGAGAGAATTTCCTAACTTCACTAAGACTAACTAATCCACACAAGTATATTTTTGCACTCATCACAACATCAAGTGCTCAACTCTTAAACATGGAACTTGCAACCACGTGTATTCAAAACATGAACTTTAAGTACCACAAATTGGAATCATGAATTAACTTTAAAATCCTCCACGTCAACACTAATTCTACCAAGAGGTCAAGCCCTCTTCAAGGCTAACAAGCCTTGGCTCTCAAACTAAAAACTAAGCACACACATGTGCTCCAATATGGCTTCCCACACCCACACTTATAACTCGTGGGGTGCCTTGGAGCACAAAGGAAAGAGAGGATGAGTGAGGGAAGAATGAGGGATTATATAGTAAGCTTGAGGGGGTGAGCACCCTCAAGGCTCACGATAAGCCCTTGAGATTTCCTCCTACTTAGTAGGCGCCAATCCTATCTTCTAAGCCTTCCTCCCTCAAATGATCAACAAGGATCCTAATTCGAACATTTAACTAGCCTTGGCTTTCTACCTACCACACTTTACCAAACTTGGGATGCTTCAACCCAAACTTAGCCTCCTTCGCTTTCCGCCGCCATAACTTTCTCCCCTTACTTTCCCAAATCGTCGCTCACCACTTATTTCAAACCACGATGCTTAACTCGTGATTTGATTGGTGCTTTGAGAATTTGCTTATCCTCCACCTTGCATTCTTCCTTGGACCTTCCCCATTAAGTGGCCATGATGAGGTGGTCCACTTGTGCGCTCCATGTGATCCTCCATTCATCCCAATTCGAATGCACTTGCCTCTTGAGTCACTTTGGTTGTCTCCATCCATTTGTACTAGCCTACTCACTAACTACTCAATCCAAGTTCTCCTTACCTATCCTCATTCACTCAAATCCTTCCGAAGGTAAAAACACAATAACAACTCACATCCTAGCCTCTTACAACATGGTACTTCTAAGACTAACATTTCACTCTTTTTATATTTTTGTGAAGTAACATGCTACTTCAAAGTGCATCAACTAACGTTTCAAGGGTCTAAGACTAAATGTGGGCACCCTTTTGGGCTCACATAATTGGCGACCATCGGGGGATGAATCCAAACATCTCTTGCTCCAAGGGTAAGTTGCCTAGTCAAGCTCGGTACTCCTTACATCTACTTCCCGATGTACGGGTAGGAAAGAGCTCACCATTCAACGTTTCCAATTGAATTGAATTATTAGGAAAGACCTCATAGACAAGGTAAGGTCCTAACCATATTGCATCGAATTTCGCCGGAAATTCAAGCTTTCGTGCGTCTTGAATCATGACCATCATTCCCGGTGTTAGGGCCCTTCTCTTATGTCGTTTGTCGAAAGTAATCTTTCTCCTTCTTTGGATTGCCTCAATATGTTGAGCCGCCATTCTCCTCCCTTCGTCAAGTGCTTCCAAATCGGTTAGTCGATTTCGTAAGGATTGACTTTCGGTAAGTCTCGTACTCACGGCCACCCTAAGTGACTCGACTTCATATTCGATTGGTAGTGTCGCTTCAAGACCATAGACTAAGAAAAATGGTGTAGCACGCGTAGTTACCTTATAGGTTGTACGGTATGCCCAAAGTGCCGCCGTTAGTTTCGTATCCCAATCCCGCTTCGAGTCTATAACCGTCTTGCGTAGTATACTCACCAAAATTCCGTTAACCCTTTCCGTTTGTCCATTGGTTTGTGGGTGGTAGGGAGTAGTCTTCCGGTGATCAATTTTAAATTTCTCTGTCATCTCTCGAATCAAGTCATTCAAAAAGTGAGTACCCCTATCGCTTACTAGGATCTTCGGCACCCCGAACCGCGAAATTATGTTTTCGTACATAAATGTTGCCGCGTGTTCCGCCGTGTCGGTCTTCACCGCTTTGGCTTCCGCCCACTTGGTGAGGTACTCGGTTGCCACCACAATATATTTCATTCCTTTTGAAGATTGGGGATGGACCTCACCCACATAGTCGATGCCCCATTTTTCGAAAGGAATTAAGGGTAATGATACATGTAAAGGCATCTCCATTCTAAGGTCGTTTCGGGCATACCGTTGGCAAGCGTCGCATTTCCTTACATAGTCATGGGCGTCCTTAAATAGTGTAGGCCAAAAGTAGCCCGCTCTAAGTATTTTTTGCCCGGTGAGTTGACCCGAGAAGTGACCGCCGCAAGCGCTATCGTGGCAAGCGATTAAAATCGCTTCAACCTCCGTTTTTGACACGCATCGTCGTAAAATACCATCGGACCCCCTTCTAAACAACCTATGGCCCACTACAACAAATTGCCTACTATTTACCCTCACCTTCCTTCTCTCTTCTTTTGTCCACTCTTTGGGCAACTTGTGGGTTGTTAGAAATTCCACTATGCCCGCATACCACTCCGGTGTAGAAGTGACCACAAAGAGGCTATCATCTACTAACATATCATTTACCGGATTTTTTCCTATCTCCTCCGACAACCTAGACAAGTGGTCCGCTTGTAAATGCATACGACCCGGTTTATATTCCACCGTGTAGTCGAATTCTTCTAATAACAAAACCCACCTAGCTAACCTACCACTTAACTCCGCCTTGTTAACTAGATACTTGATAGCCATGTGGTCAACAAAAAATACAACCGGGTTGCACATGAGGTAATGCCTAAACTTTTTAACGGAAAACACCATGGCTAGGCACTCCCTCTCCGTTGTAGAGTAGTTTCTTTCGGCGGGGGTCAATTGCTTACTCGCATAAGCTATAGGTTGATCCTTCTCTTTTTCTCCCGTTGCTTGACAAAGCGCACTCCCTATTGCCACATTACTAGCATCACAATAGACGTGAAAAGGTTTACCCCAATTGGGTGGTATCAACACCGGATAGGTGCTCAACCTATCCCGCAATTCCTCAAAGGCTTTTTGACAAGCATCCGTCCACTCGAATTTGACATCCTTTTTGAGCAAATGGGTAATGGGCACCGCTATCTTTGAAAAATTAGGAATAAGTTCCCGGTACCATCCCACATGTCCTAACAACTTAGAGATCCCCTTGGAATTGGTTGGAGTTGCCAAGTCGCTTATGGCCGCAATCTTATCCGGATCGGGTTCTCTACCTTTCTCACTAACAACATAACCCAACAACACTCCCTTATTCACTCCCAAAAATGTCTTATCCGGGTTCAATGCTAACCTCATCTTCCTACACCTAACCAATGCCTCCCTAACACAATGTAGGTGATCGTCCACATTACTTTGTGTGCTAAAATCGTCCACAAAGACGGTCATGGATTTGAACAACAAGTCGGTGAAGATATACATTACTAATCGTTGGAAAGTAGCCGGGGCATTACATAACCCAAATGGCATCATTACCCACACAAAAGTACCCCAAGGTGTAGTAAAAGCCGTTTTATGGATATCTTGGAGGGCTATGGAAATTTGATTATAACCCGCATACCCATCCATAAAGGTATATCGCGAATGACCTCCAACCTCCTCAAGCAACAAGGTGATAAAAGGTAAGGGGAAGTGATCCTTTTGTGTGCACGAATTCAATTTCCTATAGTCGACACAAACCCTTAATTTCCCATTTTTTTTCTTTACTAAGACCATAGGAGAAACCCAATCCGTGATTTCCACCGGCTTGATAAACCCGGCCTTCAATAACCTTTCCAATTCCGCTTTCACCAACAATTGCAATTGAGGATTCATCCTCCTCTCCTTTTGTCTAATTGGCCTCGCCCCCGGAATTAAAGGAATCCGGTGCTCTACCATTTCCCTAGGAATTCCCTTAAGCTCATCGTAGGACCATGCAAAAGTATCACTAAACTCATCCACCAAATTGCTATACTCCCTAACCTCTTTCTCCCCCAATTTGGAACCCATCTTCATTTGTCGGGTTTTTCCATTCTTTAATTTCACATCCACGTACCGCCAATCCGCTTCCGACACATGTGCTTGTTCCTCTTTGTTCCGATACCAATCGGAAGGCACATTGGGGTAATCTTTCACATCTTGACCTACAACTATCCCCGTAGACGTGGTCTTGAAATGTAAAGGCTCCTCCAATTTCGATGACTCAATAATCACATCCTCCTCTTGAGTCCCATCTACATGAATTAAACTAACCTCACCCTCTTCCACGTCATCTACCCAAGGTGTTAACCCACCGCTAACCCACTCTTCCTCGGTGAGCACCTCACATGGCTCCAACAATGAGCCCTCTCCTAAACTAACACTAGGAAATTCACTCCCTAAGCCTACTTGGTGAAATGTAACCATTACATCAACCTCGGACTCGGGGTACTCCCTTAGCCATTGGGCATAATCCCCATTATCCCCATAATTGTAAAAATTAGGACCTAGACTTCCCGAGCCCGAATCTATAACAACCCTTTGACCTTCGGGATGGACGACTCCCACCAATGCCTTGCCAATCTCATTCTCGTTTAAGTCATCAATTTCCTTCTCCAATGGCAAATACATCTCCTTCTTCATCCATCCTTCTAATGAACCAATGGACACTATGACCCTATTACCCTCCGGACCATAAGTGATGGATGGTTTAGGTCCACCCCAATTGACCATAGCATTCGCCATCCGCAACCAAGGCCTACCTAGCAAAATGGGGAAGGTGTCCTTGTTGGAGTGCATTTTAATGACATGGAAGGTGACCAAGTACTCCTCGCCTCCCGTAGTCATTCTACAATCCTTGATCATCCCCAAAGGCGTAGTCGAACTTTGATTTGCCATATTTATGACCAAAGGTGAAGGCCCCGTGAGTCCAAGTCCCAATTTTTTCATAGTATCCTCCGGTAGTATATTTAGACTACTCCCTCCGTCGACTAGCACATTAGGAACCACCTTATCTACTATAACAACTTCTATTTCTATAGCTTTCACGTCTCTTCCACCTTGTGATTGGATCCTAGCGGCTATTTTAGCTTTCACCTTCCTCATCCTCTTGTGTACCGGCATTCCCTCCTTTAATGTTTTCCTTGCCGTGGGTGAAATTTCCAATAGTTGGCCGAAAGTAATATCCGCCTTGAGTGTACTAAGGTCCGCCCACAAGTCGTACCCGGTAGATCTTTCCACCTTAGAATTACCCACTACGTCGAATTCGTCTACGGGAACCCCCGGTCCTTCCCATTCACCCACATCGCTATTATCCAAGTCATGTACCGCATTAGTCCTCTCCCTATTTTGTAAAATTATATTTTCCCTCTCCACATCCTTAGTAGCTCTTCTAGCTACCCTATCCAACTCGGAGAGATTAATCTCTTCATCCGAAGAGTAATTTCCTTGCTCTCCTATTCCTACCTCCAACGGGGCATCCCCTCTCCTAGCCCTAGTAGTTACCGCTAGTGCAGGTGCTTCTTCAACCACACCCTTACCCTTCACTAACTCATATGTAATAGCATTGGTGTGAGGAGGCCATTGACTTTGCTCCTCTCCAATTCTCGTTGGGAGAGGAAGCATGTCATCACATGTGGCCTCCAACACTCCATCCATGAACCTAACATCTTGGGAGTTAGATGGTCCCGGATCCGTTGGAGGCGCTTGTCTCCCGTTACTACCATTAGGTGGAACTCCTTGTCTATTTTGTATTGGAATGTAACCGGTTGTAGTTTGCAAGCCCGCCGGTGGATGAAAAGTTTGCCTAGCATTACTATGGTCATAGTATAAGTTAGGTGGCCTAAGTTCATTGGCCGGTACTCCTTGTGGCCTAGCACCTCGCATATTATCCCTTGCTTGTTGTTGTGGATTAGCCACCGGGTAAGGGACATTAATTATTTTGTCCGGTTGGCGACACGTATCCGAGGGATGACTTCCTCCACAATTGCTACAATTAAACTCTTGACCTTCGGACCAACATTGTCCTTGAGCGTGCCACCTTCCACAAAAGGGATGAAATTCCTTCTTCTCTAAATTTTGGCCACCTTGCCCTCTAGGTTGTGGTCCTCTATTGCTTCCATTTCCATAGTGAGGTGGCGCTTGACCTCGTTGATTTTGTTGAGGTGGGTTACCGTTTCCTCTTTGGTCACGGTTTTGTCCACTTCTACAAAATTGACGCGTGTGGCCCGGTTGGCCACATTGGACACACCATAATCCGGAAGAATGCCTACCCGACTCAACCGGGGGTGGAGGCCCCGGTTGTTGACTCCGGATCATTAATGACATTTGATCCGTGAGGCTTTGCATTTGTTTTATCATAGCCTCTTGGAATCCTAGTTGGCTAGCACCTAGTCTTCTCTCAAACTCCTCCAAGTGTGGATCCGTTCTAGGGGCCGGTAGTGCCAAAAGAGGTGCCGGTTCCCTAACCGCTAAAGGTCGGGGACCGGTGTCCACAATGGCATATGGAATTTGGTTCTCATACTTAGCGGGTTCTACCGCTACCACCCTAGGGCGTATGGGGATGAATTGTGGGATCAATTCATCCTCCCTTCTCCATAGCCTTTCGTGATCTTTATCCAAGTTTTCAATATCTCTAGCCGCACGCTTGGCATCCGCCAAGGTCAAGGGATTCCTTTCTAGAACACCCCTAATAGTTCCGGACTTAAAAAACCCTTGAATGAAAAATTGCTTTAGCGTGTCGTCGTTGAGCATGGTACCCACAAATCTAGTGCACACTAAATCAAACCTCCTAATGTAAGCCGAAATTTCTTCCTCCCTTCCTTGCTTCAATGACGACAATGCCCTTAATGCGGTACTTTGACCCACTTCCGGCCTAAATTCGTTAAGAAACTCCCTTTGTAATTGTTCCCATCCCCTAAAATGTCCCTCGGCATGATCCCGATACCATTCATAGGCTTCCCCCTCTAGAGTGGTAGGAAACCACACTAACCAATAACCCGGGTCGGTTATGAGGAAGCTAGCCAACCGTTCGATATACCGTTCCATGTGCCGAGAGGGGTCCTCATCCTTGGTCCCATAAAATTTAGGGAGATGAGATGGCATATCCATCGCCGCTAAATTTTGTGGAACCACAATTGGTAGGCCTCTTGGCCTAACCAATGGGTCTATTGGAGGTATAGGAGGTATGGGCGGAATTGGGGGTATGGGTGGTGGATCCATCCCCCGTTCCTCGGCCATGGTGACCGGTGAACTATTCAACAATCCCCTATCAACTTCTACCGGGAATTCTTCTCTAAGTGTGTAATTTTCCGAAGAAGTTTCACCACTCAATTTGGAGGGAGTGATCTCCTCTTCAAGTTGAGCTCCAAGTTCTAAGGTGTCTAGAATTGACCTAGTCCTAGGTTCGACGTTCAAACAACTCTCTATTCTAACATTATCTTGTTCTAATCTATCACTGATTTTAGAGGACCGCCTCTTTCGAGTAGATTTCTCTAGTCCTACTATCAAACTTGGTTTTTGTGAGCGAGTCCTACCTTGCATTCCATAAGAATCGATCGACCCTCACTTGACCACACATAATCCTAGCAATTCCCCTCTTAATATTTTCACTTGTCTTGGTGTGGTTATAATTTTTTTTAGGAGGTGAGGAAAAGAACCTGCAAGCCCACTTAGGTGAAAAAATCCCAATAGGGGATAGGCATGTTCATGTTAATTTTTTGGTTAAGTCGGAGCATCACCTCCGCACCTTCCCGCAAATTAACACTCACCACAATACCGATTGTGAGGGGGTGACCTTCCGAGTAGATTATGTTAAAAGTCGAGGCTTCACCCTTCAACTTCTCACACCATCCACAATTCGGGAATTACCCTCTACAACGGATAACAACAATCACGAGTACAAAAGGCATTCCTTAATTAGTTAATGAGTTCACTTTGAAGAAATAAACATACCTTGAGCAATCGCATCCCACTGTGAGTTAGCACTCCCCTCAATCGTGACTCAATGTAACAACACCATAAACTTTGTGAAATATTAATTTAATCTAGAGCATGAAATGACAACTCCCAAAACTTTGAGACTCACCCCGAGGTGAGTGTCAAAGTTCAATGTCCTAAGGTGAATTTACCCTCTAATGTTTTAATGAGCTACTCGGTTATAGGTTCCTTTTAAGTTCTTAGCAAATCCCCAAAAAGGTTGAGGACGTACCTTCGCCGCGCTCCTTCCTCAAAAATGAATTTGCGTAATTGACAATGCAATTCATTCCAAGGAATAGTTGAAATACAATTAATTCAAATGTAACCCAAAGAGAGAATACTTACCGAGTTTCGGGTGCTCCTTCCCTTCTCTCAAGTTTGTGTCTCCAATTTTTCCTAGTTGCCTCCAAGTCTCCTAGTCGCCTCCAAGTCTTGTAACTACCTTCCGCTTCGCTCCCGGCGGACGCACCAATTATGTGAGGCCAAACCCCCCACCCTTAAGCGTCCGTAATCCGAGTAGTGGGTTTGGGCTCACATTCCTCCGCGGTATTGGATTTGGACTTGGATGAGTCCATAGTGCAAGGTTCACCCTTCAAGTGGTCTTGGATTTAACTTTGGTCTTTGCTTCCTTTGTCTTGCCATCGCGAGAGTGCTCCACATTCTCCATTAATTTGTGCACGTGGTTTATTTTTAAAGAGAGGATGCAAGTGTTAAAAAACACTATTCTCTATAGTCAATCTCAAATACATTTACTTGTGAAAGCCACACATAACACTAACTAGCATAATGTAACTAACTACTTGTCTATAAGCTCATTAAGTAGGCTATCTACTAAGCTCCTTCATGAACCCATCTCTTTACTTTCTAATTACATAAACCCAACTCCTTCATGAACCCAACTCCTTAGCTTCTAACTAAATAAACCCAGCTCCTTCGTAAACCCAGCTTCTTAGCTTCTAACTAAACAAACCCAGCTCCTTTACAAACCCAGCTCCTTCATAAACCCAGCTCCTTCATAAACCCAGCTCCTTAGCTTCTAACTAAACAAACCCAGCTCCTTCATAAACCCAGCTCCTTCATGAACCCACAACTTTGTAGTTGTAATCCCCAACTACCTCACTAATTATTCAAGCCCTTAACTAATCTTCCTACCTAATTTTCCTAATTCTACTAACAACCCCTTTCTAATCACACAATTCTTCTCTAATCCTAAAATCCTAAAATCCTAGAGAGGAGAGGGGGAGAGAGAATTTCCTAACTTCACTAAGACTAACTAATCCACACAAGTATATTTTTGCACTCATCACAACATCAAGTGCTCAACTCTTAAACATGGAACTTGCAACCACGTGTATTCAAAACATGAACTTTAAGTACCACAAATTGGAATCATGAATTAACTTTAAAATCCTCCACGTCAACACTAATTCTACCAAGAGGTCAAGCCCTCTTCAAGGCTAACAAGCCTTGGCTCTCAAACTAAAAACTAAGCACACACATGTGCTCCAATATGGCTTCCCACACCCACACTTATAACTCGTGGGGTGCCTTGGAGCACAAAGGAAAGAGAGGATGAGTGAGGGAAGAATGAGGGATTATATAGTAAGCTTGAGGGGGTGAGCACCCTCAAGGCTCACGATAAGCCCTTGAGATTTCCTCCTACTTAGTAGGCGCCAATCCTATCTTCTAAGCCTTCCTCCCTCAAATGATCAACAAGGATCCTAATTCGAACATTTAACTAGCCTTGGCTTTCTACCTACCACACTTTACCAAACTTGGGATGCTTCAACCCAAACTTAGCCTCCTTCGCTTTCCGCCGCCATAACTTTCTCCCCTTACTTTCCCAAATCGTCGCTCACCACTTATTTCAAACCACGATGCTTAACTCGTGATTTGATTGGTGCTTTGAGAATTTGCTTATCCTCCACCTTGCATTCTTCCTTGGACCTTCCCCATTAAGTGGCCATGATGAGGTGGTCCACTTGTGCGCTCCATGTGATCCTCCATTCATCCCAATTCGAATGCACTTGCCTCTTGAGTCACTTTGGTTGTCTCCATCCATTTGTACTAGCCTACTCACTAACTACTCAATCCAAGTTCTCCTTACCTATCCTCATTCACTCAAATCCTTCCGAAGGTAAAAACACAATAACAACTCACATCCTAGCCTCTTACAACATGGTACTTCTAAGACTAACATTTCACTCTTTTTATATTTTTGTGAAGTAACATGCTACTTCAAAGTGCATCAACTAACGTTTCAAGGGTCTAAGACTAAATGTGGGCACCCTTTTGGGCTCACAGTGTGGGAAGCCATATTGGAGCACATGTGTGTGCTTAGTTTTTAGTTTGAGAGCCAAGGCTTGTTAGCCTTGAAGAGGGCTTGACCTCTTGGTAGAATTAGTGTTGACGTGAAGGATTTTAAAGTTAATTCATGATTCCAATTTGTGGTACTTAAAGTTCATGTTTTGAATACACGTGGTTGCAAGTTCCATGTTTAAGAGTTGAGCACTTGAGGTTGTGATGAGTGCAAAAATATACTTGTGTGGATTAGTTAGTCTTAGTGAAGTTAGGAAATTCTCTCTCCCCCTCTCCTCTCTAGGATTTTAGGATTTTAGGATTAGAGAAGAATTGTGTGATTAGAAAGGGGTTGTTAGTAGAATTAGGAAAATTAGATAGGAAGATTAGTTAAGGGCTTGAATAATTAGTGAGGTAGTTGGGGATTACAACTACAAAGTTGTGGGTTCATGAAGGAGCTGGGTTTATAAAGGAGCTGGGTTTGTTTAGTTAGAAGCTAAGAAGCTGGGTTTATGAAGGAGCTGGGTTTATGAAGGAGCTGGGTTTATAAAGGAGCTGGGTTTGTTTAGTTAGAAAGTAAAGAGCTGGGTTTATGAAGGACCTGGGCTTGTTTAGTTAGAAGCTAAGGAGCTGGGTTCATGAAGGAGCTGGGTTTATGAAGGAGCTAGGTTTATGTAATTAGAAAGTAAAGAGATGGGTTCATGAAGGAGCTTAGTAGATAGCCTACTTAATTAGCTCATAGACAAGTAGTTAGTTACATTATGCTAGTTAGTGTTATGTGTGGCTTTCACAAGTAAATGTATTTGAGATTGACTATAGAGAATAGTGTTTTTTAACACTTGCATCCTCTCTTTAAAAATAAACCACGTGCACAAATTAATGGAGAATGTGGAGCACTCTCGCGATGGCAAGACAAAGGAAGCAAAGACCAAAGGTGCGAGGGAGAGATTGACATAAGTCACATAAGTATTTCTTAATACTTAAAGGCTTATGTACGGTATGGAGACACCAATTAAATCCAAGACCACTTGAAGGGTGAACCTTGCACTATGGACTCATCCAAGTCCAAATCCAATACCGCGGAGGAATGTGAGCCCAAACCCACTACTCGGACTACGGACGCTTAAGGGTGGGGGGTTTGGCCTCACAACTTTATGTAACGGATTTGGTAAACGTAATCATTAACTTTCCCCAGCTAGGGATGAGAGGGGTTGGAAGTATAGTGGGGGGAGCACTTCTAAGGGAGGTTGAAGGACTCGGTTTCAAGTTTGCATTTGTTGAGGATGATGGCAGAGAAGGAGCAAATGGCGGTGGTGTGTAATTGGGTTTGCATTGTTTTGAGGTGGCGGGGAGGAAGTTTAAAGTGTTTGGTAAGGGTTTTGAGGGTGGAAGTGTGAATTCCTCCTCATTGGTCAACGGTTAGGACAATAACTGGCTAAATTTTCCAACTATGAGTAGTGATGGCAGCAATAAGTGGGTATATTTTTCAAATTTCCTTTGTGCTACTAATTTTGGGAAGTGGCCGTGATAGTATGTGAATTCGATGTTGGCAGTGGGTTGGTTGGAAAAAGGATTGTGGGTTTGGACGCCTTCAATGAGAGGAATATTTGGCCCTTGGGGAGATCACTCCCTCTTTAATTGATGCATACACGTGTACTTAGGACCTATTTATCAGGGGGCTATTTACCTTGCAGAAAAGGCTTTAAGGTATGGTATTTTTCAAAATAAAGGTAAATGCTTGTATTTTAATACATCCTATCATTAATTATAAAATTTTGGGGTTATCATTTTAAAATACCCTATTTTACTTATACTACATTTTTTTTTCTTATACCCCAAGTAACCAATTTTTTTGAATTCATCCCAAATTTTTTTTCTCGGAGCCCAACTGATGTCCATTTTTTTCTTACACCCCATTTTTTCCAACACACGTTTCTATATCACCACCAACAAACCAAAGCATGGCATTTTGGATACACAAACTTCCTTAATGATCTGAAGTAATCTTAAATTGCTTTTCATTCCATCAAGCAAGTATCCCACAATTCGAATGTATGCCCAAAAGCAATCTACAAAAAACTTGGTCATAAAGCAATAAATTAGCTTCTCCAAACAACTGGCTTTCTATGTCATTTTGAGCACACCCAGAAACTGCCATTCACATATTGACATCTAGAAATTGAAGTATGGGATATTGACTATCCAACATTCCTTAAGGACCTGAAGACCACCTTAAATTGCTCTCTAAACATTTAAGTAACAATCACACTACCACAACACATACCACTTTTCATCTACTAGCACAGACCCTACCCTACACCTGCTACCCCTAGTAATTGTTTCCACGCTATTTTACATGTACTGACTAGATAAAAGATGCCATTATATGTCATGGTATTTTACATGTAAATTTGTTTCACTATTTAAAAACCCCTATATTATATGTACGGTTTTTTTTTTTTTTTTTTTTTTTGCAAAATTTACCTACAATGAATATATTGGATGTGAACCGCCAAAGTGGTCCACCACTCCGTGGGGTCACTTTAGTTAGGATTTTAGTATTAATAGTTAGGATTGATAGCGAATTAAGGGAAAAATTAGTTCAATTAGTGTTTAGTTCAAAAAGGGGAAGGAAATTACCGAAGACTTCGGACCTTCACCCGTGAAGGGAAAAATCTAGTTTTAGGTAGAGTTAGTAAAAATAAAAACTAACTAGAGATAGAAATTAGCTAAGTTAGGAAAAATAGCTATCTAGGCAAGACCTAGTTAGCGGGGAAAAAAATGTAGTTAGTGAAAGCAACTAGCTAAGAGGACTAAATTAGTAGAGCTAGCTAGGCAAGGGTTAGTTTAGTACTTAGTGTGAGTCACGCAAGACAAGTGGAGGAGCTCGGCGTGAGGAAAAATTAGCTCGAAGACTTTAAGGAAAATAGCAAGGCGGCCACTTGCCCCCTTGCCAACTTGCTACCAAAAATTAGAACGAATGTGGAAGATTCCCGTCGGAGCCACCTCGGCGACGGGGTGGCAACCTCGACCGGGAAGACCCCCGAGCCAAAATTTCGGGAGGGGGTCGAAAAATGGAACCGGTGGCGGAGGGGTCCAACCCTTTTGTGAAAGGGTTTAAAAACCCCCTCCTTCCACCTTGAAACCCCCCTCTTCCCTTTAGAATTTGGGCGAAGCTCTAGTTCAAGATAGTTAGATAAAACTCCCTCTCAATTTGATTAGCGGGCGAAGCCCTACTTCAAAATAGTTAGGAAAAAATCCTTTAGCATCCATTCTCAATGGCCTAAAAGAAAGGCTTCAGAAAATCCTCTACTTTCTTTCCTAGTTAAAATGTGTGTTTATTAATACACCAACAAAATTATTCCTTTCTTTTGTAGAGGTAGGTTGGATTGTAGAATTTCGAGTGAAGGCATTGTAGACCTCAGCTGCCAATGCCTTGAAGGCTTAGTTCAAAAGCTAGAGCAAAATACTTATTATTTTTTTCTTAGAGAGATTTCCTATAGTTATTTATAGCCATTTCCCATTTGTGATTTGGCCAAGATGACAATTAGTTATGGATTTTCAAACATTCAGCAAAAAATCGGGTGGTTCTGTGGGAAGCGGCTGCTGGATCAGACCTGCCAGCCCAATCAGAATTTAAATTCTAAAAAATTATATTTTTCCAAGTAGAACTTTTGTTTAGCTTTCCAGAATTGCTTAGAACGTTTGATTTGAGCATGATTTGAATTAGATATGAATTTTTGAAGACGGGATACATAGTTTGAGAATTCTTGGTTGACTGCTGCAATACAGAGGGTCTGCTGAATTCACTTTGACTTAACTTGTTAATTGCATATTTTTATCACATAGATCTTTCCAATATCTTTCCATGGTTTTATAGAACATTTGATTTGAGCATGATTTGAATTAGATATGAATTTTTGAAGACGGGATACATATTTTGAAAGTTTTTGGTTGGCTGCTGCATTATAGAGGGTCTGCTGAATTCATATTGGCTTAACTTGCTGATGTCATAATTTTCCTAGTTAGACTTTTTAATAGCTTTCCAATGATATAAGGAAAGCCTAGATCCAAGTCGTAATGAATTTACTATGAATTTTTGAAGTTAGAAGTTAGATAGGTGGTTTGGAAGGATCGGTTGAATCGACCTCGCACTTCCAACCCTCATAACTTTTGCATTTCTTATCCGATTAAGGTGATTTTTAGATCGTTGGAAAGATAATTAAGTGCACTCAGTAGATATATTATGCTTAGGCGTAAAAAATACTTTATATTTTTTATTGTTAACTAAGGTACGCTTCCTATCAAACTAGTTACAAGGGAGGCAAGGTCGACGCTCGAAGTGGAGCAAGGAAAGAAATAGCGGCTCGGCCTACATCGAGCCCAAATCAACCGAGGAGAATTGAGGTAAATTAACTAACCTTAGCTTTCCATTTAGGGTTGGAGGGAGCGCGGCGAAGGTACGCATTTCTAACCCATTCACCTATCTCGTAAGGTCAAGTGGTTTGACCACTTGACCGCCAAGGGGGTACCCAACTCCATTGTTTTTGGGACCCCTTGGTATGTTTTGTGGTAGTAGCTTCATTTATTAGCAAGTTTCGTATGTGGTTAAGTCGGGTTAATCACCGACACGACCACTCTGAATGTTGTTGATGGAAAGGTGGGGTTAATGGCCCACGAATCCATTATCATGTTGTTGGCCCCAAGGGTCGGAGGTGATGGCCCCAACCCTTGAAGATTGTGCAACAGGTTGAACACATAGGTTGCCCTATTCCCCGGTCCCATCAAGTTGAGTTTTCGTGGTCAAACCGTTTCAAACTAATTAATAATCAACATAATTTGTACAACCCCTGTGGGCAAAAACCAACCGGGAACTTAACTCGGAGGATTGATCCCAACCCCTCCGGCGGCAAAGATCGGAGGGTTAGGGTATCAATCAACCTTCAAGATACCCGCACAGGGCCTTGTAGGGTTCGGGTTAGGGCGTGCACCAAACAGGTAGGTGGTGATGCCATAATTTATGAACTTAGTAATATAGACTTTGTGTAATCAACTTTAAACTAAGAAGGAAGATTGAGAGGGTGGGACTTAATCAAGGTCCCCCCGTTTAAAGAATTTAATTCATAAGAAGTAAGGAATTAGGTGTGGCCAATGCAAAAGGTAAGGTGATTTTATTCATTAGGGTTAGGTTGCCTTGATTCCAAGGCTGGTGCGTCTGCGCGTAGACTAGGATAGACTAGGCATTAGGTTAGAAAAAAATAGATAATTCACTTAAGCACTTATTAATCTAGGCACAACCTACCGAAAGGACACGACGCGATGGACAAATCCCTCCACAAATCTAAATACCCATAAAAAAATCATAACATCCGGGTTCGGCTTGGGCACCTGCTAAGGCAGGCCACCCTCACCGAAGGGCTTGTGCGGTACTTTTAGTCTCCCTCGGAGGGGGGTGCCCAAAAGCACCACATTGGACCCTATTTTTTATCGCACGTTGTTTCTACGATTTTCGCCAATGATCTCCCCGAGATTTGGCCAGAAACGAGATGGACATGTGCATGGAAGGAAGCTAACACATAAGCAATGAGCCATGAGCAATGAGCAGTGAGCGGTAACACACGAGCAATGAGTGGTAACACATGAGCAATGATGCCAAATTTAGTAATTGGTCACGGTTTTAGGATATATTTTCCAAAATTAGTACTTGTATTTTTGCAATTTAGGATATATAATGTACTCACATTCTGATTGAAGAAGAATGAAGGGAGCCTATTACCATGGATACTTTCAAAACCATCAATCCATTGTTGGTTTTTATTATAAAAATCCACACTAATACATGTCACTTACTCAAATTCTCAAACATACGGTTGAATACAACACTTGGAATATTACTCACATTCTACAACACCTGCAAGTTCAAGTAGCCGCATGACCTCGTTGTAGGAGTACGTTGGAGCATGAATGAACTTGTCACTATCATAATCCACCTTGCACAAAAATCTAAACACATAATAAAGATGTTTGCAATACACCCATTTCCCTTTCTTTCCCAAAGATTGAGATGATATTTTAATGAATTCAGGGCATGTGCAATGCAGCATGTCGCCAATTGTGACATGATATGTGATGTCCTCCTTGGAGACGATGTTGATTAGCACTCCAAATCCTGGATATGGAATGGCAGTTATTCCAACCACATAATAACCATCCATGAGCCCGGCGCTCTCCCATTTGTTTTTATGATCTACCGTCGGTGTTGCTAGATTGCGGCGCACTGACCTTCCAAACCTGGAAGTTGGGTGGGCATCTGGGTTTAGTGGCACATGGAAATTTGTCCGAGGGATTGGGAGCATAGCAATTGTTGAAAGCCTACGGCGAGGAGAGAGAGCCTCTCTCTGCTGCAATTGGAACCCAGCGTCTTCGAGTGCCAATACCTCCTGCTTTGAGAGATTGGTACCTATCTTCACAGGCCATATGCTAGGTACAACAGGCCAGTCTAGCACATACTTCTTCTTGTTGCCACTTACACAACGTTGGTGTCATCAGGGCAAAACCAAAACTCGTACTCCACATTGTTGGTGGAGCGGTACTCCTTCTTCAATCCTTTGTACGTGGGAGCTGGTGTGCCATGTTTGCCAGTTCCAACTTTGGCATTGCACAAAGTTCCTGTATTGGCTTGCATTGCCCAACATCTTTTGGCAGAGTTGGGTGGCAATCTTGCAATATGCCAAAGAGAAGAAATACAATCGGTCTCTAACACTGATGTGGTATGTGCCACACAATGCTCTGCAAAATTCAAGGACTCCTCTATGCATGCCCTTCTAACCCTAGTGTTAGGGCGAGGAATCGAATAGTTCACTTTATCAGGTCGATGTGAGTCACAATCCGCACCCGGTGGAAGATCAAGCTTTCGTTTGGTGGATCCAAACAACTCAGACCCCTCCAAAGCACAATCCCTGGTATTGAGATCTTCCACCCCTGGATAGGACTTCATGGCATCTGCGAGTAATTTTGGATCTCCACATCTGGCAGCAGCCTTCAATTTCAAGGACGCAGAATCAGGGCCTTTACCAGTAGAACCACCCCTCAACCATGATCTGTAATTTGCAATCTGCATGAATGCACGGATCAAATCGTCCACTGTCGCTTCATACAGACAAGTCATCTTGTTTCCAGACTGCTGGAGCCATTTGTTGTGCACCGTCTCTGCAAGATTACACGTTGGCATTTCTGCACGTTCATCCATAGTCATATCCTGCAAACATTACACAAATTATAGTAGATTGTATATTTACAGATATATCATGAATAATCAAAAGTAAAAGAACATTAGAGATATATAGTGACGATGCACTTACAAGAATCATATGACCACCCCATTGCCTATAACGAAAGTGCCAGAACCCCAACCACTCGGACAAGCCGAGAATGCCTTCTTCTGTGGCAGCTCCAGAGGACAACCACCATGAACGAATGACATGATATTTAGTTTCGGCTTCGTCTATTGTTTTCGCGTCTTTGTAATCTTTGCATAGCTGCTTGTGCTGAAACTTCAGAGATGCCTTGATATACTTCTGCGTCACCTTATCCAAGCTTTGCGACCAATGGAAAAAACAAGTACGCTCACGACCCACCATTGGCAAACTTGGGTCACCTCCACCATATATCTTCCTGACCGCATTCCAATTTGCTTGAGCACTGTCTGCCATAAAACCCTTGAAATTCACGGTTGACACTCCATTTTCCGCCATGACGGAATTCAAGTTTTCCCAAAAAAGAGTCTGAGCTACACCATCTTCAGATTGCATGTCACAACACGCAATGGTGAGCACCTTACAGTACTTGGTATCGTACACATGACATGCAAGGGTGGTCCAGTCCTTCAGACGTTTGACATGGTCAAACATTATCCATGAATTCTCCATATCTCCTCCCACCTGCATACGTTTAACAAGATCCACACCACTTCCCGGTAGATCTACTGACATTTTGAAGACAAATACTTTATCTTTGGATTGTCCCGGGAATCTACTATCATGGACGTACTTGAAGCCCGAATGGTCTTTGAGCGCCATGATACTATCCATCGTACCCATTCCACTACGAACAAAACGCTTTGAGCCCGAAACAAAGTTACGACAATTCGGAGAGGCAAGAGTACTGAATTTATCCATGACGGCCTCCAAGGACGAACCTGCCAGGTGATGTCCTTCACCGTTTGATGGAGATTTGAGGAGATAATCTGCAAGGAATTTTTTGCTCGCTGCCATAACTATTGCAGAGTTTTTGGCAGTGGGTGTTTTCATGACCTCATTGGCAACGCATTGGTAAGCTATGTCAAGTGACTCACGACATGTACCATTTGATACAGGGTGTTCATGAACACCAAGATGTATACAAGCCCTTGACATCCCAGGGGATGTAGAATGGACATATATTATACGAGCATGACACAATGCAATACACACTGGCGTGGAACGACATACCTTGCATTCCAATCTTGATTTTTCTGGGGCGACATCACCCACAGAAAATGGGATAGGAGTCGATCCAATCCATTCAGTGCAGTTGTGGACACCTCCATTGCGATACATATAATCACAATATTTGTTTGTGCACTGCAAATGACCGGCACAAGAAGAGCGCCTTAAAGAAAGTCCAAAATTATTTTGGATATTTGTTGTTTTCGTTGTGCACCAAGGATGTCCGTCGCACATCTTATCCATACCATCCATGGAACGACCATACGTACTAGGAACACTCATATTTATTGGAGGCAAGATAAATAAAACATCACCATCAAAAGATGGTGGCAAGTACTTGACATCACGTATATCTATACTGTCCAAATCAATTGTAGTAAGATCGGATTTAGACCTTCTTCGAGACTTTGTCAGTTTCAATGCATCGACAATAGTAAAACCTGAAGAAGATGATGAAGGATGCAGAGGTGGACGTTGAGACGGAGATCCATGGCGAGCCAAATTCATGTACGACGGACTCTGAGGGGTTTTATCAATATCCACAGAGACCAAAACTGGATTGGAACTCTTAGTTTTATAAGAAAAATGTGATGTATCTGAAAGATCAACAATAGGACAAATACCATCATCCGAATCCAACAGCATAAGACCATCATCGTCACTTGGTTCTATCTTGACAGTAGCCACACTAGGTACATTGACAGTAGATGCGCCAGACTCGTTTGTCAACACAACAGTGGATGCTTGCATCTGGGAATCAGAAAGTCCTATAACTCTAAATGATCCTGGACCCAAAATCCAAACATACCCATCCTCACACATGTTCTTCTGAATCAAAACTGTTTCCAAGATATCACCATCCACGGAATACATCTCTTGCTCCACGTACATAGATCCTATCCGGAGATTGAACCTCAAACTAAGTAAATCCTCTGAGACCTTCACATGATTATCATCATCAAGAGGCAAAATGAAGGGCACAAATGATCCATATGCTTTAATGGTAGCCATTTGGAAGCAAGGGAAAAATGAGAGACATTCGAATGTGTAGATGAGACACTATTTGTAGTGGTAATTTGGGGGCTTACACAACAAACCCTAAATGAGGAAAAGAATAAGAAGCAATCCAAATATCCAACAGCTATGAAGGTAATTACTTTCAAATATTAAAAAAAAAAGCAATAAGAGAGTCTCCGCGTGAAAAAAACAAGAAAACAAATATAATAATTATCTCAAAAAGAGTGCAGGAAATTCGCAAACCCTAACCCTAACCGTACCCAATTTAATACTACAAGCCTCCATGCCATTTAAAATTTGATAATTAAGTTATTACTTGTAACTAGCTTTTAAATTATACATCAATAAAATAACAAAGAAAGTGTACGCTGTCAAAATATTTTGAAATAAGTATTATAATGAATATAATAGAACGACACGTTGATAAGATTCAATTCATATATATATGAGTATGCATCACACTTCATGTGAGTGCTATAGAGAGTGGGTTGTGTAGCGTTTAGATTTCACTATCACAGATGCAAGAAGTAGATCATCATGAGACTAGTACACAATTGAGTGGGAGAAGAAAAAGACGAAAATGATTGTATTTTACAACAAAGAGAGTTGGAGATCGAGCGAGTAGTATGAGGAAAAAATCCCAGATTGTAGTACAGAAATATATGAACGATTTAGCAGAAAGACAAAAGAGTATAGGTTTGAATGATTTGGACGAAGAGAATGAAGAGGCAAGAGAAGAGCTGGATGAGGATGTATCGAAAGATATTGCCGATCAGATTGAAGAGGCAGAAAATGATGGAGACGAAGAAAACGAATACAACAAGATGTCTACAGAAGATGAAAACGACTCCCTGCACGAAAACAATGAAGATGAAGCAAGAGACGAAATGTATTGCGTAAGTACTGACCTTACACTTGTAATCATTTAAGCAAGTCATAGAAAATAGAAAATCTTTGAGAATGCACATGATATTGGCATTGTTCTTTAAACCCTCATGATACAAAATCAGAATTTTTTGATGAGAGTAGTAGTCAGTCGGATAGAAAACCAAACGGTTTGGTTGGTTCACAATAAGTAATTTCACTAAAAAATAATTAAGAAGGATCTATGCACACATGCGTAGGAAAGTCTTCTATGTATCCGTCCTACTTTATTTCCTGCTCAACCACTAGCTCATTAGGGGATAGCACCAGTCAATGCAACGAACCGGATTCGAACCCGGGTTGACGCAGACCGAAACATCAGTCTCTTTAGACAACTCGCATCCACAGACGGATGTCGTAAACCCTTATTGTCTCACTTATATACATTTGTTTACGGTTTATGGTCTCTTCTAGCTGGGCTGCTACCAGCACCGTCATTATCTCCCGGGTACTAAACTCGTAATACGCAAAAATAATTTTGGGGCTCTGATACGTAATACGAATTTCTAATATGGGGGTATTGGAATGCGAATTATGTAACTTAAAGTTAGGAGGCAAAACCCTGTGCGTTAACGCACAGGGTATTTGAATGCGAATTATGTAGCTTAAAGCTAGGAGGCAAAACCCTGTGCGTTAACGCACAGGGTTTTTGAGTGCGAATTATGTAGCTTAAAGCTAGGAGGCAAAACCATGTGCGTTAACGCACAGGGTTTTTGAGTGCGAATTATACAGTTCAAAGTAAGGGTGTAAAACCCTGTGCGTTAACGCACAGGGTTTTGCCTCCTAACTTTGAACTATATAATTCACACTTAAATAACGCATAGGGTATTGGAGTGCGAATTATGGAGCTTAAAATTAAAGAAAAAATCATATTATATGAATTTGTTGCAACATAGAGAGGGCTAAACTACCAAATTTGTAGAAAAGGTGGTGAAATGTCACAAGTAGGAAATGTACACATATGAAGTATATAAGAGAGACTTCAAAAAAATGTGAAATATTGAGATTTTTTTTTTCTCCGAAAACACGAAATCTATGAGGTGGCCAAAAACATCGAATTCCATAGAAGATAGAGTGGGGAAGATGATTCCAAACCACAGTAAAATATATGAGAAAATTGTAGCCAAGGAGATTTAGATAATATACAAAAAAAAAATTTAAATTTTTTGGAGGTAATATGAATTAGTTATAGATTTTACAAAATCTGCCAAATCTACCAATTTACCCTCAAACTTTTTTTTTCTTCTTCAAAGTTGCATGCGCGGACCCTGTGCGTTAACGCACAGGGTCTGCTGGCCTAGCTGCAGGCTTGTCGCAGCTGCCAGCGGGGACCCTGTGCGTTAACGCACAGGGTCTATTGGCCTAGCTGGATGCTGGTTAGAGTTGCCAGCGCAGACCATGTGCGCTTAACGCACACGGTCTCAGCTAGGCCAACAGACCATGTGCGTTAACGCACAGGGTCCCCGCTGGCAGCTGCGACAGGCTTGCAGCTACGCCAACAGACCCTGTGCATTAACGCACAGGGTCCGCGTATGTAGTTTAGGGCAACCAGCCGCCACCTTAATTTTCACATATTTAAGCTCTAAAATTTTGTTTTCTGGTTTTGTTTGTTGGTGGTGTTGTTGCTGCCGCTGGTGCTGTCGCTGGTGCTGTTGCTGCCGCTGGTGTTCTTGCTGGATTTTTTTTGCTGATCTTTTTGGTATTATTATTGCTGCTACTGGTGGTGTTTCTTTTCCCGTTGCTGTTGGTTTTATTGTTCGGTCTGCTGCTGTTACTGCTGCTGCTACTACTACTGCTGCTGCTCATGCTGCTGCTACTGTTGCTGCTCATGCTGCTGCTACTGTTGCTGCTCCTCCTGCTGCTGCTACTACTGCTGCTGCTCCTGCTGCTGCTACTGCTGCTGTTACTGCTGCTGCTACTGCTGCTGCTGCTACTGCTACTGCTGCTGATCTTGCCGGTGCTACTCATTTTACTACTGTTGCTGCTGATCTTGCCGCTGTTGCTGCTACTACTATTGTACTTCTATTGCTGCTATTGGTGCTTGTAAACATTTAGGTAATTTTCTAAACCTATTACCTCTTTCTTCATACATGTTTGTTTTCTTCCTTATGCACATTTCTTCTTCTTCTTCCTTCACACATATATAACATCTTTCTTATGCTTTTTTCTTTTTTTTCTTTTTCTCCAAGCATGTCTATCCTCTATCTTATGCTTCCATTTTCTTCCTCTTCCTTATGCTTCCATTTTCTTCCCCTTCTTTATGCCATTTCATGCATTGACATTCAAACATAAATCCCTTCCTTATGCATTTTAGGGCCAAGCAATGGATGTGGAGAAAACACTCCAAACTTCTGCTCATGACGATTCCCCGAACCAATCACATCAAGATCTTCAATCTTCCCAAGTTCATCGCGGCCAAGAGATGTCATCACATCCACTGAATAAGAAAAAAAGAAAATTACCTGAACCCCTCAATGACTTGGACTCTGATGAAGATAATGACGGTGTTGGAAAAACCTATCAAGAAATTGTCACTGAGCTTACTGACAAAAGAAAAGTGAACTCGGCTGCAATCATTTCTGCAATCCGTGCTACACCCAAGTCCCGCCTACGTGTACCCATGTGTCGTATGGTTGCTATGCCTATTGTGCGTCCTGCCTTAAAGGGTGACATTACTAAATTGGAAGATGATTTTTTCAATGGCTATCGTGATGGTGATCGTGTGTTCTACATTTCGTCCACTAATTTTAAAGGAGATTTTCAATTTGTGGATGATGAGGTCCGTGCATCTTGGAGTTCAAATTGGTCTCAAGCCAATGCCGATTTTGAATCTCAATTAAATTCAGACCCTTCTTTCACATCATACAAGAACAAAATGTTCTTCATATGGGATGGTAATCACAGGTTTCTTGCTTGGAAGAATTACATTGATCGCGTCCATACTGAAGATTATGAACGTCATGTCTTTGTGGATTCTATCATTTTGGCCCCCCAACCTGATGACATTCCAAGCTTGTTGACTGCTATGCACGACATTAACAAGTACTATTCTAAATTTTTGTTTTTATTTTATTTTATTTATTTATATTTTTTATCCTATTCATTGAATTATATCATCATAATTATAATCAATTCTATCATTTTTCAGGTCCACAGAGAATTCTCATGTTTCTACCAATTTGGTGCACATTTTATATCGGATGCAAAGCATTGGCACGATGCCTTTGACTTCTTTCAAAAAACAACTCGATCCAAAAAGTTATAAACGATGTGAAGAAAAGTCTCTCGAGACTTGGTATTCTTTGACACGACCAATTTTCTTGGATTACATGTACAGTGTAAGTTTTCCACTCTTTTCATACTGTGTATTTTATGTCTATTCCTGTTCATATCACATATATATACTCATATTTTGTATTCTTTTTTTCTTTCAGCAAGAACTTGCCGAGGCCAGTGATATTGCTCTTATCCAATACAATGAAACGCATCCTCTTGAAAAAACATCTGAAGGAGTTTCAAAAGCAATGTCCACTGCTGTAAAAAAAAACGTGCCATGTTGTCTTCTGGTTTTATAAAACAACTAGCGATTGCGGACATCAACCTCACGCCTGCTCTTCTTGAAGAAGTTAAACACCATTGGGGTTCATTTTCGGTGCCGGAAATGTTACAAAAGAAGCTTCATCGTGTTGCCGTAAGTAATGTTGACGCAGAAGTCAAAGTTGGATGGCTCAAATTTTGGAATGGCAACAGATTTGACAAAGATGCATTGCATTTTCCAAAATCTCCCTTCTCTGATTCTGCACTTGATGATTGGTTATCAAAGTCTATATATTGGGCACAATTGGAAAAAAAAGCCATTGAAGAGCTTCACACTATTATTTCATCTCCTCTTTAATTGCCAACAGATGTCCCTACTCTCTCTCAATATATCCAAACCTGGAAGTTTGCAGCTTTTAATTCCATATTTTTTCGTGAGTTCAAAAGTGGGAAAGTCAAAAAACACAACTCTTGGGTTGAGCAACCCAATATTGATTTCGCTATGAAACGTGTATTATACAGATACATCCTACTCTTTGTTTTTTTTCCTTGATTTTTTTCATTACATTTTTAAATTATCATTCAATATTTAGCTCATACTATTTTTTTGCAGGTATTTCCGATATGTTTTGATTCCGCACAAGTGTGTTACAAGGGAACCTCCTTTTTTTCCAAATTGGCGTGATACGGGGGCAAAAGATTCTTGCATGTTCACTACTGAGATTTGTTTGGATTGGTCGCCCGCGTATTACGAGGATTGTGGTTGGTATCTTGATTGTCCTCATGATGCATGCCCTTCAAATGAGAAGGCAATCCGTCAAATGAATGATGCAAAGGAAATAGATCCTCGCGATGCTGCAATTCTACAAACGCACATTGTTCAGCTCAAACTTCGAGAGCCAGAACCAAAAGAGCCAAAGCGTCTTAAAAAACTTGCAATTCGAGAAAACAGAAAACAAACTCAATCAAATATTTCCCAACCTGAAGAGGTTATTGTTCTCTCCAATGATTTGGATAAGAATACCCTCGGCGGCGAAAGTTCAAAATCTGCGAGCGATGTTTTGGAATTTCGTTACTCGAGCACCTATGACGCTATTCATCGTGCACCTACGACTTTTTTGAGAAAAGAATTATTCATTCTCAAGAATTTTCTCACACTTTCTTTTGCTCGATCTACTGCTGTTAAGAACAAGTCTGCAGGGACGGATGTCGGCCCTCTTGAGTGGATCCAGTGGCGAGCATTCATTGAAAATGTATGTATCCTTAATTCTTTCATATTGTCTTTTAATTTGACTTCCATTTGTATTTTATTTTCTTTCTTCTTCTAATGTTATAATGTGTTGTGGTATTCCAGTTCAATGACAATCGAGAATTTTATGTCATGGGAAGTCCGACCCCCTACGCTGTTGACATGGTGTTTCTTCAATTTTCCGATGGTCTTGATTTCAACCTCTCTAACAGACCTACTGAAATTCCTCTATGGAATAAATATGACAAAAACTGGATGATAGCAACAATGTCTTTCTGCAAGTCCATCTTGTCTGACGACGGTGTCCTTATAGTATTTTCTGCTATCGATATGCAAACCAAAAAGGTGTTGAATTCAACCTTACACAACGGCAACATGAAAGTTCTTAGGACTTTCATTTGCCTCAATTCGTACATGGTTTTCAAGGATCCGGAATGTCCTACCTACACCGTAAGTATTACACATCATTTTTTTCATGTAGTTGTTTTATGTTTTTTGTATTAAATTATGTCTAAACACCATTTATATTTTTTCTGCAGACTCCGGCATTTATGGCTCATGTCTTGGTAAGGGATTTTACAACCACAAAATCCACAAGACAACCATAGTCCATATTTTTTGGTACTGAATTTAAAAACCAAAACTTGCTTTTCAATTTTGTGGATGAGAAAAACATCTCTCTTCAAAAATCAGGAAAACCTTGGAGGGGGCCATATCAAAAATCACCACGTTTCTTTCAAGACCTTATTGAATTGTTTACACCAACAAATGGACGCGTTGTTGATTTGACATGTTCCACTGGAGCTTCTATCCTAGCAACACGCGCATGTGGCAGGCATCTTCTTGCATTTGAGGGTGATAGTGACATTTTTGAGCACATATTGAAACCACTTTTGGAAAAGGTTCCAAAAGAGGGGTCCTCCAAGGAGAATATTCAAGATCTTGCACGAGAAGATGATGATCTATCAAATGAGGAGATGCTTGAATTTGAGTGTGAGTAAGTTTCAATATAATAGTTGTTCATTCAATTCATGAATTTTATTGAATTCATTGCTTCAGTTTTAAATTTTCAAATTTATTTACAGATTTCATTGATTTGGTTTCAGGAATATGAATGGAAAGAGGAAATGCCTCCCATTTTGGGCACATAGACAATTCCTACAAAGTCCAAGCACTAGCCCGCGTCTTCCATCATACGCCGAGGATGTTGCACTTGCAATGTTAAATATCGAAGATTCGGATTCAAATGAAGAATCTTGTTATAGTTCCAAAATCAATTCACAACGTAGAGGTGTTCAAATATATATAGATGATGAGGCAAAAGATAGTAGCATGTCCACTAGCGATGAATAAATTTCGTGTTCATTGGATTTCATGTTAATTGATGTAAACCGAATTCTTGGTTTCATGTATATCAATTCGAGTTTTGAGTTAGGAGGAGGAGTTTTTTGTCACTTTAAAATTTTGAAATATTGACAAGTTTTGTGGATTAGTACTTAGAAGCTGAAATTGTTGAAATTAGTAACAGTTAACTCATGTCAGAATGTATGACCATAGTCAGTGGTTAATGAAAAATAATTAGTGGGCAGACTATTATCATCTCGATGTAGGGCTATAGACATGTATAGCGGTTATAACTGGATCTTTTGTCACCCAAGGGCTATAGTCAGGCGAGGAGGCTGAGAAAAGAGAAATAGTTTTTAAAAGAAGTAGAGTTTTTTTTAGAACTGTTTTTTTCCTCTCCCTCTCGTGAAGAGAGCAGATGTGTGTGCCAATTGTGAATGCTCTGAAGTTAATTTAACTGTTGGGTGTGAAGCCTTGATTTTATCGAAAAATGGTTGAATGGATTGTGAGTTTGTAATTTAGCTGTCTCAAATTGCTCGGAAATGACAAATGTCTAGATGCAATAAGGAAGTATAATTCATGAATGCATGAGATGAATAATTGCATTTCTCTCTCGTGAAGAGGGTGAGTTTAGCTGGAGGTTTGAAGTTGATTGACTGCGCATAATTTCAGGGTGTGAATCTCCATGTTATATTGAAGTAAGTTCTGGCCTAATTAAAGTGGCAATCGAGGCATGACTCGGAAAAAAGTTCTCCAGTGTGAGATTTCCTCTTGAGTAAAGCATAGGGCTTGCCATCATACATCCCCGTGTAGAGGCCATATTTTCAATATCTCCATTAGGCATGAAGCCTTATGCATTTTGTAATTTCCTCGTTCTGGAGTAATATCGGATTGAGCCAAATTGTCAAGTGACTTTTTGTGAGCCATTGTCTTACACCCGAGAAAAGAAGCAATGGGACAGATTCCTTTTGTCTCAAGTCACCAAACATGATATTAGCTTCAAATCAGTAAATTGGTCATGAAGAGACAAATTCTGATCCGTAAGTTCGGCATACAAATTGCACCTGATAATAGATTTTGATAAAGTCGTGTTCCCAGGTGAACCGATACTCGTTAGAGAAGGTTAAAATTTTGTTGCATCTCTGTGAAGGAGATGTCAAGTCTTTGAAGGACAAACGGTGGAGCTGGCATCCTATAAACCAATATTTGAGTGAAGCAGTTTCCTTTCTTGAGAAGTTTAATTTGTATTCTGTGTTCGATGAGGTTAACAAAATATTTGATTGAGCCCTCGAAGGAATGAATGAACTGAATCATGATTCATTATTGTCTCTTACTACAATGTCAATGAAAACTGCCAGGAGGGAAATTTTCACTTCTACTGCCCTCATTTCCCTTAAGTTTTGAGTCATAAATGTCCATTCACGCAATTCCTTGAAGTGTATAATCATTTTATTCTTTGCAATGTGAGTGGGAAGCCGGAGTGCGTCAATTGAGGGGTGTTATCGTAGGAGTGGAGGGATCTATTTCCCCAAAAATTAGGACAGCGAGAACTGTGAAAGTCACACGCCCATATCACAATGAGGATTTTATCATTCCTTTGAGAAAGAGCGAGAAGGGACCAGCCTTGAGAAATTTAGTCGAGCCCATAATCTGTAGTGATCAATGGAAGCTCCAGAGGTGAATGATTGTAGTGTGCAGTGACGCGATGGCGAAGGAAAGAAGCGCGGACATAGAGTCCAAAGATTGAGGAAAAAGAGGGCAGCGGGACAGTTATCCCATATCGCTTGGGATGGCGTTCAAGGGCAACCATATAAGGTAAAGGTTGCCGAACCTCTCATGAGTACACTTGGATTGGTTCTTGGTTACTAAGACTATGACCTTCACTACGAGACTTGACACTTGGAACTTGTGACTGTTACTGAGACTATGGCCGACTTCTAGTGGACTATGGACTCTAGGATTAGGTCGATCGCTTACTTACAGTTTGCTTAGGTTCCGGTACTTAGTTCTCGTTACTTGTAACTAGACTTTTGCAAGTCATAACAATCTATTTTGAAGCATTAAGTTAAAGTGTTGTATTATTAAGTTTAAAGAGATAAAGAGAGAAACTGAATATCGCCTACTCCATTTTAATTAATCATTCTAAAAGATGAAGGACGTAATTGAAATACATTGTGGGAGAATGCTAACCTGTGGTATGGCTTATAGTCCTTGGACACTCACAGAGATGTTACATTACATCAAACAAGTACGGACGGTGGTCCCCCTGCCTCATTAAATTTGGGATATAAATTAAGGAATTTTACAACCCGTGGGTTGAGTTGTAGTATTTCATGATCCACTAAAATATCATTAAATAAAGGAGAGACGATTGTTCAAGTTAGGGTGCCCTCGACCCTAATTATATGTGGATTACTGGTTACATGAAAGACTATTATTGAGCCGTGACTCCATGTATTGGAAAAACACAATAAGAGTGATGTTACTGACGAGTGTGGGTTGTGAGGGAGTGACAAAGCAATTGCATGTACAGTGGTGAACGGCCCTTCTTCCCAAATTTTCCGTCTAATAAGACCCATAATTACCTTAAAGAGTAATTCTCATATGATTTACCTCATAAATTCATTCCCATTCCATTGTGAATTATCAATTCACCTAATAGTGACATCTAGAATTCAATCTGACACTCATTTGGTCTTCCCTAGGTGGTTTTCTTAATTGGAACCCGAACCAAAAACCTATCTACAATTGATAAGTTGAAATAAATAAAATTTCCAGTATTGATGGCTTTGTGTTAAATTTGAATGTGTATGTATGTTAAACTCCTTGTTGATTATTTTGCTACAATTGATGATATCACTGAGCCACAAAACAAAATAAACATGTGTATGCAATAATTTGGCTATAGTTTTTTAAAGATGTATGTAGATAAATATTTTATATTTATTGAATGTATATATGCCCATAGTCGTGTACATCTTTTTTTTTTCTTATTGGTCATTACTCATAATTTGGCAATCATGTTGTTTATCCTCCCCACACCTCTTATTATGAAACCCTAAAATTGTAAACTTTTATGCCAAAATTCCACGGTTATAGGATACTAGTGGTCTTATTGCCGAATATTTCACCTTCCTCACCGCTCACAAGTTAGTGCTCATTGCTCACCGCTCATTGCTCACTGCTCACAAGATAGCACTCCCCCATGTGCATGGGGTCGAGGGACAAATGTAGGGGGGTAGCTAGTATGGGATGATGTTGTTACTAGAGGTAATAGTCCAGGAACCATGTTCATCTAGACACTATTCATAGTAGCACTATCATCAAAGGTATTATTGGCACATGGCACAATTCACTGACAAGCATGTGGCACACACTAATCACAAACATGCACTAATTTTCTTAAAATTTATGGTAAATGAGGATGTATTAATGAATTTAGTGTCACTCGGTAAAAATTTCAGCCCTCAATAACTTTGAGGTTTGGCTAAATAGTGCATGCTTCGGAAATAAGTACCAACCTCATTAATTGGGATAATATATTATTTATGACATCATGTTGCTACTATGTGTAGTTTACGTCATTGAGATTATGATTTGTCAATCCTTTTCCCACCCATGTGTGCGTTCCTAGGAGAAGCTACTCCTTTAGAAAGAGATGACGGCTTGGGGGTTGGCTTGAATGAGAGACGTTTCCCACTTTGGAGATAGAATAAGCTCATATATTCTTTGAAAACTACCTATAATGGATAACATTCTAGATGGTCATTGGTGATGCAACATCTTCTAAAGCTCTTGAAAGGGTGTGGATTTATTGCTTAGACAAGTTGTTCTTCTTTCATGGTGGTATACCTACCTACGTTATAAGGAGGTCAATGTTCCTAAAACATGATGATGAGCGGTGGACTTTGTTGTGAGGTGCATGAACCCAAAATGGACATTGATTGTCAAATGGTCATTAGCTTCGTCTAAAATGTAGGGTGCTTATTCATTTGACAATGCAAATCTAGGAGAATTGTAGGTTGGTGTTTGTTCGAGGAAAGTGTCCATTAGAAGCTCACATAATTCTACAAGCATATGTGATAATGGGCGATGGACCTACGTCAGTGTTTGTAATAGAGCTCGTGGTGGTGGGAGTTTACGAAAGATGGACACATGTGCAATTAGCTTTACACAGAAAAAGAGCTACATGTGGAAAATTCTTCCCCAATACAAACATGTGACAAAAGAAAGAGGAGGAAAGGTGTGGGACTATAAGTGTCAAAAGGTGGACTTGACAAGGGAAACTGGGAGGAGGTGGCGAGCATGGAGCTAAGGTGGTGAGATGGCATGGGCAATAAGACAAAGTAGGACAAATCACTTAATAAGAAAAAATACTTCATTTTCCTTTTCTTAAAGCGACTTCATGGGGGCATTGGCGGGTTATGGGCATACATGCACCTGGCAGGTACACATGGGCATGGGCATATGGGATTGGGTTCATCCGGGATATTAGATCATATGCACGGGTCCCAGCTA
This sequence comes from Polytrichum formosum, assembly GCA_964035585.1. Lineage (NCBI taxonomy): Eukaryota > Viridiplantae > Streptophyta > Polytrichopsida > Polytrichales > Polytrichaceae > Polytrichum > Polytrichum formosum. The sequence continues at coordinate 26,922,337 of OZ037940.1, read as the reverse complement.
GTGCCATTACGACGAAGGAGACAACCACATTCATAACCTGCTAACACAATCAAGTAGATCGCTACCCTGTTTTGACTGCAACAAAATATGTCATGAAGTTGTCCCTTCCTGCGTGACCATCATTTCTTTCACTGATAGAGGCCACTAGTGCACAAGTTCCCCACGCCCCAAAATTTACATAAAACAGAGCTCCTAGTGGCAAGAGTCTTCAAACTTGTAGACATATCAAAGTGGTAAATTTGCATATTTCCTCCAATGACGCAAGATGATTGCTGAGAACTCATATGTTGGGTAGCATATACCTTAGATCCAAGGTGATGAAATATGGAATACATTGTGATGTAATACATTGTGAAAGGTCAAGATTGACCGGCAATTTCGAAGGTGGCCTTGAACAACCGAATCTTGTGACGACTAAGTTGCCTAATGGAACGTGTAATAAAAATTCTGTCCATGTATGAGGAGACCAAAAGCTCCCAATAATGTGCATCAAATACGACCAAATCTGTGGATGCTTTGATTTGTAGTAGTAATCTCTTCCTTGTTCCAGGCACTTCTTAGGCGACTAAAAGGCTCTAAGTAGCCTGCATCAAATACGACCGAACTTCGATGGCCCCATGTGATCAAATGGTGGTGTGATTTGTAAGTAGGAGTGATGTTTTCTCCTTCCTTGATGCAGAGGAAGCTTGCATCATTGTCGGTCACGCGGGACGCGCGTGACGTCACTAACGTAAACTAGAATGCAAACGTTTTGCAGTCGACTCACACAAGTAGTTGTAGTAGTAGTAGTCGTAGTGCATGAATTGCGTGAGACATGGGAAGGCTTTTGAAGTATGGCCGTGGCGACCGGTTTTTGCTCTTTGTTTTTTGGGGTTTGGGTTTTGGGTTGTTTTTGGTTTCTTTTTGTGGGCACAAATTGAAACTTTAATTGTAAGAATAGAACCAAAATATAACCACCTCGGGTGAACCAACGCAAACCAAGGGGAAATTAAGAAATAAATGAGGACCGGTATTTGAAGTCTACTGAATTGGTGTCCCGGGAGATTTTAGGGTATGATCGGTCAAGACCCGAGTGTTTCCAAGTGCAACCGGTTACATGTTGTGATCGTTCGGATAACTTTATGAATCTGAGGCATATTCTATAGATTCCTCTAGAATGGTTGGTGATTTTTCTGAAGTCTTGAACTTCAACCGATTCTTTGTTGAACTCAACTGTAACTAGCAGTTGGTGCTCCCTGTTCATTGTACTGAACTACATAACCTAAATGAAATGACATGTCCGCAAGCAACTTAGTAAACACTTTTTCTCCACGACACAAATTACACGTGCAAAATTACACGTGGAAGAAGGACTTGCTCGTGTACTTCTCATTTGCTCTTCCGGCTATTTAGAGTGAGGTGAGCATCCATGTCACTGAGGCGTTGTGAATGGAGAGTGTGGTTTCGTGGGCAGACCACATCCAAGCCATCCATTCATGGCACCCCATCCTATAGTCTACGAAACTTCTCGGGTAGCCCGAAAAAAAATCTCCGACGGATGAAAATTGAGCGGATGAAAAATCAATGTTTGCAAGACGAAGGGGATGATTGTTCATCCGGTTGTATGAGAGCATTTGTGTGGGATTTTGAAGGTTCCCAAAGTTCCCAATGAAATTCCCTGTTGAAATTCCATCCGTCGGAAGTTTTTTCTGACTTCGTTCCCAATGGAGTTCCGCCAAAGTTTGAACACATACTCCAATCTCTTTCAAACACATGTCTTTTTTATGTGCGTTCTTAGATCCACAAAAATCCACACCTAACCATTCACCACTCAAGTAGAGACCTGCGTGAGTAGTTGAATACTATCCGCTTACTTATGTGGTTCAATTGTGGCACTTTCAACTCTTCAAGCAATTTTAGCCGTTGGATTGGATTAAGAATTGTCTTATCTAGCTAGAAACTGCATTGATTGACAAAGTCACTTTGAAATCTTCAAGCAATTATGGCCATTGGATTTGGACATTGTCTCATCCGGTTGGCAATTGCAATGATCACAAAGATTGTCAATTCAAGTTCTAAAATTGATACTTTGCATGAGTTGTAAGAGGTCCTATTGAATATTCTCTTTCTCTTTATGTGATTGCATAGCCTTTCCTATTGAAATAACTATTGCATCTAGAATGGTTAAAAACACGTTGAGCATGTACTCCAATCTCATTGTGACACACGTCTTTTTTGTGTCTATTTGTACCTATAAGCTTAGTCATCCTCCACTCAAGCATAGGTGTCGGTGTAGAAGATTGACCACATAAGGCACACATACCTATCATGACCGTCCAAGAATAACAAGTCACACAAGTATATGCAATCTAGCATCGCATAGTCTTGCCATTGGTTCCCACATAAATAAATAAATAAATAACCAACGTCGGGCAATCCGACATGAATTTGAGCCCGTTGGCCCTACCCTACTCAAGAATCCTCTTGGTGCAAGGTGGGGTTTATTGCCTACCTTGTGGGTGGGCTCTTGGCTTCCTACCTACCTAGCTAGTTTTTTCCGTCAAGTAGAGAGAAGATTTAACAGTGGGAAACAAACTACTAACCACACCATTTGGAAATGAGTACCTCTTCACTAAACACCCAGTAGTTTAGGGTCATCTCAAACCCTAAAGTACATCCATTATTGTACCTTACCCAAGTTGTGACAATTCCATAACATTATTCATCCACGTGGGTTGGTTCCATGACCTTGGAATATGTCAATTATATTCCATGAACCCCTCAAACAACCTGCGAATATTCATTTACTATTCATATACATTTAGGTTAAACTTGGAAATTTGGGTGGAGTTATACTCCCGGCACTATGCGTAGGAATTATTGTTCATCCTAGTATTATTTCCTAGAATCATGATCAATAGTAGAACTACCATTGAAATTACCGACACTATTCACAATATTCTTACTATTCAAACCGACATTATTCATTATTCATACCATCGTCAATTTCTTCTATTTTTTAAATTTCTTCCCATAAAAATAAGAAAATGGAGTCCCATGTTAGATGTTAAATATAGAATTGGAACACAACCATGCAACTGAATAACGTTATGTCAAATGTGTTAATACCATTGATTATAGTCCAATTGTTCAATCTTGAGTCGCCACCTCTTGAACTAAAGCCGAGGGCACCTCAATCATAATGAATGGTCAATTTACAATTAGAAATTTCTTCTAGTAGGTGATTCCGAATAAACAACTCATACATTACCTTCCAAGCTCAATTTGTTTTTGGATAACATCTTATTTTATTTCACGTTATGACAATGGCTCTTACTCTATCACCTTTGATTGAGAAGTTCAAATTTTAACAATTGCTACAATTGTCAAAGAGGTAATCAATCTCTAGATTATAGCCCAACATTCATTGATTGCATGCAGACGAGCGCCCAAAGAACATAATTGCATGCATAAAATTGTAAAATCTAGTTCAAGTAGGCTTAACATTATACATATAATTGTTAGTCTTCGGGGGCCCTCAAAATCTTGCAATGCCCATTTTGGGATCACATATAGCTTTATACGAACTCAAAAATGAAGCAACACTATTATTCATGTTGGTGGCAACATTGGAGTGGTCTTTCATATAATTGTTGTGTCTAAATTTCACTCCAGACTCTCCTCCAAACTATTACAGTCAAGTCTTACTAGCACACGGAAATTGATCAATTAAATTCAGTATTCACAAAATGCTCAAGGAAATTGTATTTTAAGTGAGTTAACTTTTTTCACTTCTAGATGTGGGTGCAATGCGAAGTGGAAGCTCTTGAAAAATCCAAAGAGTCCCATCAAGAGTCCAATCTCACTTCATGAATGTAAAAAATTGAGGGGGAAAACTAAAGACAATTGAATGAAACACAAGTTGTTCTTTGAATGGTCATTGCGTCCAAATGATTAAGAGTGAGAAGACAATCTTAATGTCCATGGATGGAGCTTTATTTGTGGGGGAAAAAATCAAGATATGAAGAAATAGGATCATTTGAAGCAACCAAAGGTGGTTTCAAAAAAATTAGGTATAAGTAGTGCACAACGGCAACCATGTGCTCGCTTTAAGGAGAGACGGTCATTTGTCAAATACATAGCCATGCATTGCTACCGTAGATTTAAATTTCCTTCTCAAATTGACATGACATGTCAAAAAAAAACCATGTGTAAGATTTTGATATGAAATTCCATAAACAATTCATAGCAAGGTCTTACATAATCAAATTGTGTGGACCAAATCCCAAGACTCTAGAGTCTAGACGAAGGGCCGCTTCACACTATGGCTGAAGGTCGAGAGGCCGTCGATTTCCACCAATCAGATTGCAAGAAACCAAGAATTCGGCCTTTTGACCCTTCACTCTAGAGGCCAAAGTCCAAAGGCCGTCGCTCTCCAAAATGCCCACATGACGATACTTTTTGACCAAGGCGACGGACTCTCGAAGGAAGTTTGGGTCGGACAAAAATGGAAACCCAAACTATGGTCGAAAGGCTGTCGATTTATATATAAAAAATTTGCAAGATCTTGGTTGTTAGATTGGAGGTGTTATTTTTGGCAAGAAATAAAGTAGGATGCTCCTTCTTCCTTTGGACTTTGGGCTTGGCCTTTGGAGGCTTCACACTATGCCTAGCAAAAGGCTCCAATTCCTATATTTTATTGGCTATGTATTTTCAGCCCATTTCTTTGGACTCTCAACAAAGTTTGGCCATTCAATCCCACGGCCTCTCAACTTGGACGGCCATAGTGTGAAGCGACTCTGACTTGCATACAATGTATTTCCAAAACAGAAAAAGTAAAAGACATAACAATCTTGACTTGTAGAGATGGTAGCTAAAATTTCCAATATTGCATTTATATTATTCGTTTGATTCCTTCACATACTTGATTGTATCTGCACCCTAATTTTGACTTATTGTGTAATGTAACAATATTTCTAGAAGAATCAAAATACAGCAATATGGTTAACCTAACATTATTCAGATCCATAACAGTGTTATGTGGGACTGACATTATTCTACAAAATATTCCCTAATAGCCATACTGAATGCGGGAATATCAGGGAATATTCCATAGAATATTGTCAGTCCCACATAACATTGTTATGGATCTGAATAATGTTAGGAACTTCTAAAGGAATGAGTTAGGATAAAGTCATAGATACCAAATTCTCATAATTCTTGTCTCCAAAACCCCATTAAGGTAAGTGTGCCAATGACTAAACGCAACCCAAGGACCGCACACCCACCGCACACCCACCGCACAAATTTCATTCATGAGAACTCCCGAGGGAAACTTCGGTACCATCACTATTAGGTGTTTTATTACAGGTACCGCACGGTGTGCGGTGAAGGGCTTAATAAGCTTTTGAGATCCACCTGTGTATGTCTGGATTCAATTTGTGATAGTTTTCACAAATCATAATATCTTTTATTTTTATTTTTTGTAGGAGAATCCCCACTTCACAATTATCAATCCTTCAAAATTTGAAACGATTTAAGCTTGTAAATTATTATTTACAGGGATTTGAAGATTGACTGTGCGGTCATTGGCACACTTACCTTAGGCCATCTTGACATTTGCAGTTGAGCTCAATCCTATATGTCACAATGACCATTCTCTATTAAGGTAGAAATACGGAAAAAGGTGAAAATAAGGTGATTCGGCCAAAAAGAGTGGCTTGAAATTCGTGCAATAGTTTTCGGATGACGGAGTAGAGGAAATGATGACGAATGCAAGTTGTTTCATAATTTTATTCCATGTAAACAATTAGTTACATTTTCCCAAAGAAGCAAGTAACCTAAACTCCCCTACTGTATGGTAGAGTTTTGCTAATTTGAGCATCAAAATGTCCTACTTTGCATACGAATGCATACAAAACGGTTGACTCAATGGCACTCAAAAGTGAATGCAAGTGGTATGAAATAACACCTACCTTGCAAATCCCACCTAGCACTACATCCTTTTTGGGTCACCACTTTTACAATTAGCCGTTTTGGGTCCACACAAGAATCATTCCCTAGGGGGTGGACTTTTCATTGGAAACCTAAATGACGTGCGTGGGCTGCTATGAATTTAAACCTCCTATATACGAGAAGTTTACAAAGAAAAATAAAAATAAGAATGTATACATATCAACGGCATGCTAGGAAATAAACTCATGTATTTATATTGAGCTTTTCAATGTAATACAATAAATGCCTCCACCACATATACAAAATATAAATCTTGGGTTAAATAAGCATTTGTTACATATGAAATCCATTTTCACTTCCCAATGAGAAGTTTGTTCAACATTTTTTCGTCCATGGCATGTAACACAACAATTGCATCAAGCAAACAAAGACATGAGCACATTAACTGAGCCACAATCTAGAGAGCAAAACTCAAGGGAGCCCATGTCAAGCGCTCCAAGAGCCTCCGGTTTGTAAAAACCTAGAAACTCAATGCAAAACCCCAACAAGAATGGGCAAGGTAGTCATTGAGGATCATTACCATGTGACAACAATGGATGAAAACGTGAATTGGATGAAACATCTATTGTCAAAATTTCCTCTAAATCCTAGGGCCCCCCTGTGTACATATACCTTCATCATTCTTACTAGCCTTTTTAAATGTACACACTAGATAAAAATAATACCTCTCCGTTATGTATACTATGTATACTACTGCCTCAAATAATACCCCTTCTTACACTCATGTTAGTTCATACATGGTATGAAGAGTCCACCCCCCATAAATCATTCTACCCCTTAGTCTAGTGCACCAGTAGTGGTCATTTGCCATTTTTGTTTTTCCGTACCTTATACGCTTCCGGTTTTACTTATTTTCGAAGTTTGGTGTTGAAAAGCGAAGTTGGACTCTCAAAACTTGCCTTTTCAGAATCTCGGTTTTGATACCTTACAAACAACATAATTATATATAAAGGACGAGAGCATGGTCAATGTATTTTGTTGTGGGTGTGTTTTCTCATCGGAGGTGAAGGGGCTTCGAGTTTGTTTACTAATAAAATATGTATTGTTCATGGAATTCGGGATGGAAAGTAATAGGATTAAATCATGTAATAGCTAAAACCTATGTTGGACTAGTTTATAGGTGAATGCGTGGTTTCAATAATGAACATCAATAATGGTATCAAAAACCCTACTTACCGGTAATACTAGTCATATGTCGATGTTTGGTGGGCATGTCAAGGTGTGAGAATCTATGTATTTGGTCAGTACCATTCTAGCTCAATTGATAATAGGGCAATTTTGACCTAATCTGAAAGTTTTTGCATGGTATATGGACCCGAATGATCCTGAAAACAAAAATACCACCAGACACCCATATCCTACTACACTAAATATGATATTTAGTGTCACCAATTCTACTTGTCTTGTTCAATACTAATTGTAAACCACGGTATAGTGTTACCAACACTAAATGTTAACCCAACATTATTGGTCATTCCTTGTAATTTTTGTGGAGGATTATAGATTTACACGTTGCAATTACTGTCACTTACTAAGTGATTTTTCATCCAAATTTCAATCATCCATGACAATATTTCATCAAAAGTTGTTGACAAGAGAAGGGAGGGTTTTGGCCAATGGATGAACTCATCCATCATCCATGACAATGTTTGTAAACTTATACATAAGAAGTGTCATCCAAAAAGTTACCATAGTGACATAAAATACCATATGACACTAACTATCATATTTAGTGTAGTATCAAAAATATGAAATCTTTGTTGTAGATACCCGAAATGGCATGAAAAAAAAGACGATACCAAGCATGAAATACTCCTTTGGTAAGATGAATTCACAAAAGTGCAAACTCAATTTCATGATTTTGCAAACTAATTTAGCAACATCTTCTAGCAATTTCATTGGAATCATGAACCTAGTTCACTATATAGACAACCAATTTACCTTGAACTTTCGACCAATTTCACTACATGTGGTGAGCAATTTCATGATTTGGTACATGCATTCACAACTTCACAAAATCAATGTTATGAACTACATAACTTTATTTCACACTTTGTTCAAGCAGCCAATACTCTTCCCACCATCCACAACCTCAATGCACTCTCAAATCCACGAGATTGCATGCTCCAACTACATTGGGTTTGTGTTGCTTGCTTTGATGTACATAATCAAAGACCAAGGAAGAACCGACATTGCTTGCTTCTGGCTTTGAGGTATTGTAATGAAAGGCCAAAGAAAAATCAATGTCAAGGCTAGAGGCTTCTAGCAAATCCAAATCTAAACACATAACAAAGAGGAACCAATGAACGAACCACGAGAAGGCAAAGAATGCAAAACAAGGAGTCGAAGAGTTGAGAACATGAAAATGACATAGTGTCAAAAGATTCATGAAATTGGTTTGGAAGATTCATGAAGATGATAGAGGTAAAGGTTCACTATCATGAAATTGAGGCGTGCCAACATGTCAAGTCGGTTTAAAATAATCATGAACTAATCTAGAAGGTTCATGAAATTGGTAGAACACTCTTGTAACATCGGTTGGAAGGTTCATGAACTAGATTAAAACCTTCATGACATTGAGGTTGCACTTATGTGGAGTCATCTTACCAAAGGAGTATGTTGACAATGGTTGATTTGAACATGAGATAAGACAACCAGTCTCCAAGAGAACAACCATATATATATAATTTCCCATGGTCCCATGAACAACCATAAGAATATGAGTCGTGGATAATTGACATGCATGTGACTAAAAACTTGTCCAACGTCTCTTAAAAATCCGCAAATCTACATCATTGTAGATTTGCATTGTTCTTTCGCTGATGTAGGACGACTACACCAATCATCCCAATTAGTGTGTGATGTTATTCGGAGTTACGCAATGCAATAACAACCTGTCAGGAGTTCAACTTTTACTATGAAAGCCCAATAGGTTGTTTGGACATGACTGAACATAAATGACTTTGCTAATGACTTTGTGCAATGCTATAACTAATTGATGAGAATGTAATATGTAAATAAACGTATTACATTCTCATTAGTTAGTTATAGCACTGCGCAACTCCGAATAATAACACGCACTAGTGGGATAATTAGAGTAGTATAGACTCATGTTGTCCCGACCCTTTTGCACCTGTACATATGACACAACATTGTAGGTCCCCCCACATTTTGGAACGATAGGGAACGGCATGACAACAGCGCCACCACCGCATCTTGCATTGTATATAGATTGCCTTAGGACGGGCCTAAGACTCCGCATGTTAGTGGTGATTTGGTGCGATTGCCAAGTGCCGTTATGAAACAAAATTTGATTTTGCAAGAAAACCAAAGTGTAATAAACATATAAAACTCTAACCTCAAAGAGCTAGAAGACGTGATGGAAGAAATTCCGTACGTGTCCTAAGGACCCTCCCCGCATCCTTCTCAAAGGCCCAAGGCTCTATCTCAATACTCCACAAAAACCAAAGTAATAAAGAAAGAAAAAGCTTAAGTCAAAGAAAAGCTTTTTATGTACGGCTGACATAAAGTGGAGACATGGCCCATATAAGATATATCAATACACACTCCAACTGACTTGTCCCCCGAGTTCACCGAAAGTTCTTAGAACATGTGTTTTTAGTCACATGATGGATCCTTTTTCTTTGGTGATGTGCGCGGGCTCCTATGATTGGCTGCGCTCACGTACCATGCACACGAATTGATTACCTCTCACACATGAGCATTCGGCGCCGAAAATACTCCTTGGTAATCACCAAATCCCAAAAGGGATTTGGCCCTACGATGGTAGCTTGCAATCTAGGTGACTTTTTACACAAAGTTTTCTTTTCCCCACCGCCCGTCTCCCTCTGCACCGAGAAGGGCCAGGTTATCGTTGAACTATTTTCTGTTTTGAGTAAACACCGCAGTGATTGCGGGTTATCACTTTTCATTGAAGAGCATTGTTGATTTGAGTTCTGAGTTACTTTGAGTGGCCGAGATTGGTCGAACTATTTACTTGTTGAAGTGCATGTGTGCAATGTCAGAGAACTATTGACTATTGTTGTAATGGCGATTGGCCGAGTGTGTGATTGTGACAGAAATTGAGTGAATTGAAATTGTGAAGAGTAAGCGCTGAGAGTTACTGAGAGTGCAACCGAAGAGGGGTAGAAAATTAAATAATCTGTGAGAAGATAAGAGATTCTGGAAGTGTGAGGAAGAAGTCATAAGTGAGGAAATAAGAACCGAATGTCAGAGTGAAAACTATTGACGATTGTTGAGATCGCCATCGAGGAAGTTTGAGATTGTGAGAGATTGTGAGCGACATTGTGCATTGTGAGTGAGTGAAAATGTGAACTGAAGTAAGATTGAGTGAGTCAGAGCATGAAGCAAAGTTGATGTGAGCGGTGTGATAAACTATCGTCCGTGTTGAGGCCGCAACCAATTAAGATTGATTTCCTAAACATAGTTGAACAAATTGATCTAGGGAATCGAAAGTGTGAAAGTTGTTGTATAAGAAAACTATTGTCGGAGTGAAGAGTTTTGTCCGTCTGAGAGATATAAGTCGAAAGTTAATAACTTCGAAGAGAAGAAATCAAGTTGAACTATGAGCGGAGGAAGTTAACAGAAATAGAGGAGGTGAGAAAGCTTTAACGATTGACACAGAGTGACGGAATGATTGTGAGCGGAAGAGACCATAGTGAAATTATAGTCTGGAGTATCGCAGGGGACACAATATCCGAGCAATTTTGAGCGACAGAGGGAGAGAAAGTGGAACTATCGTCGAGTGAGATAATTGCTAAACAAGGAGTATGGTTGAACGATAGTCTAAGCAGCCCTGTAGAGGAAAGCAGAGTGTTGTTGAATGCTAGCAATAGCGAACCCTGAGAGAGGGAAGGTCAAGAGTTAACCTATTGGCTATAGTTAAGACCTGTGAAAGGCAACGTAGGGAAGGTGAATGGCCAAGGGCCAAGCCTAAAGTAAAACTATGGACTATTGTTAGCCTGTGTCAGACAGACACAACAGCCTATTGTTAAGACCTATGAGAGGCAGTGAGGAAGAAGAAAGAGCATAGAGTTCAGCCGATTAAGACTATTGTTAAAATTAACATGTTAGGCTGATAGAAGTTAAGTGTGTCAAGTCAATTAGATGAGAGATTCTCTAATCAACTGAAGTGATGAGAAATCACTTCTGATCGGTTGATTAATGAGAAAATGAGAGATTAAATTGATTAAGTATATTGAAATTAGGATAAACTTTGGATTATCAATGTGATTTAGGCATAAGTTATCCTAGAGTTAAATGGAGTTTTATATTGAGAGGTAGTCTAGAGACTAGATCTTTGAGTATGAAGTGCAAGTTAACCCGATCAACTATTGTCTTGTGTGTTACCCTGGTTGTTGTTGTTGCAGGTTGTGCAGGGCCAATAAGACTATAGCTTGCTTTGCCGGTTGTTGTTAGTTGCATGAGTTGTGAGTAATGATTAAATCTTGGAGTTAATAAATGAACAATTTGTCTTGCATTGAAATTAACATTGACCAATTAATGAAGGAGTTGTTGTGATTTGAAAATGCATTGGCCAATGGTTACCAAAGACAATTGTGATACTCAAAGACTATTGTTCTCGAAAGACTATTGTTATACAATCTCATGACGAGATGGTTACTACTGGGACAGACACACGTACCCCACTGAATGAGAAACACAGTGAGAGGAAACCCTGTGAGAAAGGAGAGTAACAGATGGATAAGAGATGTTTTAGAGTGAAGATAGCATACCTATTGTCTGATTAATGAACTATAATGTGACAGATGCCTGTAATAGACACTAGTTAAGCCTTCCTTGAGAGTATGTACCCTGGGTTTTTGTTTGTTCAGTCATAGCAAAAAACTAACTACAATGTGCAATGATTATCAAGAGGACAAGTGATGATTCAAATGGGACTGCGCAACCACAACACATGCCAAAACTCAAAATACAAAATAAAAAACACAACCACGGACATAATCTTTTTTTTCGAGTGCGTCCCTAAAACCTAATGCACTAGTGTGTGAAAAAATCCCTATTGGGCACAATCCTCTTTTGTAGTAGATATTTAAAAAGATCCTTATGGAGAAAGTTACTTGCCCGATATCATGCGCAAAGGTGAGCATTGAGCAAGATCGAAAAAGATTGTACTCCCGAGTCCCCACCCTTGGATCCAACCCAAAAAACAATGGTCGTTACTTTCGTGCTCATTCCATGTGCATATCTTGGTGGCCATTATGCTTTGTGGAGGTCGGGTGTCATGTGCACACATTCAACGACATCAATTTTTTTCCCAACATCTCATGATGCCCATGATCATGTCTTTTAGGCCCTTTATTTGGATGTTCGGCTCGTTAATTTAACTTACTCACAATTCTCCTCGTAAAATGGCATTGAAAATATATACATTTTTGGGATTCAATGCATCATACTATGCATTTGTATCTTGGTTTCGTGCAGGGACGGCATGTGGGTGTTATTCACTCAATTGTCTCAATTGGACACCTATATTTGGTTGGTGTGTGGATAGGTGAGGATCAAAGAACAAACACCATAAGAATACATGTTTAAAAGAGAGTCAACTACGTCTTCAGCTTCTACGGATTACTCCACATTCAATAATGAGCATTGTGAGCCAAATTTTTGGCCATTTAGTGAAACTATGGGCAAATAGTGAAATACTGGATGAAAGAACATCCAAATAGATGAATATAGTTGAACCATAGGCTAGGAAGTTAGTTATAACCATAGGCATGGGCTTAGGTGCCCTAAGTTGGTTACTGTAACTATCGTCCTCTTCCCCGCCGAGCTAAGAGGGCTGGCGAGGGGAAAGAAGGCGGGCATTTCTGAGATATTTTTTGAGCGCACTGTAAAACTGATAGTCTTGCCTCCCTCGACACAGATTGTGCGAGGTCAATAGTTAAACTATTTTCTGAGAACTGAGTAATCGCCGCAGTGATTGCAGGATTGACAGTCTCTGTTTAAGTTTATTGTAATTCTGATTGTTGTCGGCATTGAATGGCCGAAGTTTCGATGAACTATTTACCTGTTTTGATTGCATGAATGCAAGTTGGGTTAACCATTGTCTATCGTTATAATTGCAATTTTCTGTGAGAGGAATTGTGAGTGTAGTTGAGTAAGTTAGAGTGAGGATCTGAAGGGAAATGTGATAATTGAGAAGATTATTGCCTATTGTTGAAATCGTCAGTGACAAAGTCTGAGATTGTGAAAGGAGCGAGTGAATCAAAATTGTGAGAACGAGCATTTGAGAGTTAAGGGGAATGAAATCAATATGAGTAGAAAATTGAATAATCTGTGAGAAGATGAGAGATTCTGGAAGTGTGAGGAAGAAGTCATAAGTGAGGGATTAAGAACCGAATGCCAGAATGAAAACTATTGTCGTGAGGAATCGAGCGTTGTACAACCATAGTCTGAGCATGGAACCCTAAAGAGAGTTGAACTTGCTGGAATTGTGACCCAACACTTCAAGACTGTGGAATGAGAAAACAATTGTCTTTGTGAGAAGTCTCTTTGATTTGAAAGACAGGAATGGAGTGCTAAGCGCCGCATATGAGCGAGAGATAGCGTCGAACTATGAACAGAGAGAGTCCAATTGAGCGATGAGCGTATGTGAAATCTTTGGCCGAAGAAGGTGATTGTCGAGTGAGAAAGAGAGACCATAGCGAAAACTATAGTCCGGTAGTACGAGAGAATGAGAGAGTCCGTTGAGGGTCAAGTCCTGTGAGAGGCGACCAACCCTGAGAGAGGGAAGATAGAAAGTGAAACTATTGACGATTGTTTGGGCCTGTGATAGACAATGAGAGAAGTAGTGATGGCCAACAGAGAGTGAGAGAGAGTCGAACTATTGTTTGAGGAAACAAAGAGCATTATTGAGTGACGGTTCAGGCTACCTGTGAGAGGGAGAAGTCGGATCAGTCGAGAGTTAGCCTGAACGAAGTATAACTATGGGCTATAGTTGAGATTTACTATAGGCTGTGAGGAGCTGTGAGGCCAAGTGTTAGCATGTGAGTTACACTATTGGCGATTGTTATCCTGTGTCAGACAGAGTGAGGAAGTCAGAGAGTCCAGAGTCTATGAGTGGAACAATGGACGATTGTTAAAACCTGTGAGAGGCAGTGAGGAAGAAGAAAGAGCATATTGTCCAGCCATATGAGATTATAGTTGAATCATGATTTTAGGCTGATAGATTTATAATTGAGAAGAATGGAATTTATGAGAGAATCTCAATCAATTGATATGATGAGGGAAAGATTCTGATCAATTGATTAATGAAGGGATTAAGGAATATAAGTTAGGATAAACTTTGGATTATCAATGAGATTTAGGCATAAGTTATCCTAGACTTGATTGGAATTTATATGATTATGTAGTCTAGAGAATTTGATCTTTGAGTGTGAGATGCAAGCTAACCAGATCAACTATTGTCTTGTGTGTTACCCTGGTTGTTGTTGTTGCAGGTTGTGCAGGGCCACTAAGACTATAGCTTGACTTTGCCGGTTGTTGTTAGTTGCATAAGTTGTGAGTAATGATTAAATATTGGAATTAATAAATGAACAATTTGTCTTGTATGGAAATTAACATTGACCAATTAATGAAGGAGTTGTTGTGATTTGAAGATGCATTGGCCAATGGCTACCAAAGACAATTGTGATACTCAAAGACTATTGTTCTCGAAAGACTATTGTTATACAATCTCATGACGAGATGGTTACTACTGGGACAGACACACATACCCCACTGAATGAGAAACAGTGAGAGGAAACCCTATGAGAAAGGAGAGTAAAAGATGGATAAAAGATGTTTTAGAGTAAAGATAGCATTCCTATTGTCTGATTAATGAACTATAATGTGACAATTGCCTGTAATAGACACTAGTTAAGCCTTCCTTGAGAGTCTGTACCCTGGGTTTTTGTTTATTCAGTCATAGCAAAAAACTAACTACAAGCATAATTGAGAGGATTTGTGTATTCAAATAAGGAATCACTAAACACGTGTTCCAATAATCGTAACTTGATGAGAAGAGATACGATTTTACATATGTTTTTGTTGATGTTTCATCATGTAGATTTGCTTGATGCAACATAGATTTGGAGATGTAAATTTTAATCAATAGGAGATAGAGAACAAGAAAAAACAAACTGAAGAGCACTTGCATGCCTAATTTCTTTTGGGTTTAGGGAGGTTTGTTTGTTTGTTTGGTTAAGGAAGTTGGGGGAGGTTTGATGATTGGTAATTGACCTTTGAAGTTTTGTAATAGTGCAAGTCTCACTATTCACCATGTTCGTGTTCCATATATTCTTACATGCTATAATTCGAACCAAACATAAAGTAATATGAGCATCATTTGGGCTTGGTGCAAGTGAATGCCCTACGCGCACAATACACTTTAAAGAAATCACATGTTGCCACAATCGATACCTAGAAACAACCATCGAAAACAAGCACCAAAACATCCCAAATCATAAAGATGGAAAGCAAACCCATTAATCAACATCCCAACGAGAGTACAAGACCTATACATGAATATCACACTTGAAGCTCAAAAACCTTAACATCTTCAAACCTACCATTAGAAAACCTAGTGAAATCTATACACCATAGTGCCACAAAATACCTAACATACCTATTCTAAACAAAAGAAAATTAGACCAAAGTGAAGCGATAGTAAAACCTGCACCGTGACCAGCCACACTCACAACTTAAAACACACACACACACCCGATTCCACCCTCCAAAAGGATGGCATTACTCCTTACAATGCATCATGGACAACCGTGATGAACTTAAGGATAACATACTTACATTCACGTCCATAACATTAGTCAACAAAGGGGAAGGCTTCCATGCCCAAAAATAAGAAGGCCATAACTTACCAACCTGCTACTTCAATGAATTTGTTGCTCTACCTGCATGCGGGAAAGGTCTACAGTCTAACCTCGATAATGTCACTCTTGTTTATAGAACACCTTGATATTGTCACCCAAAACTTCGAAACCAAATTTTCTAGTGTAAAACTCCCTCGTTATTATCCCTATCACCCTTGATAATGTCACTATTTTTTTCCAAAATCTGTAGTGTAAGTGTGATAATAACAAGTAATATGGATGAAAAAAGGCCGGATGGACAACAAATTCTATGGATGACGTCGGCAACATTGAATCTGGGCTTTGATGTCCAAGGCAAGCCTCTAGAGAAGCTTTCTCCATTTGAGTACGTAGACATGGAAGGTGAAGATGATTTTGAGGTGGAGTATTCTACTGAGGAGCTTGTGCAATTAGTGCAAGATGGCCAGGAGGTACATGATCCCGTAGAAGTAAACCCATTGATTGATGATAGCAATGATGTTGAGTCTAAGGTAGTGAAGTTAAGTGATGCACAAAAATCTATTAAAGATGTTCTCAATTTTATGGCTAGTCAAGGTTCTCAAATTTTCAATACTATGGAGTTGTTAGGAATGGAAAAAATCCATGACAAGCTCATTAGAATTGGTGTTGCACATATAACATCAATGTCAACAAAAAAAATGTGATATTAGGAGCTTCTTTGTCTCTAGTGAGAGGTCTTTACTTGATCTCAATGACACATTATGATGTGCTATCTTTGTTATTCAAGCTTTTGAATTTGATTTTATATTTTAAAACATTTAATTCTTATCTTTGTTATTTTCTTTTGAACATTGTAATTTTTATTTTATTTTCTACCTATTTCTTTGATAATATCACATTATGCATAAATTTTCCAAATGTGACATTATCAAATATGTCACACCTTGTTTATATCACACTTTTTGGTGAAACGGATGGTGTGACATTATCAAGGTTAGACTGTAATTGATTTGCTCACTTAGTTAGAGTCGGCAAGCCATGTTTTCCGGATATTGTTATTGCATTCATGGCAAATAGTGGGGAGATACCATGATAATGCCCCCTTCCCACCTGACTTTAGCTAAGACCCAAAGTATTTCCTAAAAACCGGGTAAAGCTCCCTTGGTTATAGCGGAGGCATCCGGCTATCCCAATGCACCTACAAGAACTTGCTCCGGAGATTTTCAAGTAGGTTTTAGTTAAGTAGCTTTCACACATGTTCATTGTTTTATTTACCAAGCAATAAATGTTGGGTAGTCTTTGTCCCATCCCCAAATGCCTTACTACTCACCTATCTTACCATCGGTTTTTGTTAATGAAGCTCCTCGTGCCCTCATAGCTAAGACTAAAAAGCAACCAACCACAAGGGCGGGAGGCGACACTTTTAAATGTCCTATATTCTTGCCTTATGTTTAGGTACTCACGGGAGGGTCTGTGCTTGAGGCTTAAAACCTCCACTTTTAAGCCATGCCACATCATTTGCCAACTAGGCTCGGCACTAGATAATGTCGATGGTGTGAAGGCCGGATTGTTAGAACCAACTTTTAGTCTTAGCTAACGTCAGGTGGGAAGGGGGCATAATACTGTTGGGATTCCATGGCCCACTAAAATGGAACATCAAGCTCACTAATGTTAGGTCGGTGCATGAATGCCAACGTTATGTTTCCTTTCTTGGGCTCGGTGTCGGGCATCGTAAGGAACAAAACAATGACAAATTTGGAACCCTTGTTAGGGTAGTTAGGAAATAGTGAAGCTTGTACGGTAAATTTGGTTCTTAGTGGAAAGCTCGAATGATTGTTTATTTTGTTCTCTTTTGATTTTTTTGGGTTCATATTGGGTGGTGTGTATGGGGTGTATGTGTTCATGCACATTGTACGATCTTCAAAATGTGATAGTGGTCAACGATACATGGGATGGAGAGGCCCAATCCACTTATTGATCATGAGAAAAAGAGAGATTAATTTACGTTTGATGGGATACTTGAATTAACAAGTGAAGATGATATCGAATCATTGGCATTTATTAGGATAACATGCTATATCCATTTTCACCCAAACGTTTGATTATTTGATGCGTACTTTAACGATTAAAATCCCGATCTAGTTTTGAGGGTCCTTCTAACTTCTAGTTGTCATTTTTTAAATATAAAATATAAACAATTTGGATATTCTCTCACACGTATATCTTGCCCACAGAAAGGCCAATCTTCCCTATTAATCTTGTCATCTAAAAATTCATCATCAACATTATGTGCTAGGAGCACTAGTAGAAAACATTGCGAAAAAGAACTGCAATCATTTTTCCATTGCGGTTCTTTTGACCAGCCTGCGTTGTAGTTGCTAAACAACTACATATTATTATTTTTTGGTTTACCAACTGAAATTTTAGAAAATTAGGGTCTTGTAATATACCGTTGGAAAGGTTTTGAAAATACCTTTCCAACGGTGTATTATACGCTCCAAAAAAATTTAAATTGTAGTCGCAAAACAAAAAAGAAGAATCTATAGTCGTTTAGCAACTGCAGATCAAGGTGGTCAAAAGAACCGCAATGAGAAAACGACTGTGATTCTTTTTCGCATAGTTTTCTACTAGTGGAGGTTGGGAAGAGGTTAAAGTTTTTTCCTCTTTTCTTTTCTCTTTTTTCCTTTGCCATATGATTTTTGCCATTCTCCACCACCTCATGCAAATTGTATATTTAGTCAATATGATTAAATTTCAAGTATCTTTGACATTATTTAAAAAAAAATCTAGATTGATTCTTGAGGAAATTGAATTCATGAATATTAATGATAGTGTTGCTAGTTGTAGCCCCGTTCTAGCCATATGGATATGTTATAGTTTACAAAACAATTGTTGCAATCATCGCTTATACGGTGACTCTAAACCACGTTTTTGTGTAATATTATATGATCAATTTTGTGTTTGAGGTACACCCCCATGACTCAGTTAGGGCTTCATTTAGTGCGAAATTTGTGGGTTACTATATGGAACTCATTTTGATTTTGATTTAGTGCTACAACATTATTATTTGATAAATCACTATCAAAATTCGTAATAGTAGTACACAATGTGCATACTCCCTACTTGTCGATTTTTTCTCAAAATTAATTGTTGGTGCAAAAATCATCTTGCATTATTTAAACCAGGTGTTTCTTTAATATAAGCTACAATGTGCATGTTTTATTTATTCATTACATTCTAACAAAACTTATCATAACATTATTCAGATTCATAACAGTGTTCTGTGGGATTGATAGTATTTTGCATAATATTCCATCATTCAAGTTGAATGTGAGGAATATTCCACAAAATATTGTCAGTTCCACAGAACACTGTCATGGATCTGAATAATGTTATGATTGCTCCCTCATTATCTAAACAATATCCCATGTATTTACAAAGTATAGTCTAGCCTTTGCAAGTCCACCTCGAAAAGGGGCAATAGCCCTCATATGAAGGAGCTCTTCATTTATACTTGCTTTCACTAGAAACCAACATGTCTATCTACCTATCAGTCTTGAAAAACACATGTCCTCTTCCATATGAAATGAGCACCACGCTTGTATACAAAAAAATAAGTCGATGAGTATACCCCTAATACATAAAAGAAAAGAAAAAGAAAGAAAAACCAACGTCGGGCAATCTGACGTGAATTTGAGCATGTTGGCCCCACCTTGCTTAAGAATCCCCTTTGTGCGGGGCGAGGTTTACTGCCTACCTTGTTGTGGGTGGGACCCCTAATACACTTATTATTCATGCGTATCTATACACAAAAAATTTGTAGTTGAAAAATAAATGCTTTGCGTATGTATATACACATAATTCAAGAGTGTAAGGCTAAGGCTACATTTAGTTTACCGCTTCCAAACGCACATTGGAGTTGTGAGATGATTCAAGAGCTCAACACGCCACTCCCGACTCTACTCATAAGTCTCCAATTATAACTCTAAGCCCATGCTTGATAGCCTAAACAAAAGATAGGATAATACCAAAGCTTGAAGGTAAAAATAGGATGAATGGCGATGAAACATGTTATAATGGGACGTAGGACTAAATAGAAAATGAATGATAGATACTTGAGCTAGTCGTTTAGTTTAGTTTCTTAGTTTAGTTTTCCTTTCTTTTATTTAATTGAATATTGTTCCTCCCTCGTTGCAAATACAAGATTCACGTTGAAGCTCTACCATATTCCGGCATTCACCTAGCTCAATCCCAATATCTACTTATCTTGAATCACTAGGAATCGAACAAGTAGATCTCATAGAAGGATGTTACAAACCTATAATAGATGATTGTGCAATATTTTAGTGATGAATCTGATTGAGAATGATAGTTTAACATTATTCAGCTGCTATCAACTGTTCCATTTTAATAATATTTAGTGAAAATACTTCACCCGCATTTAATAGGCTGAATTTGTTTAGACAAGCATCCACAAGGCATAATTCTAGCACCTTATATGACATATTCCCGGCCCCATCCAACCTGGTCACTCAGTTGAATAATGTTATAGATCCAAACACATAGATGGAAGCCATCAAAAACTTTTCAAAAAGAAGAAACAAATGCACATGCTATAGAGTAGCTAGTACATGCAAGGTTTTCAACTTCTCTCCAATTAATGCATGGCATTTGGGAGAACAAGATTCAAGCCGGCACCTAAGGTTACTTAACATCGATCTACTAAGCACTTATTGATAAATAGGTATCACGACCTTTCAAATCTTGCACATATACTACTTACCATGTGTGCATTAATTCATTTAAATTCATATAAAGTTATTATTGGATTGGATATCAACTAGAATTTCCTCATATTTATCTAGAATATAAGGTTTGTGTTGAAGGTAACATCACTCAACTCCTTGGTTGAGTTCCATGAGACTATGTATCGGAAAAACATCATTCTTCGTTAATTTTGGGATTCTCTATTTATGGGAGCACTCAATCTATTTATTATAAAGGATTTTGACAAGCAACTATAATTTATTGAAGTTTTTTAATTGCAACCTCTTTCTTTAGAAAGAGATCATCATCTAACTGCTTAGGGCCGCTTTACACCTAGAGGCCGGGCCAAACCCCCTAGAGGCCGGGCCAAACCCCCTTGAGGCCGATTGCATGAAATTTCAGCCCTTTTTGGGTTGGAGGCGGCCTCAACTACACATTATAATAAGATTATAACAGGGGCCAATTTTCCCATATGTAAAAGGCCTTAGGGTCAAGAAGCTAGGCCAATTCAATAAATCTAGCATAATCCAACGGATCTAGCATAATCTAGCATAGAGCCGTTTAGATTTCCACATAATCCAACGGATCTAGTTCGCTAAAAATTCATACTTTATTTAAGAAGGTTTTTTTTAGTGAAATATGACATTGGCCCTCCATTTTGGGTGCACCCAGTTCAACGAGCTTGGGCCGTGTCATAACATACATTTTTTAATTAAAAAAAATCATACCACCAAATCGGCCCGGCCTCTAGGTGTAAAGGGGTTGGGACCGATTTGAGCCTTTTGGCCAATCACAAGTGAGGATTTCAAGCCTCTTACACAACGAATTGGCCCGGCCTCTAGGTGTAAAGCGGCCCTTAGTAAAGATATGATTTGAGATTGCCCGTAATTTGTTCTTTCTACGTATGCAATAGACATGTCAAAAATTTCACAGCCCACAAGCCCAAATAAATAATGCTACATTCCACCACACTTTGGATGTGGCCAAAGATATTGTTAGAATGAAACAATTATGTGGAATGTTTTGTGTATATATATCCTTTGTTGAATCATTGTTGTGTTGGCAATAAGGGTGAGTTTATAATGGAGGGTTTGGGCCCAAGAAACGTGGGATCCAAAACCCCCTTTTGTGGACCTTATTGTTTGTCTCAAGATTGGATCCCAAGCTTGAAGATTGATTTCTCAAACTAGGAGTATTTTTATGAGGAGGGGTTGTCCAAATTTGGTGAGAAAGTGATGTCATATAAACGCCACTTCGTCTTTTTAATACCTTGCACCTGAACCCTAGTGAAAACTAATTGGATCGGATCCAAGGTTTTAACTCCCAACGAATCGGACCACTTGAAATCCGAGTCCCTTCGGTCTTGGACACCCATTCTAAGTTGTGGTGGACAAACTTTTGTGGTCCATATTACTTCATAACAATTTTAAACCTAAGTTTGGTCGATGCACGAGTCACGCATTGACTTTGGCGGAAGGATAGGTAGTCACACGGGCATATTTAAAATAAAATTAAATAAAAATTGTATATTTTGCGTTGAAGATTCGGGGAGAGCTCCAAAGTTTGTTGCAGCAAATGAGGAGAAATGGAGCCGACTTAGTCAATATCCTTTCTTTCTCAATGATCAATGGGCAATTCATTGAGTTGCTTAAGTTCTTACTTGTATCTTTACTTAAAGATTGTAACATTTCTAAGAATATGGGTTGGTTAATTTGTTGCGGTTTTAATTTTGACTTGGTAATTTGGGAAAACAAACCAGTTGATCTGTAACTAGTAGCCAGTTCTCCTCGTCCATTGGTTATGTTTCTATTGAGTGGTCACAAAACCACTCAGTTAGGCAAGTGTTTAAATAGAATTTGGGGGAATTGGGAGTGGACATGACTAATATAAGGGGAGCCAAGCTCCCTGAGCTGAATTGAATATTTGTCATGGTGACCTCTATTGTTGTGTTAAGTACTCAAATGTAAATGCCAAGATGAGATCTTCATAACTGATCTTAAAGGTAATGTTCAAAAGCAAATAGCTAGATTTGGTTGTGGATGTAAATTTCATGACCTTAACTACTTAAAACTTGAATTTTTCCACATTTTTTGAATTCATTATACAATTGAGGTCACCACCAATATTTTTTCTTGTAGAAAATCATCAATTCAATGTAATTTATCATATTTTAAACAAAATTACTTGTTCAATATCATCACTTGCACAGCCAGTTGCACCATTTTCAAAAATATGTAGGTTTTTTTAAGATCGCTTTTGTCAACATAATTTGCTTGGCTTTGTAGATCAATATGTTTAGAAAATATTTATGAATTTTTTTTCACAAAATTCAAAGCTAGTACCGTACCTGGCCGTCAGGGTCGGCAAAAATTAAATAAAAAAATAGAAGTTGAAAAAATCGGAAATTATTGGAGAAGAGAGTTGAAAAGAAAAGTTATTCATTGAAGAGCATGCTGAATATTACAAAATTGAGCCAACTTCATGTAGTAAAATCCCAAAATATTGCATACCGTAGCATCATAATTAGTTCGTGCAAATTTTTTTTTAAAAAACCGGACATTATGAGCCCGAATTTTTTGTTGTTTGCAGAGCAAATTGAATTAACCCCTAAAGAGCTTGTGGCCAAAATCATGGCAAACCCAAAGGTTGCAGTGGCGTTTTAGGATCCAAAAGTAACACATACAAAGGACCACTAATTGAGATTAGGGCATTCAATTAGGTTATACACACCAAGGCCGCCACAAAAGGGTGAAAAAAATAAGAAATCTTTCATTGTTGTGAACTAGCCTTGTATTAAAGCGCCGAATCGTTTACAAATATTTTTTGAAATTGTTGAAATTTTTATTAATTTATTTTTACCATGCCGGACCCACTTTCTCCATTTTAATTAATTATTCAGCATAAGATGTTGACCTTGACGGCCGGGTACGGTATATTGTTTTGAATCACTACCACTTAAACATGCGCAAGGATCAAGAGCTGTCCACTTTACCATGCTTGCACCCAAATATATATCCTACTTAGATTTGCGTCATTTGGGGATTTTTTTAGGGGGCCATTTTTAAAGATAGTTGGATAGAAGAGGACAATTTAGTATTTGACATCCTGAAAACCTAAAGCTTAAGCTTTGCAAACCTCAAAAGTTATGTACCTAGAAGCGTGGACTTTAATAATTTCAAAGGAGATTGCACTATAAGAAAACTGCGTTTTTGGTGGCGTTTTTGGAAAACGCAAATAATTTTAGGTGACATCCAATAGAACATAAATTCATGAACTAAATTCATGACCAATTCATGAACTAAATTTTGGACCCATAAGTAACACATAAAAACCCATAAAACTAAAAACTGACACACACACACACACACACACACACACACATATATAAAGGAAAACATTGTGTCAGTTTTAGCTCTAACCCCTAAAAGCCCACAACGTTTTATTTGGTTGATTTATGACTAAATGCAATCATTTTCATCATGTATGGAGCTCAGAACCAATTTACACACCTGGCCAAGGGCCGTGAGGAAAAAATGATTTAGAATTTCTCATAGTCATGGTCAAAGTCCAAAGATCATGATCAACAAAACTCCGAATGCCACTTCTTAAAACCCTTGGTCACGGAACATGATATAGAATGGACTTAGACCGGGATGTAGTCTTCTTAACATAAAACACAACAAATTTTTTATACTGAAAGTAAAGACTTGTTTACAATAGGTTTTTACTATAAATTAACTAAATTCTATGATTTAAAGATGTCAAAAATTGGTATTTCCGTATGACATGGTCACCTTATTTTACATCGAGACAGTTAATTAGGGTCCTTTGTGGGAGCCCAAAAATCCACGGAAGTCCGGATTGGCTTCCGAACCGGATTAATACCCGGATAATACCCTGAGATTGTTATTAAAGTAGGGTTTCCTAGGGTAGGTTAGTTGTTTTAAGAAATAAGGTTCTAGGCATCCGCCTTACGCGTTAAAATGGTTAGAACGGATACTTTGGCCAGACCGGAAATTAACCGGGGAAGACCGTTTGGGAACGGTCCGGTCCGGAGCGTCCGGACCAGGAGACGGTTACAACGGACTCCGAATGGTTGCGGGGGAACGGTTACGGAACCAGACCCGTTAGGAGAGAGAGAGAGAGAGTACTTAAGAGAAATTTTCCTCTTCTCCGAGCCATTTGCGCGAGCGGCATTGTTGAGAGAACGAGTGGTGAGTTGCTTTTTCGAGTCACCAGCAGTTGGTTTGCTGGGATTCCGTAGTGATTAGCGGGTAGAATTCCGGAGGAGAGAATCCGGGTATTGTTGAGGGTTTGAGGCCACGTAGCAAAATGCCGGAAGCACGAGAGGAAGATGAGAGGGAGCAGGTCCCGATTCCAGTGAAAAACGTATCGCTTGCCATCCCAAAGAGAGAATCTGAGTTGAAGGAGCTCATAGAGGATCTTAGCCGGATGGGTTGCGAGGGGCTACTCACCAAACCCTGGAATCTCCGGGCGGAGGCCACCTTGCGCGAATTCTTATTCGAGAGAGGCAATCAGTGGTTTAGGACGATTAAGTAGGATCCGGAAAAATGGACGGCAGAGGTATGGGCTGTGGTTTACGGATTTCCGCAAGGAAAGGGCGAGGGCTGGGCTAGCCGCGGGGATAGTTTTCATGTAGAAAAATTCCGAACGGAGCCTGATCCGAAAGACGGATTCCATCCCGGGAATTGCCGAAACCCTAGAGAACAGAGAGTAATAGAATTCATCCTCCCCATCCTTAGTCCAGAAAAGCCCAAGCGGCTTAGCATTACCATGGCCAACACCCTGTTCGGAGCGATGTCCGGCCCGTCAATTGGGGTAGGTTAATTCAAGAGTATGTGGAGAAATCTCTCCCCCACATTGGCCGGAAACCCTCCTACCTCTCTCCCTACATCCTCCATCTCTACCAGCACCACGGCTGCGTCAATGAAGTGAAAGAGGATATGCTGACGATAGTGGAAGACGAGGTGGTGTACAAGCTCGGTCCGGAAGTCAAGGTTGCGGAAACCGGAACAGAAGACTCGAGTGACACCGCGGTTCCGGAACCACCTCCCGCTTCGCCCCCTCCGAAAGACCGGAAACCAGCCTCACCACCACCACGACAGGAAGCCGGAACCAGCCGGGAAGTTCCCTGGAGAGACATCAACCTATCAACGTTTGAGTTTCCGGAAGCCCCTTCAAGCGCGTCCGGGAGGAGTTGACGGAACTCTAGAACCAATATTTCCGGATGGTACATATCACTCGTGGGGTGAACCGGGCCTTAGACAAATGTGGACCCGGAAATATCCTCCGGGAGTTGGCCAAGCGGACGGACCGGAAGCAGGTAGAGACCCTGGAGACGGAGAAGGCACAGCTCGCAGCGCAGGTGGCCGCTATGACACAGGAGCTCACCCAGAAGAGCGAGGAGATCCGGAAGTACCAGGCGGAACAAGCTGTAGTCCTAAGCCGGGTCCGGGAATTAGTGGGCCATCCGGGAGAAATCGTCAACAAGGCGCACCTCTATGACCAATTAATGGAGTCAGCGGATCCGTCTTCCGCCCGACAAACGCTCCAGATCCTGGTGAAGTACTCCCGCTCGATGAAGGATCTGCTCAAGGAGATCCAGAAGCTTCTGCCTCCAAGTGGTACCCCCAGACGGATGCTCTATCCGGGTCCACCCGGATCTTCAACGGGCACGCTGTATGAGGTTATAGGGGAGGTTGAGCTAGTTCCGGCCTCTCAGGCGGGTGCGGGGCCCAATCAGCCAGCAGGAACTTCCAAGCCACCGGAATCCGGAAGATTTCCGGATCGGGAGAAGACTCATGTTCCGGAACAGACCCACTCATCCCAGGTTAGACGGAAGAGCACAGAACGGTCAGCCAGATCCGGACGTGGGCAATCACCGAATCCGGATCGGGGCAGGACATCAGAGCGGTCCAGAACACCGGAGAGGGCCAGAACTCCGGAAAGGATGAGGACACCGGATCGGACGAAGACTCCGGATCGGGGTAAGGCACCAATGTCGCAGGTCTTGCCAGTTCCTGCTCCGGATTGTATGATAGTGGAGCCGTGGGTGCCCCCACCCTCACACGTGATGTCATCTAGGGATCCCCAGACGACTTCAGTTTCTTGTGGCCGAAATAGGGAGCGGACCACCGGAAGTGACCCTTCACCCGTCCAGAGCTCCCGGAAGGAGAAGAAGGCTCCCGGACCAGCGCGGTCCGGATCAGGTGACGGATCAGGAGAGGATCCGTCTGCTGCAGGCGATTCCGAGGAAGAAATCGCCCCCTCCCCAAACATGAGGAGGGTATTTACGAGGCTGCAGGGACGTCGGCTTTTGACCCCCGGAGGAGGCTCCTCCGCCATCAGTGGGCCCGCGAGTCACTCCAAGGACGGGACGGTTTCGAAGAAGCATCGTACCACTTAATTTAGACTTAGGCATGCGGCTGTAGGTAGATCAAAATTAGGCAGACAAGGTTTAGGATACTTTTGAGTTTTGGCAAAACTGTAATTCAAATTTTTTGTCAGCACAAAAAGCGGATCGAGATCCGGAAATTCCGCGAAGGGCGAGTTTTCGGATTTCTCGCTGCTAGGGTTTTCTGGGCGGCCAACTGGGCCGCCACCCGTAGTTAGGGATTACAGTCTCTACTTAAGGCTGAATAAGGAGCTGGAGAAGAGTTCTCTTCTCCGTTGTTGTATTTTGTCGCTCCCCACTCAATAAAGCTCTAGTTCTCAATCTATTCTGATTTGTTTGGTGCATGGACTGTTAGGAGAATGTTGCAGCTCTAGAGGGAATGAATGAGCAGGACGTACGAATAGGACAAAGGAGAGGAAACCCGGATCAGATCCGACTGCAGTACTATGGATCCTTTCTGAGTGTAGTGGGAAGGAAACCTCATTATTCCGGATGCCTGGGTAACGTCCATGTGAGATAGCCGTCGTTAGGACTGGGTAAGACCAGGGAGGTGCCGGACTTACGCCATCCGACCTTCTGAAGAGGTCTCACGGCCCTTGGGCGGGGCAATCCGGAAAGTGGTACGGATCGCCCAGTCATCTCAGACTTAGTAGAGCCTAAGTTCGCTGTAGCCAGATCGGTCTGTCGGAAGGAGGAGAGAAACCGGAACGGTTAGGATTCCGGTCCGGAGGTCATTTCCAGCGTGTAGTGGGAAAGAAACCTCATTATTCCGGATGCTTGGGTAACGTCCATGTGAGATAGCCGTCGTTAGGACTAGGTAAGATCAGGGAGGTGCCGGATTTACGCCATCCGAGCTTCTGAAGAGGTCTCACAGCCCTTGGGCGGGGCAATCCGGAAAGTGGCACGGATCGCCCAGTTATCCCGGATTAACAGATCTCCGGACGAATCTTGACCTTTCTATCATTGTAGTTCCGGGGCACCATCTGGATTCTCTGTGTGACCTGTCAGGAAAGATTAGGCTGAACTGGACTGGTTGTGAGAGAAATCCGGATTCTGACCATACAGGGACGCCTTCACCGGATGAACCAAATCATCATTGGAGGTAGGATATAGATAGGTAGGTATTGAGGACAGAGGCACGTAGGAGTAAGACTTAATTATAGAGGTTCAATCCGGAAGGCAAGTCCCGAGACAAGGACTTCCAAAGGACCATCCGGATCTGGAAAGCCGATCCGGCCGGTGGTCGATTTTCAAGCAAGAAAAGAGGGTCCTTGACATCCTACACTTCACAGAATCCCTGGACGATACTCGGATCATCCGGACAAACCGGATTAGGCATTGAAAACACCTATCCGGAAACTTTTGGTGTTCGTGTGCTCCCACATCCTCTCGTTGTGAAATATGGGTGACCACCAAATTGTCACTTATTTCTCACCCAATGAGAGATTTCAAAAAGCGGTGGTCATGGACACTGGTCATGAGTGTAAACAAACACTAATGGCAAGGAAGTCACCAAGTTTGTGGTGGGTTTTTTGTACTCCACAAAAAAACTATTTCTTCACATGGGAGTCTAGATCCCGCCATGGAATCGTCTTGTGTACTTACCTTACGTGATTACAAGAAGTCCAAAGTTTACAAGAACGTCATTGGACAACATAACTATTTGTATAGAAGTTTTTGCTATGGTTCCAACATGTGCTCATGGTTTCTTTACTTTTACATTTTACTTCTTTATCCTTCCACATAAGTAACTTAAATCCATCCGGCATACATTGGAAGAACTTAAAAATCTTCACTAAATATTGATATTTAGTGTCATATGGTATTTTATGTCATTGTGATGGCTTTTCTAATGACGCTTCCTTTTGAATAAGTTTGCAAGTAATGTCATCCTAACTTTTACTTTTAGTTCATCCAAATGCCAATTAGTAAAAACAAATTTTGGTATATTGTGCATCTTAACATTAATGTAATGAAATATTGTCATGGATGATTGAAATTTGGATGAAGAATTTACTTAGTAAGTGACAATAATGCAAAATCATAAATCTATAATGTCCAAACGTTTTTACAAGGAATAACAAATAATGTTAGGTTTACATTTAGTGGAGGTGGCAATATAGGGGCGATTTACAACTAGCATTGAGCAAGACAAAGAGAATTGGTCACACTAAATACAAAATTTAGCGTTGAGAGAGCATTGTTCCTACCAATGGTGGTTTGGTATATAGGTGAATGCATGGTATCAAAGATCCTACCCATCAGTATCAAGTTTGTAATATTAGTCAAATATTGGTAACTGATGGGTATGTCAAGATGAGAGAATCTTTGTATATCTTACTTACTATTTGGGTCAATATTTCTCTAATCCATATTGATGCTAAGTTAAGGCGATATTGGCTAGGTATAAAGGTTATTTCATGGTTTATAGATCCAAATGGTATCGAAAACAAGAATAGCTTCAAATACCCTACCACAACATTGGTTCCTACCTTAAGTTGGAAGTCCATGGCTTCATAGGAAATTCAAGCCGAGACACTCTCAAATTTGATACGCTCTCAGTGTTACCTATTCACACCTATTACTTTGGGCTGAATGTCAGCATAGGTAGAAAATACCATGGTCCACTGCATTTTATGTGTGGGGTGAAAATCGGGGTGGTTTATAATTTATTAAGTTACTAATGTTTCAAATATGTAAGTACATAAGATTAACAAAATGTTGTTATTTTGACATAGTATTGGTTTGAATTGTTTGACCTATAATATTTTGTATTCTTGTTAAAATTTTGAATTCTCATTTTTAACTTATGATATGTGGGCTCAAAGATGGTGTGCGTCAAGAAAAGTTACATTGACAAAGATTATCATTATGTGTCAAAATTATATTGGGCCACAATAATAGGTGTGAAAGGTGCACCTCTTGTTGACATTTTGGGTAGTTTGAGTACTAGAGTGATAATGAGATTAAAGTTATATGGTGCTTAAACCGTCACTTTGAGGGCTAAGAAAAGATCCTATTATAGAATTTTCTTCCAAAAGAAATCTCATAAGCAATTGATAGGGGTCGATAACGCACCAAAGTTTGTCTTTTTAAAATTTTGTATGTACAAGTTATAAGCATTCATGTTTTTTTGGTAGATTACCCAAAAATCAACACGCAACTTGATGTGAAGGTGGTGGACATTCTCAAAAACAAAATCAATATGCACATATAGTGTAGGATGTTATGGTGTTGATTTTGGATCTAGGGTGTTGGTTTCAGCACAATCTACCTTAATTTATGTGTTCATTATACCGTTGACTCAGATTTTTAAGGTGTATATGGAAGCCATGCGACTTAGAATATCTATATCACGTCGAAAATTTCTACATAATAAACCAAGTCAAAATACACCAAAACCCAATCTAATCATGCACTAAAAATTTCAGTGCTAATTTTGCAATGGAAAATGAAATGCCTCCTTTGCGCTCAAGCTTATGAGAAAGCCATCCTCACATGAGCAAGGCAAACCCTATCCAAATCAATTTCCAAAACATTCTCAAATTCTGAAGCAGGAATCAAATTGTTAGCCTGTTTGTAATCAACTATCTCCATTAAGGCACATGGTGCCGAGCGTTTGTAGCTTCTCTGCAAGAGAGAAGAGAGGCATAAGCAGAGAAAAGGAAGCTTCTCACATCTATTGGAATTGTAGATATGTTGGTGGTTTTGGAAGATGGATGTGGATCCTCCATTCTGGTAGATTTTAGGGGTTTCAATATTGACATGCGGAGCAATGCGAGAGTTTTGATGCTATGTACAAACTAACATGAGTGTAAGAAGGGTTATTATTTGAGGCATTTGTATACATAAGGGAGAGGTGTTATTTTTCTATAGTGTGTACATTTTAAACGGCTATTATGTTTTTCTAAAGTAAAGGTAGATGTGCAAAAGGGGGCCCCTGAGGTTTAGAAACATTTAACAATAGATGTGTTAATTTCATCCAATTCACATTTTCTAATCTTGGTAGGGTTTGAATTATGCTTTCCGGATTAAGGCTAAGTCATTGTGCTCTTGTCTTTGTTTGTTTGATGTAATCGTTGAGTTATATGCTCGGGGTGATCACACCCCCTTACGTTTTGTAACCACATGCGATAATGGGGTATTTAATGGGGGGATATTTATGCACCTGTCAATATTTGTTTCCTTCCCTATTTGTAATAGAAAGCTAGTTTGACATATTTTTTAGCAACCTATATTTATTTGTAATTTTTTAGAGAGGCTAATATTTGGCACAATATATTTTTTATGAATCATACAAGTACCAAATAATGGACGGAATACTATAGCATTGCGAAACTGAGTATGTGAGCAACAAACATTCCATAGCATTCAAATTGTCATTCATTTGGTTTCAATTAGTAGTACCAATCCTAAACCATTCAAAGTACCATTTAAAACACAACCAATAGCACTTGAATACTATCTAAAGGGTTACCAATAAACATGGAGATAACAAAATATATAAGCTGAAATAAACAAGCATCCAACGAGGTCCCACATGTTCAGTGTTGTTGCAAAACCCAACGGCTGTTGAGGAGCGCCAACACATTCCTTCCCCCAAAAAAATCCCACGACATTTCCCTCCATATTAATGCGTTTGATTCAAATTTGGACAAAAACTACACACTCCTTCATCCAAGTAGTCAAACCCATAATTATTCTACTCATCCTACTACACACTTTTAGGGGGATCCTATATCTATGACCCTATTTTTTTCTACTGGTTACTAAAATGGAGGAATTATCCACCACCTTATTTTACATATAATCATGAAGGGGACATGTTTCCAATGATATGGTAGATCTAACAAAATTATAAATTTTACCCTAAATGAATTAAATTGGCCCTATTTTTTTTATCTCACATGGTTTTCTAAAATTCCGATAGTCACCTCCCCAAGGTTATATGATATGGATTTTTAATTAGAAATTCAAAGTGAAATTTACATGCAATAAAGGCCTATTTCAATCATGATTTTTATTTTATTTTATGTAGTGGAGGCATTTACCACACTAAATTGGAAAGCTTAGTATACATACATGAGTCCATTTTCTAGCCTAACATTAGTACATAAACATTTGTTTTGCTCTATAAATTTTTCATATATAGGGGGTTTAATTTCATTGTAACCCACACACGTCATTTGGGTTTCCAATGAAGATTTTACCCCCCAGGTTTGCACTATTGTCAAACCTATGATATAAGGGAGAAAGATGTGACAATAAGGAGTGAGATTTGAACTAAGAACATCCATTCCCTAGGATTTCGGGATATTGATGAAGGAGTGATATTACGGAGGTTGATATTACACAATTTAGGGTGCACTTGATTGCAAGAATGTGGGACCACAAGGGCACATACGATAATTTTTTTAATACCCTACATATGCCTCATTGAAGACTTGAATATTGGTGTCCAATGAAGATACATGACTAATATAGCCTATGCTTATTTTAGAAAGTCTTTTGAAAATAGGGGATTGTTAAATTGTCACCAAAAATCCTCCACCCTTCGATTTCGTCCTAGCCCGAGTGGAAAAGTTTATAATGACATGTAGAGACTTCTCTCTTTGTAACCCAATATATAATTCCAATCTACCCTTGGAATATACACAACTTGATTAACACCACACTATGTAGTTTTACATTCCTTAATGTCGGGCAAGGTTATATCCTTAGCATTTTCTAATGTCCACCCGGCCGCTTTGGCCACGCATGGCTTCAAAGATATCCCTCTTGTGAATCGAGTCCTTGCCGTCGACTCCACACTACTACATGAGTTTTCGCTTATTGATTCCGTGTTATCACATGTCATCGTGGTTGATTCCGTATTGGTACATGACACTTCGCTTGTGGATTCCATGAGCACATAGGCTTTAAATACAAGTATTAAAAAATACTTATATACTTATCCTTGCCCTTCCTTTTTTAAGTTCTTCTTGATGTAAATCTCTATCAATGTCTTCCTATTAAACTTCAGAATAGTATAACTCCCATCCAACTTATGTTCTTCAAGTGAAATTTGGTACACTTGTTAAGCACCTTATCAAAAATCTCCACACCAAATTTTGGCACAAACAGAGTTCATATGCAAAAGTTATGCATGAAATTCTAACTCTAACTACTTAGTATGAATGCTGTGATAAAGCATCCGGTCATTAAAACTCTAATAACTTCCAACTCCTACGTCCAATCAATCTAAAATTTTGACACAAAATAGATATATAAGTTCAAAAGCTAGTGTCAAATTTTGGTATCCATATCTATAACCCTCTAAGAGATACATATTTTCAAACCTTGCTGCTTTGTTCCTAGACACCCTCCCCTTCAACTTTTAATAACTCTTTCATCCTAATGACTGAAGCTCTCAAATTTTTATCACAACTCCCATACTTTATAATAAACAATCCCTCAAATTTTCATACCCATTGAACACTCTGATCATCCATAATTGACAAATCTCTCACTATAAAGTTCTGCTCAAGTTCATAACTAATAAAACACTACAAGTAATGCACCTAGTACAATCTAGTCACTCTAAATGCCACAAGTTTAAACAAGTTTGAACTCTCTCACTTCAATATGAATATCAATGCAACAAGTTGAAGTTTACAATCAAACTCCAAATTCCTTAAACCCAATCTACTTCTAACAAGAGGTCAATCCCTCTTCAAGGCTAAATAGCCTTGGCTCTTCACCTAAGAACTAAGCACACACATGTGCTCCTATCTTGCTTCCCACACACCCACACTTATAACCCGTGGGGTGCTTAAGGAGCACGAAGGAAAGAGAGGATGAGTGAGGGAAGAATGAGGGATTATATAGTGAGTTGAGAGGGAGAGAGGGCATGAGGTAAGGATAGGGTGAGAGGATTAGAGCCTCCAATCACAACCCCTTAACCTTCTCCTTCTAAGTAAGGACTCATCCCATCCACAAGGCTCACGATAAGCCTTCGAACTCTCCTCCTACTTTGTAGGCTCTCATCTAATCTCCTAAGCCTTCCTCCCTCAAATGATCAACAAAGATCCTAATTCAAACATTTAACTAACCTTGGCTTTCTACCTACCACACTTTACCAAGGTATGTCCTCATACTACTTAAATCCACTCCACACAAGCCTAATGCTTCAAACTTAGCTTTCTTCAAGCTTCACTCTTTTTATATTTTTGTGAATAATCATAAATCAACAAAACACCACTTGTAATGTTTTACAAGTGTTAACAACACATGTGAGCATCAATTTGGGCTCACATAAATCGACCACAATCAATATGTAAGGTGTCGACTGAGCTTTGACTTGTCGTCCAAGTTGGTCAAGTTTATCAATTCCAACATAGATCTAGCACCTTGTTCATCTTCATGTGTGCGATAAATATAAAATTTTGTCAGGTCTTGTGATTGCATGACACGTTTTTGTGGTCGTTTCTACAAACTACGCAGTCAATTTAAGAATTCCTTAATTTTTGTTTTGTCACTACATGGGTCACAACTGATGTAAGATTGTCACTTGCGCTTTTCCGCTAGGAAGTAAATGTTTTGTATCAAAATTATCTACACTAATTGATATGGATACCTAAAATCTACCTTAGTGTGGCACATAACTAGATGCAACGGCATGTGATCCTTGTAATGTGTGGAGCATTCATCTAAAACATCCAAACCTGCTTATAGGGATGAAGGTAACATGTTGCAATCTCGGGGTGGATAATCAATATATTTTGTGTATGGATGTGCGTTAAGATGATATATATATATATATATATATATTCTTGGGGGGGGGGGTATTATGACATGATCCTTATTTGAATGCATCATGTTGTAATAGAATAAATGTCAATTTTTGTAATTTTATTGATGGTATTGTTGCTTATAAGGTGTAACATCCACGAGACAAACATTTAAGGCACATTATTTAATAATAATAAATATGTTGATAAAAAATTAGGTGTCCCAAAATACATGTTCTTGACTTAACAACCTTAGCTTCACATAACATATATGAATAACATACATCGCAAATCATAAGGGATGAAGTTTGACGAGGTAATTTCAATGAAATGTATATAAACATCAAAGCATGAGTTCAAACAAGGCCGTATGAAACAAAATATTTGCCGTATAATGTCGAGTCTTGTTGTCGTGATGTGGGCCAGTTAGTGGATAAAACTTAGAGATTCATGTGACTTAGTTGTGTCTCTAAGTATGTGATTGGATTGATGTTAGTATGATTATTGTTCTAGTTCATGCATTAGTTGTGGTTATTTGAAGACCAGTTTTAGTTTATTGACTAGGTGGAATAGATTAGGGTGAGTTAGGGGTAAACGGTAGCAGTGGAATCCTAGCTGCATAGGGTTTTCTTGTGTCCCAACCCCAATGACTTTCTATTGGCCAACCATATTTATATTCATAAATTCTATATGCATTTAAAGGGATCTAAGGGGTGGGTGTTAAAGGTTGGGAAGTTGGGGTGTTTAGTCATTAGATTGGGCACTTGAATCTTAGAATTTAGAGAGTTAAAGGGTTTTAAGAATGTGATTGTTTTCTAAGTGCTTCTAAGTGCTTAGAATGCTTGTGGATGCTGAGGTGATTTGGAAAAGTGGGGAGAGATACTAGAGGAAATAATTTTATCTTTTACACTTGACTTATAAAGAGGACATAATTTTGGATATTAATTTTGGTATATTATGCAAGATTGGATATGAGATTTTAGAAATGTGTACTTGGTAGTGTATATCATTTATATACAAATTTGAAGGATTTGGTTCTTGCTTGAGAAGAAACATTAGAGTCTTGAAGTGAAGTGATTCCAAAAACTAAGGCAGCTAAGTGGCCTAACTTTTAAAACTTGGTTTTCGATGAATACTGTGAATGTGAGGGCGAAACTTGGAGGATAGCTATTGAGATGTCTTGTCTAAAATGTATCAATATCTTAAATGCATAGGGCTTATAGATTGGGAGATATGGATATGACGCGATCATGTATTTGAGGCAATGTTAAAACTACAAAGTTAGTTTGAGGGAAATACTCATCGTGGATTGTACAAAACTTATCTAGTTATGAAATTTGATATGTGAGGTTTTGATAAGATATGAAACTATCTTGTAAAGTTTTATGAAGAAATATTGTATGAATTAGGAGCTATGTGGGCCAAAAGTTGACTAGGTCAGACTAGAGAGGATATAGGAATTAGAAAACTAGCATTTAGTGAGTGATGCTCAAGAGGGAGGCATTCTTGGAATAAGGTTCTACCACAACTAAGTTGGAATTTGTATTTTGTATATGTAATAAGGCCTATTTAAGTTGTAAATTATATTTTATATATGTAGTTGAGGCATTTATCACATCCGATTGAAAATACCTAGTAAATATACATGAATCCATTCTCTAACTTGTCATTATTACATATACAATTATTTTTCTTCATAAAATTCCCGTATATAGGGGGCTTTAATATCATAGTGACCCATGCACGCCATTTAGATATCCAATGAAGAATTTACCCACGAAGTGCTATACTGCAATATGATGGCAAATAACATATGGATAGATTCATGTGATAACGATTATGGTAATGAAATTTTGAAGGAGTTAGAGGACATCGTGCTTGTCAACATTATGATGTCTATTTGTGCAAATGAATTACCTTGTAACCTTCAATTTGAATGTGCAACAAGATGGTGAACATGACATATTGTGCTACAACACGCATGTGCATGAGATCTTTGAGTAGTATCCATGCCATCCTACATTGCCTTTGAAGACTCCCACCAACTTCACAATTGTGGGGTTGATCAATTATGTGCTCTTGTTGTACCCAACATTGTCATCCATGTTAGGTTTGTAGGTGAATTGCACAAGCTCTCGTGTTAACCCATGAAATTGTCATCTCAACAACATTTGTGGAATTTTGTACTATGACACAAAACATGATAATGTTTTTAACTATTGATGCTTTTGTTTAAAATTGGTTCCGTTTTGCCCTGTCCAATGATGCTCTCTTCGTACCTTCATGCATCCAATCATGCGTTCCGGATTCAAATGTTTTGGCTTGATACTAATGCAAAAGCTTGTCTTGCTTGTATAAATCTCCATTTCCTTAGGTGTATTGGCATTGTTTATAGGACTCTTCTCAAGATGGCTCAAGACTCGGAGGCTATGAAAATATGCAAAACATTTGAAGTGGTTCAATGTGAAGAAGAATATGTATCACATGAACAACCTAATTATGTTTTTTTAATCATATGAGGGTTTGTGTGTGTACGTGAGCTAAGGGTACCTTGGCTCATGGTATGATGTCTTCAATTTCTTGTCTCTCACGACTTTATAAATATTGATGGGATCACTCAAGTTGGACAATTTATATACTGATAATAGATCTTGTTTTTGTATAATTTTGGATGATGAGATTGATGAACCCTTACAAATTTTCCAAAACCATAGGCACACGGACACGAGTTTTGTGCCTGACTTGCATGACTCATTACATTGTAAATTCATACATTTTCTTTTTCAATTTCCTTTTGGGGTATATAGGTCTAAATATGAATTAGGAGTGAGTTGCCTAGCCAACCTCCCTCCTCCCCCCCCCCAGCGAACATGAACGTACCTAATTTAAACATTGTCAAAAGATACTATATAGTGTTGGATTGGTTAAGTGGGGAGTGTCCACTTTCTACCATAATTTCCACTGCACATCATTTTGTAAACTTTGTAATAGCTTCATTTGTGAGGTGGATATTCTTGAACATGTGGTTCTATTTAAGCGATTTGAGTGGAGGACATACTCTAGTTCAAATAGGATTGAAATGCCTAGCTAATTCATATTCTTTTGCGTCTAATTTTAAGTGTCATTGAGTCTAAGTTCAAAAATTTAGGAGTTAGTTTCTCATTGCACCCCCACCCCCCAAAAAAAAAAAAAACAAACTGTAAATGTATTGTGAGCCCAATATGGTGCCCACATGTGGTTTTAACCTCAAAAGTTCATTAGAACTTTACTTTGACATTTCTCCTATTACTCAAAATTATAAAAAGAGTGAAGTTTTTGTGTTTTAATTTAGGCTTTAGTTTGAAGTGTTGAGCAGGTGTTGCGTTGGGATTGGGGTGAAGGGAATTGGGAGTGGTTAAGTCAAGGGTTAAATCAAAAATTGAGTTAGCTAGGTTAGAGTTTGATGAGGAGTTAGTTGTGTTGTGGTTTTAGCCGGGAAGGGTTTGGTCTGGAAAGTCTTGAGTGTGGTTTTGAGCTTTTATCATGCTCGGGCTTAGGTTGTGTGTGTGTTTAGTTTAGGCTTAGGGCTGGTTCATTGTGGGCGGAAGGTGGTTGCCCAACTGTGGGTAAGGTTCGGATTTTCAGGAAGGGAAGGGGCCTGAGGGCTCTCGAGTTTGAGCTAGGTTCTCGAGGGACAAAAAAGAGAGGTTGGGCTTCCAGGAGAAGGGAGGCGGCTGCGAGGGCAGGAAGGCAAGGAATCGAAGAGGTTGCCCAGTCCAAGCTCGAAGGTGGATAAGGGGGGTAGAGAGTTTTTTGTGTGTGCAGCCGAAACAGAGCTCGGAGGCTGGCTCTCAGGAGCTCGACTTCGAAATGTGAGTTCGACTCTGGATGAAAGATTCAGACTCAGGTTTGGCGCTTGAGCTCGACTCCGAAATGTGAGTTCGACTCTGGATGAAAGATTCAGATTCAGGTTTGGCACTTGAGCTCGACTCTGAAATGTGAGTTCAACTCTGGAGTAAAGATTCAGACTTGGTTTTGGGTTTAACTCTGAAATGCGAGTTCGACTTTGGATGAAAGATTCAGATTCAGGTTGGTTCTTGAGCTCGACTCCGAAATGTGAGGGTCGACTCGGAGCTGCTGATCCAAGTTCGGGGCTGAGTTCAGACTTCGAAATGGAGCTGCATATTGAATTCAAGGACAGAACTCTGGGTTGAAGCGAGTTGGATGCTGGCCGGGGTTGGAACAGAGCCAGGGGGTTTAGTTGAGTGCTCGTCAATTGACCTCTAAGTGTGAAGAGGTACTTTAGAAAACTGGGGTTAGGCTCATTAGTTGCAGGTCACTTAGAGTATATGGGGAATTAGGATAGGAAGGAAATGTTAGAGTAATCATGTTGTAAGAACCATTAATGATGCATGAGTATTTGTCAATACTAGTGCCCATGAGGTTTAATAAAAAGAGTGTGTTTTGTGTTTGAATTCATTGGAGTATGAGTATGGAGTTCCCCATGCTAAGAGTTAACAAAGACATGTGAGCCATAGACTTCCACTTGGACTTCAGACGCGAAGGGTGGAGGTTTATGGTTGACATGTACCTAAGTTGAAGTCTAAATGATATTACCTGATGGTGGATTGAATTGAGTGGTGAGTGGATCTTTCTATTTCGATTCCCTTTAGGAATAAATTATACACGTTGATTGAAAACTTTGCAAATCATTTCACATTTCACATTTCATATTAAGTAAGGTGGGTGTGTTTAATTATGTGGTTCTCTGTAAGAAACTTCAAGGACATAATCTACTTCAAGTTAGGATGGAGATTGAGACTAGTTCAACATTGGCTAGTTCACACAATTTGTTGCTTGACTTTAAGTGTTGGTTGGTCTAAATTCAAATTCGGAGTGAGTTGCCTAGAGCCCCCTCCCCCCCCCCCCAAGGGTATCCAACTTAACTCAAACAACGCCC
Source organism: Polytrichum formosum (assembly GCA_964035585.1). Taxonomy (NCBI): domain Eukaryota; kingdom Viridiplantae; phylum Streptophyta; class Polytrichopsida; order Polytrichales; family Polytrichaceae; genus Polytrichum; species Polytrichum formosum. Next base: position 26,882,602 of record OZ037940.1, on the reverse strand, counting down.
AAAAGATAAGATAATGATGGATGTGAGTGAGTGGAGAGTGTTTTCTCTCTACCAAGATTTCCTTCGGGATGAGATTATGCACGTCATTTAAGAACCATGTGATCAATTTAGTGGACCATATCACATTTCATAAGCTAGGTGGATGTGTTTGAATATAAGTTATGGAATGCTCTAAGAAACGTTGAGTGAAAGACATAATTTACTTCACATTAGGATTGAGACGGATGCCTAACTCCCCCCTCCAATTTAAAAACACGAGTAAACAATGTCTAAAAGATATTAAATTATAACTATTAGGTGGATTTGACCACAAGCATGGTCCACACAATGTCCATTGTCTGTCATAATATTCATTGGGAAGAGATTATAGACATCATCTTAGAACTTTGTAAAACATGTATTGAGTTGCATCACATTAATTGTCTTGTGTTTGACGCGGTGGATATGTTTAAATGTATGGTTTGTCATAAAAAAACTTCGAGTAGAAGACATATCCTAGTTTAGATTAGGATTGAGATACCCCCCCCCCCAAAAAAAACAAAAACTATGCCCGATAGGTATTAGATAATCAACATTGGGTGGACCAAGCAAAGTGGTGGGTGACCGTGAGCCCAGTCCACACAATGACCACTATCTATCGTAATTTTGAAAGCGAAAAGATTATGCACATAATTGAAGAATTTTGTAGATAAAACAAATTTAAAGACCAAATCTCATATTGAGTGAGGTGGATGTGTTAAATGTTCATGTGTAGTTCACCCTTACAATTTTTTGAGTGGGGGGTCATACGTGATGGTTGCATTCAACATCTATAGCCGTATTAACTCACATGGGTATATAAAAAAGGGGTATTGATTATGGGATTACTATGCATAATACACATAGGGCATTGTTTTGTAAGGAAAAAATGTGTGAAAATGATTATGCCATTTTGAGTTTTACATGAATTGTGATTTTATGTATAGAGCCTTTAAGAATTGACACTACCACACACACACACAACATCTTGTCATGAGTCACCCACGGGGGGTGCACTCAATGTGGCTTGTATGGACCCCACGTGGGTGCACAAAAGGGGTATTAATTTTGCCAAAGGGTTGCAAAATATGCATAAGGTACGGGTATTCTTTATTCTAGCTTTGTAAATATACTAGGTGTATTATTCATATAAATCCAATTGTATTTCAACCATTAGGCCCATAATTAATTTTAATGACATGGATAATCTACAAGAGGATATATATGGATAATATTTTCCATATTATTTTTTTGGTGTATACCTATGATTGGGGTCCTTGCAATTTACTAGTTTTTTAGCTTGTGTATGTATTTGAGGGTATTTCTTGGCTACAAATTTGTACGTACAACATTTTTAAGAGGGAGAAAATCCTTTGTATTAGGGGTATTGATTTCAGGGTCATGCATGCATGTAGTTCCCGGTTCTAACAAAGAGTGCACCCCTGGTGGAGTCACCACGTCCTTTTTCATGTCATTAATGGTCTTTGTTGTGTGATGTTCGTTTGTGCTTTGGTGTTTGTTGGGAGGTGCTTAGGGTAGATTCCCAAGTCTTTGAGCACTAATATGTAGTATATTGAAAGAAATGCACAAAATTGGAGGTAGTTGGGAACATTAGATAGAGTTCACCTCATGAAATATCAACCTTGAAATATGGAGATAGGCCTATATTGGAACCAAAAATCAATTGAGTCAAAGTGGACATGTGACTTGACCAAATTCCAATGATTCATACTTAGATTCTATAATTGCTTGTGACTCAATGACCTATGTTGGAAGATTAAATTACTTTGAACTACATCTAATGGATGAAAAAGTGTTCAACAATTCCATAAATAAAGCAAGAATACCTTTTTTGCTACACATGTTGCAAGATTACTTCTTAGGGCCACTTCACACTATGGCCGTCCAAGTCGAGAGGCCGTGGGATTAATGGCCAAACTTTGTTGAGAGTCCAAAGAAATGGGCTGAAAATAGCCATTAAAATATAGGAATTGGAGCCTTTGGCTGGGCATAGTGTGAAGCCTCCAAAGGCCGAGCCCAAAGTCCAAACCCATACCATTTGTCCGGAGAATCCCACTTTATTCCTTGCCCAAAACAACCCCTCCAATCTAACGGCCAAGATCTTGTCAGTTTTTGAGTTTTTTTATGGAAAAAATTCGACGGCCTCTCGACTATAGTTTGGGTTTCCATTCCTGTCCGACCCAAACTTCCTTCAAAAGTCCGTTGCCTTGGTAAAAAAGTACTGCCATGTAGGCATTTTGGAGAGCAACGACCTTTGGACTTTGGCCTCTAGTGCACGAAGGGTCGAGAGGCCGAATTCTTGGTTTCTGGCAATCTCATTGGTGGAAATTGACTGCCTCTTGACCTTCGGCCATAGTGTGAAGCGGCCCTTAAATGACTCAAACATGGTGCATGTATTTAAGGGATCTTGACTCAATCAACATCAAATTTGATGGAATACTTACATGAGCTTATTCTTCAGCCTACCTTTATAAGTATATTTCTCACCGCAAATTTTCTTCCCGGTAACTGGGGTATTAAATTCAAGGTGACAAACACACATTCCCCACATTATTTGTGTTTGTCACTTTTGACTCTTGGGACCGTAGAGACATAAGCAACAAAGGTCAACTTATGGTAAGATTTTAGCCATCTGATGAGGCTAGAGAAACATTTGGATTGTGTATATGAATTCATTGTGATTCACCCTCAAAAACTTTGGGTGGAGAACATTTTCTCCTGTGATAGTACTATATTTACATACGAAAGCATTTGGGTAGGAGAATTGTACAGACCCGAGCAACAACTGATTGTAGAATCATAGAATAAAATCCCCAGGTACGCAACTCCCATATCATACGCATGGGGCATCGGCATTAAAACAACAATAAATATTCCTTGAAGCATATAATTGCATTGAAAACTTAATTATGTGAGTTTCTTTAAATACATGTACCATAGGCCAAAACTACCCAACTTTTTGGGCTTCAAATAAAGATTTAAGAATTTTTTATTATAAATAAAACATTCCCAATGACTTTTAATTTTAATTTGAGGCAACTACTCGTGTGCATCTTTTAAAATTATGCATAGGCATAGATTTAAAAAATAGGTGTTTCAATTCTTTATATATGTTATGGAGTTTTTTTCCCAAAAATAAACTATGCAACCCAACTTATGTCACATCTTATTTTATTTAATTTGGTCTTCACCCGCCTTTTTGGTCCTATTATTTATGTATAATTTAATATAATTTCTACAAAGGCCGTCCTCTAAGTTGTTTTAATGCCAATGCCCCCTAGATATAATATGGGGGTTGCTTACCCGGGAGGATATGTAGAGTGGGATTTTGGAGAATGAAAATGCCAATATGTATAGTTGAACCCCTTATAGACTATTTCATTTAACGTTACTTAGAAAGCTTGATGTCATAATTGGAAGCTCATGTTTTACATAATAAAAATATATCTGATATTACAATTATAACTCCCACATATATTATAGAGTTTTTTTTCATTTGGGGTTGATAAAAAGCTAGCACAAAATTATCGTGAGGACGAGTGCACGAGATGTGCAATTAATCAAAGTTTGGTTCATTATTTTTCATGCCGATGAATTTAGGAGACGTCAAACAAATCAAGATCTACCAAGAGTTAATTCATATGGTGTTTGACATGTCGAAGACAATGTATGCATTTTGCACTTGAACTCGTTAATTACGAATGTTGTTCAAAAGAATAGAGCAGATGGATGCAACAACATATAATGAAGAAATTAAAGGAACCAAATTGGAGTTGACGATACAACATGTGGACATAGTGCAAATAACTCGTCGACTGTGTACTGAATTAGTTATCTTACGTGTACAAGGAGTAGAAAATATAATGGAAGGAAATTTTAATAAAATATTTGTAATAGTATCATACAAAATCCAAGTTTTGAGGGTTAATCTTGAAATTTTAGAAGTTCCAATACGAGGCATTGCAAATGATGTTGTGTTTCCCATTCGTGTTTGTGCTACATTGACTTTGGCCCGGCACACAATTGGTTGGAGCGAAAAGAATTTAGAACGTCACCTTCGAGAAGCAAAGGCTTGGGAGAATAGAGAAATAAAGATACAAATTAAGAGATAAGATGCATACTATATATATGATGGATGTGAGTTACATGTTGTAGAAACGTGTGCCATGGTGGTTGAGTTTTGGATCATGCAATGTGGTATCATCATCCAAAACTTTACAATCAAAGTGAAACACTGATGTTGTTAAGGAGAGCGGATGATTGTAGGTTTTTGATTGAAGCAAAATATTTATTATGATCATATTGGAACCGCGCGATATTTTGTAAAAAAATATGGAACGGACTAAAAAACTCATGTATAGTGTCGACCAAAAAAACATCTTCATCATCTGCATCAGGGTCCTCCAAATTTCATCTGCAACCCACATGATGTTGAAGATGTTTTTTGGGTCAATATTACACATGAGTTTTGCACTCCGTCCCATATTTTTCTATAAAATATCGCGCGGTTCCAACACGATCATCATAAATATTTTGCTACAGCCAAAACCTACAATTATCCGTTCTCCTTAACAATATCGGTTCACCATTTTAATTGAAAAGTCTTCGATGATGATATCATATTGCGTAATCTAAAATTCAACCGTCATGATACTTGTTTGTACATCATCTAATTCACATCTTGCATATATATAGTATACATCTTAACTCTTAATTTGTATATTTATTTTTCTATTCTCCCAAGTCTTTGCTTCTCAAAGGTGAGGTTCTAAATTCTTTCCGCTCCAACCAATTGTGTGTCGGGCCAAAGTCAATGTAGCACAAACACGAATGAGAGGCACAACACTATTTGTAATGCCTCGTATTGCAATTTTTAAGTTTTTGAGATTAATCCTTAAAACTTGGATTAGTTATGGTACTATTATAAATATTTTATTAAAATTTCTTTCTGTCAGGGACATGAGATATAAATATACTTGATTTGAGCTTAAAAACTAAGAAGGTTTAAAGAGAAAAATTGATATGAACTTGAAATAATAGATGAGAAAACGAACAACAACAAGAGGGATGAGCGAGAGCTCCAAGAGATGCGTTGTCGAGACTGAAGGACTCTTCAGCCTCGACCCCTATATACACCTAACCTAAAGTAAAAGAGATTACCTAATCTAGAGTAAATACAAGTTCTAAAGTGTAAAAGAGTTTACCTAATCTAAAGTAAACACAAATTCTAAATTAAAAGCATGTTCTAAAGTAAAAAGAACTAAAAGATTTTATGTTCCTAACACCTTCTATTATATTTTCTAATCTTTGCACACATAAGATATCTAATTCACTGCACAGTCGACGAATTGTTTGCACTATATCCACATGTTGTATCGTCAACTCTAATTTGGTTTCTTTAATTTCCTCATTAATAATTAATCATTGTCCACGGGGAGGTCACTCCCTCTTTAGTTAATGCATACACGTGCGCTCAACACCTATTTATCGGGGGGCTATTTACCTTGCAGAAAAGATTATAAGGTATGGTATTTTTCAAAATAAAGGTAAATTTTTGTATTTTAATACACCCTATCAATAATTATAATTTTTTTGGGGAATCATTTTAAAACTCCCTATTTTACTTATACTACATTTTTTTCCCTTCCCGGCACATGGGTAGAGACCATTAACTCCATGTTGGAATCGTTGGTTCAGTAACGTTCAAGCAAGCCAGCCTGCGAAGTCATCCATCCAAGCATTTTCAATAGAAAATTACCTCTTTTCATCCACTAGCACAGACCCTACCCTAGACCTACTACTCCTAGTAATTGTTTCCATGCTATTTTACATGTAATGACTAGATAAAAGAGGCCATTATATGTGATGGTATTTTACATGTAAACATGTTTCACTATTTTAAACCCCCCTATATTATATGTACATTTTTTGCAAAATTTACCTACAATGAATATATTAGACCCTATTTTTTATCGCACGTTGTTCTACGATTTTTTGCCAGTGACCTCCCCGTGTCATTGTCTTTTGGTTCATTATCTTTCATGAAATCATTTGGTTCATTATCTTTCATGATAATGATAGATCTTGATATAATTTGTTTCAATGTAGAAAACTCTTGTAGTCCTTCTAACAAGGAATCCAAAAATATAATTATACATAGAAAATGAATATTTTTTGAAGCATATATTTACATTAAAAACCTAATATTGTGAGTTTTTTTAATACAAGTACCATAGGCCAAATTATCCAATTTTTTGGGATTTTAAACTAAAATTTAAAATTTAAAATTTAAAATAAAACATTGCCAATGACTTTTAATTGTAATTGGAGGAAACTACTCGTGGGGATCTCTTAAAATTATGCATAGGCATAGGTTTAAAAAATAGGTGTTTGAATTCTTTGTATACGTTGTGGAGTTTTTTTGTTTTTAATAAATATGCAGCCCAATTTTTTCTACATCTCATTTTATTCAATTTGGTCTTCACCCAAAATTTTGGTCATTTTATGTTTGTATACATTGATATAATTTTTATAAAAGCTGTCCGCTAAGCTGTTTTAATGCCGACGCCCACTGCGTATAATGTGGGAGTTGCATACCTGGGACTAAAACACAGAACTACCATCTCAAGTATCTCAATGTGCTATGGTAATTTCATAATGTAAATCACTTGTCACTTTAAAATAGTTACTTATGTTGATGTACAATATAGTATTGGCAATTAGTGGACGTGACACTTTAAGACCCCTAGGCATCCACTTTAGGCCCTTTGTAAATAATGTATGTGACACTAAATGCCATAAATGGTGTAGTACACTGTCTTACACATGAAGGATTTGAGTACAAGATTTAGACCCAAGCTGTATATACATATGGTGAGATCTGAGCCGTCCGATCATCGACGGGGCTAGGGCATGATCAAGACTTGAGTATTATGTTGGGAATATGCTTCAATTTAACAAACTTCAGGTGAAGAACACACTCACTTCATGGTTACTTTTGGCTGTTTGCTACCTCATACTACTCAGAGTCCTAAGGTTCAAATCTATGTGGAAGCAAATTCAAAATGAAGCAAAGACCAATCTCATGAAATTTTGGAGCTAATCTCCAATTGTTATGAAAAACAAAGTCCACTCATTGTGAGCCTTAAGGAGCCTGGCACATAGGTCTAGAAATTATGTTGACTATTGGGTCTAGAGGGTCAACAACTTATGAGCACAAAGTCCAATCTCTTTTAAGTACATGTCTTCAAGTGACGTTGACTTTTTAATGTCATAAATTGATTAAATTAGACTCAAAAGTAGGTGTCCAAACAATTGCAGTTGCCAACAAGCAAATTAGGCCTATCTTAGACCTCATGTATGAAATTTTTTGAGTCCTAGAACCATATAGACCCAAGCAATGACTGGTGGTATACATACATATAGAGATGTGAGCTGTGCGAATAATCCAATGGGATTAGGAGTCGATGTGGGTTGTTCATAAGATGTGAATAATATGGTTCATTCTAGATACTTCGGATGGAGAAATGATATTTTCTCTTAACGGCAGTATATTTACATATGAAAACTTCTGAGCAGCAACTGGCTGCCTATAAATATGGTGAAATTTGAATCATTTGACAATGCTAAGAGAAGATCTGGACATTCCATACAACTTGAGTCCCATTTGAGTGTAGTATTTCACTGCCCTAAGAAACTTCCGGTGGAGAACAATTCCTCTTCATGGTATCCAGGGTTGTCTATCCCGACGTCATGACGGTGTCGTGCCGTCATGACGTGTCGTGTCGTGACGGACCCCTCCGTCACGACACAATAGGGTCCACGTAGGGTCAACCTAGGGGGAAGCTAGTAGGGTGGGTAAAATACTTACCTTCTTGCCAAGGTGGCGTCCTATGTGGCAGAAAAGGCCGACGTGGACGTGGATATGCCTAGCGCTAGGTAAACCATTTTACCATTCTGTTTATCATTCTGTTAAAATCAAAGTAGTAAAATCTGACTAAGGAGGGTGTGGGGCGGACGGGGGTGGGGGGTGGGGCGGACGGGGGACGAGGGTGGGGCGGACGGGGGTGGGGGGTGGGGCGGACGGGGGTGGGGGGTGGGGCGGACGGGGGACGGGGGTGGGGCGGACGGGGGGCGGACGGGGGGGAACGGGGGTGGACGGGGCGGGAACGGGGCGGACGGGGTCGGGAACGGGGCGGACGGGGGGGAACGTGGGGGAACGGGGGAGGACGGGGCGGGAACGGGGGCGGACGGGGCGGGAACGGGGCGGACGGGGGCGGGAACGGGGGTTGGGAACGGGGGCGGACGGGTTGGGAACGGGGGCGGACGGGGGTTGGAAACGGGGGCGGACGGGGGTTGGAAACGGGGGCGGACGGGGGTGGGGAACGGGGGCGGACGGGGTGGGAACGGGGGGCGGACGGGGGGGCGGACGGGGGCTAGTAATTTTTTCCCCACTTTACCTCTACTTTGCTGACATGTCATCACACGTGGACATCTTACATCCTACGTGTCCGAAATGGGGTAATGTAATTACACACATAATTCGGTAAAATTCAAGTCCGTCAGGATAAAGACAGCATCCGGCATAATGTCGTGACGGATACGTGTCGTGACGGCACGACATTATGCCGAGATTGGCCTCCGTCACGACACAATAGACAACCCTGATGGTATCCAATACATCCACCTATGAAAACTTTTGAGATACCTTTTGAGCAACAATCGGCTGTAGATACACATGGAGAGATCTAAACCATCCAGTGGGGCCATGACAAATGTGGACATTCGATATGATTCGAGTCCCATTTGAGTTGTGACGTTTTACCCTTTGAAACTTTGGTAACTAGTGCAAATTTACATACAAAAGCTTTTGAGTACACATGATGACTTGCAAGAACTACACTATTTATGGTGTTTAGTGCCACATGCGTTACAATGTCATTTACCCTATTTTGAGGTGTATGCTAAGTTACACTAATGATCAACGACTTCACCATTAGTGACACTTGGTGTTCAACTGTGCTTATTACTAATATGTTGGATGAGTATGTTCAATAATGTTATGAGGTGTATGCTTATGTTACACATTGGTTTACAAGTTGACTAAAATGACACTTGGCATTAGTATGCTCAAAAATATCTTCCTCTTGCATAGTCAAACGCAAAACTATCATCTCAAGTATCCCAATGTGCTACACTAAATGCCACAATGTAAACAATTTCTCATTTAAAAAAGTTGCTTATGTTGGCGAATAATATCATATTGGTGCCATCTAGTTGACGCCCTTCGATTCACAAAGATTAGTGTATGTGACACTAAATACCACAACCAGCGTAGTACAACATTTGCATATGACAACTTCAAGAGTACTTCTGACAACTTTTGAGCAACAACCCAGCTGACCGATACGTGTGACGTGACAAGATTGAAGCCGTCGGATCTTCCCATCTTGCGATCAGAACCGTCCAAAAAGCGCCGCAGGGTGGAGCAACTTCGGCTCCAGCTTCTCCTTTGCGCCTGCCTTCTCTTCCTGCTTGCTGCTGCTGCTGCTACTCCTCTTCCTCCTCCCTTATGCCCACGTGGGGCGCCATCTCTCTCTCTCCCTTGCTATAAAACCATCACGCTCCCGCAGCTGCAGGGATTCAGCAAACGCATCTCATCTCATCTCATCCCAGGCTCGCTAGACGTGTTTCTCATCCCGGATTGCAGCGACATGCGAAGCTCGTTTTGCAGCAGCTGTGATCATGTAGCAACACTCCTCGCTGCAGGTTGGTACTCGTAGCTGCTGGGAAACATCCTGTGTTGGTTCGCAGCTGGTTGACTTGCCCACTTCGTCTGCTGGTACTACCAATTCTAGCGCACGCTCTCTGAACCTTCCTCATGTCTCGCTCGCGGTCTGTCTGTGGGTAACTACATGTGTGAATGTGTGTGGGAACAGCTAGGTTAGTACATAAGAGTCTTAGCTGAGTGTGCTGTTCCAGCTCATAAGGGGCTGTAGATGGATGGTGCGTATAACCGGAGAGGTAGGTTGTGTGTAAGTATGTGAAGCTGCAGTTGGAGCTATGGTGTAGCTCGAGCGCAGGTGAATCGGTGCAGAGATGATGAGGAGGTTTGGGAGTTCGTAGAGTGTAGTCTCGTTAGTGTGATCGGGGGCCGGTGGTGAAGGTGTTGAAGGTTTGGGTGGTTTTGGTGGTGGGAGGGGATTTAGGAGGGAGATGATGAATGTGTGTGTGTGTGTGTGTGTGTGTGTGTGTGTGTGTGTGTGTGTGTGTGTGTGTGTGTTTGGGAGAGTTGCGGTCGTGATCCGGGATGGTGAATCAAAGGCTGCTGGGTCAAGGGTTGGACGATTTATGAGGTTGATGAAGTTGTGGGTGTAACTTTGAGAAAATCATTTGTTGCGGTTAAATGTTGAAGGATGAGTGCATTCTCTTGTAGGCGCGAGTCTAGAGTAGTATGTTATTGGGTGATCTGGAAAGTGACTGTCCAAGATGTTGTCAGACTATTCATAATCTGAAGATTTTTTGGATGTTCTGTGTGTGGGAAACCTGAGTCGTATGATATGAGACATGAGCAGTTCGACATCGACGCCGGTATGGTCGCCGGAGAGAATCTGAACGCCACTGCGAAGAGAGTACTGTGGTAGTTGTGGAGGGAATCACAGCAGTAAATGATGTGTTGGTGGATATGGATACCATGAAGAGCTACGATGATATGAAAAGTCTTTTCAACAAAACCCATGAGAAACATACTCTGAACCTCGTATTGTAGCCTCTGCGAGAAATTCGGACGATCAAGTCCCAAGGATTATAATTTAGTATGCCCTTTCATCTTCCGGAACCGCATCCTGGTCTCCCAGACGGGTCACTGACCATGCTATTTCACACCTGGAATCCCCCCCCCCATTTCTCTCTCTCTCTCTCTCTCTCTCTCTGCGGCACTTCGCTTCACTCCGTAGATTAAACTGGAACATACTCCCTTTTATACCAGTATTGATAATATTAGTTATCACAGGCTGTAGTAGAACGGCCAAGTTGTGAAAGTTCAGAGACGCAATCGTAACTTTTGTGTAGATTATGCTCTCATAACTGGTGGTCTTGATAGACTGAGAACATGAACCAGATTGATGACTTGATCACTTCCAAATTTGATGACCAGGTCAATGACTATCATCCACCGCTTTTGTGCAGGAGCATACGTATTCCCACGCCAGAACAGTAAGTCTTGTTGGATCGGGTGGCGTACACTGGGCTTGTAGAGTGCCCATTATCCCCGACCTTTCAACCCCACTTCTACCATCGAAACTCCAAAGATGGTACTGCCAGGCTTCTCTAAGCTTGAAGATGACGTGAACCCCCTTTTCCGACCATTACAAGTTGGCAACATGGAGTTAAAACACAGGTACATCAACACTACACCCACTAGGACTTCAGGCGAAGTAGCTACAAAGATAAAGTCAGAGAGTTATAACCGGATCACGAAGCTTCTTGTGGTCAAGGAAATTAGTTGGGTTAGGCTTGGACGAAAGATTCCAGGCAGTTTCACAAAACCCTCAACAGTAACATTTTATTCTGATCCTACAGACACATGATACTGTTTGGTGCTAACTAGCAGCTCATCAACACCTCAACATGAGTCCGAGAGGGATATTATTGCAAAGACCAGTCCGACACATGAGTAGTAGATTAATGTACTCTTAAACCCGTTTGATCTGATCATTGGAAGGTCGATGTTTTAAAAGGATTATTTACAGACTCCTCAAAAGCCTGATGAGCTCCATATGGATACTGGTGTGTGTAGGGTGGTGTTGGCTCCTATGACGAGATGCCGTGCCATCGGTGGCGTTCCTCAGGCAGCCCATGTGGAGCATTACTCCCAGAGAGCCACACGAGGTGGTCTCCTTATCACTGAGGCCAGTGCTGTTGCTCCGGAAGCCTATGGGTAAGTAAAAATAATCAATTGAACCTGGAAATCTTCATAGGGTTGTGATTCAGAGCCCAGGCTGGTTTCAAGTTTTCAAGTTTTCTGAGGCATCAACAACAATAACGCAGTTTGCTTAACCTTTGAACTGGTTCTCCCGAGAATGGGGATCAGAAGGGGTCACACAGCGGACTATGTCTATTGATTCCCAAATGTACGTCATTTGGGTGACAGAGAGTCTGGTTTTTAAAGAAAAGAACTAATAACGAATATTGATTTGTAGAGAGAATTATGAGGTTATGAGCTCCACAATCCATTGCTGAAATTATAGCGAAGTTGTCTGAGCAGCTTCCTGCAGTAACTTTAGATAGAATCTGTCTAGAGAATGTGTCTTTACTTGAAGTTGCCGGTACCTACTGTGGTTAGGGTCAGCATATTGGTTAGGTTTCACATCTCTTGCAATGTGCATGGTCTCTTCGGGGCTTGCATGTATCCCACATATTCCGAACTTGAATGTTAACTGGTCATTCCTGGCTCACTGTAGAGTCAGATTAATGTGCGACTTGGATCGCATAGTCCTGTAAGTAATTACAGAGGAGTGAGCCTGACATTGATATCTGCAATTGTATAGTGAGCCTAAGTAATTGCATTTGGGACTTGGACCTAGTATCCTACTCAGTGAGATCTGCGAGAGTGATCTCCACTGGTGATGGACATAAATGCTCTGACGGAGCTAAATAAATTTTCATCAACACCATTGATTCGCCAATGCCTGTTAATGATGAACTTGAGACCGAGCTCCCAATATGTGTTTGAGAGGTTACAACCAGTGTTGGTCTGGTATTGTCTTTCTTTTAGACAATTTGGTATCTATAACGAGGATTTCACATTATTTGATACCAGTGAGATATGAGTATTTGTCGGTATTTTTGTTTTGATACCATTCAGATGTATATACCATGCAAGAACCTTCATGCCTAGGAAATAACGTCCTAGTATCAATATGGTTTAGAATAGTATTGTTCCGAATAACAACTCGGGTATACAAAGATTCTCTCACGTTGACATACTCACCAAAGTTTCAATATTTGATTGATATTACAATTTTGATACCCATGAGTAGGTTCTCGGACACCATTTTTTATGTTGATTATTGATACCATGCATTCATCTATTTACTAGACCAACATTGGTATACCCCTGATTGTAGGGCAAATACAAGAAGTGTCTGAAATCTACTTCAACATTTGCAGTGGCCAATCCAGGTCAAGACCATTTGATATTTCACCACCATAGCTGGTCCCAGGTGTCAGAACAACGCCTCTGCAGTACAAGTCCACATTTGATTCATCATAACAGTACTGTATTATGTAGAAAGAAATGTTGAGCATTGAGTGACACCAGTTGCTCACGATCATTTGTGTCAACTAGGTCCTCTAAATTTTGACATTATCATTCTCATGTACTGATTGGCTTTGTCTCATTCTGAGTTGATGGAGCCATGGATTGAGTGCTCCCAGCTGCCCTTATAACTCCCATATCTGGCAGATTTTCTGGACCCATTTACCAGCTACTCTGCATAATTAAATTGCTGGTCAGTATGTCTTCGTAAACAGAGAGCTCCGCACTGTCTGCAAAAAGTGTCTAAAAACTGTCATGTTATGGGAACACTGAACAGTAGCAGTATAATTTTGCCGAGTGATCATGTCTGTATTCAGAGATCTAGATTCATTGACTCACTGCAAGTAAACATGGGTGTAAATGACACGGTCCAAAATGACATCATGTCATTTAACACTTTCACAAGGGACACATTTGTGTCACATGATGGCCATAAGAATGTGTCCCTTGAGTTCATGATACTTAGTTTTATTTCTCTGCAACTAATAAGAAGCATGGGGATTGAGCTATAAACGAGGACATGAGGAGAACAAGGCCCGTCCTCTCCATCTTAAGGATGAGGTTGTGGGGCCGGAGGGGGGAGGAGGTTTGCTCACCTCTCAAAACTTTTTCATAGCTCTAAGGGAATCGCGGTTCCTTACCACGTGTTCACTTCCATTAGATGGTTTTCTAATCTACTACAATAATAGATTTCCAATCCATATTCATAGATTTCAAACTTGTAAACCAATGGAAGAGAAATAGTAGTAAGGAACTACAATTCATGGAGTGATGGTTGGAAGGGAGAAATGACATGCTTGAGAGTAGAACATTTGACGAAGCCGGTCGAAATGACACAATGATGTCATTTAGACCTAGTAGGTTAACTAGGTGTGCAGAAAGGTGTGTGGGTGTCATGTGGTTCCTTTTTCATGTTCTCCAACTTCTACCGATTAGATTCACACAACAAAAACTTGCATTGCATTAGCAATCTATGATGAAACATCTGCAAAAAAATCAGACCTCCCCTAATTTAGTTATGGTTATAGGAAGTGCACGTTCGTTGATTTCTTGATTGGATACGTAGGTCCTCCCAATTGTGTTTTACTATTGAGTGTAGAGTAGTTATTAATATTTGAAGACATAGTCCAATCTTGTTTAAACATGTGTCTTCATGATGTTTGTTCTATGATCCTCACAGAACCACATACCCATCAAATCTAGGGGCCTGATTAAGAAAAGCAGCCACTTAACATTGATCTATCCTACCTGCTAGCATTGCAAGCCAACAAATTCCCTTGATCAACTGCAATGTCACCCTCATATTGGGCACCAGGGTTGGGGTTCATGCTGCTGCAGATTTGCACACTCTCCTGGAATCTACACAGAGGAGCAGGTGGAGGCGTGGCGAAGAGTCGTGGATGCAGTGCATGCTAAAGGAGCCTACATCTTCTGTCAGATCTGGCATGTTGGGAGGGCGTCACACTACTGTAAGTATCACGTCGTTTGTGGACCAAGTTACCCACTTTCGATGGGATCCAATATGGTGTGGAGACCACCATGCTCTCTTCACCAGAAAGCACTCCTGCAAGTGCTTTTGCAAAGCATGGCAAAAATGTTAATCACAATATGTTGAGAGGGACAGCAATTCATCGGTAACTGTTTAATGGGGCAGACTGCTACGTCCCTCGCAACATATAAATATTCACATTTGTGACTTTGAAAATAATTGGTTGAGAATCTCTACCAATAAGTTTTCCAAAGCTACCCAAGCTTTGGAGTAGACCTCCAGAGGTGCCTTAATATTAAATATGAAAGGGTATCGCCATAACATCTTTCAGCTAGGAGATAATGTTCTCTTTTTATTCACGTGTCTTTATAGAGGTGTCTAATGAAGAAGAGTGACCTCATTAGGCCCACGTACCTTAGAGCTTGAGTCAGAGATTTCAGATATAGTTTCAAGGCCTTATCCCTCGATTCTAGGATTTTGTAAGCTAGGCTACCACCAATTTTGTTCTACGTGGTATCTAGTAAGCTTATCATGAGATATGAATTATTCGGCATGCCTTCTCAGCAAGGAATACCTAATCCACACAATAACTGCTATCTTGTATGGCAGCAAAAAATCATTATAGTAGAGGCGCCTATACCCGATCAGGACCCTATCGGCAATCTATAGGGTACCGGAATTTTGATCAAGACCCTATCGGCAATCTCTAGGGTACCAGATTTTTTATGAGGACCCTATTGGCAGTCTATAGGGTACCGGAATTTTGATCAGGCTGGGATTGAATTTCAATCAAGCCTCAACCAATAGTGCCATGACACATGTCTTGGTTTTGAGTGCTAAAGTGAGGAGGAATGAGCGGTTATGGCAAACTCTAGACCTTGGTAATATGTTCAGGCCAACTTTTGGTTTCAAAAATTTGCAGTAATTTCAATTCAAGGAACAAATTACCAAAAAATTTACAGTCCTCATGATTTCTATTTTCCTACACGGGAAAAATTTGCATGACCTTATACTTCTCTAGATATGATGCAGAATCTCTTAAGTGATTGGTTATGGGCACCTCTAAACTAGATCGCTTTGCGATGATGCGATGGAGCAAAGTGATAAGTTAGTGGTTAGTATTGTGCACATGTGTATTCAGGACCCAGGTCACAACCCTCATCTTGCCTCCCCTCCCTCAGGCCCTTCTCCCACAACGTGGGGAGTATTTCTAACACAAGAGGATAGGAGTATATTATGGTAAATAGACTCTGCAGAGAAATTTGATTTAAGATTCTTACTATCAATTATGTTCTGAAGTATTAAATGCTTACAACTTTGGAGGGGGTCTCATAGAAGGAAAATTTATCACCTTTTTTCCTTTTTAAGAGTGAAACGCTTTATTCCATTGTCAAAAACCAATACAAGGTCACGTATTCTTGAAAGGATTTTGAAATTGAAAGGAGCTGTTACTTCATCAAATATGATATGTAGTGTCATATGGTATTTAATGTCACTATGGTAACTTTTCGGATGACACTTCTTAAGATTTAAGATTAAGTGAACAAATACTGTCATGGATGATGGATGAGTTCATCCATTGGCCAAAACCCTACCTTCTCTTGTCAACAACTTGTGATGAAATATTGTCATGGATGATTGAAATTTGGATGGAAATCACTTGGTAAGTGACGATAACTGCAACACTGTAAATCTATAATCCCCCAGAAAATTTACAAGGAATGACAAATAATGTTGGGTTAACATTTAGTGTTGGTGACACTACACTGCGGTTTACAATTAGTATTGAGCAAGACAAGTAGAATTGGTGACACTAAATATCAAGTTTAGTGCAGTATTATGGCTTGCTTTAAGAATCACGAAACCCATCCTCTTTATTTAACCTCCTTTTCCCTTCAACTAGCAGCGCTAAAAGCCTATGAACATAAGTAATGGTATGATTGGTCCTCTCAAATTTGATCCACTCTGTTATGGTCATTTCATGGGTTGGCAGGCCACCAGCCAAATGGAGCGGCACCACTATCTCCTACCAGCAAAGGTATCCAAAAGCCGTACATGGTGAGGGTTGGGGAGGATCAATTTGCAGAGTTTCCAGAACCGCGAGCTCTTGCCACCCATGAGATTCCACCCATTGTCGAGCAGTTCAAAGTGGCTGCCAAAAACGCCATGGCTGCAGGTAACTGAATTGACTGATTCATTGTATTGACAGTCCACGAGGTTGTGTCTACTTCATCACATGTTTCCTTAGTTGATACTTAATTTCCAAAGCTTCATGTAGCCTTCATCTTCTATGCTCACCATCTACGCTAGCAATATGTTCTTTATGGAAGGTAAGTGTGCCTAAAGTGGACCATTCCAATATTCCAACATATATAGGGGTTTCACAAATTTCAAGAAAATTTACATGAACATATTAGCAAACCCAAATGAGGAACATGAGAGCTGGTCTTGCTATTCTTAAAATGAAAGTGAATATCTTATGAAATTTTGACGTGGCTCTCAAAAATTGTCTTAAATGGCTTTCTTTCATATATGTACATTTCGGACTTAAATATGTACTTATATGCTAGAAACCATTTAAGATCACATATCACTTTAGGACTACGTAGCTTATAGGAAATCCATGAGGGGGGGCACTATCCAAAGGCGAGCCTGAGGGTACTTGCCCAAAAATTCTAGAAAGCATGACTCCAGAAGGCATTTCCTTGCATAAAGACGGTGTATGTTGGCATTACCACACAAAACATTGTACGATGGGCATTACACAGGCCGTAATGCACTGTCTGCTAAATAACGTGCAGATTTTAAAGAATGTAAAAAAGGAACAAGTCTTTCTGTACTCTGAACCATGAGATGGAGGACAAAAACATATTCAACTAGGGTTAAGTCCTCTTTCTGGAATATGATTTGGACATGTGACATGACGTTTGAATTGGAATCATCCTGAATCTGGTGCATCCAGAAAATAATGTAAGAATCACGTGCCCAGATGAATTCCCGGACCCACAAAACTCTGAAATAGATTTTAGGTTGTGAGGCTACAAACACATACATGATCATCTCATAGAAGACATTGTTATGATAGTTGATATGATCCATTAACATCTATGTTATTGCAGGATTGTTGCTTGACTTTGCCCTAAAAAACTATAGACTTTGTACTTTCTCGCCATCAAGATCAATCTTGGAACATGTGCATGCATTCAATTCAGAGTAATTAATGGCTAATTCCCTGGACTTTGAGATGAATTATTGCGCAGGCTTTGATGGTGTGGAAGTTCATGCTGCCCACGGGTACTTGGTGGACCAGTTCTTGAAGGATGGAATTAACGATCGCACAGACCAATATGGTGGCTCATTGGAGAATCGATGCCGTTTCCTGTTCGAGATTCTGACAAAGATAACGAGTGAGATTGGGCCGGAATGCACGAGTGTGAGGATCTCGCCCATAATCAACCACATTGGAGCAACCGATTCCAATCCCATAGACTTGGGCAAATACTTAGTCCGAAAATTATCCTTGTTTAATCTCGCGTACCTGCACGTGACGGAGCCCCGCCTCCATGCCCAGGGTACCATAGAAACGGAGCACAACTGTAGAATATACCGCGACGAGTACACGGGCTGCTTCATGAGTAGTGGAGGCTACACGAGGGAAGATGGAATGAAGGCCATCGAAAGCGGGTATACAGATCTTGTATCCTATGGGCGCTTGTTTCTTGCCAATCCCGACCTACCCTTACGTTTCTTCTTGCACTTGGGCTTGAACAACTACGACCACAAAACCTTCTACACACATGACCCATGTATCGGCTACACCGACTATCCTTCAGTCCATGAAGCATTTGACAAAGGCTTACAACAAGATCCGGTCCTCCTTACCCAGCTCCAAAGTAACATCAGGGTTAGGCCCCCCACTGTAAAATTCACTGAAAGGGTCAATTTGTAGTAATTGAAGTCCTGCTGTTACTTGGCTTCCCAGGTTGCAAAATATAACTGTTTGAGCAATTTGCCTCTGTACTTCCTTAATAAGTAGGTCATCTTCGATGTCAGCATGTACATATTATAATTTAGGCATTAATATTGTGCAGTAATTAAATCCAAATATATGACCTTCTTCCTGTGGTGCCAGATGTCCACCATATCTGTGTATGGGCTTCCCCATATCGACATGTGTGTGTGTGTGTTCCAGTGCAGGAGGCTCTTAAATCTTCACCTTTATGACATGCTTTGCAGCCTGAGTAATCTCCAGTACTATCCTCACACAACTCGTGACTTCATCTTCTTTGTTTTATCTTCTAATCTAATTTTGGTGACACCAGTATAAGTTACTTCCCTCCAGATGCTGTGTCCTTCCGAATCAGAAGCACGACAGAAATTGTTCACCTACTCAATTTGTCAATATTCCACTGACCTACATAGGGCCAGGGCGAACCGACCCATACATTGGTACCTTACAGGATGTCTAGTGATGTCACATTCGAATGAATCGGCCCTCAACCCCATAGGGGATCTTTTTGTATTGGAGCCACTTCATCCATGATATTATGGATGGTTGATTTTAAGAAAGTGCCACGAATCCCCAGCCGTTCGCCCTCCCCGGTAAGGTACCGATATACGGGTGGGTTCGCCCCAGCCCCTACATAGATTGCTCCAGAAGCTTGACAAGCACCTGCTACGCACTGTACAATCTTCATCAGCAGTTTCTTTCTTTCTTTTATTTTTTTTCTTAATTCCATAAAATTATGAAATTACTGGAGCCTGAAAACAAAGAAAAGAGAGGTGCAGCTTTCTCGGGCGCTCACTGTGGAATGGGGTTGCTACATCATGATTATGTCATACTCTCAGCTAAATATTTATAATAGCATGTCCACACTTACTGACGTGGGTGACTAGCGAACGGCTCCTATCAACAAGGGCCACTTTTAGCTCCAATTTTGTCAATGAGAGCCACTAGATGTAACTACACTAAATATGATATTTAGTGTTAGTTATTATTCGGAGTTACTCACTCCTATATCTTTTTACTATTAATGTAATTTTTTACCACGTAAAGATGTTAATGTTCTGCAATGTCCAACAACCCAATTCGACCTTCGTTGGTAATAAATTACATTAAGAGTAAAAAGATATAGGAGTGAGTAACTCCGAATAGTAACTAACACTAAATATCATATTCAGTGTAGTGCTAATAGAACTAATTCACTAGTGGCCCGCACCAATAGGTGGATTTGGGCAAACCAACCCACACACTCGTTCCTTGTTGGATGCCTAAACCCTTGCCCCTAGGAACTAGTGTACGGGTTGTTTCGCCCCAGCCCAATAGGTGTGGGTGGACTATAAGTGTGTAACCCTCGTCTCAAAAACTGGGTATCGGGGTTTGTGGGAAGGCTACACAAAAAGCAATATCAAGGATGTCCAATATTCACACCCAACAAAATTACATGATGTCAAAATAGAATTTGAGTGTGCATAGCACGCTACTTTCTAGTGAGAGAACCCAAACATGGTACATGTTGATTTAATGTTGTGCTTGTCATAAAAGATACTTCGATGATTCACCAATGTGTAATAAGGATACATGAGCATCAAGGCATTTTGTTGAAGGGAGGTCTATCATGATGTTTCTATCTTGAAACATATGAGGACACATGTGAAGTTGATGGAACTAGAAGGTCCCTTAACTAATACATCCAAAACACAATGACATTGTATCAAATAACTAATGTTTAATAAATCGGACTATGTCCAAGTTCAAGATTATAACATGTTGAATTTTATCATAGGATTAGGTTTGATAGGATTATATGGTAAGATCTCTGATAGAATATACAAAGTTGAATATGATAATAGTATATCATTTATAGTAGTTGTTTTGATTCTTCACTATTAGATATTTATTTATATAGATTTAACATCAAGAAATATATATTTTATTTTCTTCATCATATTTTTATAGCATAACATTCAAGTAATCACTAAGGATTCACATATCTACCAAAGCAAAATTTTGGTATATCATAAATGTATGGACAGATTCACCAATAAAATTAAAGCAACCAAAAAGTCAAAATTGAAGCAACCAAAAAGTCAAAATTTTGAGAGTATGTCCATAGTTACTTAAATACATCATAAATCCACATTTTCCAAAAGACTTTCTCATAACCCCCACATAAGCAAGCAAAAGCATATGTACATATGTGTAGGGGGGGGGGTTATTCCACAAGGGGCCACATATAGCTCTAATCCCTATAACTACATAACCATTTGTTTGTTTTTAAAATTGAAGCCCATTTTATTTTTTAAGTGCCTTGTTGCTCATGTGTTTTGTCTACACATTAGTCAAAAAAAAACTTTTTCTTTTCTTTGGTAAGGGAGCTTGTGATTTGTATGTATATCATTTGATTTTTCCATGAAATTAGTGGAAACACCAAAATCACTATATTCGTTAATTTGGGACTTTTTCGGCATTTTGAGACAGTAACAAATATAAGAACATGGATAAAATCACACAGATATTGGAGAATGTTGTAAGATGCAAATACTCTGAAGCGGGTGTTCATATCAAGAACCCAATTAAGAACTCATATCAAGATGGTTTGGGTAGGACGACCCAAACATTAGACCATGTTGTTGTGGTCCATGTATTAATTTGAGACAAGAGAAAGTCTCAAATTAACGAATATAGTGATCAAACCTAGCAATGTCCAGCCATAGATTTGTACATATGGACATGATGTAGCCTCTAGTTGTCACATCACAACATATACATGTTGCTATGTCGTACCTTGATGTGTCATTACAAAATACTGCAATACTTCAACTATTATTTTTTAAGATTTTTTTAGGTTGACTTATAGCAATTGATGGAAAAATAGAATTGTTAGATATTCAAGTTGAATAAATCTTCTTCTTGTTTTTGTTTCTTATATTTATTCTTTAAATATTTTTAAGTCAATTGTTATTAGGAACCAATTTAACCAGCTGATTGGACCAACTTATATTTATTGAAGTTAATTCCAATAAATCATGATTAATTCCAATAAGTACATTTTATAATTAATTAGGCTTAATTAATTTGGTAAGCATAATTTTTATTTTATTGTGCTTAATTAGGATTGATCAAAATTAATTAGACTTAGTTACATTCAATCACACTTAATTAGTTTAAATGCGTATGAAAACTTTGTGAAAGTAGAAGGTATTAACTAAAATATTATAAAATACTAAACTATTATAATATTTAACTTATTAGAATTAAATCACTAATTTTAGCTCCATTTTAGAATGACAAAGTCTCTTTCAATGGTAAGTCACAAAATCATAACCTCAGTGCTAATGAGGGTTTTGTAATTTTTGACTTCCCAAGTTAATTACATGCTTTATTGGCGGTTTCACTTTGAAAATGAAATCTCAGTCAATTGCTTATTCACTCAATGGAAGTGAACATATATATTGGATTTTGCACCTTGAAGGTGAAGTGCACTCAATATGGGATTTGTGGATAACTGGCCCTTAAGAATGCAAGGGCAATGGTTTCTTCGAAGTCGGGCGGACGGGCAGCAGTTTTCGGTCGGTCCAGAAAATCTGGATTTTCTGGACGGGGGGCTGCCCCTGCCCGAATCTACCTCCCCCGAAAAGTTCGTGGGGGGAACTTAACGTCCTCCGAAACGAACCAGCACAGAGAGTTTTTCCCTTTTTCCTGATGTGAGACTGGATCAATCCAGGAGTTTCTACGTGCTTTAACTCTTTTCTTGTTGCAGGCCTTCAACCCAGAATCAGTGAAGGTGTTTTACGATGTAAGAGGTCACTTGGGCGTGGCGGTTGTCTGGTTTCGAAACTCCATGGATGAGTTTAAAGATGCTGAAGCATTTGAACACAGCTTCAATGTGAAAGGCGTGCTCGCAAAGACTTCGAAAGGGATTCTGAAAAACAGAGAGGATCGGATCTGTATGGCTGAATGGCCACCGATAAGGTTACTGTCTTCCACACTTCATTATTGGATCAGAATTTTGCAGCAATTCACTGGATGAAGAAGAATTAACAAGTATGCTGTAGACATGGCTTATTGGCAAATAGTAACCTGTATGAGGCCTTATTCTCCGGAATCCAAGAATACTATATGTGAAATATTAATCTTAGACTTCTAATGTACTTACAGATTGTACTCTTTACGGTTGGGTGGGTGTAGAGCATCAGATTTTCCGGTGGTGATTATGGAAGACATGTGCATTTAGTGAGTGGGGGTTCGTCCGTCTTGAAATACATGGCTAAGTCTTGTTCGGTATATCTGTTGGTACAGGATGTTACAGGTCATAGCCTCATGTCTTGGATTATCTAAAGAAATCTGGCGATTTAAAAAGTCTTGACCAAATGATTCGAGAAATTGAAGCCACAGCTAAGGTGCAGAATACAAATCTCATACATGTGGTGGACAAAAAGGAGAGAACCTTGCAGGAGACTCATCGGCATGGTGTACGCTTGCAAAAGTTGGTAGACATCATTGAAGAGAGACGAGTGCAAGTAGAACAAGAGAAATCAGAACTGGCAAAGAGTCATAAAAAGGGTAGAAACATTATGCATTTCCCTATGTTACAAGAAAGTTCTGCGAGAATCGCTTGCTAAAGTGATGTTGGACTTCGATTTCCAGATTACCTTATATGGACAGAGCCATCTTATACCATATGTATCCTACCCATTCAAGCAAATGATCAAGTTGATCACTAAACCTTTGGTCTCATGATTATCGTTGTGGTCTCCTTCTCACCTACTACTTTTTCCCTTCAGTTGCACTAGGGTCTATCGACTAGCATAATGTAATCAAATTTCACAACATTGGATATGGTGAGCCCACAGAGCTTGAAGACCTGAAAGAGATTCTTCGGAAGGAAGCAGAGGAGCATGTCCATTCTATGCGTTCACATCCTCAACGACTTGACACGAAGATGAAAGACTTGGAATTCCGTTGACAATCTCTTCAATAATTGGAGATGGTCATGAAATCACATAACGAGGCAGACAAACGATTTCATGCAGAAGAAAGGCGAAAGGTGTACTTCTAATTTGCCCAGGGTTAAGAAAATGTGTCGTTTTATGTCGTGTATAATTTCCTGGAGGTACAAGACTATAGGTTGATCAGTATCTGTCTCAAACTCCCATGGTTGGGTGAGTGCAATTATGGCATGTGTGACGGATTCTTTGGGCTTTCTATGGAGGCACAAGTACAACTGGAATTCTATAGAAATCTCACAAAGAAGCAAGAGATGCAGCAGAAGCAACAAGCTAGAGCTCATCCAGAAGCATGAGGTTTGAACTCCGGGAGCATTTTAGGAAACACTCTTGCCTGACCGAACCAGAACTTGGCCTGACGTCTAGTGCACCCTGTGCACTAATCATTCATATTACACTGCTTCGCTGATGTCAAGTCAAACGATGTCACATTGAGTTCAACCATAACTTGAAAGAAGTTACTTGTGTGCTTACCAAATATATACAAAAACATTTCGTCTGTTTGCGGTGGGGGGCATTTTAGCTCTCAATAGTTAGGAGGTGAAATAATATCCAGTCTCATCAGACGTTCAATGCATTGCCCCATTGAAGAAATCGATAATTTGTATTGAAGAGTTTGGAGCCCGACTGCAGGATGAGAGCAAGAAATTAGAAAATGAAGTTCAAGAAATATGCAAGAAGCTAGAAGCAAAACAAAGGCGGGAATTGGTGTGTCAGCCAATTATAGAGCAATTGGAGGCAAAGATGTTGGGGGGAGAAAGAGAATAGGAAACAGAAAAAAAGAAAGGAGAATATGTGACGAAGATCTCTGAATTGAAGGAGAAGTTTAAAGACCTTCGAGAGGAAGCAGAAGTCGACCATGAGCTTGCGAATCCATTAACTTCTAAACATCGGGAAGCGAATGAAGTGGAGGAAGCAAAGAAACAAGTGATTCAAGTAAGATCAACCTTGAGCAATCGTTGAAATGGGAAAAGGGGTTGTCCTTCTAGAATGTGTTTGTGCACTGTCTGAAGCAGTTATTGCATATGTTAGGAATTGCCATGTATTCTTGATTGCCACTCTTTCCTGGTGAAACAATAGCTGAAGTATTTAGGTGAAAGAGCATGAATATGTGCTTGTCCTATAATGAAGTATGGTATGATTGTCTTCATTCTACATCACATATGCCATAGCTACAAGGTGTAAATTCTTACTCCTCTTGTATTTAACAAACTCTAGTCAAGCATGGAGGCGAGAGCAAGATAGGTATCAAGTTTATGGGGTCCCTCAATACAGAAGGTTGGTATGATGAATGTGGTCACAGGTTTAAAGATCAGGAAGCACGTCTACATGGGCATGAGTTTAATCATGTTCAAGTTGTGGATGTTGGACATGGCAAACACAAGGTATGCCTCTGTCCTCATATTCTCAGTTTCTAGGCAGATTAGGTGTGTTGGTTGGGACTTCCAGCTCCCTTCCCGTGAGAATGTTGTTATGTGTTCCTTCTGTTAGGGATATTTTTCCAAATAACGTTTTTGTATGCCACTCTTAGGAAGCCTTGATTCCAATGACTACACTTTCCAAAGAACCTCATTCTAGAATGAACTCAAGTAGATTATTATGGACTAGGTCTAGGTAGAAAATCACACTACATGCCAATTGTGAAAGTGGAATTTTGTTTGAATAATTGTGTGACACCTCAAATTACATGCTATCGAGGAGGACGACCCGGAGTTAACAAAGTTACGGAAGCATGGATCCCGTGTGTACAATTCTGTGTGTGAAACTCTTCTGGAAATAGCAGAGTGGAATCTGAGTGGCAGGTAATAATTAGTGTGCCCTGGGACTTTGAGGGAAAGAGAAAGCTACCATGGTGCAGATAGTCAATGTCCTGAAACAGGTAATCAAAGCGAAGGAGAAAGAAATCACATTGATGGACAAAGAACTGAAGGAACTCAAGGTTAAGGTGCCTCAACCCTCAGTCCCAACACCAAAGAGGAGCAGGTTCAGTGAAACATGATTCTCGCAAAATGCAATGAATCCCTGCGGCTAAATCTAGGAAACGGGTAATCAAAAATGAAAGAGGAAGAAATTACATTGAAGGACAAGGAATTGAAGGAACTAAAAGGCACCTAAGAGGCCTCCATGAGCATCAAAGAGGAAAGGCAAGACCATGATTTGTGCAAAATGCACTCAAATTTGTCGTGTGATAGACAATGTTTTGATCAAAAACCTGTATGAGAATCATGAAATCAAATTCAATGGAAGCATTTTTTTGTCGCTTTAGGAGAGAATTTGGAGATGCCTAATAAGTGTGAGCCAATTGTTGGATGGAAACTCTACACACTCATCCTCCCACTCTCATTCCAATCACAGATTCAGCATTATTACGTGTGCATGCCAGAGTGCGGAATGAGTGGACACTATAAGTGTTTTGGTCAGCTTCGAATGATGAAAGTCAATTTCCAAAACATATGTAGTCGGAGTATAGGCAACATTTTGGATGTGACCGCATCAAAAGTTTGTGACATAGACTACAATTTTTGATTCCTTGGGGCCCACAAACTTGTTTGTTTCGTTCAAGTGATTTCCAAATGACCCCAACCATGGCTTCTACGTTTTTGGTGATCAAAATGGTGTATTTTATTTTTGGAAAAGATTGAGGGCTCCAATATGTTGGGAGTTTTTGCCTCGGCACAAACATTATGAGCCATTTGTTTGGAGCCCACGAACTTTGATCTCCTAAACTTAAAACATCGTTGCTAGGGTCATTTGGAAAGCACTTCAAAAAAAAAGTGAAAGTTTGTAACCGAGTTTTGTGGCTCCAAAAACCTTGTTTCACAATAGAGATGTCCTCAACTATACCAAATGTATTCAATTGACTCCTATCTCATTTTTTGTGAGAGATGTTGCCCCAAAAAAATCAAGATTGGAATGTAAGATATGTCGTTCCACACCAGTGTGTATGGTGTTGTGTCATGCTCTCCTAATATATATATTCACTTCACCTCCCTTGAGATGTCAAGGGTTTTTATACATCTCGGTGTTTATGAACACCCTATGTCAAATGATACATGTGGTGAGTCACTTGACATGGTTTACCAATGTGTTGCCAATTAGGTTACAAAAACACTCATTGCGAATAATTATACTATAATAATGACAACGAATATACAATTCTTTGCAAACTACCTCCTCGAATCTC
Source organism: Polytrichum formosum (assembly GCA_964035585.1). Taxonomy (NCBI): domain Eukaryota; kingdom Viridiplantae; phylum Streptophyta; class Polytrichopsida; order Polytrichales; family Polytrichaceae; genus Polytrichum; species Polytrichum formosum. The sequence continues at coordinate 26,855,563 of OZ037940.1, read as the reverse complement.
CATCAAATGATGAAAGACATCATCTGGCAAGTTCATCCTTAGAGGTCGTCATTGATAAATTCAATATTCTTGCCTCTCCAAATTGTCATAATTTTGTATTGGGTTCCAAGCATTTTGTTGTAATAAAATAGGCACAATGGATAATATCATGGCGCTCAAAGACCATTTGGGCTTCAAGTATGTCCATAGCGGTAGATTCTTGGGGTAGTCCAAAAACAAAGTATTTGTCTTTAAAATATCAGTACATTTTTCAAGGAGTGGTGTGGATCTTGTTAAACGTATGCATGTTGGAAGAGATGCGGAGAATCCATGGATAATATTTGACCTTGTCAAACGTCTAAAGGATTGGACCACCCTAGCGTGCTATATGTATCATAGCAAGTATTGTAAGGCACTCATAATTGCGTGTTATGACATTCAATCTAAAAATGTTGTAGCTCAGACTCTATTTAAAAGAAACTTGAATTATGTCATGACGGAAATTGATATGTCAAACGTGAATTTCAAGGATTTCATGGCAAACAATATACATGCCAATTGGATTGTGGTCAAGAAGATATATGGTGAAGGTGATTCAACTCTACCAATGGATGAAGCTGAAATTAAATATCATGTCATTCGTTTATGGTGGTTGTCATTTGGAGTTGCCACAGAAGTAAGCATTCTCAGGCTCTCTAAGTGGTTAGGCTTTTGGCATTTCCGCTATAGGCAATGGGATGGTCATATGATTTTTGTAAGTGCATCACTTCTATGTATTTTCTAATATTATCCAATTTGAATATTCATGATATATATAATTCATTATATTTTATGTAATGTTTGTAGGCTATGACTATAGATGAACGTGCAGAAATGCCAACATGTAACCTTGCAGAGACGGTGCACAACAAGTGGCTCCAACAATCCGGAAACAAAATGACTTATCTACATGAAGTGGCAGTGGACGATTTGATCCATGCATTCATGTAAATTAAAAATTAAAGGTCGTGGTTGAGAGGTGGTTCCACTAGTAAAGGCCCTAATTTTGCATCCTTGAAATTAAAGGTTGTTGGCAGGTGTGGAGATCCAAAGCTCGGGGGGTGCAGTGCCTTATAAAAATAAGGATATAGGAGCGACCAACCACTATTTTATAGCGGGATATTACTTTTTCTTCTTCTTTGACATGCTATAATTATGTAATTTTCTATTTTGGGTTAATAAAAAAAAGACTTGCATTACTTATAATTCAAATTTTCTATGAATAAATGATACGGTAAATTAGATTGAAAAAAAATTCTACTATAGTTTTTGGCCTACATCGAATGGGTTGGTTTGGTGTTAAAAAAATTCTCAAAATATATAATGCAGCATGGCCTCCAAAAAATTGGGAGAAAATTTCAGTCCAATGATGATTCAAGTTACAACCAAATTTTCTAGAAGAAATTTTTTATGGAAATTTTTTTTTGGAGTCAAGCTTTACTTGATATCTCACAAAATTCAGCCTAATATGAGAGCTTCCAAGTGCATATAGTGTCACCGAAAAGCATTTGAATTTATTCTACCGGAATTCACCTACATTGCAACAAACACACTTGCATCAATGGAAATGTCCAAGAAAGAAATGGGTTCACAACTTCACAAGCACATATGGCCACAAATGCATACATTGTGCCTTCACAAGATCCAGTCTTGTGAATTTTTCCGTTGGCAGTTGCATAACATCCTAAGGAAGGAAAGAAAACAGCACAATGGCAAGAAATCCTGAGGAAGGAAAGAAAACAATAGCTTCACTTATCCTCACAGTAACATAAATAAAGGGTCGAAATGAGGTGTGTGGCGCTTTTGAGCACCCCCCTCCGAGGGAGCCTAAAAGTGTCACACAAGCCCTTCGGTGCGGATGGCTTGCACTTGCAGGTGCCCAAGCCGAACCCGGATGGTAGGTGTATAAGTTGAGTACTTAGATTTTGGAGGGGAATTAAATCTGCGTCGTAGTACCTCCGGAGGTTGGGCCTCAGTCTTTAATATTGTGGCTCTAAACTCCACTAATCCACTTCATATCTAATTCTAACCTAGACCTACAACCTAGTCTAAGCGCAGACACACCAACCTTGGAACCAAGGCAATCCTAACCTAAAAAATGAAATGACTCGGTATACACCAACCGGGTGTGACTTATACCAACCCTAGTAAGATGGACAACAATTTAGTTTAATTTTTGAAGGAAAACATAACCAAATTTACGGACGCGTGTTCGTAAACTTTGCACATGTATTGTGCAGAAGAATTCTTTCTGCCCTACGCAAATACCCCTAAAGTTTACGGACGCGCGGTCGTAAACCTTGTACATATATAATGCGGAAAATTTTACTTTGCCCTACACCAATCCCCCTAAAAAGTTACGGACGCACGTCCGTAAACTTTTACGGGAGAATTTTTTATGTCCTACGCAAATACCCTTAAAGGTTATGGACGCGTGTCCGTAACTTTACGGGAGAATTTTTCATATCCTACGTAAACACCCCTAAAGATTACGGACACGTGTCCGAAACTTTACGAGAGAATTTTTCATGTCCTACGCAATTAGTTCTAAAAGTTTACGGACGCACGGTCGTAAACCTTGCACATATATAGTGCGGAAATTTTCATTCTGCCCTATGCAATTACCCTTAAATGTTTACGGACACACGTCCGTAATTTTGCACATATATTGTATAGGAGAATTCCTTCTGTCCCACGCAAATACCCCTAGAAGGTTTACGGACGCGTGTCCGTAACTTTACGGGAGAATTTTTCATGTCCTACGCAATTAGTCCTAAAATTTTACGGACGCATGTCCGTAAACTTTGCACATGTATTGTAAACGGCCCTGGGAAGCTAGACAAAAGCTTCGACTTGGAAAATTACAACTAATTGTTATCTCAACCAAATTGCAATTGGAGACTAGCTATGAACAACGATAGAAAATATTTGAAAAAGAAAAAAATACTACATTTGGTTCCAAATGGCAACCTAAACATTCATGCCATCAATGGCTAAGGTCTGTAATGCCTCAATTTTTTACTTGGATTCTAACATATCTTTAAGAAACAAAAAAAATTTGTGTGTTCACAAAATACACATTCCAACTAGGATAAGGTAGAAATGGATTTTTTTTCAAGCCTTACTACTAGAAAAATACAAAAGAGAGATTTTCATAGTTGCATTGAGATAGGGCTTCACCCAACTATCAAGAAAAAAGGATTTTTTCCCTTCTAACTATAGAGATGTAGGACTTCGTCCACTAATCAACAAAATGAGAGAGTTTCTAACTACATTGAAGCAGGGTTTCGCCCACATTCTAAAAAAAATGAGAGAGAGAACAAGGTGGGAGAAGGGGGGTTTTAAACCTTTTCAAAAAAGGGTTGGACCCCTCCGCCACCAGTCCATTTTTTCGAGCCCCTCCCGAAATTTTGGGCTCGGGGGTTTTTCCGGTTGAGGTTGCCACCCTTTCGCCGAGGTGGCCCCCACGGAAATCTTTCAAAGTCTTTCTAATTTTCGCCGTCAAGTTGGCAAAGGGGCAAGGTGGCAAGTGACCCGTTGCTATTTTTTCTTCAAGTCTTCACGCTAAGTTGTTTTCTCGTGCCAAACGCCTCCACTTGTCTTACGTGGCCCACACTAACTAAATTAATTAATCTTTGTCTAGCTAGCCTCTACTAATTTAATTTTCTTAGCAAATTGTTTCTTACTAGCTAACATTTTTCCCCGCTAAGTTAGGTTTTTTCCTAGCTATCCATTTTTTCTAACTTATCTAGTTTCTACTACTACTAAGTTTTTTTTTAACTAATTTTACCTAACTTAGATTTTTTTTACCTTCACGGTGAAGGTCCAAAATTCTCGGTAATTCGTCTTTCCATTCTTGGGCTAAATGCTAAATAAACTAAATTTTCCCTAATTCTCTATTAATTCTCACTTCTAATGCTAAAATCCTAACTAAAAGTGATCCCGCAGAATGGTGGACCACTTTGGGGGTTCACATATGTCGCCATGTTTTCTGATGTTATAGGATTAGGAAATTAATACCACCTATGCTAAAACAAAATGTATTCGAAGTTAGTGCAAGGTGATATGTTTGTAAAAAAATTAACTTGTAAATGCCTAATACTCTTCAAAGTTCTGGAGACCCATTTTCAAGCACCGCTAAAATTCGCTCATGTATTGTTCAAACCATGCACCTGTTGCATATGCCAATACTCCGATTGAGAGCATAGCTTCCTCATGGACAGTGGCATTGCGGCAAGCAAAGACAAGAAGGAACAATCCCATCATATTGTCGGCGTACTATACCACACCATACTTTGTCACCTATGCTGCACCTAACTTCTGAATGATGACTTGCATACAGAGTTCGGAAGACCGTGTGAGCTCGATTGTATATGAACAAGCGATATGCAAAACACACCAACTGCAAGTAGATCAAAAAGTATACAAAATTACAATTGACTATCATGACTTCATGCTAGCATGCACGATATTCATGCTCACAAAGACGAAAATTGCTAACCAAATTAGTAGTTCCACAGGTAAGGACCAAATAGTGAAACCATGGAGCCAGAGGTAGACTCCACAAGCAAACATAGTGACAGTTTCATCCAGTTTAACTTTGATACATGTACCACAAAGTCAAATATACAACACAGAAGATAAGCTTACAATGAGAGTGAAAAAATGGCCTCATCACAGACAATCGACACACTACAGAAGAGCCACAAATGTAACTCACCTATAGAACACCACATATGAGGGCTTGCAATTCATTCTACTTCTCTCGGTCATTAGAAGAAAGCACGGCCATCTCTAAAGTAACGTTGAGTTTCTGCATGATTACAGGCACCAAGTGCCAATGTCCGGGCCAATGGTCACAGCAACCGGGCGTCCCATTCGAGCACTGCAGCGGTTCCTTTTCTGCGCTGCTCTCCCTCCAGAACTTTGCCCTAGAGTGGGCGATTGCATAAATAACACTCCGCAATCAGTTCCAAGTCCCAAGAAAGCGGTCGTTGTCGAATTAGTGGCAAAAAGGTAATCCTCTACGTTGCTAAAGTAGATGGAATTCTTGATGCAAGTCAACCGGTACTTCAACAAGAAGGGATTCCCATTCAATTCACCTACCAACGTTGATTTGTAAATGGCCTTGCCATTGTAATGCACCACTGGCTCTATTTTGTGTGCAAGGTTCCAAGAAGTGAGCTGCACTGGTGGGCTTGGCTCAGCTGAATCTAGCATTTGCGAGATTGCATCCCTGCATTTCTCCTCAGCAACCCTCAAAACGTGTTCCCCATCTTCCGAGGAAGCGTCCACAACAATCATGTCGGCGTCAATGTTGGCACTCTCAGCGTCCACCGCACTCACGTCCAGGGCTATGGATTCACCATCATGCTCCACGTTGTCTCCGTCCAGCTGCATAGTGAAGGAGCCCCTCATGACCTCTCCGTCGCTATCTTCGTCGGGGACTGGCTTTTCGAGAGCCACATATGCCCAGTGCTTCGGATCCGACCTCTCCACCGTCCAAGGCTGTAAGAACCATTGTTCCCTTCTAGCATAAGAGGATGGAGCCATATTCAACACCTTCAACTCAGTTTCGGCTGCCTTTAGACCTTCCTTCAATGCTTCCACGAAGTCCTCATCTGTGGCAAGGGCGCTATAATCTCCCAAATCTGCAGGGGACTGTCCCGGTTCTAGAGGATGCAAGTCTGCCCACATGTTTTGTTGCTTGTTATGCGCTCTACCAAATCGCAGTCCATTGGATCCGTACTCAATCGTAGCCAGCCGGTTCACTGTGTTAGCACAACCCACCAGCTCATGGAAATTGTAAGCGCTCTCCATACCTTGCATTCCCCCCACCTTGCTAAAAAAATTCACATGAATTAGATCCTGTGAGGTGTAGTGGAACCGGCAAGTGAGAAAATGCATCATGAAAATACCTTATGAGTAAGACCACAAAATGGCAGGAGAGCTACACGTCAAGGTAGCACTGGTTGCTTACAAAGCATTCTTGCAACGTGAGATTCTTTGTATTTCCTCTTACACCGTGGTCACCATGGTGAAACCACAACTTCCATATCCTACAAAAGAATGACACTTTGCTAGCAAGCACCACTCTCTCCTTCAAAGTCAAGGACACGAAAAGGAAAATGTCGATATAGTCAGCACATATAGACAGATACAGCTCAGTCCCCAAAGTTCTCTCCTGATGTGCGTCCCTTGCAGTTCAGAGTTCCTACAAACAAATTCTTGCCTTCTTTGCACAAATGCATTGTGCACTCGCCCAATTCTGTCTGTTTGTTCGCTCCACATCATCCTTTTTGAGACCATGCTGATCAATATTGAACCTTTGATAAACCTGACCAAGGTGATCTAAGTAGCAGACATCAGCGCCTAGCTAAAGGCCCTTTACAACATTGTCAAGGGGGTTGATTAATTTCTTTCCGTTGTGGATAAAATCCTGATCATGCAAGCCTCTAATTTTATTCTCTCCAAACCATTCACAAGATAAGGACCAGCTTTCCCATGGAATTTCATGCCTCAATTCCACTTTGCTGCACTAGTCTTGGACCATGAGCTGCCTCCTCCTGGAATCCCCATCAGAAGAATGCCCTACAATAGGTTCAAAAACAAGCCCACAACTGTATTGCCATAGCGTGTTAATAGTCTTCCATTGATTACGGACCCAATTGGAATTGAAACGATTGCAAGCGCAAGACTGACGCGCATCGTGGGTCGTTCCTTTGCAAATTAGCTAAGAGGACTCACGATGCGACATCACGTAAATTTATATTCTTTTGAGAACTACCGTGCCTCATTAATATGCTCAGTCTTAATTTTAATAACCTCTCTTCTCCTTATGATTTGAATATAATTAATTGGAGTTAAACGATCTCATCCTCAATTATTTTCACCCTCAATGTAAGGCTCATTGATCGTGAGAACAACTAAGGTAGAGAGGGTTCAAGAGGTGTATCAATTTTCTAAAGTTTCATCCATATCATTCAAAATATATCTTATATATATATATATATATATATATAACAATAATAATATTTGATAGCAATAGGATTCTTCAACAATTTGTATAAGTTTCCGATAAGAGTTAAAACTTGTAGTTATAAGATCCGTAGTTCATAAACTTCAATTGCATTCATTAATACTCTTTTAGTATCATTATAAGTATGTTGCTTTTATGACTTATAATAGTAATGAGGAAGGTTGCATGTTCTTGAGTCTTTCTTCTTTTAGCTCAAGTGTTACTACTTATAATATAATATTATGATATTAATTGTGTCAAGTATGCATGTGGTAATATACGTCAATCTCACTTATACTTAATCACATATCACCATAACACACAGCCAAACAACATATATAGTTCTTTGTTTATAATGATATATTTTTAATGTAAAGTGTTTTTTGATGACGAGAATAATTCCATTAACACTTCAAAATCTTTGAATACTTGACATCACTCTTTCATTACTCTCTTGAGTGTTTGCTCAAGAGAGAGAAATCTTTTCCAATTGGTTAATCTTTCAACTTGTAATGACATCCAACAACTCACAAAGAATCTTTAAGAGAAAGAAGTTCCAATTTGAATAACAATCATTGTAAGTAGTTTATCAAAGTTTCAATTACCAAGTCAAATTCTCATACATATAGATATTAATCAATCTTATAATAGTGAGTTCCACTTTTAAGAAATATCACATGCTCAATCTTCTCACTCCTTTTTGAGGAGTTTCTTAACTCTCGCTTAATCACTCACTTGAACATAATTTCATATTAAGAGATAGTTTGCTTTTTGGTGACTCAACTTGTCCTTCAAGCGTTTAGGTTTAATCTCAACATCTCTCAAAGTTCCATTAATCCTTCAAGTCTTTTTGAGTCTTTGTCTCTCAACCTCACACTATTCTTTTGAGTTCTTGCTCGAAAGAGTCTACTCTCCTCTCGGTGCTCTCCAATCATTTACGTACAAGTACGTTAAACAACTTGTAAGTCCAATTGTTGGGAGAGAGAGAGAGAGAGAGAGAGAGAGAGAGA